>BKCH01000059.1:0-1370000 GCA_008635985.1 Ficus erecta | reverse complement strand
TGTTTTTGACATCTAAAGAATTCTTGAACATTTCCATACAATTTGGAAGACGTTTGGTGTCAAAACTAGCTTCTCAATACTATAGGAAATGATTTGATGCAATTTAACATGATCATGAATTTTTAAAGTGTGTGTATGAATGAGAAAAAACGAAAACAACAATTTAAGAGTGTGCACTAAACCTCATTATTAGACTAACTAAGAATTTTCTTGTCTTGAAGCTCTTATCCATATTCACAAGGTTTATTCCAAAAGCTTGATAATACCTTTGAATAGGGCTAACAATACAGGTCACGACAACACGATTTGAAAACGACACAAATTTCGTGGGTTCGGGTTAGGAAAAATAGAGGGCGGGTCAAATTCAGGTGATTCGAAATTGACACGAGGAAAAACAGGTCGCGTTCGAGATTAACCCGTAGAACCCGAACACGACCCCGTTTTTTCCCGTGTTAATTTCGGGTCAAATGTCGTGTCAATTTTGGATCAATTTCGGGTGACCTGAACACAACCTGGGACCGACCCGAAAAGTTTGACATGCTTAAAAAAAAAAAATCATAAATCCTTTTGACTTTACCTTTCAATTTGGATCCAATTCGAGTTGCGGGTTTAATTCGGATTAAATTCGTATCGTGAGTTCAATTCGTGTCACGTGTCCAGTTCGTATCGTGGGTCAAATTCGGTTCGTGTCGTGTCAACCCTTTGCGAGTTCGTGTTACGGTTTGAAGTCATTTTCGTGTCATAGGTCGTGTTCGGGTTGGGGAAGAAAAAAATCGACACAGCTCTAACACGACACGAACCTAACATGTAACACGAATTGTCACCCCTACCTTTGAGTGCTAACTCTGCTATGCAGATGAGAGTGCAATTTTAGATTAAACAAAAATTAAGAATAAATTATTAGTAATTTCATATCAAATTATTTGTTGTCATGAATATTGAAACTAACCAAACTTTTGGACCAACAGTTAAAACGATATATTCCCTAAACGTTATGGCATGCGTTAAACCTTGTAACACATGATAAAAAAATTTAGGCTTATGATGACTACAATAATTTGAATGATGTGAAAGTTACTAACATATATATTATCATTGAAGACATCGTACTTGCTCATAAACTTCTTAGCTAATTTTAATGAGGAAAACAACTTTATTTATTTATTTACTTGTTTTTTTTTTTTTTTTTAGGATCTATGAGTCAAATGTTGATTATCCCGATCGTGTAGATAACTTAATAAATTCCATAAAATTGAAACATAATAATAGAGTAAAAATCAGGCAATTAGTTCTTCATAATACAATAAAATAATAAAATATTCTTAAATAAATAAAGCAAAGGCAATGGATTTATGTCAAAATAAATATAATAATCGAATTAAGAGGTAGAGATTGAGTTTTAATTTTAATTTTTTTAAACTATGACCTTTTGACATCCCAAAAGGTTGCCCTATCATCCCATTATTCTTAAGCCTATATCTATAATCTATTTAAAACTTAGTCAAATTATTTGTGATGATGTCCTTTTTTTTTTTTTTTTTTAAATTTCTTGATTTCTCTGTTTTTTTTTCCTTTAACTTTTTTTTTAAATTTGTCTTTTTTTAATTATCTTTTTTTTTTTTAGTTTCTATAATTTTATTTAATTAATTTACTTTGTTAATCAAATTTATTCCTATCAAAATATATTTCTAAATATGTATTTACTTTTTTTTTTGTGATAGCCTAATATATTTTTCAAAAAAATATTTTTTTAACCAACGTCAATAAATATTATACTATTGAAAATTTTACATTTATGTATAATAAATTTAGTTTGTGTGCGTGCAAAACATGCGATTTTAACTAATATATTAATATATATATATATATATAATATCTATAACTATATTATAAGAGTGAAGTTATCTAAAAACACTATTAAAAATTTGGTTAAGTTATATTATCTTTTTATAATGATGTCTTTCTTCTTCTTTTTCTTTCTTTCTTTTTTTTTTTTTAAATACTTTTTCTTGATTTCACTTGTTTTTCTTTAATAATTTTTTTAAATGTCTTTTTTTATTCTCTTATTTTTATCATAAGATATCATTGAAAATTTTGACATCTATATTTATAAAATAGATATTCAATAATTTTAATATAATAGATATTCAATAATTTTAATATATATGCACTTTACATGTACGGAGCAAGTGACTTTAACTAGCACATATATATATATATTTATAACTATATTAAAAGCGTGAAGTATTTTAAAAATACTATTAAAAAATTTAGATAAATTATTTTGTCCTTTTGTGATGATTTTTTTTTTTTTACTTTTTATTGATTTGTTACTTTCTTCTATTATTTCTTTCTTTCTTTTCTCCTTTAACTTGTTCTAAATTTGTCTTTTGTTACTCTTTTATTTTTTATTACCATAAAAATATATTTTTAATTGATTTACTTTCTTAATTAAATTTGTCCATAGAAAAATATATTTTTAAATATGTATTTACTTTTTTTTTTTTTTTTTTTTGTGATAGCCTAACGTATATATCATTAAATATTATATCATTGAAAGCTTTCATATTTATATTTATAAATTAAATATTTAATAATTTTAATAATAAATATATATTTTTTATACTTGTATAACACGTAATTTTAACTAGTAACTTGAAAAGAATAAGCCGAACGAGGACTTGATCGTGATCGATACTATTTATATCCGGGTATCATTGGGACAAATGCTCTTTGGCATTTCCCATGTTCATTTATAATTATTGTAACGCAATGTTCCCATCATCAACTTGGTCTTTGGATTGAGTAAATCCCAAATCTTAAATAAAATATTCATTATGACCATTATTGTGACAGGTGTATGCTTTAGAAATGTTCTATTTGTCAACAAAATATCAATCAATATTATCTTTTGTATTTTGATTAATGCCACTAAATCTTCAACCAACCAAGCCACCAGCGACCAGATCAGCCCTTCTTGGCTGTCAATTTGGTATTGAGCCAAAAAAAAAAAAAAAAAAAAAAAAGCCAATGAATAATACATAAAAGAAAAACAAATAAAAATAAAATAAATATCAACTGCAACGTAAAAAAGCATACAATATAATAATAATAAAAAACTGCAACATTTAAGAACCTCAACATTTTTTGGACTACTTATTGAAGAATTAAAATTAGGTTGAAAATTAGCGCTTTTGTCATAGGTTTCAAAGTAGTAATTTTTATAAGTTATTTATTTAGAAATTTGATATATAGATGTGTGTGAAAATATTTTTAAATTAAGTTTCCTTTTTTATTATAGAATTTTAATTATTAATTATATAATTAACATTTAAGTGTATTATTGTTGTTCTTTTATGCTGTTTTGTTTGAAGGTTTTTCCCTCCTTTTGCAGTTACAAAATTTAATTAATAAGGAGTGTGGAGAGTTAAGAGGGGTGTGTTAATAAAACCATCTTATATGTGCATGTGTGTGTGTATATTAGTAGAAAGATGGAGAAACCCTCCACTCTAATTTTATTTAAAAATAAATAAAGATAAGTAATTGAGAATCCAACCATATTTATCTATAGGGAACGAATGTATTCCATCTTTCTCAATACGTCACTTGCAACATAATTTATGTAATATTATACTAATCAGATGATTCATATTTAATGTTTTTTAGCAATACTTAATCTTTAGGCAAATAATTAAATCGTATAAAATGATAAAACTTTACTTAAGAAATTATATGTAAATTAACTAGTTGTTATAAATTTATAATTATAAAATTATAAATATTGTATGATTTGTGGTAATATATAGGAGACATTTTCTATATGCATGTTATGTTAAGCGTTTGTAACATAACATTATGCACGAGACAAGTCGTAGTCATTTGCAAATAAGAGGCAAATAAGACGCATCGACGGCTAGAATCTTAAATGGAGTGCAATTTGGCAACTGGACTCTCCAAGAAACTGAAATTAATGGTTAATAAATTGCACTAATTTTTCCAAAATAAAGACAACGAGTTCGAGAGCAAAAAGTGAATGGGTCCATCTTGTGAATTTGTTTTAGCAAAGGGGTTTCAATTAATTTAATTAGATCACTATTTTGCATTAAAGTTGAAAATAATTGTGTAAGAAAACTTGTCGAAGATAATAATTACTGATATAGTCTAATGAATTTCACACTTAATTCCATCAAAAGATAAAGAATTTAAATCTCTCATACTTAAATTAAAAAAAAAGTCAACTATATGATGATTTAAAACTTTGACATGTTGATAGTTTTTTTTTTTTTAAAACCCTACGACATTGTCCTGATCAAATTTTGAAGGATTCTTTAGTGTGTGTGTGTGTGTGTATAGTTTAAAGACTAGGACTAGAACCTATATTATCTAAGGTTGATGGAAGACTGACATTTTTTGCAACCTGAATTTCCCAATTAATAGAATTTCAGCGCCCCTATCAGGCCTCGATTATAATAGTGAGAAACAACTTTAGACAACTGAATTATCTCACTTATGACTCTATTTATTTTACTAGTGAGCTAACCTACATAATGTTACAATAAAAAAACTTGATAATTGTTCTTTTTAAAAAATATATATATATATATATATATATGCATGTTGCTTTCAAGCTAAATTATTTATGTCATCACCATTAAAGCTTCAGAAAAAAGAATAAATAAATAATAAATAAGCGCTTCAGAAACTCTATTGGAACTTGGAAGTTCAAATTTTTTTTTTTTTTTTAATATGAGTACACTATTTTCACCAATTTTTATGCATGTTTGGTCCATGGAGTCCATCACAAGTAATGCGAAAATGTGGGATTTTACAACGTATTATGTATTCAAAATTTTTTTTTTTTGGTCGACCAATCTTTTCCTTTTACCAATAAAGAGTAGAAACTCGAATAATGACAAATATGTACATTTTATCATAAAATTTTTGCTAGCATTTTCCTTGTAATGCTGATACCAATATTGAGCAATTTGTTAGTTTCATACAAATTGCAAAAGGAAATTTAAGATTTAGTTTGAAATCAACCGTACATTGCCATATGCCCCCAAATCATACAATTAGGTTTAACTTCATGAACTAAGAGAATAGTTGCCAATTTTTCTAGATTGTTTATTTATATACAACACAAAAAATTTGGGATTTAAATTAGGGATGTGTGCAAAAATAACCTTTTTTTTCCGTTCAAGCAACGTTGTATTAATGAATGTGCATGGAAAAGAAAGTTGTGAGCTCAATTCCACTTGTAAATTGTAACCTTGACTTTTTATTTACAAGTTTATATATACATATATATGTGTAGGGTTGACCTCCTATCTGATACTGGATGATATTTCGACAATGTAAACTTCAGTTATTGTGAATATTAATTTCAGTTATCAAAAATATGAATTCACACATAATAAATATAAAAATAAGAGGAATTCACACTCATTTTAACTACATTTCTTTCTGCATTAATTCACATTTCTAATAACTGAAGTTTACAATCATAATAATTGAAATTCATATTATTGGATGCCATATAATACTAGATACGAGATTTTATGTGAATGTGCATAAAATAATCTCTAACCAGAAAGAAGTTGAATTTTATAATCTCATTTTTATATATTTAGCCTCTGTTTATTTTTTTTTTTAATTAAAGATAAAAATTTTAAATTAAAATTATTAATTTTTTAAAAATTAATTATAATTTTTATTGATTTTTTAAAACAATAAAAACACCTATTCATCGAACAAAAACTTAATTATTGTTTTTCTTTGGCTGGAAGGAGATAAGATAGTTAAGCTGAGCTATCTATCATGCTAGTCAGCTATCTACTCACCCTTTGGACTTGGCTTACCTTGGCTTGGCTGGGTCCCACATCCACCTCATCCTCATCCTCCTCCTCCTCACCCTTTATCCACAAAATAATAACACAATCATTTTAAACAAATCCTCATTCATGTATCATATGTAGATATACATATATACATATATGTGTTTATATATGTTCATGCATGCATGTATGTGATCTCTACCATGATGGGTATGGCATGACGTGAACGACTATGAGCCATGCGGGTGGCTGTGATTGGGGGAAGCAAATCCAATAAAAAGACAGAGCAGCCCAACAACCCACGTGGCCGGTCGTTTTCAGTACAATTATTTTATTATAAAAAAGCGGAAAGCACAAGTCAACATTTCTGGTGAGAGCCTTTACTACGCACTTGGCTTCGTGGGTCCCCCCACCCCACACCCTAACTCATGTGTCTCCAACCCCACCATTGCTATGCTACTCTTCAGTGTGCTAACCAATCGTATTGCGCCGCTTATTATAGTCATTTCAACTTTTTGAAAGTGTTACGCTTTGGTCTTGTGTTAAAACATGCTACTTAGGGTTAGTTTGGTTGATAAGTCCAAACTAACATTTTTAAACTTTTTTTTATCTTTTTTTCTAAGAGTTTTTATTTTTTTCCCAAAAATTTTTTTATCTTTTTTGAAAAGTCAACATAATTTACTATTTAAACTTAAAAATCTTAACTCAAACTTACACACCAAACACCCCCTTAGGTTTCCAAAATAACAAAAATAATGCATGTGAAACATTTTCTAAGTCCGTGTAATTATTATTTCGTTACTTTAGAGACTCTACGTGTATTAACTTAAACGAAAAATAATAATAATCATTTATCAAATTTCATAAATTTAGATGAAAGGATCACATTCAGATATACTCATTAATGTGATATTGGAAAATTGTATGGAAAATTTTAACTGCTAATAATTTGAGGGCAATACTTTTAAAAAAGGTTGGAAAGTAAAGTTGCTGACTATTAATCACAACTCTTTCATTGTTAAAAAATCAAGGCTTATGCTCAAAATAACACTAGTCCTACCTCGATGTTCAATGCTTTTTGGTTGCTCATGTTGTTCAAATCTTCCTTCACGGTTTCTGAGTTTCTAATGGTTGTAGCATTATGCTAGGGCTGAAGGGAGAGAAGAGAAAGATATGAGCATATGATGTTGTGAGCGAGAGTTAGCCTGATTAATTTTCTCATCTGGAATTTTTTTTTTTTTTTTTTTTTTTTTTGGAAAACAACAGTCTAGCTCGATCATAATTTTCTCATATGATGTTTTGATTTTTTGTTTTCGAAATGGACGACTTTATTTCACTCAAATGGAGTCCAAAGACTCATACATAATAACATCCAAAATACATAATAGGACCTCTTCCAACCAGAACTGATCGTTTGACATAAAAAAAAGCATTACGTGCAAGCGTGTGGGCTGTCACATTCTTAGAACGGAAAACTTGATAACAAAAACCACCACCGCTTCGACCTAACAAATACAAGAACATCAATAACTATTGAGCCAGCAGCAGCCAATAATAGATCACCCCTTCTTTTGAGGAAGGTCTAAAATAGACGAACAAACAAGTCGCCTAATTCCCGTGTTTTTTGATTGAAAAAGGCTCCTTGTTCCGTGTTTGGTTTTCAAACACAGAACATGTTTTTTCCTCAGTCCCATGCAAAGTAGGGAAGTGGTCAGACCATAAGGGTTATACTCATCCAGGTTGATGTGATGAAATTGACTTTCGAAAAAGAGAGATAGATTTAGAAAAATTCACTTAGACCCATTCTTGGGGATCCATCCTCAACGCGTTCACCCACTGCCCTCCCTTGGTATAATCTTTCAAACTGACTAAGAAGGCTAGCTTCTCTACCAATCCCTAGTCTCTTCGCAACACTTATTTATCAAAAAACGCCTGGCAAGACAACGGCTTTTCAAGCCATATTCCGATCTTACTGGATGGCTTTTTTTTTTTTTTTTCTAAAAAAAAGATATCTCGTTCATCTATCTTTTGTCTATCTATCATTGATTCTATCTATGAATCAAGTCGAAAGACATCGTTTTTGGGTTCCCCGAAGCCCTGAATGGATTGGATCCTTTCTGCCAACGAAATGAACGCGGAGCCCGTTCCGAATGCTTCTTCGATCCGGAAGTTCTCGCAAAGAGAATAAGATGCTACTCCCCCTCCCTCTGTCTTTTCTTTTCTCGCTTTGCTAATTTTTCCCTTAACGCTATTAAAAAATAAAAATCAAATTCCACCCTAAAATTTAGGTTCCAAACAAAGCCGATACTTTTTCCCATAATAAATGGCGGTGTAGGATACTTAATTGTGTACGAGTGAGCAGGAGAGTGGTACCACCCCTCGGATTTGTCTGGAGAGTTCTTTTGCAATCACCCTCAGCCAATAATGCTACCTGTTTTATAGTCTTATTTATTTACAGAAAAAAAAAAAAGAAGAAATAATTTAACTTTTGTTTCACATGGTAGAGAAAAGCTACCTTGTCTTCTTTCTTCTTTCTGATGTTGGGTAAACGGCCAAGGAAAAAGACAAGTCCACGAAAGCTACACAATCATATGCATACATTATATTAAAATTACAAAATTAAACAGCGATTTATACACAAAAAAAAAAAAAAAAAAAAGAGTGGAAAAATAATGTTTCTTTTCCAATTTCGATGCAATGATTAGGTTGATTAGTTATTGGACACTTTTTTTTTTAATAATAATTTTCACCTCTTATTTTTATTGTATTATATTACCCGCCATCAGCGTATCATTATACTTGCCAATCTATTAAAATAAAGGGGGTTATTTTACTATATAATACTTAATTCCTTTTTATTTTTTTTTAATGAATTTCAGTTTTTTTATTTTATTTTTACTTTTTTAATAAAGGAAGGAAGGATTAGGCTTCTAATATTGAATTTCATATTTAAGCTTAGTGTTCATTGATAGATCTTAGCCGCAGTAATCTTGATTCTTTAATGATTGTTTTAGTCCATACGAACTCGATCAGTTGGATTTCGATTCACTCGATAGGTGAGTAACCAATGTTAAAAGAGTGCTATAAGAATTGTCAAAGTACTTGCAAAACTTACGCTAGGACTAGAAATTCGAGAATTGATGGTACATAGTTAAAACAGAAATTTCAAAGTTCAACTAGGATATTTGAAAATATTTGTATTTTAAGTAATTGATGAAAATAGTTTTTAAACTATTTAAAATATGACTATTCTAAATTTTTATTTTGTTTGGCAATTATTGTCCTTTTTATTTGATTCTGTTAAAAAACTCACAAAATAATTATGTGAAAAACACATTTTATATTTTTAAAAGGTCAAATAGGTAATTTTATACCCAAATCAGATGTGATAATTGGGGCTAAATTGGGAGGGTTTTCCTTGGTGGTTTTTGGTTTTTATGAAATTAGGGATTTGGAGTTTCATGGGTCTTTGTTCTTCAACCCCCTCTTCCCCGTCATCTCCCTCTATAGCTCCAAGGGTTTTTGTTCTTCAACGCCAGCTTCGTCATCTGTTATAGGTTGGCTTCGCCGATCATCGCCGCGAATGGCATTGCAGACCTATGGTTGAAGAGATCTCCCGGAGCTGCTCTTTTAAGGAGACGAAAGCGTCGAGAAGCTTCTGAAGTGGTCCGCCAGCCCGAGGAGCTCCTCAAGGTCCGAGATTCCGAGGAGTTCAGGGCTGTCGGCGACCCGACATCCGCCGAGATCTGCCTAAGTGCGTTGGAGGAGAAAATCGTTGGGAGCGTCGTCGCCATCGTCGTCAAAAGAGGACAAGAGCTCGAGGGGCCGTCATCGTGAGATCTGGCGTCGCAGTCGTCGGACGCCGTCGCAATTTCAAGGTCAGCTTCCTTCGCCGGAGATGGACGCCGTCACCGGAGACAGAGAGAGAGAGCAAGAAAACAAAGGGAAAGAGAAAATTGGAGGGCTTTTTGGTCTTTTTACAATAAAAATGATCACTTTAACAAGATTTTGTTACAAACTTAACTTAACGGAGTATGAGGAAAGGATTATAATTGTCATTATTCAGAGAGTTTAGGTTATCTCGGTCAAAATTAAAAAAAAAAACACGGAATAAATTGTCATCTTTTAAATAGTCTAGAGACCTTTTTGGCCAATTATTCTTAATTTCCTTGAAAAACTAGGGGTTATAACAAGCCAAAGGAATAAAGCTTGAATTCCATTCTCAAGCACAATAAAAAGAGTATAATTGTTGGTAGTGACAGAACTAGGGAGAGGAGGGGTCAAAAAAATTTTTTTAATTAAGATTATACTAACATATATATATAATAATTTTTATTTATTAAATTTATGATATATTGATACATAAATACATCGGTATTATATCTAAATAAGACAATTTATCATTATCAGTTTTATGTAATTAAAACTAAAATAATAGAAGAAAAAATCTGAAATTGATTCATTGGATGTTCTCATATTTAAAGACATTTTCCAGGATCACGCTGCAAAGAGGCAAAATCAATTTTTTCAATTTCAATTCTTTGAACCTTTTTGGAATGCGTGGGAACTAAATTCTCAGAATTTGGAATAGATGATTGACCATCTTCTCTATATTGTTGATCTTGAACATTTTTTCTTCTAAATAATGCATCAATTGTTAACTTTCCATGAAAAATAGTAATTCAGACCTGAAAGAAAAAATATTATAAATGGAAGAAAGAAAAGGAAACGTTCAGCTCAAATTCCTTCAATGTACGACACCAACATCATTACAACTTGAAATTCTTCACCAAAAAAAAAAAAAAAAACGTGTCTAAATTTATCACAAACTAAATTTTAAAAAGAAAATTGTATTTAAATCCAAAATATTAAGCAAAACTATTTCTAATTTTCTCAACTAAAATCCACAATAAAAACTAAAAATACTAATTTCTAGCGCCTAGTGAAATATTTCCAATTTTCTAATCAGAAATATCATATTATCATCAATACATAAGAATAAATAAACAAAAAATCCAGAAAAAGCAGTAGTGCCATGGCTTGCAAATTCCACATTAAGATAAATAAAAAAATCATAATTAATTTTTTTTAAAGGAAAAGAATCATAACAAGACGTGAGGGGGAAAAAAAAATACAAACCTTAAGCGGAAACGAGAGATTGAAGAAGAATAAATTGACAGATCAAGACGGAGTTGAGAAGAAATCCAGTGAAAATAGAAGAAAAAATAAATAAAAATCAAACCTTGAATAACAGAGCAAAAATTTCCAAATTTGTTTGGGAATGGTAGAATGGAAAATTGGAGAGTTGGCTTTCTTTGGAAGCTTTTAGTTTATGTGGAGTAATGGGTTAGTCTTTTAAAATACTAGGCTATTAAAATTGTAGTTCAGATTTAAATTTTAGGTCAAGCAACCAAGCCCATAAATGTTTATGGATTTAATTAAAACTGTTTTATTTCTAAAAATCCAAATTGTTTGCCCAATAAAATATAAAGAACTCTTAATTTAAGGGCGTCAAGACTAATTTATACACATGCCTATTTTTTTTAAATTATAAAAGGGTTATTTGCAAGAATTCTCTAAATTTGATACCTCCTTATAATTTTGGCCTCTATAAGAGTAAAGTTGATAATTTTACTATTTCATAATATTTAATTAAATAATTAAATGAAAAAATAGTAAATAGACAAAAATACACACATCTCTTTATTTTCTTCCCTTTTTTATTTATTGAAATAGTTTTCATATATCTTTGACTCTATTCGCCGGTTGCCTGCCACTGACAGGTCCGATCGCCAGCCAGTCTCCGGTTGTCAGAATTTTTTTTTTTCATATTTCAACAAAAGTGACCGGATGTGTTCAACTCCGATCATCGGTGTCAATGTCGGTCGTCGGTCTCTGACATTTCGCCAGAATTTTGCATTCTGATAAAATGCGAAACGAATTCTATCAGAATGCAAAATGGATTATATCATAATGTAAAATGGATTCTACCAGAATTTGAGAAGGCAAAATGCATTCTGATAGAATGCAAAACGGATTCTGATAGAATGCAAAATAAATTTGATAGAATGTAAAATGGATTGTGATAGAATGCAAAACGGATGATGATATAATACAAAACGAATTCTGATAGAATGCAAAACGGATTCTATCATTTAAAAAGGATTCTATCAGAGTCCAATAATCAAAAACGGATTATGATAGAATGCAAAACGAATTTTATTAGAATTCGTCCAAAACAAATTCCACTAAAATGCTATTTGAATTCTCCTATAATACTCTTTGAATTATACTAGAATGCTCATTGAATTCAACTACAATACTCTTTGAATTCTATTAGAATATTCTTTGAAACATTTTTCCAGACGTAGAAGCATTTTTCAATCAACATAACATTGGCATCAATCAACATATAACAATCATAATTCCCAACCAACATACCAGCATACAATGAAGCAAAAAAAAGAAACCGAAAATCATAATTTGGAATCTGTAAACCAAAAGTTAACCAAAGATTTGTGCTCTAAAATTAACACAATATATAGGAAGTTGAAACATTCAGTCTAAAGATTCTAAGAAAAGACATCATTTTCTTGGATCGTTTTTTGATTTCTACTTCAATCCAAAAATTAAGATGGATGAAAGAGATACCATCGAGTTTCAGATTTGCCAGGATGACGCTAAGAGGAGGACAGAACGACCAACAACGTGAAGATACAATATGCTTGTCGGTGAAGTCGCTCAATACTCCTTTATTCGCGAGTTGAGATTGCTGCCGACACGACCTCTGTTTTCGAAACGGAGCAGAACTAAGACGCTGAGCAAAACTTCACGATTCACTCCACCGCCATGATCACCAAGATCTGTGTGATTCTGATGACCATCGACTGGATCTATGAAAGATCTAACAAATCTTGTCAACGGAGCGACTCTATGACAGAGATGGAGTTCACAGCTAAGGAAAAGCGTCAAGATCAATGGGAATCTGTCCAGAACTGGTGGCTATCCATCAAGATCCGTCGCGATGGTCAGCGGCACACAAGGAGACATATTTGAGAAAGAGAAAAGTCGAAGCCTCGTTGAAGTCATTGCTCATCACTGGAGTCGGAATCGTGTGCAAGAACCGGCTTAAGTTACAAGAGTAACAATAAGCAAAACTTTAGCTCGAGGAATTCGAGTAGTTCACCGAAGCCGATGATGCTCCGATCGGCATTTGTAATTTAAGATATTTTTTATTTAAAAAATCAAACATGGCAAAATTACAATTAGCACTGGTAAAATTATAAAGAAGTGTTCAAAAAATGAATCTTTCCCCTAATTTTCTCTTAAAAAAACCCCTGCATTAAAATTATAAAAAAAGTTAGGGTGGGCCATGGGAAAAAACAAGGAAAACTGAAGAAGAAGAAGAAGAAGACTCGGTTCAAAGACATTTGAAGGGTCCATTCATCCATAAGCCTTTATCTGAAAAGAAAATTCAAGGATTGCACAAATTGTATGGATTCAAATCAAGGTAGATACAAGATTTTCCATTCAGAACCAAACAGCCATCAAACTTTATTTATATATTCATGTTGATTCAAGGTAGTTTTATAGGAATATAATAATACACTCACACAAACAATTTAATCAAACAAAGCAAAATTATCATAAACTATGACTCATTTCCCCTTTCAAGTAGGCTCTGAGTATTTGAGTCTCTTCCCCATGCTCTTTCCTTCCAAATATCTTCCACTTCCTCGAATGTCAATCCCTTGGTCTCCGGCACAAAAACAATCACAAATACAAATGCAATCACAGCTATACCGGCAAGGATCAAGAAAGTGATGCCGGTCCCTGCTGCTTCTGCGATTGAAAGAAATGTTTGGGCCACAATCAAATTTGAAACCCAGTTCACAGTAGCCGACATGCCCCCGCAAATCCCGCGGTAAGCTTCGGGGTAAATCTCCGAGTTCACAGTCCAGGGCACAGGCCCCATTCCGGGGGAGAAGAAAGCAATGTACAGCGTTAACCCTAAAACTGCAAGCCAGCCATAAAGTCCACTTGTTGAACCAGATTCAGCAAAAAATGCCCCTGAGAGGATGACGAGGGATACAATTACACCGGATAAGCTTGAGAGGGCCAACTTTCTTCGTCCTGCCATGTCAATAAGGTAAATTCCAAGGACTGTTCCTGCAGCGTTCATGGCGGCTACGATGAGGGACAGTAAGAGAGCTAACTGGTTGGACTTGAAACCAGCCATCTGGACAATTGTTGGGCTGTAGTACATGACCGTGTTGATGCCGGTGAATTGTTGAAAAGCCTGATCAATAGCAAAATTCCGACATTATATCTTCAGGGTAATACATAAAAGTTTCTGAATTATAAAACACTATTCTTACACACTTTCATTGAGAAGAAACATTAAAGTACACGTAACCTAGATCCTATACGACTTCAAGGTTAAAAAGCACTTCTTAAAATGGCCAAAGTTCTTTATGGTCTTGCATTACTGAAGGCATGAAAAGAAAAAAGGAAATATATGTGTGTGTGTGTGCATATATATATATATATATATGTATATATCAAATTAAAACCAAAACTTCAAGAAAATTTTCTTGTCAATTTCCTACACTGTGGCTCTTCACTCTCGCATTCCTATGAGATATTTTTTAAACATAAATAACTGTAAAGAGGATTCTGGGAATATCCAAATCCAGGAACTTGAAAGAGGTAAAGAGGCTTTCAGTTCCAAATCTAATAACTAATACACAAACACCAAACTATACCTATTTTTCAGCCCAATAGTATAATTCTCCAACATAATTTTTCGAACGTGCACAAGTTAGTTCAGAACTACCCACCAAGATCAGTTTTCTTTAACTCAAGTACCTTGCATCAACTTAGTTTAAACAACAAGCACTCATGACAGACATTTCCCGACTCAACCTGACCCATTTTTTTTAATTAGATAACAACTTATAAGATACACTGCTTACTCTATTGCTTTTAGAAATACAGCATTTATGTAATTCTATAATAACTCAGTAAATCTTTTCAAATAGGACACCCGAACCCTGACCACATTTAGATTATACAAATGTAAGTCCCATTTTGAAAGGTAAACAGTAGAAATGACCTAACATCATATGTGGGATAGCCCAAGAATAAGGCACCTAAACAACAAAGATGGTTCAGGCAACTAAAACTAAAAGCGCAGTGCCTTCTTGGCAGACAGATAACACACAACTAAAAATTATATATACCTACGAGGATTATTTAGGAATGGTTAAGTTTATCTCATTACAATGCTGAGTGCATCTTATTTTTATGTTTTTCTTTTCTTATGTATATAGGCTTAGTGATTGTATTTTTAATTCAGACTTTATGTTAAAAGCAGTTCATTTTACCTGGAGCCCAGCACCAGCCAGAAATGCAAGTCTCATTTCCTTTGTCTTAAAAACATCCCAATAACTAACATCCTTCTTCTTCTGGTGTTCTTCTTCTAACTGAGCGTTAAGATAATCAATTTCATCCTCCAAACGAGCAACATCGTAAATTTTTGAAAGCACAGAAATTGCTTCGTCCTTTCTGTCCTGCAGATTATAACATCTAGAAATCAAAATGACTCTGCATGACAAAGAAAAGAACCAGAAGACAAAATATGATGATAGGAAAAAAAATAAATACATGTGACTTTCTAAGTACTTAATCACCTTCATAAAAAGCCATCGGGGAGATTCTGGCAGGAAGAGCATGAGAGAGAACTGGATAACAGCTGGCACACCCGCAACTCCGAGCATCCATCTCCATGTTCCGGGAACCTGCATATTAAATGTTAAAAGAGAATAGTGGCAGATATTGACTTTTGAAAAACAAAGAATACGAGATGCATTATATGTACAAGAAATAAAAAGTCATCTTGTATAAATAATGGCATCGCCTAACTTTTGCGTAAAACATGGACAAATATATTAGGAAAAATGTGAAAAAACTGCAGAAAGATGGTGAGAAAATAAATCTAAGTTTACCAATCATAAACTCATGTAAAACTGTTCAATGTTTTAACGAAGCTTAAAATAAGATTTTGTCTTTCTATCTTGTATTTCCTCTCAAACGTAGAAAAATGATTAAGGAAACGTAGTTGGGAACATTTGAAGAGCTTACTACACACATGGTGCTGACTATTACGATAAGAGAAAAGTTTTTTCCGGTTCATTACTTCAGTACGAAGGAAATGAATTAGACCACAGTAAATTAATAACATGTTATTGACAACCATAGCAACATGCATTATCTAAATTAGGCAGGGACGAACAGAAGAGATTCCTTCATGACGTGTCTCAGTGTGACATCTTAAAATAGCATGCCCCAAATTCTATGTTGATGCTGCCCCTTGAAAACTTGAAAATCGAGAAACTTTCATGCCAGTATAATCCTGTAAGGAGCACAAATAAAATTTTTTTTTTCCCTTTTTCTGCAAATAACTTTTGCATTAAATGAAATAGAACATTGCATAAAAACACTTTTTTAGGGCTTATTGGGTGACAAATTCAAGAAGAAACAAGGGAAAAGGTAGATATCATTAGCTACCTACCATCAGCAAGCTCCAAGCATACAATCACTATCTAAACAGTTAAAAATTAAAACTTTTTTTTTTCTTTTCTTTTTAAATCACTCGGAAGGCCCTATGAGGCATTCTAGTGACCATTAAATGAATTTTCCAAAGAACTATCTTGAAGTGAGATCACTTCAAAACCTTATATAGCATGACCAAAAAAAAAAAATTAATAAAAAAGGTATTAAAAAAACTCTCTTTTTGGTTTCAGTGTTATTACTATTTTGACAAAATTCCTGTCGCAGTGAGTTTGAAGAATAAATTAAGCTATAAGGAAAACCACTGTTCCCATTCGCTACAGTAAAATACATGAAAAAATAGAGGACATCAAATTGAAAAACATCTTTACAAGTCTACTCCAGAAATAAAGAGTATGAGGACACTGACGACAGAATCTTGTTAGCAAGAATATCAAAACTTCCATATTGACGGATCTTTTGGAATACAAGTCATTAAGTAGTTTGACAAAATTGAATTAAATGGAAAAGCAAGACAGATCTAACCTCGGTAAAGGCAAGATTTACAAGGTAGGAAAGAAACTGTCCGCCAGTTATCATAAGAACATTTGTGCTCACTAGTCCTCCCCTTATTTCCGAGGGAGATGCTTCTGCAATATATACAGGAGCAGTAACAGAAGCTATGCCAATACCAAGCCCAACAAGCAGTCGTCCCAATATAAGAACATAAGGATCTGGTGCAGCAGCCATGACAGCTGATCCAAGAGCAAAGACAATATCAGCAAGAAAAGTGGCTTTTTTACGTCCATAGGCATCATTTATCCAGCCTCCGGCTGCTGCTCCGATCATAGCACCAACCAATGCCATGCTCACAATTGTTTCCTGCCATCTTCGAGAATTAGATTAATTTGTAGAAAAACATAAGGTGTCATAGTAACAACCATCTCAGCTCCATATTTCTTCTGTTTTAGTTCAACATCAGGTCCACATAAACCTAGATGCGTTTCTCTAAACATTTTGCACCATCATAATCTCCAAATTAATTCCTTTTTTTCACCATTCTTTTCCCCACTCAACAACACGATTGGTGGGGAAAACAATTCCCTATATTTCCTTTACACAAAACTCTAATAAAAACAACAAACAGTGAGTAATGTCACGCATCCCAGAAGAAAGAATTACACGTAAAAGGCTAGTACCTGCAGGAAACTACTTTGATTAACGGCCTCGAAATCGTCTTTGATATATAAAAGTGCCCCGGATATGACACCTGCAGTTACCAGTTTCACAAGATGACAATTTCAAAAAGAAATCCAACATGGAAGACAAAAGAAGAGTGAGAACTTAATATCAAAATAGAAGCATACTAAACTATTAACTTCAACATCTTTATTTTCATCCTTCAAAGGCATGGAATTCTTTTGTCAAGAAAGTTAATCATGAAGAACCAATTTGACACTAACTCCAGTTCTTAAGAGAAGGAAACAGAGTATAAAATAAACCAATTTGACACTTTCTATTTTTTATGTCTAATATTTATTCTTATTATTTTATTGATCACCATCACTTCCACCAGTAGCTGAACTATTTTCTGAGCGTCAAATTTTCATCAAGTTATGTCAAATTTACGTACTTTTTTTAAAATATTTTTTTTCCCCATTATCATAAACTTTTAATGTGATCTACAGTTCAGAAACACACATTAAACAATAATTCTTTGAAACAGAATAATCCCAAAAGCTTAAAGGGCAAATATGGAAATGAAGAATAATTGAATTTTTTAAGATTAAAAAAAAAAAAAAAGAGATCGAGCTTTAGAGCAAATGATGTACTTACAGACCCAAAAATGATCAAACTTTTCTCTAAAGCTAATTTTTTTTTTTTTTTTTAATGGAACTCCAAAACTAAAGACTTTTTTCTAGAGAGAGAAAGAGGGAGAGAGAGATTACCAGTGTCGTAACCAAAAAGAAGACCACCAATCCCAGCGACGACAGTGAGACGAAGAACGTAATGGTTCTTGAAATACCACATTTTCCTCTCTGGATACGAATCCAAGTACCCTGAGCTTCCTGGTAACGAATCTATCGTCATCGTTCCAATTTACCAGTTCACACCCGATCCTCTACTTCGATCAAACCCTAAAAATTTGGGGGAAAAAATCAAATAAAAAAAAAAAGGATTTATTTTGCTCTTTCCTCTAATAAATCAGAGCCTTTCTGGAGCCAATCCGGCGGTTGAATGCTCCGCCGATGGCCACCGAACTCGAGCACTTTCCCGAGAAAATCAAAATAAAAAATTTGTCTCGAGAAAATACAGGGACAGGACAATATACAGAGTTTCCGCTTCTTTCCAATTCCCCCCCTCTTGTTTTTGTTGTTGTTTTTCTCAGTAGACAAATTAATGTAGAAATGCCAATTGGCGAGGCCAAGAGAGAGAGAGAGATTGCGGGAAAATTTAAAGAACGAGAGAGTTGGCAGGTGACGCCAACTTTTCTCGGAAAACAGCGGGTTCATCACCTGGCTGTTCGTGACGGACCAATTGTGTGCTCTACTTCTGTGGAAGATTCTGGATGTTAAAGAGGGAAAACAAATAATGAAGAGAACAGTTGAACTGTGTCGTTATCCGGGAAGACTACGTGGCGGTAAAGGATAAGAGTTAACTAACTCACATCTGTGAGGATCTGAGCTTTATCTGGCTTTCTACGCGCCAAATATCGGAAATTGTTTGGGTACTCGCCTGACGGGACCAATTTCTGTAATCCGTAGGGGTACTCGCCATGTACGACTGGGCCTATTTATTATTATTATTTTTTGAATAAGGATTACTTTATTAAATAATGACATCAATAGAAACAGCATTACAGACTACACTGGGAGTCTCATTAATCCAGACATGAGTACAATTTGAATTGAAGCCAAACCTAGCAAGGAGGTGAGCAACATAATTAGCACTGTGGCCAATATGATGAATGCCTATACACCGCAATTGAGCGAGCAACTGTTTAACATCCTCCAGAATCGGACCCTCCATAGAGAGTTCCCGATTATCCACAACAGCTGACACAACATTAATGGCATCAGTTTCCACCTCAATATTAGTGCACTCGATTTCCTTTGCAAATCTTAAGCCCTCACGAAGGGCTACGCACTCAGCCAAAAAGGGGGAAAATGATCCCTCTACTGACTTAGCCACCGCTCCTAAGATTGACCCCTTGTCATCCCGAATAGCCGCCCCAATACCAATGTGGTCTGAACTCGGAAACACCGATGCATCAATATTTAACTTGAGAAAACCCGACTGGGGTGGTGACCAAACATTTGGACCTACCGCATGTGATTTGATCGGAGCCCTATGTAGAGCTTGCCATTCACCAAAACTGGCGATACTAAGGTCCAAGATGGCTTGCGGATCTCCCTCTCCACCCCCGTGAACAGCCTTATTCCTCTCAAACCATAATTTCCACGCTAGCCAGCATACCGAAGCCAAATCCTCCAACGTAACTTCTAACGATATACCTCGTAAGAAGTCAGCAAAAGGCAAAGTCCGCCTGTTCTCAATTATCTTCCAAAATCGCGACATCCTCCACACCGCTTGCGATGTCGGGCAAGCAAGAATTGCGTGGGAACAAGATTCCATAACATCTGTACATCTTGGACAAAGAACATCGCAATCGATACCTCTACGATTAAGGGAGGCCATTGTCGGAAGGATCTCATGGAAGGCTCGCCATACAAACAATCGGGCCTTAGGGGGAATCGGTAAGCTCCACAACTTCCTCCACCATAGCACATCCGAGCTATCAGTAGAAGAGGACTCACTACGCTTTGATTCCATGATAGCCCTGTATCCAGACCGAACCTTGTAAAGACCTTTAGCATCAAAATACCACGCCCATTTATCACCTCCTGCGGCAGAGCCTAGAGGAATACCCGAAATAAGTTCTTGGTCAACCGGCCAAAGAGTATCCGCGATCTTCCCCTTATCCCAGACCCGATTCTCTCCCAACATCAAATCAGCAACCTTCAACACATCCCCTCCCACAAGCATCTTCGTAACTACCCGAAAGGATGAGGGTCTAGGAATCCAAGGATCACTGAAAACCCGTGTTGACAACCCATCCCCAATACGACGTAGGAGCCCAAGTTTAATAGCAGACCTTCCCCATAAAATGCTTCTCCACAGATAAGACGCACCATTTCTAGCTTTAGCTTCCAGGAAATCACAACCTCTGAAATACTTGTCTTTTAAGACTAGGGCCACCATAGAATGTGGATTTTGTAGGATTCTCCAAGACTGCTTTGCTACCAGGGCTTGATTAAAAGCCGAAACATCCCGGAAACCCAGACCACCTTCCTCCTTTCTCCAACATAATTTCTCCCATCTCCACCAATGAAGTTTCCTCGCTTCGACCTCACTACCCCACCAAAACCTAGCCATCATGGATTGGATATCGTCGCAAAGAGCAATCGGGAGGCGGAAAACACTCATTGTATACGTGGGAACTGATTGTACCACCAATTTGATGAGAAGCTCTCGACCCCCCATAGAGAATAGTTTCCCTCGCCATAATTGCATTTTTCTCCATACTCTTTCCTTAATGGTCCTAAAAGCTTCTCTTTTACCCCTACCAACCAACGAAGGAAGTCCCAAATATTTATCATGAGGCTGAGATTGGCCCAATCCCAGAATACCGAGGATAGAAGTACGCAGTTCAGCCCTAACATTCTTACTAAATGTAATGGCTGATTTTTGCAAATTAACGAACTGCCCAGATGCCTTTTCGTAAGTAGTCAGAATCTCTTTAATATGCAAAGACTCAGCAAGAGAAGATCGACAAAACATGAGGCTATCATCTACGAAAAAGAGGTGATTAACCTTCGGCCCATTACGCGAGCACGAGAAACCAGAGATAGAGGACTCCCTTTCTGCAATCGAAAGAAGACCCGAGAGACCTTCCGCACATAGGAGAAAAAGGTAGGGGGAAAGAGGGCACCCCTGCCTCAACCCACGGGAAGGAGTAAGAAGACCACAAGGCTCCCCATTAACCAAAAAAGAAAGAGTTGAAGTAGTCACACAATCCGTAACCACTTTAATCCACAATCCGGAAACCCCATCTTTCGCATAACTCCAAAGAGAAAAGGCCACTCAACACGATCGTAAGCTTTGCTCATATCCAATTTCAATGCCATCCAACCCTTTCTACCTTTACGGAATTTACCAAGGGAATGCATCAATTCGAATGCTACAATAACATTATCAGTGATTAAACGACCCGGAACAAAAGCACTTTGATTGGTTGAAATTAAGGAAGGTAAAATAGTTTTCAAACGTAAAGCAAGAACTTTCGTAACAATCTTGTAAATAACATTACAAAGACTAATAGGACGAAAATCTGCCATCTTCCTAGGAGCAGCTACCTTAGGGATAAGCGCGACATTAGTGCTATTAAACGGTCGAATCGAACACTTGCCTTCAAGGATTCCGATACAAACACGCGAGATCTCATGCCCTAATACCGACCAATTCTTCTGAAAGAAAATAGCATGAAAACCATCCGGGCCCGGGGCCTTGGTCGGCCCCATACTGAAGACCGCCCGTCGGATATCTTCATCCGAGTAAGGAGACATGAGGGAATCACTCATCAATCTATCGATTTTCCCTTCAATACAATTAAGCACCCTCTCAATATCCGAAGTCTGAGGAGTTGAAGACGAAAACATCTCCGAGAAGTAGTCACAAACCACATCCTTAATCTCCTTATCATCTTCTCTCCAATAGCCTTCCCTATCTTCTAAACCCAGGATTTCATTTTTCTTCCTCCTAGCAGATGCTTTAGAGTGGAAATATCTGGTGTTTCTATCCCCATTAGTGAGCAACTCCATCCTCGATCTTTGACGCCAGTATTCTTCTTCCCACCCCAAAACCTTATCAAATTCCTTCTCAGTCTCCCAAATCCTGACCATAGAATCACGATCCCGGGGTCCCTTGTGGAGTGCCTCTACTGATTGCTGAAGTCGAGCAACTCTTCTGGGAATATTGCCAAAAGTCCTAGAGCCCCATCTCCTTAAAGTACCTGCACACAAAGAGAGCCCGGATACAAGACTGCTAGGAGAACCATCAAGGTGAAGAGACTTCCAAGAACCCTCGACAATCCTGGAGCATTCCCCGTGTTTCACCCATAAAGGTTCGAAGCGGAAGCCACGATCTTTCCCTTTCAAATTTTTTTTTCTTATCGGCGCTAATTGAAGCAAGATAGCCCTATGATCAGATCCCCAAAAATCTAATACATCCACTGTAGCTCTTCGAAAATTGAGTCGCCAACTCGAATTAGCAACAAAACGATCCAAGCGAACTTGTATATTATCATCACCACTACGCCGATTATCCCACGTCAGTTTTGGACCGACAAAACCCATATCAATCAAATCACACCAATCCAAAGCCTCCCTAAATAACAACATATCATTAAGAGACCGCTCCCTTCCACCGGCAGCTTCCGACGGACTAAGAATCTCATTAAAATCACCACCACAAACCCACGGCACCTCCGGATACGGACGTAAACGCTTCAACAATTCCCAAGCATGGCGACGCACCCTCTTTTTCGATGGACCGTAAAATCCTGTGAACTGCCATTTATCACCAGAATCAGAGATGACATCAACATCAATATGCGAACACGAGGAGCTACGGAATCGAATTTGCCAAGTGTCCCTCCAAAGCAGTGCAAGACCCCCACTTCTACCCTCACAATCAACATGAACCATTCCATCAAACCCAAGTCTCCTCCTAAGGTTTGCCACCTTCCGCCCACACAACCTTGTCTCCGAAAGGAAGACCATAACCGGGGACAAATTTCGGATAAGTTTCCGAAGTCTTTTGAATGCTCGGGGGTTCCCCAATCCCCGAACATTCCAGCTAAGAACACTCATTGGATCTGGCGGGGCTGAACGACAGCCTCCGCCGAATCAACAACTTCCGAAAAGAGCCCACCAATTTTTCGAACCTTATTAACCGCCCCCAACCTCCAACTCCACGTCCACTTTCCTCTTCACAAGAGTCGGCTGCATTACAGAGGGTAACCCACCACCCCTTGCACCTTTGAGCCGAGCCGCTTTCTTCCATTTCCCAGCAGTTCGCTTGATTGGTTCAACCACTCCAGTCGAGAAAACCAGCCCCTCTGTAACCTTCTCCACCACGTGAATACGGCCATGCAGGTTCCCCGAAGTAGCCATGATAGCCTCTGGCTTTGGAGAAGAAGACGAAGAAATACCGTGGACCTCAGTTTCAAGAGAATGTTTCACAAAACTTACCGTTTCATTTAAGTTTGAAGTACCACTCACGTGACTAGGCACATGCACGTCTTCAGCCAAAACGTTCCTAAAGCTGGAGATATTATTGCAATTAATATCTCTCTCCAACATTCTCCTCTCCCCCAAATCTCGCTGCTCATTATGGACTGTCATCAAGTCCGTCACCTTCGGATCCGGGATCTGTCGAGGGGGGGATTCCTGAAAGTTCGCCACCAATTGAGGCTGCAATTCAATCGGGTCAGACTGGGAAACTAACCCAGCAGGACGCGAGCCCCCTTGCTCATCGCTCCGGCTACTGCTACTTTCCCGACGATCACCATCCCCCTTGCCCAGCCCTGGAAGCTTCTCACTCCGGCCACTCCCGCCCTTCCATCGTCCACCCCCAGCGTTCCCCGTCCCAAAGGATCTCTCACTACGTAAATCCGCCCTTAACTCCGAAGTATAAGACAGTCGATCAGGAGCGTTAACATTCCGCACTCGATCGTCAACACACTCCAACCTCCCATGCCCTATACGACCACAGCCAAAGCAGAAGTCTGGCACACGTTCATATTTGAAGCTAGTCCACACCTTAGCTCCATTACACCCAAGTTGCACCATTGCTCCCCGACGCAGGGGCTTAGAAACGTCAAGTTGCACTCTCAAGCGCATAAACATTCCTGGGCACCGTCCATTCCTATCCGTATCCACATCTAGAAACTTCCCAATCCCATTCCCTATCTTCTCACCAATTTCCCGAATCATCCCATCAAATGGGAGATTGTAAACCCTAATCCAAAAGCAAGTAAAACTCCAATTATCCCACCTTAAGGTCTCGTCACCATTAACAACTTTCAACACAATCAACGATTTATTAAACGACCAAGGTTCCATTGCCAATACACGAGATCTATCCTG
This sequence comes from Ficus erecta, assembly GCA_008635985.1. Lineage (NCBI taxonomy): Eukaryota > Viridiplantae > Streptophyta > Magnoliopsida > Rosales > Moraceae > Ficus > Ficus erecta. Next base: position 1,345,405 of record BKCH01000059.1, on the reverse strand, counting down.
CTCCTTCTCAAAAGAAAAAAGAAAAATATCGCGATCAATTACCTGGACAGAGAGATCACCATCCGCAGCCCACAGCTTGGTCATGGTAGCCATCATCGAACCCTTGTTAAAAGGTTTGGATGACAAAACTTTCCCCATCAGACCGAATCTCGCCTCTTTATGGCCCTTCTCTAAAATATCATCCGGGATGCCGATCACCGAGGCTTCTTCTTCCGTGATCGAAAAGGAGCTCAGTTGCCCAATCATCTCTTCCATTATCGACACCACAACTCTCACCAAAAGGGAGAGACAAAACCTCTCATAGATGAGAGACTAACTGGGGCCTATTTATTATTGTTATTAAGTGAAAATTAGATAGAAAATTATATTTCGAGCACCTATTTATTATTTTATTTATTATAATATTAAAAATTAAATAATTTTAATATTAAGACATGAAAAATTATCAATTTTAATAATATAATTAACATAAATAGAAGAATGTATTAAATATATAACATTCTTGTTTATTATTATTATGATTATTATTAGGTATAGCTTTTGGTTTTTTGAAATAAAAGAAAAGTTTACACTCGACTCACTCACCCAAATCTTTTGTCTCCTCCCGTTGGTAGATTTGTTCAAGAAACTTTCCGGAGAGTCGACTCATTTACTAATCGTACAAGAGAGTATCAATGTTATACTCGGATTATACTATGTTATGTTACTTATATAATGAACATGCTCCATCCATTTTAATATGTTTAACACGTTAATATATACACATTAATTTCTCTTAAAAAAAATAAGTGAATTAACCACTGATTTTAAAGCATTTGATAAATGGAAAAATATCATTAAAAAAAACAAAACAGTAGTTTCATTATACTCATTTGTGAAACTAAAATATAACCGTTCAAAATTTTTTTTTTTTTTTTTGTTAAATTAGGATGGTATATAAATTGAATTTTTATAATTTTCCTAAAACTTACAGAGTTTACATAATGAAAATACTTACAGTTTTTTTTTTCTATAAGTGAAAAAAAAAAAAAAAAAAAAATAGCTTACAGTTACATGCAATTATTAGCGTGTTGCCAAATCCTATCAGATGCCAACAAAGGTACAAGTCCTCGTTACGACCCCAAAAAACAAAAAAAAAACAAAAAAAAAAAGGTGCATGTGGCGTATGTTTAACAAAAGTACACGTGCTCATTAGGCGCCCCCCACCCGCAAAAAAAAAAATAGTGCATGTGGCACGTGAGACAAGCTTATAGTGTGGGACCAGAGGACTTTTTCCATATATAACCTCGAAGTGAAACACCTCTACAAATTTAACCTTATTTTAAAGTTTTTTTCCTTTCACATTTTAGTTATTCTATTTTTTGTTGAAAAGACAAAGAAACCCTAATTTCTTTCTCAAAATACCATTCTCTCCTTCCTTCTCACAAGCCCAACACGTCTCGTCCCTTTTTTTCTTCTTCTTGTTCACCATTTGGCTTTCTTGTTTTCTTTTTTCTTTTTTCTTTTTTTTTTTTTTTGTTTTTTCACCATTTGCTTTTTTTTTTTTTCGGTTTTTTTTTCCCTCCTCCCTTTGTATTATGATTTTCTTTTCTTCTGCATTTTCTTATGCTTTTTTTTTTTTTTTTGTTAGAACTCCTTTTTCTTTAAAATTTTATAGCTTTTTCTTTGCTCATATTTTTAGTCAAGATTTGTTGTTTTGATTTTTTTACCTCATTGATTGTCTCTCAATAATGGTATATCATATAATCTGAGTTAAGAAATTAAGTCACATAAAAAAAACTAAACATTATTGAGAAGACAGTCAACATATCTAGACCTTTTTTTTTTACTCTTTACATTTTTACATTTTTATTTTTAAGTATCTAATACGATTTTTCTTTCCTTTTTTTTTTTTTTAACCTTCCCCATTTAAAAGTTTTTTTTTCTCTATTCATATAGACTGTAGTTAATTTTTCTATATACTAATTTTTTTGTTTAAATATTTTCTCCATTTATTTTGAATTAGATATGAAATTACTTCTAAACTATATCTGTAACCATTTTAAGTCTTATATTTTTAACTATACCTTGTGAAAATACTTTTATTTATAATTTATTTATGTCAAAAATATTTTTTCAAATAATTTTTATTTTAATATTTTCATTATGTCCAAAGAAATTTACAAATTTAACTTTCAACTAAAACTCGTCATTTTGGTTGAAACTTTTTTTTTTTTTTTTATAAACTTTTTCATTTGTTTTCTTTTCTTTAAAATTAACCCTTTTTGTGTTGCTTTTTTTTTTTTTGTCCCCCCTCAACTTTTCCACCGCAAGATTGTTTTTGCTTCATTATATTTTTAATTTTATTTTCTCCATTTTTTAGTATCTATAACTATATACAGGTGTCAGAAAGTACTGTTTCATCAATTTGTCCAAAATGGTGCGTTTTGGACAAAAAAAATTTTGCATTTATTTTTTGGTCCATCGTTTTTTTTTTTTTTTTTTTTTTTTCATTTTAGTCATTTTTCTTCGTTTTTTAAACTTTTGTATTTACTTTTTTACCTTTATTTTTTTTCAAATAATTTTTTTTTTTCATTTTAGTCCTTTTTTTCATTTTATTATGCTCATTTTTTTTTATTCCACTCCTTTTTTGTATTGATAAAATTCTTTCTTTTTAGCTTTTAAATTGTTATTCAAAATATAGGCTTTCATGTTTAGGAATTTATATTGGAAAATAATAAAAAATCATGATTTTTTTGGGTAATTTTTCAGCCTAAAGAATATGTAATTTCTCAAGTGATGACGACATGAACAGTATAGCGAAGACCGTGCAAACTGAAAATACTATTTGGTAAGGTTGGAACAGTCGGGACGATCAACTCGATCGTTTTTTTTTTAAACAAAAAATGAATGATATTAATATATATTAGGAACATAGACTTGTCAATCAAAAGAATTTGATGTATACTTGATATTTAAGAAGTTTAATATCAAGAGGATCGTCTTATGATACAACAGTTAGTACGATTTGCTGCATTGACAAATCATGTATAGCATAGTTTCTCAATAATTAACCAAATCTCACACTATAATTCGCAAGTCACCATGATGCATTTTCAAATATGATTAAAATCTTATTAATTCTTATTTTTAAATCATGACTCCAATTAATTATGATTAGAAAGTTTTAGTTAAGCAGGGTCATGATTTAAAATAAAATACAAACTAATGCAATGTTAATCATATTTCATTTGCATCATAATGACTTATGAATTACATATGAGATTTGTCAATTATTGAGCGTTAATTGCATCTTGATCCAAGTGAAGCTAGAGAACCATGTTACAAGAATATCATACAAATCATTGCGAACTGTCTACGTAGTCCGTGTGGACTGTTATATAATTGTGAACTTAATAGTGTTTCCATAATAATAGTAAGACAATATTAATCGGATCACACCATGCACATGGGGTTATGATTAGAAAGTTTTAATTAAGTAAAGTAATCATTAAAAATGTTAAGTAGTCAAAATTTTAATAATATTTCAAAAATACATCATAATGATCTGATTATTGAGTATTAATTGCTTCTTGATCTAAGTAAATTCAGCATTCCATCATCCTGATTACACAAGTAGAACAAGGTAAACCTTTTGAATTATTACACAATTCATCCATGCAAATCGTGTAGACCGTGAAGACCGTTCTATTCTAAGACAATCTTCTCATTTAAAATTATTAAATATCAAATCTATTTTAAGTTTTTTCAATTAGTAAGTACATATTAATTAGATACTTCATAATTAAAATGTGACTTGTGAATTTAGTAGTGTTACTATAGTAAAAATGTGGCAATAGTACCCTAATCATATTGATTAGAGAAGCTTAAATTAAGTAAATTATATTGATTTTAGTTATATTTCTAAAATTTAATTGTAAATTTTGACGTTGTTATCATTGTAATAGTACGATTACAGTAACTCAATCATACTCTATATGTGAAGTTATGATTATAGAGTTTTAATAAAGTGGAGTCATAATTAAGAAAAAAAAAAAAGGACTAATCCAATTTTAATCTTTTTTTAAAATGTGTTTTGGTGATTTGAGAATTATAAAGAGAGATTTTATCAATTATTGAGCATTACTTGCTTCACAATCCAAGCAAACCAAGCGAACTGTTGCTTCGATCACATAAGCAAACCAAGCAAATCATGTGAACCATTACACAATTTATTCATGCAGACCGTACAATCCGTTCTATTTCAAAACGGACTTCTTGATCTAGAACTTATTAAATATCAACTCCACCACAAGTTCTTTTAATTAGTAAGTATATATCAATTGTATACTCATTAATTAAAAAGTGACTTGTGAATTTAGAAGTATTGTCATAGTAATAGTGTGACACTCATACCCCGATCATATTGATTAGAAAAGTCTAAATTAAGTAAATTATTTCAACTTTAATTACATTAAAAAATTTAATTGTAAATTTATGTTACCACTGTAATAGTACGATAATGTAATATGTCTACAATTTTATACGTTTAATTATGAACAGAGAGTTTTAATATTAGTGACAAATATTTTAAAGAAAACCTTGAAATTCCTATTAAGCCGACTGAGATGACCATCATGACAGTTCCAACTCTACTGACTAATACAAACGGTCTACTTGATTTTCACGATCTTCCCAGTATTGTTCATCTCATTTTTTTTCTTCAGCATTTCAGATTTTTAGGCAGAAAATGGTGCAAAATGGTCAAATCTTGTTGTTTTTCCAATTTAAATGCATAAATACGGTACTTTGAATGACAATTTAAAACTTGATTCCTCAAAGTTTTTTAGATTTTACAACGCTTTGAATCTTTGCATCTCCGATGCAACACCCAAATATGAACTCCTAAGAATGCAGGCCGAAATGTATGGATGACAGAGTTCGGATGATGGTTGGGGGTGGCAATGGTGGTGGGAGAAAGGATGAGTTGATGGAGAGAAAGTGAAGGTTTTTGAAAGAATAATGTTTGTATTTTTTTATTTTCAAATTTATATATTTTTTCTTTTATAAAAGGGCCTTTTAGAGAATTCAAAAGTTTCGTTAAAAGTGGAGGTCATCCTTGTAAAACTTTTCTATTGAAGCTTAGTGATGTAATGGGATGACCATTTTAAGGTCAAATTTGCAAAGCACTCGACTCAAGAGGTACTACTTACCGGTTACCACTACTAGTACTACCACCATAAGGTTTTTCAAAATTTTAAGCTTGTGTTTGGTTTGCTGGTTGAAGATAAAATCTTTAAGTTAGAGTTGGATGATTTTTCAAAAATCAGTAATAAATTTTGTTGACTTTTCAGAAAAAAAAAAAACAAAAACAAAAATTGAGATGAAAAAGTACAGTTTAGTTAGAGCTAAACTTTAACGTCAAACAAACCATCATTAACAACACGGGTTTGCACTTACATGATAGATAAATAAAATAACAAATAATAAATAATCTTTTTTTTAATTAAATAATTTTTAATTTCAAACAGTTCATTTTTAATTATACACACCACTTCAAACATTCAAAATTTTTTTTAATCAAACATTTCCAATACTTCAATTCGAGTATGTGCTCTAAATGCTACCCTATTTTTTCTTATTAAAAGGATTTTGGGTATTTTAGATCAAAACTAAGTATTGACCGTATAGATTTGTATATTAAGGATAATATGATTTTATTTAAATGGTTTTTCAAAAAAAAAAAAAAAGATAATATACAAATGTAAAACTCAAAATATATGATATATCTATACAATATGGCGGGAACACTTTTTTTTTTTTTCCTTATTAATAGGGTAACATCCAATTATCATTTTTTGATCTAAACGAGGGTGTATGTATTTTTTAGCACATCAAATTCTGATCCAAATAATTCAAAAATATTATTTTAATAAAATTAAAAACATAACAAAAAAAAATTTTGAAAACCTATTCCGGGGGAGGAAAAAAAACCCAGATTCCGGTGAAAAAAAACCCAGATTCTAGTTAAAAAACACCAAGAATTCGGTGACTACCGCCGCCGAAATCTAGATCCAATACCAAAAAAACCTAGATTCCCACAAGGAGGAAAGGGGGTGGCCGGGCTAGTGATGTGGGCGGGGGTCTGCTCGGGCCGGAAGCCGTTGACAGAAAGCATGATAGTTTTGTCTGTCATATGAGATCTACACTGTTTAATGCAATCCAATGGTGAAAAAATTTTCACCATCCATGGAGTTAAAAAACCTTCCCCTACCATAGAATTGGCCATACAATTTATAGAAGGGAGGAAAAAAAAAAATTTTGTCCAAAACGTACATTTTGATTGAAATGTGCGTTTTGTCCTTTTTTTTAATAATTTTTTAAAAAAATATTTTTGGTTGGCTGACACAAGGCATAGGTGGGGTGAGAGAGAGAGAGAGAGAGAGAGAGAGAGAGAGAGAGGGGCATAAAAAGACCAAACAAATGCCTCATCTTTTACACTTTCATGTACTTTATTAATTTTTTTATCATTTATTTATTTATATATATTTACTATTTAAATAAATCTTTTCAAATATATTTCACAACGACATTTCATAAAAGCAAATGCGTGGTCTATAAGGCAAGGCAATTCTACGGTCCAATGCTATGTTTTCTGGGACCTGTTCCCTTTTTTTTTTTTTTTTTTTCACTGATACGTGTTGGTTGAAATATGTTAAAGTTGACACTTTTTTGTACTGGTAGAGATTGTATTAACCGGTTCATTAATAGTTTCGCAAATCGATGCAAGAAATTGATTTAAGTGTGTAGATGTAAGGGTAGATTAGGCAATTGCAATTTTTAAATCAGCATATTGAGGGACACTAAGGTAAATTTGAGTAACAAAATTGTAAAAATAATATACAATAGTAATAATATAACTACTCAACGTAATTTTTTAAAGGTCTAAGGTAAGGATTACAGATCTTCTTTAAATAATTAAAAAAAAAAAAAAAAAAACGTAATGGGTAGATTAGTGAGAGGTCAATAAGTTGATTGGAGAAGAGATGCATTAAAGTTCCAAGAAGCCCTCTGATTTTGTCAAGGACTTGCCTCTTCTTCCCAAGTCTGAATTCCAGGCCACCGAGAGACCACCTCTACCACCATTTTTCCGGCGCCGACGAACTTTTTGTCATCTCTATTCTCTCTATCGTCCTTTTCCATGGCCGCTGCGTTGTTAGACAAGCCAAATAAGAAGCTTTATTGACCAAGTCCGGGTATGTTCAATCAAATCCCCCAACCTTAGCGAAGAGGAGATCCGAGTCCAATTTATCACCGTGATGTGAGCTCCATGGTTGACCTCTTTCCTCTTTCGGAGAGAGAAGAATGTCGAACCGCCACTAGACGGAATTATGGCCTCGTCCACTGAGATTAAATTGTCAAAAACTGAATAGATAAAAAAAAAAAAAAAAACTTGGTGCTGATGTATCAGTAAGAAACACGGCCAAGTGGAATGATAGATTTATGACGGAAGTAGAGACAAAAAAAAAAAAAAAAAAAAGATGCAGATATGAAGTTAAAAAAAAAAAAAACACAAAACAAAACTGAAGCACAAAGAAAGAACTGGAGCTTTGTTTCTGAAACGCAAAATTTTATATATATATATATATATATTTATTTATTTTTATTTTTGTTGTTCGTCATTTCATATTCGTTTCTCTTATATAATATGGATTTTATCCCAAAAGAAAATGACGAGAAAAGGTGCTTCAAGGGCTGTGCAAGAAGTATGAAACTCGGACAAATCTGATCAACCATGAAATGTCCAATTTTATCTCTTTTGTAGAGCTATTTCAAGCAAACAAAAAGGGGGAAACTCTCTTCAATATTTGCCCTTTTTTTTTTTTTTTTTTTTTTTTTGAGACAGCTGGATGAACAAATCTGGTGAGGTTGAGGAGGAAAGAGGGACTAGAGTGGTTGTCGAGGGTTCGGACTCGTCGAGAAGCTGAACGCAAATAAAGAATTGACGAATCTGACAGGGTGAAGGACCTCAAGAAATCTGGATGTCGGTGTCGAGGTGGCGAGGTGAACAGCAAAGAAGGTGGGGGGGAACCGGTGGTGTTGAATGTTGTAGCAGTGATACAGTCAGAAGTAGTCACAAATGGAGGTGCTGATCAAATTACACGTGTGGGTCCCATGAGCTTTCAAAGTTTGACACAAAAAAAAAAAAAAAAGAGAGAGATTATTGTAGGTGGGAAACCAACAAGCAGCGACGTTGGTCCAATAATTACAAAATTATTGTAGGGAGCAAGCCTTTCAAAGAGCATAGTGCTTTCTGTAGCACAAAGTTCTATGTTTAATGATCTTATTACTTTAGTTAAGTTAACCGGTTGCACATTGAGCAAACAAAAAAAAAAAAAAAAGGCTAACCGGTTGCAGTCCGGTCAATATATTTTTTTTCAACTTTTTTACCCCTACTTTTCCCTGTTCTCTTGCTCACCCTTGCATTGGTTTTTGAGGAATAAATAAATTTAACACAGTCAACGGCTCTTATACTTTAAGGGACCAGTCCTCGTCTTTTTAAAGTTGGGGAGTGTACTCGTGCCCCAAAATGTAAATAACCTTTTTCTTTACTATTCTCTCTCTTTCTTTTTTTTTTTTCTTTTTTTTTTTTGTAATTTACGTATATTACACGTGGATATTTGATATAGGGGGAATGTACATTGTACAAGCGTCTATCAAATCATGGATCACCATTATTCTATAGATGTATTTGATCACATGGGATAAGAATGTTAGGTTTGCTTAATCATGAAATACAATTCAGCTGCACTTATCATTTTGTCTAAATAAAAAAAATATATATATATATATATATATTTATATATACAAGTACAAAAACAAATGGAATGACTTGTGACACTTGGCAAATGCGAATTTGCCTTAGAATTGTAAGTCTATAGAAATTAGACAGCTTTTTCCCTTAAAAAGAAAGAAAGAAAGAAAGTGACATTATCAATATTACTATTATTATAAGACGGCTCAACTCAACCTTTTTGTATACAATTTTAATTTGTGCTCTTAATGGTGCCAAGTGCTCCTATGTTGTCTCCAAGCAAAAAATAAAATAAAATAAAACAAAATAAAAAAGAAAAATAATCTATGTTTTTTTTGGTAGGAGAAAAAAAAGCTATGATGCTTATTGAACCCACATACTATCACTGGTAATTCACGTTTTTTTTAATAATTACACTGGTGATTTACATTCCCCATCCTCTTCATTATTTTCCATTAAAAAAAAAGTAACTTTCATTTTCATTTTCATTCACGAAAAAAACATACCTTATAGGGGTTGTAAATATAATCTATCGATAATTTCACATATAATTTTATCATAAGATGCAAAATTCGATGCCCCACGTCACGCTTAAATCAACCTCACTAACATACATACATATATGCCTTGGTGCATGTATTTGAATTTCTAGCACAAATTAACAATTAGCTAGCTAAGATATTCAAATTGATAAATTACTTGATTTGTGATGCCCTAGAAATTCCTAAATTGGATTTCATGAATTATTATCATGGATTTCATTTATTAATATACTTCTAATGAATTAGTTTGATGAATATCAAATTTAAATATCATGAATGATTTTATATGTATCATCCATATGATGATGTTGATGCTCTAGCTAACAATGTTAAATTTCTCTATCCAAATGAAAAATTATAAATACAAAGTAAATATGTCGAACGACATATATATATTTATGTGTAAAATTTGTTATGTCGTATTATAGGAATAAATGTCAATTTTTGGGAAGGAATCCCAATTTTGTTAGTAGGTTAATTTGATGATCTTAGTATTTATTTTGGACATATCAACATTTAAGTATAAAGAGTATGATTGGAAAAATTTATGATAGGAAAAATTAACATGTCACGTAGATAGGAAATGAATAGTTAAGACTAACTAAGAGTAACTCTAAAGGTGGATGATTGATCAAGAGTTACGATTGGATTTAAAATCAATGGTGTATATTTTATGTTAAGGGATCCTAGGCAAATCAATGACCAAGCTTTGGACACTAAGTGACCAATGAGAGATTAGGTTAAGGATTTGTGTGGTAGATGATCCAATGGGTGAGATCAAAGATGACAACATTTGATCAATGGTGGAAAATTTGGAAAAAAGAAAAATAAAGATGAAAATTGGAAATTAAGGGGGAGATTCGAATTGTTTTAATGAAAAGCAAGAAGAAATTTGAACAAAGGAGAAAAAGGAATTTGGTGCATGCATGCAAACCAAGTAAGAGATGACATGGTTTGTTTAGGCAACAAGTACTTGAATATGACATAAAGGTACAAGTGAGAGTGACCACTTGTCTTCCACTTTGTAAAATAAAATTTTCACATCAACCCCCTTCCTTAAGTGGCGACAGTGCAAGGTGAGAATCAGCCAATACTTTCGACTTTTACCTCTCAAAATACAGCTCTTTTAAAATATGCATTGGCTGAAAATACCCCTAATGTTTCATTTCATTTTCACACACGTTAAACTAAAAAACCTAGCTCCTCTAGCCACCACTAAGCCTCAAAAACCACCAACACTACTTCCCATCTCCAACACCTCTCTAATACCCTCCTCCCTCCTTTTTAAAGCTCTAAGCAATCACATTACCAAGTTTGAAAAAGTGTGAAGCAGAGTACAAGGACGTGTTACTAGAGGTAACCAGTAGTTTTCTTTGTGTTTTGGTAATTTTGGAGAACTAAAGCGTGTTGTTTAGTTAGAATCTTAACGTTAGACTTCTTCTTACCTAGAAAAAGGTTTCAAGAAGAACTGTGAAGTCCAAGGTCTTAGAGGATCCATAGAGCATTTTGGTAAGATCTACAAACTTTGTTAGAGCTCGTGGTTGTTGTGATAATATGGCATAAATTTAAAACTTTGGTATGAAAAATAAATTATATGGTAAGATTCTATAGAGTATAAGCTTCATTTTAGACCTTGGAATCACTTGGTTTACTTATGTATGTCTTGAGTTATGTGCATTTGAAGTTGTGACACAAAACTAGAAAGAAAAAAAAAATCCCTCGAGTAAAGTGTAGCCACGGATTTTGTGAAATCCAAATTCCTTAAACTCAAACTTTTGGATCATAAGATATAAACACTAGATTCGTTAAGCTTTCTAACAAGGTATTAGGCGCCTCAAACAAATAAATATGTAATTTTTGGTGATTTTTTCAAGTTAACTCAACGAATCGAGAAATTTTGCTAGAATCCTATACTAGCCACGAATTTTGTATGTTTTGGGTTAGTAAACCATAATGTTTTGCAAAACTGTTATTGGTATTAAACTAGACATCATAAGCTTTTCAATGACAGATCGTTTGTTGTATTTAAGCTTATGAGTGAATTGTTATTATTTTCTTAAATTTAACCACAAATCTGGATATATGGTTCATACATAGAACCAGCAGTAGCAAAACCTAATTATATGATATGAAAAGTTAAAAAACTTAAGACAATAGCTTTATTGTTATAAAGTAGATATCCAAAACTTTGAAATGAGCTATCATATGTTTAAAACAAATATGTGAATAATTTTTAATAAATCAATAAAAATTATATTGCAATCTGGTAAACTGAGATTTTACTATGAGATACTAAGGAAAATATCCATATTAAGGTTTGAAACTCTTGAAATTTTGGAAAATAAATTGTAAAGTCAGAAACTAGATACTTCAACCTTTCAAATGGGTTATCAAGTGTCCAAATTAGAATTATACACAAATTTAAATAAATCTTAAAAGTTAAAATTTCACACCAACAAAACAATTGAACTCTAAAAATGTGGCATAATAAGACTCATAACAGAAAGAAATAATTATTGATAACATGAATTGGCCATTTAGTATATGATCAACTAAATATAAAAAATCCTAATTTTATAAAGTTTAATCACAAGTTTTTTTGATGAGCCAATACAAAGTAAACTAGAGGATTATTAAGCATATACCAAGAAACTACCTTAGCCCAACTTAATGACCGTAACTAATGAGACTGGGACTTACAAGCCCAAAACTAAATGGAAGACAACCCATTTAGGGGTACACACTTAGGTAACTTCTTGTCACCAAAGTGATGTAGATTAATTAATTATTTAAGAAATAAATTAATAAACTAATAAATATATAATAAAATATATTTAAGTTAAGAAAGTTAATTAGTAATTAATTAATTAATTAATTAATTATTAATAATTAATTATAACAGCTAATAAATGATTATTAGTTGTGTAAGCAAGAGTATTATGTTGAGTAACTATATAATTAAAATGCGTAATTAATTAGAGATTAATTAATAATTAATTATTGATATAATTATTAATATAATTATGGATGATTAATAAGAGATTAACTAAACATTAATTATTAGTATAATCTAATTATTAATTATTAATAGAAGAATTAATAATTGATAATTATTATATGATAAAGAATATTTAATTCACATAATTAATTATTAATGATATAACTATTAATTAGTCAATAACAATTACATAATTTATTTATAGTTATTCAACTAAATAAAGTATTAATTAAGCTCACCTTAATTCATAAAAAAAAAAAAATAATAATAATATCACCATGATTCTCTCTATTGACGAGACACTGTTATATCATAGCAATTCTGCAAACTTACATAGTAGAAGGAACTACTTCGGAAGTTTGAGTACAAAAGACAAGTAAGTACAAACCTCATATACAATATGAAACAAAATGTTTTCTTTGTTGATATTCTATGTTTGCTACGAATTGCCTTGATGTTGTGATGAATATATGATTAAAATGTTAATTTCTCTTGTACAAATATTATCAGCATGCTTCACAGATTTTTATGGCATAATGATATATGCATAGTGACGTGCAAACCTACACATTGTTACAATAAATAAGAATGAGGCTAATGAAAGATAGGATTAAGTGTCGTACCAACTTCTAAATAGTGTGAGGATATGATAAGAACGAAAGTTATAAGTTATGACTTTGGAGGTTGTTGGAGGGTGACTCTCCCAACTCCCTATTGGTTGCGTGCATATGGGTACGATACATGGGCTCTTAACTAGACAAGATATATATAATAAAGCATTATTGAACACACATAGATCACATGCATTTTTGAACATTCATGTTGTGATGTATGATGATATGATCTATGAAAATATTTTGTGAGTTACAGTTGTACTTACCAAGCGAAAGCTCATATGTGTATGTTCATGCTATAGGTAATGAAGGTGAGCAGCCCGCCGCTTAGATATTTTCTGGATTGGCGAAGCGGTGCGGAGGCGATGAAGGAAGGGAGTGAAATACCACTACGAATTTAATTTCTGCATTTAGACTTCTTAAATTGTTTTGTATATATTATTTTTATAACTATTTTTCAATATTTCAGTACTACTAAACTAGTATGAATACTTTACGAGAAAAAAACTTTAAGGTCTTTACTTTTAACTCACATGACGTTATAACTTTTTAAATATTATCTAAGTATGAACTTGAAAATGATATTTATTATCTAGAAATTTCAATTGCTTTCAGTTAAAATTTTAATTTATTTAACTCTTCAAGTATAAGTATGATTTGCTTTAAAAAGTAAAAAAAAAAAAAAAAAAAAGTTATGTATTTTTTTGAACCAAACATAAACAAGTGTTAAGACTTTATTCATTAAGAATAAATAAGTAAGTTAACGGTTTGAAAAGTCAGGGTCATTACAAGATTGGTCTCTAAATTTTTAAGTCAACTTTGATCCTTTTTTTTTAGTTGGAGGGTGACCCTAAATTATTAAAAACGTTACTATACATATTTCATTAATTTTTAAAGTTAGCATAACTTTTGATCAAATTACTGACGGGTTTATCAAAGAATTAATGAAAAGGACTATTGTAATAACATTTAATAGTTTAGTATCATTCAAACTTAAAAAAAAAAAAGAAAGTTTAATGATAAATTACCCTATTCAAATTTACTCATAGTATCATCTAATAAAATGCTAATTAAGACAAAATTCTATATGTTGAATGACAGACAAAATTTGTTGCTTAAATCTATTATTTATTGATAAATATACCTTAACTAATTAATTCTCTCATATATTATAATGGAATATGAACTTGAAATTTAATATAAGATGATCGAATTGAAATAATTGAATATATGAGATTTGCTGTTCAATTCTTCCAGATATAGCTCTATATATGGTAAAACATTATATCTTTGATTCCCTATTTAGTTCTTGTACTCATTAATATATATATATATATATATATGTATGTATGTGTAGAGAATGTTCTCTATATGTACTAGTGCAAAATAAATCTAATCAAACAAGAGCCAACTGGGAAGAGAAACTTGGTTGTTAACATTAATGGTGATAACATCTTATATGCTTAGTAGTAGTACAACATGCCAAGGTGTGAATCCGACAGAGAGAGTCGCCATTTTGAATAACTTATCAAATATTCAAAACCTCCTCATAGTTCATTGTAAATCAAAAGACGATTACCTAGGAACTCAAATAGTGGCCTCCAACAAGACCTATGAATGGGAGTTCCGAGTGAATTTATTCAAGTCAACGCTCTTTTATTGTACTTTCAATTTGGGAAATGTGGATGCAACCTTTGACATGTTCATAGCTAAGAGAGATGAACTGAGATGTCAAACACTTTGTGCGTGGGTTGCTCATGATCAGGGCGTGTTTGGCTACACAGAAATAGGACATGTAAATGATTTAACTTTTCCTTGGCCAACTCCACTATCATCACATGCCAAGTAATAGGTATATTTGTGTAGGAGCTCAAATCATAAGATACTGTATGTCTTTTGTTATTTGCTATGTAATGAAATAAAATTATAGCATGATTCGGTTACTCTGTTTTATTTGTTATAATTATTTGTTTTCTCTAGTTCTTGGCAAAAATTATGGATGGCTATCCTTGTTTTTCCTAACTATTTTTGTGGAATAAATTGAAATAAAATTAATTGACGATATATACACACACGTGTTGATTATGTACTTAAGAATTATTGATGGTGAAGAAATTGACAGAATTTACTCAATAAATATGAGATTTACTATTTAATTTAGTTAGTAAATATTAGATTCTCTGAAAATATAATGTTTATCAACTCCTATTTTAGTCAGCATATAAGAGATTTACTAATTAATAAGTTATAGTCAGTAATTAAACATAGTTGCCAAAAAAAAAAAAAGCAGATTTATTTTTTATTTTATTTTTATTTTTTTGGGTTGGTAAAGTAATTATCGTCAAAGCCAAGATATAAACCGAAATCCAGTCTTTATCCGGTAGGATTGGAGATTATTTGATAGCGAGGGATTTTTTTTTAATAATAAATGAAGTCAAATAAATTCAAGCATCAACGCACACATTTTTTTTTTTAAAAAATAAAGTTGTTGGTGATGTTAATCAGTAGATGCACCAGGACATCCCAACTAGGTTGGCACCTCCTTAGCATCCTCATCATCTACACATCCCAACATATTATTAATTAAATGAAATAAAAATATAAATCAAATCCAACAAAATACTTGGCAGTCCCAAGGGAGATGATAACACATATTAGAAATAAAGAGAGAAGCAGAATATGACTCCAAATCTACTCCTAAACTATCAAATGGAGGCCTCATTAGAAACTTGCAAGGACAAAACCCAAAAGGGAAAAAATTCCGAGCAAAAGAAAAAGAAAAAAAAAATAGTGCATGACCTTGAGCCATAGCCTCTCAAAGATGAAACATTATGGAGGAGAAAAATCCAACCGGACAAGAAGGGCCTCTCTAGATTTCTTTTTGTCACCAATCGTTCTTCCATTGGATTACTATACCTAGAAATGTGCGACACTCCGTAAGTAAACCAAAAGAGTAGCAAAAAAACATATTATTCTATGAAATAATTATATTTCACAGGCATAATTGAAAATTTTGTTTTAAGAATCTATAATGGGGTTTATCTTTATGATAAACAACGATTAACATATGGAAACTTCTATGGTATGTAAGGCTTTTTTATTTATTATTTTATCGAATCTAATAAAAATTGAACAACATGATATAGTTTCACAAGTAAGGTTTTTTTATTTTTTTATGTTTTTATCCTACTACGGAATTATCTAATAATAATGATCAACAAGAATAAAAAGTAATAATTCGAGTAGAGATATGTATCAGGAGGAGTTTATATTACTTAAGTTCTAGTAGAGAAATTTGATCTTACCTTGTATTGTTCAAATCATCATTCTTCAACAAGATCTCCTTCCAAATACTTTTGCGAACTTCATTGACTTCTCAAGAATCTTCTTCTGAATTTTGTTCAAAATCTGAAGAATCGTCTTCTCCATCTTCTGAAGTTTCTGTTTTTGATCTTTCGCCAAAATCATCGTTGGAGTCCTTTTTAGGATCGTTTTGATTGTCTTCCTCTGCATTTTCTTCACAACTACTTTCTTCAGAATCTTCCTCAGAAGTTCCTTTAGAATCTTCTTCAAAATCAGTTTTGGAATCTAATTCTGTAGAGTCTTTTTCCGAACTCTTTTCAGAGTTTTCTTCAATGCTGTTATTAGAATCTTCCTCCGACTCATTTTCAGAATCTAGTTGCTCCTTATAATCCTCGTCGGAATTCTTTTCAGATTCTTTTCCACTATCTTTAGAATCTTCTTCAGATTCCTCAATAGAAGTTTCTTCAGAACTCGATTCAGAGTCTTCTTCTGGATCTTTTTTAGAAACTTCTTTTGAATTAAAAAAAAAACAATCTTATTATCTGGTAAAAACCAAAAAAAAAAGAAAAAAAAGAGAGAAAACATGAATAGAACGAAATAAATTATTGGAAAAATAAGAAATATGCCTCCTCAATCTCCATCTTTAGTTTTGTGGCTTGGAAAAAAAATATTATACCTTTAAAAAAAAGGAAGAACTATTTACCTTTAAATCCCAAATATTATGCCCACTCTGATTTGAATTTTAAAAGGAGAAAAAGCCATAAATCTAGGATTATGACTCATGCATCATCTTATTTTTATCATGTTCATGTCCCCCAAATTATATCTTGAAATTTTAATTGAAAATATATTTGATTAAAAATATCATATTATATCACTTAAAAAGTCAAGTTTGTTAAATACATGTCATGATATTATTGGAGGAACAGGAAATGAGAATACAGAGAATGGGCGTATGAGTCAAATCTTGAATCTAGGAGTATATTTGTCACATAGGTTTGAAAAGAAAATTTTAAAAAGATTCAAATTCAAACCAGAAATATTTGCTTAAAGAGAGAAAAATAAGTGTGTATAGATTTCGAGAAAATAAAAATGAAAATAAAAATTTGAATATGAATATTTTTTAAATTTTCTTCTCTGTCAAACATACACAGAGTGTTTTAGAAAGAGCCCTAGTATTTTGTCTCTTAAATTTACACAAATACTTGGTGTGCTGATGGATTGTGGCCCCGGGTTTGATTTAGAAAGTGATGAATTTAAGGAAAAGTAGTGAGATTTGATCATATGATTTGTAGTACTTATGAATGTTATAATGAGTTTTAAGCAGTAGTAACTAGTATAACTGTGGTTTATGAAATTGACAAAAGTCTTGATAAAAAAAATATACAATTCTATTACGAACATTGACATAAAGTAGTGGGAAATAATTAAATTGGGGAGTGAGACCAGTTTATGGTACCTTGTGGATCATGGGCAGTCCTCCACAAGTGTTGCAAAGTCGTATTCATATCGTCCTTCAATGCCACTCCTTGGAATGCACTTGCATTTTCTAATATTTGAAAGTAATAATCCATAGAATACCATTTGTTTAACAAGTAGCTGATGTGGTGTATATCTGTGCTTACTTTATCAAGCTTCAGAGTAATGGCTGCTCCATTGAGACAGAAACTCTGCATATGAAGGCACTCACTCACAATCACTCTTTCCAAATTTGGAAATTTCATGACGAGTTTTCCCGAATAGAAGCAACTGAGGCTTGGCAAGTTATCAAGCACCAAAGTTTCCAATTTGCTGAAAACAAATTCCCCGGCTTTGGCTTCTGCTTCTGTTTCTGTATCACCAGCAATTATCTGAGTCATGCTTTGACAATTGGAAATACTCATTCTCCTCAGTACTCGCCCCAAGCTTTTAGCTGTTTCCCAATTAGTTAACAAATTCACCATTCCATGGCATTCTGACACTACTAGACTTGTCAAATTTTGGAGAGACACCGAGGACGATGACACGACTAGTCTCTTTAAATTCACACATCCCCATACACGAAGAGCTTCTAAGTTTTGGTATTTGTCTTCCCACAGAGGCAGAGCTATCAATGACGGAATGTCAATTAGATTTAACTCTTTCAATCGTTCAAGTATAGCATGCGGTATCTCATCAACTAATCCATCGTATCCCTCCAATGTAAATTCTTCCAAGTTCGGAAATGAAACCTGAAACGACAATATTAACAAGACTAGTGTATCAGTCACAACATAGATTTCTAGAATATTCCCTATCAAATTAAGTTTAAAACAAAAAGATAAAAAATAAAAATAAAAAATAAAAGAGAGAGAAAGAGAGAGTACATAGATGTAAAAAATTGTAATGGAAGAAAGTTTTACTCTTTTACCTTTTGCATCAAAAAGAGGGGCTGTTGAAATGCATTATTTTTGAAGCTTAGCACGTCCATAGCTAAAACAGCTACTTTCATACATTTGATTACTTGTAGGCTTTGCAGTGAAGGCCATTCTGAAATGTGTAATCCTGAGTAGAAACTCACAAGTTCAGGCAGACGTTCGAGTCTTAAATACTTCAATTTAGGAAACACAAACTTAGGCATAGTCTCTGTTTTAGTTCCTTGTTCCGCCTCCTTGTCCTTAGCAACAATATTTTGTAATGAGTCACAATCTCCAATTCTCAGTGATTCAAGTTGAACAAGACATTTGGGAAGGGAAGGAGGAAAGAGAGTTTCCAGATTCGGACAGTACCGAACATCAATTTCTTTGAGATTTTGGAAGACAAAAGACTGATGAGTAATTCCTAATTTCCATACATGCTTCAGTTTTGGTAAATAGCTCAGAGTGAGATAGCTCAATTGACTGGTCTTCACATTCCCAGTAATATTCCCATTGCTCTGCATGTTTAATGATGACGATGACGATGATGCTGTGTCCATTTCTTCATCAAATATCTCTTCCACCATGTCGCAGCTATCTATTTCCAAAGACGTGAGATTCGGAAGCTGTCTTGTCAGAAGAATAGAAGACGAAAATATTTTCATCAAGCTAGACAAATCTGAAATTTTGATCGTCGTCAAGCTGGGAAATTCAACCTGCATAAATTTCCTGCTTCATTATAGGTCTACATACAGACTACACATTTTCCTTTTTCAAAATGAAAAACAAATACGTGCTTTTTTTTTTTTTTTTTTTCATTGTACATTATAGATATATATTTAATATTATATAGTATAAAGGTTTACTAGTTCAAGTATTAATGATAAAAAATGATGTAAATTTTAATTTCGTCACCACTATAAACTTCAACTCTGATACGAAGGGTAGTCAAAGTGCTTTAGTTCCCATTTTATCAAGACTTTGCTAATCTAACATTCAATACGAAAACCAAAACGTGAATTTTGTAGGACATATTTACATATTAATATAAAATTTTAAAAATAAAATTGGGAAAAACTACTTTCATGTGAGAATTGGGGAAACAAGTATTTTATTGAGTTGTATATGAGAAAATAATATATTATAAGACTACATCAAAAATGTTTAAGTGCGGATATAATTGAGAATAAATATTTTTAAAGGACTTTCAACAAAAAAAAAAAAAAGGACAAATATGATTAAAAAAATATTTTAGCGGGACACATTAAAAGCAATAGATGATTTATGTAAAAAAAAAATAGACACCAAGGGAGTAAGCATGTGTTGAACACCAAACATTGAAGTAAAATAGCTATTATGTTCTGACGAAACAATCACGAATATTGTAAAAATAAGATTTTAAGACATGGACACATCTAATAAAATTATCTTAATGGGAATAATTGGCTGAAGAAAATATTTATCAGAACCATGAAAAAGTAAATATATTGGAGGATTTTTTTTTTTTTGGAGAAACAATTCAATATGCCAAATTTGAAAGACTAATAATTAAAAAAATAATATTTTTAATGTCCAAATGAGCATGGCAACAAAAAAGACAAAAAATTGATGAAAAAAAGTTAAAGTATATTGCTTATTATATTGTAAGAAAAGACAAAAATGAGATTATGCACAAAATTGTATGTCAAAGAAAACAAATGACACATGGATTGATATAATTCATTGGATTAAACCAAATAAAAAAGAAAAACTTCTTGACCATTGGATTCTAGGTTGAAAAAACAAAAACTAGGACTTCATTCTCCTTTATATATATATTAGTTTAAAGACATGTATGATGTATATGATTGGACATATTTAAAAACATTTATCTAAATAAAAAATATATAAGTAAAAAGTAGATAAAAAAGACATAAACAAGATCAAAAAGATAAAAGAACTAAAATATTAAATATGAATTAATACATTAAAAATGACTAAAATAAAAAAATAAATATTTTGAAGACAATATTTTAATATTTTAATGAAAATATTTTCTTAGATCAATGTGATTTATTTATAACAAAATGTGTAAAAGAAATTATAAGAAAATAGAAAAATTTACAAAATATGAAAATATATCTTTTACTTGAAATATGAAATATGTCTTTTTTAAAAAATAATATAAAATAAAAATTTATACTAATAATAAATCTTTAAAAAATGTAAAATATAGAAATTATATTTAAATTTTAGAAAAATAAATGCATTGAAGTAATTAAATTATATGATATAAAACTTCATATATATAACAAATTTTTCTTATTTTTTAATAAATGGATCCTGATATATATTATTTAGTGATAGTATAAGAGTATTAAAAAAATGAGAAAAAATATATTTTATTTTAAAAAAAAATTGAAAATAGATAAATTAGTAGTAACATCTCTCTTTCTTTTTCTTGTTTTATCCCTTTTCTCTCCCACTTAATCCGACACCCTTATCTCACTTTTTCTTCTCTCTCTCTCTCTCTCTTTCTCACTTCATGGACATTTTGTGTACCACATGTCACCCCTCCCCTTCTTCCCCCCCTCTCTCTCTCACCCTCCTTCCTTCCGTGTGTCAGTCAAACAGAAGGAAAAAAAAAAAAAATATATATATATATATATATATATATACATATCAAAAAAACTAAAAAAAGGACAAAATGCGCGCTTCAATCAGAACATACGTTTTAGACGAAAACTATGTTTTTTTTTTTTTTTTTAATTTTTTTCTCCTTTCTATATATTGGGTAGATAACTATAGATTTATATAAACACACAAACAAGGGATTAAAAAAATCACAAAAAAAAAAAAAAACAACATGCAAGAAGGTGAAGCTAGCGTGTAATTTGTAACAAAAACTTTTATTTTTTCTCACATCACCACTTCTTATGAGTAATAATAGATATGAAAAGAAAAAGAAGAAGGAAAAGGAAACCAATCAATCATTAGACTCTATGGATGAGGCCAATTGACGCATACACATATAATACATACACTAGTAGTGTAACACGCATTTTGCACGTGCAAAATATAAAAAAGTAAAAAAAAAAAAAAAAAAACACCACGTAATATTGGTTGGGCTATCACATTACTAACCTCGTGACAATAAAATAACTACCACTTGACAGCCACTTAAGGGGTGAAGAATTTATATATTAGTATAAAATAATTGAGGAGCATGTAAAAGGTCAAATAATACAAAACAACAAAAATAAAAAGAAAATTATAAAAAAAAAAACAATTTGGCAAATGACTGGTCATTATCAATGACACATGACAACCATTGTCACATGACAACCCGGAGGAAGAACAAAGCACTATTGATAAGTCCTTTCATCCTCTTATGTATGGTAAGAAGATACATATATGTATATAAATGTAAGGGATATGGAGTTACCAAACCATTTATTACTTCAAACCACTTATTACTTCAATGAAGGATTTATAATATGTTTTTCTAAATTTATTAATTATCTCCTAAAGAGTTTCACACAATAAGTAATCAGAGATTATGAGGGAACATAACAATTTGAAAAATAGTCAAAAAAATTTGTTGAGATATATTTGAAAAATGTTGTTTTTCGTAGGGACATACTGAAAAAATGAAAGTATTTTAAATGAGTAAATTAAAAATATGTAAAATTTTTGGAAAAAAAAAAAAAGTTTCGAAAAACAAAAGTAAAACAAAGAAGGAAGCAAATAACATTAACAAAAGAAAACTAATTATCAGCACAGTAAACAAAACTATATGTTTTCTTTTTTAAGTGAATTTACACCAAAACAACCCATTAATTATACATATAAATTAGTAAATATAAAACTAACTATAGCAGATAACATATCAATAAAGATATCTCCAATGATATCTCTTCACATGCAAATTTAAGTTCTAGTTTGCCAAACATGCATGTTTTTAAAGTACATACAAACCCAATAAGATATTTAATTATGAAGACAAAATAATTTCCCATAATAATGTCAAAAGATAAACCTAGCTATGAGTTTTTTTCTAAATTTGAAAATGAGCCTACATACCTTGTGGTTGAAAAGTGGGATGGAATTTGTATCTGCAATATTAGTAGCCGAATTAGTCCTCTTCGTGAATTGGTCATCTGGGGCTGGGCAGAATTGCTTGAGCTTTGGTAGATCCCTGAGTTGCAATCGACGTAATTGAGGAAACTCAATCTTACCCTCCAGTTCCACTCCATCAATAGCTTCATTCTTGTTGCCATGCCATTGCCATATACCTTCCAAGTTCCTCAAGTCCCAAAGATGTAACGACTCCAACTTAGGGAAAGGGAAAGCACTTGTGTTATTCATGTAGTCCCTCAAGTTAACAATGTATCGAATTTGATCATTATCACCAAATGAAAGACGTTTCAAATGTCGAAAGCCATCCTTATCCAATCCAGGAACAACATCATCAAGCCCGACTAAGCCTTCTAACTGTAATACTTCAGATGATTTCACCAATGTTTGAATTTTGTACTCATCTAGTTGCCAGCTATGCTCTAATCTGACAGCCAATCTCCTTGAAATTTCATCCGACGTCCAGTACCTGACTCCAATGAGTATCTCATATCTTTTCAATTTGTCACTCAACCATTTATCTTTGGGCACAACACTGGCATCTTCTACACGTATATATAGAGCAGACAGTTGTGACAAATTACTTAACTCAACAAGACTAGCATTACTTCTTTCACCACCGACTTTGTCAAGTACCTCCCATGAAGTAAAGCTCCTCAAATTCAACTCTTCCAAATTTGTCAAACTTGATATGACGTTTGGTTTAATGGTTCTGAGTTTATAACAATAACTCAAATCCAACAACCTTAAAGACGTTAGTTGTCCTATTTCTCGTGGCACCTCCTCAAATTCAGATCGTGCAAGGTCAAGGACTTTCAAATGCTTTAGTTCTCCAATTGACGCTATATCTTCTAGCTGACAATCATTCAAACATAATGTTTGAAGATTTTCGAGGACACGAAAGCATGATTGCAATCGTCCAAGTTGTATAGACGTCAAAAGTAGAACTCTAAGCTCACTAGTTTCTTCAAAGACGACCTTGTCTAGAATTTGGGAAGAAATGCCACTCCCAAACATAAATAACAGTTTGAGTCGTGCACATACCGACCTCTTTGGAAGTTGATCAAAATTACTGTTGAGCAGAGAAATTGCAACTGAATCTCGAAACTTCGACACGAACTCTTCTGGCTCGACTGCATCTTTTATTAGGTACACCCGTTCAGATTTAGCCGCAATCGAAATCAAAACATCACGGACAACGTCATGCAGTTTAACAAAATCAGGAGAGCGACCATCCAACAACAATGATGAACTCTTGAGATGATCTACCAAATTAAACACCTTATTTATTGCTTCTTCCAGTGTAGTGATTCCTTCAAACAAGCCGAAACCCAAACCATATCTCAACAGTCGATGGATCTCTATCTCCGCATCTTCTTTGTGTAAACTGCAAAAGACCAACAATGATCGTGCTTCATCACTGCCTAAAAAGTCATAACTCATCTGTATACTCGAGTATACATGTCCTTCCATGCCATCGATGTCTTTTGAGCTAGATCTCCTCAACTCTCGCAACACATCTGCCCATACCGAATGACGTTTTCCTTTCAATGCACTTGCGATCGTTGTGATTGCAAGCGGCAAGCCTGCACATTCTTTGACAATGTCGGCTACGAAATCCTGGACATCTTGACTTTGACAAGTGCCACCATTGACCTTTTTAAACAAGTTTAGCGCTTCACCTTCTGTTAATATTCCAACTTCAAAACTCTTGTCAGCATCCATTTGATGGCACACATTCAGGACTCTAGATGTCAACAGCATCTTGAATCCCTTTCGATCATCTCCAAGAGATATCAACCCAATATCTCGTAACGCAAGTCGCTTCCACACATCATCCAGAATTACAAGTATCTTCTTGTCTTGCTTCTTCAATTGATCGAGTAGCCGCTCTGCTCTGGTAGGAACAGTCTTCTCGCGGAGATCTAACCCGAGTTTGTCTGCAATGATTTGTTGAATTTCAAGGAAATTTGGAGTTTGGGATATAGGAACCATAACAACCACATTGAACAACCCGTCCTCCAAGGCTTGTTGCTCAACTGCTTTAGCAAGTGTGGTTTTCCCTACACCGGGCATCCCATATACCCCAATCCTATTGACATTAGAATCTCTTAGCGCATCCATAACTTTTGTTAAAGTCGAAATTCTGGACTCAAAAGTCTCATGAATTTTAGCAGAACTAGGCAACGGGCCTCGATGAGAAATGACTTTGTCCTGGAAGATATTTTGCACCTCTCTGATTTCACTCCCGGCAGCTTCGGCCATCTTCTCCGCTTTTCTGCTTAGCCGGCGTCGTAACACCATGTTCGGAAAGGTCCCATAACCAGAACACCTTGTGTTTGCTTCACCTTCCTCTTTGAAGAAGATTTCAGACTTCTTGACGAGTTCATCTGCGTTAGTCAGCCTGTTTCGCACGTCTTGTTCAATTTCATCGCCTCTGTTCGTAGCTTCAATAACCAAATGTTGCAGTTTTTCTTTCTCTTGAATTAGCTGCTGGATTTGGCTACGGAGGTTCCTGATATTTCGTTCGTAGTTGAAAAAGCAACCAAGCTGATGAACAACGGGGGTAACTGTACACTCTGCAATTTTCCCAACAACTGAAGAGACAATCTCAATGAGGATTTCCATTCTTCCTGTCTTGAGACTTGTCTGGATACAAATAGCGTGAATGTATTAGAATCTAAACTTAACAATACGAATTAAACAATACATGTATAAATATTGAAAAGTCAATTAGTGAACTAATTATTGCACTACTAAACCATACAGGCATGATTAGATAATGGACTAGCTGTGTAAATACTAGAAAATTTCAGTTTGTGGTGTGATCAAAATCAAGTTTTTAAAGTTTATATCTTAAAAACTAAATAACCAAGATCTCAGACCTTAAAACAGATAATGTTTATATTAATGAATGTATTCGGAAAACCAGATATAAGCGTACATTTAAATTATTATTATTATTATTCTTAAAAAAGGAACTTATACGTACAAATATTCGCGTTTTATAAAAGCTAGTTAATTCTAATAATAAGTGTTGAAATGAAAATAATAATAATAATAAAATAAAATAAAAGACATTTTAATTTTAATTTTTATTTGATAATAAGCAAAGATATACAAAGTTGTCTCAAGATTAATAATGTAACCATGCAATTTTTGGTGAATGAGAAAGGATCTGAGGATGGTTTTATCATTTTCAGGTTTTCAGCCTCATGGGCGGGAATCCCTTTCCCTAGGTATGGCAGGGAGACGGGTTATTTATACTAGTTTCTCTCAGTCGGCCATCCGGAGTCTACCTTGTCATCACCAAACATGATTCAATAGTCGAAGCTAGAGCGAGGCCTAAAAGGAGGCAATGAGAATCGAACCCGATTGATCAAAGGGAAGAAGCCTAGCAAAGGCACCCACACTTTAACAGTCGAAGCTGAAGCGAGGCCTAAGGGGAGGCCATGTGAATCGAATCCGGATGGATAAAGGGGAGAAGCTTGGCTAGACACCCACACTTGCCAATCCATCCACCCCTGTGGGTGTATGCAACGCATTTGACCAACTGATTTTCTTTCCAAAAGCCTTTTGTGTGTGTAAGGAAATCAATAATAAACAATTTTGATAGTTTCCCCTATAAAGAAAAAAAAATTAGCACTACTGCTTATGTCATGTACTAATAAATCTATAATTCATACTATTTCTATTTATGTGTGTCAGATGTTACATACACATACAATGACATAGCTAATAGATTATTTCAACGGGGATGTATAGCAAAAATAAAACCTTTAGGTAGACTTATATAAAGATGATTACTTTTTAGTAGGGACAAAATATAAAATATAAAATTTTTAGAAATAAAATGTTAAAAAAGAATTATTCATTTGAGCAGAAGCTCTCATTCGATTATGAGTGACTCTACTCCAATATATATATAGGCATGCTACAATGTACATGTCTATGTGCGTATGTTATATATATACATTACAAAAGTTTGGATACGATTAGTGATGAATCTAGAAATTTTCTCAATGCAGACACGTAAGAGGATACAATTTATACATTTAAAAAACAATAACTTTATATGACTAAAAAGTTACATAATATTTTATAAATTTATTAACATATTTATAATTATTCGATATAGCTCTTTTATTTGAAAGCATTATAAAATTTGTTCTTTTTATTAAAAAGTTTCACTTTTTATTTTGTTTCACACCATTTTTTTTCCTTTTAAGATGAATACTTTTTTCAATAAATAAACAGTTATACATATGCATCAATATTTAGTATGTTGATAATTTTTAAGTAAATGACTTTAAAAATAGAGAAAATTTTAAGGTATAAAAAATTTTAATAAAAAATTTAGAAAAAATGTAGATAAAGAAATTGGGAAGAAAAAAAGAATCAAATCATAGTAATGGAACTAAAACATTAAAAACAACTCTATGTTTAGTTTTGATATTAGATATAAAAAATAAATCTAAATATCGAGTGGGAACATATTTAAAAAAAAAAAATTTCAGTGGGCAAACTAAAGCTACATTTTTGAATACGATGAAGACTTGATGAGCTCAAATATCATAGCATGTTTTTTTTTTTTTTTTTGAAGTTTTAGAAAAAAGCTCAAATTTTTTACCATTATTTTATTTAATAAATAAAGTAGCTTTAAGGAAAGTAACAATGCCACCTTACTTTATTATACGTTAGCAGTGTGGCTAAGTTAAAAACAGGCGTTACCACATGTTTATCCTGCAATGTTACTTTTTTTTTTTAAATTTTATTTTTAAGAAAGATACTTCAATACTAGTTGCTCTTTTTATCTTTTACTTTTTTTAACTTTTTTTTTTTTTTGATATCGTGGAATTTAATATTTCTCAAATGTATCCTCACTTGAATATTTTTATCATGCAATTTGCTCCCTTTTTTTTTTTTTTTCACATGTGATCATAATAAGTTTTAGTTAGTCCGCTTGAGTTGAAAATTTTGAGTTTGAGTTATTAGAGTTGAGTTGAGTTTTGAAATTGTATACTTAGCTGATTTGAGTTAAAAAATATAAAACCTTGAAATGATTTCAAATATATATATATATATATATCAATATGGATCTTGTTTCGTTTATCTCAAAATTCTATACAATTTAAAAAAAAATATCTCAATTGGACTTGTATATGTAAAGTTTTGAATTTTTAAAATTTAAGTTTTTAAGTTGTAGTTAGAGTTGTGAATAATAAAACTGAGTTGACTTTTTAGAAAAAGACAAAATCGAATTGAAATTGTTCAATGTCGATGGTTAAACCAAACATAGGATGAGTCCCTATTAAATAATATTTTTTCTAAACTATGTCATTTAAAGAAAACTTTAATATTTAAGTATTTAAACTAACATGCAATACCTTTTTTTTAGAAGTGTGAAGAACTTTTTTTTTTTTTTTTTTTAACTACTAGGATGCTTGTTATTACATACTGTATTTTTTTTTTCTCCAAATCTTAATAGTTGACTATTTAATTATTTCATCTAAAACGTACATTTTGGTTTCAAATATAAAGTTTGTGATGGTGACTGAATACGGACCCACAACTCTTTTCTTTATTTTTATTTTTATTTTTTAATTTTCGTAAATATTTCAACTTGTAGATCCCAATCACACATAAGAGAGAAAATGTATTTGTTTCGAATACTTTGTCCAACTATACATGAAAAAAGATGAGCTTGTTGATTTTCATTAAACCAACATTTTTTTATGTATTAAATTTTAGAACTTTCTTGTCAGTTTACACTATTGTTATGAAATTTTTTTAATTATTGTTAATGCTGAATATAATGGTAAATTGGCTATATTTATTCCTATAGGCATTTTTATATTTGGAAATACAAATGTTATACATGTACAAGTTTAACTAATTAAATAATAAATTGAATTATCAACATATTTGTTTTTATATTTTCAGAGAGACAATTAAAACTATTTTTTCTATTGAAACATTGTTAATCATATTTAATCATTTCAATTATATTTTTTAACAAAAACAAGAAAACAATTGTTATATTTACAAGACAGTTTGAAGATGAATACCTTAAAGTGCTAAAAGATCCCCCAAATCCTTCTTTTTGGCTGCTTAGATTCTTCAATTAATTCTCGTTAACCAAATAACTGAATTCAATAACCAAAAAAAAAAAAAAGTTAGTGTTGAGGTGAGAAAAAAGACAAATTAATATAAAAATAAGGGTTATTTGTCCCTGAATCATACTCTTAATCTCGAGTTGGTCCCTAATTTTAAAGTTTACACGTCACACTAACTTGAACTTATATACTATTATGAATATGGCCACATTATAGGTAAACTGAACAGAAATTGAATACATTCATATCACATCAGCTTTAATTAAGGTTAAAATTATAATTAAATATTTTTTGAAAGAGAAACTGTACCTACAAAATAACTCTATGACGGAATATATCTTTAATTAAAATACAATATGCATTGTATATATTTGATTAAATACAGTTTGTTTCAAAATATTTCTAATTGAGGTACAATTTCATTCCAAAAATTTTTTTAATTTCGATTTTAGATATAAGTAAAGCTTATGTGATCAGAACATATTCAATTTCTATCTAATATTCATAGAGTATTTGGTAAGGGGGCCGATGGCATAACAATACAAAACTTAAGGGGAATTTGATGTGTTAAATAAAAAATTAGGAGGCCAATGTAAGATGGATGTATAATTCAAGAGCTACTATAAAATTAACCCTAAAAAATATATTTGAAAAAATTATTCTTTCCCCTCGGAGTTCTGGATTTTTATTTTTTATTTTTTATTTTTTATTCAAATCTAAGTACCTTGAGTGGGCAAACTAAAAGTTGTTTAAACTTTATTTGAAATTTAAAAATCTTGAGTGGAAACACGTGTACCTAGTGGCTTTCTACTACATCTCTGAATACGATGAAGACTTGATGAGCTCAAATATCATGGCATGTATTTTTTTCTTTTTGAAGTTTTAGAAAAATCTCAAATTTGACCATTATTTTCTTTAATAAATAAAGTAGCTTTAAGGAAAGTAACAATGCCACCTTACTTTATTATACGTTAGCAGTGTGGCTAAGTTAAAAATAGGCGTTACCACATGTTTATACTTCAATGCTACACTTTATTTTATTATTATTATTATTATTATTTTAAGAAAGATACTTCAATACTACTTGCTCTTTTTATCTTTTACATTTTTTACTTTTTTTTATAATGTGGAAATTAATATTTCTCAAATATATCCTCACTTGAATATTTTAATCATGCAATTTGCTCCTTTTTTTTTTTTTTTTCACATGTGATCATAATAAGTTTTAGTCGGTCTGCTTAAGTTGAAAATTTTGAGTTTGAGTTGTTGGAGTTGAGTTGAGTTTTGAAATTGTGTATTTAGCTGATTTGAGCTAAAAAGTATAAAGCCTTAAAATGTTTTTAGAAAAATAATATTAATATGGATCTTTTTTCGTTTGTCTCGAAATTTTATGCAATTAAAAAAATTCATCTCAATTGAACTTGTATATGCAAAGTTTTGGACTTTTAAAATTTGAGTTTTTAAGTTATAGTTGGAATAGTGAATAGTGAAACTGAGTTGACTTTTTAGAAAAAGACAAAATCCAATTAAAATTGTTCAACTTCAATGGTTAAACCAAACATAGAATAAGTCCCTATTAAATAATATTTTTTCTAAACTATGTCATTTAAAGAAAACTTTAATATTTAAGTATTTAAACTAAAATGCAATACCTTTTTTTTTTAGAAGTGTGAAGAACTTTTGTTTTTTTTGCTTTGTTTTGTTTTGTTTTTTGTTTTTGGTTATTTAACAATTTGTGTGCTTGTTATTACATACTGTATATATATATTTTTTTTCGAAATCTTAATAGTTGACTATTTAATTATTTCATCTAAAACGTACATTTTGGTTTCAAATATAAAGTTTGTGATGGTGACTGAATACGGACCCACAACTCTTTTCTTTATTTTATTTTTTTTTATTTTCGTAAATATTTCAACTTGTAGATCCCAATCACAATACTGTAGACTACATAAGAGAGAAAATGTATTTGTTTCGAATACTTTGTCCAACTATATATAAAAAAAGATGAGCTTGTTGATTTTCATTAAACCAACATTTTTTATGTATTGAATTTTAGAACTTTCTTGTCAGTTTACACTATTGTTATTAATTATTGTTAATGCTGAATATAATGGTAAATTGGCTATATTTATTCCTATAGGCATTTTTATATTTGGAAATACAAATGTTATACATGTACAAGTTTAACTAATTAAATAATAAATTGAATTATCAACATATTTGTTTTTATATTTTCAGAGAGACATTAATTAAAACTATTTTTTCTATTGAAACATTGTTAATCATATTTAATCATTTCAATTATATTTTTTAACAAAAACAAGAAAACAATTGTTATATTTACAAGACAGTTTGAAGATGAATACCTTAAAGTGCTAAAAGATCCCCCAAATCCTTCTTTTTTGCTGCTTAGATTCTTCAATTAATTCTCGTTAACCAAAGAACTGAATTCAATAACCAAAAAAAAAAAAAGTTAGTTTTGAGGTGAGAAAAAAAAGTTAGTTTTGGGGTAAAGAAAAAACTAATTAAAGTTCCAAAAAAAAAAAGAGGACAAATTAATATCAAAATAAGGGTTATTTCTCCCTGAATCATACTCTCAATCTCGAGTTGGTCCCTACCACTACTACAAATATGGGATTCCACGACGGTATTTCGACGACCGTTTTTTAAAAAACCGTCGTGTAAAATTCGCAAAAACACGGAGCGAAAAAAATTTTACGAAAACCGTCGTGGAAAGGCTTGCTTCCACGACGGTTTTTTAAAACCGTTGTGGAAAAGCACGATTCCACGACGGTTTCTGTAAACCGTCGTGGTAGCCTAGCCGCTTCCACGACGGTTTTCGAAAACTCTGTTCCGCTCCGTGTTTTTGCCGCATTTTCCACGACAGTTTTTTGAAAAACGGTCGTGGAAGGGTCTTTTTTCACAAATTTTTTTTTTAAATTTTTGGACTCTACCACGACGGTTTTTGGGAAAACCGTCGTGGTAGGTATTAAGGCGGGAATTTTGAAAAATTTTGAATTAAATTCAATTTTTTGGAGCATGTATTAAAACCCAAAAAAATACCCACTTTCGCACCTCATTACATTCTGAGCCTTTTTCACTCTCTAATACACACTCTAACTCCATACCCAAAGCCACCAAATTTCGTCCCTCGATCTATTTCTTTCTCTCCGTTCCCTCCCTACTTAAAATCTCCAAAAACTCGCTCTATCTCACCACGCCTCCTCTCTCTATCTCACCTCTCAAATTTTTCTCTTGGCTCCATTCTATGATGGCCTCCTCTACCACTCACGTGGCCTCCTCCATTCTCCTACGGGTCCACCAAGGAACTCACGCGGCTTTCCCTCTCTCTCTCACCGCACTCCGCCCGTACCCACGCTTGACAAGCCGGTAAGTTGTAATGTATATTGCTTGGGTAATGCACGGATTTGAGAATTTTTCGTCCAAAATGTTGATTTTGTTGATTGTGGTTGTTGATAAAAGTTTCCATCCAAAATGTTGATTTTGTAGATTGTTGAGTTGGGAATATTCCGTCCGAAATGGCCAAAATCCGTCCCTACATTTTCGGTGATTGTTTATTGTGGTTGTGTTTTAGATTGAATTAAATTGGTTGGGTAAGGCACGGATTTGAGAATTTTTCGGAAAAAAAAGTGTTGATTTTGTGATTTAAATATTTTTGGGAAAATGAAACGAATTCGTAAATTTTTTTTTTTTACCTACCACGACGGTTTTTAGAAAACCGTCGTGGTAGGTTCGTAAATTTTTTTTTCGTTTTTACCTACCACGACGGTTTTTCCAAAAAACCGTCGTGGTATGCCAACTAACCACGACGGTTTCTCAAGGAAACCGTCGTGGAAGATTACCTTACCACGACGGTTTTTTGCGTAGAACCGTCGTGATATGTTCTTAAATGTTCGTATTTAGGCCCTATTTTTGTCTATTCCACGACGGTTAAAAAACCGTCGTGGAATCTGAAAAGATTCCACGACCCTAGATTCCACGACGGTTAGAAAACCGTCGTGAAAATATCACCACGACGGTTTTTAACCGTCGTGGTATCCACATTTTGTAGTAGTGTATTTTTAAATTTTGCACGTCACACTAACTTGAACTTGTATACTATTACGAATATGGCCACATTTTAGGTAAACTAAATAGAAATTAATTATATTCAGATCACATCTGCTTTAATTAAGGCTAAAATCATAATTGAATATTTTTTGAAAGAGAAACTGAACCTACAAAATAACTCTATGACAGAATATATCTTTAATTAAAATACAGTATGTATCGTATATCTTTGATTAAAATATAGCTTGCTTTCAAAATATTTCTCATTGATGTACGATTTCATTCCAAAAATTTTTTAATTATGACTTTAGATATAAATAAAGCTCATGTGATCAAAACATATTCAATTTCTATATAATAGTAATAGAGTATTGATAAAGGGGCCGATGGCGTAACAATACAAAATTTCAGAGAAATTTGATGTGTTAAATAAAAAATTAGGAGGCCAATGTAAGATGGATGTATAATTCAATAGCTGCTATAAAATCGACCCTAAATATATACTTGAAAAAATTATTCTATCCTCTCGGAGTTCTTTTTTTTTTAGTTCAAATCTAAGTACCTTGGATTAATGAAAGATCCTCAAATCCCTCAGTGCTAGTGTTGTTTTGCTTTGTTAGTCTTGAATGCGTGCATCCCTGAAGTTTAAAAAATTTAAAAATTAAATAAATGATAAAATCAAAATTTGATAAACAAAAAGAATTAATCAGAATATCTACTATACTTAATATTTTGAAAACAGCCAGTAAAACAACATGTTGTTTTTGGGCCACCGACAGTAATTGCAGTAATTAACGTGGTAAATGAATTGTTAATTTGTAGTTGGTAGAAAATAAATTTCTTTAAAAGAAGGATGTGTGTGTGTGTTTAAGAATAGTATGAAATCCCAAATTCATATAATTATTTATAATATATAGATAAACAAACATAAATAGATCATATATAACATTTTTTTTTTGGGGACTTAAATGGATGGAGCGAGGACTCCATTTTTAGTGAAAATGACAGCGAGACTGTGAAACTCTCTCTCCCTCTCTCTCTCTCTCTCTCTATATATATATATATATTCTTTTTTTTTTTTTTTGTGATAATCAGAAAGTGAATGCAAACTAGTAAAAGCAAAAGTAATCATGAAAGAAAAAAAAAATGCAATGAATTCAATAGAGAATGCCCGGAGGCGACGGTTTATCTCTTTATTTTTCTTTTTTTGTTGTTGCTTTTAAAAATTAAGAATTAGAATAAAATGAAAGAAAGGGAAAAAAAAAACTGCAAGGAATTCAATAGAGAATGCTCTTTTCTCTTCAGTTTTAGTTTTTAGTTTTTAGTTTTTTCATCTTTTTAGGAATTTTAAATCTGTTATAAAGTAAAGGACAGAAATTCAAGTAGAGAATTTGGTAAGTAAAAAAGAAATAATTTCACTGCAATAAAATCTCTTTAATTATTAAAACATTTACTATTTAAAAAAATAACAACCCATCGCCATATAAGTTGGTCACAAAACTTGAAATTAAAGCTAATATTCTTAGTATTACTTTTAAGCAAATGTTAATAGAGTAGATCAATAGTCATGGTAGGATGAATTAGAAATTTAACAAATTATATTTACCAGTCAATTTTAATATGAATTACCTGAGAGTGCTTAAATAAAGATCCCCCAAATCCTTCGTTTTTGCAGCGTAGATTCTTCAATTTAATTCTCTTCAACCAAAGTACTGAATTCAATAACCAAAATAATAATAATAATAAATAAAATGAAATAAAATTTGTTTGTGGGGACGGAAAAGACTAATTCAAGTTTAGTTGGGTTTTTTTTTTTTTTTTTGATGTTCAAATCTAAGTACCTTTGGATTAATGAATTAAAGATCCTCCTCCTTCAGTACTAGGGTTGTTTTTCTTTGTTAATCTTTATTTATTTATTTATTATTATTATTATTTTTTTATGTTCAAATCTAAGTACCTTTGGATTAATGAATTAAAGATCCTCCTCCTTCAGTACTAGGGTTGTTTTGCTTTGTTAATATATTTTTTTTTTGTTTTTTTTCTAATAGGATTGCTTTGTTAATCTTGACTGCACAGATCCCTTAAATTTCAAAATTTCAAGAATTAAATAAAGGATCAAATCAAAATTGCACTAATTAACATACTGTAAAACAACGTGTACTTGTTTTTAGGCCACCAATACTAATTGTAGTAATTAACATGGTAAATTAATTGTCAATTTGTGGTGCGTAGAAAACAAAATTTCTTTAGTTGAAAAATAATATATATATTTTTTGAATAAAAAATATATAAATATTTAACCCCTCTCATTACTTGAAACTAATAGTTTTGTTTTTTTGATAAATAACTCAAGGTCTTTACATAATATGCAAGTGACCTATAAGCCATAAAAGACTGTTCATTAAAAGAAGGATATATGCGTGTGTTTAAGAAGAGCATATAAAATCCCAAATATAATCAAATTATAATACACTCAAATAGTGAACAAATAAAAAACAGTTAAATTACACGAATATCATCAAATGGATCAAGATATGTAATAAACTTACCTGTTTTTGTATTTGTTGGGGGGACAAATATGGAGCAAGTAGCTAGGGATTCAACTTGTTTGCAAGTAGTACTCCTACTCTTCGTGAAATTAATTCTCTCTCTCTCTCTCTCTCTCTCTGATTTGGGATATTAAGTGAAGGCAAAGTATAGGCAAAAATAATGCCTGAAATTTATTATAAAAAAAAAGGCAATGACTTAAACAGAGAATGCTTAAAGGCGACAGTTTTCTTTTTCTTTTTCTTTTTTGGTTGTTGCTTTTTAAAAAAAATTAAGAAATTGAATAAGTGAAAAAGAAAACTATAAAGAAGAAATTATATATATATATATATATATATATATTTGGTTGGAAGAAATTTGTAGGAAAGTGCAAAACCAGAAAATACAAATCATTATCAGAAAATTTTGTTACATGTTAGAATGAGGTTATATATATATATATATAGTTTTTTTTTTCCCCACTGCTTGGAAGGATAACATACAACCAATCAGACTTCGCATGCATAAGATACGAAAACCATGATATATGGTATTATGATTTTAAGGTATCCAATAATATAACATTCTGATTTTATTACAAAAATATCCTCTAGGTTTTGTCACCAAATTAAAAAAAAAAAAAGACAAAGCTATTTTATATATGACCATAATTGAGCAAATTTGAATAATGAAAAGACACAGCTAACCTTAAAATATTAATCACTCTTAGAATATTTTTCCAATAATAACAAGAAACAAAATACAAAAGAATTAAATAAAGTACATTAAAATATTAATTAAAAATGAGTGAGCAATTAAATAAATAAATAAACTCCAACAAGAGCATCCTTGTGTGTGTTTTTTTTTCTTTTTTGGTCTGATATAGCAAATCCAGAAATTATGGCATAACAAGAACACCTTTAGGAAAAATAAAATCACCAGAGTAAAATTGAGAAAAAAATAAGATATAAATATGTTTTGTTATTTACATATATAAAATTGAGAATGAGTAATTGCAATAATATTGAAGCTAGCTATGGCGCCATGTGTACGTACCTGTTGGTTTAAAATCAAATGGGTGGCGAGTTTTGTTTTGTGGAAGTAAAGAGAAGAGCACAAATTAAGATTATAATTTATAAGACAACAAATTAATTAATGCAAGAAGGAAGTTGAGAGAAGCTCAATTAATGATCACAGCTGCAAAAGGCAATAAGAAGAAGAAGAAGAAGAAGAAGAAGAAGAAGAAGAAGAAGAAGAAGAAGAAGAAGAAGAAGAGAAGAAGAAGAAGAAGAAGAAGAACTTCACATTATTAAAGGCAGACTATAAAATATTATTGTTTGCTACTTTGCTTGCACCTAGAACTAGAAGTAAGGTATCATTAAAAGCAGAATATTGAAAAGCAACAAAAGATTAAATATCTAAATATACTTTACCTCACCTATAGACAACTACTTGTCTATGCAGAAAAGTAATTAGGGGGCAAGCCATTACCACTTCTTGAATATATCATGTACATATACGTACATATATACGTACATATTTATATAAATAAATAAATATATATATATATATATATATATATTCTCGTTAGGACTACAAAAAAGGTTTGGAATTAAGGAATATAACTTTTTTTTTTAATTTTTTAATCATTATAAAAATTTTGAGTTAGTAGTAAGGTATAAGCCCGTTATAAAAAGTTAAGTAGCTGCACCACTTTTTTTTATTTTTTATTTTTCTAATGGAAACGATATAAAAAAGATTAAAGGTTGTTTTTTTGTTGAATACTGAGTACTGACATGATCATATGGTTCAATTAGAGCCTGTTTGGTGTACAAGAATAAGGAGGATATGATTGGACTGTATTTTAATCCTATGTTTGGTAAGAAATTTTAAAAGATTAGACTGGATAAGAGTTTATCCTGTCCATAACTTAATCCCCTTGGAAGGGGATTCAACTATCCTCTCCAAGAGGAAGTGATTAGAAAAGCTCATCTTCTCTCTCTCAAGTTTTCTCCACAAGTCACTCATCTAATATGCCAATTTCTAAGGATTTCAATCCTAACCAATCATAGGATAGTATTAGATAAAATTCAATCCTATCATTTCCTATACATTTTAATCCAATCCAATCATATTATCATATCCAATGTAATCCTATCATATATACCAAACGGACCCTAATAAAGTTGGGGCACAATCATAGTGTTTTTTTTTTTCATCCTAATTCTATGATCTATATCTATCCAAACTTAATATTAAAAGGATGAATGCATTATCTACAATGCATTTGTGTCACCCGTCACGTGGATTTTTTTTGTTTTTTTTTTTTTTGGGTGCTTAACTTGTTTATTTCGCACATACTCGCCCACTAGATAAAAAGCATGTTTGAAGCAATACATATGGGCATTATGTTGTGTTAAACAAACTGTCTAGTTGCAATAATGAAACTTTCATTGTGTATATCACCTTTTGGCTACAGTCAAAGCTTCCATTGAAGGCTGCTACGGCCCTTTACTCTCAAAAATTGAGAACCTCATGAAAGAAATATGATTCTGGAATGGGATTATGATTTAACAATATTTCTCAAAAATATTATATTCACCGATAATTTGGCTGAAAATTATATCAAGAAGTCACTACGCAAATTTGCACCCAAGGAAGAAAAAAAAAAAAAGAAAAAAAAAGAGAGAGAACAAAGATCTCAAAAGTGACAAGAAACCAATAAAGCCTCCAAAAATTGGAGAGCACTGTGAACGATAATTCACAGTTGACCTCTCTCACCAAAGCCCACTTATAGCGCATGAGGAGGAAAAGAAGAGGAGGTCCTTGTGTGCGCCTCCGGGAGAGGATTTGGCGAGCTTGCACCTGAGCTTGACTCAAGCGTGTTGTCGTTTCCACTGTTGCAGTTGCTATGAATTTCCCTCGTGGAAACCGTACTCGCATTAGAGGGATTGTCCCCATTTCGTGCTATATTATACATTACTGTAGAGGGCAACATGGCAATAAAGTAAGCATGTATGTAAAAGTGTGAAGGACATGTATGAAGTTCTTTTCCATTCACTGCAATAGATGATAATCACCGTCTTAATATTACATGGAAAAGAATACCTAAAGACTATGGGTCCGTTTGGTAAATGAGTTTAAGTTGAAAATTTTAAATTTAAATTGAAAATTTTTGTTAACTTTTAAGAAAAGACAAAAACTTTTTCAGAAAAAGATAAAAATTGAGATGAAAATTTTGAGTTTAAACTCAAGAGCCAAACGATGCCTATATTTGAATGCAAATGTATGACATGAGCTGTTTCATGGCCTGGGTTCCATACCTGGGCCATACGAGCGCGCTGTAGCACCGAAAAAGTATGTTGTAGCGCCCATATGACCTGTAGTAGTTTCCAAAGTCTGAAATTCGAAATTTGGGGTTGAAAGTTCACATTCCAAAGCCTAATATCCGAATTTTTAACCCAAAAATTATTCCTTAATGTCTTTAATTCATAACGAAGCATCAATATATCATCATATCATCCTCAATAAGAGAAGATTCTGGAATTTTGGAAGAACAAAATGAAAAATCCATAACCATAACCGTTCTTAAATCTAACAAAACCAAACCTTAATTCAAAAGGAAAACTTAATTCTCAATAGTTTAACATGAAGAAGGCTATGATATCACTTGTTAGAATAAGAAACTGAAAACTTTATGGAGAAAATATAATTCATTCAAGACCCACCATGTCAAATCATCGAGAGAATGAAAACAGAAGCATACCTTGATCCATGGGAAAGAGACGATTGCGAGTTATAGATTTTCCAATCCAATACGATTTTCCTTTAGAGAAGAATCTATGTATTCTTACTAATGATGGGATGTCAGAGAGAATATGAATAAATCTATCGTATCGTATTGGGGACTATAATCATTTAAAATAACTGCAATAGTTTTACTTTTTATATTTCTATTTTAGCTCATCATAAAATTAAAAATATAAAATTAAGTTTTTACACATAATAAACTCATATCATATTTAATACCCAATGCCCAATAAAATAAACCTTAATTAGATCACTTTAAATAGACTGAAATCTAAGATAGTCTATAATACACATTTAATTATATATGTAGGCTTATATGCTCAATTATTTTCCAACAAATTGTTGTTCATTATTACCATAAATGAAACGTTATAATTTTTTTTCCAAAGGGGAAAAAAGTTGATAATTTTGTACCTTAAAGCAATCACAATTCTTTTTCAGACACTTTGAGCCCTTGTAATTGCAGCCTGTTCAATGCCTTGCTGAGCTCGACGGGGTCCCATCTTCCTGCAGATAGTTTTCATCGTCAAATTACTTCTATGCAGTAATATTACAGTAATGTAAAAGTTACGAATACAACATATTTGTATGAAAATTCGTTTGAGGGATCACCATAGAATTGGCTGGAGATTTAGCGCCCTCGTGAATGATGTATCAGTAAGAAACACGGCCAAATGGAATGAAAGATTTATGATGGAAGTAGAGAGGAAAAAAAAAAAAAAAAACTGAAGCACAAAGAAAGAACTGGAGCTTTGTTTCTAAAACACAAAATTTTACATACACACACACACATATATATATTTTTTTATTTTGTTATTCGTCATTTCATATTCGTTTCTCATCTTTAAAATGGATTTTACCCCAAACGAAAATGACGAGAAAAGGTGTTTCAAGCGCTGTGCAAGAAGCATGAAACCCGGACAAATCTGATCAACCATGAAATGTGCGATTTTATCTCTTTTGTAGAGCTATTTCAAGCAAACAAAAAGAGGGAAACTCTCTTCAATATTTTATTATTATTATTATTATTTTTTTGAGACAGCCCATGGGGATGAACAAATCTGGTGAGGTTGAGGAGGAAAGAGGGAGTAGAGTGGTTGTCGAGGGTTCGGACTCTTTGAGAAGCTGAACGCAGATAAAGAATTGACGAATCTGACAGGGTGAAGGATCTCAAGAAATCTGGATGTTGGTGTCGAGGTGGCGAGGTGGAGGACGGCCAAGGTCAACGGCAAAGAAGGTGGGGGGAACCAGTGGTGTTTGAATGTTTTAGCAGGGATAAATTCGGAAGTAGTCACAAACGGAGGTGCTGATAAAATTACACTTGTGGGTCCCATGAGTTTTCAGAGTTTGCCAAAAAAAAAAAAATGAAAGTAAGAGAAAGATTATTGTAGGTGGGAAGCCAACAAGCAGCCACGTTGGTCCAATAGGTAGCAGGCTTTTTAGAGAGCATAGTGCTTTCTGTAGCACAAAGTTCTATGTTAATGATCTTATTACTTTAGTTGAGCTAACCGGTTGCACTTTAGCAAAAAGAACAAATAAATAAAAGCTAACCGGTTGCAATCCGATCATTTTTTTTTTCAATTTTTTACCCCTACTTATCCCTATTCTCTTGCTCACTCTCCGATTGGTTTTTGAGGAATAAATAAATTTAACAGTGCACGATCAACCGCTCTTATACTTTAACGGACCAGTCCTCGTCTTTTTAAAGTAGGGGACTGTAGTCGTGCCCTAAATATAAATAACCTTTTTCTTTGTTATATATATATATAAATATATTTTGTAATTCACCTTCTATATTACCCGTGTATGTTTGAAATAGGGGAATGTACGTTGTACAAGCGTCTATCAAATCGTGGATCACCATTATTCTTTGGATGTATTTGATCACATATGGGATAAGAATGTCAGGTTGCTGCTTAAACCTGAAATACAATTCAACTGCACTTATTATTTTGTCTAAATAATATATATATATATATATATATATATACATACAGACACACACACAAGTATAAACAAATGGAATGACTTGTGACAGGCAAATGGGAATTTGCCTTAGAATTGTAAGTCTATAGAATACAGACAGCTTTTACCCTAAAAAAAATAAAAAATAAAAGAAAAAAAGAAAGTGTCGTTATCAATATTACTATTATTATTTTATATATAAGACGGCTTAACTCAACCTTTTTGTATAAATGGAATGACTTGTGACACTAGGCAAATGCGAATTTGCCTTAGAATTGTAATAGACAGCTTTTTCCCTTAAAAAATTAAAAAAAAAAAAAAAGACTGAAAGTGCCATTATCAATGTTAGTAAATAAGACGGCTTAACTCAACCTTTTTGTATACAATTTTAAGTTGTGGTCTTTACGGTGCCAAGGGCTCCTATTTTGTCTCCAAGCAAAAAAATAAAAAAAAATGAATAAATAAATAAATCAAAATAAAAAAGAAAAATAATCTATGTTTTTTTTTTAGTAGAAGAAAAAAAAAAAGCTATGTTGCTTATTGAACCCACATACCATCCTGGTAATTCATGTTTTTTTTTTTTTTATAATAATTACACTAGTGATTTACATTCCTCGTCCCTTCATTATTTTCTATCAAAAAATGGTGCCTTTCATTTTAATTTTCAATTTCATTAACGAAAAAAGCACACCTTATAGGAGTTATAAATATAATCTAGCAATAATTTCACATCTAATTTTATCATAATATGCAAAATTTGATGCCTCCACATCACGCTTAAATCAACCTCACTAACATACGTACATATATGCATTAGTGCATGTATTTAAATTTCTAGCACAAATTAACTATTAGCTAACTAAGATATTCAAATTGAGAAATTACTAGATTTGTGACTCTCTAGAAATTCCAAAATTGGATTTCATGAATTATTATCATGGATTTCATTTATTAATATGCTTCTAATTAATTATTTTGATGAATATCAAATTTCAAGATCATGAATGATTTTATATGTATCATCCGTATGATGATGCTGATGCTTTAGTTAACAATGTTGAATTTCTCTATCAAAATGAGAAATTATAAATACAAAGTAAATATGTCAAATGACATATAAATTTTTGTGAAAAATTTGTTTTGTCGTATTATAGGCATAAATGTCAATTTTGGGGAAATAATCCCAATTATTGTTAGTAGGTCAATTTGATGATCTTAGTATTTATTTTAGTCATATCAATATTTAAGTATTAAGAGCATGTTTGGGAAAATTAACATGTCATGTAGATAGGAAATGAATGGTTAAGATTAACTAGGAGTAAATCTAAAGTTGGAGGATTGATCAAGAGTTGCAATTAGATTTAAAATCAATGGTGTACATTTTATGTTATGGGATTCTAGGCAAATCAATGGCCAAGCTTTGGATCCTAAGTGACCAATGAGAGATCAGGTCAAGGATTGGTGTGGTGGATAGATAATCCAATGGGCGAGATCAAAGATGACAACCTTTGATCAATTGTGGAAAAATTGGAAAAAAGAAAAACAAAAATTAAAATTGAAAATTAAGGGGGAGATTCGGATTGTTGCAATCAAAAGCAAGAAGAAATTTGAACAAAGGAGAAAAAGGAATGTGGTGCATGCATGCAAACCAAGTAAGAGATGACATGGTTTGTTTAGGCAACAAGTACTTGAATGTGACATTAAGGTACAAGTGAAAGTGACCACTTGTCCTCCACTTTGGAGAACAAAATTTTTACATCAACCCCCTCCCTCAAGTGGCGACAATACAAGGTGGGAACCAGCCAATACTTCCCACTTTTACCTCTCAAAATACAGCTCCTTTTAAAGTATGCATTGGCTGAAAATACCCTTAATGTTTCATTTTATTCTCACACAAGTTAAGCTCAAAAACCTAGCTTCTCTAACCACCACCAAGCCTCAAAAACCACCAACATTACTCCCCATCTCCAACACCTCTCTAACACCTTCCTCCCTCCATTTTCAAGCTCCAAGCAACCCCATTACCAAGTTTGAAGAAGTGTGAAGCAGAGTTAGAGGATGTGTTACTAGAGGTAACCAAGTAGTTTTCTTTGTGTTTTGGTCATTTTGGAGAACTAAAGCGTGTTGTTTAGTTAGAATCTTAAT
Source organism: Ficus erecta (assembly GCA_008635985.1). Taxonomy (NCBI): domain Eukaryota; kingdom Viridiplantae; phylum Streptophyta; class Magnoliopsida; order Rosales; family Moraceae; genus Ficus; species Ficus erecta. Next base: position 1,302,027 of record BKCH01000059.1, on the reverse strand, counting down.
GTTAGGCTCCTTCTTACCTAGGAAAAGGTTTAAAGAAGAACTTTGAAGGTCCGAGGTCTTATAGGATCCACAGAGCATTTTCATAAGATCTACAAACTTTGTTAGAGCTCGTGATTGTTGTGATAATATGGCATAAATTGGCATAAATTTGAAATTTTGGTATGAAAAATAAATTATATGGCAAGATTCTACAGAGTATAGCTTCATTTTAGGCTTATAATCACTTGGTTTACTTATGTATGTCTTGAGTTATGTTCTTTTGAAGTTGTGACACAAACTAGAAAGAAAAAGAACCCCTCGAGTATAGTATATCCACGGATTTTGTGAAATCCGAATCCCTTAAACTCAAACTTTTAGATCATAAGATATAAACACTAGGTTTGTTAAGCTTTGTAACAAGGTATTAGGCGCCTCAAACAGATAAATATGTAATTTTTTTGTGATTTTCAAGTTAACTCAACAAATCTAAAAATTTTGCTGGAACCCAGTACTAGCCACGAATTTTGTATGTTTTGGGTTAGTAAACCATAATGTTTTCCAAAATTGTTATTGTTATTAAACTAGACATCATAAGCTTTCCAATGACATATCGTTTGTCATATTTAAACTTAAGAGTGAATTGTTATTATTTTTTTAAATTTAACCACAAATCTAGAAATATGGTTCATACATAAGACTAATAGTAGCAAAACCTAATTAAATGATACGGGGAGCTCAAAAACTTAAGACAATAACTATATATTATAAAGTAGACATCCAAAACTTTGAAAAGCTATCATATATTTAAAAAAAATATGTACATAATTTTTAATAAATCAATAAAAATTAGATTGCAATTTGGTAAACTGAGATTTTACTATGAGATACTACGAAAAACATTCATATGAAGGTTTGAAACCCTTGAAATTTTAGAAAATAAATTATAAATACAGAAACTAGATACTTTAACCATTCGAATGAGATATCAAGTGTCCAAAACAGAATTATATGCAAATTTAAATAAATTTTACAAGTTAAAATTTCACACCTTCAAAACAAATTGATGAACTCTAAAAATGTGACATAATATGACTCACAATATAAAAAAAAAAAAAATTATTGATAACATGAATTGGCCATTAAGTGTATGATCAACTAAATATGAAAAATCCTAACCTTCTAAAGTTTAATCACAAGTTTTTTGATAAGCTAAGACAAAGTAAACTAGAAGATTACTAGACTCGCACCAAGAGACTACCTAAGCCCAACTTAATGATCATAGCTAATGAGATTGGGCCTTACAAGCCCAAAACTAAATGAAAGACAACCTACTTAATAGTATACACTTAGGTGACTTCTTGTCACCAAAGTGATGTGGATTAATTAATTATTTAAAAAATAAATTAATAAACTAATAAATATATAATTAAAAAATTTTAAGTTAAGGAATTAAATTAATTAAGTATTAATATTTAATAATACGGGCTAATAAATGATTATTAGTTGTAAAAGCAAGAGTATTATGTTGAGTAATTACGTAATTAAAACGTGTAATTAATTAGAGATTAATTTATCATTAATTATTGATATAATTATGAATATAAGTATGGATAATTAATCATAGATTAACTAAATATTAATAATTAGTATAAGCTAATTATTTATTATTAATATAAGAAATAATAATTGATAATTATTATATGATAAAGAATCTTTAAGTAATATATTTAATTATTAATGATATAAATATTAATTAGCCAATAACAATTACATAATTTATTTATAATTACTTAACTAAATAAAGTAATATTAAGTACTACATAATTAATTAATTAATTAATTAAATTGAAGATTAATAAGTAGAATTTTTTTTTTACACTTAACAATTATTAGGAATTAATTATTAAGGACAGTTACAGTGTAAGTAAATTAAGCTTACCTTAATTCATAAAAAGAATAAAAATAATAATAATATCACCATGGTTCTCTCTAATGACGGGGTATTATTAAATCAAGACAATTCTCCAAACTTACATGGTAGAAAGAACTACTTCGGAAGTTTGAGTACAAAAGACAAGTAAGTATAAACCTCACATATAATATGAAACAAAATGTTTTCTTTGTTGATGTTCTATGTTTGCTACGAATTGCCTTGATGTTATTATGAACATATGAGTGAAATGATAATTTCTCTTATACAAATATGATCAGCATGATTAATAGATATTTATGCAATAATAATATATGCATAGTGACGTGCAAACTTACACATTGTCACAATAAATAAGAATGAGGCTAACGAAAGATATGATTAAGTGTCGTACCAACCTCTAAATAGTGTAAGGATATAATAAGAGTGAAAGTTATAAGTTATGACTTTACAGGTTGTTGGAGGGTCACTTTCTCAACTCCCTATTGGTTGTGTGCATATGGGTACGATACAAAGACCTTTAAGTAAACAAGATATATATAATAAAGCATTATTGAACACACATAGATCACATGCATTTTTGAACATTCATGTTATTATGTCTAATGATGTGATCTATGAAAATATTTTATGAGTTATAGTTTTCTGGACTGGTAAAATGATGCGGAGGCGATGAAGACCTATAAATGGGAGTTCCGAGTGAATATATTCAAGTCAACGCTCTTCTATTTTACTTTCAATTGGGGAAATGTGGCTGCATCCTTTGACATTTCATAGCCAAGAGAGATGAACCAAGATGTCGAACACTTTGCGCGTGGGTTGTTCGTGATATCAGGGCGTGTTTGGCTACACAGAAATAGGGCATGTAAATTATTATATATATATTTATATATATATTTTTTGGGTTGGTAAAGTAATTATCGCCAAAGCCAAGGATATAGACCGAAATCCAGTCTTTATCCGGTAGGATTGGAGATTATTTGATAGCGAGGGATTTTTTTTTAAAATAATAAATGAAATCAAATGAATTCAAGCATTAAGGCACACCGTTTTTTTTTTTAATGATCATTCTTCAACAAGATTTCCTTCCAAATACTTTTACGAACTTCATTGACTTCTCAAGAATCTTCTTCTGAATTTTGTTCAAATTCGAAGAATCGTCTTCTCCATCTTTTGAAGTATCTTTTTTTTTTTTTTTTTTTTTTTTATCTTTCGCCAAAATCGTCGTTGGATTAATTTTCAGGATCGTTTTGATTGTCTTCCTCTGCATTTTCTTCACAACTAATTTCTTCAAAATCTTCCTCAAAAGTTCCTGTAGAATCTTCTTCAAAATCAGTTCTGGAATCTAATTCTGAAGAGTCTTTTTCCGAACTCTTTTAGAGTCTTCTTCAATGTTGGTGTTAGAATCTTCCTCCGACTCATTTTCAGAATCTAATTGTTCCTTATAATCCTCGTCGGGATTCTTTTTAGAATCTTTTTCATTATCTTTAGAATCTTCTTCAGATTTCTCAACAGAAGTTTCTTCATAACTCAATTCAGAGTCTTCTTCTGGATCATTTTTAGAAACTTCTTATGAATTCGGAAAAAAAAAAAAAAAAGGACAATCTTATTATCTTGTAAAAACCAAAAAAAAAAAAAAAGGAGAAAACATGAATAGAACAAATAAAATTATTGGAAATATAATAAATATGCCCCCTCAATCTCCATCTTTAGTTTTGTGGCTTGGAAAAAATATTATACCTTTAAAAAAAGAAAGAACTATTTACCTCTAAATCTCAAATATTATGCCCATTCTGATTTGAATTTTAAAAGGAGAAAAAGCCATGAATCTAGGATCAGGACTCATGTGTCATCTTATTCTTATCATTTTCATGTCTGTCAAATTATATCTTGACATTTTAATTGAAAATATATTTCATTAAGAATGTCATATTATATCACTTTAAAAGTCAAGTTTGTTACATGTCATGATATTGTTGGAGGAACGGGAAATGAGGATACAAAGAATGAACATATGAGTCAAATCTTGAATCTAGGAGTATATTTGTCAAATAGGTTTGAAAAGAAAATTTAAAAAGATTCAAATTCAAACTAGAAATATTTTTCGACTGGTGCTATAAGAGTGAAAAATAAGTGTGTATAGATTTCGAGAAAATAAAAACGAAAATAAAAATATGAATAGGAATATTTTTGAAATTTTCTTCTCTGTCAAACATAGACATAGTGTTTTAGAAAGAGCCCTCCTATTTCGTCTCTTAAATTTACACAAATACTTGGTGTGCTGATGGATTGTGGCCCCAGGTTTGATTTAGAAAGTGATGAATTTAAGGGAAAGTAGTGAGATTTGATCATATGATTTGTAGTACTTATGAATGTTATAATGAGTTTTAAGCAGTAGTAACTAGTATAACTGTGGTTTATGAAATTAACAAAAAGTCTTGATAAAAAAAATAGAATTCTGGATCGACGAAGTGGTGCGGAGGCAATGAAAGAAGGGAGTGTGATATTATTACGAATTTAATTTCTGCATTTAGACTTCTTAAATTGTTTTACAACTATTTTTCAATATTTCGGTACAACTAAACTAGTATGAATACTTTACGAGAAAAAAGACTTTAAGGTCTTTTCTTTTAACTAGTATGACATTATAACTTTTTAAATATTATCTAAGTATGAACTTGAAAATGATATTTATTATCTAGAAATTTCAATGACTTTCGGTTAAAATTTTAATTTATTTAACTCTTCAAGTACAAGTATGATTTGTTTTAAAAAGTAAAAAAAAAAAAATTATGTATTTTTTGAACCAAACATAAACAAGTGTTAAGACTATATTAAATAAGAATAAGTAAGTAAGTTAACGGTCCGAAAAGTCGGGTTGGTACGAGATTGGTCACTAAATTTTTAAGTCAACTTTGATCTTTTATTTTTTTTTTAGCTGGAGAGTGACCCTTAATTATTAAAAACGTTACTATACATATTTCGTTAATTTTTAAACGGAATTCGTTAGTTAGCATAACTTTGAACCAAATTACTAACGAGTTTATCAAAGAATTAACGAAAAATTAGTATTATAGTAACATTTTAATAGTTTAGTGTCCTTCAAACTTAAAAAAAAAAAAACGGAATAATGATCAATTACCCTATTCAAATTTACTCATAATATCATCTAATAAAAACGCTAATTAAGACAAAATTCTATATGTTGAGTGACAAATAAAATTTGTTGCTTAAATCAATTATTTATTGATAAATATACCTTAACTAATTAATTCTCTCATATATTATAATGGAATATGAACTTGAAATTTAATATAAGATGATGATCCAATTGAAATAATTGAATATATGAGGTTTGCTATTCAATTCTTCCATATATAGCTCTATATATGGTAAAACAATATATCTTTGATTCCCTATTTAGTTCTTGTACTCATTAATATATATATATATATACATATATATGTATGTATGTATATGTAGAGAATGTTCTTTATATGTACTGGTGCAAAATAAATCTAATCAAACATGAGCCAACTGGGAAGAGAAACTTGGTTGTTAACATTAATGGTGATAACATCTTTTATGCTTAATAGTAGTACAACATGCCAAGGTGTGAATCATACAGAGAGAGAGAGTCGCCATTTTGAACAACTAATCAAATATTCAAAACCTCCTCATAGTTCATTGTAAATCAAAAGACGATTACCTAGGAACTGAAATAGTGGCCTCCAACAAGACCTATGAATGGAAGTTCCGAGTGAATTTATTCAAGTCAACGCTCTTTTATTGTACTTTCAATTTGGGAAATGTGGCTGCAACCTTTGACATGCTCATAGCTAAGAGAGATGAACTGAGATGTTGAACACTTTGTGCGTGGGTTGCTCGTGATCAGGGCGTGTTTGGCTACACAGAAATAGGACACTTAAATGATTTAACTTTTCCTTGGCCAACTCCACTATCATCACATGCCAAGTAATAGGTATATTTGTGTAGGAGCTCAAATCATATGATACTGTTTGTCTTTTGTTACTTGCTATGTAATGAAATAAAATTATAGCATGATTCGGTTACTCTGTTTTATTTGTTATAATTATTTGTTTTCACTAGTTCTTGGCGAAAATTATGGATGGCTATCCTTGTTTTTTCTAACTATTTTTGTGAAATAAATTGAAATAAAATTAATTGACGATATATACACGTGTTGATTATGTACTTAAGAATTATTGATGGTGAAGAAATTGACAAAATTTACTCAATAAATATGAGATTTACAATTTAATTTTGTTACTAAATATTAGATTCTCTGAAAATATAATGTTTATCAACTCCTATTTTAGTAAACATATAAGAGATTTACTAATTAATAAGTTATAGTCAGTAATTAAACATAGTTGCCCAAAAAAAAAAAGCAGATTTATTTTATTTTATTTTATTTTTAATTATCGTCAAAGCCAAGGATATAGACCGAAATCCAGTCTTTATCCGGTAGGATTGGAGATTATTTGATAGCGAGGGATTTTTTTTTTAAATAATAAATGAAATCAAATGAATTCAAGCATCAAGGCACACATTTTTTTTTTTTAAATAAAGTTGTTGGTGATATTAATCAATAGATACACCGGGACATCCCAACTAGGTTGGCACCTCTTTAGCATCCTCATCATCTACACATCCCAACATATTATTAATTAAATGAAATAAAAATATAAATCAAATCCAACAAAACACTTGGCAGTCCCAAGGGAGATGATAACACATATTAGAAATAAAGAGAGAAGCAGAATATGACTCCATATCTACTCCTAAACTATCAAATGGAGGCCTCGTTAGAAACTTGCAAGGACAAAACCCAAAAGGGAAAAAATTCCGAGCAAAAGAAAAAAAAAATAGTGCATGACCTTGAGCCATATCCTCTCAAAGATGAAACATTATGGAGGAGAAAAATCCCACAGAGCAGCATTAATACTAGAAACTCCAACCGGACAAGAAGGGACTCTTTAGATTTCTTTGTCACCAATCGTTCTTCCATTGGATTACTATACCTAGAAATGTGCGACACTCCGTAAGTAAAGCAAGAGAGTAGCAAAAAAACATATTATTCTATGAAATAATTTTATTTTAAAGGCATAATTGAAATTTTTGTTTTAAGAATCTATAATGGGGTTTATATTTATGATAAACAATGATTAACATATGTGGAAACTTCTATGGTACGTAAGGCCTTTTTTTTTTTTTTTTTAATTACTTTATCGAATCTAATAAAAATTGAACAACATGATACAATTTCACAAGTAAGTTTTTAAGTTTTTTAAGTTTTTTTTTACTATAAAAAAACCCTACTACGGAATTATCTAATAATAATGATCAACAAGAATAAAAAGTAATAATTCGAGTAGAGATATTTTATCTTACCTTGTATTGTTCAAATCATTATTCTTCAACAAGATCTCCTTCCAAATACTTTTACGAACTTCATTGACTTCTCAAGAATCTTCTTCTGAATTTTGTTCAAAATTTGAAAAATCGTCTTCTTCATTATCTGTAGTTTCTTTTTTTTTTTTTAATCTTTTTCCAAAATCATCGTTGGAGTCCTTTTCAGGATCGTTTTGATTGTCTTCCTTTGCATTTTCTTTACAACTACTTTCTTTAGAATCTTCCTCAGAAGTTCATGTAGAATCTTCTTCAAAATCAGTTATGGAATCTAATTCTGTAGAGTCTTTTTTCAAAACTCTTTTCAGAGTCTTCTTCAATGCTGTTGTTAGAATCTTCCTCCGACTCATTTTCAGTAGTTGTTCCTTATAATCCTCGTCGGAATTCTTTTCAGAATTTTTTTCACTATCTTTAGAATCTTCTTCAGATTTCTCAACAGAAGTTTTTTCAGAACTCAATTCAGAGTCTTCTGGATCATTTTTAAAAACTGCTTATGAATATGAAAAAAAAGACAATCTTATTATCCGGTAAAAACCAAAAAAAAAGGAGAAGACATGAATAGAACGAATAAAATTATTGGAAATATATGAAATATGCCCCCTCAATCTCCATCTTTAGTTTTGTGGCTCGAAAAAAAATATTATACCTTTAAAAAAAGAAAGAACTATTTACCTCTAAATCCCAAATATTATGCCCATTCTAATTTGAATTTTAAAAGGAGAAAAAGCCATGAATCTAGGATTAAGACTCATATGTCATCTTATTTCTATCACCTACATGTCCCTCAAATAATATCTTGACATTTTAATTGAAAATATATTTCATTAAAAATGTCACTATATCACTTCAAAGATCAAGTTTGTTAAATACATGTCATAAACCTAAGACTGATTTCCCAAATGATAGTACATCTGATTCACGTTGTCCCCAAGTTCTTTGGACGTGTAGTAGCACATGTAGTTCGAGCTAATATCCTCCTCCATGAAGTTCACCAGCCAAGTCATCACCATTGAGTTTTCTACATCCCATGTCACGTATGTCGGATCCTCTGGTGCTGGTGCCTGCTTGTTCCCTGTTAGTACCCGATCTTTCCTCGCCCTCTGATGTACATCTGAAATGATTGGGACCACTGTAGATAGTTGTCACCATTAAGGTGAATAGTGGTGATCAGAGTGAGAGGCGGTATTTGGGGCTTGGATTGCAGGGTTTGTAGGGTTGGGTGGTTGGATTGTGACCGGCGGAGTTGACACAGAGGAAATTTCAAACATGACTTCCATAAAGAAAAACTGAGTAGAAAAGGAACTGGTCTTTTTTTTTTTTCCTTCGAATTTCTTAGGGTGGCTCTCATACCATATGAGCTAGACAGATTATGAAGAAGGGTTTTCTGTATTAACACTCATAAGTTAGAAGGTTACACGGATTCACCTTTATAGGAGATAAAACAATAATAGAATCAGGAAACTGATTTCAATGGCTCGCTGTCTTAACTAGCTAGCATTGACTAACATCCTATTTACAGCAAATATATTTACAGCTAACAAAACTCCCTAATTTCAATAATTGTTACCGAATCTTCCTCTTTTCCAACATTCTCCTTATCATAAAATTTAGTATTCCTTCGCATTTCTCAAAACTCAATTCACATCGTAGAAGACCACCAAGGGACTTCGCTGCTAACGGAAGGCCTTTGCATTTTTTAACAATTTTTCTACCAATTGCTCCTAGACTTGGATGTGCGCCTAAACATTGGAAAGGACTCTCTGAAAGGTGTGTGAGAGAGACAGGAAAACTGGTGGAAATTTCGTTTGGCTTTCATGTGTATGTCAAATCTTTGATTTGTCTATTTCCTTTTCATTGGGGATGGTTCCACTCTCGTCTCTAGCAGAGTTAGCTCCATGCAGAGCTGAATTGTATTGCTCTAGAACGAAGTTGAGTATGTCTCAAACAATTGTGTGCAACTGTAAAAAAATTTTGTAAAATGCTTCTACGAGTTAGCGGGATTTAAAGTACATGTTAATTAAAAGATGAAAAAAGAAATTGAACTGTACGTTTCTCTCTCTCTTGGTTGAGAATGTAACAATTATTTCCGGAAATAGTAAACCGAAATAGTCTGGTTTACTATAACCTCAAGTCCACCAAATCAGTCAAAATACAGAAGTCAGTAAGTTAAATGGTGTTGTTTCTTGACTGAAGATATTATTCAGGAGCTATACGTTAAGCACTTTGAAAATGCTGTTATGGAACAGAATGTTTCAATAAATTTATAAAGAATAAAAGATAAAATTATACATATCCACCTTCAGTCTTGCAATTTGGTTATCAAAATACTTTCTACCACTTCAGCTTCGACTATTTAAAATATGACATTAGTTCTTATTTTCAATTTTCATGTTAAAAAATTATCAGAATTTTTTATGTTTAATATTCAGCAGCAATTGAGATGACTATTGTGTACAAGTTAATAAATTAAGTACCACAAAATGAAACGATTCTCTACAAACAAAAAATTAAAGCATAGTCCAAAATTTCTAATTAAACTTGGTAAATTCTTAAATGACCTTTTCGCCATTTTCATTTCACAACATATTATTTAAGAAGTCATACAACCCACGCAACCCAATAGATAAGTAATTATCTTCCCGTTTTATGATCCACTCTTATCCTCTAATAATAACCTACAGTTTCTAAGGTATGTGTGTGTGTGTGTGTGTGTGTATAAAACTATATATATAACTTTAAGAGTGTTCTAAGGTATAAACAGGGGAGACAAAATCTCATAAGAATGACTAATAGAGAATTTTCAGGACGAAATCAAGTATTTGTTCGCAAACCATCCTAGTATTAACATATGCCAGAAAAGTAGAACTCACAATTGTTGAAGAACAAACTAAATTATGTTCAAGACTTGTCAGCATCTAAATTTTGTCAAACTCCATGCAAAAGTTACACTGTAATTGTAGTTTCATTTCGTTTTGGTCAAATTGTTGGGCAGCCCAAACTCTTCTTCTGAAATGAGTCAAATGATGATCTATCAAAGGTCCCCTAGTTTTCAACTGTCATCCCTAGCACACCTCTATTGCCATTGCACAATCTCTGTTCTCTGCTTAAGCGGACTCTACAAGGAGGGGCACAAACCTGGAATTTCTCTGAAACATCCTGTTGAAGTCCTTTCAAATACAACCCCCCTTTTGAATTTCAATAGCTTAGACTTCAAAGGCTTGTGTCCTGTCATCCGCCAAGTGAAGGAACGGCTCTGTAGAGGATCAATTCATCATACATGTGTTGTTCAACTGATCTTGAGAGTGATACATCACATGCAGCAACTATATTTAATCAAACATAGAAGTAAACAGTCATCACAAATTGGGATAATCTCAAAACTAATAAAACTCGATTACTATGTTCAAATTCTTTACTAACGATATACTTAAGACCGAGAGTATCACGACACAGATTGCCTTAGAACAATTTCTTCAGAGAATCTGTAAGGAGCACAACGCCTTCAAATTTCAATTTTACTGGAGTTCCCAAAGCAGTAAAAAATGTATATTTATGTTTTTTTCTTTTCTGTCTACTAATCAGAACCTTATAAACCATCTTATATGTCATCAAAGTCTGATTTTGACTATGGCCACAAGATCCATAAGAAATACAGTTAGCTGATGATGATATAAGGAAATAAAACCTTCTCCAATTCTCATTGTTCTTTCTTTCTTTTACTTTTTCTATTTCTTTTTTTTCAATACTCGATTATCAGAAATACAGAAGTCATAGTCAGCGAATCATACTACAAACGGAAGAAAAAGTTAAGACAACCAGTCTTTACAATATTTACTGAATGAAAGACAAAGCAAAGATTAAAATATTTACTAGAGTACTTACACAAATATTAGCATTGAACCACTAAGGTTATTAAAAGCTTCCTCATCTTCTTCAGATTGTATTGCTTTCCTAGATTCCACTACATGCCATGTCATTGCCAGCACCAAGAATTCATGGAAGGACAACTTTTTGTCTTCTCTAAAGAATCAATGGTTCCCAAGACCTTCAAAAGCTCTGGAAGAGGACTTCCAGCGTTGCATGAAAGGGAGATTATTAGAGAAGTCTCTAAAACAATAAAACTTCTCAAAAATATTGCAGAGCATCTGTGGTGTAAACCATTCTCGTCTCCGAAAAATATTATATATGCCATATGTTAACAACAAATACTCAGCTCATGAAATAAAGAAAACTCGTTCAAATAAATCTAACTTTTAGACAATCAATCTAATGCAAACATATTGAATCATCTAAAAGTAACACAAACACACACATGTCAAGACAGTGTAGACCAAATGAAGCATGTAATCTTGTAGGATATCTTTGAAAAGTTTTCAGAATTAGTATCTAACTCCAAAACGAGGACAATAAGAAAATTATCTTTAATATAACCAAATAAATTGATATACAAAGGTTTAGTATGTGATTATTTATAGAAGATATTCAAAACCTAAATATGACAAAACCAATATCCAAATCCAAGTAAAAGTTACCTGCCTAAAGTGATGCAGAGCATATATTTAATGGTAAGATCTAACAGCCCGGCTTTAAAATCTCTCCCCAAAAACAAGATATTAAATCTCATCTTTAGGTAGTCACCCCACTTGCTCTAACATTAAATAATATCATAACATATTTTGTATAATAAAACTGATAGCGCATATATAAATAAAGCAAGGAAGTTAGGTATAATGTAACAAAAAAGATTATATACCATACTTTTGGCACCAAATATCGTTATTGAATTCATCACTTGAAATTCATGAAGTGGGAAAAGGAAGCCATATATTGGGGAAAAACAACTAGCTCCAATCTTGTTTACAACCAGCTCCAAATTGTGGGGAGGATTACTGAAATGGATTATCCAAACTAATCATGCCTACATCTCCAATCTCCTTCAGTGATGAATTCTACATTTCATGCATGTTCCAGTTTCCAAGCTCATGAGATCTTCAACTTTTTTCTCCTTATTTTACGGAGTTCGCTATACTAAATCAGCTATTGCTTTCTTTTCCAGGACTTTGCGAAGCCGAAGACCCAATGGTTGCATGATCTTCAGGTACATCATCATAATTACTGAGAAAGGTAGTATCCACTTCAGCTACCGAGCAACATTGAATCATTTCGTTATTGACATGATAGTCCAAAAGTAGAAAGACGCCTATCTTCTCCACTGTATAGTGTTCTCCAAAATCAAAATTAACCTCAACTTTGTCACCATCCTCCAAATTTAATCCATCACTTGAGATAAGGCCCTGCCAAAGATGACCTTGACAAGTGGCAACATGATGGGATAATGCAACTAGATCAAAGGTGAAATTTCTCCTTTGTGTTTTGTTGACCACCAAAATAATTGGAAATGCCGAGAACAATGTCGGTTTAGGAGAATATGAATAGACCGCACGTACTAGAATGCCTTTCAATCTACGGTCTACCAATGGAGGCACACCAAAGCATATGGAAGAACCCTTAACAGTATAGGTGAACCATTCAGGAATATCATCAGCATGGAGAATATGGCCACCAAATTCAGTTGTAGTCGATATCTATAGCAAGAGGAGAATGATATGTATGAGCAAACACGTACAAATTTAACGAGTAAAGTGGAGACATTCTTTATTGTTGAACTGATGGTGCGGTGGGGTGTAGGTGTTGGAGAGCGATATATAAGTATACCTGTACGAAGCTCTCTTGTGAAGTAGTGGCAATAATATTCTTGCTTTGCAATTGTAGTGACACGAACTTCAATAATTTATCCAAGCCTGGGATATCGACAAGCTCATGACAATTTGAAAGTTCCAAAACAACCAAATTTGACATTTCTGACATGTTGGGCATTCGTTTCAATGCCATGCAGTTTGCTGCATAGAGAGCTTTTAAATTTGTTGGTAGATATAAAATTGACTGAAGCATTGTACAATTATCCAGGGAAAGGCTTCTAAGCCTAGTTAGGCCCTTAAGACCCGATGGTAAGCTATGAAAATTATTGTTGTCTAGTCTTAAAGTCACAAGAGAAGATAGGCAGCCTAGGTCCTTAGGAAGTGCATCATCTGTCAAGTTGCAGTTCATCAGAGATAAGGTTGTTAGGGACTTCAAGCCACATAAGGAGGGAGGCAACAGATTCCCAGGTTTTGAATTCTTTTTTGGCTTTATCAACTGAGACCAGAAGTGTGAAGGCGATGAGTAATTGGATGGTGATACTCTCAAGCCACATAACGATAAATGTGTCAGGCTCGTCAATTGTCCTACTGTATAGGGAATTTCTCTTATTCCAGTGTTGTCTGCAAGAAGAGTTTTCAATGATTCCAATTTCCCTATATCTTCAGCAAAATGATCAAACCTCAAACAACCAGATAGAATAAGAGTTTCAAGTGATTTCAACTTGTAAAAACTCTTGGGAAGCTCCTTAAGCATTTTGCAGTCTTTCAAATTTACCAAAACAAGCTTGCCAAGATTTCCAATTGAATGGTGAACCTCTTTCAAACTCTTACAATCCTTCAGTATCAATTTCCTAAGATTAGGGAGATACGAAAAATCAGGGGATTTGGTTAAGTAGTTTGAATGACTCAGATTGAGGATTTTCAACTTGTCTAGGAACTGTAAAAGACAAATAAATGAAGACAAATATTATAAACTGTTGAGAGTTAAAGGTATGGTTGTACACATATAAGTGATGAAACTAAAGTCAAAAATTGAAAAGATTCTATCGTACCTGAGGATCCTCCCAAACCTGCCTGAGATTGCTATATTTCAAACTAATTGCAACTAGGTTTCGTTGATTAAAGTTGCTTGGAATGAACTTCAAAGGGCATCCATTCCAACTGAGCCATCTTAAATGTTTCGAAAGGTGTTCATAGCTTCCAGTGAGTTGTACATGATTCAGTTGTAGTAATCTTAGCCTCCGCATCTTCACAAACGCTTTTGTAGTGAAACTAGCCATCTCAAGTCTTTCCATTTCAAGGGAAAGTCCTTCAATATTTTCAGTTCCCTGTTATAGTAGAGCACTAGATAAGAGAAGAGGCTGTATTGATTAAGACTGAGAATATCACATTGACCGAGTGAGACTACATAATTAGCGAATCGTAATAATAAGAAAGATGAGGTGCAAGCTTAAGAATGCTAGAATCATAAGAGATATTTAACCTGTTTCGCCATTTTTCGTAGTTTATTATGCGTATAAATATGTTTCCAAAATGAACACAGAAACATATACGTGTTCATGTGTATGTAGATGAACACATATGAACATATATTTAAATTTATATGCATATATATATATATAAACAGAAATATCTATATATATATATATATATATGTCAACTATTTGTGCATTTTTTGGTACATCTTATGTGAAGTCTAGATATATATACATAGCTAATGCAAGATGCAGTTATACGTGCATTTATGTTTCTGTAGCAATAATTTCCAGGGTGTATCTATTTTCAAAGGAATTTTTTGTCCCGATGTCATATGTCCTTAAATTTTAATAAAAGATGAAGCAAAATATTTCAATAATATACAAATACATAATGTTGTTTTCTGTTGGTCATTTGGACATTAGGAAACAATCTTATTGAGAAAAATTTCTTACTGTTTCATCTGTCAATACCCCAAATACATCTTCATGAAGCCACAACCTACTTCGTTTCCCAGGCTCCTTGATAGATTTTTCCCGAACAATTGCTCTTCCCATGTCTCGAAGCAAATCATGCATCATGAGCTTGTTTCTCTCGCTTACAGTTATAAGGCATCGTTCAAGGAGAAGCTGAAGTCCGATTTCTGCGTAAAGACCACATCCATCCAAAATTTCTTGAACATAGTTTCTGTCCATGCCAACAAAGAAACAAGATATATCAAGGAATATGTCCTCAGCCATATCATCATGTAATCCGTCGAAACTTATTTTGAGCTTTTCCTGAACATCCTTGTCTGGAATCATCCTCAATTTCTCTAATGCACTTGTCCATGTTGACTTGGGTTGACTAGAAAGGAATGAACCTAAAACCTGAAGAGCTAATGGCAGACCTCCACAATAATTGACCACTTTCCTTGAAAGCTCAAAATATTCCTCATTCGGCTCTTTCACTCTAAAGGCATGCAAACTAAAGAGATCAAGAGATTCAACGTCGTTCATTTCTGGAATCATATATGTAGCATCCACATTAAGCTCCTTTAGTAATTGTTGGTTCCTTGTTGTTATAATAATTCTGCTACCTCGACCGTACCATTTGCGACTTCCAACTATGGCATTTAATTGATCTCTGTGATCCACATCATCAACAATGACAAGTACCCTTTTACGACAAAGTCGCTTTTCTATCACCTTGATTCCCCTGTCAACACTACCTACCTCTTCTTTGTCATTCTTTAAGATATCAGATAGGAGTTGGTTTTGCAAATGAATCCGACGATCTGGTTGATCCCATATCTGTCTAACATTCTGGAGAAAACTTCTGTTGCTTCTGAATTGAAAAGCAAGCATGTTATACACGGCTTTGGCAATGGTTGTCTTCCCCATTCCACCCATTCCCCATATGCCTATAATACGAACTTCATCAGCTAATTCAATCTTTAACAATGAACTAAGTTCTTGCACACGAGAATCTATTCCTACAGGGTAGGGGGCTACTTTTAAGCTCGTGGCACCTAATAATTTCCTTGAGACCTCTCGAACTATTCCCCTGATGAGATCTGCATCACTCCTGGAGAACATTTTCACAGCTTAATCAAGATTCATTCTCCAAGTACGTTAAGAATTAAAAGTGATTAAGGAATGACTTATATGACCCGAAAATTAGAGCTAAAAGGTTTAGCGCATTATCCCTTGTATGTAAAGACCTGAAGATTCCGGTACGAAGGAAAGAAATTATATCAATGTATGACCGTGGCATTGTTTGAGGTCAACTTGCTAATGCACAAGAATTAGTAGTTCATGATTTGCTCTTAATTTTCTCTCTCTCTTTTTTATTTTTATTTTTATTTTATTTTATTTTTTTTTTGAGAAAGTAAGTAGGAATTGTAAACTATAGATTGCAAAACATTTCCAATATTTTAGAAGAAAAAACTTCATTCATGATAACGGTAATTTGAAAGCCTTGTATAAATAACCTTTTTTAATAAATGAGTAGGAATAAATTGCATGCTTTGCTCTAGATTTATTTACTATTATCAAATAATCTAAAACGTTTAGAAATAAGAGTTTTTTTATTTTTTAACTTTTTTTTTTCAAAGAGAAACAGAGAGAGATAGATAGAGAGAAAGAAGAGAGAGTAAATAAATGTAAATCATTATTACCGCCAACCATTTCCTTCCCATCCGCTGAGATTTGCACCGTCTCTGAGAGCTAACCTCCAGCGCTGTACCTTATCTGCATCCGACAAAAATCGCGCTTCATGGTTCCTAAATGCCTCAGCTAATGGACCCGTCTGTGCCCTCACATCCGATGGGCGAACGCCATAGAATATTGGGAGAACCGTATTATGAATTCTTCTGCAGTTCATGATCTTCACCAGCTCGTCAAGGCACCAGGTCGAATACGCGTATTTACTAGAGAAAACAACAATGGAGATCTTAGATCCTTCAATGGCTTCCATAAGCGCCGGCCTGATAGCTTCCCCTTTCTCAAGTCCCTCTTCGTCGATGTAGGTGCTGAATCCGGCATTTGTCAGGGCGGTATAGAGGGGGCCGGTGAAGGTATGGCGAGTCTGGCCACTGAAACTCAAGAATACGTCGTAATCTTTTTTGTACCTGCCACCTCTCAAACTCAAGTCTGAAGAGAGGTTGTCGTTGTCGTTGGAGCTTCCGTCGATGAGGCCGTCGCTTGACGAGGATGATGAGGAAGCTTCACGGTTGGTTGTGGAGGTATCATTTGTTGTTGGGGATTCCGGCAACGGAGGAGGAGGCGTGCACAGAATCCCTGTGTGGGAGAAATAAATTCCGTTGATTTGGCTATACATTCTACTTTGGGAGATGAACTTCCGTCAAGAATTTTTTGTGATCGCCAAGTTGTGTTTGGTGAAGCTGCAACACAAGTTTAAGCTTATGTCCTTACGGAAAAAGATATCGCTTTCGCCGATTTTCCATATGAAAATAAAAGAATGAAAAGAAACCACGCGCATGGACCGACCCACTGGCCTTATAGCTTTGCTGATTGCTGCACTCATTATTTTGTACAAACAAGTTTGTGCCTTGGCCACTCTTTTTTTTTTTTTTTTTTAATGGTGATATCTCTTTATCATTTCTCTATACTAGCTGGGAGTACACGTGCTGTTGTTTTTACG
This sequence comes from Ficus erecta, assembly GCA_008635985.1. Classification (NCBI taxonomy): domain Eukaryota; kingdom Viridiplantae; phylum Streptophyta; class Magnoliopsida; order Rosales; family Moraceae; genus Ficus; species Ficus erecta. Next base: position 1,284,366 of record BKCH01000059.1, on the reverse strand, counting down.
TTGGATCTATTAGTCTATTCTTACTATTATAAATATAAAAACATATATATATATATAATCTGAAAAAAAAAAAGGGAGCAAATATGAAGAGGAATGACATTAAAAAGACACATTAATTAATTGGAGATACAAAGGGGGCAAAAAAAAAGGGGGGGGGGGGGGGGGGTGAAGAATAAATATTATGCAACATATATGTTTTTAATAGTAACTTATTAGATAGCTAACTAATCCAAAGCCAAGTTATCATTGAAAGAACACAAGTGGCTTCTCCAAGAAAATGTTGATTCTTCAAATTTAGCATCTACAAGGAAGTCACTAACAAAAAGTTCAAACGACAAATTATCAAGTTTGAAAGATAAAATAGCTTAACAGAAATTATTTTGTTTTACTATCAATGAAATGTTAAAATTATGTGAGTTCTTAGGAAGCCTGAAGATAAACGCAAATAAATTTAAAGATGAAGAAAAAAATGTGCTCTTCCTGGAAATAGCGCATAGCTCTCTGAAAATAAAATAAAACATGATGAAAGCGACGAAAGCAAATGCATATCTTATGTGCTTTTATGAGGCGTTGCAACAAAAAGTATGCACCCCTTACCAGGCCCTTTTCAACAGTTGAGTAGTCACAGAAGAAGCCTTCATTTGAACATAGCCATAGTGAAGCGCAAACAAAAACTGTAAGAAGCAAAAGACTTTTAGATAATCAGAAAGCATCTCTGTTAAGTACAAAAATGTCAAAACTGTAACCAATTATCATTTTCATCATTGGATGAACAATTATGTACATAATAAAGATAAGCAAGTACAAATCAATCTTACTCTTAACGAAAATAGTCGGGAAAAAAAGTATATGAGCATGATATTACCGAATCAAGTTTATCATGTCCTCGGAACTAAGGAAACCCCATTCCCCATTCTCTTATAACTGCATCTTTGAGTGTTGCTTGTTGAGAAAATAAAAGGTTTTTATTATTAAACTTTATTTGTGGCAATGTGTGGCTTTTGGTTTTTGAGTAACCGGTTGTGGTTTAATGTGTAGTAATGTGAGTTAATCTGGGAGTTTTTTGTTGTTTTAGAAGTTATGGGCATTTGGTGACATTTATGGTTTTTAACCATTTGTATTCTACGGTTGTTTTTGTAAGCCTATATAAAGGCATGCTTAGTTAAATGAAAGATAAGATAACTTCCTCCATATTAGTCCTTCACGTTTTTTTTCTCTAACAAAGTGGTATCAGAGCTTGCAGAGAGAGAAAAAAAAAAACCGAGAGAAAAATGGCCAACGGTGGAGGAATGGGTCCGCTTCAACTACCGATGCTTACCAAGCTCAATTACGACAATTGGAGCATCAAGATGAAGGCGTTACTAGGAGCACAAGACGTGTGGGAGATCGTGGAGAATGGTTTCCAAGAGGCGGAAGCTGGAGCCGATCAAGCGCAAAGAGACGCGTTAAAGGAGACAAGAAAGAAGGACAAGAAGGCCCTCTATATCTTGTACCAATCGGTGGACGAAGACACGTTCGAGACCATCGCCAATGCCGAGACGTCAAAGGCAGCGTGGGACAAGCTCCAATCGACTCAGAGAGGAGCCGATTGTGTGAAAAAGGTACGGTTGCAAACTTTACGTGGTGAGTTTGAATCGTTACAGATGAAGGAGACGGAGGTGATAGCGGAATATCACACAAAAGTAATGACCGTTGTCAACCAATTGAGACGGAATGGTGAAGAAATCGCCGATGTTCGTGTCATGGAGAAGGTTCTACGGAGCCTAAACACTAAGTTTGAGATCATCGCCACGACAATCGAGGAGACGAAGGATCTCGAAGACATGACGATTGAACAATTTATAGGCTCGTTGCAAGCCTATGAGGAGAAAAAGAAAAGGAAGATGGAGCAAACGGAGACCGTTGAACAACTTCTCCAACTCAAACTCAAGGAGGAGAATGATCGTGGACGTGGAAGAGGTCGCGGTGGTCGAGGCCATGGTGGAAGAGGTCGCGGTGGTCGAGGCCATGGTGGAAGAGGTGAAGCCAACACCGACGTTTCTCAAAACTCGTGTGAATCTTCAAGAGGAAGAGGAGGACGAGGTCGTGGAAGACGTGGTGGAAGGTCGGGGAGAGATAAATCTCAGGTAAAATGTTATAATTGTGATAAATATGGACATTATGCGAATGAGTGTTACTCAGAGCCGATCGACCGGAAGCATCAGGACCGGTCAACCGCCGGCACATCCAACACCCATCAAGAGCAGTCCAATTATGCGGAGGAGAACGGGACCTTATTCATGGCTTCAAAGGGAGAAGAAGAGAGTCGAGATAGCATGTGGTATCTTGACACCGGAGCCTCGAATCACATGTGTGGGAACCGCGAGATGTTTGCGGAGTTGAACGAGATGGCAAAAGGTAATATTGCCTTTGGAGACAATTCTTTGGCCGCCATCAAAGGAATAGGTAAAATTCTCATTCGGTTAAAAAATGGAGAACATCAATATATCACAAATGTTTTTTACATTCCCAATGTAAAAAACAATATATTGAGTGTAGGACAATTGTTAGAGAAAGGTTTTGAAGTTCAAATGAAAAACAATTGTTTGTATTTGAGAGATAATCATGAGAGACTTGTTGCTAAAGTCTCCATGACCAAAAACCGAATGTTTCCTTTGAATGTATGTAATGATGTTCCGAAATGCTTGAAGACGTGTTATGAGGATCCCTCTTGGCTATGGCATCTACGGTTCGGGCACCTCAATTTTGGGAGTCTAGAAGACTTGTCGAAGAAGAAGATGGTGTGGGGCTTACCGCACATTCACAAGCCGAACCAAGTGTGTGAAGGGTGCCTACTCGGAAAACATCATCGAAGTAGTTTTCCGAAGGAGTCTATGACAAGAGCCAAGAAGCCTCTAGAACTCATCCATGCCGATGTGTGCGGAGTGATCAAACCGGAGTCTCATGGTAAAAGTAAATACTTCCTTCTCTTTATTGATGATTTTTCTAGAAAAACATGGGTGTATTTTTTGAAGGAAAAATCGGAAGTATTTGAAATCTTCAAGAGATTTAAGGTGCGTGTGGAGAATGAAAGCAACCTTACGATCAAGGCCATGAGAACCGATCGAGGTGGTGAATTCACATCAAATGAGTTCAAACAGTTTTGTGATGAAAAAGGCATCCGACGTCAGTTAACGGTGCCAAGGACACCGCAACAAAATGGCGTGGCGGAGAGGAAGAATCGGACAATCTTGAACATGGCAAGAAGCATGCTAAAGACGAAGAAGATGCCGAGGGAATTTTGGGCGGAGGCTGTAGCTTGTGCGGTCTACTTGACAAACCGAGCACCAACCAAAAGTGTGCTTGACAAGACGCCTCAAGAAGCATGGAACGGAAGAAAGCCCGGAATTGGTCACTTCAAGGTGTTTGGGAGTATTGCATATGCTCATGTGTCAGAAGAAAAAAGGACCAAGCTCGACGATCGAAGCGAGAAACTCATCTTCATCGGCTATGACGAAAGTTCAAAGGGTTATCGCCTCTACAATCCTTTGAATGGGAAGGTAATTATTAGTCGTGATGTTGTTTTTGATGAGGAAGTCTCTTGGGATTGGAATATACAGGAGGAGGAGTATGATTTCCTTCCATACTTTGAAGAAGACGAGCCAACAAGGGACGAAATGGGTGAAGTTTTGCCCATTCCAGCGTCACCCCGGTCGACTGATCGGTCGTCATCTGAAGGCTCAGCGTCATGCAATGCATCATCCAGCGGAACGGAGGTATTTTCCAGCGATTCCGAGAACGAAATTGGCCCAAGAGGAACCCGAAGTCTACGGGAACTTAATGAGGTAAATGAAAATCAAAATGACATAATTCTCTATTGTCTTTTTGGTGATTGTGAGCCCATTAGTTTCCAAGAAGCCATTGCAAACAAAAAATGGAAGGATGCAATGGATGAAGAAATTCGAGCGATAGAGAAAAACGACACATGGGAGTTGACTAAGCTTCCAAAAGGGCACAAACCGATCGGAGTGAAGTGGATATACAAGACAAAGAGAAAGGCTAATGGCGATGTTGAGAGGCACAAGGCGAGACTAGTGGTGAAAGGGTATAGTCAACGACACGGCATCGACTATGATGAGGTATTTGCCCCCGTTGTTCGCCTTGAAACTATTCGTTTGATTATTGCTTTGGCAGCCCATAATCATTGGAAGATACATCAAATGGATGTCAAATCGGCATTTTTGAACGGAATTCTTGAGGAGGAGGTCTATGTGGAGCAACCGTTGGGTTATGAAGTCAAGGGTGAAGAAGACAAAGTGCTTCGACTGAAGAAGGCTCTTTACGGTTTGAAGCAAGCACCGAGAGCATGGAATTCAAAGATTGACAAGTACTTTCAAGAGAAGAAGTATATGAAGTGTCCTTATGAGCATGCCCTCTACATCAAAATGCAAGGTGAAAGCATACTAATCATTTGTTTATACGTTGATGATTTAGTATTTACCGGAAACGATCCTAGCATGTTTGATGAGTTCAAAAGGGAGATGGCAAAGGAGTTTGAAATGACGGACATTGGTCTCATGAGTTACTATCTTGGGATCGAGGTCAAACAAGGTGAAGATGGGATTTTTATATCCCAAGAGGGCTATGCTAAAGAAGTGCTCAAAAGGTTCAACATGAATGATGCTATTCCGGTTGGAACACTGATGGAATGTGGAGTCAAAATCACCAAGCAAGATGGAGGAGAGAAGGTAGATTCTACACTTTTCAAAAGCTTGGTTGGAAGTTTGAGATACTTGACATGCACAAGACCGGATATTCTTTATTCGGTTGGAATCATTAGTCGATTTATGGAGGAGCCGACAACAACGCATTTCAAAATGGCAAAGAGGATACTTCGCTACATCAAAGGGACGATTGGGTATGGTCTTTCCTATGTCTCTTCTAGCAATTTTGATGTTGTTGGTTATTGTGATAGTGATTGGAGTAGTGACTTGGATGATCGGAAGAGCACTACGGGGTTTGTATTTTTTATTGGTGAAACGGCGTTCACATGGATGTCAAAAAAGCAACCCATAGTCACATTATCAACATGCGAAGCGGAGTACGTCGCGGCAACTTCATGTGTATGTCATGCAATTTGGCTAAGAAACTTAGTGAAGGAGTTGAAGATTCAAATGGAAGGTCCAATGGAGATTTTTGTTGACAACAAATCGGCCATTGCCTTAGCCAAAAATCCGGTGCTTCATGGGAGGAGCAAGCACATCGATACCCGATTTCACTACATTCGGGATTGCATTACGAAGAAAAAGGTGGAACTCAAATATATCAAGTCACAAGACCAAGCGGCGGACATTTTCACGAAGCCCCTCAAGTTGGAGACTTTCATCAAAATGAGGAGTTTACTTGGTGTTACAAATCAAGTTTAAGGGGGGGTGTTGAGAAAATAAAAGGTTTTTATTATTAAACTTTATTTGTGGCAATGTGTGGCTTTTGGTTTTTGAGTAACCGGTTGTGGTTTAATGTGTAGTAATGTGAGTTAATCTGGGAGTTTTTTGTTGTTTTAGAAGTTATGGGCATTTGGTGACATTTATGGTTTTTAACCATTTGTATTCTACGGTTGTTTTTGTAAGCCTATATAAAGGCATGCTTAGTTAAATGAAAGATAAGATAACTTCCTCCATATTAGTCCTTCACGTTTTTTTTCTCTAACATTGCTGCAGCCTGAAACCTGGCATTTGCCACCTTAGAATTCTCTGATATAAGAGATCATTATCAGCACTAACAGCTCAAAATGGAACTATCAAATTGCAGCAATAAAGAATTCTACTGTATTTACGGCAAATTTTAATCTGACTCTGTACTCAATATATTGAGGACTACTATAAATAACTGAAAAGAATAAGACGTGGCACGTAGAGATCAGGTTTCTAGTCAGACGCACAAGTGGCACAAGGCCCCATGCAGCAAAAATAGTGATGTGTCATCACCTATACGCGACCATGCATAGCACTGAACTGATTGAGTAGACAATATGATCTTAGGACGACAGAAAAATTTAAAGTTTCTTTGACAGGGAAAAACGTTTGTGTTTTCTTGGGGAGACCAAAACAAAAATATAAAATTTGTTAAAAGTATAAAAAAAATAAATAATAATGTTCAATACCACACTAACGCTTTTCACATCGTTAACAATAAACATAAAATGCAATGTCTAAAAAAATAATAATTAGAAGAAGCTATTGAATTTATATATATAAATATATATCTTAAAATTACCTGGTAAAAGAGAGAATGATCAGAATGACCCTGAACTATCTATGAATCTTGAAATTGGTCTTCTCTTGCCCTCTTGATTCCAACTGAATCTACATTTCATTATACTAAATAAAATATTAAAAGAGAATAGTAGGACCCACACAAAGCCAGATGAGCAGCCATTTGTACCGCCATTTGAGTGCGGTGGCATGTTCCCTTTTTCGTTGGCTCAACAAATGTAAAGGAAAAGAAAATAGTTATAGAAACCAAATCAAATAAACAAGAATGCTAAAATCAGTTATAAATGAAGTATAAAGTTATTATAGATATACAGCTGTCAATTTTATCGTTATAGAAAGCAAACTCAAAATCTTAGTTATAGATATACAGCTGTCAATTTTATCATTATAGAAAGCAAACTCAAAATCTTAGGGTTAGTTTGGTTGATAAGTCCAAACTAACATTTTCAAACTTTTTTTTATCTTTTTCCTCAAAAGTTTTTGTCTTTTTCCCAAAAAGTTTTTTGTCTTTTCTGAAAAGTCAACATAATTTACTATTTAAACTTAAAAATCTTAACTCAAACTTACACACCAAACACCCCTTTAACCTCCGTTTAGTGTTTCAACTCCAATTTAAATTTTTCATCTCAGTTTTTATCTTTTTCTAAAAAATCAATAAAAATTATAACTAATTTTTAAAAAGTCAACTAACTCTAATTTAAAATTTTCAATTTCAATCGGTGAATCAAAGGCACAATTAGATTCGGTTATCAAAATTTTAAATCAAAATCTTAGATTCAATTATCAAAAATTTAAAAAAATCTTATAATTAGACACATGTCAATTAGAAATAAGATGAGAAGAAAAGAAGCTAGCAAGTACATAGGTGATCTATAGTTACATCCGAGCTGTTTATATAGTAATTGATATAAATTATAGATATAGATTATAAATATAAAAAAGTACCATAAAGTAAGTAGCTGTAGTCTGACTTTTATTTTCAGTTATACCCTTTTTCTTTTATTATTTTTACTTGTGTTGTCATTTTTTTTTTCCAATTATGCCCCTGCTCTTTTATTGTTTTTACTTATGTTGTAACTTTTTTTTTTTCAATCATGTCCTTTCTCTTTTACTGTTTTTACTTTACTATATTTTTGACTTCATGTGTTTTATGATAAGAACGATAAAATTTCTTTACTGTTATATAAATATGTAACAAGAAGCATCCAACTCTCCTTTTAGAAAAATAAATAAACAAAAAATAATCTGTCAAAATGATTATTGAACTATTTAAAATGTGATGATTTGATCTTATCTTTTAAATTTTGATTATGATAATCTTAAATTTTTATTTCTTAACAATTAACGTTCTTTTCGTTTGTTTTCGTCAAAAACTTCATTGTGAATGATCATGTAAGAAACATATTTTATGTTTTTTTAAAGTCAAATAAGTAATTTCAACTGCATTCAAGAAAACCAAAAAACAAAACATAGAAATAGAGAAGCAAATTATCAAATTTCAGCCCTCCCCAAATCCTCAAAATCCCAGATCTTTCAACTTAAACACACAAGAACCCGTAAAAGAAACCAAAAAAAAAAAAAAAAGAGTATTGATACAATTCAGCAAATGAAGATCGAGACAAAACCATCAGCAGATTTACAAGACTCTGTTCACCAAACACTTCCAAAAACCACATGCAACACTGGAAACACACAGATCTGATACAAAAAAATACCCAGATCAGAAAAGTCACCTGAGCAGCGACGAGGCCACTGATGCGAGCCCTATCGCAGAGCAAAAGCGCGCCACACTTATCAGCAACAGCCCAGAACCGCTTGTAATCCCAGTCCCTGGGATGAGCACTACCATCGCAGATGATCAACTTGGGCCTGAAATCTAAGGCCTTCTTCTCCAAGCGGTTGTAATTGATATACCCAGTGGTGGAATTGACCTTAGTCAAGCTCTCAATCATTGGCTTATTTTAATTGATATACCCAGTGGTGGAATTGACCTTAGAGGTCAAGCTCTCAATCGTTGGCTTATTTTTTATTTTTTATTTTTTGTCGGCAAGCAGAAACCCTCTTTTCCACTAGTTTCTTTGTTTGTTTTCTTATTATTATCCCCTCCCTCAAACCGACCAAGGGTACTATGATAAATGAACTTCAAAAAATATAAAATGTGCTTCTCACATAACTATTTCGTAAGGATTTTAACAAAATCAGAAGGAAATAACGTTAACTATCAAGAATATAAGAGTTTAGAGTTATCACTGTCAAAATTGAAAAAACAGTAACTAAATCGTCACATTTTAAAGAGTTCAGAGATTATTTTAGCCAATTACTCATAAATAATTTACGCCTATTTAATTTTATAATTTTTACCTCATTAACTATTTGGTTTTATATCGTAAGAGTGAACAAATGGCATTGAAGCAAGCCTGTGTTTAGTATTTATTTTCCGTTTATGCCCCTGTTTTGGTTTCTTATGTAGTTTGGAGAAGACAAAACGACATAGGCATACTTTTTAAGGATGATAACCTTCATAACATTTGCAAAGTTTGACTTGTTAACATCTAATTGGCGAAATTGCCGGTGGAATTTGCCAATTGATTCACGTTTCTTAGAGAAACTGGTTAGCTAAGCTTAAGGCCTAATAAATGAGTGTGCCCCAAGTAAGTCGGTGTTATCCAAGAATCAAGGGCACCCAAGTAAGTCGGTGATTCATTTATATATTGATGACAGGAAGCAACAAATATATTGGTGGTCTAAGTTCAACTAATTTGCTTGCTTGCTTGAACTTTCACTCAAAATCACTGATGTTGTGAGTTTTAAATCTTTCTTTCTCTTCATCTGTCAATAATTTAATTTTCATTATATTATTTTTTCGCTGCTGTTATGTATTTATTGTTTATGTTTTGAATGGATAGCCATATAATAGTTCGATTGTGTATCTTTATTTCTTTGATTTCTATTTGTTGGGAATTTTTTACTGGTGAACTTGGGGAAGAAGTAAAATGATGGTTTTAAACGATGTAAGAAGACTGAGCGATAAGTTTGGCCTTGATTCCTAATTTATGTGATAGAATGATAGCTATGGTGAAACTTTCTATGCAAGTTAACTTGCTTATGTAACATAAGTAGAGAAATTTGTGAAGCATAAATCTTCCAATCCTATAAAAGTACTTTAAGGCGGTGGACTTGCTCTAGGCATCTTGCCTCCTAGATAAGTGTTCTCATTCCTTAAACATTGCAAATAATGTTTTACTTTAAGTTTGGGAGCGAGACACTTAATTGGTTTTATTGTTTTTATTGTTGTTTGGTCTTATTGTTGTTTTGGTATCCAGTTGCCCATGATTTTTATGGTTTTTGTTTTTGTTTGTAATCTTCTTTGTGGTTTGTGTGTGTGTGTGTGTGTGTTTTTTTTTTTTTTTTTTTTTTGTCATTTGTGTCCTTTTGTTTTGAATTAAAAAAAAAAATTTGTGTGAGTTATTGTTAGCAAAAGATGACCATGAATCGATGATAATGACAACTACAAATTGTTCTCTTGAGCTCGTTTGTAATGTTTTTAAATTGTGATTTATGTGTGCTTGACACTCATGCTAGCGTATGACACTTTTCACTCTTAATCACATGAGCACCAAGATCCTTTGCCACTCACCCTTTCTTAGTAACTAGAGAACATTTATGCACGTAGCTAGGTTCATGGTTTATCAAGGGCCCTAGAACCCAATTTAGTGAAACTCGAGGAGAAATCCTAAGTTAGGAAACATGGAGAGATGATTTAGACAAATTATTTTTGGACCGTTTGAGCCATTCTAGCCAACCCTTTAGAAATTATCCCTTGCTATCCCCTTTTGAGCCTTTAAGCCATTTTGTTCTTCACCCAAACTAATATAACCTAACCCATTAGAGAATTCACTAAACACTAACCCATCACTTAAGGCACGAAATGCATTCCCCATTGTATTCGAGTGTATTTTGGTTCAACATGAGCTTGGTTTTTGCGTTTTGGATCATTCTTTGGTGGTTGTGTTTTATCTATTTTCGTTGTTACTTAAAAAAATATATATACTACACCAAAAAAACCCAAGTATACACATAAATAAATAAGTTTGGGGGTGTAGTAGAAAAAAAAATGTAAAAAGAGGAAAAGACTTAAAAAAAAAAAAAGTTTTGAGTTTTGTTTGCTTTTGTTTCGCTTTTATGGAATGAATAGGTGAATGATTGATTTGATGCAAAATTGGGATTTTTGGAGTTTTCCATTGAATGTTTATGAGTTCTGTGAGGTGCAAGGCGTGTCTAGGGTGATTCGAGCTTAAAAATTTCCTTTCTCACCTACCATTTACCCTAACCTTACATTACAAGCCTTACAAAGTCCTATTGATCTTCGGTGTTACGCTAACCTACATTAGTGGAGAGCAACACTAAATTGGGCATATGGTAGTTCTTAAGTTCATCATTTAGCAATAAGTCCACAAAACTTCCTTAATGCATAAATCAATCCAGTGTTTGATCGGTTGGGTGGTTTTGGTCTTCACACACACACACACACACGAGAGTTTTGAGTGCAATCACGCTAGTATTAAGTGTTGATATTCTAGATAATCACAATGGTTGGCATTCCTTTCGAGCTTGAGACATTTGTGGATTTTGAGGTAAAATTCTTGGTCATCAATTTTGTTGCCTAAACTCACATTGTGTTTAGTTGTTTGTTTGTCAATTGCCTTTCTCCCTTGTCTTTTTCTCTATCTCTCTCTCTCTTGGCTTTTTCTTTATTTTGTTTTTGCTCAAGGACTAGCAAAATTCTAAGTTTGGGGGTATTTGATATATTGATTTTATCAATCTTTATTATTAGGCATTTTGTTGGTATTTGAGCATTTATATTAGTGTTTTATTTTGTTTATGTTGTTTTTGTAGGAAAATTGCAAGAAGGAGCAAAAAGAGGATAAAAAGGCACCAAAAAGAGAAATCAAAGAAACAAGAAGCAAGTTGTAGCGTGCCAAATATCCACTGCAACGCGCGCTTAAACTCCCAAGCCATAGCCAATGTAGCTGCAGGCTACAGCGCACAACCCACTGCAGCCCGCCCATGCCCTGTTTGAGGCGCACTAAAGCCCACTCTTCATCCGTTGCAACCCACCTCCTGAGAATCCCTAGCTGCCATATGCAGGCAGTAGCCCTCTTTTCATCCGTTGTAGCACCCGCTCACATGGATGACTGAATTTGAGGTAAAATAAGCTGATTTTGAGAGGGTATAAAAGGAAAATTTGTGAAGAGGTGAGGAAGCTTTTGGAGACCAAAATTTCAGATAAACAAGATAGAAAGCTGTAAGGTTTTTGAGGGCTTTTCTTGGAGATTCAAGGAGATTGAAGACTTGGGAGCTCGTTCTTCAACTAGTTCTTCTTTCTTCTACCTTCTATCTCTTTTGTAGCTCTTGAACTTGTATTTACTCTTTGAATTGGAGCTTGAACATGAGTTTGATGTTTGTTTCGAATTTGATTGTGTATTTTGAGAACTTTGATGTCTAGCTAAACTTTTTAAGCTAGGGGGTATGATATAGCTTGATGATGACTATGTTTTAATAATTTTAGTGCTTGTTGATCGAATCTCATTTTGAATCATTTGTGTTTCTCTATACTTTTTCCTAATTTGATTTTCCATTAAATTAGAGTTATTAGATGTGTGAAATTGGGCTTGAGAGAGTTGATTCCATATGTTGGGACTTGGGAAACACTACCTATAGTGATATTAAGTTCGAGAGACTAATATGACTTGGGTAATCACTAGAGTAGATTTTGCATAATGAGTGTTTAATTGATTAAGTTTATAGGGATATTAATTTGATTAATTTTCTATATTATTTTACTCGGCACTCGGGAGAGGGAGTGAAATTAACATTGGAACCTAAGATTAATGATTCGGATGAGATTGATTAACAAGACTTCAAATTGGAAAACATAGTCTAGTTGAGTGAAATCAAAACCAGCTAGCCATATTTTTAGATTGAGTTCCCTTCAATCCATATCTCCATTTGCTTTTATTTTACTTATCCTTAGTTTAATTTAATTTCCTTTTAATTTTGATTGCTTAGATAAAATTGAGTCATTTTTATTGTCGTACTTAGTTTCTTAATTTCAATCTTCGTGAGACGATACTCAACATTTTGTCACTTTATTATTTATGGCGATTCATTCACTTGCGAGCTCATACGAAAATACACGCAACATATATAAGAGCAAAGTAGATATAAAAAATAAATGGTTCCAAAAAAAAATAATAATAATAAAACAAAGAAAGACAGAGTGGAATCTTATTTAGTTCTTTCACATGCCGAAAATTATGCAGTCACATATAGATAAGAGAGGAAGAGGATCTATTTCTCTCTTTCACATAGCTTTGTTGTCAAGTTTTATGGGTTCTATACTTTCCAAAGCAAATACAACACGAGGAGAAAAATATATATTATCAGATAACATTAAGGAATTTTTTTAGACAGAGCTAGAATCAACTTTTAAATTAAAGTGGTTTTATGAAAAATAAAAATATTGAAAGAAAAAAGAAAAGAAAAGAAAGGAGAAGAAAATTGGATTACCCACATAATTATAATAATAATAATAATTATAGAATTATATATAGGAAGTTAGGTGTACATTAGCTGTAAATCTTTATTGTATAGCTGATTTTTAGGAGTCTTGTTAGCTGTCAATAGTTATGGTTAGTTTCCTTTTTTGTAGAGGGTAATTTCCTGATTTGTAGAGATTTCTCTACTGACTAACCGTGTATATATATTCATGTAATTGACTGAATGAAATATCAGAAAATTCCAAAAACTTCATGGTATCAGAGCTAACCCTAGCTAACCTCTCTGTCGGTTCAAGCAAACCCTAGCCTTGCCGTTGCCAACCTGTTAGCTACACTCTGCTCAGCCTTTTCGTCCTCAGTCAGCCATCCCTGATCAGTCAGCCACTGTGCCGGCCATCTCTGCCCAGTCAGCCAGTTTTGTCCTTCTCAATCATGACTGAATCAAATCAATCTTCTCAATCTTCCTCAGTTACATCCTCTCTCTCGGGACCAGCCACCTCACAGGCTATCTCTCACACCGAAACCAGCCAAATCGTGACAAACCACCGGCTTAATGGCCACAATTACCTGCAATGGTCACAGTCCGTCATGATGTTCATCAGCGGCAAAGGTCGTGATAACTACCTCACCGGCGCTATTCAACCACCAGCAAAAACAGATCCGCAATATCGCACTTGGAGGTCAGAAAATATTATGGTTATGTCTTGGCTCATTAATTCTATGACTACAGAAATAGGAGAGAACTTTCTCTTGTACACAACTGCTTATGAAATCTGGGAGGCAGCTCGTGAAACCTTCTCTAGCAGCGAAAACACCTCAGAACTTTTCCACATTGAAACACGACTGCAGGAACTGAAGCAAGGGGAAGGTCAGGTTACTACTTATTTCTCTAATCTCACTCGTCTTTGGCAGCAACTTGATTTATTTGAGTCTTATGAATGGAAGTGTCCCGAAGATGGGGCCAAATTTCGAAAGATTGTGGAGACAAAAAGGGTTTTTAAGTTTCTTATGGGGTTGGACAAATCTCTTGATGAGGTTAGGGGTAGAATCTTGGCCACCAAACCTCTCCCAAGCCTACGTGAAGCCTTCTCCGAAGTTCGTAGGGAAGAAAGTAGACCGAAAGTGATGCTCGGACAGCCAGACTCATCAATCCCAGAAGGTTCAGCCCTTATTTCTCGTTCCCATGAGGACATCACTCCTGCTCAAATATATGTTTCTCGGGGTCAGCCGCAAAACCCAAATGACAACCGGACTAAAAAACCCAGACCATGGTGTGAACACTGCTAGAAGCTTGGACACGTCAAGGATACATGCCGGAAAAATCCACGGAAAACCGGCTGATTGGAAGCCAAATCGGCGATCTAATGACCGAGAATCCCGTGGACATGCTGCCTCCTCCGAAGCTAGTTCAACACCGTCTCCCTTCACACAAGACCAACTCGATCTCCTCCAAAAACTCCTCGCTCAAGCCACATCGGTTCAATCCAATCCTAACCCAGTTGGAACAGGGAACACTATATACAGAGGTACGTTATCCCTGACCTTTGGTGCATTCAAGTCCCTCTCGAACACATGGATTGTTGACTCCGGAGCTTCTGACCACATGACTGGAAATAAGGATCTCCTGTCCTCCTTCGAACCATGCCACAAACCCATTACAGTTCGAGTCGCCGATGGTTCATGTTCACGGGTTGCAGGATTTGGCACCGTTTGCCTATCTTCTGTTCTCATCCTTCACTCTGTTTTATTTGTGCCTAATCTTGAATGCAATTTATTATCTGTGAGTAAACTTGCCGAAGGATCCAATTGCCTGACTAAATTTTCTGCCACTTCTTGTGTTTTCCAGGACTTGGAATCGAGGAAGATGATTGGCAATGCTGATGTTTGTGACGGCTTGTACCTGCTTCCACATACCTCTCCTCCAAATAAACCAAGTGTCAAGCCTACAAATTCTAGTGTGTCTATGTTTTCTAGTTTATCCAATAAAGATTGTGATGTCATGAAATGGCACTATCGTCTTGGTCACCCAAACTTTATGTATCAAGAGAAACTTTTTCCTTTCCAATTTACTAATAAAAGTTCGAAAGAGTTTCATTGTGATATATGTCAATTTTCCAAACACACACGCAATTCCTATCCTTCCCGACCATATACTCCTTCTCAACCCTTCTCTCTTATCCATAGTGACATATGGAGCCCCTCTCGGATTCCCAATACCTCCGGGGCTAGATGGTTTCTTTTGTTTGTTGATGACCACACTCGTTTAAGTTGGGTATACCTTATGAAAGATAAATCTGAAACCTCACAGATATTCACAAATTTCCATGCCATGATTAAAAACCAATTTAACACAAATATTCAGATTTTCAGATCATATAATGCTCGAGATTTCTTCAATTCCATTCTTGGTCCATACCTTCAAACTCATGGTATTATCCATCAAAGTTCGTGTGTCGATACTCCACAGCAAAATGGAATTGCTGAAAGGAAAAACCGCCATCTTCTTGAGGTCGTCCGATCCCTGCTATTTGCCTCAAATGCTCCAAAACGTTTTTGGGGTGATGCCATTCTTACAGCCACATATCTCATCAATAGGATGCCCTCTCGAGTTCTCAAATTCAAAACACCTTGTCAAACTTTCCTTGAGTCATTTCCAAAGTCCTCCCACCTGCTTAGCAATATTCCTCTAAAAATTTTTGGTTGTGTTGCCTTTGTCCATGTTCATTCACAACATAGGGGCAAGCTCGATCCAAGGGCCACCAAATGTATCTTTCTCAGGTATTCCCCAACCAAAAAGGGATATAAATGTTACTGTCCTCGCACTAAGAAAATTTTCCATTCCATGGATGTGACTTTCATTGAGGATCAGCCATTTTATCTCAATTCCGAGATTCAGGGGGAGAATAGTCACGAACCTCAAAATTGGGATCTCATAGGGCTAGTAGGAGCCGAACCTCCCATCACAGAGTCAGCCGAACCTCCCATTATTGAGTCAGCCGAACCTCCCATCATTGAGCCAGTCGAACCCCTCCTTGAGTCAGGCACACTGCCACAACACCAACGGGAAATTCAAGTATACACCAGAAGAAATCGGGTCCAATCTCAGCCTCAGTTACAGTCTGAACAAACTCAGCATGACCCATCACCTGTCTCGGTTTCAAACTCCAAAGAAAACTCAGGAGGTAAGGAAATATCTGTCCTCATATCATCTCCTGATAAAATTACTGACTTGGATGTTCCTATAGCAATAAGGAAAGGAGTCAGAAGCTGTACCCAGCATCCTCTTCACAAACATGTGTCATATGCCAGGTTATTCCCAAAGTTCAAAGACTTTGTGTCACAGATTGACCAGGTACAGATTCCCTCATCCATCCATGAAGCTCTCAGGATTCCAGAATGGAAGGCTGCCACGTTGGAAGAAATTAGAGCTTTAGAGAAAAATGGAATATGGAGTATTACATCTCTTCCTCCAGGTAAAAAGGCTGTTGGATGCAAGTGGATCTTCTCTGTTAAATACAAGGCAGATGGAAGTGTAGAAAGATTCAAAGCTATATTAGTGGCTAAGGGGTATACTCAGTCTTATGGGATTGATTATCAGGAGACATTTGCGCCAGTTGCCAAGCTGAACACAATTCGGGTTCTTCTGTCAATTGCAGTCAACATGGATTGGCCTCTATTTCAGCTTGATGTCAAAAATGCTTTCTTGAACGGTGATCTCAAGGAAGAAGTCTACATGGACATACCTCCAGGATTTGAAGACACGAATACTAGTGATAAGGTGTGCAAATTGAGGAAGTCTCTATATGGACTCAAGCAGTCTCCTCGGGCATGGTTTGACAGATTCACAAGAGTTCTCAAGAAAAATGGATATACTCAATGTCAGGCTGATCATACTTTGTTTGTCAAACATTTCCCAGGTGACAAACTAACTGCTCTTATAGTGTATGTTGATGACATTGTTCTCACAGGGAATCACGAGGAAGAAATGAATCAACTAAAGCAGCTTTTGTCACGGGAATTCGAGATTAAAGATTTGGGTCAATTGAAGTACTTTCTGGGAATGGAGGTTGCACGGTCAAGTAAGGGTATCTCTATGTCGCAGCGGAAGTATGTATTAGACCTTCTTCGTGAGACTGGTATGGCAGGATGTAAACCAGTTAATACCCCAATGGATCCAAATGTTAAGTTGGGGACTCAGACGGGTGGTACAATCGTGGATAGAGGTATGTATCAACGTCTTGTGGGAAAACTCATATATTTAGCTCATACTCGACCGGATATTGGTTTTTCTGTTAGTGTGGTGAGTCAATTCATGAACAATCCGTATGAAGAGCACTTGGAAGCAGTATTCAGAATCATTCGATATCTCAAAAATGATCCCGATAAAGGATTATTTTTTGGGAAGACGACAACAAGATCTATTGATGTTTTTACAGATGCCGATTGGGCTGGATCGGTAACTGACAGAAGATCTACTTCTGGGTATTGCTCATTTGTATGGGGAAATCTTGAAACCTGGCGGAGCAAGAAACAATCAGTTGTGGCCCGAAGTAGTGCAGAAGCTGAATTTCGTTCTCTGGCACATGGAATATGTGAAGGAATGTGGTTGAGAAGATTACTTGATGAGCTAAGAGTGAGGATTAATGGTCCTATCAACATGAAGAGTGATAGTCAGTCAGCCATAGCCATCGCTAAGAATCCGGTTCATCATGATAGGACTAAGCATGTTGAGATCGATCGGCACTTTATTAGTGAAAAAATTGAGAAGCAGATCATCACACTACATCATGTCCCAACTCAGCATCAAACTGCAGACATTCTTACCAAAGCTCTCCATCGTCCTAACTTCCACGACTTGTGTTCCAAGCTTGGCATGATAAGTATATACTGCCCAGCTTGAGGGGGAGTATAGAATTATATATAGGAAGTTAGGTGTACATTAGCTGTAAATCTTTATTGTATAGCTGATTTTTAGGAGTCTTGTTAGCTGTCAATAGTTATGGTTAGTTTCCTTTTTTGTAGAGGGTAATTTCCTGATTTGTAGATATTTCTCTACTGACTAACCGTGTATATATATTCAAGTAATTGACTGAATAAAATATCAGAAAATTCCAAAAACTTCAATAATTAACCAAAAAAATGGTCAGATTCATATGAAGCCAATCATCTGGTTCTCAAGCTAATGCCGTTTAAAATTATTACCAAACAATAGAAGGAAAGTGAGGCCGACCAACCTTTTGGGCTATGGGTGAAATGTGAAATTAACTAACCTTTCACGTTAATCTTGAAAAAAATCACATTTGAAACCACGAAGTTTACAGAATTTGGCGTAGAAAGCTGTATAAAAAATGAAAATTTCATAGTACTTTTTTTTTCCCCTTTTGCTGAAAAAAATAATTTTGCATGTATATAAACAGATATAAGAGAATTAGACTTCAAAAGTGAGAAGACAAACATCTCACCTTAAGCAGGACGATGCATTGGAGATGAGAGAGGAGAAATAGATTGAGATTTAGTCATTGTTTTAGGACAATAGTCAAGAAAAGGGGGAAAAAAAAGAGTGAAGGACCATTTTCTTTTCAAACTTCAACAAACATTTGTAAGGCCGAGATTTAAGGACCATAAATTGCAAACTCAACATGGCTTGAAAGCTTCAAATTCATGTAAAACCTAATCAAAAGCTACAAACCCAAATTCAACCATTTAAAAGAGAATGTAAATTTCTTCTTAAATCACACCAAGCATTTCTAAAACAAAGATTTAAGGGATATATTGCAAACAAAAATCGATTAAACAGTGACAAAAAATTGGAAAAAAAGAAGAAAGAAAAAAATGGAAGCAAATTCTATAGGAACTAAAACCCCGAAATTTATGAAATAAAATCAATAAAACAGGAAAAATTTTCAAAACAAAAAAAAAGGAAAGAAAATATGGAAGCAAATGAAATAAATAAGGATATGTTCAAATAAAATTATTTTAAAAGAGACAAATCAACATAAAGAAGAGTATGGTTTTAAGAAAATAAACCCCAAAAGATCCATAAAATGACCAACATAAGTAGGAAAAAATTATTCAAACAATAATAAAATGAAACTATCAGATGGAAAGTTAACTAACATATCTATAAATAAAAGAAAAAATATATTTAAATAGGGACACATTTGCAAAAAAAGTTTAAATCGAGGGAAAAAAAAAGTAGTTATAAAGTCACATTCTATGAAATAATATTTCAAAAGATAGAAAAAAAAAAAATGTAAGGAAGGACATATTTATGAGCAATTCTATAATGGGGTAAGGTATTTTACTAAATTGATAGAGTAAAACTTTTAAACCACTTAATTTAATTTCAATGGTGTAGATTTCTTGTGCACACCAAATCTATTTCGCACATGACTACATCTGATTGCTTGACATTGATTAACCAAAAAAGAAAAAAAGGAAAAAAAAAAAAAAAAGAAAGACAGATCGCCGGAAGGAGGTACCCTCAACCCCGACTTTCGCTCCGCCCCTCTCTCCGCCGTCAAGTGCATCGAACACTGCCTTGCCTTCATGGGCATCGAGCGCTCCGCCCCTCCACTGGTTCGGCGAATCTGGGATGGGAGGCCAAGTAGCAATCCCTATAGGCACTGACGGTGAGAACGCCGGTGAAACCAGTGGCAAGTTCCGATGGCATCGATGGCGTGGAGAGGCCGAGAACGAATCGGCGAGGCTCAGGAGGTGTAGGGGCTCTGAGCTCGCGAGATCAGAGCTCATGGCGTGGGCGACGGTGTCAAGGCTGGCGATGGGGGCGTTGGGTCACCCAATCGCAACCTCGCAACCTCCGAGCCTCACGACTTCCCCGTTTCGCCGTTTTCAGAAAACCCAAGTCTGACAGGCGGGTTTGGAGATGGCGCAGAGCCCTTGAAACCCATATCTCCGCCGCTGCCCTCGCGAACCCAGTTGCGAGGCCCTTTCCTTCCACCACCGACATTTTGGACAAAGGAAGAGGAAGAAAAACCCTTCATCGGAATCCGATGCAGCGTGCGAGCTACCCCTGTCGTGCAAGTCCTTTCCATCGAGGCCCCACCGCCTTGCACAGTGTTTTTTACGACGGAAGGGGAGGGAAAAGAGCATTTTCTTTTCTTTTTTGTTTTTTTATTTTTTGGACCCGTTTGGTTCACAAGTTTGAGTTGAGATTTTTAAGTTCAGTTCGAGTTGAGTTAAGTTTAGTTTAAATGATGAGTGTTGATAAATAGTTTGAGTTGAAAAGTTTAAGTTAAGTTGAGTGTTTGGTGGAAAAAGTTTAAGTTGAGTTGAAATGGAAAAAACAAGGGCCTTGTTTGGATGGTAAAAAAATGAGCTGAATCAATTTTTTAAATTTTTTTTTTAACATTCTATCATATATTTTTGTAAATAAAATATACGATCAGTAATATGACGGATTATAATTCATAATCAATATGAGACAGTACAAGTTTGCGTAAAATTCCTTTATTGTAATATTATAACCCAACATAATGTACATTGATTGTAATGTAAAAATCATTTACATAAAGTAACAATTACATTCCGACTTTGGCGCAATTAGAGAATGTACGGTTGCGTTCACGTGACTCTGTACCATGGATACATTTGGTAACGTTCCCACATAGCATCCGCCATCCTTTCTCTCATTTGATTCATCGCCCCCGTACTCGAGCCATGTTGCTCCGTTCCTTCTACCCCCCTCGTCCAACACGTAATCCACGTTAACATCGTCCTTCCCACGTACAGGCACGCAATCAGCTACATAATCTTCTAGAAATGTATCCCCAACTTGCACCATCCTTATGAAATTATGTACAACAGCACACGCCACGGGGATCATTTTCTGTTTGTCCATCGGATAGCTGTTCATGGCTTTAAGTATTTTGAACCTTGCCTTCCAGACGCCAAAGGTTCGTTCAATGCAATTCCGGAGCGAAAAATGCGTGTAGTTAAATACCTCCCTGCGGTTGCCTAACCCACCACGACGTCTTCGATACTCCGGTAAATCATACGTCTCCCGTCTAAATGGGCTCAGGAAACCATTCTTATTGGCGTAACCGGAATCTGCTAAGTAAAATTTTCCTGCAAAATAAACATCACAGTATGAGTAGAAGTCCATTATTTTTAACCTAATTCCGTATATGTAATTAATGCAATAATATTAATCATATGATTACCAGGTGGGGGCATTGGGAAACCATGAAATGCTATTGCCTCGTCCAACATTCTGGCATCATTGCATGATCCCTCATATCCGGCCAACATGTACGTGAATTTCATGTCAAACGAACATGCCGCTAATATATTCTGCGAGTGGAACCCTTTACGATTAATCCACCCGTCAGCATTCTCGCGCCTTGGGACACATGGGACGTGTGTCCCATCAATAGCACCAACGCAACCCTGCATGCCGCATAAAAAATCAATCAATGCCTGTTTGGTGCATCCACGGTTAGACGCAAGTATTTTAATCGATTTGGAAGATATTTTGGGTCAAGAACAAGGATACCGTACATCGAACCATGGCCGATATTTTCCTTCATGCTCAATTATCAAAGGTTGCACCGTCGTGTAGTCAGGTGGTCGGATGAAATCGTCCTTCAACGCACAAATAACCTTCAACACTCTAAAAAACCAACGTGATGTTGTTTCTTGAGAATGCTGGGATAAATACGAAACGTGTCGGTTTGTAGCGCCTTGTGCACAAATGGCTAAGAAAATGAATAGTTGCTCGTTCACATTCATGTGATTCGTTGGCCTCAACAATTCCCGACTACCTAATAGGTTACTTAGTACTATGAAGGTTGATGATTTCATACTGATCATTCCTTGAATTACGTCTTCATGCCCATTTAGTATCTCTTCCACACGCATGCTGCCAGTTAGAATTGAGTCATGCATTGGTTGTGGAACGCGGCGCCTGTTCCGCCGACTATTTATCATGGCCACCACTGCCCTCGCACACAAGTCGTCATCCTTGAGTTGTTCGTTAGCTGCGGCTTGGGCGTTCGCGTTATGACCAGGTACGGAACCAAACCTATTCATTTCTATATTTTGTTGTCGTACCAAAATTCACTAATTTACCTGTTCTAGATCAATTACAAACCCGTAGTTAGAGACACGAAATTTAGCATTTGGAAATTAATGTGACTATGAAACGTCAAATTATACAAGGGTTAACAATGTGTCAGCAAAATGATTTCATACATATAACACATAAAAATGGCATCGAAAAAAATAATAAAAACTTTATCTGTCAATGCTATGTCTATCTGAAATGGACGGGAAAAAAAAAGCATCTATAACATAAAAATCAACTCGACGGTGGAATCTGGGAGGTCACAACTGAGGCAATAATGACCCTCCGGTCGTCGTCGTCAAGCAGGCAGAAAGGACGCTGAAGCCGCGGATGAGCATCGAAGTAGTGCCACATTATCGTGCGCTGATATTGTGGAATATCCATCTCTTTCATGATATTCATGCAGTCCACAATACAATATATCTCGTTGTTTTGCTCGCTACCGGTTGTCGATTGAGAGCGAGCGCGGAAATGATTCGCGATTTCCTGCATGGCCGAGTAAGTCATCTCATCCGTTGCTTCCCTTTGTTTCCGCTTCCCAGCACTCCTTTGTGACCGTGATGGACCTCCTTCGTCGTTAACACCTCTCGCATTAGCCTGTCTCTGCGCACCTACGCTCGGGCTAATATCGTTCTCCATAACCGGTTGTGTTCCGGACTGGTCCATGGAGAAATCAAATTCGAACGATGGCATACTTCCACCTCCCATCATAACAGATCCGAATGCCGAGGCACCTGCTGCATGGTTTTTCTCAAAAATGTTGTAATACAATTCCTTGTACCGAAGTCCCTCATAGCGGAGATGGGTACACTCCTTGTTATCCTGAAAAAAAATAAACGATTAACATGTGGCTGTACAGGAGTAGTTTGTTATAATTACGATATTATAGAATGCATGGAGAACGTTGTATTACTTTCACGAAGTTGTGCCATGTTTCGTCCGAGCAATCAACCGTATCCGTCGCCGGATCATATCCAAGACCTGTGTGGCCTTTCAGAGTCTTCCAACCCCTGTAAATCTTTTTCATGCGCTCTTTTTTTTTTGAGATAAAGTGGATAAAAAAGCCGGAACACCGCCAAAATGTGTGTTGAACTCAGCGGCCCATAGCTCCAAAACCGAGCTTGATGGTTGCTTCCCGCCTCTTTCGGCTAAGTACTCATCAAGTTTTTCAAGGAATAGTTTTTCCTTGGCGTCAGTCCAAACGTACGATTCATCGGATGCTTTGCGAGGCATGTCCTTAATGCATGAAAAATCAAATTATATATTTATGCTAAAAAGATCAATGATTGGAATGTAGTTTTGGCTCAGACAGTATTAATTGACATATTGCAGCTGAGGCATGTCAATGACCCGATATCATGGCAACTACCATGGTATCGAACACGGGTAACTACCTAAATGATATCGGGTTATTGACGCACCAGTCAGATGCAATTCCAATTTAGGGTTATGGGCCTTTATCATCATAGCCAAATGGATGGATCAGTTTGGCAGCCTGTAAATGACTAAAACAAGGTTTGACAAAGATCAAAACACCAAAAAACCAGATCCTAACAAGTTTGGGTCAAGAAACCAGCAAAATCAAGCCCGAATCATGCAAAAAGTAACCCAAAATGCAATGTAATCAGATCAAGGTCGTGTAAACCAGTTACAGCCTCTAAATGACCTAAACAAGGTTTTCCAAGGATCAAAACACCAAAAAACCAGATCCTAACAAGTTTGGGTCAAGAAACCAGCAAAATCAAGCCCGAATCATGCAAAAAGTGACCCAAAATGCAATGTAATCAGATCAAGGTCGTGTAAACCAGTTAGACAGCCTCTAAATGACCTAAACAAGGTTTGACAAGGATCAAAACACCAAAAAACCAGATCCTAACAAGTTTGGGTCAAGAAACCAGCAAAATCAAGATCAAAACACCAAAAAACCAGATCCTAACAAGTTTGGGTCAAGAAACCAGCAAAATCAAGCCCGAATCATGCAAAAAGTGACCCAAAATGAAATGTAATCAGATCAAGGTCGTGTAAACCAGTTAGACAGCCTGTAAATGACCTAAACAAGGTTTGACAAGGATCAAAACACCAAAAAACCAGATCCTAACAAGTTTGGGTCAAGAAACCAGCAAAATCAAGCCCGAATCATGCAAAAAGTGACCCAAAATGCAATGTAATCAGATCAAGGTCGTGTAAACCAGTTAGACAGCCTATAAATGACCTAAAAAAGGTTTGACAAGGATCAAAACACCAAACAACCAGATCCTAACAAGTTTGGGTCAAGAAACCAGCAAAATCAAGCCCGAATCATGCAAAAAGTGACCCAAAATGCAATGTAATCAGATCAAGGTCGTGTAAACCAGTTAGATAGCCTCTAAATGACCTAAACAAGGTTTTCCAAGGATCAAAACACCAAAAAACCAGATCCTAACAAGTTTGGGTCAAGAAACCAGCAAAATCAAGCCCGAATCATGCAAAAAGTGACCCAAAATGCAATGTAATTAGATCAAGGTCGTGTAAACCAGTGAGGCAGCCTCTAAATGACCTAAACAAGGTATGACAAGGATCAAAACACCAAAAAACCAGATCCTAACAAGTTTGGGTCAAGAAACCAGTTGAATCAAGCCAGAAGCATGCAAAAAGTGACCCAAAAAATCTAACTAATACCTGGTATACTCATTAGGCAGTATATCTTCAACCCAAACTCCGAAATAATAATGCACAAAAACACAAAAAACCACAATAACCCTGTTTTGGGGTCAAGAGATTCGGAAAGGTCAAGCCAAAATCATGAACAAAGTCTCAAATATCTCTGAAATTTAACCAACACCTGCAATATGTCAAAACAAGGCAAAAGCCTTCCTTGGATCCGAAAATGGTGTTTGCAGTAAAGCCATTTCTATCTTCTCTAAAATCAAGCAAATTAATCAACCAAAACGTGGGTGGGAAATGAAATCAAACACAATATGAGCACGAAAGTAGTTTGCGATCAAAAGTTAGGGGATGAAATACATACTATGGTTATAGAATTCGAACCGGATGAGGAGTATAAAGGGGCAGACTCTTGATTAGGGCATGAAAAATTGGGTCTCCGATAAGATCCCCGAACTCGGAAGTAGTGGGTAATCAGGCCAATGGTTCGCCTTCGGTTCGAGATACCCTCCGGGCGCCTCATTACATGCAGAGGGGGTGAGCGATGACAGAAGGGCGGATTTAAGCTTACCTGAGAAAGAGGAACTCAAAACACTCAACAGACCTTCCTGCGAAGATGCATGGTCAGAAATCTCTTCGCCGGTCAGAGCCCACAGCAAACCTGACACCAGCACATGGGCGTCGGTGGGGAGGAAATCGAGTGTTTGGAAGACGAGCTGAGGCACGCTCAAGGACAGAGTTGCAGGGAACGTGGGTGAACAGTAAACCCATTTCAGTCCCCTGTGCAACGGTTCAAAGGCTGACTCAAACTGGGCTGGAACCCCAAACACGTTCAGTTCGAAATGAACTGAAATATACCAGCTAGAGCTGGTCTTCCAAACGGCCACTTTGATTTTTTTCAAGTCCAATCCTGTGTAAAATTTTGAAATTAGTTTTGGTTTTTTTTTTTTATTATTATTATTATCTAAATCATTAAAAAATGATCCAATGGTTGAAAAATCTTATCCCATAAATAAAGGAAAGTAACCTTCCCCGTGTTAGAATTCCTCTATATATAAAAACAAATTATTACATACAAATATGGAAGGATAAACGAAAAACCAAGTGAAGAAGGTGACCAAAAAAAAAAAAAAGGAACAGAACTTCATGGACTTTTTTTTGCTTTTCTTTTTCCTTTCATTCTTCCCTGCTCCCTCGCCCTCTCCATTCCGTTCTCCTCTTCTATGCTCTGTTTTTTTTTTTTTTTTTTTTTCCTGCCCGTCCCTTGCTATTACCTCTCTCAAATCTTCCGAATCTCTCTCTCTCTTCCTTTGTCTTTCTTTCCTGCTCTCCGTCTTCACTTCTTTTTTCCCAAATGTTTTCCCC
Source organism: Ficus erecta (assembly GCA_008635985.1). Lineage (NCBI taxonomy): Eukaryota > Viridiplantae > Streptophyta > Magnoliopsida > Rosales > Moraceae > Ficus > Ficus erecta. Next base: position 1,258,459 of record BKCH01000059.1, on the reverse strand, counting down.
TTACTGAACATGAGATCCCAAATCATTTTCAAGAAGCATGTTTCATAATCCGATTAACGAATAAATTCATAATTAAAGAGTGAAGTCCCATGTTAGGAGATAGAGAAATTCAAAAATGGACACAGGTTTGTTTCCTTTTCTGCATTTTGAGAGGAAAAAGAAAAAAGAAGAAGAAGAAGAAGAAGAGTGAAGACCCATGTTAGGTACGATACCCGGAGCCAAAAAGAAAAGAAAAAATTACAGCGGTTGAGGGATTTGAGTCTTGGGGATTTCGGAGTAGGATTTCTCCTTAAAAGAAAAAAATAAAAAGAGAGAGAAGAGGATTGAGAGAGATGAAAACGAAGATAGCACGGAAAAGGAAGGGAAAAGGGTCGTAGAGAAGAGAAGCAAAGAAAAGAAAAGGAAAAAAAGAAAGTAAAAGAAAAAAGAAAACGGTGATGCATCAGGCGGGGAAGGAGACCGGAAAAGGAAAATTAGGGTGGGTGATTTAAGTTTATTATCTAATCTTACAGACAGTCTAATTTCTTTTTTATTTAGTTAAATGACTTAATGTATACATTTTATTTAATTAATTTTTATTTTTTCCAAACACCTCCTCTCTCTGCCCATTTCTCTCTTCCTTCGACAACGACACCCGATCCTCAGCCACCAGCTCCAATCTTCCCGTCGAGTTCCATTCTTTGCTGGCGAGATCAACAAGATCTCCGAGCTCCGTTCTCCGCAACTCCGGTTCCTCCGTGCGAGAATATGGTTGTCTTCGCTATTCCGATGAAATCGACGGCTTCTTTCTCCTCCGCAACGACGGCAGGGCGTGGAGACCTGTCTCCGTGATTGCAGATTTTTTCTCTCCCCCCGCAATCTAGCTCTGGCGGCGAACTTGCGATCCATCACCTTCAAGATCCAGCCAGCCTCGTGAGCGCCAGAGGAGGGAGTCGGCGGCTTGTCAGATCGAGAAGGGGGTAGGGTGGGTTGGCTCCTTGCCGGAAGAATTTGCCAAAATGACTTAACATCAAACTGAAATTAGGAAAATGATTTTTTATTTCTTTTTTGTTTTTTTTATTTCAAAAAATGCTGATTGTATAAATAAAAATTTTTTAAAATAAAAAATTTAATTAAAATCAAAGAATAAAAGAAGAGAAATGGGATTGGCCTTCCATCGAACTCCTGTTCTCCTTCTTCTTCTCTGTCTTCCTCGAACTTCAACCTTCAACTTCAACTTCTGCTCTCAGTCTTCAACTTCAACTTCTTACTTCAACTTCTTACTTCAACTTCACATGTTCCTCCTTCCTGCGCTTGTCCTTCTTCCTTCATATAAGTCTTCCCTGTCGCAAGAGAAAAGCAAAAAATCACCCTTGTTCTTCACTCCCATTGTTCTCTGCCAAACCCGAAACCCCACCACCAGAAATTATTCATTTTTCCTTCATCTTCCCTCGCCGTCGACCTCCCGCAAGAGAAAAGCCAAAAATCACCCCTGTTCTGCGCCCCCATTGTTCTCTGCCAAACCCGAAACCCCACCACCAGAAATTGTTCATTCTTCCTTCATCTTCCCTCGCCGTCGACCTCCCGCAAGAGAAAAGCAAAAATCAGCTTGGCTCTCAAATAATAAGTCGATTATGGAAAAAATCGAGGCTGCTATGGCCATGCACAAGGAGGCATGTAGTGGAGGGGTGAATGTTGAGTTCGAACGGGCGTTCTCACGAGGTGTTGATACTAGATACAGTGGGGGTGATAATTTCGAATGCCAACAACATCCCTTACAAGACGATCATATAAGAGATGGTGGCGATTATACCCATGACAGGGTAGTTGCTATGCAAGCCGATGCCAATATCGAAAATGTAAAACATAACGAGGGCCGGCCGGAGAGGCAGCGGAAAAGAGCGGCAGTCTTACTATCACCTTATGTGGTAAAGTTGCAAAAAAAGTCTAAGCCCTCGAGTTCCGATGCTCAAAAAAATTTGCCACCTGATTGTAAGCCCACAAAAACACTTTGAGTAATGAAGAAATTTAGTTTATTAGTACTGTGAGTAACAATATGGTTATATATGAATATGTAAAGACAATATTTTGATATTATTTTGGTTTTTAACGTGTTAATGTTAACTGTCGTTATTTTGTTTTGGAAAATTACATGTGTATAATCAGGATCTATCACAATGAAAATAGGAACAATCACTGAATTTTTTGGAACAAACATCTGATTGTTCTTATTAAATCTTGATGCACCATACCAAAGTATATCTTTAGTCGTTCGTTGTAAACATTGACGTTGTGGTTTCTCCCCGTAAAGGATAAACGCAAATCACCTTATGAGAGTCTTTGGCCATGTATGATTTGACTGAAAAACATTGGAACGAAAAAAAATCATAAGAAACGCCCATACAAAATTGCATGAACGGCCATATAGCCGTTTCGTCGAAGCAGTGACTTTTTTAAATTTTTTTCCCATTAAGCGAAAAGGAAAAAAACATGTACAGTGATGATATGTCATGTATTATTGGTCTAAAAACACTTGGAACGACCACAATAATTAAAAAAAAAATTCACATACTGTTTGGACGGAACGACCGTGTGGTCGTTCCGTAAAAAATCGTGGTCGTTCCTAAACTTTTGTAGTCGTTCCATGGCATTTAAGTCCAATAATACATGTAGTGAGGTGATGGTGTGATTATCATTGCTATTCGCTCAAGGGAAAAAATTAAAAAAAAAGTCTAAGTTTGGACGGAACGACCACACGGTCGTTCCGCCAAAAAACGTGGTCGTTCCTGAAATTTTGTGGTCGTTCCGTGGTATTTAAGTCTAATAATATATATATTGAGGGGATGGTGTGGTTATCTTTCCAATTCGCTTGAGAAAAAAAATTAAAAAAAAGTCTAAGTTTGGACGGAACGACCACACGGTCGTTCCGCCAAAAAACGTGGTCGTTCCTGAAATTTTGTGGTCGTTCTGTGGTATTTAAGTCTAATAATATATATATTGAGGGGATGGTGTGGTTATCTTTCCAATTCGCTTGAGAAAAAAATTTAAAAAAAAGTCTAAGTTTGGACGGAACGACCACACGGTCGTTCCGTAAAAAAACGTGGTCGTTCCTGATATTTTGTGGTTGTTCCTTGGCATTTAAGTCTAATAATAAATGTATTCAGGTGATGGTATGATTTTTTTTTTTCATTTCAGAAAAAAAAAGTTTTTAACTCTATGTTTGGACGGAACGACCACAATGTCGTTCCGTAAAAAAACGTGGTCATTCCTGATATTTTGTGGTCGTTCCCTGGCATTTAAGTCTAATAATAAATGTATTCAGGTGATGGTATGATTTTTTTTTTCATTTCAGGAAAAAAAAAAATTTAACTCTATGTTTGGACGGAACGACCACACGGTCGTTCCGTAAAAAAACGTGGTCGTTCCTGATATTTTGTGGTCGTTCCTTGGCATTTAAGTCTAATAATAAACATATTCAGGTGATGGTATGATTTTTTTTTTCATTTCAAAAATAAAAAATTTAACTCTATGCTTGGACGGAACGACCACACGGTCGTTCCGTAAAAAAACGTGGTCGTTCCTGATATTTTGTGGTCGTTCCTTGGCATTTAAGTCTAATAATAAATGTATTCAGGTGATGGTATGATTTTTTTTTCATTTCAGAAATAAAAAATTTAACTCTATGCTTGGACGGAACGACCACACGGTCGTTCCGTAAAAAAACGTGGTCGTTCCTGATATTTTGTGGTCGTTCCTTAGCATTTAAGTCTAATAATAAATGTATTCAGGTGATGGTATGATTTTTTTTCATTTCAGAAAAAAAAAAATTTAACTCTATGTTTGGACGGAACGACCACACGGTCGTTCCGACCAAATGCGTGGTCGTTCCTGAACTTCAGTGGTCGTTTTGTGGCATTAAGTTCAATAATACATGTCTTGAGGTGATGTTACGGTTATTTTTCCATTTCGGACGCAAAAAATAAAACGTGTAGTATTTACCCCACGGTTAGTTCATATATGGGATTTTCTTTGGGATGTTGTGTTTGTAAGGTTAGTGAGTTTAAGGCAATAGTCCAATATTTTTTCCCTCCAAACTGAAAATTAACTATACCATCACCTGAAAACATGTATTATTAGACTTAAATGCCACGGAACGACCACAAAATATCAGGAACGACCACGTTTTTTTACGGAACGACCGTGTGGTCGTTCCGTCCAAACATAGAGTTAAATTTTTTTTTTTTCCTGAAATGAAAAAAAAATCATACCATCACCTGAATACATTTATTATTAGACTTAAATGCCAGGGAATGACCACAAAATATCAGGAATGACCACGTTTTTTTACGGAACGACATTGTGGTCGTTCCGTCCAAACATAGAATTAAAAATTTTTTTTTTCTGAAATGAAAAAAAAAATCATACCATCACCTGAATACATTTATTATTAGACTTAAATGCCAAGGAACGACCAAAAAATTTCAGGAACGACCACGTTTTTTTGGCGGAACGACCGTGTGGTCGTTCCGTCCAAACTTAGATTTTTTTTTTAATTTTTTTTCTCAAGCGAATCGGAAAGATAACCACACCATCCCCTCAATATATATATATATATTATTAGACTTAAATACCACGGAACGACCACAAAATTTCAGGAACGATCACGTTTTTTGGCGGAAGGACCGTGTGCTATGGTTATTTTTCATTTTCGGGAAATTTTTTTTTTAACTCTATCTTTGGACGGAACGACCACACAGTTGTTCCGTAAAATTCTGTAGTCGTTCCGGAACTTTTGTGGTCGTTCCGTGGGTTTTAAGTCCAATAATACATGTAGTGAGGGGATGGTATGGTTATTTTTCATTTTCAGAAAAAAAACTTTTTTTAACTCTATGTATGGACGGAACAACCACACGGTCGTTTCGTCTAAACTTTGAGTTTTTTAATTTTTTCCCTTAAACGAAAAGCAAAAATAACCAGATTTGTGACTTTTGTCATGTATGATTTGCCTCAAAAGTGAAGGAGCGACCACTAAAATATCCGGAACGACCATACGGTCGGTCCATCTAAACTTTGACTTTTTTTTTTACCCTTTAACGAAATGCAAAAATAACCAGATTTGTGACTTTTGTCATGTATGTTTTGCCTCAAAACCCACGGAACGACCACAAAAGATAAGGAACGACCACTAAAATTTCAGGAACAACCATACGGTCGTTTCTTCTACACAGTTACAATTTTTTTTATTTTTTCCCTTTAACGAAACGCAAAAATAACCATATACGATCTTTGTTCATGTATGATTTGCCTAAAATACGTCAAACCACCCACAAAAAAGAATGGAACGAGCACAAAACATTCAAGAACAACCACTTGTTCGTTGCTTTCAAATAGTCAGTTTTTTTGCTCTTTAAAAAAACTAATAAATGATATATCAAACATTTAACATTCACAAAAAAAAAAAAAAAAAAACAAAAAAACAAAAACAAAAAACAAATATAAGGAATAAATGAATTTCTCGAACATACTTAATGAATTTCACAAATTACTAGCATTCGTAAAACGAAATTAATGAAAATATAAACTGTCAAACTCATAATTGTCATTATTAGGTATTGCTTCTAACATCGGATGGATTTGCTAAGTTGGAACATTTTTTTGAATTATGTCCTTTCTGACCACATGTCGTGCATTTATACTTCTTGACTATATTTTCTCCTTGTGAAGGGAAGCGAGTTAATTTTGGCATCTCTCTAAACATTTCCACGTCTGACTCTACTACCTTGTTCTGTCATAGATTGTCTCTTCCAATTCCAAAAACTTGATACTCCTATCAACCACAAAGCTCTTGCTCATATCAACTCCGAACCACCTCCAAAATCCGCCATCCACATTTTCCCACTTTCCATTATACTCCACGACAATGTAGATCTGACTCATACCTATCATAGATTTTGACATTATCAATTAACAAACAATATAAAGCATACAACTACAAATTTTACATCAATCAACACAAAAAAAAATTAAAAAAAAAATCAAATAAGAATCATGTAGGAACATTCGTTATTATTTCACACTATAAATATAAGGAATACTCAATCAAAGGAACATAAATCATTATTAGCCAAAAATCTTATTTCTCCTTTGATGGAAAACTCAATCAAAGGAACAGAAATCAATCCAAAAAATTAGCTCAAGTTTACATTCTTCAACGGTAACCAGCAGGGGCTTACTATATAAATATATCAACAATCAATAACAATGTCAACGTATTATTGTATAGTGTGGTGTGTGAAGGCCAAATACAACTGAAGTTTGAATTTGAAAAGTCATATAAATAACGTAATTGCAATGACAAGACTATTCTTCCAACATTGTTCTCAAAACATGAAACCCACTACCACAATTTCAGGTCAATCCCCACAAACTCGGAATTATTTTTCTCCCATATAGACTGCGAAAGTACTATTCTTGATCCCTTCTTGAATTCAGATCAAGTACAATTCTTGTACATAAATATATATATATATATATATATGCACACACACATATAATATATATATATATTATCCCTCGTTGGGTTCTTGATTATTGTTTTGTTCTTTAATCATGAAGTCTTGATTTTTTACGAAATTATGTTAATGAAATCAAAGTTAATGAAATCATGTCTAACGGCTTCTCAAATAGCTCTTTTGAACTTGTTAAACCTCAGATCTAAGATTTCATACTCATAAACTTCAAATCAATTACTTTAGATTTTGAATTAAATAGTACTGTTTTTTTTTTCCAAGGGATTTAGTAATTTTAATCCCAATCATTTTGATTTCTTTCTACAAAAGCTTTTCAATTTTCTTTTTTTCTTTTTCTTGTTGAAAAAGCAACAGAAATCTCAAATTAACCGAATTAGCCATTTTGACTTCCACAAGATTTTACAATAACATGATGTTAATAAGAAATCCCTCAAAATTCCAACACGCAAAATCACATAGATTTCCTTTTTCACAAATCTAATCCCTCTCTCCCCTAATTCTACGAGCAAGCAAAATATATATATAACAAATATATATATATAGAGAGAGAAAATACATATTCGAACTCAAGAATATTACTTGATCTGAATTCAAGAAGGGATCTAAATGTAGGAGGAAAGGCCGGCGAGAAAATCGGCGCGAAGAGCAGGGTCGTCGTTTTCGGTCAAGGAGAAGGCGTGGGGGAGGTGGCGGCGGAGCTTCTGCTGGTCGGAGGGGAAGAAGAGGAAGAAGAAGGCGTGGTCAGAGAGCTTGTGGCGTGGTCTCCGGATCTTCGACGGCGTCGGCGGCAGCGCCGGAGATGGAGGCGGCGGATTTGGGGAGACTCTTTTGGGGGGAGGGAAGGACGAAGAAGAAGAAGGAAGAAGAGTGCGAAGAAGAAGAAGCAGTAGAGAAGAGGACTGCCACCAGTTGAAGAATTTCTTTTTTGTTTTTTAGTTTTTTTTTTTAACCATATATTAATATCTTTTCTTTTTACATTATTTTTAAAAACAGAAAGTCATTTTGTTAATTAAAATTTTTTAAAGGTTATTTTGCAAAATAAACAAGTGAAATGGTTATTTTACTAAAGGACTACTGGTTGCTGTCGCATCTGTGGGAGAGAGAAGGGAGGCTATCGTGGGGGAAGAGAGAAAAAGTTTTTTTGAATCTTTTTTGAATTTTTTTAATGGTAAATTAGTGATTTACTCATAGTGAATCATAGATTAATCGGAAAATTGATCATATTAATATGATCAATCAATGATTGATTATGGGTCTATCAGTGATTGACTATAAAAATTTATGTATTATATTATGATCAATCAGTGATTAACCATCAATCAGTGATTTACTATAATCAATGATTTATGAATGGTCAATCAGTGATTAACCGATGATTAATCAGTAATTAACTCATGATTAATCATTCTAAGAAAAAAAAAGATATTTTCACTAATTTATAAAAACTTAGGCTTTTTAACTAATTTTTACAAATTTGAATCATTTATTCAAAAAAAAACTTACAAAAAAAATGTCACTTAACTATAGACCCCGGGGTGAAAACGAAAGGGAAAAAAAGAGGAGGGAGGTGGCGACACGCAGACGCATATGGGAGTAGGACGAAAAACATGATTGGCACTTTTTAATATTGGTTATAGACTAGTAGAGTTTAGCATGTATTTGAATTTCTAGCACAAATGCATGAATTTGTATTTCTAGCACAAATTAACAATTAGCTTACTACGATATTCAAATAGATAAATTATTATATTAGCTTCTAAATTTTTAAGTTTGTGTAATTTTGGTCATCTGCTTTAGCTGGAGAGTGATATTAAATTATTAAAAACGTTACTATATAATAGTCATTTTGTTAATTTTTGAATAGAATCTGATAGTTATCATCACTTTTTCATTAAATTACTAACATCTTCCGTCCAAAATTAACGAAAATGACTATTATAATAATATTTTAATAGTTGAGCATCATTCAAACTAAAAAAAAAAAAAGAATAAGGATCAATTACCCTACTTAAATGTACTCATAGTATCATGTAAGAAAAACGCTAATTAAGAAAAAATTCTATATAGTGAATGACAAATAAAATTTATTGCTTAAATCTATTATTTATTGGTAAATATACCTTAACTAATTAAATTCTCTCATAAGTTATAATGGAATATGAACTTGAAATTTAAATTAAGATGATCCAATTGAAATAATTGAATATATGAGATTTGCTATTCAATTCTTCCATATATAGCTATATATATGGTAAACCTTTATAATTTATATGATAAGAATAAAAATTATAAGTTATGACTTTAGAGGTTATTGGAGAGTCGCTCTCACAACTCCTCATTGGTTACGTGCATATAAGTACGATACAATGGCCTTTAAGTAGACAAAATATATATAATAAAAACATTATTGAATACACATAGATCACATGTATTTTTGAATATTTATGTTGTAACGTATGATGATATGATCTATGAAAATATTTTGTGAGTTATAGTTTGTACTTGCCAAGCGAAAACTCATATGTGTGTGTTCGTGCTATAGGTAATGGGGGTGAGCAACCCGCTACTTAGATATTTTCTGGACTGATGAAACCTAACTTAGCCCAACTTAATAACCATAACTAATAAGATTGGGCCTTGCAAGCCCAAAACTAAATGGAAAACCTACTTAGCGGTATACACTTAGGTGACTCTTTGTCACCAAAGTGATGTAGATTAATTAATTACTTAAGAAATAAATTAATAAACTAATAAATATATAATTAAAAAATTTAAGTTAAGAAATTAAATTAATTAATACTTAATAATTAATTATAAGAGGTAATAAATGATTATTAGTTGTATAAGCAAGAGTGTTATGTTAAGTAACTATATAATTAAAATGCGTAATTAATTAGAGATTAATTAATCATTAATTATTGATATAATTATTAATATATTATGAATGATTAATTAGAGATTAACTAAATACTAATTATTAATATAATCTAATTATTAATTATTAATATAAGAATTAATAATTAATAATTATTATATGATAAAGAATATTTAAGTAGTATATTTAACTATTAATTAGTCAATAACAATTATGTAATTTATTTATAACTACTCAACTAAATAAAGTAATAATTAAGTACTACATAATTAATTAATTAATTAAATTAATTAAAGATTAATAAGTAGAAATTTTTTTTACACTTAACAATTAATAGGAAATAATTATTAGGGATAGTTACATTGTAAGTAAATTAAGCTCACCTTAATTCATAAAATAATAATAATATCACCATGATTCTCTCTAATGACGATATACTGTTCAATCATGACAATTCTCCAAACTTACATAGTAGGAGGAACTACTTTGAAAGTTTGTGTACAAAAGATAGGTAAGTATAAACCTCACACATAACATGAAACAAAATATTTTCTTTGTTGATATTCTATGTTTGCTACGAATTGCCTTAATGTTGTTATGAGCATATGAGTGAAAATGATAATTTCTCTTGTATAAATATGATCAGTATACTTCATAGATATTTATGCCATAATGATAGATGCAAAGTGACGTGCAAACCTACACATTGTCACAATAAATAAGAATGATGCTAACGAAATATAGGATTAAGTGTCATACCAACCTCTAAATAGTGTGAGGATATGATAATAATGAAAGTTGTAAGTTAGGACTTTATAGGTTGTTGGAGGGTCACTTTCTCAACTCCCTATTGGTTGCATGTATATGGGTACGATACAAGGGCCCTTAATTAGAGAAGATACATATAATAAAGCATTATTAAACACACATAAATCACATGCATTTTTGAACATTCATATTGTGACGTATGATGATATGATCTATGAAAATATTTTATGAGTTATAGTTTGTACTTGCCAAACGAAAGCTCATATGCGTGTGTTCGTGCTATAGGTAATGCGGGTGAGCAACCCGCCACTTAGATGTTTTCTGGACTGATGAAGCGGTGTGCAGGCGATGAAGGAAGAGAGTGGGATACCACTACGAATTTAATTTCTGCATTTAGACTTCTTAAATTGTTCTGTATCTATTATTTCTATAACTATTTTTCAATATTTCTATACTATTAATTAGTATGAATACTTTATGAGAAAAACACTTTAATGTCTTTTCTTTTAACTCACATGATGTTATAATTTTTTAAATATTATCTAAGTATGAACTTGAAAATGATATTTATTATCTAGAAATTTCAATTAAAATTTTAATTTATTTAACTCTTCAAGTACAAGTATTATTTGTTTTAAAAAGTAAAAAAAAAAAAAAAAAGTAATGTATTTTTTGAACCAAACATAAACAAGTTTTAAGACTACATTAATTAAGAATAAGTAAGTAAGTTAACGGTCCGAGAAGTCGGATCGTTACAATATTGGTCTCTAAATTTTTAAGTCAACTGTGATCCTTTTTTTTTTTTTTTTAGCTGGAGAGTGATCCTAAATTATTAAAAACGTTACTATACATATTTCGTTAATTTTTGAACGGAATTTGTTAGTTAGCCTAACTTTTGACCAATTTACTAACGGGTTTATTAAAGAATTAATGAAAATGACTATTGTAGTAATATTTTAATAGTTTAGTGTCATTCACACTTAAAAAAATTAAATAAAATAATGATCAATTACCCTATTCAAATTTACTCATAGTATCATCTAATAAAAACGCTAATTAAGACAGAATTCTATATGTTGAATGACAAACAAAATTTGTTACTTAAATATATTATTTATTGAAAAAATATACATTAACTAATTAATTCTCTCATATATTATAATTAAATATGAACTTGAAATTTAATATAGGATGATCGAATTGAAATAATTGAATATATGAGAATTGCTATTCAATTCTTCCATATATAGCTCCATATATGGTAAAACATTATATCTTTCACTACTAGAAAAGAGAAATTACACGACGGGTTTTAACCGTCGTGTAAAGTTTTCACGACGGTTCCTTAACCGTTGTGTAATCCAGTGTCGTGGAAGATAACACGACGGTTTTAATACCGTCGTCGTATCTAAGTTTTACACGACGGTTTTCCAACAGTCGTGTAATTCCGGTAAACAGTTACGTGGCGGAGCAAAAAAACGAACATTAGACGACGGTTCCGGTAGGAACCGTCGTGTAATCACACTACACCAAAAGTAGATTACACGACGGTTCTGGGCGCCCCACAAGGGCGCCTCGGCGCCCTCCACGAATTAGGACAAAAAAAAAACCCATAAGTGCAAAAAAAAAAAACGCTGCCATAGGGTAAAAATAACACTCAAAAAATTCATGTGTATGCTTTTATACATATATAATAGTGATTGCTTCTATATTATTCCTCCAAAAACTTAAGTTGACATTTCATCGAGCATATTGTGAGCGGGAAAAATTCATGTGTATGTAAAGTGTAAAAACCATTCACAAACCATTAATCTACAAAGAGCATCATTATGAACTTAAACACCCATGCTAAAAAATGGATCTTTAGTGACAAACAACAAGACAAAATCCCAAATTTATTTGAAGTTGTATATGAACTTACCTTGATTTTCTTTGAAGATGAATAGACACTCCAACACCAATAAATTGGCTACGGCGACGGCGACGGCGACGGCGGCGGCGATGGCGGCGGCAACGACGGAGTTGGCGGCGGCTTGGAGAAGGAAGTGGGTACTTGAGAAATTTAGAGAGTGTGAAGAGAAATGATAAGGTATGTGGAGAGAAAAGGAGAGGAAGTTGTATTTAAGTAATGGGTTTGCGTGCGGATTTCGAAAAACGAAAGTTAAAAATTTTCAAATTTTTTTGAAGATTACACGACGGTTTATTTTAAAACCGTCGTGTAATATTAGATTACACGACGGGCCCGAGGGGCCCGTCGTGTAATCCCCCAAATTTCGGGGAGATTACACGACGGGCCCAAGGGGCCCGTCGTGTAATCTTACACGACGGGCCCATGGGGGACCGTCGTGTAATCCCTCTTGGGGATTACACGATGGTCTTAAAATAAACCGTAAAGTTCGACTTTACACGACGGTTCTTTGGAATCGTAGTGTAAAGTCGGACTTTACACGACGGTTCTTTGGAACCATAGTGTAAAGTTGCTCCGCGAGGCACTTTACACGACGGTTCTTTGGAACCGTAGTGTAAAGTCGGACTTTACACGACGGTTCTTTGAAACCGTAGTGTAAAGTTGCTCCGCGAGGCACTTTACACGACGGTTCTTTTAGAACTGTAGTGTAAAGTCGGACTTTACATGACGGTTCTTTGAAACCGTAGTGTAAAGTTGCTCCACGAGGCACTTTACACGACGGTTCTTTGGAACCGTAGTGTAAAGTTGCTCCGCGAGGCACTTTACACGACGGTTCTTTGGAACCGTAGTGTAAAGTCGGACTTTACACGACGGTTCTTTTGGAACCGTAGTGTAAAGTCGGACTTTACACGACGGTTCTTTGGAACCGTAGTGTAAAGTTGCTCCGCGAGGCACTTTACACGACGGTTCCAAAAGAACCGTCGTGTAATCTCTGTCGTGTAATGTACTTTTTGTAGTAGTGTTTGATTCCCTATTTAGTTCTTGTACTCATTAATATATATATATATATATATATATATATGTATGTATGTAAATGTAGAGAATGTTCTCTATATGTACTAGTGTAAAATAAATCTCATCAAACATGAGCCAAATAGTAAGAGAAATTACTTGGTTGTTAACATTAATGGTGATAATATCTTATATGCTTAGTAGTAGTACAACATGCCTAGGTGTGAATCCTATAGTGGGAGTCACCATTTTGAACAACTAATCAAATATTTAAAACCTCCTCATAGTTCATTGCAAATCAAAAGACGATGACCAAGGAACTCAAATAGTGGCCTCCAACAAGACCTATGAATGGGAGTTCCGAGTGAATATTTTCAAGTCGACGCTCTTCTATTGTGCTTTCAATTGGGGAAATGTGGCTGCAACCTTTGACATGTTCATAGCCAAGAAAGATGAACCGAGATGTCGAACACCTTGTGCGTGGGTTGTTCGTGATCAGGGCGTGTTTCGCTACACAGAAATAGGACATGTAAATGATTTAACTTTTCCTTGGCCAACTCCACCATCATCACATGCCAAGTAACAGGTATATTTGTGTAGGAGCTCAAATCATAAGATTCTGTATGTCTTTTGTTATTTGCTATGTAATGAAATAAAATTATAGCATGATTCGGTTATTCTGTTTTATTTGTTATAATTATTTGTTTTCACTAGTTCTTTGCGAAAACTATGTATGGCTATCCTTGTTTTTTCTAACTATTTTTGTGAAATAAATTGAAATAAAATTAATTGACGACATATATACACACACGTGTTGATTATGTACTTAAGAATTATTGATGGTGAAGAAATTGACAGAATTTACTCAATAAATATGAGATTTACAATTTAATTTAGTTAGTAAATATTAGATTCTCTAAAAATATAATGTTTATCAATTCCTATTTTAGTCAGCATATAAGAGATTTACTAATTAATAAGTTATAGTCAGTAATTAAACATAGTTGTCAAAAAAAAAAAAAAAAGCAGATTTATTTTATTTATTTTATTTTTTTGGGTTCGTAAAGTAATTATTGTCAAAGCCAAGGATATAGACCAAAATCCAATCTTTATCCGGTAGGATTGGAGATTATTTGATAGCGAGGGATTTTTTTTTTAAATAATAAATGAAATCAAATGAATTCAAGCATCAAGCCACACAGTTTTTTTTTTTTTTTTTTTAAATAAAGTTGTTGGTGATGTTAATCAGTAGATGCACCGGGACATCCTAATTAGGTTGGTATCTCTTTAGCATTCTCATCATCTACACATTCCAATATATTATTAATTAAATGAAATAAAAATATAAATCAAATCCAACAAAATACTTGACAGTCCCAAGGGAGATGACAACACATATTAGAAATAAAGAGAGAAGCAGAATATGACTCCAAATCTATTCCTAAACTATCAAATGGTGGCCTCATTAGAAACTTGCAAGGACAAAACCCAAAAGCATGACCTTGAGCCATTGCCTCTCAAAGATGAAATATTATGGAGGAGAAAAATCCCACAGAGCAGCATTAATGCTAGAAACTCCAATCGGACAAGAAGGACCTCTCTAGATTTCTTTTTGTCACCAATCATTCTTCCATTGGATTACTATATCTAGAAATGTGCGACACTCCGTAAGTCAAGCAAGAGAGTAGCAAAAAAAAAAACATATTATTCTATGAAATAATTATATTTCACAGGCATAATTGAAAATTTTGTTTTAAGAATCTACAATGGGGTTTATCTTTATGATAAACAACGATTAACATATGGAAACTTCTATGGTATGTAAGGCTTTTTATTTATTTATTATTTTATCGAATCTAATAAAAATTGAATAACATGATATAATTTCACAAGTAAGGTTTTTTTTAATACCCTACTATGGAATTATCTAACAATAATGATCAACAAGAATAAAAAGTAATAATTCGAGTAGAGATATGTATCATGAGGAGTTTATATTTCTTAAGTTCTAGTAGAGATATTTTATATTACCTTGTATTGTTCAAATCATCATTCTTCAATAAGATCTCCTTCCAAATACTTTTACGAACTTCATTGACTTCTCAAAAATCTTCTTCTGAATTTTGTTCAAAATTTGAAGAATCATCTTCTTCATCATCTGAAGTATCTCTTTTTGATCTTTCGCCAAAATCATTGTTGGAGTCCTTTTCAGGATCATCTTGATTGTCTTCCTCTGCATTTTCTTCACAACTACTTTCTTCAGAATCTTCCTCAGAAGTTCCTTTAGAATCTTCTTCAAAATCAGTTCTGGAATCTAATTCTGTAGAGTCTTTTTCCGAACTCTTTTTAGAGTCTTCTTCAATGCTGTTATTAGAATCTTCCTCCGACTCATTTTCAGAATCTAATAGCTCCTTATAATCCTCGTCGGAATTCTTTTCAGAATCTTTTCCACTATCTTTAGAATCTTCTTCAGATTCCTCAGCAGAAGTTTCCTCAGAACTTGATTCAGAGTCTTCTTCTGGATCTTTTTTAGAAGCTTCTTTTGTATTCGAAAAAAAAAAAAAGACAATCTTATTATCCAATAACAACAAAAAAAAAAAAAAAAGAGAGAGAGAGAGAACATGAATAGAACGAATTAAATTATTGAAAAAATAAGAAATATGCCTCCTCAATCTCCATCTTTAGTTTTGTGCCTTGGAAAAAAATTTTATACCTTCAAAAAAAAAAGGACTATTTACTTCTAAATCCCAAATATTATACCCATTCTGATTTGAATTTTAAAAGGAGAAAAAACCATAAATCTAGAATTACGACTCATGTGTCATCTTATTCTTATCATGAACATGTCCCTCAAATTTTATCTTGATATTTTAATTCAAAATAAATTTGATTAAAAATATCATACTATATTACTTAAAAAGTCAAGTTTGTTAAATACATGTTATGATATTATTAGAGGAACAGGAAATGAAGATACAGAGAATGGACATATGAGTCAAATCTTGAATCTAGGAATATATTTGCACATAGGTTTGAAGAGAAAATTTTAAAAAGATTCAAATTCAAACCAGAAATATTTTTGGACTGATGCTTAAAGAGAGAAAAAAAGTATGTATAAATTTTGAGAAAATAAAAATGAAAATAAAAATTTGAATAGGAATATGTATAAATTCTCCTCAGTACTCGCCCCAAGCTTTTAGCTGTTTCCCAATTAGTTCACAAATTCACCATTCCATGACATTTTGACACTGCTAGACTTGTCAAATTTTGGAGAGACAACAAGGACGATGACACGACTAGGCTCTTTAAATTCACACATCCCCATACACCAAGAGCTTCTAAGTTTTGGTATTTGTCTTCCCACAGAGGCAGAGCCATCAATGATGGAACGTCAACAAGATTTAACTCTTTCAATCGTTCAAGTCTAGCATGCGGTATCTCATCAACTAAACCATCGTATCCCTTCAATGTAAAATCTTCCAAGTTAGGAAATGAAACCTGAAACGAGAATATTAACAAGACTAGTGTGTTAGTCACAACAGAGATTTCTAATATCTTCCCTATCAAATTAAGTTAAAAAAAAAACCGAGAGGGAGAGAGAGAGAGAGAGAGAGAGAGTCTGTAAAAAATTGTAATGGAAGAAAGTTTAAGGGGGTGTTGGTTCTCATATTCATCTCAAATTAAATTGTATTTTTTTTATCATGTTTTTTGTTTTTTCTGAAAAAGTTTTTTGTCTTTTTTGAAAAAGTCAACAAAAATTACTATTCAAATTTAAAAATCTCAACTCAACTCAAACTCAACTTATACACCAAACACCCCCCTAACTCTTTTACCTTTTGCATCAAAAAG
This sequence comes from Ficus erecta, assembly GCA_008635985.1. NCBI lineage: Eukaryota > Viridiplantae > Streptophyta > Magnoliopsida > Rosales > Moraceae > Ficus > Ficus erecta. The sequence goes on along the minus strand of BKCH01000059.1, from coordinate 1,241,538 downwards.
AGGGGTTGTTGAAATGTATTCTTTTTGCTACTTTCCTACAGTTGATCACTTGTAGGCTTTGCAGTGAAGGCCATTCTGAGATATGTAATCCTGAGTAGAAACTCACAAGTTCAGGCAGACGTTCGAGACTTAAATACTTCAATTTAGGAAACACAAACTTAGGCACAGTCTCTGTTTTAGTTCCTTGTTCCACCTCCTTGTCCTTAGCAACAATATTTTGTAATGACTCACAATCTTCAATTCTCAGTGATTCAAGTTGAACAAGACATTTGGGAAGGGAAGGAGGAAAGAGAGTTTCCAGATTCGGACAGTAACTAACATCAATTTCTTTGAGATTTTGGAAGACAAAAGACTGATGAGTAAATTGAGGATCCTCATTATTCCCATTGCTCTGCATGATTGACGACGACGACGACGACGACGACGACGACGACGATGATGATGATGTGTTCATTTCTTCATCAAATATTTTCTTCAAGCTAGACAAATTTAAAATTTCGATCGTCGTCAAGCTGGGAAATTCAACCTGCATAAATTTCCCGCTTTCATTATAGGTCTACATACAGACTCACATTTTCCTTTTTCAAAAATGAAAAACAAATACATGTTTGTTTTTTTTTCATTGTATATTATAGATATATATTTAATATTATATAGTATAAAGATTTACAAGTTCGAGTATTAATGATAAAAAATAATGTAAATTTTAATTTCGTCACCACTATAAACTTCAACTCTGAAACGAAGTGTACTTAAAGTGCTTTAATTCCCATTTTGTCAAGACTTTGCTAATCTAATATTCAATACGAAAACCAAAACGTGAATTTTGTATGACATATTTACATATTAATATAAAATATAAAAAATAAAATTGGGAAAAACTACTTTCATGTGAGAATTGGGGAAAAAAGTATTTTATTGAGTTGTATATGAGAAAATAATATATTATAAGGGTTCGTTTGGATCGCAGGTTCAGTTTGAGTTGAGTTGAGATTTTTTAGTTTGCATAGTAAATTTTGTTGACTTTTTCAGAAAAGACAAAAAACTTTTTCAGAAAAGACAAAAAACATGATGAGATTTGAGTTGTTTAGTTTGAGTTGAGATGGTGAGGCAAACGGAGCATAAGACTACATCAAAAATGTTTACGTGGGGATATAATTGAGAATAAATATTTTAAAGGACTTTCAACAAAAAAAAAAAAAAAAGAGGGCAAATATGATTTTAAAAAATATTTTAATGGGAGACATTAAAAGAAATAGATGATTTATTTAAAAAATGGACACCAAGGAAGTAAGCATATGTTTAACACCAAACATTGAAGTAAAATAGCTATTATGTTTTGACAAAATAATCACGAATATTGTAAAAATAAGATTTTAAGACATGGACACATCTAATAAAATTATCTTAATGGGAATAATTGGCTGAAGAAAATATTTATCAAAACCACATTTGAAAAAGTAAATATATTGGAGGAGTTATGAAATTTTTTTTTTGAGAAACAATTCAAAATACCAAAATTGAAATACTATTAATAACAAAATATATTTTTAATGCCTAAATGATCATGGCAACGAAAAAGACAAAAAATTGATTTAAAAAAAAGTATATTGCTTATTATATTGTAAAAAAAAAAGACAAAAATGAGATGATGCACAAAATTGTATGTCAAAGAAGACAAATGACACATGGATTGATATAATTCATTGATTAAACCAAATAAAAAAGAAAAACTTCTCGACCATTGTATTCTAGGCTGAAAAAACAAAAACTAGGACTTCATTCTCCTTTATTTATATACACACACATACTATTTTAAAGCATGATGCACATGATTGGAGATATTAAAATTTTTTTTATCTAAATAAAAAATATATAAGTAGAAAGTACATAAAAAAGATATAAAAAAGGGGAGAGGCTGTGGTAGAGCCTCTCCCAAATGACTCTACCGGTAGAGTCACTTTTTAAATCGTTGAGATTTAATCGAACGGTTGAAATGTTGTTGGGTGTACCATATTTATTATACACCTTACCTCATATAATTTGTCTCACCCCAAGTATTCTCCGTCGCCGGCGACCTTCCCACCGCCGGCGACGGACGCCGGCGACTCACTCCCGACGCCGGCGTCCCACCACCGGCCCCAGCCCCGGCCGACCGCCGGTGACCCCCCTTTCTCTCTCCTCTTCTCTCTCTCTTCCCCTCTCTCTTCCCCTTTCTCTCTCTTCTCCTCTCCCGTGGCGGCCCACCTCCGGTACCCCCCCCCCCCACCACCGGCCCCCAGCCCGCCCCTTGGCCCCCCTACCCTGCCCGGCGGCCCCCCTCCCCTGGCCTCCCCACCCCCCCGCCTCCCCCCCCTCTCTCTCTCTCTCTACCCCACCCCCAGCCCCGGCCCCCCCACACCACCCCCGACGTGAGAAGAGAGAGAGAAAGAGAGGGGGAGTCGCGGGTGGGGGTGGGATGGGGGGGCGCCGGGCGGCAGGGGGTGGGGGGGCTTAGGGTCGGGAAGAGAGAGAGAGAAGATGAGAGAGGGGAAGAGAGAGAGAGGGGGGAGGCGGGGGGTGGGGAGCCGGGGGAGGGGGGCCGTCGGGCAGGATAGGGGGGCCGGGGGGCGGGCTGGGGGCCGGCGGGGCTGGTGGTGGGGGGGGTGGAGTGCCGGAGGTGGGTCACTGCGGGAGAGGAGAAGAGAGAGAAAGGGAAAGAGAGAGGGGAAGAGATAGAGAAGAGGAGAGAGCAAGGGGGGTCGCCGGCGGCCGGCCAACCGGGGCTGGGGCCGGTGGTGGGAGGCCGGAGGTGGGACGCCGCGTCGGGGGTGAGTCGCCGGCGGCGGGAAGGTCGCCGGCGACGAAGAATACTTGGGGTGAGAAATATTATATGAGGTAAGGTGTATAATAAATATGGTACGTCAATAACATTTCAACCGTTCGATTAAATTACAACGGTTTAAAAAGTGAATCTACCGGTAGAGTCATTTGGGAGAGGCTCTACCACAGCCTCTCCCTAATTTAATTATCTCAATGTATTTATGTTTTAAAATTTAAATATAATTTCTATATTTTAAATTTTTTGAAGATTTATTCTTAGTACAAATTTTTGTCTTATATTATTTTTTTAAAAAGACATATTTCATATTTCAAGTAAAGATGTATTTTTATATTTTGTAAATTTTTCTATTTTCTTGTAATTTCTTTTACACATTTTGTTATAAATGAATCACATTGATTTAAGAAAATATTTTCATTAAAATATTAAAATATTGTCTTCAATTTTTTTTTTTTTTTCATTTTAGTCCTTTTTAATGTATTGATCCATATTAATATTTTATTTCTTTTATCTTTTTGGTCTTTTTTATGGGAGAGGCTGTGGTAGAGCCTCTCCCAAATGACTCTACCGGTAGAGTCACTTTTTAAACTGTTGAGATTTAATCGAACGGTTGAAATGTTGTTAGTGTACCATATTTATATATATAACGATTTTATATAAAATTATATGATATAAAATTTATATGACTCTACCCATTAAATTATATGATTTAAAATTATATGATATAAGGGGGAGTTGGTGGAGTAGTTTAAGTTGGTATTTTGAAGTTTAAATTGAGTTAAGTTTAGTTTAGTTTAAAAGTTTAGTGTTTGGTAAAAGTTTAAGTTGAAAAGTTTAAGTTGAGTTGAGTGTTTGGTGAAAAAGTTTAAGTTGAAAAGTTTTTTAAAAAAAAAACAAGGGCCCTGTTTGGCAAAACAAAATCTGAGAAAAACTAATTTTTTTTTTTTTTAGGCCTTGTTTGGCCATGAGTTTAGTTTAAACTAAACTGTACTTTTTTCATCATGTTTTTTGTCTTTTTCCCCAAAAAGTTGTTTGTCTTTTTTGAAAATTTTAAAAATTAAATTTAAATACACCATACCCTCATTAAATTAGACCAACCAACTTGAGACATCAAAAGCTTTTGTAAAATGTTCAATAAGTTGCCATAAAATACACCAACAAAAACCAAGAAGTTGGTCATTTAAAGTTGATAAAATCAAAATAAGCATTACTGAAAATATACAGCATGATATTTATCGAAAACACTATAATAAAGCTCCTTGTTGCGTAGTCCCTCGTGCCTGAGATGTTTGCACTCCTTGTGAACCTGCAGATGAATTATAGCATCATAAGGATCTAACCATCGCGTGATCAAACATAATAACGGAAGTCTATAAAATAAACAACACGATTACTTGAACAAAGCTCTTCCACTCTTCGTCAGAGCATATGACTCGATCTGTCGCAGGATCGTACCCTAGGCCTATACGAGTTTGTAACACCTTCCAGCCCTTATAAATTTTCTTCATGCTTTCCATCTTTTGAGATAATGTTATACCTAAGGCAGGTACTCCTTCAAACTCAGCATTAAACTCCGTGGCCCAAATATTTAGGACTGCTAAGGTGGGTTGTTTACCGCCAGTGGTCTGCAGGTATTCATCAAGTTTTTCTAGAAATTTTTTTTTCTTAACGGGATTCCAAACGTAGGTGTCACCCGAGGCTTTCCGCGGCATTTCCTTAACGAATTGATAACAAAACATATGAATTGACTTAACAAACACACAAATTTGCGAATGCAATTGAGTTGGCTCAGTATAAATTGGTTGACAGATTCGATCTGAGGCATGTCAAGCACCCGATATATATACAGTTGCCATGGCATATAAACAATGTATTAAAGGGAAAAAAGGTTTATGCGAAGCATAACATTCAATTAACTCCCGTCACAATAAGCATGTGCTTATATACCGGTAACTGACATTAAATATCGGGTAACAAACTCACCAATCAGATGACATTACAATATATGTGAATTAACTGTATACATCATCGCCAACTTGACAGAAAGTGGTTCAGCCGTACCCAAGACATGACGCCGAGCATCAAACAGACGAGAGAATCGAAAAATAAACAACCAACCTTCTTCACCCGAACCCAAAACATTCCTAATATTGGTGTTTCTCAGCATTAAACCGTCTACGGATGTCAAGCAATCAGCAACGCAAAAAAATGAGAAACAAAACTGCAATTTTCATGTCCAGACGAGAAAATAAAAAAACGAACAACCAACATGCTTCACCCGAACCCATAACATGCTTAAAAATGAAATTATTGGCGTCTCTCAGCATTAAACCGTCCACGGATGGCAAGCAATCAGCAATGCAACAAAAACCAAGTTGCAAACCTGCAACTTTCATTTCCACACGAGAAATTCTAAAAACGAACAACCAACATGCTTCACCCGAACCCAAATAATTCCCAGAAATTTACCTTATTGGCGTTTCTCACACTCAACACCGTGTACGGATGTCAAGCAATCACAAATACAACACAAACCAAGTGATCAAACCTGCAACTTACATTTCCAAATGAGAAAATCAAATAAACAAACAACCAACATGCTTGAACCGAACCCAAAAACATGGCCAAGAATCAATTTTATTTTCGTTTCTCACCCTAAACACCATATACCAAAACAATCACAAATGAAAACAAAACCAACATTCAAACCTGCAACTTAGATTTCGAAATGAGCGAAATCAAAAAACCCAAAACCAAACATACTTCAGCCGAACCCAAATAAGAAAAAATATGAGATTTTAAACACCAATAAACATATCAACACTCTAAAGACGTTTAAAGACGAAAAAGGTTACACGAAATTAGGGATGAAATACATACTAGGCTAACGGAAATCGAACCGGAGGATGAGTATACAGGGGAAGGCGTCGGATTAGGGCCGGATTTAATGGGTATCCGAGAAGATCGTCAAACTCGGAAAGAGTGGGTAATCAGCCCAAGGGTTCGTCGTCGGCGAGAGATTTTCAAACGGCGCCGCATCTGATTCACTAGGGGGGGGGGGGGGGAAGAAAGCCAGGCCCGAAAGCATATAACCTTACCAGAGAGAGAGAAATACCTTCAAAGCAGTCAACAGACCTCCTGCTCACTTGCAGATGGTCAGAAATGGGTTCGGGTTCAGAAGCAAAAGCAAAACTGACTCCACCACATGGGTGCCAGTGGAGAGAATATCGAAAGAGATGCACAGTAGATGAGGCATGCGAGATGGTCAGTTCAGAGTGAGCAGAGATGAACAGTAAACCCATTTGGGTTTACTGTGTAACGGTTCAGTTGATCAGTCAAACCGAACTGACCCTCCAAACCACTTAAGTTCGAACTGAACTGATAAATACCAGCTTGAGTTGGTTTGCCAAACAGCCTCTAAAATTTTATATATATAATGATTTTTTTTCTTACTTTTTAATAAATAGATCCTGATATATATTATTTAATGATAGTACAAGATTTTTTTAAATAATTAAAAATAGATAAATAAATAAGAACATCTCTCTTTCTTTTTCTCATGACCTCCGTTTCCATCCTTTCTTTTTCTTGTTTTCACCCTTTTCTCTCCCACCTAATCCGACACCCTTATCTCACTTTTTCTTCTCTCTCTCTCTCTCTCTCTTTCTCACTTCATGGACATTTTGGGTACCACGTCACCCCTCCCCTTCTTTCCCCTCTCTCTCTCTCACCCTCCTTCCTTCCGTGTGTCAGTCAAACAGAAGCAATATATATATATATATATATAACTAAAAAAAGGACAAAACGCACGCTGCAATCAGAACATGCGTTTTAGACGAAAACTATGTTTTTTTTTCCCCTTCCTTTCTATATATTGCATAGATTATTATAGATTAGATTTATATAAACACAAACAAGAGACTAAAAAAATCACAAAAAAAAAAAAAAAAGCATGCAAGAAGGTGAAGCTAGCATGTAAATTGCAACAAAAACTTTTTTTTTTTCCCACGTCACCACTTCTTATGAGTAATAATAGATATGAAAAGAAGAAGAAAAAGAAAAAGAAAGAGGAGACCAATCAATCATTAGATTGTATGGATAAGGCCAATTGATGCATACATATATTACATAAACTAGTAGTGTAACATGCATTTTGCACATGCGAAATAGGAAAAAAAAACCCCATATAATATTGATTGGGTCATCATGTGAGCAACCTCGTGATCATGAAGTGGCTATCACTCGACAACCACTTAAAGGGTGAAGAATTTATATATTAGTATAGAATAATTGATGAGCACACGGAAAGTCAAATAAAACAAAACAAAAACAAAAATAAAAGAAAATTATAAAAAAAAATCAATGTGACAAATGAGTGGGTCATCATGTGACAATAACACATGACAACCAATGTCACATAACAACTAGGAGGAAGAACAAAGCACTATTGATAAGTGTTTTCATCTTCTAATATATGGTAAGAAGATACATATATGTATATAAATGTAAATGATATATGGAGCTACGAAACCATTTATTACTTCAATGAAGGATTTATAATGTGTTGATTTTTTTTTAAGAAATAGAAAAATGTTTTTTTTTAATTATAAAAGAATAAGCAGAAATTAAATTTTTGAAGAAATCAATAAATGTTTTTCTAAATTTATTTATTATCTCCTAAAGAGTTTAACATAATTAAGTAATCGGAGATTAAAAGGAAACATAACAATTTAAAAAATTGCCAAAATTTTTTTTTGAGATATATTTGAAAAATGTTGTTTTACGTAGGGACATATTGAAAAAATGAAAGTATTTTAAATGAGTAAATTATAAATATGTAAAATATTTGGAAAAAAAGTTTAAAAAAAAAAAAGTAAAACAAGGAAGGAAGTAAATAACATTAACAAAAGAAAACTAATTATCAGTACAGTAAACAAAACTATATGTTTTCTTTTTTAAGTGAATTTACGCCAAAACAACCCATTAATTAGATATATAAATTAGATATATAAATTAGTAAACATAAAACTAACTACAGCAGATAACATATCAATAAAGATATCTCCAATGATATCTCTTCACATGCAAATTTAAGTTCTAGTTTGCCAAACATGCATGTTTTAAAAGTACATACAAACCCAATAAGATATTTAATTATTAAGACAAAATTTCCCATAATAATGTAAAAAGAGAAACCTAGCTATGAGTTTTTTCTAAATTTGAAAATATGCCTACATACCTTGTTGAAGAGTGGGATGGAATTTGTATCTGCAATATTAGTAGCCGAATTAGTCCTCTTCATGAATTGGTCATCTGGGGCAGGGCAGAATTGCTTGAGCTTTGGTAGATCCCTGAGTTGCAATCGACGTAATTGAGGAAACTCAATCTTACCCTCCAGTTCCACTCCATCAATAGCTTCATTCTTGTTGCCATGCCATTGCCATATACCTTCCAAGTTCCTCAAGTTCCCAAGACATAACGACTCCAACTTAGGGAAAGGGAAAGCACTTGTGTTATTCATGTAGTCCCTCAAGTTAACAATGTATCGAATTTGATCATTATCACCAAATGAAAGACGTTTCAAATGTGGAAAGCCATCCTTAATCAATCCAGGAACAACATCACCAAGCCCGACTAAGCCTTCTAACTGTAATTCTTCAGATGTTTTCAACAATCTGACTAAGCCTTCTAGTTGCCAGCTATGCTCTAATCTGACAGCCAATCTCCTTGAAATTTCATCCGACGTCCAGTACCTGACTCCAATGAGTATCTCATATCTTTTCAATTTGTCACTCAACCATTTATCTTTGGGCACAACACTGGCATCTTCTGGACGACCTTGTCCAGAATTTGGGAAGAAATGCCACTCCCAAACATAAATAACAATTTGAGTTGTGCACATACCGAGCTTTTTGGAAGTTGATCGACATTACTGTTGAGTAGAGAAATTGCAACTGAATCTCCAAACTTTGACACGTCCTCTTCTGGCTTTACTGCATCTTTGATTAGGTACATCCGTTCAGATTTAGCAGCAATCGAAATCAAAACATCACGGACAACGTCATGCAGTTTAACAAAATCACGAGAGCGACCATCCAACAACAATGATGAACTCTTGAGATGATCTACCCAATTAAACGCCTTATTTATTGCTTCTTCCAGTGTAGTGATTCCTTCAAACAAGCCGAAACCCAAACCATATCTCAACAGTTGATGGATCCGTATCTCCGCATCTTCTTTGTGTAGACTGCAAAAGACCAACAATGATCGTGCTTCATCACTGCCTAAAAAGTCATAACTCATCTTTATACTCGAGTATACATTTCCTTCCATGCCATCGATGTCTTTTGGGCTAGATCTCCTTAACTCTCGCAACACATCTTCCCATGCTGAACGATGTCTTCCTTTCAATGCACTTGCGATCGTTGTTATTGCAAGCGGCAAGCCTGCACCTTCTTTGACAATGTCGGCTACTAAATCCTGGACATCTTGACTTTGACAAGTGCCACCATTGACCTTTTTAAACAAGTTTAGCGCTTCACCTTCGGTTAATATTCCAACTTCAAAACTCTTGTCAGAATCCATTTGATGGCACACATTCAGGAATCTAGATGTCAACAGCATCCGGAATCCCTCTCGATCATCTCCAGGAGATATCAACCCAATCTCTCGTAACACAAGTTGCTTCCACACATCATCCAGAATTACGAGTATCTTCTTGTCTTGCTTCATCAATTGATCGAGTAGCCGCTCTGCTCTGGTAGGAACAGTCTTCTCACGGAGATCTAACCCGAGTTTGTCTGCAATGATTTGTTGAATATCATGGAAATTTGGAGTTTGGGATATAGGAACCATAACAACCACATCGAACAACCGTTCCTCCAAGGCTTGTTGCTCAACTGCTTTAGCAAGTGTGGTTTTCCCTACACCGGCCATCCCATATACCCCAATCCTATTGACATTAGGATCTCTTAGCGCATCCATAACTTTTGTTAAAGTCGAAATTCTCGACTCAAAAGTCTCATGAATTTTAGCAGAACTAGGCAACGTGCCTCGATAAGAAATGACTTTATTCTGGAAGACATTTTGCACCTCTCTGATTTTACTCCCGGCAGCTTCGGCCATCTTCTTCGCTTTTCTGCTTAGCCGGCGTCGTAACACCATGTTCGGAAAGGTCCCATAACCAGAACACCTTGTGTTTGCTTGACCTTCCTCTTTAAAGAAGATTTCAGACTTCTTGACGAGTTCATCTGCTTTAGTCAGCCAGTCTCGCACGTCTTGTGCAATTTCATCGCCTCTGTTCGTAGCTTCAATAACCAAATGTTGCAGTTTTTCTTTCTCTTGAATTAGCTGCTGGATTTGGCTACGGAGGTTCCTGATATTTTGTTCGTAGTGGAAGAAGTAACCAAGCTGATGAACAATGGGGGTAACTGTACACTCTGCAATTTTCCCAATAACTAAAGAGACAATCTCAGTGAGGATTTCCATTCTTCCAGTCTGGAGACCTGTCTGGATACAAATAGCGTGAATGTATTAGAATATAAACTTAACAATACGAATTAAACAATACATGTTTAAATATTGAAAAGTCAATTAGTGAACTAATTATTGCACTTATAAACCATACAGGCATGATTAGATAATGGACTAGCTGTGTAAATACTATAAAATTTCAGTTTGTGGTGTGATCAAAATCAAGTTTTAAAGTTTATATCTTAAAAACTAAACAACCAAGATCTCTGACCTTAAAACAAATAATGTTTATATCAATGAATGTATTCGGAAAACCAGATATAAGCGTACATTTAAATTATTATTATTATTATTTTTTAAAAGGAACTTATACGTACAAATATTCTCGTTTTATAAAAAGCTAGTTAATTCTAATAATAAGTGTTAAAATGAAAATAATAATAATAATAATAATAATAATAATAATAATAATAATAAAAGACATTTTAATTTTAATTTTTTATTTGATAATAAGCAAAGATATATAAAGTTGTCTCATAATTAATAATGTAAGCCCGCAATTTTTGGTGAATGAGAAAGGATCTAAGGGTGGCTCTATCATTTTCAGGTTTTCAGCCTAACGGGTGGGAATCCCTTTCCTTAGGTATGGCAAGGAGATGGGTTCTTTATATTAGTTTTTCTCAGTCGGCCATCTGGGATCTACCTTACCATCACCAAACCATGCTTCAATAGTCGAAGCTAAAGCGAGGCCTAAAGGGAGGCAATAGGAATCGAACCCGATTGAACAAAGGGGAGAAGCCTAGCAAAGGCACCCCACGCTTTAACAGTCGAAGCTGAAGCGAGGCCTAAGGGGAGGCCATGGGAATTGAATCCAGATGAACAAAGGGGAGAAGCCTGACTAGACACCCATACTTGCCAATCCATCCCCCCTGTAGGTGTATGTAGCCACTTATTTGACCAACTGATTTTCTTTCCAAAAGCCATTTGTGTGTGTAAGGAAATCAATAATATACAATTTAGATAGTTTCCCCTAAAAAGAAAAAAAGTTAGCACTACTGCTTATGTCATGTACTAATAAATCTATAATTCATACTATTTCTATTTATGTGTGTCAGATGTTACATACACATACAATGACAGAGCTAATCGATTATTTCAACGGGGATGTATAGAAAAAATAAAACCTTTAGGTAGACTTATTTAGAGATGATTACTTTTTAGTAGGGACAAAATAAAAATATAAAATTTTTAGAAATAAAATGTTAAAAAAGGTTTATTTATTTGAGCAGAAGCTCTCATTCGATTATGAGTAACTCTACACTGTATATATATAGGCATGTATATAGGCATGCTACAATGTACATGTCTATGTGCATCTGTTATATATATACATTATGAAAGTTTGGGTACAATTAGTGATGGATCTAGAAATTTTTCTCAATGTAGACACGGAAGAGGATACAATTTATGCATTGAAAAAACAATAAGAGCTTGTTTGGGGTGTAAGTTTAAACTTACACCCATCAACTCAATTTTTATCTTTTTCTGAAATTTTTTTTTATCTTTTCTGAAAAAGTCAACAAAAATTACTATTTAAATTTATCAATTTCAACTCAAACTTACACACCAAACACCCCCTAACTTTATATGACTAAAAAGTTACATAATATTTTATAAATTTATTAACATATTTATAATTATTCGATATAGCTCTTTTATTTGAAAGCATTATAAATTTGTTCTTTTTATTGAAAAGTTTCACTTTTTATTTTGTTTCACACCGTTTGTTTTCCTTTTAAGATGAGTACTTTTTTCAATAAATAAACAGTTATACATATGCATCACTATTTAGTATGTTGATAATTTTTAAGTCAATGACTTTAAAAATAGAGAAAGTTTTAAGGTATAAAAAATTTTAATAAAAAATTTAGAAAAAATGTAGATAAAGAAATTGGGAAGAAAAAAAAAAGAATCAAATCATAGTAATGGAACTAAAACATTAAAACTAATCTAAGTTTAGTTTTCATATTAGATATAAAAAATAATCTAAATATTGAGTGGGAGCATATTAAAATTTTTTTTTTTTTGAGTGGGCAAACTAAAGCTATATAAACTTTATTTGAATTTCAAAAATCTTGAGTGGGGACATGTGTCCTGTATGGCTTTCTACTACATTTCTGAATACGGTGAAAACTTGATGAGCTCCAATATCATGGCATGTTTTTTTTTTTTTTTTTTTCCTTCTTTTTGAAGTTTTAGAAAAAAGCTCAAATTTTGACCATTATTTTCTTTAATAAATAAAGTAGCTTTAAGGAAAGTAACAATGTCACCTTACTTTATTATACGTTAGCAGTGTGGCCAAGTTAAAAACAGGCGTTACCATATGCTTATCCTTCAATGCTACTTTTTTTTTTTAATTTTATTTTTAAGAAAGATACTTCAATACTACTTGCTCTTTTTATCTTTTACTTTTTTTATCTTTTTTTTTTTTTTTTTTTTTTTTTTTTTCATATTGTGGAATTTAATATTTCTCAAATGTATCTTCACTTGAATATTTTTATCATGCAATTTGCTCTTTTTTTTTTTTTTTTTCACATGTGATCATAATAAGTTTTAGTCAGTCCGCTTGAGTTGAAAATTTTGAGTTTGAATTATTAGAGTTGAGTTAAGTTTTGAAATTATATATTTGGCTGATTTGATTTAAAAAGTATAAAACCTTGAAATGTTTTCAAAAAAAAAAAAAATCAATATGGATCTTGTTTCGTTTGTCTTAAAATTCTATGCAATTTAAAAAAATATATCTCAATTGGACTTGTATATGTAAAGTTTTGGATTTTTAAAATTTAAGTTTTTAAGTTGTAGTTAGAGTTGTGAATAGTGAAACCGAGTTGACTTTTTAGAAAAAAACTAAATCGAATTGAAATTGTTCAATGTCGATGGTTAAACCAAACATAGGATGAGTCCCTATTAAATAATAATTTTTCTATACTATGTCCTTTAAAGAAAACTTTAATAATTAAGTATTTAAACTAAAATGCAATACCTTTTTTTTTAGAAGTGTGAAGAACATTTTTTTTTTTTTTTTTGGTTATTTAACTACTTGTATGCTTGTTATTACATATTGTATTTTTTTTTTCCCAAATCTTAATAGTTGACTATTTAATTATTTCATCTAAAACGTACATTTTGGTTTCAAATATCAAGTTTGTAATGGTGACTGAATACGGACCCACAACTCTTTCTTTTTTTTTTTTTAAACAAATATTTCAACTTGTAGATCCCAATCACAATACTGTATACTACATAAGAGAGAAAATGTATTTGTTTCGAATACTTTGTCCAACTATATATTGAAAAAGATGAGCTTGTTGATTTTCATTAAACCAACATTTTTTATGTATTAAATTTTAGAACTTTCTTGTCAATTTACACTATTGTTATGAATTTTTTTTAATTATTGTTAATGTTGAATATAATGGTAAATTGGCTATATTTATTCCTATAGGCATTTTTATATTTGGAAATACAAATGTTATACATTTACAAGTTTAACTAATTAAATAATAAATTGAATTATCAACATATTTGTTTTTATATTTTCAGAGAGACATTAATTAAAACTATTTTTTCTATTGAAACATTGTTAATCGTATTTAATCATTTCAATTATATTTTTAACAAAAACAAGAAAACAATTGTTATATTTACAAGACAGTTTGAAGATGAATACCTTAAAGTGCTAAAAGATCCCCCAAATCCTTCTTTTTTGCTGCTTAGATTCTTCAATTAATTGTCGTTAACCAAAGAACTGAATTCAATAACCAAAAAAAAAAAAAAAAGAAGTTAGTGTTGAGGTGAGAAAAAAGACAAACTAATATAAAAATAACGGTTATTTGTCCCTAAATCATACTCTTAATCTCAAGTTGGTCCCTGATTTTAAATTTTACACGTCACACTAACTTGAACTTGTATACTGTTATGAATATGGCCACATTATAGGTAAATTGAACAGAAATTGAATACATTCAGATCACATCAACTTTAATTAAGGTTAAAATTATAATTAAATATTTTTTGAAAGAGAAACTGTACCTACAAAATAACTCTATGACGGAATATATCTTTAATTAAAATACAATATACATTGTATATATTTGATTTAAATACAGTTTGCTTTCAAAATATTTCTAATTGAGGTACAATTTCATTCCAAAATTTTGTTAATTTCGACTTTAGATATAAGTAAAGCTTATGTGATCAGAACATATTCAATTTCTATCTAATATTCATAGAGTATTTGGTAAAGGGGCCGATGGCATAACAATATAAAACTTAAGGGGAATTTGATGTGTGAAATAAAAAATTAGGAGGCCAATGTAAGATGGATGTATAATTCAAGAGCTGCTATAAAATTAACCCTAAAAAATATATTTGAAAAAATTATTCTATCCCCTCGGAGTTCTGGATTATTTCTTATTTTTTGTTTTTTATTTTTTGTTCAAATCTAAGTACCTTGAGTGGGCAAACTAAAAGTTGTATAAACTTTATTTGAAATTTAAAAATCTTGAGTGGAAACACATGTACCTAGTGGCTTTCTACTACATTTTTGAATACGATGAAGACTTGATGAGCTCAAATATCATGGCATGTATTTTTTTCTTTTTGAAGTTTTAGAAAAATCTCAAATTTGACCATTATTTTCTTTAATAAATAAAGTAGCTTTAAGGAAAGTAACAATGCCACCTTACTGTATTATACGTTAGCGGTGTGGCTAAGTTAAAACAGGCGTTACCACATGCTTATACTTCAATGCTACACTTTATTTTTAGTATTATTATTATTATTATTATTATTTTAAGAAAGATACTTCAATACTACTTGCTCTTTTTATCTTTTACTTTTTTGACTTTTTTTTTTTTTGATAATGTGGAATTTAATATTTCTCAAATATATCCTCACTTGAATATTTTTATCATGCAATTTGCTCCTTTTTTTTCACATGTGATCATAATAAGTTTTAGTCAGTCTGCTTAAGTTGAAAATTTTGAGTTTGAGTTATTGGAGTTGAGTTGAGTTTTGAAATTGTGTATTTAGCTGATTTGAGCTAAAAAGTATAAAACCTTAAAATTTTTTCAGAAAAATAATATTAATATAGATCTTGTTTCATTTGTCTCGAAATTCTATGCAATTAAAAAAAATCATCTCAATTGAACTTGTATATGCAAAGTTTTGAACTTTTAAAATTTGAGTTTTTAAGTTGTAATTGGAGTAGTGAATAGTGAAATTGAGTTGATTTTTTAGAAAAAAAAAAAAAAAACAAAATCCAATTGAAATTGTTCAACTTCAATGGTTAAACTAAACATAGGATAAGTCCCTATTAAATAATATTTTTTTCTAAACTATGTCATTTAAAGAAAACTTTAATAATTAAGTATTTAAACTAAAATGCAATACCTTTTTTTTAGAAGTGTGAAGAACTTTTTTTGTTTGTTTTGTTTTGTTTTGTTTTGTTTTTTTTTTTTTTTGACAACTTGTGTGCTTGTTATTACATACTGTATATATATTTTTTCGAAATCTTAATAGTTGACTATATAATTATTTAATCTAAAACGTACATTTTGGTTTCAAATATAAAGTTTGTAATGGTGACTGAATACGGACCCACAACTCTTTTCTTTTCTTTTTTTTTTTTGTAAATATTTCAACTTGTAGATCCCAATATACTGTATACTACTTAAGAGAGAAAATGTATTTGTTTCGAATACTTTGTCCAACTATATATAAAAAAAGACGAGCTTGTTGATTTTCATTAAACCAACATTTTTTATGGATTAAATTTTTGAACTTTCTTGTCAGTTTACACTATTGTTATGAAATTTTTTTAATTATTGTTAATGTTGAATATAATGGTAAATTGGCTATATTTATTCCTATAGGCATTTTTATATTTGGAAATACAAATGTTATACATGTACAAGTTTAACTAATTAAATAATAAATTGAATTATCAACATATTTCTTTTTATCTTTTCACAGAGGCATTAGTTAAAACTATTTTTTCTATTGAAACATTGTTAATCATATTTAATCATTTTAATTATGTTTTTTTAACAAAAACAAGAGAACAGTTGTTATATTTACAAGACAGTTTGAAGATGAATACCTTAAAGTGCTAAAAGATCCCCCAAATCCTTCTTTTTTGCTGCTTAGATTCTTCAATTAATTGTTGTTAACCAAAGAACTGAATTCAATAACCAAAAAAAAAAAGTTAGTTTTGAGGTGGGAAAAAATAGTTAGTTTTGGGGTAAAGAAAAAACTAATTAAAGTTCCAAAAAAAAATTAAAAAAGAAGGCAAATTAATATAAAAATAAGGGTTATTTCTCACTAAATCATACTCTCAATCTCGAGTTGGTCCCTACTTTTAAATTTTGCATGTCACACTAACTTGAACTTGTATACTATTACGAATATGACCACATTTTAGGTAAACTAAACAGAAATTAATTACATTTAGATTACATCTACTTTAATTAAGGCTAAAATCATAATTGAATATTTTTTGGAAGAGAAACTGAACCTACAAATAACTCTATGACATAATATATCTTTAATTAAAATACAGTATGCATCGTATATCTTTGATTAAAATATAACTTGCTTTCAAAATATTTCTAATTGATGTACAATTTCATTCCAAAATTTTTTTAATTACGACTTTAAATATATAAGTAAAGCTCATGTGATCAAAACATATTAAATTTCTATATAATATTAATAGAGTATTGATAAAGGTGCCGATGGCCTAACAATACAAAATTTCAGGGGAATTTGACGTGTTAAATAAAAAATTAGGAGGCCAATGTAAGATGGATGTGTAATTCAAGAGCTGCTATGAAATCAACCCTAAAAATATACTTGAAAAAATTATTCTATCCTCTCGGAGTTCTTTTTTTTTTTTAGTTCAAATCTAAGTACCTTGGATTGATGAAAGATCCTCAAATCCCTCAGTGCTAGTGTTGTTTTGCTTTGTTAGTCTTGAATGCGTGCATCCCTGAAGTTTAAAAAATTTAAAAATTAAATAAAGGATAAAACCAAAATTTGATAAACAAAAAGAATTAATCAGAATATCTACTCTACTTAATATTTTGAAAACATCCAGTAAAACAACGTGTTGTTTTTGGGCCAACGACAGTAATTGCAGTAATTAACGTGGTAAATGAATTGTTAATTTGTAGTTGGTAGAAAATAAATTTCTTTAAAAGAAGGATGTGTGTGTGTGTTTAAGAATAGTCCCAAATTCATATAATTATTTATAATATATAGATAAACAAACAGAAATAGAACATACCAACCCTTTTTTTTTTCGGACGTAAATGGATGGATCGAGGACTCTATATTTAGTGAAAATGACAGCAAGACTGTGAAACTCTCTCTCTCTCTCTCTCTCTATATATATATATATCCTTTTTTTTTTTTTGGTGATATTCAGAAAGTGAAGGCAAACTAGTAAAAGCAAAAATAATCATGAAAGAAAAAAAAATGCAATGAATTCAATAGAGAATGATCGGAGGCGACAGTTTATCTCTTCTTTTTCTTTTTCTTTCGTTTTTTTTTTTTTTTGTTTTTTTGTTTTTTGTTGTTGTTGCGTTTAAAGTGAAAGAATTAGAATAAAGTGAAAGAAAAAAAAAAAAAAACTGCAAGGAATTCAATAGAGAATGCTCTTTTCTCTTTTGTTTTAGTTTTTAGTTTTTTAGTTTTTTAGTTTTTAGTTTTTAGTTTTTTTAGTTTTTTTTTTTTTTGTCTTTTTAGGAATTTTTAATCTGTTATAAAGTAAAGCCACAAAGATGGTTAATTAAAAAAAATTATATAAAAAAAAAGGACAGAAATTCAAGTAGAGAATTTGGTAAGTAAAAAAGAAATAATTTTACAGCAATAAAATCTCTTTAATTATTAAAACATTTACTATTTAAAAATAATAAAAAAACCCCATAGCCATATAAATTGGTCTTCAAAATTGAAATTAAAGTTAATATTCTTAGTATTACTTTTAAGAAAATGTTAATAGAGTAGATCAATAGTCATGCTAGGATGAATTAGAAATTTAACAAATTATATTTACCAGACAATTTTAAGATGAATACCTGAGAGTGCTTAAAGATCCCCCAAATCCTTCGTTTTTGCTGCGTAGATTCTTCAATTAATTCTCTTCAACCAAAGTACTGAATTCAATAACCCAAATATAAGTAAATTATAATACACTCAATTAGTGAACAAATAAAAAACAGTTAAATTACACGAATATCATCAAATGGATCAACATATGTAATAAACTTACCTGTTTTTGTATTTGTTGGGGGGACACAAATGGAGCAAGTAGCTTGGGATTCAACTTGTTTGCAAGTAGTAGCTTGGGATATTAAGTGAAGGCAAAGTATAGGGAAAAATAATGCAATGCAATGACTTCAACAGAGAATGCTTAAAGGCGACAGTTTTCTTTTTCTTTTTCTTTTTCTTTTTCTTTTTCTTTTTTGGTCGTTGCCTTTCAAAACAAAAATTAAGAAATAGAATAAGTGAAAGAGGGGGAAAAAACTGCAATGAATTCTTTAGAGAATGCTCTTTTCTGTTTTCGCTTTTGCTTTTTTGATTTCACAGCAATAAAATCTTTTTTTTTTTTTTTTTTTTTTTTCAATTTTTCCCCAATTGAGGGGCTAAAAGAAAACTATAAATAAGAAAATATTTATATTTTTTTTTTGGTTGGAAGAAATTGGTAGGAAAGTGCGAAATCAGAAAAAATGGAAGTGGGTCGACTGAAATCAAAGGAGAAACGTTTTTTTTTTTTTTTTTTTTTTTTTTTTTTTAATTTTTAATTTTTTGATTTTTTGATTTTTTGATTTTTTTAAACAAAGGGAATTAATGTTGAGATTTCAAAAGACCAAGTGCATATGCAGTGCAGGAGAGGAGGTGTACGTAGGTTGAGTTTCTTCTTCTCCTTGGAGTTTGACTTGTATCAAAGAAGACTGAAACAAAATACAAATCATTATCAGAAAATTTTGTTACAAGTTAGAATGAGGTTTTATATATATTTATATAGTTTTTTTTTTCCCCACTTCTTGGAAGGATAACTTGCAACCAATCAGACTTCGCATGCATAAAATACGAAAACCATTATATAACATTCTCATTTTTTTACAAAAAAATCCTCTAGGTTTTGTCACCATGTTTTTTTCCAAAAAAAAAAAAGGAAAAAGAAAAAGCTATTTTACATATGAACATAACTGAGCAAATTTGAATAATAAAAAGACACAGCGCTAACCTTAAAATATTAATTACTCTTAGAATTTTTTTTTTCAATAATAACACGAAACAAAATACAAAGAATTGAATAAAGTACATTAAAATATTAATTAAAAATGAGCGAGCAATTAAATAAATAAATAAACTCCGACAAGAGCATCTTGTGTTTTTTTTTTTTTTTTTTTTGTTTTTCGTTTTTTGTTTTTTTTGTTTTGGTCTGATATATCAAATCCAGAACTTATCGCATAACAAGAACACCTTTAGGAAAAATAAAATCACCAGAGTAAAATTGACAAAAACAATATATAAATATGTTTTGTAATTTACATATAAAATTGAGAATAAGTAATTGCAATAATATTGAAGCTAATTAGGACACCATGTGTACGTACCTCTTGGTTTAAAATCAAATGGGTGGCGAGTTTTGTTTTGTGGAAGTAAAGAGAAGAGCACAAATTAAGATTATAATTTATAAGACAACAAATTAATTAATGCAAGAAGGAAGTTGAGAGAAGCTCAATTAATGATCACAGCTGCAAAAGGCAATTAGAATGATCAGAAGAAGAAGAAGAAGAAGAGAACTTCACATTATTAAAGGCAGACTATAAAATATTATTGTTTGCTACTTTGCTTGCACCTAGAACAAGAAGTAAGGTACTTATTAAAAGGAGAATATTGAAAAGCAACGAAAGATTAAGTATCTAAATATACTTTACCTCACCTATTAACAACTACTTGTCTATGCAGAAAACTAATTAAGGCGCAAGCTATTACCACTTCTTGAATATATCATGTACATATATATATATATATATATATATAAATACGTACATATATATAAATATATTTTCTCGCTAGGACTACAAAAAAGGTATGGAATTAACGAATCTAATTTTTTTTAATCATTATAAAAATTTCGAGTTAGTAGTAAGGTATAAGCTAGTTATAAAAAGGTAAGTAGCCGTGCTACTTTTTTTTTTCAAATGGAAATGATATAAAAAAGATTAAGATAGTTTTTTTTTGTTAAATACTGACATGATCGTAATTGTTCATTTAGGACATGTTTGGTGTACAGGATTAAGAAAGTTTTTTTTTTGTTGAATACTGACATGATCGTAATTGTTCATTTAGGACATGTTTGGTGTACAGGATTAAGAAGGATAGGATTGGACTGGATTTTAATCCTGTGTTTGATAAGAAATTTTAAAAGACTGAACTAGATAAGAGTTTATCCAGTCCATAACTTAATCTTCTTAAAAAGGGATTCAACTATCCTCTGCAAGAGGAATGGATTAGAAAAGCTCATCTCCTCTCTCTCAAGTTTTCTCCACAAGTCACTCATCTAATATGCCAATTTCTAAGGATTTCAATCCTAACCAATCATAGGATAGTATTAGATAAAATTCAATCCCATCATTTCCTATACATTCCAATCTAATCCCCTTCATGTTATCATATCCAATATAATCCTATCATGTATACCAAATGGATCCTTATAGAGTTGGGGCACAATCATAGTCTTTTTCTTCTCTCTCTTTTTTTTTTTTTTTTTTTTTTTTTTTTTTTTTTTTGTAAAATATGTGCCCAATGGTAGAGTTGGGGTACAATTGTAATTTTCTATTCTTATTGGGGCTCAATTAAGCTATTAAAAGAATTAGGGTTAAAAACAGAATTTTAAATTTAAGTGGAAGCATGTTCTTGCTTAATAAAACGTGTCTACGCTATACACATAATTAGTTGCAAACTATAAGAAAATCCTTAAGCTTGTCATTCAGGAACTTATTTAGAAATAACATACTGAATTTAAGCTCGACTTTTAGAATGATTTATACACAGCAAAAAACCGAATTAGTTTCTGAATCAGTCACTATATATATCATTGTTTCTCTCATGCACAAGCCTCCTTTCTTTTGAATTCTAATTCATCCTGCCAATGATATTTATTAGAAGCAAAATCAGCATGAAAAAAGTATGGAAGATGTGGAAAAAAAATCTCCACCTTTATAATTGGACCTCATTGATATAAAAAGTTTCTAATTTGTCTAATTAGTCAAGTGTTGAGACTTTAAAATCTAAAAAATGTCGTGAAAATGTCAACAATATCGTGGACATTTTCATCCATGGTATAACTCAAAAATATTAGATTTTGCCTTTAAAAAAAGGATTTTGATTAGTAATAATATTACATATCATCTCTCAATGTGTACTAAAAAAAAAAAAAAGACATGTCAATAGTCAACTACCCCTACTTGTTTTCCCCGCTCTTTAATATACTACAAAAAGAAATTTGTCATTATCTATCTATATCTATCCAAACTTAATATTAAGAGGATGAATGCACTAACTACAATTCATTTGTGTCACCCGTCACATGGCTTTTTTTTTTTTTTTTGCTTAACTTGTTTATATCACACATACTCGCCCACCAGTTAAAAACCTGTTTGAAGCAATACATATGGGCATTATGTTGTTTCAAATAAACTGTCTGGTTGCAATAAAGAAACTTTAATTCTGTAAATCACCTTTTGGCTACAGTCAAAGCTTCTATTGAAGGCTGGTACGGCCTTTTACTCTCTAAAATTGAGAACCTCATGAAAGAAATATGATTCTGGAATGGGATTATGATTTGACAATATTTCCCAAAAATATTATATTCACCAATAATATGGCTGAAAAATTATATCAAGAAGTCACTACACTAATTTGCACCCAAGAAAAAAAAAAATCTCAAAGATCTAAAAAGTGACAAGATACCAATAAAGCCTCCAAAAATTGGAGAGCACTGTGAACGATAATTCGCAGTTGACCTCTCTCACCAAAGCCCACTTATAGCGCATGAGGAGGAAAAGAAGAGGAGGTCCTTGTGTGCGCCTCCGGGACAGGATTTGGCGAGCATGCACCTGAGCTTGACTCAAGCGTGTTGTCGTTTCCATTGTTGCTGTTGCTATGAATTTCCCTCGTGGAAACCGTACTCGCATTAGGGGATTGTCCCCATTTCGTGCTGTATTATACATTACTGTAGAGGGCAACATGGCAATAAAGTAAGCATGTATGTAAAAGTGTAAAGGACATGTATGTTCTTTTCCATTCACTGTAATAGATGAAAATCACCGTCTTAATATTACATGGAAAAGAATACTTAAAGACCACATTTGATGTATGATATGATTTCGATTTTAATTGTAGGATCGTTGAAACATTAAACAAAATCTAAAGCATAAAGCCCAAGAAGTCTAACCTGGTCTCCTGCCAAAAGAATTTTCGCAATTCGTACACCGGCAATCATATGAGCATCCAGCATTACCCTTCAAAACAAACATATTATATTCAATCAGGCAAATTGTTGTTCATTATTACCATAAATGAAACGTTATAATTTTATCTTTTTTTTCAGAGGGGAAAAAAGTTGATAATTTTGTACCTTAAAGCATTCACAATACTTTTTCAGACACTTTGAGCCCTTGCAATTGCAGCCTGCTCCGTGCCTTGCTGAGCTCGACGGGGTCCCATCTTCCTGCAAATAGTTTCCATCGTCAAATTACTTCTATGCAGTAATATTACAGTAATGTAAAAGTAACGAAAACAACATATTTGTATGAAAATTCGTTTGAGGGATCACCATAGAATTGGCTGGAGATTTAGCACCTTCGTGAATGACCTTTGGAGCAAAGGCAAGTGGATTGCGAGATTCAACTTTCTGACGCGCATTTCGAACCTTAGACACGTTATCATTCGTGTTTAAGCAGCCTTCGCATGTGCAAGAACTCAAACAATGTTGTAGCGACGCAAAACAAACACAATACCTGCCAATGATGAGAGGCGTTGTTATTAGTGTTTTTTGTAGTTATACGTAACTTGTTTAGATCTTCTTTGCCATAGAAATTGGTTTCACTTGAGAGATTTACAAAGTTTCATTTCAAATTTTCTCAATTGCCCTTTAACTTGTCGTTCAAGAAAGGACTAATCAAACAAAACATGGCCAAAAAAAAAAAAAGGAATATGCGCTAATGACGTCTTTCAATGACTTACAGTTTCAAGCATTGGCTCTTTTTAAAACTGCAGCCCTTATTGCTTCCATCCTTTTCTGAAGTCATTTGCCTGGATGCATTTCAAACGGAAAACCATGTTAAAGGCAAGCGACGTGTCAAAGTATTTTCGCACTTTACTACTACATCCACCACGTACCTTTCACTTCTGGGGCTACCTGGGTTTTCTACCCCATTAGCATCCGGCAGAGGAGACGTATCTCCGTCGCAAGAAACTATCTGCTGTTCAGAAGGTGACACTTGCATGAATCCGGAGATACGCTCCAGATTGTCAATAGCATGAGAAGCTGAAGAACTAGCGAGGACTAGAATTGACTTTCTGAATAATAGTTGTTTGGAAGAGGACAGGTTTCCCCGGCTACTGCAAAAATCGAACTAGTCTCCAAGTTTAGTAAATCATTGTTCCTCTCATGAATAGGCTTCCTTTCTTGTGAAAACCCGCCTGCAAATGATATTTAGATGCAAATCAGATCAAAATAAGTATGAACGACGAGAAAAAAGAATTTCCACCCTTACAAGTAGACCTGACTGATATAAAGAGTTGCTAATTAGCTAAGTGTCGAAAAGATATATACTGTATATTGTTGGCTGCCATTTGATTCATGGAGCAATTTGTTCCAAGGTTAGACTGAGTGAAACTACTCCATGATGCTCTGATATTGGTATTATTATCATAGGACGGACCATGAAAATTGCTTCTATTCTTATGAGTAGTTAACATTGGTGTTTGCGTGCTTTCGATGTAGGGCGATGATGCGGGTCTGAATTGGAGACTTCTGCATGTTCCATGATGGGGCAGAAAGGTTTTCTGCGTCTAAAAAAGGAAATTAACACTTTACATAGATAGCTTAAGTATAAAACTCAATACACATACAAAAACCTCTTGTGTATATATATGTGGAGGGGAGAAAAAACCTCCCGCAAGATTCGAACGTAAGCAGATATTCTAGGAAGTACCATTACTCTTAGCCTTTTCAAAACCTTCATTCGGTTACTTGACATCCAAGCAAACAGAAATTTAAAAGAAATTGACATGCCTAAGACGAAAAAAGTTCCTGCTGCTCCGCTGGCGTAGGAACATGATTCACATTCCTAATTCTGGACCCGAATTGGGATTGATACTCGGACCTTACATTCCCTCCCCGATGCAGTGTCACAGAGTTAATCAACTCAGGTGAAGCAAAAGGCAAGAAATCGGAACCCGTCCAATTCGGATCGTAGTCCGAAGGATAACTCGAATCATTGAATTGATTATTATAGTTGTTGTACCCGAATGCCGGGTTTGAAGGAGCCGGTCGACGGGGTGGTGGTGGTGGGCCCATAGCGTTGTTGTGAAGAAGAGAAGAGAGCAGAGAGCAGAGGAGGGTTTAGCAAAACGTCCAAGGGTTTATTATTATCTAATAAGGATTTATTATTAATATAGTACATATATATTATTAACAGCAACCAATTTGAAATAGATTTTGTGGGGCTTGCGAATTATCTCTCTTTACTCTTTTATTATTTCAAAAAAAAAAAAAAAAAACAGAAATCGTGAATAATTAATACACCATGAGCGATTCCCTTTTTTTTTTTTTTTTTTGGAATTTGAATTTTGAGAATTATCTCTTTTTAAATTTTGCGTTGTGAGAATTATATTTAGAAAAAAATCTGAGCAAGATTTGGTTAATCGAACTGAGAACATGATGCGCATACCATATGCTTAAGGAATTAATATACAAAACTAAACTTGTATTGGTTAGTAAATCAAAAAACAGGTGGCAGCTCGACGATTTCCAGTTCGGCGCCGAAGTGAGGCTTCTCTGCCGTTGGTGGCAGTCAATTTCTCTCTCCTCGAGCGAAGAAGATTAGAAACCATTGGGTTTTGTTCACCGCCGTGTGTTGAAGGCCTCTCCACCATGGGTTTTCTTCTCGCCTGCGACTTCAACATTTCTGTTTCTCCGATTGGCAGTGCCGGCGGTGCGTCAGGTTTGGGAGCTTGCCTTTTAAATTTGGGGCTGATTTGAAAAAAATTTAAGTTTTTTTTTTTTGTTTTTTTTGTGAGAGAGATTTGAAATTTGTTTTAGGATATGGTTTTTCTATTTTAACATTTAAACAAAAGATTATAACTATTTAAATTTTATTTAATATTTTTATGCAAATAATTAAATGCATGAAGTGCCAGTTTTACTTTTTTTTTTTTTTTTTTTAATTATTCAATTTTCAAAAACTCACAATTTAATTTTAAAATTTACAAATCTACATCTTTCTTTTTCACTCTTTTATTCTTTAAAAGTCTATAATTTTCTTATTTAAAGTCGAAATGAGATCATTTTTCTTTTTCCAAATCGTAACAAAACAATATCCATATTGCATTTTTTTTCGAACACAAGTGAAATTTTTACATTTTTTTTATATCACAATTAATTTCTATTTCACACCTTCTGAAATACACATTTCCAAATCAACCTCTAATAAAACTCCATCTCCAATTGTCAACCAAACGACCCCAAAGTAAATCCTTTTTCGTCATTATTTTCCGGTAAATAATGTATTTACTGACTTTTCATGGTAAATAACGGATTTATGTATTCATCTACGTAAATAAAAAGATTATGTATTAAGTACATAAATTCAAGATTTGTTTGGACAAGCAAGAATCCAAAAAGGCAAGGTAAATAGCGGGTTTGCGCTTAAAGATTGTATTTTTCAGATTAACTAAGAATCTAAAACAAACGTTGTAAAAGAGCATTCTAACATTTACCTGTAAATAGTTGTAACTGTCATATTTACATCCAAATATTTTCTTATGACATGGGATAATAACATATTTATATTGTAAATAATTAAATTTATATCGGATTTACCCTATAAACTATGGTTGAAAAATAATGTCAACAAAATATTTATAACTAAATACTGGATTTACCGGTAAATATTTAATTTACCATATTAACATTGGATTTACCATGAAAATAGTATACGAAAACAACAAAACTCTTAGGTTTGTCATCCAGGAATTTGTTCAGAAACTTTGTCGCTAGGTATTTGATTAGATAGGATCGTCTAGTGTTTATAGAACCTATCACTAAAATTATATAGGACTAAGTGGAGCAACTATATCAATATACTCCACCACTTTCAATTATTAGGTAGTTTTATTGTCACTTTCCTCTTGACTCTCCATATCCCCTTTCTAAATGTACATGCCTCTTAATTTTAAATTGATTTAACTTACTTATTACACATCCCTATTTATTTCTAAATTATCCCCAACTATTTCTTTTCATACCAACTTTTTTTTTTGTTTATTTTTACTTTGATAATATTAAATGAAAAGGTTGATATATTATGACCAAAACTCACTCTAAAAAACATTTATATTAATTTTTAAATTGAATTCTTCCTTTATTTGTAGGTTAAATCCTAAATTTTACAAGAAAAAAATAAGTTTTTAAAAAAAAAAAAAAAAGCAAACAACAAAAGAAATTCAAAATATATCTCCCAACAAAAAAAAAAAAAAATATATATATATATATATATATATATAATACAAAAATAAGGCCAATATAAGGCATCAACAATTGAATGAAAAAAAAGGAAAAAAAAAAAAAAAGCCAAACAATACAATAAGAAGTAATTAAATTAGAAGCCAATTGTCAAAGTTTTTTTTTTTCATGGGTGAACAGTAACACCAACAAGAATGTCACGGCAACATTCAAGGGAAAAAAGGCCAACAAACTAAATAGATAGTAAAGCATAACGCAAGCAAAAATACAAAATTGTAAAGAAGATTAGCATATCTCAATGTAATTTTTTGGAATACTCACTAAGGAGTAAAAACTAAGGTGAAAATTACGGTTTTGCTATGGATTAGTTTCAAAATAATGTTGATGAGTTGGTTTTATACCGGTGATTCGAATATTTTCCATTTGATTTTTTGTTAGTTTAAGAGTTATTTAATGGTTTTTTAGTTGTTTTGACTTTTGTTTTTACTGGTTAGGATATTAATTGTCTTGTGGTGAATTCGTGGGACTTGGAGGAAATTTGCTATAGAAAGGACATTAAACAAACAAAAAAAAAAAGGAGAGAAAACAAATCGCGGAGGCTACAGCTCTGGATTTCAAGACTGCAACCCTCAAAGGGATTCATAGGCTATACAGATTGTCAAGGCTGCAGCTCTGGATTTCAAGGCTACAGTCCTAATTCTCAAAAGTTTTCATTTCTTGAAACTTTTAATTCAAAAGTTACCCTTTTTGGAACAAAGTCTATAAATAGGAGAGATTAGGGTTAGTTTAGGTGTCTTTCGATGTTCTTCTAATTTGAAAAACTAAAGATGAAAAAGAAGAAGAAAAAATTATTTGTTAGGATTTAGTTTTTAAGAATTTTATTTTTATTTTTCAGTTTTTAGGTTTTGTTTTCTACAAAGTTTGGAGATTGCATCCTGAAGCATCAAGAAGAGAAGGGGAAGAAGATTAGAGGAAGATTCTTGAAGACTTGTGACAACTCTTAAAAAGGGGTTTTTCTTCCTATTTTCTTATCTTTTATTTTTGTAATTTAACAATACTTGAACTTTAATTCTATAGATTTTTATTTATGAATTAATTTTCTTTTTCTGGGATTGCAAAACATGTCGTTTGAATTAATTTGCTCTTCTCTTGATTTTATTAATTGATATTAGATTGTTCGTTATATCTTATGTTTAACGCTTCTAATTAACTGATCACTAATTAGATTGATATGGTAAACCTTAATTGAATTGGAAATGGAGATTTTGTGTTTAGCCCTAGATAGATTGACACATGATCAATGTGCAGAAGCCGTGAGTTTATGTGAGATAGGAATATAATTACATAACATGTGTGACCATTTTAAAGAGCGTGTGCTTAATGAGTTTCATCTTAATCTAATTCTCATAGGAATATAGTGAGTTAGTTAAGGGGAATATTTCTAATTGACCATCAGGAAAGGCTTTTAGATAATTTAGGCTCTTGGTTGATAATTCAGATTTATTAATTTATTTAGGGAATAGAAGATATTGTTAAATGAAGTGTTGAGTGAAGATTGTAATCTTAGACTTTTTCTTATTGATTTTATTAATTATATTTTGCTAAATTATATTTCCTGTTTATTTCAATTTATTCAAATAAAGTTAGACTTAACATAATTTTAGTAGTTAGTAAATAACGATACTCGTGGAAGCGATACTTTATTCATCACTCTATTACTTATTTGCAATACCTGCACTTGCGCCGTTATAAAATCAACAACAAGTATTCACTTAGGGATTGGAGATGTAGTAGTGTGTGAAAAAAGAAAAAAATAATAAAATAATAAAATTTTAGGAGTTGGCTAAAGTCTTTAGAAGTATATAAACTCCATACATGTCGCGTGAAGGAGTGCTGCTAGCTGTTAGTGCGTTGTAATAGGATTTTGTCAGATGAAGTTTGATTTCCCCCCCCCCCCCCCCCCCCCCCTTTTTTTTTCTCAGGCCAAAACCGGATATAGTAGGTTTTGGAGTTCTCTAATGACCATGACATGTGAAAATGTAACAGTTGACTGGGGGCTCCAACGTAATTGCATAATATTTATAACTTATTTTTTATTTGTTATGAGTTTAATATTGTGAGTTGGGAATGCCAATGTAGCAAAATGTAAATGGTGGAGTAACATGCTATTGTGAAGACAGTAACTGGACGAGACCAAGTGTTTTTTTCTTACGGAAAAATATGCTAGAGTGATGGTTATTAACTCAATGCATATGTAGCCGGCGCGGATCACTGGAATATTTTAGTAAAATATTTTTTTATTATTTACATGATATTTTTGTTTTCAATATAGATAATTGGACATATCTAGTTCCAGTGACCGACACTGGTCACTTGTTATCAAAATATTTTATTAAAATATTTTTTACAATGTATGATCAGAATATTTTTGTTTTCAACATAGATGACCAAACATCTTCTACTATGGTCGTTGAAGTGTTCTAGCATAATACTTTTGACAATTTAACAAAATTATTTTAACTAAAAATATTTCCACACAATACGGCGACATCAGAAATATTAGATCATCTATGATGAAATCAAAAAATTATTCTAGTAAATTACAAAGAATACTCTTCCAAAATACACAATTTGATATGATTCACGACTGTAGCCAGACACATTCGACCATCTTTTAAAATAGAAAATATTCTTGTATATTCCCAAATAGGTTCTATGAGAATACTATGGTGATTGATGTCGGTGATCCGAGCCGAAGACGTCGAACCATGTACGTTGAAAACTAAAAAAATATTATAGTAGATTATTCAAAAGATTCTACTAGAATATTCTGGTGACTGACGTTGGCGAACGGAGCCGAAGATGTCCGACTATTCATGTTGGAAAAAAAAAATGTTATAGTTGAATACCCAAAATATTCTGCTAGAATAATTTGGTAACTGGCACCGGCGACCGGAGTCAAAGACTTCCTAACATCCATTCAAAAAAAAATTTGATAAAATATTCTGATGATTGGAGCTGGCGACTAGAGCCATAGACTAACACCGTTGGTGTTCATTGTTGGTTCTATTAACATCTAGTAACAATCAGAAAATTAATAAATAAATAAATTGTAAGAACCCGAAATTTCGATGAACTTATGATTTCCTTAGAAATAAGGAAAATCTAAGATTTTATTATGTATGACGATATAAAGCTCATGATCTGAGTAAATATCAGAATATGTTTGAGTTCTCGTTAAATTAGCTACGAGACTCAATAATAGTTTGCTTTGTCAAGCACGGGGTCTTTTAAAAAAAAATGACACTATAAATAAGTATTTCTGAGACGATTTATAGGTGTCAGAATTTAATTCTGAACTGTAAAATTGATTCAGAAAAGTGTTACAGCCGATCATGTGAATTAGTTATACAAGAGAAAAAGATTATACTCTCGACATGAATTATGAACAAGCTCAAAATGTCAGTCGAGTCTATTGTCTTGAACGATTTAATTGATATGCAAAATTTATAAGTCAAAAGCATAGTCATAATTCAAAATGTACGCACAACAAATATATGTCTGTGTATAGATATATATTTGATGAGTTATTGTAATTATGAGTGTCCAATATATTTTTTTTGGCAAATGGATGACAGCAAGTATGTGTATATCTATGTGTGTACAAATATATATATATATATATATATATTTATTTATATATATGGTTCATAAGAAGGAGAAAAGAAAGTAAATGTATATATATGCATATACTTATATGTGTGGACTACCACAGTTATGTGTGTAAAGAAAAAGAAACAATAGATGTATACATGTACATATAATATATATATATATATATAATATGTGTGGTCAGTTCACACATTTGGATAATAATATATATATATATATATACAAAAAGATGAAAAAGAGATGTAAAGGAATTGTCTACCGGACAAAGAAAAGAAAAAAAAAGAAAAAGAAAAAGAAAAGGATTATTATGTGTGTGTGTGGACGTTCAAGTAAGAGAAAGAAAAAAAAAAAAAAAAAAGAAACAATATGTATTATATATATGTACATATTATGTGTGGTCTGTCCACACTTGACGAGAATGAAGTAGGAAAAGAAAAAAAAATGAGACCCACTATTTCTCTCTCTCTTCTTCTTCGCTTCTCTTTCATCTCTCTCTCTCTCTCTTCTTTTTCGTTCTCTTTCTCCATGGGTGTCACACGGCGTGGCCGTCACAAGAAGTGCCGACTCTGGCCAGCCACCACCGCACGCGCCGGTGATCCTTGCAGCCCATCACCCGAGTGTCCAATAGCCGGAGTTTGGCCGTGTCACTCGCCGCCGTTCGTCGGAAAAGTGCCTTGAAAGTTTCGGTAACATAAACTTTCAAGCATGATTTCGGTGTAATCCGACCTCTATTTTGCGAGCCGTTGGTTTCGTTGAGTTCCACTCGTCGAGAGGAACAAAGCCCAGTCCATCACCACTTCGATTGTCGCCGGAAATTTTCCCGATCCGCCGCCGTCTTCTAGTTCGTTTTCTTACTTTTTAGAGAAAACCGAACG
Source organism: Ficus erecta (assembly GCA_008635985.1). Lineage (NCBI taxonomy): Eukaryota > Viridiplantae > Streptophyta > Magnoliopsida > Rosales > Moraceae > Ficus > Ficus erecta. Next base: position 1,209,869 of record BKCH01000059.1, on the reverse strand, counting down.
TCGTTTGAAGAAGTGGACACTAGAAATGGGTTCCTCTCGTCGAGAGCTTCGAAGCGGTGCCCCTTTCTGTCCATTTTGTCGACGGTCAACGACGGTCAACGCCGGTTAACGAGTTTTGGAAGAACGTGTTTTCGATCTATTTTCGATGTTCCGGACATGTTTACAACCTCAGATTTGCGATATGGAATCTTGAAGGTTAAGAATGACGATTTAAAAGTTTAGTCGCGTGAAATTAAAAGGTGTTTGGAACGCCGACCAGGAATCATTTCACTCACCCGAACGTCGTCAAATGATCTCGGTAGTAATCTCAACTACTTTAAGTCATTTATTGGATTGATTACATGCATATTTATATGCTTTGAATTGAATATCAATATGTATATTTGATGTTCAAGTTAATTAAGTGAAGTTGAATTATATCGAGATATGTTGTATGTTAATATGATGAATGTGTTATGGATGTCACATCTTGCAGTTATGGTGTGCCGAAATTTTCTATAAATTGGTTTTATTGCAGGTTTAAATTTTGGGTATTAAGGAAAATAAGCCGTTATGCTGCCGGGTTTTTATTAAATCCAACAATAATTGGTGATTGAACTTATAATTAGTTTTATAAGTTTCACTCTCAGAATAATTTTATAATCGAGAGCTCATGTATTGAGTCTTAAGTGGAATTGATCTATGAATGAAGTTTTCCCAGATTCTAAGCAAATTTTTAAGTAAAACCTGATTTTCCGGGACTGTGCAGGAAATAGGAAGTTCATGCACAGGTTTTTCAGAGACAGTGCTAAAGCAAGAAATCCTTGCATACGCACTGACAGTTAAGTTAAGAAATTGTTATTAAGGATGTGTTTTCTAAGTTTGACAGTTTTAACTGTCTTTACTTATAAGTTATGGCTGTGTTAAAATACGGTTTGTATTCTTGTATAAGAATTAATGCAAAGGATAACCTTTAATAACTGGTTAGGATACCGAGTTATCGGGTTGGGCCTTACCCTATGATTACCAATAGTAATCTAGTAGGGTGTTACTCTATAAGTGATAAGGCCTTAGAAGATTAGTAACTGAACGAGTTACTGTTTATGTCTAGTTGGGCCATGAGCCCTAAGGTTACGGCTAGTAACCGAACAAGTTTTCATCAGTAGTTGTGGGAGACATATAACTAGGATTACCCATGATTGTTGGTTGGGATACCAACATTTACTAATTATGATCTATGATAAAATATGACGATCCATATCTTACGTCCTGTTTGAAACAGGAATATGACATGTTATCGTGCATCGATGGAACGATAGACCAAGAGCGTAGGATGAGAGGTAAGTACAACTCCGCCTACAGTATGAACAAAACGTTTTTGTTACATAGCATGTTTTCAAGAAATCATGTATTGATTTACATGATTTATATATGTTTATGTTATGATGCATATGCTATGATAAGTTTATGTTATGCTACGAAGTGATGTTATGATAAGCTTATGCTATGAAGCTTATGTTATGATAAGTTTATGCTATGATGTATGTTATGTTACGAAGTTTATGTTATGATAAGCTTATACTATAAAGTTATGCCATGAAGCTTATGTTATGATGTTATGCTATGAAGTTATGTTATGATAAGATTAAGTTACGTTATGATGAGTTTAAGTTATGTGATGATAAGTTAACGTTATGATGTTACGCTATGAAGTTTATGTTATGATATTATGCTATGATATGTTATGTTATGGTATGTTATGATATGATAAGTTTATGTTATGATATTATGCTATGATATGTTATGTTATGGTATGTTTATGATATGATAAGTTATGTTATGATGTATTATGATTGAGATTATTTTATGTTGTATGTTTGGCTACGTGACATCATGAAGCATGTTCACGAATATTAAATCACATGATAAGAATAAGTTAAGTCATGAGATAGGATAAGACAAGTTAATGTTATGGTGTGGTACCGACTTGCCACGAAGGCGGGTTTAAACGGTTTGGTCTATGGTTTGAATTGGATTGGACTGGCTGCCCCAATCACTCTATGTAAACGATTAGTTTCATGGTTTGACTTGGTTTGGATTGGCCGCCTCCGACCACTCCATGGCTATGTACCACGGTACGTGCACACATGACATGACATGTAAGGGAATAGAACCAAGTTAATTTATGAAAGCATAATTGATTTATAAGAAAGTATAATCGGTTCATGCATTCCTGCACTTAAAATGTTTTGTGGATTGAATATTGTACTTACTGGGCAATTAGCTCATTACTTACGTTCATGCTGTAGGTAAGCAACCTAACCGCTGTACTTGATGCAATACTGTGGAGAGTTGGTACTGCAGACTGTGAAATGTGGGATGGACACCGCCACGAGTTTTGGAAAATATGTTTAGAAAATATGTTTTTATAAAATATATTTGTAAAATGTGTTTTATTATGTTATAAAAAAGAATTGATATGGTTTATGAAAAGTTCCAAGTATGTATGGCAAGCAAATTGCCTCGTGTTGTACCGATCCGCATTAGGTCGGGTTTGGTCCACGATTTTGGTACTCAGGTGAGTACATATGAATATGTATGAAGATAATTTAAGTTTTATGTATGAGAATAAGTATGAAACTAAGTCAAATTTAAGTATGAGAGTAAAAGAGTTTTAAAAATAAAGTTTTAAAGGAAAAAAAAAAAATTTACTCTGGAATTTTCAGTAAGCTTAAGGCTTTTTAATAAGAATTAAGTAAGTAAGTAAGTTAGTTAACGGTCCGAAAAGTCGGGGCGTTACATAAATAAAAACTTAACAAGCATTTCAAAAAAACAATCTAAAAAAATGGTGGCAATATTTTCCATTGAAGAAAAAAAGATAGTGTAATTTTCTCAACAAAAAAAGAATGAGTTGGAACCCGAAGTATTCAAGACCTGTTTGGAATACTAATTGGAATTGGAGTATTAGAGTGTTTTTTTTTTTTTTTTTTTAAATTGAAAATGAGTGAATGTTTAAAAATGTGTATTTGGTTAAAGTATGAATTGAAAAATGAACTGCCATATAGGGAATAATATAAAATTTTGTTTATGTTCTGAAACAAATATGTAATGTGAATATAAATTTGTTCATCTCGTTGTTGTGAATATTTTGACATAAAAATCATTTCATTTCGACTTGAAATAAGAAAGTTGTGGACATTTAAAGTATGGGGTTTTTTTTTTTTTTTTTTTTTTTTATTGTAAGGGAGAGAAAAAGAGATGTAGATTTAAAATAAGATGATGAAACAAATGACTTTGGGAAAAAAAAAAATGAAACTCCAATGGTTGTTCCAAACAACCTCTTACTGTTAAAAAATGGATTTGGAACAAAAAAAGTAGAAAATAGATGATAAAAATTCAAAAAAAAAAAAAAAAAAAAAAGAGATGGCAAAACGACACTATGTCACTAGTCACACAACTATTATTTCCACTTTAAAATAAATTGAAAACCAAATGGATAACTGGTTTTCCTTCGGACCCCAGTTTAACTTATGTTGCTTGCCCTTGGCTCAATATTAGCCTTTGAAAACTGAATGGACGACTACGATTTCATGAAGTTTTAGTCTTCCAGAACTTGAGTGAATAACTCAAGCACTTATTTACGTAATTAAATCTAAAATAGGTATCCTTTTTATGTCATATTACTCGACAGTTTGACTAATTAGGGGGTGTGTAGAGGGTGTGCCAATAAAATTATCATTAATTATTTCGTATCAAAGCAATACTCCTGAAGGAATTTCTCTTTATAGGTTTTATCACAAGATTGATTCTAAAGTAGAGCTATAAATATGGTTGACTTGTGGCTAATGCAGATAGCCGGGCCTGATTGGATGTCCCAGACACTTTTAGTTGGCGTCAGAGTCGGAGTCGCTATCTAGAAGAAATCTAGAAAAGATCATTCTTCATATCCATTCTTGCAACTCTTCTTTGGATCAAAATGCCTAAGATTGATTCGAGGAAGATGACGAACACGCAAAATGGCATTTGAATGAGTTTTCGTATTTCCTTGGTTAAATTCTTAGCCAATTTAACATGAAAGTAATTGCAGATAATAAGAGTAAAGAAGAACAAAAAATGATTTTTTTATTCAGCAAAAAAAGAAGGAAAATGAGATTTTTGTTGATGAAACAAGATCGTTTCAATTTCTCTTCCACCCACCCTGTTTTTTTTTTTTTTTTTTCTTCATTGTTTTTCAGATCAATATGCAGAAAAGCTACCGTGGTTTTTTTTTTTTAAATAGATGATCAAACAACATGGGATTTTTTTAACCCCATTGAAGGAGAAAAGATAGCGTCCCCCACCATAGAATTCTTCTTAAAATAATCTATTATATTTGAGGTATTTCATCATTAATGGGACCAGAACTCCCATTATTTAGTGAATTCCGAACGTTTATAATTTTTATATACAACACTTTTTTTTAAGTGATTTATATATGAATCCATTAGGCTAATTGTATATATCTGACACTACTAGATAAAATTTTATAATTTCTATTCTTATAAAGGTATTATTGTAATCTACAAATTTAATAACGGAAATAGAATTTTGGATCCATTAATGCTCATGATCACAAAATAATTTGACTACTTGAGGTTTCATGAGAAATTTAGAGAGTTCGAGTTCGAGAAGAATAAAAGTAGTGTGTTAAAGCTTAGCTCGGCAACACAATATTACTACTGCTATAGTGGATAAAAGTTTTTTAAGTAGTCTTTTTTTTTTTCAGCCGAATCCTATTGGTACATCCTTTTTCATTAACTGTTAAACAAATAAAATAATAATAAAAATAAAAAATAAAATACCCACTACTACAAAAAGTACATTACACGACGGAGATTACACGACGGTTCCTTGGAGAGATTAGGGTAAAGTGTAATCCGTAAGGGATTACACGACGGGCCCATGGGGCCCGTCGTGTAATCTCCCCGAATTGGGGGGATTACACGACGGTGTAAAATACACCGTCGTGTAATCTTCAAAAAATTTTGAAAATTTTTAACTTTCGTTTTTCGAACTCCGCGCGCAAACCCATTACTTAAATACAACTTCCTCTCCTTTTCTCTCCACATACCTTCTCATTTCTCTTCACACTCTCTAAATTTCTCAAGTACCCACTTCCTCCTCCAAGCCGCCGCCAACACCGTCGTTGCCGCCGCCATCGCCATCGTGTTGCCGCCGTCGCCGTCGTGCCGCCGCCGTCGCCTAATCCAAATTTATTGGTGTTGGAGTGTCTATTCATCTTCAAAGAAAATCAAGGTAAGTTCATATACAACTTAAAATAAATTTGGGATTTTGTCTTGTTGTTTGTCACTAAAGATGCATTTTTTAGCATGGGTGTTTAAGTTCATAATGATGCTCTTTGTAGATTAATGGTTTGTGAGTGGTTTTTACACTTTACATACACATGAATTTTTCCCGCCCACAATATGCTCGATGAAATGTCAACTTGAGTTTTTAGAGGAATAATATAGAGGAATAATATGAATTCTTACATACACATGAATTTTTGCCCCATGACAGCGTTTTTTTTTGCACTTATGGTTTTTTTTGTCCTAATTCGTGTGGGGCGCCAGGCGCCCGTGTGGGGCGCCATTGGGCGCCTTCCGCCCGTGTGGGGCGTATAAATTTTGTTATATTTTTTACACTATATTTTATTTGTGCCAACATTATAACAATTACAAAAAAAAAATTGAAGAAAAAAGTTCGAATACCTATTAACTTAAATTTGTTTTTTTTGCCAAAAAATTCCAAAAAGGGACGAGCACGAAGGAGAAACCCAATGGATCCCACTGTCGAGGGCAAGCGAAGGGCAACAATAATGAAACGCGTCCATATGGCAAGGAAAAGAGGTGAACGAATCCAAGTCACGTTTGACGAGAAAGGACAACCGGAAGGGAAGCACGGTGACGAATTGATGAGCTGGATTGGGGTGCTCGCTCGAGAGCACGTTCCAATATGGATTCAAGATTGGAGATCTCGTGATTTAGACGGATTGAAAGAAATTATTTGGAAAGAAACTGTTACTTCTTTCACCGTGGAAGAAAGCTTCCGGACCACTTGTTTAAAATCATGTGGTGAGGCTGCAAGGAATTTTCGGTATGATCTGTACAAGACATTTGTCGAGGAATTTATAAATGAAGAAAGTGTGTGGACACGGCCGCAAAAAGTTATTGACAACTACCCCAATATTGAAGAAGAGAATTGGATGAAATTCATTCAGTATAGAACGTCCTCGCAATTCCAACAACTATCTGATCGTGGAAGCGAAATAAGGACAAACAACGAATACTCATCAAGAGGAGGCCGAGACGGATATAGGAAGCTCGACCAGGAAATGGTATGTCAATAAATTTTGTTTGTACTAAATCGTATCCCAACTATACTAACGATGTTAATTACAGTTTAAGAAGACTGGGAAATGGGAAAAAAGAGATGGTTTGTGGCTAGAGCAACAGACAGCCGCAGATGGAGAGTTGAAAGATGCAGCATGTCAAAAAGTTAGCGAGATGATAGTAAGTTTACTAACTAACAATATTTTCTTCATCACTACTATACGCACTTACAACCCTTTTGCTTAAATGATTTATGTTAATAATCTTGTAGATGGAGTACAACACACAGGCGAGCCAAGGCACTTTCGAGTCAGTTGGCACTAATGATGTATTGTCGCAGCCATTATCTAGACCCGAACACAAAGGCCGTGTCCATGGCCAATCAAAGTTCGTAAAGCCGTCTCAGTACTTTAACCTAAGTCGAAGTTCGAAGAAAGACAGTGAAGTACAATCAATGAGACGTGAAATAGAAGAATTAAAGGCGTTGGTGCGTGGTCTATGTGCGAACAAAGATGTGGAGCCGTCGGTTGATCCCAAGAATGTGCCAACCGTGGACCAACACAACAGCTTTAAGGCTAGTTGCTCTGCCCAAGAAAAACAACATGGAGTTGCTGAGCCGCCAACCGTGCCTGTCGACAGTCAGGAGTGTAAGCTCTATACCTTTGATGAAGTTCAGGGTGGACAGTTGCTTGTTGCGTTTGGAAGAGCATGGCTCGAGAGCCTCCCCACCGATACGGTGCATGGGATTCCACTGGGGGAAGGGAACGTGCGAGTGTCAATCAACATGCCCAAATTAAAAAAAGCACCATTACCTATACCGACGTACGACACAACCACTGTGGAGGATGCTGTTAATGGGTTTGTTGCTTGGCTTAAAAGTTTAGTTGAGCTCGACATGAGTATGAACAAGGCGAGTCGAGGGCCTAGTCACATTCCCGATCCAGCAGCTGGCAACAAAAAACGGCAAAAAAAGGCTGGAAAGAAAACGATTGACTCTCGAACTGAGGTACAACAAGGTGCGCAAGAACAAAAACTCGTGTTCGACTTTAATAACATGAACAAGGCAATGAAGCCTTTGGCTTATTATGCACATAGTTCCATGCGTCAAGGTAATCAGATTGAGGTCCCAATACCAGCCACGATTATGGGTTTTGATATGCCTGTCTTTCTGAGTTTTGAAGATATTTTTGAGTTCTTTAATTTACAAGAAATCAGTGCGAATTGTATATTAGTCTACATGAGGTACGGCATTCTTAATCTTAAATTTTCTTTTTATCTGGAAAATCTTCTATATTTCATGTAGAGTAACATTTTTGATACGGTTATGCAGATATTTGGAGGAACTATGTAGAATTAACGGGCAAGCTGAGAAGTTTGTGTTTGTGTCTCCAAGCTTGATCTCACCGGTGAGAACAGATACTGAAGATGCTGGCATGAGAGAGCGAGCCGACAATCTTATCAGCTTTTTGCGTGACGCACCCAAAGAACGGCTTTATCTTGTGCCACATAACAGAGGGAGACATTGGGTTTTGGGTGTCATTGACCCATGGGAGGACCTCGTCCTTTATTTTGATCCTCTTCGGGAGAAAAAACGCGACGATTTTACTGAGCTAATGAACATGTAAGTCAATTTGAATATGCTATTTTTTTTAATCTTAATTATATGCATCTTAATTAGTTTGGATTTTACCAATTTGCTAGGGCCCTAACGGATTGGAAGATTACGACCGGAGAAGGGATTAGAAGGAGACGAGACTGTAAAACCAAAATCTCGAACCGTCCTTGTCCTCTCCAAGAGGGAAGTATTGAATGTGGTTATTTTGTTTTAGGTTTTATGAGGGATATAGTGTTGAATGGAATTGACAGACTTGAAAGTAAACAATTTTATTCTTCTGAGGATTTGGATCTGATTAGGGGAGAATGGTCTAGCCATGTAATGGAATTCATTAATTATGATGTATAAACTTGTAATGTAATAATTGGAGTGTATTTTTAGTTTGATTAATGAAGTTAATACTTGGATAGTGTATTCGATAACATACAGATTAGGCCACCCGTGGGGAAAAAAAAAAAAACCCAATTTTTTTTTAAACAATAAATTACACGACGGTACAAAGTACCGTCGTGTAATCGTTAGGCTATGCAACGATTACACGACGGTTCCGGGAGGAACCGTCGTGTAATCTACATAGATTACACGACGGTTCCTCCCGGAACCGTCGTGTAATCGTGGCCGAAGCCTATTGATTACACGACGGTTCTTCGTCGTGCCGTGAGATTACACGACGGTTCCAGAAGGAACCGTCGTGTAATCTTAAAAATTACACGACGGTTCATTCCGAAACCGTCGTGTAATGTCCTTATTTTACTCCACCACGTAACTGTTTACCGGGATTACACGACTGTTGGAAAACCGTCGTGTAAAACTTAGATACGACGAAGGTATTAAAACCGTCGTGTTATCTTCCACGACGCTGGATTACACGACGGTTAAGGTACCGTCGTGCAAACTTTACACGACGGTTAAAATCCGTCGTGTAATCCTACTTTTCTAGTAGTGACCTAAACTGCAAGAAGAAATAAACTGAAGCTGTCACGCAAACATACAGGGAAACTTCTATAGGAATCTACGACATATTAATTTAGATCCTAATTTTGAAATAACGTATAATAATTCCATTCCTAATCAGCAACATGAAATTTTATTCTTCTCATGTGGTGGACCACTTTTTTAGCTTTTTTTGTAGTGCTATCCGTTTTGATGAATAAGATTTTGTACCATATATGGTATGATGAATATGCATTTAATTCTTCAATTATATTAAGATTTTCTTTTGGTGTAAAAACTTGTATATAGTAAGTAATTTGTATCAATATCCTATGTACTTTATGGGGAAAAAATCTAATAATTAATGCCATAATCATATATTTCCTATCCATGTAGATTCTTAAAATATGAAAATTTAATGCAAGGATTTCTCCTCTCCTCAAATCCCACCTATAAATAGTACTGCACTTTCACCAATATGTCATAGACCAAATTTTTCTTCAAAAAAAAAAACCGTATAGGCCAAATAAATCAAACAATGAAGAGCTCTTCCGTTTCAGCGATTCTGTTGTTGTTTCTTGTTTTCATTGCTGCAGGTACTTTTTCATTACATATAAACCATTTTTCATTTTCTTAATTTATTTTCTAAAACCAATTATTTCTTTTTTCTTTTTTCGTTTGTTATTAAAAGTACGTTCCTTGTTGCTATTTTTTTGTTTTTTAATTTTAAGACAAGATCCATTTTTATCCAACGAAACAAGAAAAAAAAAAAAAACACTCTTTACTTAGTTTATGAAACAAATTATTGATTTATTTATTTTGAATTAAAAAAATGCATGTATAAATTGTTTTCTATCTTTAATCCTCCATTATGGTCAGCTCGCTAATTACCTTTTTAGTTTTTTTTTTTTTCGGTGAATGCTAATTACCTTTGTAGTTGTTAAACGTCTTATTAATTATCAACGAAGACTACCTTTTTAATTAAACGTCTTATTAATTACCTTTTTAGTTTTTAGTTTTTTTTTTTGGGTGAATGCAAATTAGTTTTGTAGTTGTTAAACGTCTTATTAATTATAGATACACTTGCGTGGAGTGTGTGTATGATAAGATAAAATTGTCGAGATGTGATGTTGATGATGAATGCAGGAAGAGTTTCAGCGCAATGCCCGAAAACACTGTATGATGTGGGACCGGATTGCAAGGACGATCAGTGTACGTCCAAGTGCAAACTTGCACATGGAGCAAACAGCAAGTATGGTGCCTGCCATCTAAACCAGCCCGGAGACTTCATTTGCGTTTGCTACTTAATTCATTGTAATTGATGCTCATGATATCATGATCCAAACCAATTTTCATGATCTTTACTTTTGATATATGAATATCCTAAATAAAATAAGTGCATTATCGAGACTCTAGTTGAGTTTAGTTATATCATTCAGTCTCCCGTTAAGTAATATTTATTTTTCCAACTTTTGATGATTTGATTTTGGAAAATTTATATATAATATCACAATCACAAATGAATTAGGTGATACATTGTGATATATTATAGATGACCATGTCCACATGAAATATCTTGAACAAATTAATTAACAGTATGACTGATATGGCGAATGAAAGGAGCATCTAGACTCTAAATATATTAATTAGATGCACTATTCTTGTTCTAAATTAAGCAACATTCTTTACTCATCAAAAAAGAAATAAGGATAGATATTATTTTTGCTTTCTGAACTTTGATGCTCTTGTAATTTTGCTCAATGAATTTTAAAAACTGGTATAAATGCTCGTCGAATTATGAAATGGTTTTATCTTTGTTCTTTCCGTTAGTTAAATGAATAGAATTATTAGCAAAAATACCCCTCGAACTTTAAATCATTAGTAAAAATATCTCTTTTTTCATATTTTGGCCGTATAAGCCCCTACGTTTTAGTACATATGTAACTTTACCTTCGAATATTTAAAAACTAATCCTTATGCCTCTTGACTTTTAAATTGTTAACAAAATCATTTATTTTTCATCCACTAAAAACTAATGTAGCACTGATATAATAAAAAGTTAACTATAATTAAAGAATAACCTTAAAATATATACAAGTTCAAGGCATCCAAACATACAAACACATGGATTTTTCAATTCAACATTGAACCGGCCCCGCCTTTGCTCTTTTTTAGGAGGAGTTCAATGTAGTCAGATGGACGGGAAGCGCATATCAGAAACGAATCGGGCATCTATGGAAAGAATAATCCTTCTGCACTGTCTAGTAAGCTGCCATTTTCATATATTGAAGAAGAAATTCGACAAATTGAATAGTCACTTGTGGTCAGAATACGATCAATAGGAAACACCATTATCGGGCGTCTCAAACATAGGTAGTGTTGTGAAAAAAAGTTCTTTTTTCTTCTTCAGTTAGTACATATTCGATCGATGTCGACAATCCAGTTCCACAGGAAGAAATGTTTTTATAAGATTTGTTTTTAAAATTGAAGTCATTACCAAAAAAAAAAAAAAAAGCCCCTTGAATTTTTGATAGGTTTTTAATGTTATTTTTATAATTAAAAATATTTTAATTTAAATTAACCTTAGTTGTTGTCAAAAAATATTAAAGTTCAGGGGGGGCAAAAAAAAGTTTTGTCTTTATTAAATTATACTTTAACTATTATCATGTCAGTAACTTCATCCAGTTAACTGACGGAAGGAATAAAAGTTGCGTGTTAAAGCTCGGCGACACAATATTACTACTGCTATAGTGGATAAAATTTTTCAGTAGTCATTTTTGTTTTTAGCCGCATCCTATTAATTGGTACATCCTTTTTTATTAACTGTCAAACAAATAAAATAATAATAAAAATAAAAAAATAAAATACCTAAACTGCAAGAAGAAATAAACTGAAGCTATCAAGGAAACATACAGGGAAACTTCTATTGGAATCTATAACATATTAATTTAGATCCTAATTTTGAAACAACGTATAATAATTCCATTCCTAATCAGCAACATGAAATTTTATTCTTCTCATGTGGTGGACCTCTTTTTTAGCTTTTTTTGTAGTGCTATCCGTTTTGATGAATATGATTTTGTACCATATATGATATGATGGATTTGCATTTAATTCTTCAATTATATTAAGATTATTTTTTCGTGTAAAAACTTGTATATAGTAAGTAATTTGTATCAATATCCTATGTACTTAATGGGGAAAAATCTAATAATTAATGCCATAAACATATATTTCCTATCCATGAAGATTCTTAAGATATGAAAATTTAATGCAAGGATTTCTCCTCTCCTCAAATCCCACCTATAAATAGTACTGCACTTTCACCAATATGTCATAGCCTAAATTTTTCTTCCAAAAAAAAACAAAAAAAAAAAAACGCATAGGCCAAATAAATCAAACAATGAAGAGCTCTTCCGTTTCAGCGATTCTGTTGTTGTTTCTTGTTTTCATTGCTGCAGGTACTTTTTCATTACATATAAACCATTTTTTAATTTTCTTAATTAATTTTCTAAAACCAATTATTTCTTTTTTCTTTTTTCGTTTGTTATTAAAAGTACGTTCCTTGTTGCTATTTTTTTGTTTTTTAAATTTTAAGACAAGATCCATTTTTATCCAACGAAACAGGGAAAAAAAAAAAAAAACACTCTTTACTTAGTTTATGAAACAAATTATTGATTTATTTATTTTGAATTAAAAAAAAATGCATGCATAAATTGTTTTATATCTTTAATCCTCCATTATGGTCCGCTCACTAATTACCTTTTTAGTTTTTTTTTTTTTTTCGGTGAATGCTAATTACCTTTGTAGTTGTTAAACGTCTTATTAATTATCAACGAAGACTATATATATATATATATATATATATATAATCATGTTAAATAGATACACGTGCGTGGAGTGTGTGTATGATAAGATAAAATTGACAATATGTGATGTTGATGATGAATGCAGGAAGCGTTTCAGCGCAAAATTGCCCGAAAACACTGTATCATGCGGGACCGGTTTGCAAGGAGGATCAGTGTACGTCCAAGTGCAAACTTGCATATGGAGAAAACAGCGATCATGGTGACTGCTTTCTATACCATCCCGGAGACTTCCTTTGCGTTTGCTACTTCAAACAATGTAATTGATGCTCATGATATCATGATCCAAACCAATTTAACCAATTTTTCATGATCTTTACTTTTGATATATGAATATCCTAAATAAAATAAATGCATTATCGAGACTCTAGTTGAGTATAGTTATATCAGTCAGCCTCCCGCCAAGTAATGTTTATTTTTCCAACTTTTGATGATTTGATTTTGGAAATTTTATATATAATTTCACAATCACAAATGAATTAGGTGATACATTGTGATATATTATAGATGACCATGTCCACATGAAGTATCTTGAGCAAATTAATTAACAGTATGACTGATATGGTGAATGAAAAGAGCATCTAGACTCTATATATATTATTTAGATGAACCATTCTTGTTCTAAATTAAGCAACATTCTTTAATCACCAAAAAAGAAATAAGGATAGATACTATTTTTGCTTTATGTACTTTAATGCTCTTGTAATTTTGCTCAATGAAATTTAAAAACTGGTATAAATGCTCGTCGAATTATGAAATGGTTTCATCTTTGTTCTTTCCGTTAGTTAAATAAATAGAATTATTAGCAAAAATACCCCTCAAACTTTAAATCATTAGTAAAAAAATATATCTTTTTTCATAATTTGGCCGTATAAGCCCCTGAGTTTTAGTACATATGTAACTTTATCTCCGAATATTTAAAAACTAATGCTTATGCCTCTTGACCTTTAAATTATTAGCAAAATCATTTATTTTTCGTCCACTTAAAACTAATGTAGCACTAATATAATAAAAAGTTAACTATAATTAAAGAATAACCTTAAAATCTATACAAGTTCAAGGGATCCAAACATACAAACACATGGATTTTTCGATTCAACATTGAACCAGCCCCGCCTTTGCTCTTTTTTAGGAGGAGTTCAATGTAGTCAGATGGACGGGAAGCACATATCGGAAACAACTCGGGCATCTATGGAAAGAATAATCCTTATGCGCTGTCTAGTAAGCTGCCATTTTCATATATTGAGGAAGAAATTCGACAAATTGAATAGGGAATTACTTGTGGTCAAAATATGATCAATAGGAAACACCATTATCGGACGTCTCAAACATAGGCACTGTTGCGAAAAAAAACTCTTTTTTCTTCTTCAGTTAGTACATATTCGATTGATGTCGATAATCCAGTTCCGCAGGAAGGATTGTTTTCATAAGATTTGTTTTTAAAGTTGAAGTCATTACCAAAAAAAAAAAGGCCCTTGAATTTTGATTGGTTTTTAATGTTATTTTTATAATTATAAATATTTTAATTTAAATTAAACTTAGTTGTTGCCAAAAAGTATTAAAGTTCAGGGGGGGCAAAAAAAAGTTTTGTCCATACTAAATTATACATTAACTGTTATCATGTCAATAACTTCATCCAGTTAACTGACGGAAGGAATAAAAGTTGCGTGTTAAAGCTCGGCGACACAATATTACTACTGCTATAGTGGATAAAATTTTTAAATAGTCATTTTTGCTTTTTTTTTTTTTTGTTTTTTTTTTGTTTTTTTGAAAAAGAATCACTTTATTAAGTAATGGCATCAATAGAAACAGTATTAGAGACTACATTGAGAGTCTCACTAATCCAGACATTAGTACAATTTGAATTGAAACCAAACCTAGCTAGGAGGTGAGCAACATAATTAGCACTGCGGCCGATATGATGAATACCTATACACCGCAATTGAGCGAGCAGCTGTTTAACATCCTCCAGAATCGGACCTTTCATAGAAAGTTCCCGATTATCCACAACAGCTCATTTTTGTTTTTAGCCGAATCCTATTGGTACATCCTTTTTCATTAACTGTCAAACAAATAAAATAAAAATAAAGAATAAAGAATAAAATACATAAACTGCAAGAAGAAAAAACTGAAGCTATCAACCAAACATACAGGGAAACTTCTATTCGAATCTATAACATATTAATTTAGATCCTAATTTTGAAATATCGTATAATAATTCCATTCCTAATCAGCAACATGAAATTTTATTCTTCTCATGTGGTGGACCTCTTTTTTAGCTTTTTTTTTTTGTAGTGCTATCCGTTTTGATGAATATGATTTTGTACCATATATGATATGATGGATATGCATTTAATTCTTCAATTATATTAAGATTTTCTTTTGGTGTAAAAACTTGTATATAGTAAGTAATTTGTATCAATATCCTATGTACTTTATGGGGAAAAATCTAATAATTAATGCCATAAACATATATTTCCTATCCATGTAGATTCTTAAGCTATGAAAATTTAATGCAAGGATTTCTCCTCTCCTCAAATCCCACCTATAAATAGTACTGCACTTTCACCAATATGTCATAGCCCAAATTTTTCTTCAAAAAAAAAAAAAAAAAAACCCCGTATAGGCCAAATAAATCAAACAATGAAGAGCTCTTCCGTTTCAGCGATTCTGTTGTTGTTTCTTGTTTTCATTGCTGCAGGTACTTTTTCATTACATATAAACCAATTTTCATTTTCTTAATTTATTTTCTAAAACCAATTATTTCTTTTTTCTTGTTTCGTTTGTTATTAAAAGTACGTTCCTTGTTGCTATTTTTTTGTTTTTTAATTTTTAGGACAAGATCCATTTTTATCCAACGAAACAGGGGAAAAAAAAAAAAAAACACCCTTTACTTAGTTTATGAAACAAATTATTAATTTATTTATTTTGAATTAAAAAAAATGCATGCATAAATTGTTTTATATCTTTAATTAATCCTCCATTATGGTCCGCTCGCTAATTACCTTTTTAGTTTTTTTTTTTTTTTTTTTCGGTGAATGCAAATTACCATTGTAGTTGTTAAACGTCTTATTAATTATCAACGAAGACTATATATATATATATATATATATATATATATATATATATATATATATATAATCATGTTAAATAGATACACGTGCGTGGAGTGTGTGTATGATAAGATAAAATTGACAAGATGTGATGTTGATGATGTATGCAGGAAACGTTTCAGCGCAATGCCCGAAAACACTGTATCATGCGGGACCGGTTTGCAAGGACGATCAGTGTACGTCCAAGTGCAAACTTGCATATGGAGCAAACAGCGACCATGGTGAATGCTTTCTATACCAGCCCGGAGACTTCCTCTGCATTTGCAAGTTAATTGATTGTAATTGATGCTCATGATATCATGATCCAAACCAATTTTTCATGATCTTCACTTTTGATATATGAATATCCTAAATAAAATAAATGCATTATCGATATTCTAATTGAGTCTAGTTATATCATTCAGTCTCCCGCTAAATAATATTTATTTTTCTAACTTTTGATAATTTGATTTTGGAAAAGTTATATATAATTTCACAATCACAAATGAATTAGGTGATACATTGTGATATATTATAGATCACTATGTCCACATGAAGTATGTTGAGCAAATTAATTAACAGTATGACTGATATGGCGAATCAAAGGAGCATTTAGACTCTATATATTATTTAGATGAACCATTCTTGTTCTAA
This sequence comes from Ficus erecta, assembly GCA_008635985.1. Lineage (NCBI taxonomy): Eukaryota > Viridiplantae > Streptophyta > Magnoliopsida > Rosales > Moraceae > Ficus > Ficus erecta. The sequence goes on along the minus strand of BKCH01000059.1, from coordinate 1,193,359 downwards.
ATTAAAGAACATTCTTTACTCATAAAAAAAAAAAAAAAAAGAAATAAGGATAGATATTATTTTTGCTTTCTGAACTTTGATGCTCTTGTAATTTTGCTCAATGAATTTTAAAAACTGGTATAATTGCCCGTCGAATAATGAAATGGTTTCATCTTTGTTCTTTCCGCTAGTTAAATGAATAGAATTATTAGCAAAAATACCCCTCGAACTTTAAATCATTAGTAAAAATATCACTTTTTTCATATTTTGGCCGTATAAGCCCCTAAGTTTTAGTAAATATGTAATTTTACCTCCGAATATTTAAAATCTAATGCTTATGCCTCTTGACCTTTAAATTATTAGCAAAATCATTTATTTTTCGTCCACTTAAAACTAATGTAGCACTGATATAATAAAAAGTTAACTATAATTAAAGAATAACCTAAAATCTATACAAGTTCAAGGGATCCAAATATACAAACAAATGGATTTTTCAATTCAACATTGAACCAGCCCCGTCTTTGCTCTTTTTTAGGAGGAGTTCAATGTAGTCAGATGGACGGGAAGCGCATATCGGAAACGAATCGGGCATCTATGGAAAGAATAATCCTTATGCGCTGTCTAGTAAGTTGCCATTTTCATATATTGAAGAAGAAATTCGGCAAATTGAATAGTGAATCACTTGTGGTCAGAATACGATCAATAGGAAACACCATTATCCGGTGTCTCAAACATAGGAAGTGTTGCGAAAAAAAGCTTTTTTTTCTTCTTCAGTTAGTACATATTCGATCGATGTCGACGATTCAGTTCCGCAGGAAGGAATGCATTTATAAGATTTGTTTTTAAAATTGAAGTCATTACCAAAGCAAAAAAAAAGGCCCTTGAATTTTGATAGGTTTTTAATGTTATTTTTATACTTATAAATATTTTAATTTAAATTAACCTTAGTTGTTGCCAAAAAATATTAAAGTTCAGGGGGGCAAAAAGAAGTTTTGCCCATATTAAATTATATTTTAACTGTTATCATGTCAGTAACTCCATCCAGTTAACTGACAGAAGGAATAAAAGTTGCGTGTTAAAGCTCAGCGACACAATATTACTACTGCTATAGTGGATAAAATTTTTAAGTAGTCATTTTTGTTTTTAGCCGAATCCTATTGGTATATCCTTTTTCATTAACTGTCAAACAAATAAAATAAAAATAAAGAATAAAGAATAAAATACCTAAACTGCAAGAAGAAATAAACTGAAGCTATCAACCAAAAACATACAGGGAAACTTCTATTGGAATCTATAACATATTAATTTAGATCCTAATTTTGAAATATCGTATAATAATTCCATTCCTAATCAGCAACATGAAATTTTATTCTTCTCATGTGGTGGACCTCTTTTTTAGCTTTTTTTGTAGTGCTATCCGTTTTGATGAATATGATTTTTTTTTTTTCCATATATGATATAAAGGATATGCATTTAATTCTTCAATTATATTAAGATTTTTTTTTTTGGTGTAAAAACTTGTATATAGTAAGTAATTTGTATCAATATCATATGTACTTTCTGGGAAAAAAATCTAATAATTAATGCCATAAACATATATTTCCTATCCATGTAGACTCTTAAGATATGAAAATTTAATGCAAGGATTTCTCCTCTCCTTAAATCCCACCCATAAATAGTACTGCACTTTCACCAATATGTCATAGCCTAAATTTTTCTTCCAAAAAAAAAAAAAAAACGCATAGGCCAAATAAATCAAACAATGAAGATCTCTTCCGTTTCAGCGATTCAGTTGTTGTTTCTTGTTTTCATTGCTGCGGGTACTTTTTCATTACATATATACCATTTTTTAATTTTCTTAATTAATTTTCTAAAACCAATTATTTCTTTTTTCTTTTTTCGTTTGTTATTAAAAGTACGTTCCTTGTTGCTATTTTTTTGTTTTTTAAATTTTAAGACAAGATCCATTTTTATCCAACGAAACAGGGGAAAAAAAAAAACACTCTTTACTTAGTTTATGAAACAAATTATTGATTTATTTATTTTGAATAAAAAAAAAATGCATGCATAAATTGTTTTATATCTTTAATCCTCCATTATGGTCCGCTCGCTAATTACCTTTGTTGTTGTTAAACGTCTTATTAATTATCAACGAAGACTCTATATATATATATATATATATATATATATATATATATAATCATGTTAAATAGATACACGTGCGTGGAGTGTGTGTATGATAAGATAAAATTGACAAGATATGATGTTGATGATGAATGCAGGAAGCGTTTCAGCGCAATGCCCAAAAATACTGTATCATGCGGGACCGGTTTGCAAGGAGGATCAGTGTACGTCCAAGTGCAAACTTGCATATGGAGCAAACATCGATCGTGGTGACTGCTTTCTATACCAGCCCGGAGACTTCATTTGCGTTTGCAAATTAATTCATTGTAATTGATGCTCATGATGTCATGATCCAAACCAATTTTTCATGATCTTTACTTTTGATATATGAATATCCTAAATAAAATAAATAAATACATTATCAAGACTCTAGTTGAGTCTAGTTATATCATACGGTCTCTCGCTAAGTAATATTTATTTTTCCAACTTTTGATGATTTGATTTTGGAAAATTTGTATATAATTTCACAATCACAAATGAATTAGGTGATACATTGTGATTTATTATAGATGGGTCCACATGAAGTATCTTGAGCAAATTAATTAATAGTATGACTGATATGGTGAATGAAAGGAGCATCTAAACTCTCTATATATTAATTAGATGAACCATTCTTGTTCTAAATTAAGCAACATTCTTTACTCATCAAAAAAGAAATAATGATAGATATTATTTTTACTTTCTGAATTTTGATGCTCTTCTAATTTTGCTCAATGAATTTTAAGAATTGGTATAAACGCTCGTCGAATTATGAATGGTTTCATCTTTGTTCTTTCCGTTAGTTAAATGAAATGAATAATTAGCAAAAATACCCCTCGAACTTTAAATCATTAGTAAAAATATCTTTTTTTTTTTTTTTTTTTTTTCATATTTTGGCCATATAAGCCCCTAAGTTTTAGTACATATGTAACTTTACCTCCGAATATTTACAAACTAATACTTATGCCTCTTGACCTTTAAATTGTTAGCAAATCATTTATTTTTCGTCCACTTAAAACTAATGTAGCACTGATATAATAAAAAGTTAACTATAATTAAAGAATAACCTTAAAATCTATACAAGTTCAAGGGATCCAAACATACAAATACATTGATTTCTCAATTCAACATTGAACAGGCCCCGCCTTTGCTCTTTTTTAGGAGGAGTTCAATGTAGTCAGATGGACGGGAAGCGCATATCAGAAATGGATCGGGCATATATGGAAAGAATAATCCTTCCACGCTGTCTAGTAAGCTGCCATTTTCATATATTGAAGAAGAAATTCGACAAATTGAATAGGGAATCACTTGTGGTTAGAATATGATCAATAGGAAACACCATTATCGGGCGTCTCAAACATAGGCAGTGTTGAGTGCTTTCGATTTAGGGCGATGATGCGGGTCTGAATTGGAGACTTCTGCGTGTTCCATGATGGGGCAGAAAGGTTTTCTGCGTCTAAAAAAGGAAATTAACACTTTACATAGATAGCTTAAGTATAAAACTCAATACACATACAAAAACCTCTTGTGTATATATATGTGGAGGGGAGAAAAAACCTCCCACAAGATTCGAACGTAAGCAGATATTCTAGGAAGTACCATTACTTTTAGCCTTTTCAAAACCTTCATTCGGTTGCTTGACATCCAAGCAAACAGAAATTTAAAAGAAATCGACATGCCTAAGAGGAAAAAAGTACCTGCTGCTCCACTGGCGTAGGAATATGATTCACATTCCTAATTCTGGACCCGGATTGGGATTGATACTCGGACCTTACATTCCCTCCCCGATGCAGTATCACAGAGTTAATCAACTCAGGTGAAGCAAAAGGCAAGAAATCGGAACCCGTCCAATTCGGATCGTAGTCCGTGTTGGAAAAAATGGTTTTAAACCATTTTTAGGAACCATTCTGAGGTCTAAATTTGAGTGGGACCCACTTAATGGAATTAACGGGTCTTGGTGGATTTGCAATCTCCGTCACGCGGAGATCGAAATTATATATTCATACACTCAAAATGGTATTCGGGTGAATGAGAAATTGATGCTCAAAGTGTGCCCATTGAAATGGAATTTTGTTGGAAAGTTTGTTGTAAATGTGGAGTCCCACATTGCTTAGGCATGAAAGCATGATGGACTTTATAAGGATTTGCACTTTTGAACTTGGGTAAGATTGTAAACCCAAGATGCTCTCTCACGCGCAGGGGGTGCAAATCCTAGCCCGTGCGCCTGCACGACGTGGGCAACGCGAGTGCCGGTCCGTCAAACCTGCCCTCGCGCGGGTTTGGTTTTGGTCAACACAATTCCGAATTTTTTTTTAAGAATATGAACAGCCTCATCTTTTCATATTCTGGGAAATTGTTCATTAGGCAGCACTAATGGTGCATTAATCGGATTTAAACCAATGGCTTTTGATTTTTTGTAACACCTGATTTTGGAAGCTATAAAAGGAGGCCTCCTCATGCATGAAAACACACCTTGAACACACACAAAATCCGAGAGCACAACCACAAGCTTTCTTTCTCTTGTTTTCTTGTTTTTTCGGTTTTTCCTTGTAGTGGTCGAGTTCAGTTTTTGAGTTTTGGTGATAGAGGGAAGACTTCAGTTTCAAATTCGTCGGAAGCGGTTTTCGATCGTGCTAGACTACCGTTGTTTGTCATTGTATCCTGGGAGACAGACGTCCGTTGAAGCCTTGTGCACTTACCGGAGGGGACGAATCTGTTTTAAGGAAAACGTGATACACGTGCCTCGACATTCTACTTTTGTTTGGTTTCCTATGAGTTGAGGTTGAGTTTTGATGTAATCATTTTTCGTCATAATCTATTAGAATTTACTTGTTTGTTGTTTATGATCCCTTGCTATATATTGTCTAACAGTCCGAAGGATAACTCGAATCATTGAATTGATTATTATAGTTGTTATACCCGAATGCCGGGTTTGATGGAGCCGGTCGACGGGTGGTGGTCGTGGTGGTGGGCCCATAGCGTTGTTGTGAAGAAGAGAGCAGAGAGCAGAGAGCAGAGGAGGGTTTAGCAAAACGTCCAAGGGTTTATTATTATCTAGTAAGGATTTATTATTAATATAGTACATATATATTATTAACAGCAACCAATTTGAAATAGATTTTGTGGGGCTAGAGAACTATCTCTCTTTACTCTTTTATTATTTCAAAAAAATAATAATAATAACAGAAATCTTGAATAATTAATACACCATGAGCGATTCCTAGTTTTTTTTTTTTTCTTTTGAATTTGAAATTTGAGAATTATCTCTTTTTAAATTTTTGCGTCGTGAGAATTATATTTAGAAAAAATTTGAGCAAGATTTCGTTAATCGAACTGAGAACATGATGCGCATACCATATGCTTAAGGAATTAATATACAAAACTAAACTTGTATTGGTTAGTAAATCAAGAAGCAGGTGACAGCTTTTATTTATTTGTTTGTTTGTTTGTTTTTCTTCCTTTTCCCTCTATCTAAATACATATACACACATATATATATCCTATCGTCCTTGTTGCCGACGATTTCCAGTTCGGAGCCGAAGTGATGCTTCTCTGCCGTTGGTGGCAGTCAGTTTCTCTCTCCTCGAGCGACGAAGATTAGAAACAATTGGGTTTTGTTTACCGCCGCGTGTTGAAGGCCTCTCCACCATGGGTTTTCTTCTCGCCGGCGACTTTAACATTTCTGTTTCTCCGATCGACAGTGCCGCCGGTACGTCAGTTTTGGGAGCTTGCCTTTCAAATTTGGGGCTGATTTGAAAATAATTTAAGTTTTTTATTTGAAATTTGTTTTGTTTTGTTTTTGTTTTTGTTTTTGTTTTTTTTTTTGTTTTTGTGAGAGAAATTTGAAATTTGTTTTAGGATATGGTTTTCTATTTTAACTTTTAAACAAAAAATTATAACTATTTAAATTTTATTTAATATTTTTATGCAAATAGTTAAATGCATGAAGTGCTAGTTTTACTTTTTTTAAAAAGAAATTATTCAATTTTCAAAAACTCACAATTTAATTTTAAAATTCACAAATCTACATCTTTCTTTTTCACTCTTCTATTCTTTAAATGTCTATAATTTTCTTATTTAAAATCGAAATGAGATCATTTTTCTTTTTCCAAATCGTAAAAAAAAAAAAAAAACCGATATAAACAAAACAATATCTATATTGTATTTTTTTACCAAACACAAGTGAAATTTTTACATTTTTTTATATCACAATTAATTTCTAATTCACACCTTCTAAAATACACATTTCTAAACCATTGTCTAATAAAACTCCATCTCCAATTGTCAACCAAACGACTCCAAAGTAAATCCTTTGTCGTCATTAATTTTCCGGTAAATAATATATTTACTGACTTTTCATGGTAAATAACGGATTTATGTATTCATATACGTAAATAAAAGATTATGTATTAAGTACATAAATTCAAGATTTATTTGGACAAGCAAGAATCCAAAAAGGCAAGGTAAATAGCGGGTTTGCGCTTCCAGATTGTATTTTTCAGATTAACTAAGAATCTAAAACAAACGTTGTAAATGAGCATTCTAACATTTACCTGTAAATAGTTGTAACTGTCATATTTACATCCAAATATTTTCTTATGACATGAAGGATTTATTGATAATAACATATTTATATTGTAAATAATTAAATTTATATCGGATTTAACCTATAAAATAAAGTCAACAAAATATTTATAACTAAATACTGGATTTACCGGTAAATATTTAATTTACCATATTAACATTGGATTTACCAAGAAAATAGTATACGAAAACAATAAAACTCTTAGGTTTGTTATCCAGGAATTTGTTCAGAAACTTTGTCGCTAGGTATTTGATTAGATAGGATCGTCTAGTGTTTATAGAATCCATCACTAAAATTATATGGGACTAAGTGGAGCAACTATATCAATATACTCCACCACTTTCAATTATTAGGTAGTTTTATTGTCACATTCCTCTTGACTCTCCATATCCCCTTTCTAAATGTACATGCCTCTTAATTTTAAAATGATTTAACTTACTTATTACACATACCTATTTATTTCTAAATTAATTAACCCCAACTATTTCTTTTCATACCAACTTTTTTTTTTTTTGTTTATTTTTACTTTGATAATATTAAATGAAAAGGTTGATATATTATGACCAAAACTCACTCTAAAAAACATTTATATTAATTTTTAAATTGAATTCTTCCTTTATTTGTAGGTTAAATCCTAAATTTTACAAGAAAAAAATAAGTTTAAAAAAAAAAAAAAAAAGCAAACAACAAAAGAAATTCAAAATTTATCTCCCAAAAAAAAAAAAAAAAAAATATATATATATATATATATATAATACAAAAATAAGGCCAATATAAGGCATCAACAATTGAATGAAAAAAAAAAGGAAAAAAAAAAAAGCCAAACAATACAATAAGAAGCAAGTAAATTAGAAGCCAATTGTCAAAGTTTTTTTTTTCATGGGTGAACAGTAACACCAACAAGAATGTCACGGCAACATTCAAGGGAAGAAAGGCCAACAAACTAAATAGATAGTAAAGCATAACGCAATCAAAAATACAAAATTGTAAAGAAGATTAGCATATCTCAATGTAATTTTTTGGAATACTCACTAAGGAGTAAAAACTAAGGTGAAAATTACGGTTTTGCTATGGATTAGTTTCAAAATAGTGTTGATGAGTCGGTTTTAATATTTTCCACTTGATTTTTTGTTAGTTTAAGAGTTATTTAATGGTTTTTTAGTTGTTTTGACTTTTGTTTTTACAGGTTAGGAAATTAATTGTCTTGTGGTGAATTCATGGGACTTGGAAGAAATTTGCTAAAGAAAGGACATTAAACAAACAAAAAAAAAAAGGAGAGAAAACAGATCGCGGAGGCTGCAGCTCTGGATTTCAAGGCTGCAGCTCTAGATTTCAAGGCTGCAGCTCTGGATTTCAAGGCTACAGTCCTAATTCTCAGAAGTTTTCATTTCTTGAAATTTTTTATTCAAAAGTTACCCTTTTTGGAACAAAGTCTATAAATAGGAGAGATTAGGGTTAGTTTAGGTGTCTTTCGATGTTCTTCTAATCTGAAAAACTAAAGATGAAAAAGAAGAAGAAAAAATTATTTGTTAGGATTTAGTTTTTAAGAATTTTATTTTTATTTTTCAGTTTTTAGGTTTTGTTTTCTATAAAGTTTGGAGATTGCATCCTGAAGCATCAAGAAGAGAAGGGGAAGAAGATTAGAGGAAGATTCTTGAAGACTTGTGACAACTCTTAAAAAGGGGGTTTTTCTTCCTATTTTCTTATCTTTTATTTTTGTAATTTAACAATACTTGAACTTTTATTCTATAGATTTTTATTTTTATTTATGAATTAATTTTCTTTTTCTGGGATTGCAAAACATGCCGTTTGAATTAATTTGCTCTTCTCTTGATTTTATTAATTGATATTTGATTGTTCGTTCTATCTTATGTTTAACACTTCTAATTAACTTATCACTAATTAGATTGATTTGGTAAACCTTAATTGAATTGGAAATGGAGATTTTGTGTTTAGCCCTAGATAGATTGACACATGATCAATGTGCAGAAGCCGTGAGTTTATGTGAGATAGGAATATACTTACATAACATGTGTGACCATTTTAAAGAGCGTGTGCTTAATGAGTTTCATCTTAATCTAATTCTCATAGGAATATAGTGAGTTAGTTAAGGGGAATATTTCTAATTGACCATCAGGAAAGGCTTTTAGATAATTTAGGCTCTTGGTTGATAATTCAGATTGATTAATTTATTTAGGGAATAGAAGATAGATTTAAATGAAGTGTTGAGTGAAGATTGTAATCTTAGACTTTTTCTTATTGATTTTATTAATTATATTTTGCTAAATTATATTTTCTGTTTATTTTCAATTAATTCAAATAAAGTTAGACTTAACATAATTTTAGTAGTTAGTAAATAACAATACTCGTGGAAGCGATACTTTATTCATCACTCTATTACTTGTTTGCGATACGTGCACTTGCGCTGTTATAAAATCAACAACAAGTATTCACTTAGGGATTGGAGATGTAGTAGTGTGTGCAAAAAGAAAAAATAATAAAATAATAAAATTTTAGGAGTTGGCTAAAGTCCTTATAAGTATATAAACTCCATACATGTCGCGTGAAGGAGAGCTGCTAGCTGTTAGTGCGTTGTAATAGGATTTTGTCAGATGAAGTTTGATTTTTTTTTTTTTTGCCCTTTTTTTTTTCTCAAGCCAAAACCGGATATAGTTGGTTTTGGAGTTCTCTAATGACCATGACATGTGAAAATGTAACAGTTGACTGGGGGCTCCAACGTAATTGCATAATATTTATAACTTATTTTTATTTGTTATGAGTTTAATATTGTGAGTTGGGAATGCCAATGTAGCAAAATGTAAATGGTGGAGTAACATGCTATTGTGAAGACAGTAACTGGACGAGACCAAGTGTTTTTTTCTTACGGAAAAATATGCTAGAGTGATGGTTACTAAGTCAATGCATATGTAGCCGGCGCGGATCACCGGAATATTTTAGTAAAATATTTTTTTATTATCTACATGATATTTTTGTTTTCAATACATATAATTGGACATATCTAGTTCCAGTGACCGACACCGGTCACTTGTTATCAAAATATTTTATTAAAATATTTTTTACAATGTATGATCAGAATATTTTTGTTTTCAACATAGATGACTAAACATCTTCGACTCTAATCGTTGAAGTGTTCTAGCATAATACCTTTGACAATTTAACAAAATTATTTTAACAAAAAATATTTCCACAGAATACGGCGACACCAGAAATATTAGATCATCTATGATGAAATAAAAAAATTATTCTAGTAAATTACAAAGAATACTCTTCACACAATTTGATATGATTCACGACTGTAGCCAGACACATTCGACCATCTTTTGAAATAGAAAATATTCTTGTATATTCCCAAATATGTTCTATGAGAATACTATGGTGATTGATGTCGGTGATCCAAGCCAAAGACGTCGAATCATGTACGTTGAAAACTAAAAAAATATTATAGTAGATTGTTCAAAAGATTCTACTAGAATATTCTGGTGACTGACGTTGGCGAACGGAGCCAAAGATGTCCGACTATTCATATTGGAAAAAAAAAATGTTACAGTTGAATACCCAAAATATTCTGCTAGAATAATTTGGTAACTGGCACCGGCGTCCGGAGTCAAAGACTTCCTAACATCCATTCAAAAAAAATTTGATAAAATATTCTAATGAATGGAGCAGGCGACTAGAGCCAAAGACTAACACTGTTGGTGTTCATTGTTGGTTCTATTAACATCTAGTAACAATCAGAAAATTAATAATAAATAAATAAAAACTTAACAAGCATTTCAAAAAATCAATTTAAAAAAATGGTGGCAAATATTTTCCATTGAAGAAAAAAAGATAGTGTAATTTTCTCAACAAAAAAAAATGAGTTGGAACCCAAAGTATTCAAGACCTGTTTGGAATACTAATTGGAATTGGAGTTTTAGAGTGTTTTTTTTTTAAAAAAAAATTGAAAATGAGTGAATGTTTAAAAATGTGTATTTGGTTAAAGTATGAATTGAAAATGAACTGCCATATAGGGAATAATTTAAAATTTTGATTATGTTCTGAAACAAATATGTAATGTGAATATAAATTTGTTCATCTCGTCGTTGTGAGTATTTTGACATAAAAATCATTTCATTTCGACTTGAAATAAGAAAGTTGTGGACACTTAAAGTATGAGGTTTTTTTTTTTTTTTTTTTTTTTTAATGTAAGGGAGAGAAAAAGAGATGTAGATTTAAAATAAGATGATGAAACAAATGACTTTGGAGAAAAAAAAATGAAACTCCAATGGTTGTTCCAAACAACCTCTTACTGTAAAAAAATGGGTTTGGAACAAAAAAGAGTAGAAAATAGATGATAAAAATTCAAACAAAAAAAAAAAGATGGCAAAACGACCCTATGTCACTAGTCACACAACTATTATTTCCACTTTAAAATAAATTGAAAACCAAATGGATAACTGGTTTTCCTTCTGACCCCAGTTTAACTTATGTTGCTTGCCCTTGGCTCAATATTAGCCTTTGAAAACTGAATGGACGACTGCGATTTCATGAAGTTTTAGTCCTCCAGAACTTGAGTGAATGACTCAAGCACTTATTTACGTAATTAAATATAAAATAGGTATCCTTTTTATGTCATATTACTCGATAGTTTGACTAATTAGGGCGTGTGTAGAGTCAAGAAGGGTGTGCCAATAAAATTATCATTAATTATTTCGTATCAAAGCAATGCTCCTGAAGGAATTTCTCTTTATAGGTTTTATCACAAGATTGATTCTAAAGTAGAGCTATATATATGGTCGACTTGTGGCTAATGCAGATAGCCGGGCCTGATTGGATGTCCCAGACACTTTTAGTTGGCGTCAAAGTCGGAGTCCCTATCTAGAAGAAATCTAGAAAAGATCATTCTTCATATCCATACTTGCGACTCTTCTTTGGATCAAAATGCCTAAGATTGATTCGAGGAAGATGACGAACACGCAAAATGGCATTTGAATGAGTTTTCGTATTTCCTTGGTTAAATTCTTAGCCAATTTAACATGAATGTAATTGCAGATAGTAAGAGTAAAGTAGGAAAAAAATGATTTTTTTTATTCAGCAAAAAAAGAAGGAAAATGAGATTTTTGTTAATTAAACAAGATCGTTTCAATTTCTCTTCCACCCACCCTGTTTTTTTTTTTTTTTTTTTTCCTTCATTGTTTTTCAGATCAATATGCAGAAAAGCTACCGTGGTTTTTTTTTTTTTTTTTTTTTTTAAATAGATGATCAAACAACATGGGATTTTTTTAACCCCATTGAAGGAGAAAAGATAGCGTCCCCCACCATAGAATTCTTCTTAAATATTTGAGGTATTTCATCATTAATGGGACCAGAACTCCCATTATTTAGTGAATTCCGAACGTTCAAAATTTTTATATACCACACTTTTTTTTTAAGTTATTTATATATGAATCCATTAGGCTAATTGTATATATCTAACACTACTAGATAAAATTTTATAATTTCTATTCTTATAAAGGTATTATTGTAATCTACAAATTTAATAACGGAAATAGAATTTTGGATCCATTAATGCTCATGATCACAAAATAATTTGACTACTTGAGGTTTCTTGAGAAATTTGGAGAGTTCGAGTTCGAGAAGAATAAAAGTAGCGTGTTAAAGCTCGGCAACACAATATTACTACTGCTATAGTGGATAAAAGTTTTTTAAGTAGTCATTTTTGTTTTTAGCCGAATCCTATTGGTACATCCTTTTTCATTAACTGTCAAACAAATAAAATAATAATAATAATAAAAAATAAAATACCTAAACTGCAAGAAGAAATAAACTGAAGCTATCAAGCAAACATACAGGGAAACTTCTATAGGAATCTACAACATATTAATTTAGATCCTAATTTTGAAATATCGTATAATAATTCCATTCCTAATCAGCAACATGAAATTTTATTCTTCTCATGTGGTGGACCACTTTTTTAGCTTTTTTTTGTAGTGCTATCCGTTTTGATGAATATGATTTTGTACCATATATGGTATGATGAATATGCATTTAATTCTTCAATTATATTAAGATTTTCTTTTGGTGTAAAAACTTGTATATAGTAAGTAATTTGTATCAATATCCTATGTACTTTATGGGGAAAAAATTTAATAATTAATGCCATAAACATATATTTCCTATCCATGTAGATTCTTAAAATATGAAAATTTAATGCAAGGATTTCTCCTCTCCTCAAATCCCACCTATAAATAGTACTGCACTTTCACCAATATGTCATAGACCAAATATTTCTTAAAAAAAAAACCGTATAGGCCAAATAAATCAAACAATGAAGAGCTCTTCCGTTTCAGCGATTCTGTTGTTGTTTCTTGTTTTCATTGCTGCAGGTACTTTTTCATTACATATAAACCATTTTTCATTTTCTTAATTTATTTTCTAAAACCAATTATTTCTTTTTTCTTTTTTCGTTTGTTATTAAAAGTACGTTCCTTGTTGCTATTTTTTTGTTTTTTAATTTTAAGACAAGATCCATTTTTATCCAACGAAACAAGAAAAAAAAAAAAAGAAATAAGGATAGATATTATTTTTTGCGTGTTAAAGCTCTTTACTTAGTTTATCCAACGAAACAAGGGAAAAAAAAAAAGCACTCTTTACTTAGTTTATGAAACAAATTATTGATTTATTTATTTTAAATTAAAAAAATGCATGTATAAATTGTTTTAGATCTTTAATCCTCAATTATGGTCCGCTCGCTAATTACCTTTTTAGTTTTTTTTTTTTTTTTCGGTGAATGCTAATTACCTTTGTAGTTGTTAAACGTCTTATTAATTATCAACGATGACTATATATATATATATATATATATATATATAATCATGTTAAATAGATACACGTGCGTGGAGTGTGTGTATGATAAGATAAAATTGACAAGATGTGATGTTGATGATGAATGCAGGAAGCGTTTCAGCGCAATATTGCCCGAAAACACTGTATGACGCGGGACCGGATTGCAAGGACGATCAGTGTACGTCCAAGTGCAAACTTGCATATGGAGCAAACAGCGAACGTGGTGACTGCTTTCTATACCAGCCCGGAGACTTCATTTGCGTTTGCAAATTAATTCATTGTAACTGATGCTCATGATATCATGATCCAAACCAATTTTTCATGATCTTTACTTTTGATATATGAATATCCTAAATAAAATAAATAAATGCATTATCGAGACTCTAGTTGAGTCTAGTTATATCATTCGGTCTCCCGCTAAGTAATATTTATTTTTCCAACTTTTGATGATTTGATTTTGGAAAATTTATATATAATTTCACAATCACAAATGAATTAGGTGATACATTGTGATATATTATAGATGACCATGTCCACATGAAGTATCTTGAGCAAATTAATTAACAGTATGATTGATATGGTGAATGAAAAGAGTATCTAGACTCTCTGTATTTATTTAGATGAACCATTCTTGTTCTAAATTAAGCAACATTCTTTACTCATCAAAAAAGAAATAATGATAGATATTATTTTACTTTCTGAATTTTGATGCTCTTGTAATTTTGCTCAATGAATTTTAAAAATGGGTATAAATGTTCGTCGAATTATGAAATGGTTTCATCTTTGTTCTTTCCGTTAGTTAAATGAATAGAATTATTAGCAAAAATACCCCTCAAACTTTATTTTTCGTCCACTTAAAACTAATGTAGCACTGATATAATAAAAAGTTAACTATAATTAAAGAATAACCTTAAAATCTATACAAGTTCAAGGGATCCAAACATACAAATACATTGATTTCTCAATTCAACATTGAACTGGCCCCGCCTTTGCTCTTTTTTAGGAGGAGTTCAATGTAGTCAGATGGACGGGAAGCGCATATCAGAAATGGATCGGGCATATATAGAAAGAATAATCCTTCCGCGCTGTCTAGTAAGCTGCCATTTTCATATATTGAAGAAGAAATTCGACAAATTGAATAGGGAATCACTTGTGGTCAGAATATGATCAATAGGAAACACCATTATCGGGCGTCTCAAACATAGGCAGTGTTGAGTGCTTTCGATTTAGGGCGATGATGCGGGTCTGAATTGGAGACTTCTGCGTGTTCCATGATGGGGCAGAAAGGTTTTCTGCGTCTAAAAAAGGAAATTAACACTTTACATAGATAGCTTATGTATAAAACTCAATACACATACAAAAACCTCTTGTGTATATATATGAGGAGGGGAGAAAAAACCTCCCACAACATTCGAACGTAAGCAGATATTCTAGGAAGTAACATTACTTTTAGCCTTTTCAAAACCTTCATTCGGTTACTTGACATCCAAGCAAACAGAAATTTAAAAGAAATCGACATGCCTAAGACGAAAAAAGTACCTGCTGCTCCGCTGGCGTAGGAACATGATTCACATTCCTAAATCTGGACCCGAATTGGGATTGATACTCGAACCTTACATTCCCTCCCCGATGCAGTATCACAGAGTTAATCAACTCAGGTGAAGCAAAAGGCAAGAAATCGGAACCCGTCCAATTCGGATCGTAGTCCGAAGGATAACTCGAATCGTTGAATTGATTATTATAGTTGTTATACCCGAATGCCGGGTTTGATGGAGCCGGTCGACGGGAGGTGGTGGTGGTGGTGGGCCCATAGCGTTGTTGTGAAGAAGAGAGTAGAGAGCAGAGAGCAGAGAGGAGAGAGCAGAGAGCAGAGGAGGGTTTAGCAAAACGTCCAAGGGTTTATTATTATCTAGTAAGGATTTATTATTAATATAGTACATATATATTATTAACAGCAACCAATTTGAAATAGATTTTGTGGGGCTAGAGAACTATCTCTCTTTACTCTTTTATTATTTCAAAAAAATAATAATAATAACAGAAATCTTGAATAATTAATACACCATGAGCGATTCCTAGTTTTTTTTTTTTTTTTTTTCTTTTGAATTTGAAATTTGAGAATTATCTCTTTTTAAATTTTGCGTCGTGAGAATTATATTTAGAAAAAATTTGAGCAAGATTTCGTTAATCGAACTGAGAACATGATGCGCATACCATATGCTTAAGGAATTAATATACAAAACTAAACTTGTATTGGTTAGTGAATCAAGAAGCAGGTGACAGCTTTTATTTATTTATTTGTTTGTTTGTTTGTTTGTTTTTCTTCCTTTTTCCTCTATCTATATACATATACATATATATATATATATCCTATCGTCCTTGTTGCCGACGATTTCCAGTTCGGAGCCGAAGTGATGCTTCTCTGCCGTTGGTGGCAGTCAGTTTCTCTCTCCTCGAGCGACGAAGATTAGAAACAATTGGGTTTTGTTTACCGCCGTGTGTTGAAGGCCTCTCCACCATGGGTTTTCTTCTCGCCGGCGACTTTAACATTTCTGTTTCTCCGATCGACAGTGCCGCCGGTACGTCAGTTTTGGGAGCTTGCCTTTCAAATTTGGGGCTGATTTGAAAATAATTTAAGTTTTTTATTTGAAATTTGTTTTGTTTTGTTTTGTTTTTTTTTTTTTTTTTTTGTGAGAGAAATTTGAAATTTGTTTTAGGATATGGTTTTTCTATTTTAACTTTTAAACAAAAGATTATAACTATTTAAATTTTATTTAATATTTTTATGCAAATAGTTAAATGCATGAAGTGCCAGTTTTACTTTTTTTTAAAAGAAATTATTCAATTTTCAAAAACTCATCATATCCGTTGGAGTGCTAATCATGTTGTTCATCTTTTGGCCAGATTTGGTTTCAACTCTAAGTGTATCATTGTTTGGATTAGTGAGACTCCAAGTGTAGTCTCAAACGCTGTTTCTATTGATGATATTGCTTAATAAAGTTATTCTTATTCAAAAAAAAAAAAATTCACAAACCTACATCTTTCCTTTTCACTCTTCTATTCTTTAAATGTCCATAATTTTCTTATTTAAAATCGAAATGAGATCATTTTTCTTTTTCCAAATCGTTAAAAAAAAAAAAAAAAAAAAAAAAAAAAAAAAACGAAATAAACAAAACAATATCCATATTGTATTTTTTTGCAAACACAAGTGAAATTTTTACATTTTTTTATATCACAATTAATTTCTAATTCACACCTTCTAAAATACACATTTCTAAACCAACGTCTAATAAAACTCTATCTCCAATTGTCAACCAAACGACCCCAAAGTAAATCCTTTCTCGTCATTATTTTCCGGTAAATAATATATTTACTGACTTTTCATGGTAAATAACAGATTTATGTATTCATATACGTAAATAAAAGATTATGTATTAAGTAGATAAATTCAAGATTTATTTGGACAAGCAAGAATCCAAAAAGGCAAGGTAAATAGCGGGTTTGCGCTTCCAGATTGTATTTTTCAGATTAACTAAGAATCTAAAACAAACGTTGTAAAAGAGCATTCTAACATTTACCTGTAAATAGTTGTAACTGTCATATTTACATCCAAATATTTTCTTATGACATGAAGGATTTATTGATAATAACATATTTATATTGTAAATAATTAAATTTATATCGGATTTACCCTATAAACTATGGTTGAAAAATAATGTCAACAAAATATTTATAACTAAATACTGTATTTACCGGTAAATATTTAATTTACCATATTAACATTGGATTTACCAAGAAAATAGTATACGAAAACAATAAAACTCTTAGGTTTGTTATCCAGGAATTTGTTCAGAAACTTTGTCGCTAGGTATTTGATTAGATAGGATCGTCTAGTGTTTATAGAACCCATCACTAAAATTATATAGGACTAAGTGGAGCAACTATATCAATATACTCCACCACTTTCAATTATTAGGTAGTTTTATTGTCACATTCCTCTTGACTCTCCATATCCCCTTTCTAAATGTACATGCCTCTTAATTTTAAAATGATTTAACTTACTTATTACACATCCCTATTTATTTCTAAATTAATTATCCCCAACTATTTCTTTTCATACCAACTTTTTTTTTTTTGTTTATTTTTACTTTGATAATATTAAATGAAAAGGTTGATATATTATGACCAAAACTCACTCTAAAAAACATTTATATTAATTTTTAAATTGAATTCTTCCGTTATTTGTAGGTTAAATCCTAAATTTTACAAGAAAAAAATAAGTTTTCAAAAAAAAAAAAAAAAAGCAAACTACAAAAGAAATTCAAAATATATCTCCCAAAAAAAAAAATTATATATATATATATATATATATAAAATACAAAAATAAGGCCAATATAAGGCATCAACAATTGAATGAAAAAAAAAAGGAAAAAAAAAAAAAAAAAGCCAAACAATACAATAAGAAGTAAGTAAATTAGAAGCCAATTGTCAAAGTTTTTTTTTTCATGGGTGAACAGTAACACCAACAAGAATGTCACGGCAACATTCAAGGGAAAAAAAAGCCAACAAACTAAATAGATAGTAAAGCATAACGCAATCAAAAATACAAAATTGTAAAGAAGATTAGCATATCTCAATGTAATTTTTTGGAATACTCACTAAGGAGTAAAAACTAAGGTGAAAATTACGGTTTTGCTATGGATTAGTTTCAAAATAGTGTTGATGAGTCGGTTTTATACCGGTGATTCGAATATTTTCCACTTGATTTTTTGTTAGTTTAAGAGTTATTTAATGGTTTTTTAGTTGTTTTGACTTTTGTTTTTACAGGTTAGGAAATTAATTGTCTTGTGGTGAATTCATGGGACTTGGAAGAAATTTGCTAAAGAAAGGACATTAAATAAACAAAAAAAAAAAAAAAAAGGAGAGAAAACAGATCACGGAGGCTGCAGCTCTGGATTTCAAGGCTGCAGCTCTAGATTTCAAGGCTGCAGCTCTGGATTTCAAGACTGCAAGCTCTGGATTTCAAGGCTACAGTCCTAATTCTCAGAAGTTTTCATTTCTTGAAGTTTTTTATTCAAAAGTTACCCTTTTTGGAACAAAGTCTATAAATAGGAGAGATTAGGGTTAGTTTAGGTGTCTTTCGATGTTCTTCTAATATGAAAAACTAAAGATGAAAAAGAAGAAGAAAAAGTTATTTCACTACTACAAAACGTGGAATACACGACGGAAAAAACACGACGGTTTTAAAAAAACCGTCGTGAAAAATGGGGTCAAAACACGGAGCGGAACCGATTTTCTGAAAACCGTCGTGGAATCACAGGGATTCCACGACCGTTTTTTTATAAACCGTCGTCGAAAAATGGCGATATGTTTTCCTAATACAAATTGTACAGATTGTTGCTCCTGATATTTCCACATCAATACACCAGCTGCAGTAAACTAAATTCGTTTTAGAAAGCTCAGAAGGAAATACGGAACACCAATGTGTGACGCCACCGTCTTCTATCGATCATATCAATATCTCTTGTAAGTCATGATCACACAAACTTACTTCTATGTTGGTATCCTATGTATTTTTTATTTATGATTTTATATTAAATTTGTATGTTTAATAATTGCTTTTGATACATTGAAGAATTTTTTATGTTTTGGGATTGCTTTTGATACATTGAAGAATGCAATAGGCCGGGTGTTCAATATACGAAATTATCATGATCAAATTGTTAATTTTTTCCGGCACTTAGTTTGTATGTTTATTCGCCTTTTTTGTTAATTGTTCAATTAGTTAATGCGTCGGTAGCAGTGTTCAATTAACTAAATGAAAATTAAATGCATGCATTTTAAAATTATGCACACTTTGACTTCGAACGCTTTGAATTCTTGATTTAGGATTTGCAAATCATGGATAGAAAATGAATGTGGTTTGATATATTGTCTAAAGCATATGAAGATGGTGTTGAAGAATTTTTGTCATTTGCCAAGGCTCACCTACAAGATGATAAGATTCCTTGTCCGTGTCAAATTTGTGGTAATCATAGATCTCATTCAATTGATAATGTTAGAGGGTATTTGCGCGCTTATGGGATTATTTGTTCTTACCAAACATGGTATTTACATGGCGAAGCTTTTTTCGATATTAATTATTCATCGAGGAGTACTACTAAAGGTAAAGAGCCTATTGTTGAGGAAGACGACGTTGGTGATAATATGTTCAAGATGGTCAATGATTTGGAAGAAAACTTTGTTCATCGCCCGGAGTTATTTGAGGAAATGATTAATGATGCCGAAACGCCCTTGTATGTCGGGTGTACAAAATATACGAAATTAGGGGCATTGGTTAAATTATGGAATATGAAAGCGTCGGGAGGGTGGACGAATTCTAGTTTCACGACTCTTTTAGAATTTCTAAAAGATGTTCTACCCGAGGATAACAAAGTGCCACCTAGTATGTACGAGGCGAAAAAAACTTTGAGCACTTTGGGAATGGAATATGAAAAGATACATGCTTGTCCAAATGATTGCGTCCTTTACCGGAAAGAATATGAAGATTTAGATGAATGTCCGGTTTGTAACGAATCAAGATGGAAGAAGGGGAAGATGCCATCGAATGGTAGAAAAGGAGTGCCGGTTAAGGTGTTATGGTACATTCCAGCGGCTCCACGTTTTCGTCGTTTATTCCGCAATGCCGAGCATGCTAAAAATTTGACATGGCACCATGATAAACGTGTTGATGATGGCAAATTTAGGCATCCGGCCGACGCACCACAATGGAAGACATTTGACGACAATCATCCAGATTTCAGTGCAGAACCAAGGAATTTACGTCTCGGTTTGTCGACGGACGGAATGAACCCACATAGTAACATGAGTAGTCGGCATAGTACCTGGCCAGTCATACTTGTCAATTACAATCTCCCTCCGGAATTGTGCATGAAGCGGAAGTTCTTGATGTTGACATTATTGATCTCAGGCCCTCAACAACCAGGGAATGACATTGACGTGTACTTGGCACCATTAATCGATGACCTAAAAAGGTTGTGGGAAGATGGTTTACAAGTTAGAGATTCTTACCGTGAAGATACGTTCAATCTACGTGCAATGTTGATATGGTCAATTAATGACTTTCCTGCACTTGGCAACTTATCTGGTTATCCCGTGAAGAGTTCTATAGGATGTCCAGTTTGTATGAAGGAAACAGCCTCTATCCGTTTGAAGAATGGTAAGAAAACCGTTTACCTTGGTCACAGGAGGTTCTTGCCAACGAATCATCGATACCGCAAACAAAAAAAGGCTTTTGATGGTAATACCGAAGAAAGATCCGCTCCTCGGATTTTGTCTGGCGAATCCGTTTTTGAGATGGTTAAAGATGTAAAAGTAGTTTTGGGGAAGAGAAAACGTGAGGCTCCAGATGTTGATGGACCTTGGAAGAAGAAGTCAATATTTTACGAACTTCCATATTGGAAGTCACTTTACGTTCGTCATTGCCTAGATGTTATGCATATTGAGAAAAACGTTTGTGAATCGATAGTGGGCACGTTGCGAGACATTCCAAACAAAACAAAAGATGGTGAAAAAGCACGCATGGATCTTGAAGAGATGAAGATTAGACCAAATTTGCTCCCCGAGAAAAGATCGACCGGCACATACTTACCTCCGGCAAAGCACACATTATCGAGACAAGAGAAGAGAAGGCTTTGTGAATGGCTTGCATCCGTGAAAGTGCCAAGTGGGTACTCTTCTAACTTCAAAAGGTTGGTGTCGATGAAGGATTTGAGGCTTATTGGAATGAAAACACACGATTGTCATATCTTGATGCAACAATTATTACCTCTTGCATTGCGGGGGGTTTTAACAAAAGATGTGAGATATGCAATTACAAAGCTATGCTCATTCTTCAATTCAATTTGCTCTAAGGTAATCGATCCACTTATGTTAGATTCGCTACAATCTGAATTGGTGATGACTTTGTGCATGCTTGAGAAGTTTTTTCCACCAGCCTTTTTTGATATAATGATCCACCTAACGGTGCACTTAGTTCGTGAAATTAAGCTATGTGGACCGGTCCATTTGAGGTGGATGTATCCTTTCGAAAGGTACATGAAGGTTTTGAAGGGTTATGTGAAGAACCGAAATAGGCCCGAGGGATGTATAGTGGAAAACTACATAGCCGAGGAATCATTTGAGTTTTGCTCCGAGTATTTGTCCAATGCGGACCCAATAGGGTTGCCAACGAGTGGGCTATTTACATCGAAAGGACTATCCGCGGCCGTTCATTCACAAGTAAAGCAAGATGAATGTGAAAAAGCTTGTCTGTATGTTTTGCACAATGCTAAGGAAGTTGAGCCGTTCGTTGAGGTTCACACGACGGAATTACGAGTCGCGAATCCAAGGAAGTCAAGATGTGAGAAGTGGATTCAAGATCAGCACAACCGGACATTCAGGGAGTGGATAAGTCGACATTTGCATCAGAAGCCTACCGTTTCCGAAGAGTTAATGAAGCTAGCAAGAGGACCGTCATCGATAGTCACACGATATACATCGTACTTTGTCAATGGATACACCTTTTACACTCGCGAAAGAGATGAGAAGCATACAGTCCAAAATAGTAGTGTGAGCCTCCGTGCCGAGTCTATGCAGATTTCATCCGCAAAGGACAAGAACCCGGTATATGGTTCCATGAACTACTTTGGGTTCATTGAAGATATTTGGGAACTTGATTATTGTGGCTTGCGGATAGCACTCTTCAAATGCATGTGGGCTGACAATAATTTTGTTAAGCTTGATAAGGACGGCGTGACAGTGGTGGACTTTAGGCGTATGGCATACAAAAATGATCCTTTCATTATGGCATCGCAAGCCGTACAAGTATTTTACACAACGGATCCCGAAAATTTAGAGTTATCATTAGTGGTGCCAATGAAGCCAAAATTAATCCGAGATGACCAAGAAGATGTTGAAGATTGCATGGACATTCCATCTATCACGAACGGTTTGCCACCGGTGGAGGAGATTGATGATTTGGACGATGATTCCTCACACTTGCTTCGTTTAGATGTCAAGTGGACACGTGTTGAGAAGTCCAAAAAAAAACTAAACGAAAAACTTGAATGTGTTTTATTTTTCCGTTAATTGTATATATATGTTAAATGAATTTCCACATGATAATATTTATTATTATATGCCATGGTGTATTTGAATACAAGAACACATAAAGAATTGGTATGAGCTGCTTGTTTATGCATAACACACAGGTGTGGTATATAGTTAAAAAAAAAAATTACACATCCGTTACGGGTAAAAATACCACGACGGTTTATCAAAAAAACCATCGTGGTAGATTTATAGCACGACGGTTTTTCAAATAAACCGTCGTGGTTTCACACTACCATGACGGTCACAAGACCGTCGTGGTACCCCTCACAGGGAAGGGTACCACAACGGTCAGAAGACCGTCGTGGTAGCTCCTTCTTGGAGCAACCACGACGGTCATCTGACCGTCGTGGTAACTCCCCCATTGGGGGAGACCACAACGGTCAGAAGACCGTCGTGGTTTTGGCCCCCAAGGGGAGCTACCACGACGGTCAAAAGACCGTCGTGTTAGCCCAACCGTATGGGGTACCACGACGGTTTTCAAAAAACCGTCGTGGTATCCGTATCGATAAATTTAAAATTTGCCCGGGAAACGTGCGCGCTTCAATTAATGTGGCCAAATTTTGCTTCCTAGATATAAAGACAAATTGAAACTCTTCAATTCCTACACTTTCTCTCTCTAATTTTCGGTATCACAATTACCCACTCCACTATATCCCTCTTCGCTTGCCGTCCTCCTCACCCTCTCTCTATTTCCTCGCCGCCGTCGCCCACTTGTCCTCTCTCTATTTTTTCGCCGCCGTTGCCACCTTGTCCGGAGTGCCGGTTTGCGCCGTTGCCCACACCCTCGCCGTCCCCAACGGTTAGTCGCCGTCGCCAATACCCGCCCATACCCACATTAAACGGTTAGTTTATATTTGCTATTTCACTAAACGGTTGATGGAAGTTAGCTTAGATAATTGTAAACTTCATGGAAATTGATTTTTGATTGTGTTTTTGGTATTGGGTTATTTTTTAAAAGAAAAAAGTTTTGCTCTTGCATGTTAATTTTATGCACACTACATGTTCGACCAAATTCCCCTTTGATTGAGACTTAGTTTTGGTTTGTTGTGATGGTGGTGGGGGGGGGGGGGGGCGGGAGTGGGACGCCGGCGTCGGGGTTGGGTTGCCGGCGTCCGCCGTGATGATGAATGGGAAATAGTTGATGTTTAGAGATAAAATTTTGTATATGACATGTTTGCTAAATTGCGTTTTTGATGTACAAATAGTTGTAGCTTGAATTAAATTGATTGGGTAGTAAGCCACGGACTCAACATTTTTACGGGGAAAGCGTTGATTATGTGACTTATATTATAGCGTTTGACATGTTCGATTCTATGCTTGTTTTAGTTTGAATTAGTTTTATATTTAATAAAATTGATTGGGTTATGCACGGCTTCGTCAATTTTCCGGAAACCGTCGTTGATGTAGTGACTTAGATGTTAGCACATGACATGGAAAGATCAAATGCCTCTTTTATTAAGTTGTGTGTCATTTCCGTAATTAATTAAGTAGATCGAAAACTATGTTTACTTGCACGCCTTAACAATTATTTTGTAATGATTTAATGACAACATTTTTTTGTTTTTTTAACGTGTTTCGGTGCGGGGTTGTTTTAGATTGATTTAAAATGTCACAAGAGCACGAGGAAGAACACTCAACTCAAACTCAAATTGGAAAACCACGACGACTCAACTCACCTAGATTCAATCCCGATGAAGATGGTAAACGAAGAGCAACTCTTATGAAAAGAGTTCACCAAGTTAGGACAAAGGGAGAAAGAGTTCAAGTTTCGTTCGACGCGAAAGGGCAACCAATAGGGAAGGGAGGAGATGCATTACAGAGTTGGACTGGAGTGCTTGCTCGAGAGCACATACCCATTTGGATATCCGACTTTAGAAGTGCCGATTTAGTCGAAAGGAAAGAAAGAGTGTGGGCGGAAATCGTAACATCTTTCACTGTAGGTGAATCGTTTAAAAAACAAGCTTTAAAGTCATGTGCAGAGTCGGCAAAAAATTTCAGATATGATCTTTACCAAGCTTTTGTACGAGATCATATTGACGAAGAAGGTGTGTGGCAAAGATCGGCAAAAGTGGTTCACAATTACCCCACAATCAGCCAGGATGATTGGAAAAGTTTCGTTACGTATCGTCGGTCGTCGGAATTCAAAAGACTATCCGAACAAGGAAGTGAGACAAGGAAGAAACTCAAATACGGATCATTGGGAGGCCGAGACGGATATAGGAAACGTGACCAAGCACATGTACGTGAATAACTTACCGAGTATTTGTAAATAGTCTGTTTTACTTGCTTACAATTTCTTCGTATATGTTTACTAATGGTAATTATTAAATTGTAGTTCGAGAAGACGGGAAAGTACCCAGAGAGGTTTGAAAATTGGTTGGACATGCGCGTCCAGCCAGATGGCACTTTCAAGAATGAAGCGTGTAAAAATGTTGCCGATATAATAGTAAGTTTTCGAATGAGATTAAATTCTATTAAGCTCGTATACTCGTTTATGTTTTACGAAGTCCTAACATATTGTTAAATTGTTACAGGATGACTTCAGTGAACAACAAACACAGGGTAGTTTCGAGTCTGTGGGGACAGAGGACATATTGACCAAGACATTAGGAAATCCCGAGCATTCGGGTCGGATTCGAGGTCAATCTAAGTTTGTCAAGCAGTCGCAATACTTTAACGTTGCGGGGGGCTACCGCGAGAATCCTGAAGTGTTGGGGATGAAAATGAAGCTAGCCGCATTAGAAAGAACCGTCGAGGAATTATGTGCGAAGCACGGTATCAACCGAGAGACTATGGCAGAGGAGCAAACCGGACCGACAGTTGATCAACACAACAGCTTCAAGGCTAGCTGCACTCTGAATGAAAAAGGAGCTGAGGCGTCGGATCCGAAGGCCATGCCGAACGCAAGTAAGGAATGCCATTTATTTCTTCCTGATTTAATTAACGGAGGAGATGTGCTTGTTGCAACCGGCAGGGCATACATGGAATGTGTTCCAACGGACACGATCCATGGGATTCCTTTAGGTGAGGAGAATGTACGAGTGACAATTACAGTCCCAAAACTAAAAGGTGCACTCCTACCTATTCCGACGCACGACGCCACATCTATTGAAGAAGCTGTCGGTGGGTTTGTTGCTTGGCCGAAACGGTTAGTAGTCGTTTCTCCAAGTTTTAGCCAGGCAAGCAAAGGTCCCCAGTCATGCTCCTGACCGAGAAGCCGAGGGGAGCAAACGAACCAAAAAGAGAGCAGGGAGGAAGAAACTACGGTCACAACCGGAGGTAGAACAACAACCGACGGAAGGAGAAATGCCTTCGTTTGACTTTAATGACATTCCATGCGATTTGAAAATGTTGGCATATTACGCACAAAATTCCATGCGTGACGGTACCCAAATAATCTTCCATCAACAACAGTTCGTCCTTGGCGATGACATGCCCATATATATTGGGTTTGAAGATGTCTACCATTTCATAACATTTAAAGAAATCAGTGTAAATAGCATAATGGTTTACATCAGGTATTACATTTTTTGCTTAATCTATTTAATTATTTATCATTCTTAATCTTATATACATCAGTTTTGTGTAACAATTCACCATTAATTATTTTGCAGATACTTAGCGGATTGTTGTGCAAGGGCAGGTATGGATCAACGGTTCGAGTTTATTTCTCCAGTCATCGTCTCACCAGTTCAACGCGTTGCCGATCGTGCCGCCTACGTTCGAGAGAGGGCCGATTACATTCTACAGGTCATAAGAAACGCTCCACAGGGAAAGTTGTTTCTCATGCCATATAACAGCGGCCAACATTGGGTATTGGCAGTTATAGATCCATGGGAGGACTTGGTCCTATATTTTAATCCTCTCGGAAACGAACCGGGTGATGATTTTAAAGACCTTATTACGACGTAAGTATTTATTGATGTTCATATATATATGATATTATGCATACAATTATAATTGTTGTAATATATTGTTTTGAAATTTGTGAAATTGTTAGGGCACTTAATGATTGGAAGGTTTCGGTGGGAAGAGGAATAAGACAGCGACGGAACTGGGAGACTTTGATTGATACTGCTCGATGTCCAATACAGGAAGGTTATGTAGAGTGCGGTTATTTTGTGTTAGCTTTCATGCGAGAAATAACCCTCACTGTTGATGGACTAGCCACTCTTGAAACGAAGGATTTTTATACTGATGATGACATGAGTTTGGTTAGGCAAGAGTGGGCTAGGTTTGTTGAGAAGTTTATTCAATATTGAATAAAAACAATGTATCAATTTTGTCATTATAATATTTATCGGTTTATCTAATTGGCTGATTTTCCACCAGATGGAATAAAACGAATGCGAAATAAATTTTTTTTTTAACTCTTACCACGACGGTCAAGGGACCGTCGTGGTAGCCGAGCTACAACGACTGTCATTAAACGGTCGTGGTAGCCGAGCTACCACGACGGTTATTAAACCGTCGTGGTAGCTCGGCTACCACGACCGTTTAATGACCGTCGTTGTATCTCAGCTACGACGACGGGTATTAAACCGTCGTGGTAGCCCTGATACCACGACGGTTTTTAAACCGTCGTGGAATCGAAATATATACCACGACGGTGGATTGCACGACGGTTAGAAAACCGTCGTGTAAGTTTTACCACGACGGTTTTTAACCGTCGTCGAATATCTATTTTGTAGTAGTGTTTGTTAGGATTTAGTTTTTAAGAATTTTATTTTTATTTTTCAGTTTTTAGGTTTTGTTTTCTATAAAGTTTGGAGATTGCATCCTGAAGTATCAAGAAAGAAGGGGAAGAAGATTAGAGGAAGATTCTTGAAGACTTGTGACAACTCTTGAAAAGGGGGTTTTCTTCCTATTTTCTTATCTTTTATTTTTGTAATTTAACAATACTTGAACTTTTATTCTATAGATTTTTATTTTTATTTATGAATTAATTTTCTTTTTCTGGGATTGCAAAACATGTCGTTTGAATTAATTTGCTCTTCTCTTGATTTTATTAATTGATATTAGATTGTTCGTTCTATCTTATGTTTAACACTTCTAATTAACTGATCACTAATTAGATTGATTTGGTAAACCTTAATTGAATTGGAAATGGAGATTTTGTGTCTAGCCCTAGATAGATTGACACATGATCAATGTGCAGAAGCTGTGAGTTTATGTGAGATAGGAATATACTTACATAACATGTGTGACCATTTTAAAGAGCGTGTGCTTAATGAGTTTCATCTTAATCTAATTCTCATAGGAATATAGTGAGTTAGTTAAGGGGAATATTTCTAATTGACCATCAGGAAAGGCTTTTAGATAATTTAGGCTCTTGGTTGATAATTCAGATTGATTAATTTATTTAGGGAATAGAAGATAGATTTAAATGAAGTGTTGAGTGAAGATTGTAATCTTAGAGTTTTTCTTATTGATTTTATTAATTATAATTTGCTAAATTATATTTTCTGTTTATTTTCAATTTATTCCAATAAAGTTAGACTTAACATAATTTTAGTAGTTAGTAAATAACAATACTCGTGGAAGCGATACTTATTCATCACTTTATTACTTGCTTGCGATACGTGCACTTGCGCCGTTATAAAATCAACAACAAGTATTCACTTAGGGATTGGAGATGTAGTAGTGTGTGCAAAAAGAAAAAATAATAAAAAAATAAAATTTTAGGAGTTGGCTAAAGTCCTTAGAAGTATATAAACTCCATACATGTCGCGTGAAGGAGAGCTGCTAGCTGTTAGTGCGTTGTAATAGGATTTTGTCAGATGAAGTTTGATTTTTTTTTTTTTTTTTGCCCTTTTTTTTTTTCTCAAGCCAAAACCGGATATAGTAGGTTTTGGAGTTCTCTAATGACCATGACATGTGAAAATGTAACAGTTGACTGGGGGCTCCAACGTAATTGCATAATATTTATAACTTATTTTTATTTGTTATGAGTTTAATATTGTGAGTTGGGAATGCCAATGTAGCAAAATGTAAATGGTGGAGTAACATGCTATTGTGAAGACAGTAACTGGACGAGACCAAGTGTTTTTTTCTTACGGAAAAATATGCTAGAGTGATGGTTATTAAGTCAATGCATATGTAGCCGGCGCGGATCACCGGAATATTTTAGTAAAATATTTTTTTATTATCTACATGATATTTTTGTTTTCAATACAGATAATTGGACATATCTAGTTCCAGTGATCGACACCGGTCACTTGTTATCAAAATATTTTATTAAAATATTTTTTACAATGTATGATCAGAATATTTTTGTTTTCAACATAGATGACTAAACATCTTCGACTCTAATCGTTGAAGTGTTCTAGCATAATACTTTTGACAATTTAACAAAATTATTTTAACAAAAAATATTTCCACAGAATACGGCGACACCAGAAATATTAGATCATCTATGATGAAATAAAAAAATTATTCTAGTAAATTACAAAGAATACTCTTCACACAATTTGATATGATTCACGACTGTAGCCAGGCACATTCGACCATCTTTTGAAATAGAAAATATTCTTGTATATTCCCAAATATGTTCTATGAGAATACTATGGTGATTGATGTCGGTGATCCGAGCCAAAGACGTCGAACCATGTACGTTGAAAACTAAAAAAATATTATAATAGATTGTTCAAAAGATTCTACTAGAATATTCTGGTGACTGACGTTGGCGAACGGAGCCAAAGATGTCCGATTATTCATATTGGAAAAAAAAATGTTACAGTTGAATACCCAAAATATTCTGCTAGAATAATTTGGTAACTGGCACCGGCGACCGGAGTCAAAGACTTCCTAACATCCATTCAAAAAAAATTTTGATAAAATATTCTGATGAATGGAGCTGGCGACTAGAGCCAAAGACTAACACTGTTGGTGTTCATTGTTGGTTCTATTAACATCTAGTAACAATCAGAAAATTAATAATAAATAAATAAAAACTTAACAAGCATTTCAAAAAAACAATTTAAAAAAATGGTGGCAATATTTTCCATTGAAGAAAAAAAGATAGTGTAATTTTCTCAACAAAAAAAAAAAGGAGTTGGAACCCAAAGTATTCAAGACCTGTTTGGAATACTAATTGGAATTGGAGTTTTAGAGTGTTTTTTTTTTTAAAAAAAAATTGAAAATGAGTGAATGTTTAAAAATGTGTATTTGGTTAAAGTATGAATTGAAAAATGAACTGCCATATAGGGAATAATTTAAAATTTTGATTATGTTCTGAAACAAATATGTAATGTGAATATAAATTTGTTCATCTCGTCGTTGTGAGTATTTTGACATAAAAATCATTTCATTTCGACTTGAAATAAGAAAGTTGTGGACACTTAAAGTATGGAGTTTTTTTTTTTTTTTTTTTTTTTTTTTTTTTTTTTTTTTAATGTAAGGGAGAGAAAAAGAGATGTAGATTTAAAATAAGATGATGAAACAAATGACTTTGGAGAAAAAAAAATGAAACTCCAATGGTTGTTCCAAACAACCTCTTACTGTAAAAAAATGGGTTTGGAACAAAAAAGAGTAGAAAATAGATGATAAAAATTCAAAAAAAAAAAAAAAAAAGATGGCAAAACGACACTATGTCACTAGTCACACAACTATTATTTCCACTTTAAAATAAATTGAAAACCAAATGGATAACTGGTTTTCCTTCTGACCCCAGTTTAACTTATGTTGCTTGCCCTTGGCTCAATATTAGCCTTTGAAAACTGAATGGACGACTACGATTTCATGAAGTTTTAGTCCTCCAGAACTTGAGTGAATGACTCAAGCACTTATTTACGTAATTAAATATAAAATAGGTATCCTTTTTATGTCATATTACTCGATAGTTTGACTAATTAGGGCGTGTGTAGAGTCAAGAAGGGTGTGCCAATAAAATTATCATTAATTATTTCGTATCAAAGCAATACTCCTGAAGGAATTTCTCTTTATAGGCTTTATCACAAGATTGATTCTAAAGTAGAGCTATAAATATGGTCGACTTGTGGCTAATGCAGATAGCCGGGCCTGATTGGATGTCCCAGACACTTTTAGTTGGCGTCAGAGTCGGAGTCCCTATCTAGAAGAAATCTAGAAAAGATCATTCTTCATATCCATACTTGCGACTCTTCTTTGGATCAAAATGCCTAAGATTGATTCGAGGAAGATGACGAACACACAAAATGGCATTTGAATGAGTTTTCGTATTTCCTTGGTTAAATTCTTAGCCAATTTAACATGAAAGTAATTGCAGATAGTAAGAATAAAGAAGGAAAAAAAATGATTTTTTTATTCAGCAAAAAAAGAAGGAAAATGAGATTTTTGTTAATTAAACAAGATCGTTTCAATTTCTCTTCCACCCACCCTCTTTTTTTTTTTTTTCCTTCATTGTTTTTCAGATCAATATGCAGAAAAGCTACCGTGGTTTTTTTTTTTTTTTTTTTAAATAGATGATCAAACAACATGGGATTTTTTTAACCCCATTGAAGGAGAAAAGATAGCGTCCCCCACCATAGAATTCTTCTTAAATATTTGAGGTATTTCATCATTAATGGGACCAGAACTCCCATTATTTAGTGAATTCCGAACGTTTATAATTTTTATATACCACACTTTTTTTTTACGTTATTTATATATGAATCCATTAGGCTAATTGTATATATCTAACACTACTAGATAAAATTTATAATTTCTATTCTTATAAAGGTATTATTGTAATCTACAAATTTAATAACGGAAATAGAATTTTGGATCCATTAATGCTCATGATCACAAAATAATTTGACTACTTGAGGTTTCTTGAGAAATTTGGAGAGTTCGAGTTCGAGAAGAATAAAAGTAGCGTGTTAAAGCTCGGCAACACAATATTACTACTGCTATAGTGGATAAAAGTTTTTTAAGTAGTCATTTTTGTTTTTAGCCGAATCCTATTGGTACATCCTTTTTCATTAACTGTCAAACAAATAAAATAATAATAATAAAAATAAAATAAAATACCTAAACTGCAAGAAGAAATAAACTGAAGCTATCAAGCAAACATACAGGGAAACTTCTATAGGAATCTACAACATATTAATTTAGATCCTAATTTTGAAATATCGTATAATAATTCCATTCCTAATCAGCAACATGAAATTTTATTCTTCTCATGTGGTGAACCACTTTTTTAGCTTTTTTTGTAGTGCTATCCGTTTTGATGAATATGATTTTGTACCATATATGGTATGATGAATATGCATTTAATTCTTCAATTATATTAAGATTTTCTTTTGGTGTAAAAACTTGTATATAGTAAGTAATTTGTATCAATATCCTATGTACTTTATGGGGAAAAAAATCTAATAATTAATGCCATAAACATATATTTCCTATCCATGTAGATTCTTAAAATATGAAAATTTAATGCAAGGATTTCTCCTCTCCTCAAATCCCACCTATAAATAGTACTGCACTTTCACCAATATGTCATAGACCAAATTTTTCTTCAAAAAAAAAAAAAAAAAAAAACCGTATAGGCCAAATAAATCAAACAATGAAGAGCTCTTCCGTTTCAGCGATTCTGTTGTTGTTTCTTGTTTTCATTGCTGCAGGTACTTTTTCATTACATATAAACCATTTTTCATTTTCTTAATTTATTTTCTAAAACCAATTATTTCTTTTTTCTTTTTTCGTTTGTTATTAAAAGTACGTTCCTTGTTGCTATTTTTTTGTTTTTTAATTTTAAGACAAGATCCATTTTTATCCAACGAAACAAGAAAAAAAAAAAAAAAAAGAAATAAGGATAGATATTATTTTTTGCGTGTTAAAGCTCTTTACTTAGTTTATCCAACGAAACAAGGAAAAAAAAAGCACTCTTTACTTAGTTTATGAAACAAATTATTGATTTATTTATTTTAAATTAAAAAAATGCATGTATAAATTGTTTTAGATCTTTAATCCTCCATTATGGTCCGCTCGCTAATTACCTTTTTAGTTTTTTTTTTTTTTCGGGAATGCTAATTACCTTTGTAGTTGTTAAACGTCTTATTAATTATCAACGATGACTATATATATATATATATATATATATATATATATATATATATATAATCATGTTAAATAGATACACGTGCGTGGAGTGTGTGTATGATAAGATAAAATTGACAATATGTGATGTTGATGATGAATGCAGGAAGCGTTTCAGCGCAATATTGCCCGAAAACACTGTATGATGCGGGACCGGATTGCAAGGACGATCAGTGTACGTCCAAGTGCAAACTTGCTTATGGAGCAAACAGCGAACGTGGTGACTGCTTTCTATACCACCCCGGAGACTTCCTTTGCATTTGCCAATTAACTCTTTGTAATTGATGCTTATGATATCATGATCCAAACCAATTTTTGATGATCTTTACTTTTGATATATGAACATACTAAATAAAATAAATGCATTATCGAGACTCTCGTTGAGTCTAGTTATATCATTCGGTCTTCCACTAAGTAATATTTATTTTTCCAACTTTTGATGATTTGATTTTGGAAAAGTTATATATAATTTCACTATCACAAATGAATTAGGTGATACATTGTGATATATTATAGATGACAATGTCCACATGATGTATCTTGAGCAAATTAATTAACAGTATGACTGATATGGTGAATGAAAGGAGCATCTAGACTCTATATATATTATTTAGATGAACCATTCTTGTTCTAAATTAAGCAACATTCTTTACTCATCAAAAAAGAAATAATGTTAGATATTATTTTTGCTTTTTGTACTTTGATGCTCTTCTAATTTTGCTCAATGAACTTTAAAAATTGGTATAAATGATCATCGAATTATGAAATGGTTTCATATCCGTTCTTTCCGTTAGTTAAATGAATAGAATGATTAGCAAAAATACCCCTCGAACTTTAAATCATTTGTAAAAATATATCCTTTTTTTTTTTTCATATTTTGGCCGTATAAGACCCTAAGTTTTAGTACATATGTAACTTTATCTCCGAATATTTAAAAACTAATGCTTATGCCTCTTGACCTTTAAATTGTTAGCAAAATCATTTAATTTTTTCGTCCACTTAAAACTAATGTAGCACTGATATAATAAAAGGTTAACTATAATTGAAGAATAACCTTAAAATCTATACAAGTTCAAGGGATCCAAACATACATATGCATGGATTTCTCAATTCAACATTGAACCGGCCCTGCCTTTGCTCTTTTTTAGGAGGAATTCAATGTAGTCAGATGGACGGGAAGCGTATATCGGAAACAATAATCCTTTTGCGCTGTCTAGTAAGCTGCCATTGTCATATATTGAAGAAGAAATTCGACAAATTGAATACGAAATCGCTTGTGGTCAGAATACGATCAATAGGAAACACCACTATCGGGCATCTCAAACATAGACAGTGTTGGAAAAAAAAGCTCTTTTTTCTTCTTCAGTTAGTGCATATTCGATCAATGTCGACAATCCAGTTCCGCGGGAAGGAATGTTTTCATAAGATTTGTTTTTAAAATTGAAGTCATTACCCAAAAAAAAAAAAAATGCCCCTTGAATTTTGATAGGTTTTTAATGTTATTTTTATAATTATAAATAATTTAATTTAAATTAACCTTAGTTGTTGCCAAAAAATATTAAAGTTTAGGGGGACAAAAAAAAGTTTTGTCCTTATTAAATTATACTTTAATTGTTATCTTGTCAGTAACTTCATCTAGTTAACTTATGGAAGGAATAAAGTTGAAACTATTTTTTTTGTCCATGGAGCATTTCTACCAATTTTCGAAATTCAAGGAGCAAAGATTAAACTATTTAACTTGCAGAAGGAGCAAAGATGAAACCATTTCATAGTTCATGTAGCATTTTTACAAGTTTTTAAAGTTTTTCCTTATTAAATTATACTTTAATTGTTGTCATGTCTGTAACTTTATCTATTCAACTGACGGAAGTAGTAAAGATGAAACCATTTTATAGTTCATGTAGCATTTCTACCAGTTTTTGAAATTTAGGGAGCAAAGATGAAACCATTTAACTGACGGAAGGAGCAAAAATGAAACTATTTCATAGTTCAAGGAGCATTTCTACTAGTTTTTAAAGTTTGTCCTTATTTAATTATATTTTAATTATTATCATGTCAGTAACTTCATCCATTTAAGTGACGGAATGAGTAAAGATGAAACCATTTTATAGTTCGTGGAGTATTTCTACCAGTTTTCAAAATTCAGGGAGCAAAGACGCAACCATTTAACTAACGAAAAGAACAAAGATGAAACCATTTCATTGTTCAAGGAGTATTTCTATTAGTTTTTAAATATTAGAGAGGAAAGTTGTAAAAGCACCAAAGTTCACGAGCGTAAGCAAAAATGAAACTTTTCCAAGAAATGACATACTTTGGAGAACTAATCTTTAATTTTCCTTATTGGCCTAATCTCTTTGTCGTAGGAGCGAAGACGGTCCAACATTTTCTTCCATTAGGGTACAACGTCCTCATTGACCATATGTTTGGTTGAGTATAGGCTTTGCTACTATTTTTAATGACTCAAACCTCTCTTTAATAAGATATTGTCTGCTCTAGATCTCGTGCCAACCCCAAAAGACCTCATACCTCCAATGACCTCGTATCATTAGGATATGATCTCTTGTATAAACCATCATATATATCAATTCTCAAATAATATAGGACTACACAACTTATCATTTTTTTCTTATAAAAACTGATGACTGTCACAATAATAGTTTGAAAACCCACTGATGTAAGGATCCTTTTTTGGGGAGAGTAGTTTCCTGGTTCATCTCATTGTTATTAGCCCCGGAACTTGTGTATAAGGCTGTGTTAACTTTCTTATTGATTAAAATAATTCAAACACAATTTTTCTCTTGAAAAACCACTCATTAATAGTGCTTTGTTCATAATATTATCCACATAGAATTCATAATTGAAATCAAAGTAAATATTCCATTTTACCTGCTCAATTATTTTATTATTATAATTTGACTTTTTTATATCAGTACACCCTAAACTTATCACACAATTATAATTTACACCTTAAACTTTTAATTTTGACAATTTACAATATGAACTTATAAACCTTTAGCAATTTAATTTACCCCTCATTAATAAAAATGCTGATTTCAAATATTAAAAACTTCTTATGTTATTTAAGTTTAAAAAATGCTATTTAACTATTTTCATTTGTTAATAATGAATATCAATCAAGAAAAAATATGATTTGTTTGAGTTAATTATATACTATATATCTTCCGACTTTAATTATTTCTAGATTTATTCACCTAAAACGACAAAATTGCATTTATAGTTTATAAAAAAAAAAATTTAATACAATTTTAAAAAAATCTTGAATTTTTTTTTTCTAAATGTTTAAAATATTTTTCAGAAAATTTTCCTCGAAAACATATCTTTAAGACATGCTTCAACTGTAATAAAAGGGTATTTGTCTTCTCTTTTTTCATCCACAAGACACGATGAAAAATTGAAACAAGCCATGCAACCTGTTAAAGTTTACATGAACTTCAGGCAGTAGGTGACTTATATATATATATATTATATGTATAAATATAAACAATTAGGAAAGCTAGTTTCACCGCCACAACCCACAGATCATGGTTTCACTATATACAGAATGGTAAATATGGTGATCACAAAAGAAGCCAATTTGTTGTCTCACAATTGTTGTTTCTCTTTACCTCACACATGACAACTTGGGGACTCGGACACCACCAACAATCCACAACTCTGCAAGCTTTTGAAAGGAGGGCCTTTTGTTGTTGCCGCTGCTCTCTCTCTCACACACTCTCTCTGTGCGCGCCAGATGATCCCAACCATCTTACGAGAATAGGGACTACCGGCGTTGCTGGCACATTAGGCATACGGTGGCAGGCTTTGTATTTGAAAAGGTACAGTATTCACAAGACCACATACCTGCACCCACATTGTCTACGTTTTTGCTCAATCCACCAGTTCGACTTGTTCCCTTCCCCTTCCACCCTTCCCTTTGCTGGTTCCTGCCATGCTTTTTGAGCTCGTTCCGCTGCAAGTCCCTTGCGAGTCCACATCTGATAGGCCATTCTCTAATGCCCTAACTAGGTTCTGGAAGTAATTTCTTGTCACCCTGTTGCATAAAGAATTTAACATGATTAAACCGAAGCAGGGAGGGATGATCTGATGTCAACTGTTAATTGCGCATGCCACTCATTAAGAATGTGGAAACCAATTCTTAGCGAAAAGAAAGTATGAAAACCAACAATTCAAACAATGGATATTTTTGTAATCAAATATGAGAATTCCAAACTCATTTAGTTAGTTAAACTCCTTCAAATACATTGCAGTCAAGACAAGCTCGCCAAGAATACTAAAGTAGAGCTACAAATATGGCGGACTTGTGGCTAATGCATATAGCCGGGCCTGATTGGATGTCCCAGATACTTTTAGTTGGCGTCAGGGAGTCCCTATCTAGAAGCAATCTAGAAAATATCATTTTTCATATCCATACTTACGACTCTTCTTTAGATCAAAATGCCTAAGATTGATTCGAGGAAGATGACGAACACGCAAAATGGCATTTGAATGAGTTTTCGTATTTCCTTGGTTAAATTCTTAGCCAATTTAACATGAAAGTAATTGCAGATAATAAGAGTAAAGAAGGAAAAAAAAAAAAAAAAAAAAAGTGATTTTTTTATTCAGCAAAAAAAGAAGGAAAATGAGATTTTTGTTGATGAAGCTGATGAATTTAACTTAATGATCTAAACATGCTACCAACAATCCTAAATAACAATTAGATCAAATGCGGAATAAAATTTTGGATCGAAAACATACCTCCCGCCATTGTTGTTTTCAACGCTCAAGGTTATGGGTTTTTGGGTTTATGGTTCTTCTAAACCCTCACTCTCTCTTCAGTGATGGTGTATTCTGATTCTAAATGAGAAAGCAAGCTTAGGGTACCAAAATTGAATTGCTATGTTCCCTTTTATAGATTCTTGCCATCAAAGAATCATTTTTAGACGTATACGTTTAATGGGCGAAAATCTCAGAATTGTTACGAACGTTTCAAAACGGATGGAATGAATATGGACCACATAATGGGTATGTTTCGGTTATTATCGAGATTTTTGGAAAATCCGAAAACATAAAAAATCTAATCGAAACAGAAAAAATTTAACATTCTCCCACTTGGTCCATATACTCTATCATTCACCATAGTAAGAAACTAAATACATGAATCATAGCGATAGGTTTTCTAAAAGTGAGTATTATCTTCCATGTATCACAATGTATCATGTTTCTTAATAATATAGCCCATATATCTTAATGAACAAACCTTATGTTTATTCTTGGTACAAACTTTAACGATATTTCTCAAAAAATAAATAAATGAATATGTGCACAAAAACCAAATGAGAAAACATCACAAATAAAGTTTCATTAAATAGTATCGTTCTTACAACGAAAATCACATAAAGGAACCAAGTCCCATTCTATCTACACGATCCTTAAATTTCAATGTTGGCATGCCTTTAGTCAAAGGATCAGCAATCATTAATTCAGTGCTAATATGTTCAATAACCACTATATTATCTTTAACACGTTCTCTTATGACTAAATACTTGATGTCGATGTGCTTACTTCGACTACCACTTTTATTGTTTTTAGCCATAAAAACAGCAGCTGCATTATCACAATATATCCTCAATGGCCTAGAAATTGAATCCAAAACTCTAAGCCTAGAAATGAAACTCTTCATCCATACACCATGTGAGGTAGCCTCAAAACAAGATACGAACTCAGCCTCCATAGTGGAAGTAGCAGTCAAAGTCTGCTTTGCGCTTCTCCAAGATACAGCTCCATCGGCTAGCATAAAAACATAACCTGAAGTCGACTTTCGTGAATCAATGCAGCCAGCATATTCTGAATCTAAGTAGCCAATCACTTCCAAATTATTAGTCCGTCTGTACATAAGCATGTAATCTTTGGTCCCTTGAAGGTACCTCATTACTTTCTTTGCAGCTCTCCAAAGGTCCATACCTGGATTACTCTGATATCTTCCTAACATCCCAACAGCAAATGCAATGTCAGGTCTTGTGCAGACCTGAGCATACATTAGGCTTCCTACGGCAGAAGTATAAGGAATGTTTTTCATTTGTTCCCTTTCAAGATTGTTTTTCGGGCACTGATTCAAATTGAACTTGTCACCCTTCACAATGGGAGCTATACTTGGTGAACAATCTTTCATCCGAAATCTTTCTAAAACTTTGTTAATATAGGTTTCTTGAGATAGACCCAAAATTCCTCGAATTCTATCTCTATGTATCTTAATGCCAATAACATAAGACGCATCACCCATATCCTTCATTTCAAAGTTGTCAGATTATCATTGGATGCAAGTAATGTCATCCACATATAAAATAAGGAAACAAATCTTACTCTCACTGACCTTCTGGTATATACATTGATCCATAATATTCTGTACAAATCCAAATGAAGAGATAACATCATGAAACCTTAAATACCACTTACGGGAAGCTTGTTTCAATCCATATATGGATTTCTTAAGCTTGCACACCAAATGCTCACCATCACTAGAGGAAAATCCTTCTGGTTGTTTCATATAAACCTCTTCCTCTAGTCCTCCATTGAGAAAAGCCGTTTTCACATCTATTTGTTGCAACTCCAAGTCAAAATGTGCAACTAATGCTATAATGATACGAAGAGAATCTTTCTTAGATACAAGAGAAAAAGTCTCCTTGTAGTCGATTCCTTCCCTTTGAGTGAATCCTTTAGCAACGAGTCTTGCTTTATATCTCTCAATGTTGCCTAATAAGTCTTTCTTTGTTTTGAAAACCCATTTACATAAAATGGCTTTGGCACGATTAGGCGACTCGACAAGATCCCAGACTCCGTTACATGCCATAGAATTCATCTCATCTTTCATAGCATCATACCATAAGTTTGATTCTTTACAACTCATAGCTTGTGAAAACGTTTCAGGATCATTTTTCGGCTCCAATGTTATACTCCGATTCTTCTAGATACACAACATAATCACCAGGTACCGCTGATTTCCTTATTCTAGTAGATCTCCTTAAAGTTGTATCAACATTTTCCAGAGGATCATGTTGTTCAACCGGTTGTTCAATAATTTCTGGCAATTCTTGAACATCTTGATTTGCTGGATTGTCATTAGCAGCTTATGGAACATCAACAATTGGTTGTCCAACACCTGTTCGAACTTGAGGGGTGTTGTGAATGACAATCAATCTCTCACTTGAAGTGGAAGATTGAGCATCAATATGATTCCTTTCAGAAACAATATATTGGAATTGATTGCTCCCACTAATCAAGTCATTCTCAAGAAACTTCGCATTTCTTGACTCCACAATTCCAGTGCTATGAGATGGACAATAGAATCTGTATCATTTAGCCCTTTTGGCATATCCAATGAAATACCTACTAATGGTCCTTGGGTCCAGTTTCTTTTCTTGTGGATTGTAAACTCTTACTTCAGACGGGCATCCTCAAATGCGTATATGTCGCAAACTCGGTTTCCAACCTTTTCAAAGTTCAAATGGCGTCTTTGGGACAACCTTGGTTGGAA
This sequence comes from Ficus erecta, assembly GCA_008635985.1. Taxonomy (NCBI): domain Eukaryota; kingdom Viridiplantae; phylum Streptophyta; class Magnoliopsida; order Rosales; family Moraceae; genus Ficus; species Ficus erecta. Next base: position 1,153,046 of record BKCH01000059.1, on the reverse strand, counting down.
CTCGATTTAATATATACACTGCCGTTTTAAGAGCTTTAGTCCACAAGGATTCAAGAAGTTTGGAGTTACTTCGCATACTCCTCACCATGTCCATTAAAGTTCGGTTTCTTCTTTCTGCTACACCATTTTGGTCCGGAGAACCAGGCATAGTGTATTGGGCAAAAATCTCATGTTCTTGAAGAAACTCCGCAAATGAACCAGGTGCTTGTCCATTCTCAGTGTATCTACCATAGTATTCTCCACCTCTATCCGTTTTCACGATCTTAATCTACTTTCCACAATGTTTCTCTACTTCAACCTTAAAAACTTTAAAGACATCCAGTGCTTCGTTCTTATTATGAAGCAAGTAGATATACATGTATCGTGACTAATTATCTATGAAAGAGATGAAATATTTCGGACCATTTATGTCCATGTCTAGACAACAAATATCTGAATGTATGATCTCTAATAATTCTGAACTCCTCTGTGCACCTTTCTTGGACTTGTTAGTCTGCTTTCCCTTAATGCAGTCCATGCAAGTGTCGAAATCAGTAAAATCTAAAGTACTAAGTACTCTATCATTTACGAATCTCTTAATTCTCTGTATGGAGATATGTCCCAATCTCCGGTGCCACAACATATAGGATTCTTCATTTATAACACATCGTTTCATACCAATATGAACATGCATAGCATCATAAGTAGTATTATTTTGTAAATTAATAGAGAAAAGATCATCAGACAATGTACCATTCCTAACAAGATCAGATTTATAAAATAAACTGAAAGATGTCTTACAAAAATTAAAGGAATAACCTAAAGGTACAATTCTTGAAACTGAAATCAAATTCTTAGAGAACCTTGGAATATAAAATGTCTTTTCTAGATTCAAAATAAAACCACTACTTAAAACTAAAGTGCATGTTCCAACAGCCTCCACATGTGAGCGCATCTTGTCCTGAATAAATGCACTGCTCACTTTCCATTGGCTTCCTTAGGTTTCGCATACCCTGCAAGGTATTCGAAATATGGATTGTAGAACCAGAATCAATCCACCATGTGTTATAAATAACATCAACCATATTAGATTTATAACATACAAATGAGATTGGGGCGGTATTTTACCTTTCCCTTTCTTTTTGGCTTGGTTCTCATCTTTTCCTTGCGTTGCCATAAATGTACTTTCACCCATTTCCATCATCAATCTCCCTTCTTCCTGAACACACATGAGCAGAAGTTCATTAATTGACCACTTATCCTTATGTGTGTTATAGGATATCATGAAGGGGTCCATACTGAAGTGGAAGAGTGTTCAAAATATAGTGCACAAAGAAAGACTAAGACATATCAACCTCAAGTGTCTTCAATTGAGCCGCAATATCCCTCATCTGCATGATGTGCTCACGCACACCCTTGACAGTAGTGAGGCTGATGGATGAACACTTCATAATTAAGGTGCTAGTAAGTGCTTTCTCCGAAGACTCAAACTGCTCATCAATAGCCTTCAGTATTGGCTTGACTTTGTCGTGCTGTTCGACAGAACCACGAATACCAGCAAAAATTTTAGTCTTTATGAACATAACTGAGAGGCGATTAGATCGCTCTCACTTTTCATATCGATCAACTTCATCTGGAGTGCTGGTCTCAATGATAGGAGGTGGTTCGTCTTTCCTTATAACATAATCAATGTCCATCCACCCTAAATGAAGAAGAATTCTCTCCTTCCACACCTTATAAGTATCACCCTTTAGTTCGGGAATATCACACTTAACATCAGAAAAATTCATAGGTTGCATAACTGCATAAATAAAATTCACATGCTTATAATTAAAATTGAGACTAATAAACATAAATTATGTTTTACCAATGTAAATCATATCTCAAAATATGAATCTAGTGACATAAAACTTGCATGTGGGCTAAAGTCCTACTCAATTAGATCCATCTATAACTTTATGATAAAACTATCAAATTATGTTCCTTTTCTTAATTCCTGTGAGTAAGTTAGGAAATATAATTTGATATTTTATCCTAATTAATCATACAAATATAATAAAAATTCATGTGGGAGAAAATCTATCATATTACGTATGATTAACTACGACTAATATTATAATGTGATCCTAAAAGACATAATATATAATTTCAATTAATTAAAGATGTTGTGGCTACTTTCTAATTAATTAAAATTATATAAATCACTCAACATTAAATAAATCTCAATAAAGGCACATATAATTATATAAAAACCATAAGCAATATTTACACGAAAAATGGAACAACAATGCACAAATATTATTTAACTTAATTTTATATGTACAATAAAACAATAAATCCTACACACAAATAACAAAATAATATAAACACCTAATAATATCCACAATATATAAAAAATCATTAAGTTCTGCAAAAATCCTATATATAAAAATGTATATATATTTTTGATCGTTTGCAAAATTTTGTCCCTTAAACGACATGTCGTTTATAAAAACGACACAAAACTTTCCTCACAAAAATGACATGTCGTTTCTTAATGTTGAAGATTCAACTGCCAACTAAAATGACTTATTGTTTTTACCTTTATAAAATGACTTGTCGTTTTTACCAAATGGCAGCATCCCTACATGACAAAAACGACATATTGTTTTTGTCGTCTTCAACCTCCAGCCGGGTCAAAACGACCCGGTTTGGACCCGAAGTGAAACCCGACAATTTCATAGCCTTTCAGACACCTAAATTGATGTTTCAAGTCACAGAAATTCTAGAAATCTAATGTCTAAACAATTCCTAATAATATTTCGCATCAAAAACGTCAGAAATTCAAATTTGAAATCTCAAAAAAAAAAAAAAAAACATTCTATCAGAACACGGTAAAACAATAAGGTAGAGGCAAAAACTCGCTCTGATACCAACTGATGAAAATTAACTTAATGATCTAAACATGCTACCAACAATCCTAAATAGCAATTAGATCAAATGCGGAATAAAATTTTGGATCGAAAACATACCTCCAGCCATTGTTGTTTTTGTAACGCCCCGACTTCCCACGCCGGGTCATCACCTTACTTACATACTTAACTTAAACTTGCGGAAAATTTGGGAGAAATTTTTTTTCTTTTAAACTTTAATTTAAAACATTGAACTTGAACTTCATTCTCAAACTCATACTTACTGATAGGTACTTACTCGAGTACCGAACTTTCAAACCCTCCTTGAAGGCCATCATAATCAAATTGTAGACCAAACCCAAATTAATGCGGATTGGTACCACAAGAGGCAACTTGCTTGCCATACATACATAAACTTTGTCATTCATACTTAAAACATCATGAAAATGTGAAAACCCTTTTTCATTACAACATATTTTATAGAATATATATATATATATAGATATTTTTTTTTCAAAATCTGTGGCAGTGTTCATCCCACATTTCACAGTCCGCAGCACCAGTCTTCCACAGTATTGCATCAGAGATTGCTGGCAGGTTGCTTACCTACAGCATAGACGTAAGACGTGAGTTTTCGCTCAGCAAGTACAACTGTTACATCCGCGACGCAAAACACATATCATTATGCATGAACCAATTATGACCTTTTATGAATCAAATATGGATTCATAATTTAGCTTAGTTCTATTTCTTTACTTATCATGTGTGCTCGTACCGTGGTACATAGCCAAGGAATGGTTGAAGGCGGCAGTCCGTTTTAACTCAAACCATGAAACACAAAGTTTAACATGGAGTAGTTTAGGTAGCCATCCAATCCAACTCAAACCATGGACCATACCATTTAAACCCGCCTTTGTGGCAAGTCAGCACGACACAACATCCTACTTGTCTTGTTCTTACCGGGTGGTTTAATATTAGTGAACATGCTTCATGATGTCACAATATTATAATATATAACGTAACATAACCTCATTCATAACATACCATAACTTTACACGCCATAACATATCATCACATACCATAACATACCATCATATTAGGCAAGTAACAACAAAGAGCATATGCTGTAGGCGGAGTTGTACTTACCTCTCTTGCTATGTCCTGCGTAGTGCTGCTCCTTTTCTGAGTACAGCTGCAAGTTCCCTCCTGCTTGTTGAATGACATAGGTGAGGTTCTAATTAGTATTGTGGAATGTTGGTGATCTAACCAACATGCCTACATAATCCTAATTGTATGTCCCCGATACTAGATGTCTTACTGGGTTACCAATAGTAACCCTATTATTTTAAAAACAACCCAATATGGATTAATCTTTAAGAGGTTACGTTGGATACCCTCATGTGCTAAACCTTTATACATACCATTAGGGTTAGGTTACCTTCCTAACCTTGGGCTTTATTCTTGTCCATAATTATTGGGTTACCTTAATTAAACTTATATCTTAGCCCAATTTATTAATCTTGGTATCCTTTAGGGTTATCTTGACCAACCCTTAAGGTTAATTGTAGTCAAACTCTTGGTCAACCAAAGTCAATTACGGTCAACTATGGTCAACCCTATATGGGTCAAACTTGGGCTTTAGGCTTGGCCCAGTAACTCGGATATCACTTCCGGTTACTTCCCGTAATCGTCTTACTTACCTAATTTTAGTTTAAAAATCTATTTTCCATTTCTTTGGAAACTTGGGTAAATTAACTTCAAAAATCTTTTACTTAACTCACAAAAATTCATATTCTTGAAATAGGTCTTTGTAAAAATCATTTAGGGCTGGAAGCTACCTTTGGAACAGTTTCCATAATCAAAACAGTGGTTTTGGAGAAAGATACAATTTTTTTCCAAACTGTTTTTAGAAAATCCTGTGCAGGAATTTCTTGTTCCCTGCACAGTCTTTATAAAACTGTGTCAGTTTAAAGATTTGAATTGAATTTGAAAAAGTTGTCTTCATGAAAGTTTTAGATCTTGAAAAATCCTAAAACTTTCATGTTTTGAGAAAAACCCAATTTTGCTTGTATTCTCGTCAGTTTTAATTTGAACTTGCTGGACGTGTAGACTAGGTCTGGGCAGACCAGTCTCGGTTTTCTGTAAAAACGGAGGCCATTGGAGCCTCATTTTGCAAATCCGTCCATGCTTCCCCCTAGGAAAAACTGTTCCGAGCAACTTTTGTATTTTAATTTTTTCCAAATTCGGCCTCTAAAGGCCTCAAAATCGGCTTGCCGTAAAACTGGTCAGGATCCACCCGAACCTGGCAGTTTTTCGGTTTAGAGTTCGTATTACGTCCTAGACGTGGAATCTAGCTCAACCAGCCACCGCGGGAGCTCTAATACACACATGCAGCGGTTTTCTAGCATAAATTTTCTTTAATCATAATTTCTAACATCACCATGCAAACCTAATTGATATTGGATCAACTAAGTTGCATGATTTCGGTTGCACAACACCTAGCAAGCATACTAATTAAATTCTAGCAACCTAGCACAAAATTATCATTCACCAACACTAGGGCAGATTGGGGACATATAATAAGCTAGTATTTAGCATGCAAATTAAGAAAATTAAAGCAAGCATGCACATACAAATCAAACCACCCCTAATTCTAGATCAAGCACAACCCTAGATTCCAAACTTTGGGCACAAAATAAATTGAGCTTATGCTCTTACAATTTCAACTTGAAATACATGTAAATTTCAAATTGAATGCTTAATCGAAAGAGATTAAGGTCTAGAATGGTTTACCTTGATTTATTGAAGAAATTGAGGCTAGGGTTTGGTCACAAAAATTTCCTCCTAGGACACCACCCAAGGCCGGTTTTGTTGCACCAATTGGCACCAAAATTGGCTGATTCTTGGTGGCTGCTTGCACCTAAACTAAGCACTCTTAAATCCGAATTTTCTCACTCACTCACCCCCCCTTGGCAGCCGGCTGTTGGCCCCAAAATTGGGCACAAAAACTGCCAAAATTTTTGCTTGAACTTGCTAGGGGATACCGAAGACTACAAACATCAAAACCCCTAAGTTTCTCAATTTTTTTCTTCACTCAATCACCCACTTGAGATTGCAGATTTTTGGAGAGGGAAAATGGGCAGAATTTGGCTGCTTTTTCTGAATTTTTATCAGCCAAAACTGATCCCCTCATGAGCCTATTTATAGGTGAAAAATGGGACCTTTTTGCAAAATTTTTTGTTCAACTTTTGCTCATAAATCCATAGAGCAAAATTAATTCTATTTTGACCCCTAAATGGCCGGCTGTCTACTTGGAGAGCAAGGCAAGATGACCTCATCTTGGTGACATCATCTAGGTGACATCACATGCTTACATCACTAAATTTCCAAAATTTACACTTTGGCCCCAAAAGTTAAAATTCTTGCATTTATGCCCTCTAGGTGTCATGCGGCCGGACATAGCCTTGTTCTCCAAGCAAAATCATGACATCATCATGTTTACCTCATCATGATTACATCACCTATTTTCCAAGAATTGCATTTTGGCCCCTAAGGATAAAATCTTTGCAATTTCACCCCTACATGTGGTGGCCGGTCATTGCTCCCCTTGGTGCACAAGTTTTGCTTACCTCATCATGATGACATCATCTTGATGACATCATATGCTTACCTCATGCTTACATCATCATATTTTCCAAAATTACACTTTTGCCCCTAAGACAAAATATTAGCATTTTAGCCCTCCACATGGCCGGCCATCATTGTGCAAGGTGGCAATATTTTTTATTTCTTTCCACCATTTTTCTTTAATTAAAAATGATGTCATAATTCTAAAATAGGGTGACATCATCATAAAGCCTTGTTTGGCTTTTTCCTAAAGATGCAGTTTATTTTCTTGTTAACACAAATATTTTCAATATTGTTTTCACTAATACACAGTACAATTCAGTACTGTTTTACTTGACTGCAGTCTAAAATTTATCTGTGTATTGTTGAACTATAAAAAAAAATTTCTTATTTCTTAAAGCCATCTGGCCCTTGATATCCAACTTAGTGTACTTGATTTTTCTAGGGTGGTCTCATAGCTTATTCTAGCTATCTTGTCCGAAAAGACAATTTTCGCAGTATATTTCCAATACTGCTTTTCCTATTACTGTACAGTCATACCTTTGACTGTTCTTAGTCAACCCATTGACTTTTTGGTCAATTTTTACTTTCTTGGTCAAACTTTGACCAACATAAAATCATGAAATTTTGTCATGCCGTTTTCCTTAAAACTCCTTATACTTGGCTAAGTAGTCTATTGTTGAGTCTTGTTACTAGTTAAATAAGAACTCAAACTTATACCGATATTCCATTCCAACATGATCTAGACTTAAGTTTTCCTCATTTAAAGGAAATCTAGAGTCATCAAAATTTCGGGTATTACAGTTTTCAACACTCAAGGTTATGGGTAAGTGTGTTTCTTTTGGGGTTTATGGTTCTTCTAAACCCTCACTCTCTCTTCAGTGATGGTGTATTACGATTCTAAATGAAAAAGCAGGTTTGGGGTACCAAAACCAAATTGATACGTCCCCTTTTATAGATTCTTTCCATCAAAGAATCATTTTTAGACATATACGTGTTTAATGGGCGAGAATCTCGTAACGGTTACAAACGTTCCAAAATGGATGGAATGAATATGGATCACATAATGGGTATGTTTCGGTTGTTATCGAGATTTTCGGAAAATCCGTTCGGAAAATCTGGAAACGGAAAAAATCTAATCGAAACGAAAAAAATCTAATAGAAGCAAGATCGTTTCAATTTCTCTTCCACCCACCATGTTTTTTTTTCTTTTTCATTGTTTTTCAGATCAATATGCAGAAAAGCTACCGTGGTTTTTTTTTTTTAATAGATGATCATACAACATAGGATTTTTTTAACCCCATTGAAGGAGAAAAGATAGCGTCCCCCACTATAAAATTCTTCTTAAAAATAATCTATTATATTTGAGGTATTTCATCATTAATGAGACCAGAACTCCCATAATTTAGTGAATTCCGAACGTTTATAATTTTTATATACAACACTTTTTTTTTATGTGATTTATATATGAATCCATTAGGCTAATTGTATATATCTGACACTACTAGATAAAATTTTATAATTTCTATTTTTATAAAGGTATTATTGTAATCTACAAATTTAATAACGGAAATAGAATTTTGGATCCATTAATGCTCATGATCACAAAATAATTTGACTACTTGAGGTTTCTTGAGAAATTTAGAAAGTTCGAGTTCGAGAAGAATAAAATTGTGTGTTAAAGCTCGGCAACACAATATTACTACTGCTATAGTGGATAAAAAAATTTTAAGTAGTCATTTTTGTTTTTAGCCGAATCCTATTGGTACATCCTTTTTCATTAATTAACTGTCAAACAAATAAAATAATAATAAAAATAAAAAATAAACTGAAGCTATCAAGCAAACAAACAGGGAAATTTCTATAGGAATCTATAACATATTAATTTAGATCCTAATTTTGAAATAACGTATAATAATTCCATTCCTAATCAGCAACATGAAATTTTATTCTTCTCATGGTGGACCTCTTTTTTAGCTTTTTTTGTAGTGCTATCCGTTTTGATGAATATGATTTTTTTTTTTTTTTTTTCCATATATGATATAAAGGATATGCATTTAATTCTCCAATTATATTAAGATTTTTTTTTTGGTGTAAAAACTTGTATATAGTAAGTAATTTGTATCAATATCATATGTACTTTCTGGGAAAAAAATCTAATAATTAATGCCATAAACATATATTTCCTATCCATGTAGATTCTTAAGATATGAAAATTTAATGAAAGGATTTCTCCTCTCCTCAAATCCCACCCATAAATAGTACTGCACTTTCACCAATATGTCATAGCCTAAATTTTTCTTCCAAAAAAAAAAAAAAAAACGCATAGGCCAAATAAATCAAACAATGAAGAGCTCTTCCGTTTCAGCGATTCTGTTGTTGTTTCTTGTTTTCATTGCTGCAGGTACTTTTTCATTACATATAAACCATTTTTTAATTTTCTTAATTAATTTTCTAAAACCAATTATTTCTTTTTTCTTTTTTCGTTTGTTATTAAAAGTACGTTCCTTGTTGCTATTTTTTTGTTTTTTAAATTTTAAGACAAGATCCATTTTTATCCAACGAAACATGAAAAAAAAAACTCTTTACTTAGTTTATGAAACAAATTATTGATTTATTTATTTTGAATTAAAAAAAATGCGTACATAAATTGTTTTATATCTTTAATCCTCCATTATGGTTTGCTCGCTAATTACCTTTTTAGTTTTTTTTTTTTTTTCGGTGAATGCTAATTACCTTTGTAGCGGTTAAACGTCTTTTTAATTATCAACGAAGACTATATATATATATATATATATATATATATATATATATATATATATTCATGTTAAATAGATACACGTGCGTGGAGTGTGTGTATGATAAGATAAAATTGACAAGATGTGATGTTGATGATGAATGCAGGAAGCGTTTCAGCGCAAAATTGCCCGAAAACACTGTATGATGCGGGACCGGATTGCAAGGACGATCAGTGTACGTCCAAGTGCAAACTTGCATATGGAGCAAACAGCGGGTATGGTGCCTGTTTTCTAAGGCAGCCGGGAGACTTCCTTTGCGTTTGCTACTTCGAACATTGTAATTGATGCTCATGATATCATGATCCAGACCAATTTTTCATGATCTTTACTTTTGATATATGATTATACTAAATAAAATAAATGCATTATCGAGACTCTAGTTGAGTCTAGTTATATCATTCAGTCTCCCGCTAAGTAATATTTATTTTTCCAACTTTTGATGATTTGATTTTGGAAAATTTATATATAATTTCACAATCACAAATGAATTAGGTGATACATTGTGATATATTATAGATGACCATGTCCAAATGAAGTATCTTGAGCAAATTAATTAACAGTATGACTGATATGGTAAATGAAAGGAGCATCTAGACTCTATATATATTATTTAGATGAACCATTCTTGTTCTAAATTAAGCAACATTCTTTACTCATCAAAAAAAGAAATAATGTTAGATATTACTTTTGCTTTTTGTACTTTGATGCTCTTGTAATTTTGCTCAATGAATTTTAAAAACTGGTATAAATGATCATCGAAGTATGAAATGGTTTCATATATGTTCTTTCCGTTAGTTAAATGAATAAAATGATTAGCAAAAATACCCCTCGAACTTTAAATCATTTGTAAAAATATATCTTTTTTTTTTTTCATATTTTGGCCGTATAAGCCCCTAAGTTTTAGTACATATGTAACTTTAACTCCGAATATTTAAAAACTAATGCTTATGCCTCTTGACCTTTAAATTGTTAGCAAAATCATTTAATTTTTTCGTCCACTTAAAACTAATGTAGCACTGATATAATAAAAGGTTAACTATAATTGAAGAATAACCTTAAAATCTATACAAGTTCAAGGGATCCAAACATACATATGCATGGATTTCTCAATTCAACATTGAACCGGCCCCGCCTTTGCTCTTTTTAGGAGGAATTCAATGTAGTCAGATGGAAGGGAAGCGCATATCAGAAACAATAATCCTTTTGCGCTGTCTAGTAAGCTGCCATTTTCATATATTGAAGAAGAAATTCCACAAATTGAGTAGGGAATCACTTGTGGTCAGAATACGATCAATAGAAAACAGCATTATCGGACGTCTCAAACATAGGCAGTGTTGCAAAAAAAAGTTCTTTTTTCTTCTTTAGTTAGTGCATATTCGATCAATGTCGACAATCCAGTTCCGCGGGAAGGAATGTTTTCATAAGATTTGTTTTTAAAATTGAAGTCATTACCCAAAAAAAAAAAAATGCCCCTTGAATTTTGATAGGTTTTTAATGTTATTTTTATAATTATAAATAATTTAATTTAAATTAACCTTACTTGTTGCAAAAAAATATTAAAGTTTAGGGGGACAAAAAAAAAGTTTTGTCCTTATTAAATTATACTTTAATTGTTATCATGTCAATAACTTCATCTAGTTAACTTACGGAAGGAATAAAGTTGAAACTATTTTATTGTCCATGGAGCATTTCTACCAATTTTCGAAACTCAAGGAGCAAAGATTAAACCATTTAACTTGCAGAAGGAGCGAAGATGAAACCATTTCATAATTCTTGTAGCATTTTTACAAGTTTTTAAAGTTTTTCCTTATTAAATTATACTTTAATTGTTGTCATGTCTGTACTTTATCCATTCAACTGACGGAAGTAGTTAAGATGAAACCATTTTATAGTTCATGCAGCATTTTTTACCAGTTTTTGAAATTAGGGAGCAAAGATGAAATCATTTAACTTACGGAAGTAGCAAAAATGAAACTGTTTCATAGTTCAAGGAGCATTTCTACTAGTTTTTAAAGTTTGTCCTTATTAAATTATATTTTAATTGTTATCATGGCAGTAACTTCATCCATTTAAGTGACGGAATGAGTAAAGATGAAACCATTTTATAGTTCATGGAGCATTTCTACCAGTGTTCAAAATTCAGTGAGCAAAGACGCAACCATTTAACTAACAAAAAGAACAAAGATGAAACCATTTCATTGTTCAAGGAGTATTTCTAATAGTTTTAAAATATTAGGGAGGACAGTTATAAAAGCACCAAAGTTCACGAGCGTAAGCAAAAATGAAACTTTTCCAAGAAATGACATACTTTGGAGAACTAATCTTTAATTGTCCTTATTGGCCTAATCTCGTTGTCGTAGGAGCGAAGACGGTCCAACATTTTCTTCTATTAGGGTACAACGTCCTCATTGACCATACGTTTGGTTGAGTATAGGCTTTGCTACTATTTTTAATGACTCATACCTCTCTTTAATAAGATATTGTCTGTTGTGGATCTCGTGCCAACCCTAAAAAACCTCATACCTCCAATGACCTCGTATCATTAGGATATGGTCTCTTGTATAAACCATCATATATATCAATTCTCAAATAATATAGGACTACACAACTTACCATTTTTTCCTTATAAAAACTGATGACTATCACAATAATAGTTTTGCAAACCCACTGATGTAAGGATCTTTTTTTGGGGAGAGTAGTTTCCTGGTTCATCTCATTGTTATTAGCCCCGGAACTTGTGTATAAAGCTGTGTTAACTTTCTTATTGATTAATATAATTCAAACACAATTTTTCTCTTGAAAACCCACTTATTAATGGTGCTTTGTTCATAATATTATCCACATTGAATATTCATAACTGAAATCAAAGTAAATATTCCGTTTTACCTTCTCAATTATTTTATCATTATAATTTGACTTTTTTATATCAGTACACCTGCTGGGGTTAGACTTCGTCTTCCTTTTAAAATGTTAGCTTTTAACAGTTTATCTAACGAACGATAAACTCTCGATTTCAGCATCTTCGTATTTGGGCCAGACCCAATTCATTATACGAGTCAATAACGAACATAGATCGCTCACATAATTGGGCCGAACCCAATATATGAGTTTAAATACGATCATTCACATTTGAACATCGAACGTCGGAATGACAGATCGAAAGTGATCTTCCGCTCATTGACTCTACGGGCCGCGAACGATAGATCACGAGGACAAAGCCTTGTTTTCTACCCATCGTTCGTTGTTCATACCCAACAGTGCCTATAAGACATACTCATCATAACCATCAAACCCAATGTCGACGATGATGTGTCATGCCCATTATGAAAACTGACAAGTTCATAACTGACGATGGCATTACATTCATAACTGCAAAGATCTTGGTCCGAAACGAAGGTTCACTCAGGTAACCGTTCAACCTTGATCACAAATAGCATGCTTACACGTGTCCCTAAGGACAGCAGAAGAAACTGCTCATTGACGATTACGGGTCCAGAACCTTCATTCTTCCTCTATTTATAGAGGAAGACCCCATTTAAGAAAAGGATCCCATTCTCTCTCGGACAAGACTCTCTCTCTCTTTCCTTATTCTGACATATTTGCACTCTGCCGAAAGTTACCCAGAAATATCTTGTATTTTCTGAAATCATCATTGTACCCAGAAACATCCATATATAGTGAAAACAGTTACTAACAGAGGACGTAGCACATCGTTGGGCGAACCTCTTTATATCTTGGTGTTGATTGATTTATTCTTTTTTTTCTGATCTAATAATCTATGTTATTATGTTGCTATATGAGTTTCATTACGATATCCAAGGGCCCAAATAATCAATTATTACATTCTCTATACTAACTTTTATGTTAAATTTTGACTGTAGTAAAACTGGCATCTACAGTTTGGCACCCACCGTGGGGCCCTTGGCCATCCTACATCGGAAATTCATACAGCGACCATGGCAGAGGAACGTGAGCAGCAAGAGGAACTTCCACAGCGAAGCCCTGTACACCAGCTAGAAGCTTCCGACTCAGGAGCAAATTCCCATTTCACTAATCTAACACGATTAGTGGAAGAACTGACTCGGAAGCATGACAGTCAACAGAGTCAGATGGAAAGCATTACTGCAGAGAACCAGGTTCTCCAAAAATCTGTTGATGGCAATCAACTCACAAACCGCTTACTCGTATTACTACCACCCGTATGTCGAGTACTCCTCAGGTGCGAGCACTGGGGGCTGGCAACCAGCCACGTCACGCGACCAGCAAGGTGCAAGCGCTGGGGTTTGGCAACTAGCCACATCCTACAATCATCAAGGAGCGAGCGCTGGGGGATGGCAGAGCGCCACTCCCAATCACCCTCAGCGTTCGAGAGCCCTATTACTCCGATGCAGCCACTGTTCGCATCTGAAGATACTCCAGTAGTAAACGAAAGACGAGTGCAGGCAGAGACAGACATCACCAGGAACCAGTGCAAGAAGACAGACAACACCAACATGGCGTTCGACGCCCGACTTACCGCAACCACCAGAAGATCTCGTTCAACCAGGGACGACGAACGTTGAAGAGATGATGCGAAGTATAATGTCTGAGGAGATGAGGACGTTAGAAACCTAGATGCAGCAACGCTTCACTTCGCAAATTCACAAGGCCACAACCTCCACCCCGGGATTTGAAGATCTAGCTCGCGGTGTTTGAGAAACACCACTTACAAGCCGCATCACCAACACCATCACTCCGAAGTTCGGGAGTATTTCATTTCCAAGGTTCGATGGAATGTCGGACCCGCATGACCATCTGCTGCAGTACAAGCACGTTGTACAGTCGACGAACATTCCGACAAGAATGCTCGACGATATAATGTGCAAGCTTTTCGCTCAAAGCTTGAAGGGAGCAGCATTGAGATGGTTCTGCAACCTTCCACCAGAATCAATCGACTCGTTCGATGAACTCTCGCTTGAGTTCATGCAGAGTTATTCGGTCTATATCCAGTCCGGGAAGACAACCAAGGATTTATGGGACGTAATTCAAGGGCCACATGAGTCATTGCGCGCTTATATTAAGCGCTTTAGCAAAGCAATTTCAGAGATATCAGGGCTCGACGACGGGACGGCGAGAGAAGCATTGAAGAAGGACTTGAGACACAAGTCCCTATTCAAAAATTAGATCTTTGTCCGGTATCCTCCAACGATCCAAGATGCCTTACATCGAGTGAAGGGGTTCATCGAACTGGCGGAGGAGAATGAGAGATTCGAGCGCAATCTCACTCGCACGAGAGATAAAGTTTCAAAGGTTCGTGACGAGCGAGAAAAATTCTTTAGACTTGAGCGTCCGCGCCCAATACGTCGAACGGATCAAAGAGCTGAACGAACGAACAGGCGAGACCACAAGCGGCCACTCTCTCCTCCAAAGTACGCCCTTGGAATCAGTCCCTCAGAGCTCGTCGCACATCTAAAGCACTAGGATTTCGTCACATGGCCAAAGAAGCTGCCAGAGAATCCCGTCAGGGATAGGACGAAGTACTGCGAATTCCATAAAGATCATGGTCATCAGACCATCGATTGCAGAGCACTACGAGCAGAAGTTGCCGAACTGCTGAAGAAGGTTCACCTTCGAGAGTTCCTTACTGAGAAGGGCAGAGAGACGTATGGACTTGGCAACGAGTCCAAGGAGCGAAGGATTGTGCAGCACATTGAAGACACGCCTTCACCGCCGCCAGTTCGAAAAACGATTGGAGTAATCTGTGGGGGTTCGATTTACAGTGGAGAGACGGTAACTGCTATCAAGTCTCATAGAAGAAAAGCCACACAGCCAATCGCGACGATTTTCCCCGACGATCCCATCGAACATTCCATCAGTTTTCACAGTAGCGAGGCTACAAACCTTAGCCGACCTCACGACGACGCTTTAGTTCTAACGTTAAACGTATTGAATTACGAAGTGGGTCGGATTCTTGTTGATAATGGGAGTACAGCAGATGTCCTTTTCCTCTCAACTTTGAGGGAAATGGAGTTTTCGGAAGCAGATATTGAGAGTTCGACAGCCATTTTAATTGGCTTCAATGGAGAGTTGACCACTGCAGTCGGCAAAATTAAACTTCCTGTCTTTGCGGCAGGGGAGAACAAATTAACCAGCTTTTTAGTTTTGGATTGCCCATCCCCGTACAACATCATTCTTGGCAGGCCATGGATTCATATGATAAAGGCTGTGCCATCGACGTACCACCAACGAATCTGATTTCCAACCAAGAGAGGAGTTAAGGAGATAAGGGGCAATCAAGAAGTCACTCGTACTTGCTATCTTCATTCACTGAAAATGAAGAAGAGTGACAGCTTGTAGCAATTAGAGAAGAAAGAAAAGTCGAACGTCGAAGTACATCTGGACGTGGAGCAACTACATGAAATCCAGATCGATCCAGCACATCCAGATCGCGTCGTTAATGTTGGCTCATTGCTCGATTCCAATGTTCATAGTCAATTAGAGAGTTTTCTTCGTAACAATCAAGACGCTTCGCATGGTCACACAATGACATGCCAGGTATTGATCCAGAAGTTACAACGCATCGACTCAACGTCGATCCAAGCCACAAACCTGTTAAGCAGAAGAGAAGGAAACTCGGGATCGAACGAAATCAGATCATCAACGACAAAGTGCGAAAGTTGATCGAAGCTGGATTCATAAAGGAGGTTCAATACCCGGTCTGGTTATCGAACGTTGTAATCGTCAAGAAGAAGAAAGGAAAATGGAGAGTTTGCATCGATTTCACCGATCTAAACAACGCTTGCCCGAAAGATAGTTTTCCCCTTCCCCACATCGATCGATTGGTTGATGCAACAATAGGACATGAACTGCTTTCTTTCATGGACGCGTTCTCTGGGTTAACCAGATCCTCATGCATCCCGACGATCAAGAGAAGACAGCATTTATCACGGAGAGGGGAATTTACTGCTATAAGGTCATGCCATTTAGGTTGAAAAACGCCAGTGCAACGTATCAAAGACTCGTTAACGCTATGTTCACAGATCAACTGAGTCGAACGATGGAGGTATGTATTGATGATATGCTTGTCAAATCGCTAAAGGCAATAGATCATATCGGACATTTGTCCGAGTGCTTCTCGGTATTGCAATAACATAACATGCGTTTGAATCCATCAAAGTGTTCGTTCGGTGTCTCATCCGGAAAGTTCTTGGGCTACATCGTAACGCAAAGAGGTATTGAGGCCAATCTAGATCAGAAAAGGGCCATCATGAATATGCCATCTCCAAGAAACAAGCAGGAGATTCAGAAGCTGACTAGCCAGATTGCAACACTGAACATATTCATTTCACGTTCGACTGACAAATGCCTGCCCTTTTTCAAGTTGCTAAAGGGAAATAAAAAGTTCAAGTGGAACGAACAGTGTCAACACGCGTTTGATGAACTTAAAAGGTATTTGTCAAATCCTCCGATTCTATCCAAACCTCTAACTGGTGAAAATCTTTTTCTTTATTTAGCAATAACTGACGATGCAGTAAGTGTTGTTCTTGTACGGGAATTGAACGGCGAGCATCCGATTTATTACGTCAGCAAGTCGCTGCTTGATGCAGAAACGAGATACCCAGTGGTTGAGAAATCAGCCCTAGCCCTTGTTACCGCTGCAAGGAAGCTGAGGCCATATTTCCAATCGCACTCAATCGTCGTAAAGTCAACGTACCCCCTTCGAGCCATTCTTCATAGTCCGAACTTATCGGGACACTTGACGAAGTAGGCGGTCGAATTGAGCGAATTCGACATCGAATACCGGGTACGAACAAGCCTAAAATCACAAGTACTTGCTGACTTTGTAGCTGAACTCACGCCAGATCCTTCCACAACGAACACTAAAGAAGAGTGCTACTGGACGCTCATGGTGGACGAAGCATCAAATGTTAAAGGATCTGGAGTGGGAGTATTTTGCAAGTCTCTGGAAGGAGAGATAATCGAGCAGTCGTTTCACCTGGGATTTGACACTTCAAACAACGAGGCTGAATATGAAGCCTTAATCGCTAGGCTACGTTTGGCGAAAGCGCTGGGGGCTCGACGTTTGAAGATTCAAAGCGATTCACAACTCGTTGTGAACCAAGTGCTCGGTGAGTACGTAGCCAAGGATACGAGAATGGAAGCCTATCTGAACGTTGTTCGTTCGCTTGTACATCACTTTAATGAGTATTCGATTCAGCAAGTTTCGCGGGATTTGAATACACAAGCCGACGTCTTGGCCTCGTTTGGTTCAACGTCTGAGCCAAATTTACGTCGAAGTGTACCAATTGGATTTATCGAAAAGCCCAGCATTCATGTTGAAGCCATGACGACGACTGACGAATTGAAAGAAGATTGGAGAAAGCCCATCATTGATTACTTGAAAGAAGGGTTGTTATCCGACGACAAGCAAGAGGCACGAAAAATCCGAACAAAGGCTGCGCAATTCTCAATGATTAATGACATCCTTTACCGACATTCTTTTAATGGCCCTTACGCTCGATGTCTGGATGAGAATGAATCTGTATACATATTGAAGGAAGTCCATGAAGGAGAATACGGGAACCACTCTGGAGGAAGATCTCTCTGCAACAAAGTCAAATTGACAGGGCTACTACTGGCCCACGATGCTCCAAGATAGCGAAGACTTTGTAAAACGATGTGACAAATGCCAGCGACATTCCCCAGTATTTCATCAACCCGCAGAGCGATTGTCGAGCGTTGGATCTCCTTATCCATTCATGAAGTATTCAATGGACATTGTCGGGCCATTCCCAAGAGCGAGTGGTCAGCGCAAATTTCTACTTGTACTCACTTATTATTGTACAAAGTGGGTAGAGGCAGAGGCATTTGCAGAAATAAAGGATTCGGACGTCGAAACCTTCATTTGGAGGAACATTATTTGCAGATTCGGATTGCCCTAGAAAATTATAGAGGACAATGGATCCCAATTTATTTCGGGCAACTTCAGAAAATTCTGTCTGAACTGGAAAATCGAGCTTAGCTTTTCCACACTAAGGTACCCCCAAGGGAATGGACAAGCTGAAGCCACCAACAAGACAATTGTACAGAATCTGAAGAAGAAGCTCGAAGCTCGAAGCTCGAAAAGGACGATGGGCAGACGAACTTCATAGCGTGCTTTGGGCATACAGAACGACCCCTCGAAGATCAATCGGAGAATCACCCTTTTCATTAACATTCGGTGCGGACGCTGTTATCCCGGCAGAGATTGGCGTTCCTACACTCCAACGTCAGCTATCATTGGAAAATGAAAGTTAGAATCAAGAGATGATCAACGACAGTCAGGACACTCTTGACGAACGACGAGACAGAGCTCTTATCCGTATGGCGAGTTATCAACAGTTTGTAGCTAAATACTACAACTCGAAAGTTCGTTCTTGAACTTTCAACAAAGGTGATCTCGTTCTTCGCAAAGTGTTTCAGAACACTGCCGAGCCAAACGCTGGAAAGTTGGGAGCAAACTGGGAAGGCCCTTACAGGGTCATTAAAGTAATCCGCCCGGATGTTTATTGACTTGAAACAATCGATGGTGTGAAGGTTCTCCGCAGTTGGAATTCGCATCACCTACGAAAGTACTACGTGTAATTTTTTTTTCGATGTAGAAGTTTTTGTCAAAACTTGCAATTTTTTATGACTTGTTTTTGTAAAGGCTAGATCCGTTACGTCGATCGTTCGATTCAATGTCGAACCCGTAGGTCTACACCTAAAGACCTTCATTTTTACCCACATGAACTACGTTCGACTTGATCCCTAAACATTGGGTACGTAGGTAGCTCGTATACGTTTGTACGAGTCCAGTCAAAAATCACACAATTTCAATGCTCGATCGAACTATGAATCGCTTGATCCCTAAACGAAGGGTACGTAGGCAGCTCATCACACATGAATGAGTGCAACTACTTAATTAAAAACATATTTTTCCTGAATTGTCATACAACGTTCGTCTTTACAAACATTGTCAAACTTTTGACTTGACCCGACTCGTAAACGTTCAATAACTTGTGGCTCAGAGTTCAACGTTCCTTCTTATGAACTTTAAGAGCTAATTCGTTGTTCGTTTCGGCAGACAATCATCAACGTCATATCCAAACAAAATGTGTAAAAATTCTAAGTTTGTATTTAATTAAAAAAAATTGAATTACAATCAAATGTTCGACAAGGAGAAAAATAAAAACAAAAACATATGAAAAATGAAGCATTGTCTAATCCCGTGCTTCGCGGGCTGCAGCAGCAACTTCGACATCGACTGATTCTTCTTGTGCAGGCCCAGGCTCGATGTTCATCAGTGCAGGAGCAGTTCCATCATCGGGAGCAGATATCGAACAATCAGCTTCGTTAGCTGTATCTTCATACAGCTCGATCTCTTCGTCGACATCAGCTTCGACTAGGAGTCCTTGCTTGTACTCCTTCAAGAGATCGTAACGAGCTTTCATTGTTGCTCTCGAGTACTCGTTAACAATATCTGCTACGAGCTTTGCATTGTCCGCTTCGAGGGTGTTTATTTTGGCCATCGCCTCATTGTAACGCTCGACCATGACTTTCATCATATCCGAACCCTCTTTCGCTTCCTGCAAAACATTTTGAAGCTGCCCTGTCAAACCTTCAGCACTGGCCTTGACATCTCCGAACTTTTGTTCGATGTCAAGCAGCTGCTGCTTACGTTGAGTTTCTCTCTCCTCGAGTTCTCGAACACTGATTTCAAGCTCTTTTATTCGAGCCCTATGTTCGACATTTTTATCAGATGTTCACTTCAGAAGCTCCATCACTCGAATGTTTGTCTGCAAAGAAATGACCGAGTTCAAAAAAGTTTCAACGTTGATACTTGATGTTGAAATCCGGAAGTACAATGTTCAGATTGTAAAATTATCAACATATACCTTTAAGTCATCCCACAAGAGGTCATCCAGATGGCCATGAAGGGAACCTTGGCTCAACGATTCAGCATCCGCTTCTGAAAGAAGTTGATTCATTATTCGGACGCTCGTTCCCTTGTCTTGGAGGAGCCTTGCCCTTGGAGAAAGATTGACCTCTACTTCCAGATCTTCCCCTACAAGAGATCCAAGTGCAACTTCTGGCTCAGGAGTCGCAATTTTCGACTTCTTGCTTCGCTGTGCCGGAAGCTTTCTCTTCCCCTTCTCGACAGCCTTCCTCTTCTTGGCAGGAGGTGAGGTCGGCTTCGCTGGGGGCTCAGGGGAAGATTCCAATACTGGAAAAGGAGCAGGCTCGTTAGCCTTGCCAGCATTTTCGGTCGTTGCTTGCAGCAGCCTTCGCTGCTTCCCTCGCAGCCTTTCGTTGAGCAAGCAGCTCCTTTGGCGAAGGAAATACTACGCTCATTGTATCCAATGCAAAGTCTGCGATCAATGCCTCCTCATCAGTTAATGGGTCAATGAACAGTGGAGGGCCAAAGAGTCTCCTCAGCGCTCCCCTAATCACAAATGACCAATCTACCCAGGAAGGAACTCGTTTAGGAATACCTATTGGGATTTCCACCAAGTCCTTCCAAAGGCTCGACGCTCTAAACCGTCTGGGGTCTTGTATTTCGTCCCACTCTCTGTTCGACAGAACGAGCAGTCGTTCAAGCTTTTCCTCGAACAAAAGACCTTAGGGGGTGGCTTCTTGGATTCCTTGTCTACAAAAACAGAAAAAATATATATCAGTAATCGAACGATGAACAAAATCATACCTTCGACCCTCGACGTTCGATACTTACGAAGAGTTCCCCACAACGGGTAGAATGTGTTGGCGAGTCCTCCCATTGACTTCTCATTAACATGCATAAAGAAGTAATGGTCCTGCCAATATCTATCGGCGTTCTTCATCTCACCAATGATCTACTTCTTTCTCCTCGGATACATAGAGTATCGACCATGATCCCTAGGGTTTTCTTGTGGATAATACAATGCGAGAATATCTTCAACTAACAGTTCGACGCTTGCCTCCTCAGCCAGAACGATCAATCCTAAAAAAATCCTCATCCCATTCGGCATTAATTGTGGGATGGCAAGTTGATAGTGGTGCATGGTCTGAATAAGAAGAGGAGGAAGTGGAAGCCTAAGTCCACACTCAAAATAGATGGTGTACAAACATATCCATCCTTCGGAAACAGTGTCTGCTCGCTCGTCCTTGAATGGCAGATGAAGTTGGACCTCGTTCGGAAACCCGAAGCGACCTCTAATCTCTGACAAGTCTTCTTCCGTCAAGACCGATCGAGGGTTCGATGTTTGAAGAAATGATTCTACGCTCAAACATCGAAGAGGTCTGGTTAATCGAGCGATAGGAAGAATTGATAAAATTTCCTCTCCTGATGTTGTCGCTGGTCGATTCCTTTTTGATGCTTCATCACTCGTTCCAGCATCTCTTCTACTTTGTTCGTATTCATGCTCGAACCGCGAACGATGAAGTGTCGAAGTCAGTTCATCATCAGAACTGCTGTCGCTAGAGTCGACGCTCGACCAGGATACATCGACATCTTCGATGGGTTGCTTTTCCTTGTCCATTTGCTCACAAACCGAATCTTGGACGAACGATGGGAGAATTTCAGATCAAAAGTTTCTACTACACAGAATCCCAAGAAGATTAGGATGAACACGAACAGCAAACCAAAAACCCAAAGAAAACCCAGAAAGAAATCGCAAAACCCCTCAACCAAATCACTCACCTGAGAGAATGCAGAAAAACTAACCAGAAAGATTCGAAAATAGAGCGAAAAACACTTTACTAAACCAAAATTACATAAAATGGAGGAGGAGAAGAAGAGAAATCTTGCCTGAAAGTTCGAAGGTCTTGGGAAACTCTGGGTTCTGAAGTTTTCGAAATGCTCCAAATGACTGAAATAAGGAGTGAAAGTGAGCATACGAAGAGTTATATAGCTTCGCAGTGCATCTAACGGTCCCGATTTTTTCAGGAAACACTTGATCAAACGGTGTGAATAACGTAACTCTTCGAATTCCCTCTCAAGAGACCGTACGTCGCAACAGTTCGAATCCCGAAATTTCGCGTGCTCCAGCTCAGACTTCTTACATCACAACGGTACGAATTTCAAAGAAACATTACTGCCGTTTCAGAACAACCACTTGGTACATGCCACGTGTGTGAAATATCTTTTCTCACTGGGCTCGAGATTTTCCATCGATTGATTCGTCAGTTCATTCAGATTTCCCTAATCTGATGTAACGACTGATGCAATTTTCTCGCTAATCATCAAACACTCTATCGAAGATTCATCGCTCAATAGAGTGGGGGGCTATATGTTGGGGTTAAACTTCGTCTTCCCTTTATAACGTTAGCTTTTAACAGTTTATCTAACGAACGATGAACTCTTGATTTCAGCGTCTTCGTATTTGGGCCGGACCCAATTCATTATACGAGTCAATAACGAACATAGATCGCTCGCATAATTGGGCCGGACCCAATATATGACTTTAAATACGATCATTCACATTTGAACATCGAACGTCGGAATACAGATCGAAAGTGATCTTCCGCTCATTGACTCTACGGGCCGCGAACGATAGATCATAAGGACAAAGCCTTGTTTTCTACCCATCGTTCGTTGTTCATACCCAACAGTGCCTATAAGACATACTCATCATAACCATCGAACCCAATGTCGACGATGATGTGTCATGCCAATTATGAAAACTGACAAGTTCATAACTGACGGTGGCATTACATTCATAACTGCAAAGATCTTGGTCCGAAATGAAGGTTCACTCAGGTAACCGTTCAACCTGAATCACAAATAGCATGCTTACACGTGTCCCTAAGGACAGTAGAAGAAAACTGCTCATTGACAGTTACGGGTCCAGAACCTTCATTCTTCCTCTATAAATAGAGGAAGACCTCATTTGAGAAAAGGATCTCATTCTCTCTCGGACAAGACTCTCTCTCTCTCTTTCCTTATTCTGACATATTTGCACTCTGCCGAAAGTTACCCAGAAATCTTTTGTATTTTCTGAAATCATCATTGCACCCAGAAACATCCATATATAGTGAAAACAGTCACTAACAGAGAACGTAGCACATCGTTGGGCGAACCTCTTTATATCTTGGTGTTGATTGATTTTTTTTTTTTTTTTTTCTGATCTAATAATCTATGTTATTATGTTGCTCTATGAGTTTCATTACAATATCCAAGGGCCCAAATAATCAATTATTATATTCTCTATACTAGCTTTTCTGTTAAATTTTGACTGTAGTAAAACCGGCATCTACAACACCCTAAACTTATCACACAATTATAATTTACACCTTAAACTTTTAATTTTGACAATTTACAATATGAACTTATAAACCTTTAGCAATTTAATTTACCCCTCATTAATAAAAATGTTGATTTCAAATATTAAAAACTTCTTATGTTATTTAAGTTTAAAAAATGCTATTTAACTATTTTCATTTGTTAATAATGAATATCAATCAAGAAAAAATATGATTTGTTTGAGTTAATTATATAATATATATCTTCCGACTTTAATTATTTCTAGATTTATTCCCCTAAAACGACAAAATTGCATTTATAGTTTATAAAAAAAATATATTTTAATACAATTTTAAAAAAATCTTGAATTTTTTTTTCTCTAAATGTTTAAAATATTTTTCAGAAAATTTTCCTCGAAAACATATCTTTAAGACATGCTTCAACTGTAACAAAAGGGTATTTGTCTTCTCTTTTTTCATCCACAAGATACGATGAAGAATTGAAACAAGTCATGCAACCTGTTAAAGTTTACATGAACTTCAGGCAGTAGGTGACTTGTATATATATATATATATTATATGTATAAATATAAACAAATAGAAAAGCTAGTTGCACCGCCCCAACCCACAGATCATGGTTTCACTATATACAGAATGGTAAATATGGTGATCACAGAAGAAGCCAATTTGTTGTCTCACAATTGTTGTTTCTCTTTACCTCACACATGACAACTTGGGGACTCGGACACCACCAACAATCCACAACTCCGCAAGCTTTTGAAAGGAGGGCCTTTTGTTGTTGCCGCTGCTCTCTCTCTCACACACTCTCTCTGTGCGCGCCAGATGATCCCAACCATCTTACGAGAATAGGGACTACCGGCGTTGCTGGCACATTAGGCATACGGTGGCAGGCTTTGTATTTGAAAAGGTACAGTATTCACAAGATCACATACCTGCACCCACATTGTCTACGTTTTTGCTCGATCCACCAGTTCGACTTGTTCCCTTCCCCCTTCCACCCTTCCCTTTGCTGGTTCCTGCCATACTTTTTGAGCTCGTTCCGCTGCAAGTCCCTTGTGAGTCCACATCTGATAGGCCATTCTCTAATGCCCTAACTAGGTTCTCGAAGTAATTTCTTGTCACCCTGTTGCATAAAGAATTTAACATGATTAAACCGAAGCAGGGAGGGATGATCTGATGTCAACTGTTAATTGCGCATGCCACTCATTAAGAATGTGGAAACCAATTCTTAGCAAAAAGAAAGTATGAAAACCAACAAATCAAAACAATGGATATTTTTGTAATCAAATATGAGAATTCCAAACTCATTTAGTTAGTTAAACTCCTTCAAATGCATTGCAGTCAAGACAAGCTCGCCAAGAATACTGCATCTGAAAGAGATGACACGTCTATCTCAAAGAAATTACTGTTAAAGACCCACATATTTAGGTCCGATTTTGAGCAGTCACTGTATGTAAATTATAAATGGTAACTATACCCCTACTGAAGGTGCTTGCAAATCTCCAGAGCCATCCAAACCATAAATGCTAACAAACCAAACTCAAATTACTCAGCGAAAACCATTTTTCTCCCCTCTAACTAATTCCAACTCATCTTAACGTGTTCTATAGTATATTTGCGGATATGTGGGTAAATGGCCCTTTTTTAAGAAGTTTTTTTTAACAACTGTCTGAAGTTTTGTACAATTAGAAAAATAGCCTTTTTTTTTTTTTTTTTTAAGAAAACGGAGGTCAATCAAAGATTGGCTGGTTGACCATGTTGACCAATATTAATATGTGATTTTACCAGTCAATCACTGATGAACTAATTAAACGGAAACCCGGGTGAATATTCAGGGGATCAATGTAAAAACCCATTAAAGAAAAATAAGACACAAACATGGAAGTTCAGACATCTACAAGGTAAATGTAACCTGTGAAGAAATTACGTGATCTTAGAATTGATAAAAGAAACTATAACAATTAAGAGCACAGCAGAAATATAGATAACTGATAACAACAACAAAAGCTCTGTAAGACATAATCTTTAGAACTAGTCAGAGTATAATTTTGATATGCATAGGGGTCCCATTCTTTTCTTGGGCTACAAATTCAATAAAAATATACTTAAAAGACAACATAATTTAAACACGGTACCCACCTCGTGAGTCCAGCTAGCTTTGTACGAAAGTCATTGAATTCTTTTGATGAACCATCAGCAGTTAGGAACTGTTGTAGTTCCTTCTCCGCACATTGATGAAGCCTCTCCAAACCAGACTCTGCCTCACCTGCACACGCATGTAGGGTAGTCAAATATCATATTCTGATTTAGTTACAATTTTGACATAGTTGCTTGTAATAACAATAGACCTCACCATACATATTTATACCTTGCAAATACTCAAAAAACTGTCTCTTAGCATGCTCATACTCTGGTAAGTAGTATCCATATGAATAGGTCCACTTGAGTACTCTTCTACATTCAACAATCTGGCAAAGGAAAGGTACCATATAATTAATTCCAAGATTGCTTTTTAAAGATAATTAATTCCAAGATTGCTTTTTAAAGATGGGGGAAAAAATATCAGCATAATGCCAGAGAAAACGAGACTGCAATTCTACCGACTAGGATCATCTTAGAAAAAGAAAAACAAAGCCGGGCCAGGTAATGGTAATACAGTTGGTGAATTACAGTTCGAAAGATCCGGTTAAATAGAACCACATTGACAGAGTATAAATCTACCACAATATTAGTGTCAGGTTTTCGTTTCAAATTTTATGCAGTATGCCTGTGCAAATATGATCTATCAGACCTTACTCCTAATTCTCTATTTTATTAAAGAATTCAACAATTATGAGGCTCTTACATCAGAGCATATCGGTCAATCAAATCTCTACTCTCTCCTCTCTCCCAAATTATATTAAATGCTAAAACAAAGGGACAGCCCAGACTAGTTAGAAATTCCATCCCAAGGACAGAATGGGCCTTTATAATGATTAAGGATCCATACCATCTGCTCTGGCTAATCAGAACAAATATCATCAAAATCCAAGTAAATTCACATCAATGTGCTTCAACTTAATTTCTTTTTAATACACACACACACATGCATACATTCAAAGCCTTATTTCTGGTCCCCAGTACTAAGTGAACAACTGAAAATCATCCATCATAACAATAACCTAGAGAGTTCACCTGCTGCCAAGCCTCTGTAATGAACTTGAGCTGAGACTCGGGTTGACTTTGTGTCTCACTAAGCTTTTCCATCTATGAAAAAACAAGATCCAACAATCAGCTATTACAACCAGTGGTAACCATGTAGCCAAAAAAGGTCGAACATAGTTCCAATATGTGTAGAAATTAGAAGCCAGTTATATGGAAGTATCTACTTACATGGACAGTTTGCATTTGATGCAAATCTGCAAGCGCTTTCTGCCTCGACTGCAAAATAAAAACACAAATTTTCAAGTGGATTGAAATGAAAGTAACACCAAAGGCTTTTACATGAAAAGCAGGACTATTTTATTTGTCTCTCTCATGGCCTAGATAAGTTATTTTACATGACAAAGATGAACACTTGGGTATTCAAAAACACAAAAACATAATAGACAGAAATCTAGCCACCAGCTAGAGCTCAATAATTCCCGTCTTTTCACGATAAATATGTAAGCTGACATCTTATTGAAGCAAAGCTTTGAACATCTTACTGAAGAAAAAAGTACAGTGAAAACAAAAATTAGAATAGGGGAATCCCACCCCTCCCCTTTTGTTGAAGGGTATTGTCATAGACTATGAACTAATTATTGACAGTGATATGCATAACATACAAGAAAACCCAAAAAATATCCCGATAAAACTGCTTATCCTCAACAAACTAAAAGAAAATATGAAAACGGCACCGTTTAAAAATAAAGATTAGCACCATTTAAATGGCCTGAAGGCAAATATCTAAATCCCCGATATCGCAAAGAAAATACAAAAACAGAAATAGGGAAAGACTCGGAATACCGTTTGATTGCTTGCCCAACGTTCATAATAATGAGTGTATCTCTCCAAAGAATTCTTTGCCATTTCTCTTCGTCTCTCTGCCTCATCATACTACAAGAACCAATAAGAATTTTAGAATAAAAATAAAACATAGGTAATCTAGAAAGATAGCACAGATGTTTGAGGACACAGCCAACTATAATCTGATATTTCAGAGAAAGTATTAGATTCCATACAGCTCCCTCTTGCTTAGCTGCCTCATAACGGTTACAAGCATAGAATCCACCTGTCCTCTCACCATGATCCGCCCATGCTCCAAGGCACAGCCTGCACATATTTGGAAATAACATTTTAAACACACGTGTATGAGCTCAGATTATCAAAAAAATTTGGTAAGTTAAGGTAACTATAGAAATTCAAATAACAAGTTACGCAAGAATAACAAAATAAACTCCTCCAGTGTAATAAAGAATCCAAGCATCTGCCAAACTTTCGTTTTAACACGAAATAAACTCTTCAGGGATATCAATTTCTCCAATAAATCTATAATACGAAATATAAAACTCACCAGCAAAATTCAAATTTACAAGGTGGTGTGCATGTCATGTGCATGCACCCTTGGTTTTTCTCAATAGGCCGCTTGCACTTAGGACATGGTTTGGAGTTAGCAAGTATCCTGAAAATATTACATGAAAAATAACTAAATATAAAAATTTTAAAAATTTAAAAAAAATTATAAAAAAAAACATTGCAAAAGGGACCATGATCCTTACTTCACTAGTCATTTATGGCCAGGTTAAACTATCCAAAGAAAGAAAAAATAACTAAATTAAATATCATCGTAGAAGTTTCTAGCACATGTTTCACCTACTGGAAGACGTCGTCAAGTTGTTCCTTTGCAACTTTTATTACTATACTTTTTTCTTTTGTTCTTTTACCTATTCCATCTTCAATAAGTCATCATTTCATATTTCTTTTGAAACGAAAAGCTACACTTTACCAGTTCATGTTTTCAGACTCGGCACTGTTCTTTAAAATCCACTTTGCCACAGTGCCACAGTCCACTGGACGATGAGCTTCCTCTGTGCACTGCAGGTCCAACAGAATGTAGCCACTGATGCAGTAAAGTACACAGAAATAACTAGTACTAGAATCACAAAAGCAGAATAAAAAGAGAGAATTTTTAAGAAACTTACATTCCAGCAAAATCCGTAAGTACAGAGGCATGAAACATCATAATTTTCATTGTCACCAACAAAATTTACAGCATATTCACAACCTGGTGCAGGACACCACTTGGTCTATTTCAAGCCAAAAAACATGAAAAGATTAGGTACTCCAATTAAAATATTGAGGAAAAAAATTATACAGATAGTAAATGAATATAGGAAATGGACACGTCAAATATAAGATACAAAGTACATCTTCACCCAGAAGAAAGTTTCCAATACATACATATACGTATATATACGTGTATATATATATATATATATATATACATGGATATAGATAAGAAGCCAGTTGACAATAAACCTGAAGCTGAAGATTAGAAAATGGATAACAGAGGGTAGAGAGTTAACCTTCAACACATTGAGGAAGAAAGTGAGAGAGAGAATTGACAGATACATGCCACCACTCATTTCGGATAACCTCATTTCAATTTTTTCCTTTTTAGTTTAATTTTATGCTGAATGAACTTTGGCGTTATCAGCATACTATATTTTTTTTTTTTTTTTTTTTTTTAAGTCATACTGGAAACATTCTCCAGTCTTTACATAATGAAAGAACACATGACTGTGTTACACAGTAGCTCCATTTATAGGTTCTATGCAAATACTGGACCAGACAACCCAGCTAACTGCGTTGCAAAATTGCTTTCATGCATCTTATATGCATACACAATTCATAAAATGCAGGCCTATATTCTTGTGCAGAAGACAAATAGGAATTATTAAACAGAACGACTAAAATCTATTGCATATGCTTTCTAATCAAACACAAGTTGACAATCCCGAAGTAAAAAGGCACAAAAGAGATGTTCACAACAGATTTTGTAGGGTGCAAAGTTGCAACTATCTGACTTACCTTTTTGTTGTCTTCTATATAAGACCTATGAAGGTAACGAGAGTACTTTTCCTTATCTTCATCAGAAGCCAAGGAATTGATCATGTCTTGACCAACGGCAGCACCACAAGATGGATCAGGGCACCTCAGCAGCAAGCATCCAGGACCGTCGTTAATTGATGTACTGATGTAGCCTACCATAATATATAACGTAAGTGGAAGAAAGAAGAAAGAAATATGTGAGCAACTGAAGGAAGAAAAAAAATAGAGAGAAAGCACAAAAAATGTGGTTGGGAAGAAGGAAGGATTGGCACCAAAATTGGACCAAACCATTTGTTTGTCAGGCTAACAAACATAGAGTAAGGCATCAATTGCTCAATAAGATCAAATCTTTTTTGATTCCATGATGGACTCCTTTGAAAAACATTGATGTGTGTAAACGAGGCGCTCTACCTATGCTTGTGATACATATTTTATCATGTAGATAATTTCTTGTCAAGATGAATATTCCATGGTAAAATACCATATCTCTTTAATCTGTTTGATTGGTATTGCTTATCAGTGATATTCAATACATAATCTATCTATGTGATAGATTCTCGTTTGTTTTTCTTTGTGATGGCAAATGACCTAATTAACTCAGTGATTAGAGTATTGCTTTCATACGGTGAGAGTCATTGGTTCAAGTCCAATAGTAGAAAAGGGAGGGAAAACAATGGCAATGGAATGAATAAAGAACAAGCAATAAAAAAATAATTAAAAGCAAAAGTGAGACTAATGGATATTTCTTGCATCTAAATGAACAATACAAAGATCAAGTGAATAACAGCAACTCAATATCAACAAAACATGCACAAAATGAAAATTAAGATTGTTGTTTAAAAGGATGGCAGATTATAATCCATACACTTTTTACAAACAGTGAAACTGGGGAGGAAAATATAGGAATAACAGAAAAATCAAGGTTAGCAGTATAAAGTAAATAACATCAACAAAATTTTTAGAGCAACCAAAACCACCGAGAGATTTGCAATTTTCCATTCAGAATCAGAGCAGGAAAAACAAATGAATCAAATGTAGAAATCTCAACTCCCAAAGACAAATGTGAAACAAACCTGCCCAGCAAGCACTACAGAAAGGATGACCACATGCAGCGGATTTAATTCTACCGCGGGGAAAGGATTCAAAACAGATCCCACAAGTAAGCTGCAGAACGTATGACGTATAGAATCAGAAGATATCAATGTGCAGCATGAAGAGGTTGAAAAACAATCTACATAGAACAACAACTAAACCAAAGTGTCACAATAAAGTATCTAGATGGCTTACTTCTCTAGCATTAGGAAACCAAACGACGGGCTCCTCCAACAAACCAACCATTTTTCTTACTCTTTCTTCATCAGCAAACCATGCTTCATGCACTTTACTTACACTCCTGCAAGACTGACTTTCTTTAGAACAGAACGCAGGAGAGAGAGAAAGAGGTAGTTTATCGTATAAAACAAATAAACGAAAATTGCACGGCCAACAATGATATGTAATGTCATAGTAATAGCATTGTAGATCCTACCCTTCATGCTTAAAAACAAGCATCACTTGGTTAAAAACAAACAACTGCAATTCGCACATTAGGTTTTATAGACTCTCGACAGCCGGAAAAAAATAATGCAGGATATAATGCGGAATAGCACAAGATAGGAAACAAACTAAATAAGGCAAGATAATGCTCTATCTATGCATAATTAATACCACGCATGAATATGAACAACAAAAGATCAGCAACCATAAAATGGCAGTTTACCAGTTAAAGTGTCGGAGTAAGATGCCTGAAGCATCTCGTGAAATGGAAAGAACAGTTGATACTCTTGTAATGTCATCATCCTGGCGTTGCTGTATGTCTGTGTCCTTCAAGACAATATAATTATTCTGAAATAAACGGAAGATTTTTTATTTGAAGGAAATTTAAAACAAATATGTGATAAACCAAGAAAGTGAGAACAAGTAAATTTAATAAAAAAACAAAAGTACTTGAACTTTGTTTTCATTTTAAAGAAATAAGGCACCATTGGCATATTGAATTTCCTTCGAAAGAAGTAAAATAATTATCTTCCATTTTGACCATTTTACAATTAAATTTTCATAGTTTTCAATTCATCTATGGGTGTTGTATCATAACCCATGCATATGTCAGATAGGTGTATCATAAAGACAAGCGAAGGAGGAGGAGAGGGGGAACTGTCGAAGTGTATGGTGCTAGCGGCTTTCGTGATGATATGAATGGAAAGAAACACCAGAATTTTTAAACATGAACAGAAGTGTTGTGTGTGTGTGTGGGGGGGGGGGGGGGGGGGCGGGGCGTGCCTGTGGGGGTGGTGCGTCAGCTTACAAAAAAATGTTTGCAGATGCGACCATGAATTGAACCAGTTTGGAACATTCAGCTATGGACGGACAAATTTTACCACCCCATCTGGTAATTGGGTTCCCTTTTCTGAAATCCAAACCACACTTTTTTCCATCTTCAAAACTCCCATATGGATCAGATTCCCGGTTCAAATTGGGAATCATGGTTCTATGAGGCAAGTTTTGGTTTTATGGTTGTTTTTGTTATAGTTTTTAGTTTTTGTTTTTTGTTTTCCTTTTTGAGCTACTCTGATGACTTATTGTACTTGACTTAGTATTGGATCCTTTGTATCATTTTTCGTAGGCATTGTTTTATAATTAGCAAAAAAGCTATTGTCTTTAATCATAAAACTTCGTCCCTTTAAACAAAATATGTAGGCATATATATGTAAATGCATAAATTAATCAATAAACACAAGCTAAGAGATGATCCACTCCAACACATATATAGGTAAGTAAAGCTTATGCATTTACACCACAAAATGCCTATCTCATTCATATGCAAACATAAAATTGATCCAATAGTTTTTCAGTTCTTTAAAAGTTAAGCTGGAAAATAAATCACAATTCCAATAACTTAGTTAGCTTCTTTCTTTCTTTCTTTCCTTATTAGAAATAGCAACATTGACATCAGTTGGCTGGGCACAAAATCTCAAAAACCAAAACCCTAAATTCCTCAATATAAATTGATCAAGCTTTTTTTTTTAACTTTTTGACAATTGAAATTCTGTGGTTTTGGATTAAGAAAAACCAGTGTGGAACCCTTAATTCACCACACAAAACAAAAAAAAGGCAGTATCCAAAATTGTATCTCGTTTATTTAGAAAACTCAGAATGTAGAGCGAAACAATAATAAAGCTGGTGATCAACAATCAAGAATGTATATTTCCTTTTCTTTTTTTTTTTAAGCTTTCTCGGGAACCAAACATAGAGAAGTTGAGGAGAAAAGGGGGAACAAGAGTGACCTCGGGGCGACGAGAGTGGATCCTCTCGAAATCCTCGGCATCGTCCTCGATAACGTAATCAACATCGGCATCGTCGTCGCTGCAGTAGTAGTCGAACCCCATCTCGTCACTGTAGAAGCCCTCGTCGTCGTCGTTCTCGACAGACTCCACGTCGTTGGCGTCATGCATATCGTCGTCGGAGTCCATCGTCGGAGCGGGCAATTCACCACCACAAAACCCTAACCAACGCTCGGTACTGCGTTTGGCTGCCGAGAAACCGAGGGGAAGAAAAACAAAATAAAATAAAATGAAAGGAAAGACTGGAATCAGAAATTTGGTGAGGGGCTCTTCTACATTTATAGTTCCTTTTTTAATTAATAAAGTTTTTTTTTATACTTGACCTTGGTTTGGTAAATTACGCTCTCTTTTTTATTTGTCTTCTTACTCTTATTTTGTAGGTCCTACTTCCGTTTCGGTATCGTCGATGGCACATGCGTCGTAGATTGAGGTCCGCGAAGCATAATCGGAAAAAAGTCTTCATTACCCAGTACTCTCGCGTTAGGAAAGCTTTGGCGCGACCCATTGCTTCCTGCCCTGATCCGCCGGCCTCCATCGTTTATTCCTCTTTCGGTTCGAACTCGGTTAACCTGGTAGGCTTTCTCAAACTTGTCGAACAATTGTTAATTTGTGGGAATTTTGAGTTTCATGATTTCAATCTAGAGTTGTTAGTAATTTGTGCTAAATTTGTTGCGATACTAAAACTCAGAAATGTTTGGTTTTCTGTTTATTGTCATGTGTTGAATTTCGATGTTCAAGTTGAGTTTAAACTTTACATACTCAAACATCGTATCCGTATCGTACACGTATAAATTATTATCATTTTTTTTAAATATTTTTTTCCATTGTATTCGCTAGATTACGCAAATGCCCCGTAAATCTTCGGGTGAGACGTTTGCTTGGAACCCCGTCAAGGAAAAACGGTTACTGAAAAAATTGGATGACTTCTACTCATCCAATCCCAGCCAACAGCCTGCCATGCAGCTATATGACGTATGGGCCAATGAGTTTAACACCGAGTTTGGTGGCGTTCACGCTCGCGGCTCTACTTTATACCAAAAAAAAGAGCGCATGAGAAAAATTTATAAGGGTTGGAAAGTCTTGAAACACCAGACCGGCCTAGGGTACGATGCTGAAGCCGATAGAGTAGTTTGCTCAGATGAGGCGTGGCAGAGTTTCATCAAAGTAATATTAATTTTCTAATAAGTATTTCATGCTTATTATATTTATTAACCACTTGACTAGTAGAGACGGATGACGTGGCATATCCCATTTTGCAGGATCATCCACTATGCAGACATCTCTGTTACGAGGGCTTTCGCCATAAGGAGTTGCAGTACAACGTGTTCGAGAAAATGCACGCGGCTGGCGCCTACGATTATGGATCAGTTACGATGGGGGACGGCAGTAATCCATCCGTTGACTACGAGTTCAACTTCGCCAACTCTGAAACACACCCGTGGTTAGAGGAGGACCTAACCCCGACCGCCGGTGGGCGGCAGGCCGACACGCGGCAACGGCCCGATGTCGCCGGTCCGTCCCGACGTAGTGGAAGCCTGGGTAAGAGAAAGCAAAGGGATGCAACCGATGCGATGGCGTATGAGGCTATGGAGGAAGTCCGAGACTACTTCCGAAGCATATCGCAAACTGGCGGTGGCAGTGAGCAATCAATCCAAAACGGTGGCCTAGTGCAGTGCATGAACATAATGAAGGGAATGGGTTACTCATCACATCATCAGATGATGATGTGGCACTACTTTGATTCTCACCAACATCTTATGGGTCCATTCTGTCAGGTTGACGACGACCTTCGGCGAGAAATTATTGGCTCCGTCATCAACCCCTAGCCGCCGCCAGCTGTATGAGTGTTTATGTGTTTATCCCTGTTTGTTTATGTTTTCATTGCTCTTTTCGACAACATTGAGACTATTTTTATAAGTATTTGTTCAAAGTAAAAATTTTTATAAAAATTGTTGCTTTACGGCTATTTACGTAATTTCACAAAATATTTCGATGACGTAAGTTGATTGGTGTTATAGATTGAAATTGTTAATCGCGACATTTTGCGTTAATAGAACCTATAATAGAATGTTAAATTGATGATAAATGAAAATTTTAAGTTCTGAGTAGTTTTATTATAATTTTTCTTCAATAAAATAAATAAATTTAGTTGATAATATGAAAAAAGACAGTAGTTGAGGTGAAAAAATTCCATTTAGTTGGAGTTTAGATAAGTTACCAAACACAAAAGGCAAAAAATTTGGATAACTCTATTTTTATACATCCAAACAAGGCCCTTGTTTTTTTCAAACTTTTTAACTCAAACTTTTTCACCAAACAATCAACTCAAACTAAACTTTTTATCTCAAACTTTTATCAAACACTCACTTTTTAAACTCAACTTAACTTAAAAATATCAACTTGAACTTGTGCACCAAACATGCCCTTATTTGTAAATGAAATTTTTAAGTTAGAATTGATTAATTTTTTAAAAACTAAGAGGGTGTTTGATGAATGAGTTTAGTTTAAGATTTTTAGATTTTAATAATAATTTTTCAGAAAAAACAAAAAAAAATTTAGAAAAGACAAAAATTTTTTTTAGAAAAAGACAAAAAACATTATGAAAAAAATACAGTTTAAATTAAACTTGCAGCCAAACAAATCTTAATTATAATTTTATTGATTTAAAAAAATAATACTAAAATGAAAATTTTAAGTTAAAACCTGAATTCCAAACGGAAGCTTAATTATCTTTATTAAAAATTTTGTTTTTCTTTTTATTTTTTTTAATTTTAAGAATTTTGTAATTAGTTTTCCCACGAGAAAGAAAAAAAGAAATAGTAACTTAATCGTTTTTATAAGGAAGAAAGAGATAAATATTCCAAAAAAATTTAGATAAAGTTGCAGTAAAACTGTTTTATATATTATATCGATAGAACTTATTTTTAAACTGTTTAGATATAATCAAATGGTTGAGATATTGCTTATGTATAATAATTATCATACACCTTACCTCATATTAGTATAGATTAATAAATAAAATTTTTATTAAAAAAAAATCACCTCTAAACACTAGATTTTTAGTGACGAATTTAGCATAAGTCTCTTATACCTACAAATATCAGCTTTCAGAGACGAATTATGACGAAATTAATTTTTGGCCTCTGAAAGTTTTAGAGACAAATTACACCCTTTTCAGAGACCCAAAAAAAAAAAAATTGGCCACTAAAAGTGTGTTTTGTTATAGTGTAACTTCATTTTAAATATAATTTTGGGTTTAATATTGATTAAAAATGATCTTTTATACTCTTAATTAATAATTTATATGTAAGTCAAATATTAATTTTCATTAAATATCAACATTGTTGTCAAAGATAGGTAAATTGTTATAGATTTGTAAGTTTACGGGGTAAATTGTCAAAATTAAAGGTTCATAATGTAAATTGCAACCATACGATAAGTTCATGGTACACCGGTGTAAAAAAAAGCCTTACTGGTAATTAAAGTTGGAGTTGAGACCAACTTTATCATTTTCCCTCCACTTTTCTCTCATCTCACTTCATTCCTTCCTCTTTTTCACCCCACCAAATATAGGGTAAAGATCGAAATAACTACCTTCGATCAAGAACTCCAGTATAGAGACCTTGATAGATTGAAATTTCGTTCGACGATTAATGCATTATTAACATACATCAATAAATAAGAGCACTACAAATGTCATTAGTTCGAAAGGAAACTCAACGAATTTCCCTAATCCTTTCTAAAAGGGGAAAATCGCTTGGAGTCCTAAAAACCTAATGAAGAATGGCATTTATGAATCAAAACACTAGTTCACTTATAAATAGAGCAATTTATTCCATCTTCAGGCATTCTTTACTCTCTCCAAAAGTTCTACTGGTCTCACCTCTCTACTGTTTTCCAAATTCTTGGAGTGCCATATGTAGGGTGTGTTTAGAACTCATATTCTAACTCAAAATTTTCATTTCAGTTTTTGTCTTTTTCTTAAAAGTCAACAAAAATTATAATTAGTTTTTAAAAAGTCAATCAACTCCAACTTAAAAATTCTATCTCCAACTAACTTACCAAACGCAGGTGTAGAAAAACACGAGTGGAGCTTGCTGGAATAGTATCTAAAGAAAACAACAAGCAATAAAATAAATGGAAGAATGTTTGATGTTACAAAATTTGTTGGGATAACGTGCTTTTAAAACAATGTTTATACTTGTTACTGGGATATTATTTAAAATAAGGGTTAATTTCAAATATAAAACTTGGGGAAAAATTATTATTAATTTTAGCACCACTTTTTTGGGCTTTCTAATGTAGCACCGCCACATCAGAAAATGTGGGGCCTGCACCTTGCTGGGTGAGATAGAAGGTCGAAATTGTCCTTCATCTCCTATAGCCCTAATTTCGTGTGTGCCTTTACAGATTCAATTTTGAATCTACTGAATTTGTTAGAGCGAGAAAGTTCAAGTTTGGCTGAGAGAAAGATAGAGAGAGAAAGAGGGACCAATTTCAAGAGAGGAGAGAGAGTGCGATTTCGGGCGAGAGAAAGAGAGAGCAGAGCGAGTTCGAGGGAGAGAAAGAGAGAGTAGAGTGATTTTCATCTTAACGTCTCTTGATAAGTTTGTAGGTAGGATTAAAACAAGGTTGGAGCCGTTTGGGTAATGCAAAGTTGAAGGTTCACTCAATGTATAAATCATAGCTCAAAACATTCTAGGTTCGAGATGGCAACGAAGTAGTCATCTTTTGAGGAGAATTTGATGTTGTTTTGGTTGTGGCCATCATTAATGGAGGTGGATAATGTTTGGAGGTGGAGAGGTTTTGTGCACTGTATGTGTTTGTATTTTTTACTTTGAAAAACAGAGGAATAAGAGACAAGTCGGTGTATTCTTTTCCCTTTCACCTCTATTAATCCCACTTTCTTTTTTTCCTTTTTTTTTTTTTTTTCTTAAAAATAGTTATATGAGTTTGTATTTCACTTCTTCCAAATCTGGGTCGATTGAAATGGGCTTCTCTTAAAAACATATGTATACATACATATATACATACACACACAATTTTGCAAGAGGGCTTACACTGGTAACAAGGCAGACGGGTCTCAACGGAGGAGCAGTGTTGTGGGGGAACTGCATGAGAAGTTTCTAGAATTAGAAGCAAAGAGAGTTGGAAGGAGAATCCGCAAGTGGGAGGTCACGACAGACCATGTCCAGAGCACCGCCATCCTCCAGAAATCTTTGTTAGCTTCAATACTAGTGTCAGTCATTTTCATAATGATCGGGTGGTCATTTTCGTAATGACCGTGCCTTTGTTAGCTTCAATACTAGTGTTAGTCATTTTCATAACGACCGGGTGGTCATTTTCATAACGACCTGGTGGTCATTTTCATAATGACCGTGTCTTTGTTAGTTTCAATACTAGTGTCGGTCATTTTCATAATGACCGTGTCTTTGTTAGTTTCAATACTAGTTTCAATACGAATTTATATACTTTATATATATTTATGTAAGTCATATCATTTACAAGTGTTGGTCATTTACATAATGACCGGGTGGTCATTTTTGTATTTACCATGCCTTTGTTAGCTTCAATACTAGTGTCAGTCATTTTCATAATGATCGTGCCTTTGTTAGCTTCAATACTAGTGTCATTATGAAAATGACCACCCGGTAATTATGAAAATGACCACCCGGTAAATACAAAGATGACCACCCGGTCATTATGAAAATGACCGACACTAGTATTGAAGCTAACAAAGGCACGGTCATTATGAAAA
This sequence comes from Ficus erecta, assembly GCA_008635985.1. Taxonomy (NCBI): domain Eukaryota; kingdom Viridiplantae; phylum Streptophyta; class Magnoliopsida; order Rosales; family Moraceae; genus Ficus; species Ficus erecta. The sequence goes on along the minus strand of BKCH01000059.1, from coordinate 1,114,303 downwards.
TAACCACCCGGTCATTATGAAAATGACCGACACTAATATTGAAGCTAGAAAATGACCGACACTAATTTGAAGCTAATAAAGGCACGGTCATTACGAAAATGACCACCCGGTCATTATGAAAATGACTGACACTAATATTGAAGCTAACAAAGACACGGTCATTACGAAAATGACCACCCGGTCATTATGAAAATGACCGACACTAGTATTGAAGCTAACAAAGACACGGTCATTAAGAAAATGACCACCCGGTCATTATGAAAATGACCGACACTAGTATTGAAGCTAATAAAGGCATGGTCATTACGAAAATGACCACCCGGTCATTATGAAAATGACCGACACTAGTATTGAATCTAACAAAGGCATGGTAAATACAAAAATGACCACCCGGTCATTATGTAAATGACCAACACTTGTAAATGATACGACTTATATAAATATATATAAAGTATATAAATTACAAACTTTCAAGCGGTTTATAGAGGGCTTTCATGGTGGTTTCGGACGGTTTCCGAGCAGTTCCAGTGGGTGGCAACTCTTTCTCTCTCTAGATTTCAATTTCTCTCTCTAAAACACTGTAGATGTTGGTTTGAAAAAATTTTTTAGAGCATGCGAGAGAGAGGGATATTTGGACTGGTGGGAGATGAGGGTAAACCCGTAATTTGGCATACATTAAATACTGCTGGGCCCCACATATCAAAGACTTTGAGTGCTAGTAATGAAGGGAAAAACAAGTTTTATTATTTTTAATAATAAAATTCCTACAAGTGCTATTAATGAAATTAACCCTTAAAATAAATGTTACGTATTTTATTTATAAGTAGTATAATAATCATTCATCATTACTTTCTTTTTTTAAACAAAAGGATCTAATGCTAAACAATGTCTTTTTATTTTATATATATCTTTTAATTTCAATTTTAATATCAATTTTTGAATACCAATCCATGTGTCATATTTTTAAGTGTAGATACAATCAATTAATGTAATAATACTTTAAACACATATAAATAAAAAATGACAACTCATATACTATATAAATTGACACTCACAAATTGTGATTATAAATGGTATTCTAAATATTTTTTTCTATATAAATAGATAGTCTTATATCGGATACCTTTATAGAATGGTACTTGTAACTTCTCTTTAGGTTGATGCAATAACTAGTTAATTCCAATATAATATTTTTCAGTGATATACGTCATATGTACTAATAGTTTTAACTAGTACAATGTTATCTATAAATTTACATAAAATTACAAATAAATTAACTAAATAGAAAGTCACATCGCTACAACTTGTTGGATGTTTGACTCATATATATATATATATATATATATATATAGGATGTCTACCGTCCTTCGCAAGAAAAGTTGAAGACAATCCTTTTTTTAATTTGGACTGTTGAAGTTTTATTGGATGGACATGATCATATGAAGGGCAAGAACAAGAGTAGGTGACCTGTTTTGCAAAGAACTGGTAAATCCCCTTATGATCAATCGTTTTGGGCTTTCTTGTAATTTTGTCCACTATAATATTAAAATTGATAATTTTAGTATTATGAAATGATAAAATTATCAACTTTAATATTATGATAGGCATAAATATACAGAGGTGTCAAATTAATGGTATTCTTGCATATAACCCTATATTTAATTCATGTTATACATTCTCAATATCATTGTTATGTTATGAGAATCTATGATTATGGACATTTAACTTAAAATTTTGAATTAAATCATTTTTATACATTCACTTTAAAATATATATATTTATGCACATCATAATTACAGCCTCCAAGGACACATATGTTCTTGAATATTTTCAACATGGATACTACCCCTCCATTTGTTTCAACCATTTGACAACATTTATGTCATTTTATTTAGGTATGCTATTCAAATGTATGTTTGGTAACATAATATTATGTCATTTTAATGATGTCAAATGGCTCATTTGACCATTGATGAAGAGAAATGAAAAGTTGGTAACCACTTAAATTCTCACATGCTTAGCTCATAACAACACAATATTGCTTAGGGTCTCCAAATTATTTTCTATTCATAATATTTTGTAATAATTGTAAACTATCTATTTATTCCTGCTATTAAGTGTAGACTCATTTCTTGTTTACCAATATTGTTCCCACTAATTAAATGACTACAAATCTTTGATATCTTCTTAACACATATCTCACAATTTTCTTATGAGGACATGCATACCTTTATTTTTACTATCTATAATAAAAGAGCGGATGATTTTTGTACTTCAAATAGCTAAATAACCAAATTTTTTTTGTTCTTCTTTCTTTCTTTGTCATATGCATGGGTGCAAATATCTACGATATTTTAGAAATTTCCACCAAAATTTCCATATTTGAAGGATATCGAAATTTTTTTAGGTGTAATATTTTTTTCTTTAAAATATCGGGGAAATATCAAGAAACGTCGGTAAAAATATCGATATTGGTAAAATGTAGTACAATTTTTACAAAATATCAAAGAAATAACATAAATTTTGGTTTGTAAATTTCCGAAATTATCATTTATTATCTTTTTTGAGCCTACTATAATTATTTTCTATTTTTTAAAAAATAAATGGCGAGAGAGAGATTAGCATGCTACAATTATCTTATAAAAAAAAAGAGATAAAATAAAATAAAATAAAAGGCAACACATAAAAACTAAGATAATATATTCTTCTAGACTTCTAAATTTTTTTTTGAATCTTGTTATGTTTATTCTATCAAAATATTATTCTCTTACACATCACTGTTACATCATCCTCTCATAAAATAATATTATGGATCTTCACTCTATAAAATGTACAAAAAAAAAAAAAACTTATGAAATTACTACTACAACCTCCAATAACAAACTAATTTATTCAAATACCCGGTCACCCACTATCTTTTACTCACTCCACCAGTAGTAAAAGGGCTAATGTAAGTTAGCATCTGATTGACATTCAAATTTATTTTAAATTAAATTATATTTTATGACTGGATTATTATTTTTTTTTAAAAAATAATAAAAATTATAATTAATTTTTAAAATAATTAATTAATTTCAATCTAAAAATTTTATTTTATTTCAAATTAAACTTGAATATCAAATGCATCCGTAATTTAAAATGTTGGCTACTTTACTTCTCAATTACTTGGCATTTTTTAATTATAAAATATCTCACCTTGACGAAGGAACGTCCTACGTAAGGATATCAGCACATGTCTGTGTGTGCGTGTGTGTGTATATATATATATATATATATATTTATTTGAAGAAATTAAAAAAAAAAGAAAAAAAAAAAGACAAATTCACATGCATGGGTTGTCCAGGGCGGCGGAGTGGGGTTGGCGGGTTTTTAATTAAAAAAAAAAAAAAAAAAAAAAAAAAACGAAAGAGAGCAGAGCAGCCATGAAAAGGCAAAAAGCTCTTCTGCAGCTGCTGCTGAATTCCTCTTCAGCTTCTCCATCACTCACTCGCCAACTCCACGCTTTCCTCCTCAAATCCAACAACACCAACAATCCCCTTCTCTCCACCAAACTCCTCTCTCTCTACGCCAACAACCTCTGTTTCCTCGAAGCCAACCTCGTCCTCGATTCCCTCCCCCACCCCCCCGACCTCTTCTGCTTCTCCACTCTCATTCACGCCTCCTCCAAGCTCGGCCGCTTCTCTCTTTCTCTCCGCCTCTTCTCTCGTATGCTGTCTCTCCGCCTCTTGCCCGACTCTTTTCTCTTTCCCAGCCTCGTCAAGGCCTCTTCCGGTTTATCCTGCTTCGTTGCCGGACAACAGCTTCATGCCTTCGCCTGCGTTTTCGGGTTTTTCTTCGATTCCTTTGCTCAGTCCTCGTTGCTCCACATGTACCTTAAATGCAATCGTATTCGGGATGCCCGCAAAGTGTTCGACGGAATGCCTCAGCGAGATTTGGTCACTTGGAGCGCTTTGATATCCGGGTATTCTTCTCGCGGGTTCGTTGACGAGGCGAAGAGGCTTTTTCATGAGATGAGGACGACGGGTTTGGAGCCCAATGTGGTGACATGGAATGGGATGATCTCGGGTTTCAGTCATAGCGGGTTGTCTTCAGAGGCGGTCAGCATGTTTTGGAGGATGAATTCGGAAGATTTTCCACCTGATGGGTCTAGTGTTTCTAGTGTTCTTCCTGCTATAGGGGACTTGGAGGATTTAAATATGGGGATCCAGGTTCACGGGTATGTGCTTAAGCGGGGATTCGGGTTGGATAAATGCGTCACGAGTGCTCTTATTGACATGTATGGAAAGTGTTCTTGCAAGCTGGAGATGTCACGAGTTTTCGATGGAATGGAGCAAATTGATGTTGGTGCTTTCAATGCTTTTGTTACGGGCAAGAATTTCTCATTTGATGACCGCAATCTAATATTCTTCTTCTTCTTCTTCTTCTTTTTTTTTTTTTTTTTTTCGGGAGAATGAAATGGTCGCAAATGGAAGACTTTTAAATTTAAAATGATGACCATTCCTTCTGAAGTTACTCTATATTCCTTGATCAAATATCTTGAATTTAAGATATGAATACTTCTATATATACCTAATGTTTTTGTACTTACTATATAGGTCTCTCACGGAATGGGCTCGTTGAGGCTGCATTGGAGGTATTCAGGAAATTCAAAGGCCAACAACAAGGGATGAAGCTAAATATTGTGTCGTGGACATCCGTGATAGCTTGTTGCTCGCAGAACGGGAAAGATATGGATGCCTTGGAGCTCTTTAGGGAGATGCAGCTTAAGGGCGTGAAGCCTAATTCAGTCACGATCCCATGCTTGCTTCCTGCTTGTGGCAATATTGCGGCACTTACATATGGAAAAGCAGCCCATTGTTTCTCTCTTCGAACTGGGATCTTTGACAATGTATATGTCGGTAGTGCATTGATTGACATGTATGCAAATTGTGGGAAATTGCACTTGTCTCGGCTTTGTTTCGATCAATTGTCCGTGAGAAATTTGGCTTGCTGGAATGCCATTATGAGTGGATATGCAATGCATGGAAAGGCGAAAGAAACCATCGAGATATTCGACATGATGCAAAGGAGTGGACAGAAACCCGATGTTATCAGCATCACTTGTGTTTTATCTGCTTGCAGCCAAAATGGCCTAACAGATGAAGGCTGGCATTATTTCAACAGCATGCCAAAAGAGCATGGCATAGAACCGAGACTAGAACATTACGCATGCATGGTGACGCTTCTCGGCCGGGCAGGAAAACTCGAAGAGGCTTATTCCTTAATCTATGAGATGCCCATGGAACCAGATGCTTGTGTTTGGGGGGTCTTTACTAAGTTCTTGTAGAGTGCACAATAATATTGGTTTAGGAGAGATTGCTGCTGAAAAACTCTTCGTGTTAGAGCCGAGAAACCCGGGAAACTACGTGATTCTTTCGAATATCTATGCCTCGAAGGCGATGTGGAGCCAAGTAGACAGAGTGAGGGATATGATGAATCAGAAGGGTCTTAGAAAGAATCCTGGCTGCAGTTGGATTGAGGTGAAAAATAAAGTGCACATGCTTCTTGCAGGGGACAAATCGCACCCTCAAAGAGGCCAAATTGTTGAAAAGCTAAATCAGTTGAGTATGGAGATGAAGAATTCGGGTCAGTTTCCCAACTTCAACTTTGTGCTTCAAGATGTTGAGGAGCAGGACAAGGAGCAGATTTTGTGTGGGCACAGCGAGAAGTTGGCGGTGGCATTTGGGCTGCTGAACACCCCTCCTGGTTCTTCCTTGAGTATAATTAAGAACCTGAGAATCTGTGGTGACTGTCATGCTGTTATAAAATTTATATCCGGTTTTAAAAGGAGAGAAATTTTTGTCCGAGACACTAATCGCTTCCATCATTTCAAAGATGGACATTGTTCTTGTGGGGATTATTGGTAACAAATGAGCCTGATTCCAGTCAGAGATTGCTGCCTCACAACATGGAGTGTTTCACGTGATCAAGCCTTTCGTGCGGCACAATGTCGAGATGAGAAGAAACTCAAGAGAGAGTACATGAGTAGTGTTATGAAGGTGAGGGAACTAAACTGCATGTGAATACTTCCATGACAAGATCAAAAGCGGTAAATAGAGAAAGAAAAGTGAATGATGTTGTAGCTTGCTTCTGTTGAATTTGAAGCTTCCAACAGTAGAGCAACAGACCAGTCTGTTAAAGTATACTACATATTACCAAATTAGAACTTCGCCATAAGCTCGTTGGGTCCTTAAGATACTCTGATAGGATCCGGGTCAGTAATTAGTTTGTTAGTAGCATAACCAATTAGAAAGGTTTGTTAGGATTCAGTTTAGTATATAAGGGGAATGGGTATAGAGTAAAGGGTATGGATTGATTAGAGGGAAATTGGGGAAACCATTGGGAGAGCTAGCAGACCTCTCAATGTTTGCAAATCTATCTTTGCAATTGTGTTTCGTTCTTATTTTCAATAATAATTCTTATCATACTCCTGGCTAGGCCAGTTCAATTTTGACGAACTGGTTTATTGGGAAATAACGTGTATCTAAGTATGTAGATGCAAAAGAACTGTCGTTTTCCTTCTTTGCAATATTTTTAGTTTTACTAGTTATGCTAAAAGTTTCAGTGTTTTCACAGGCTATCTCACCCGTTTGAGACATCATTAATAGCGATGCTCTTGGGAAGGGACTTATGCTACAAACTTTGGACTTTTTTCCTTGAGAGTCACTACTCACTCAATAACAGTTCATAAGTCAGCAAGGTAACAGAGACATGCCTTCGAAAGGTGTAGTTTATAAAATTTTTTCTTTTGGTGAGAAAAAAGGATATGTTAAATGAGGAAGCAGATTGAATAAAATCATTAAAGACAGAGAAAAAAAAAAGTTGATGCACACATTATTTGTAGAAACCTAAATTTAAGTTCAAATTATTATCATTTACATACAACTATTTTGAGTTCCTCAAGATTTTGTCGGGTTCAAGTGACTCACACCTATTGTTTTCTGTATTGTCTTTTGACCTTTGGAAGAAATTCTGAAAGAAAAACAGAAGAAGCCAAATCTCTTTGTTTTTCCTTTTAGAAAAAAAAAAGGATAAAAATTAAAACAAAAAACAAAAAACATTTTATGTTCCTTTTATACTAAACAGAAGCTTGGTGTAAGAAAAAGTTTCACCATACAAAAGACAATACATGGACATATCAAACATGAAAACCTTATAAATTTTCTGTCTCGGGGAATATTGAGAAAAATGTTTTAAGCAGTTGATATTTTAAGGAGTCACAAGGGAGAAGACTTTAAACTATTTGCCTGTAATGATTTGTCTTTGAACATCTTGGTGCTAAGTGCATTTAGCAATGCTCTAGAGTATTGCCGAGAGCTCATTTTCCAGTCCATGCCAGTTTTCATCATTGCTTTGAACTCTTCATAACTGATTTTACCATCCTGTGCAGAAAAAAATTTGAACACGAGAAAACAGTTAAAACTTACAAACGGAAATCGATACAAGAGTTGAATCCAATCACACACCCTCGTAGTTCATGAGTCCATGTTTCAAGTTACAGTGTTACCAAGATGCATACGCATACTAGTGGTGATATTTTCAGCTGATTTCATTATTGCGAAATCGGTACGTTGGATCATTACCTTATCCAAGTCGACGTCAAAGAGGATGTCCTGAATCACCTGATCGTTGTTAGGATCAAGGTTGTCATCCAGTAAGGCTTCTCTCAACTCCTCGAACTCAATATACCCACTTTGGTTCTTGTCAAAATAACTGAAGGCCTGAGAGAGATGTTCATCACTGCCTATCCTTTTCAGGTGAACCGAGGCTGTGACAAACTCTTCACAACTCAGAGTGCCATTTCCATCAGCGTCCGCCTTTTGAAAAGAGAAAGAGAGAATCTTAGGTTTGGAGGACATGGAAAATGATGGTATTGAAGATTAAGATGCACAATGTGAAACAATTTGTAAAGTTGTATATTGGGAAAAAAAATAAAAAATAACAATAAAACAAAAAGGCTACAATGAAATTAGAACAATAAACTCACAGCATCTATTAACATCTGCACGTCAGGATCAGGAACAGTCTGACCAATCAAATGAAATCCATCTCTGAGTTCTTCGAACGTCAAGTTCCCGTTTTTGTCGGTGTCCATCATGTCAAAAATCTGTTTGATCCCTTCTATTTGATCTTCTGACAAGTTATCTGCTACCACCTGAAGAAACGGAAGGAAAAAAAAAAAAGGTCGAACAAGTGCTAGAGAGTGCAACCATTAACATCATACAGTAACTGCAGAGAAACTAAGGGGTTCAAAAACTTACTCTAAGGACTTTCTTCTTAAATCTGTTCATCAATGAGAACTGCTTGATCCTTGCTCTGACATTTTCGCCAAGAGAAACGTTGGGGACATGATCTGTATTGTGTATCCAAGGATGTTCTTCATTTTGTAACATGCAAAGACAGTGTGAAAAAAGATAGTGCACCATCAGATGAAAGAAAATGTTGTCAATCTATCTAGTCAAAAACAAGATGCAAGCAAATGTCGGTCAGAAATTGGACATGAACCAGCATAACATGCACAACAATATTGGAACAAAGTAACACTAAATTATTCCATATCTCTCTAGGAAACTATGTCAAAATATTCGCATACCAAGGACTTCTTCAACAGTCAACCTGCTATAAGGATTAGGATCAAGCATGCTCTTCACCAGATGTTTTGCTTCATCAGAAACTTTTGGCCAAGGGTCCCTCTCGAAATCAATGCTACCGCAAACAATTGCATGCGCAATGCCTTCCTCGGTTTCTGCACTTAGTACAGAACCCTAAAGATTAGCACACACCATTCTACAAACAACTTATAATTTAACCAAAAAAAAAAAAAAAAGGGCCTGACAATGTTCACAATCTTTTAAGTTGAATCTAACTAAGTCACTGGTAAATTGTCTGAGAGTTTTTAGGGTAAAGCGCAAGATGCTCAAAACGGGGTAATATCATACTAAGTAGAGTCGCATGTCATTGCAAAATAAGACATTCGAGAAACAAAGTATTACCTGCCCAGAAAGGAGGAACTCCGCAAAGGAGGATGTAGAGGATAACTCCCGCGCTCCAGACATCAACTTCGGGTCCATAATTTCGCCTTAGTACCTCTGGAGCCATGTAATATGGACTTCCAACGATTTCACCGAATCTCTGACCTACCAACATGTTGTAAGTTAGTACTCTCAGTCTCAGAACCAAATGATGATACTAGCTACGAGTTTATCGACACTTGTTAATAGGGGTTGAGGATATAAGGTATTTTTTTTTTTTACCCGGTTCGAAGAATATCGAGAGTCCAAAATCAATTGCCTTTAGTTGGGAATTTTCACTGCCATCTTTGAACAAGAAGTTCTCAGGTTTCAGGTCCCTATGTATCACTCCATGTTTATGGCAGACCTGCGTCAACATTCATGTATAAAAATCATTAAAAACGCGATTATAAAATACAAACTTGATGTACATGCAGTTGAAAAAGAAGTACAAAATTATTTAAACCAGATTTTGTGATCTTATATATAATTTTCTGAATGACCCAGTATTAAGCCAGGGCATAATAAATTAAATAAAAATTCCCAACAAGGAAAACAAAAATCAAACAAGCAAACAAGTAAAAATATTACCTTGCAAACATCAAGTATGGTCTTGGTAATCCTTGCGGCAGCACGCTCGGTGTAATGCCCTCGGCTGACGATCCTATCAAAGAGCTCGCCGCCTTCGCAGAGCTCCATAACCAGATAAATGGCCTCCTTGTCCTCATAAGCCTCCATGAATGCCACGATATGGGGGTGTTCCGGAAAATGGCGCATTATCTGGACCTCCCTCCGAACGTCCTCGACATCGACCTCCGTCCTCAGCTTGCTCTTCGATATTGTCTTGCACGCAAATGCCTCGCCGTTGTTGATGGCCACACACCGGTACGTGATCCCAAACTCGCCCCTCCCTAGTTCCTTCTCGAACCGGTACTTTGCATAGACGTTGTCACCCGTGGGGTCCTCAATGATGGAGATCTGGCGGAGGATGTTCCCCGAGTGGCTGATCAGCCGTCCATGGTCAAACTCCGGTGCCACCACCGGCTTTAGGATGTCCCCGCCACGGCCACCGTCCCGCCTTGCGTTGGGCACGGACACGCAGCTTCCCATTGGAAGGGTATAACTGAGAGAAAGCTCCTTTTTATTATTATTATTATTATTTTTTTTTTTTGGGTTTAGAGAGAGAAAATTGAAGGGACTAAATTTGGGGGAGTAAAAGTTGGAGAGTTGGGGAAGTTTGAAAAACAAGGAGTGGTGGTGGTTTGGATCTAAGGCGTCCCGCCATTTTCTTAGGGTCGTTTGTTTGGTTACCGTTATCTTTTTAACGGCAACAACTTTGGTTGGTGAAACTGTGTGTATTCTAGATCCGTTTCATTTTGTCTTGAACGTCGTTAGTCCAAAAACGGTCTAATCATCTATTTACGTATACATGAGTGAATATCCATATCTATTTAACTTTTAAAAGAAATGAAGAAATAGGTGCAAAGTACTATTCTGATAAGGTCAATGAAAATATCAACTTAACTACTAGGGGAAAATTGAAAAAAAAAAGGGTGGGTAAATTTGCACTTTATACCCTCCAGTTATGGTGTTTAATGTTTATGGCACTTCACCCTCTTTAGTTTTTCTCTTTTGCGCATTGGCCCATATATATATATATATATATACACACACACTAATTTAAAGCATGTGCGATGGATAAAATGATGAAAATGACAATGTCAACAGAATTGTCGAAATTTTGATTTATAAATATTGTCGACGGAAATATCAATGTCGATGAATATTCTGGGAAAAAATGGATGCATAAAATAAGAGCTCATAATTTTTGCTAAAATTTTATAAAACATACAAAGAATCAATATTACTTAATTTGAATTAATTTAAAACAAAAACAATATATTTGTTGTCAAATACAAAAATTATATTCTATAATGTAATAGAAAATCATTATAATTATACATTGATTGTAATTTCAGTATGATATTACATACTCATTAATAACTACAAACAACATAAAATAATATAAGATAGTACATAAAAATTAAATGCCAAACATGAAAGAATACATACAAATTTTGAGTGTCTTTAATAATAAAAAAAGATTTATGGCAGAATGGAAAATATTAAGTAAGTACTGGTCTTGATCTAAACATACATTTACCAATATATTACCCTTGAATAGTTCTAAAAGTAATTGATAATGGATCACATGTATGTTTTTCAGTCTTAGCCTCCAAAAGTTAACCCATAAATTAGATATTGTTGATTTGTCCAACTTGATGAGTAGTCTTGATGGATATGCAATGACATCTTAATATCAATTTATGATAGAGATATATTAACATGCGAAAGAAACCGTCTCAATTTTCTAGTTTTAAACTAGACCCTATTTGATAATCATAAGAAGGATTATAACTTTATCAACTTTACTCGATTCCTAAGCTCATGTAATTAAAACTCAAGATAATAGAATCCTTATCAGTTTTACTCATTTTAATAATATCACATCTTCTTATATGTTGTTTTGGTATAACTGTTATGGTTTTAAAAAATACTATCACGTTTTAAAAATGGAATGAACGATAAACTTAAAATTAAAAAAAATAAAAAAATTCCCAAGTTTTTGGACATTTTTTGAAAATATTCAAAAATATCCTAGATATTCATGGATATTGCACATATTTTTTTGACATTGTGGACATTTGATAGATACTACGGGAAGAAATATCTTTCTTCCCAATTATCCATGTCAATACTTTAAAATATGGATAATGTCGTGAAAATATTGAGGATATCGTGGACATTTTCATCATTGGATGCATATGATTGGACATATTTGAGAAAATTTATCTATATAAGAAAAAATATAAGTAAAAAATAGACAAAAAAAAAATCAACAAAGTACTTGAAATTTTTTTTAAAAAAAGGGCCATGAAAAAAAGATAAAATGACTAAAATGTTAAAAATATACCAAGATAAAAAAATGACTAAATAAAAAAAAATTGGGCTGAAAGGAAAAAAAAAAAAAAAAAAAAGAGAAAGAAAACTGAAGGACAAAAAAAGTTTTTCATCCAAAAAAATCAACAAAGTACTTGAAATAAAAAATAAAAAAAAACAAAAAGAGGCTTAAAAAAAACCAAGTAGATAAAAAGAATAAAATGTTAAATATACCAATACAAAAAAGGACTAAAATAAAATAAAATAAATAAAAAAAGGGCCGATTTGTCCAAAATGAAACATTTTAGATAAAGCACAGTAACTCATTTTGAGCTTTCTATCTATATACGTAGAGATATAATCGGAAAGGCATTTTATTAAATCAAAGGGTTAATTTTAATAATAACACCTATGAAAATTTTAATTACAAATCTAACATATACTTTTCAATACTTTTATATATAACATTGTCAAATCGGATTTTGAGGAGGGACCCATCTAGTTAAAATATTGAAAATGCCCACGTTGAAACCCTTGACCAATTTTCTTAATCTTCTTCTCTCTCTTCCCATTTTTTCTTGCTGCCGTTTTCCTTTGTCTCCACAAGATCGACGAGTTATCTGAATACCCAACTTCCTAGAGTTCCGCCCATCTGAAAATCGCAATTTCCAAATCATTCGTTGCTGCAAGGATTTAGTTGCACCATCACCAGAAGTTTGCTCGGGCCACTGTCCGGAGTTCACCGCTGTTGTCGTTAGTTTGGATCTCTGTTATGTTGGGTTGTTTGGGTCTCATTTTTCTTTTTTAGTCGATTATTGCCTCTCCTTGTGAGGGTGCTCTATTTTCTTTTTTGTTTTATGGTTTATGGCTGTAGTCTGGTTGTTCAAAGTTTGCTTTTTTATTTTTATTTTTCAGTGTGCAATGGCGTTGTCTTTGTAAAAGTTATATATCTTCGGCAAAATAATGAAAATGTTTGTGTACGTGCTATGATTATAATGTTCATTGGAGGCCCGACTAGTTGGTCTTATTCTGGTTACTGTTCTCTGTTTGTATTTTCTGAGATTTGCTCCTCGGGACTTGCCCTTTCGGCTAGTTAATGAAATTAACTTTCCAAAGTAAAAAATATATATATATATTTTGTTTTTATTTTAGTATATTGACTGTTGAATTCAATTTGAATATATATATATATATATATACATATATACACACATGATTAGTCCACTACGTGTATATACATACATATATATTTAGTCTATTAGTATGGTAAATATCGTAATTACTATTAGTCACAATAATAATTACTTGCGTCTATAACATTATGCAACTATTATAATAACATATACTTGTTTCGATTTTAGTATAACAACAATGTTGTTAAATAGAATGACGATGTGTTTTTATTGACACTTCTACAACCAATTTCAAGAAAACTTATATATACTTAGTCTATTCCAATGGTAATTGTCATCATTACTACTAATCACTATAATAGATACTCTTGTTCATAACGACATCCAATTGTACAACTAGTGATAATTATTATAATTACTATCGGATTGGTATTTAATATCCATATTTCTATTTATAGTAGTGTTTACACGTAAATATATATGACCAATGAGTCATTTTTATAATGACCATTTCAGGATTTAGTTTAATTTATGAATGTGAAAAAATAGTTTTTTTTTAAATGCATAAATGCGACTCACCCGAACTTATTTCTAACATCAATATTATCGTTGCAAAAAGCTTGACATTCACCTGAAATACAGTTTTTGGGTAGTAGTGTGCATATGTAATTATGTAAATGACCAATGAGTCATTTCCATAATGACAATTCCAGGACTTAGTTTAATTTATAAATGTAAAAAATGATTTTTAAATGCATAAATATGACACACCCTAACTTATTTATAACATCAATATTAATGTTACAAAATGCTTGACATTCGCCTTAAATGTAGTTTTTGGATTAGCAGTGTCTACAGGTAATTATATATATAAATGACTAATGAGTCATTTCCGTAGTGACAATTCCAGGACTTAATTTAATTTATGGATGTAAAAAATATTTTTTAAATGCATAAATGAAACTCACCCTAAATTATTTCTAACGTCAATATTATTGTTACACAAAACTTAACATTCACCTTAAATATAATTTTTGGGTTAGTAATGTGTATAAGTAATTATATAAATGATCAACGAGTCATTTTTATAATGATTATCTCAGGACTTTGTTTCAATTTTTTTCCTTTTTAATTTATGTTGGTATAATGTTTTCATTTGATTTTAAAGTGCTATACGAACTATCCAAAATATCATAGCACTATTTATTTCAAAAAAAAAAAAAAAAATCATAGCACTATCAAATAATTGATATATACAATTAGCATTGTGTTTGTTGAAAAAGAAATAAGCTTCAACCATATACAACCGAACTTAGGAGCATTTTCTTAACTAAGAAAATGACAAAGCATAAAACTTAATAAAATGAGTGAATGAATCGCAATGCTTGGAGCAAGAACAAGAGAAGAAAGCCATAAGCTTCAACCTTGAGAAATAATAGATAGAGGTAAAAAAAAAAAAAGGAAGATAGTCAGATCGGAAATAAAGAGAGAGGGAAATGGCTAAACTATGGGAATCGGGAGATGGCTTGCCCTTGTTTGTCTGCCTCTGTGGAATGGGTTCCTTCGTGAGAGCGAGAGCCTTGGGAAGAGAGAGTGAAAGAGAGAAATAAACTAACCCATTTGCAGAGACCTTCTAGACCTAATTCTCCACTCTCTTAAAGATGGCAACTTAGCCCCCTCCATCCCCATATTGACAACCCAAATTTCTGCCTAGCCTTAAGCCTCATCAGCTTCCCAAAGATCTCTCTCTCTCTCTCTCGGTGTTGGGAAACTGAGGGTAAAAACCTGTGGAATAAATTATATTAAAACCAGTACCACTTTTTTTCCCCTTTATTTCTAGCACTACCACGTCATTTTTCAATCTGATATATGGGGCCCAGTAGGATTAATTGTATGTTAAATTACGGGACTACCCTCATCTCCCTCGCATGCCCCAAAAAATTGTGGCAAACAAGCATCTACAGTATTTTAGAGAGAGAAAATGAAATCTTGAGAGAGAAACAGTTGCAATCGGCCGGAACCGCTTGGAAACCGTCCGAAACCACCACGAAAGGCATCTATAAACAGCTTCGTGATATAGAAGGCCACATACTTAGAATAGTTTAAAAACTAATTAAAGATATCGAGAGAATGGTGGCCGATGATGGGTTTAGGGGAAATCGAAGTTAACGAATCAAAGAAGTCGAAAGTTAAAAAAATGGCCTTTTCGTTTCAATGTTTAAAAAGTTTGCGTTTAACGATTTGTTTGCAAAGGGGAAAACAATTTCATTATTTTGAATTTGTTTAACAGTTGGTCTTCTTACAGGGACGGTCATTATTATAATGACTACCTGGTAATTTTCGTTGTGACCCCTATAATTGTTAAATTTTAGCATATAATTTTGGTCACAACGATATTGACCAGGTGGCCATTATAAAAATGACCAGTTTTTGGTCAGACGTCCTTCCACAGAATCGGTCATTTTCATAATGACCCCATGGTCATTATCGTTGTGACCCCTGTAAATGCTCAATACGATGACGTATTGGTCAAAGTGTTAGACCAGCGGTCATAACGGTTATGACCGTCTGGTCATAACCGTTATAACCGCTGCGTTACACAATCGGTCATAACAGTTATGACCGTCTGGTCATAACCGCTATGACCTCTGTGTTAGACCAGCGGTCATAACAATTATGACCGTGTGTTATACGATCAGTCATAACAGTTATGACCAGACGATCATAACCGTTATGACCTCTGTGTTATACGATCGGTTATAACCGTTATGACCGCTGTGTTATACGATCAGTCATAACCGTTATGACCGCTGCGTTACACTATCGGTCATAACGGTTATGACCGCCTGATCATAACCGGTATGACCTCTGTGTTAGACTATCGGTCATAACGTTTATGACCGTCTGGTCATAACCGTTATGACCGATGTGTTACACGATACGGTGACGTATTAGTGAAAAACCTTAGGCACAAAGAGGTCACAACGAAAATTACCAGGCGGTCATTATGAAGTTGACCGTCCTCTAATATGCATTTAAAATGATAGAAATACCAAGAGTCATTTAAATGTCGAATTACAGATTTACCCTCATCTCTCACCCGCCCAAAAGGCATTCTCCCTCAAATAAGCTCACAAAAATTTCCAACCAGCGTCTATAGTGTTTTAGAGAGAGAAACTCCGATTCTAGAGAGAGAAAGCTTTGCAACCGCTCTAAAACCGCTCGGAAACCGTCCTAAACTACCACGAGAGCTCTTTATATACTGGTTAGACGTCTGCTAACGTCGAAAAATCTTTAAAAAATACCCATGTCGACGCCAACAAAAATGTCAGAGAAAAACACTACTCCCGAAACATCGCCGAAGGTAAGTCGAATTAAAAGACTCACAGAAGTTCATGAGTGAACTAGACGATAATATATCCGACTCTGAAAAGGTAATGAAATTTATTTTTGTTTTTATGTTGAAAAATATTTTCATTGTTATTATATATAAGTGCTGTATAATAAAAGATATCGGAAGCTGGATCGATTAAAAAGTTATTTTGGTCTTTGTGTTTAAAAAGTTTACACTTTTAATATTTTTCAGTAAGAATATGCAGTATTGATTGATTTTTTGAAAACAAAGTTTCCATTTTTATATGCGTTTTTGATGATATTCCACTTTCCAATTGATTTGCTGAAAAATGTTATCATATTGTACATAAAGTTAAGATTTTTATCTATTTCTGTACCATAAAACATCTGTTAACTCAAGTATGTGTTTTGGTTTATATTTTATATTAGGGTTTTCGTCGATGTTTGTGTTTAAGTGTAGATGATATCGGCTATTTGAAACAAAATGGAATGGTCATTTTTTTGATGACTCTCTGGTCATAATAATTATTACTCAGTTTCAATTTTCTGTTATGTCCGGTGGTCATTTTCATTATGACTTGTTGGTCATAATAATGATTACTATGAGTTTTAACTTATTTTAGGATGGTCATTTTTATTATGACTTGGTCATAATAATAATTACTCAGTGTTTTCTCTTTTTCCTGATGTTATGGCTTGTTGGTCACAAAAATTACCAGGTTTTTTGTTTGTTCCGGACTGTCATTTTCATAATGACTTGGTCATTTTAGGCCGACAATTTTTGTTTGATTGATGGTGATTAATTTTTTAGTTTTCATAATGTTGTTATTTATGCATGATAATTTTTATTATTATTACTTCACTGTCATAAGTATACTTACTCTTTTATGTTACGATTAACATTACCGCAGGTTCAATATAATCGACAGGTACCGGATTCTGAAATTACCAGGGCAAAAATAAACAATTTTATTAACATTCCAGACAGTTGTGCAAAACTGAGATAGTGGTTGTCTCCCCAACAGTACGAGGCCGTCCTCCAGTAGTCATACATTAAGCAGTTTCTGAGATTAACCAATCTTGGTTGGGCTGGGCAGGTCTTCCACAACATTGTTAAGAGATTGACGGATCACTCAGCAATGGGTGATGCTCTTTGGTTTGAGATCGGAGGCAAACTTGACAGATTTTTCATCAACGAGTTCTGCCTCATTACCGGCATGAACTGTGTAGGGTCTACCCATCTCCCAGTGGTCGAAAGCCGATTAATGACAAGATATTTTTCGCCCTTGAGAGGCGTGTCGAGAGAAAATTTGGAGCTGTAGATGTCGAATGTGGTATTTGACAACGACGACGATGCTGTGAAGCTTAGTTTACTATACTTGATGTTCTGCATTCCCTTATCAAATGCAAACTCCGTTAAGATAGACTCTAACTTTTTTTCCCTGGCTGATAACATTACTGATTTCAATGATTTTCCTTGGGGCGTTCTCTCATGGGAGGCAACCCGGTCTGCAATCTGTAATATAGTTGAGAACAGGCCGTCTACGAAGAGAAGAGCTTTAAAAAGGCCCGACAAAGTGCATTACAGTATATCGGGCTTTCCTCATGCCTTACTTGTCTGAGCCTATGAGACCCTCCCACCGATAGCATTGAAATTCAGCAAAAAGTACGATCATGACTTTCCGCGTATGCTGTCGTGGACCACCGCGGACAATGTCAAGTTCGATGATGTTATATCTTCTTTTACCGCGGTTGGCGAAAATCAGGTATTATTGTATAGGATGTCTTACGTATATTTATTATGTATGCAGTGTCAATTACAATTGTTGGTCAATTTAACATTTTCACAAGCTTGTTACCATAACAGTGGTTATACAAGCATATTGATACAATCCGTAACCCCTACTGATTTTTTTTATTTTATTAATGTCAAATGTGTTCAGACTAAGTGTTTTGTCATGATGCCA
Organism: Ficus erecta; assembly: GCA_008635985.1. Classification (NCBI taxonomy): domain Eukaryota; kingdom Viridiplantae; phylum Streptophyta; class Magnoliopsida; order Rosales; family Moraceae; genus Ficus; species Ficus erecta. The sequence continues at coordinate 1,095,859 of BKCH01000059.1, read as the reverse complement.
ACCGAAGATGAGTTGAAGGACCCATGGGTTGCGCGGCTATTTTTGAAGAACCCAAGTGTTGTGCCTAAATTACCTCCCAAGCCTCCCAAGCCTTCTGCACCCCGACCGAGCTCCGATACAAACTCAGATTGGCGGGAGTTTCAAAAAGAAATCCGAGGAGAGGTTGTCTCCATTAAAGAAAAGTTGGTGGCTCTTGAAAAGGGCCAGAAGAAGGCTAACAAACTCATGAGAACTGTAATAAAAATGTTGGCCGCCAACTTTTCTGAGAAGGGACAGGGGAAGGCACACACCAAGGAATTTGTCAGCAGCCGCCAGAAGCCTCAAGTTCAAACGGCTGAGAATTATGAGTTGAAACCTACCTCACCTCACATCGGCACCGGCTTGCAAGATGATGTGATATTCGACTCTGACATCGGAGCCGCTGCTGATATGGGTGTTCAAGCAGCCATGGAGTTCCTCACTGCCGAAAAGGTGATTGTTGCTCGGGAAGACATCAAGGCTGAGGAGAATAAGGTACTCATTTAGCTGTTAGTCGAGTATTACATTAAATGTAGATGATCTCAACTGTATTCCACAACTAGAACATTGTATTTTATTATGCCATGTTGTGAAACCACACATGAAAGTATTTTGCCCTACAATTTACCAGCAACCGATCTAGAAGCGAAGGCAAAATCAGATCAATTTGTTGGAATAAAGGAGGAGATCAATCCTGACTTGGAGAAGGATGGTCAAGAAAAAAACATAGGGATGGATATCGTGAAGCTTGAAGAGCCAGACGACGATGAGAGCATCGGTGACGTGGTTGTTACGAATATCTGTAAGTTAGTTATATAGTCATTATGGTCATTGTGTACAATGTTAACTCGTTTCACATATGTCACTTATAGATCCGTAAGAAGAAGAGGGCCAGACTATCAAGGATTGGCCAGCAGCCCTCTGGATCAATCACTGATGTTGCCTCGCCGTCGAAGCCTTCGACTAAGCTGCTTACTCCCCTCCCTCCGGGTCTCGCAGATGAACCTCCGAAAGAGACGCTAGAGGAGTTCAGGGAGTGGTTCCCAAAAGGATTATTGAAGAGGATTCCTGCCAGGTAATTTTTTTTATAATACATATTATGTTCGATTTGAAATTTACAATATATTAACAACGTCATCACCAATTAACCAGACGGTACATTATGTTTAGTAAACGGCCTCCCCGATACACTGCAAAGCATGATATTTTTGACAAACCACATGACCTCGGATGCGTGTTGGTGGAAAAAAAGAGTTGATATTATGAGCTAGCTACATCTCCTGTTTGGCTATGGGATGAAGTAAGTACCTTTCTTCAATATTTTATACTCAATGTTCTATAAATTTTGTAAATACTAAGGTCACAATGATACATAGTTTGTTATCCTGTATTTTTTTCCAATTTATTTGCATTTTTTTTGTTTGTGCAGTACATTGACATTGCATTCTACTACCTGAGGAAGAAGATCAGGCAGTACTCTGAATTGGAACAACGAAAGGTGACAACTGTAGACACGTTTTTTGCTATAAAAGTCCGTTCGTTGTGGACCGTCTACCAAGCAGCACCCGATAAGTTCGATTGGGCCTGCTGTGATTCTGTGTTCAGGATAATGCTTGGCGTGCGTGCCCAGAGTGGGGCCTCGTGGTTTGACGTTAACACGGTGCTAATGCCAATTCACTTTGGCGATCTGAAACATTGGACATTAGTAAAGCTCGACCTAACAAACTGGACCCTTGAGGTATACGACTCTCTTCAGCATGAAGGACCTCATAACTCTAAGGTCCGCACAGGAATGGAAGGTCTGTCAAAGTTCATTCCATTTCTAGCTGAAAAAAACAGTTTGTTCGAGTTCAAACCACGAGTTCCTCGAGGAAATTACCCAATACCAGTCACCATAATAAAAGATATCCCTAAACAAGCCTATGGGTTAGTACAAGCATTGCAAATTATTTCATAAAATGAACTGTGTGGAGTGTGTTGCTTATTTAATAAAATTTTTTTCCATCTTTCGTGCAACAGGGGTGACTGTGGAATGTTTACAATCAAATATGCTAAGTGCTTGATAGAAGGGAGGGATGTCAGATATTGGGTAATTGCTGCACGCATGCAAATCTTCAGTGAGTATTTTGCATGTTACATGTGGTCCCATGCCAAAAATAAGCTCGCTCAAACTTATAAAAGTGATGCTGATGAGGAGGACGACGTTTAACATTTTGACTAACCATTTCAATCTTGTTATCTAACTTAACCAGACTGTAAATAGTGCCATTATTTAATTCTTGGTAAACCCCATTGATTTTTTGTATATGGTATATTGTTGTAAAATTTGAAATGTAACATTACACATTAATCGTATTGATGACCAGGTGGGAATAAAACGATTCATTATCAATGGAATGTATCTTTGTACATGATAATAAAAAGCTTTCTTTCTTTCAATACTAATACAGAGGTCATAACGGTTATGACCAGACGGTCATAACCGTTATGACCAGACGGTCATAACCGTTATGATCAATCGTATAACACAGAGGTCATAACGGTTATGACCAGACGGTCATAACCGTTATGACCGCTGGTCTAACACAGAGGTCATAACGGTTATGACCAAACGGTTATAACCGTTATGACCAATCGTATAACACAGCGGTCATAACGGTTATGACCGTATCGTATAACACAGAGGTCATAACCGTTATGACCAGACAGTCATAACCGTTATGACCGCTGGTCTAACACAGATGTCATAACCGTTATGACCGTCTGGTCATAACCGTTATGACCGATAGTATAACACAGTAGTCATAACGGTTATGACCAGACGGTCATAACCGTTATGACTGCTGGTCTAACACAGAGGTCATAACGGTTATGACCAGACGGTCATAAACGTTATGACCGCTGGTCTAACACAGAGGTCATAACGAAATTGACCAGATGGTCATAACCGTTATGACCGCTGGTATAACACAGAGGTCATAACGGTTATGACCGCCTGGTCAATTTCGTTATGACCTCTGTGTTACACTATCGGTCATAAGGGTTATGACCGCCTGGTCATAACTGTTATGACCTCTGTGTTAGACCAGCGGTCATTACGGTTTTGACCGGACGGTTATAACTGTTATGACCGCTGTGTTTTATCAATATTCTAACAAGAAAAGGTTAAGTGAAACTAGTTTAGAATTTAAGGGTGAATAGTTTTTAAAGTTTAAATACAAAATAGGAATTATTTTTATACAAGTGAGAATAATCCTTGAAAAAATAAATAAATAGAACTTAAGAGAAAAAAGAAAAAGGGTAAATTGCTCATTTAGTCCCTAAACTTTGAACATTATATAATTTTAGTCCCTGAACTTTTTTTCGTAGCTGGAATGATCCTAAAATATTAAAATGTTGCTACAATAGTCATTTTCGTTAACTTTTTAATAATTTATAATTATTCCAGCTAAGAATAAAATAATAAAGAATGCCCCTAATTCCTTAAAATGTTGTTACAATAATTTTTTTGGTTATTTTTTAACAGAATCCGTCAATAATTTGGTCAAAAAGTAATGGTAACTAACGAATTCTGTTCAAAAATTAACGTAAAAATGCCTATTGTAGTAACATTTTAAAAGTTTAGGGATATTCCAACTACAAAACAAAGTTCATAGTCCAAAATTACACAAAATTAAAAGTTATGAGAACAACTTAACAATTTACCTAAAAAGAAAAATGTTTGATGTCTGCTTTATAGATATCTCTAACCATTACAGAGGCAACTAAGGTCTGGGGGGTTTGTTTTCTCTTTTATTAACCTATGTATTTATGAGTGTATATATATAAAAAAAAAATGCATAAAGCCCCATAAATATAAAAAAAAATTTAATCCATATCCCTCAAAATTTTTCCTCCTACATTTTTTTTTTGATTTTGGCATTGATATCTAACATTATGTGACGTGTGTTTATGAATGTTACATCATTCAAAATCACATTATATAAATGGAAAAAAGTCAACAAGGGTTTCCCTTTTTTTTTTTTTAAACTTCATATGCCGTCCAAATATGAACAAAGTAATAAAGAACAAATTATTTCAATAAGGAGCCACCAACTATAATTTTAGCTGATTCCTGGTAATTAATTTGCATATCTTAAAAAGTACAAGAATATCGAACAACAAGAAACAGCTACCTTGTCAACACGCGCAACTAAAGTTAAAATAAATAAAATTTAATTCGTATTTTTTATTTTCTCAGCTTATGAATCCTACTTTTCTATAACCCAAAAAAATAAATAAATAAAATAATCTAAGTTAGAGAAAGTTGACGGGTGAGACTAAATTAACTAAATTAAATTAGATAATTATTTCGCATCATGATAAATGTTGCTAGTGCAAGTTAGGCACACCGTTCTTTTTCTATGAAGTGGTTTGAGTCCTAATGGAGGATTCTATATTAATTTAATTCCTTACTTAGAACCTTTTATAAGATATGATTATTAGGTTGATTTTTTCAACAATTTTCTAATGGTTATTTTATTTAAAAGCACATTTTCTGCATTAGGTCAATTTTGTTGGGTTTTCTTTCAGTCATGTAGGGACTTTTTTATTCCAATTTTAGATAATTTTAGTCCCCATTTTGCCTTCCAGATTATATTAATCCCAAAAAGATAGTGCTGATCAACATTAGCAGTAAATGTTTATTTATTTTTAAGATTTTTTTTCTTTTTGACCAGACGTTCTTGTTGATTCTCCGTGGATGCCGTACAAAGAAGAGTAAAAAAAAATACAAAAGGCCAAAAAGGGCGATTCCAAAATCTGAAGACAAAATCCGATAGTGTAACACAGAGGTCATAACGATTATGACCGTCTGGTCATAACTGTTATGACCAATCGTATAACACAGAGGTCATAACGGTTATGACCAGACGGTCATAAATGTTATGACCGATAGTGCAACGCAACGGTCATAACAAACCGCTGGTCTAACACAGAGGTAATAACAGTTATGACCGTCTGGTCATAAATGTTATGACCGATAGTATAACACATCGGTCATAATCGTTATGACCAGATGGTCATAACTGTTATGACCGCTGGCCTAACACAGAGGTAATAACAGTTATGACCGTCTGGTCATAACGGTTATGACCATGCGGTCATAACTGTTATGACCGCTAGTCTTAAATCCCCCTAAAAAATATTTGCCTTAACAGTTAATATTTTTTTATATAATAAAAGTGTGTTATAGCAATCTATTATACTATAAAATACACTTTGTACTTATCATAAAAATCTTTGTCATGTTTAATGTGAAGTGTGATAAATTGTGCTAAATTCTAATACAACAATAATAAAAAAGTAAAGTAAAATGACCCTACACATTCATCACATTTATGAAATTGGTGTTATGAACTCTGTATCTGGCCTTGTGGTTGGACGTTTTCGTAAGGGTACTGAGTTGATACATGTTTGACGGTTGTGTCCGTAACCATTACATTTACCACACCGATTAGCTCATGTTCTTCACCTTGGGACGGAATCCTACGAACCCGTGGCCTTTCGGGCCCACGCTTTGTAGTGGAAGGATTAACAATTCGCAATCTAACTTCTTCAGATACGTCCCAGTCCTCGGGGCTGCCAATAGGGTGGACTATATGTGCATAGCAAGCATACAGATAGTCTTTTATGTAGTAATTAGAGCAATAATTATAAGGATCAATTCGACGGTGGTTACATACGGCCATTGCATGAGGGCAAGGAATTTGATCAACCTGAAATCGTCTGCAAGTACATGTCCTTTCGCTCATATCGACAATACATATTTGGGCAGCATTGTTGGTGACGGCGTACTCAAACTGATCAGCTGGCCGAGGCTGTAACAAAGGGAATTTTAAGACATTAGTTTAAGCTATCGCATTAAGGCAAAGCCAAAATAAAATTTAAAAATGGGGTCGTTATCACAAACCGTTACTGTTAGGCCTAAAGCGAAGTTTGTGCGAATCAATTTCTCTGCCTTCGGGGCCATTTTAGATGTTATTTTAAGGGCCTATTCACGTCTCTCGACAAACCATCTTTGTAGTAGTCCCCTAAGCCATTCCACCAAGAATCCAACTGGCATTAACCTGGCTTTCCGATCCACATTGTTTAATGACTCTGCAATGTTGGTTGTCATGATTGCATACCTCCGACTGTTGAAGTATGCTCGCGGCCACTTTATAGGATCGGCCTGAAGAAGGTAACGATGCATGTCGGGATTACGACCACGGATGGATTCCATATGACGATGGTACTCACTTAAAAGATACGTTCTCGAGGCACCATCAAAATAGGTCTTCAAAGGGCCTTTGAAATCTTTGTATCTAGTCTTCAAGTTTGCATCCAAGTGTTGGACGCATATCCCGAATGCAGCATCTGGATACACAAGGTTGGCTGCATATTCGATACCCTTATGCCTATCGGCCACAATTGCAAGAGACTCTCGCGTGCCGATTGAATCCCTTAGTTTCTCGAAGAACCATTTCCATGATTCATTGCTCTCCGACGGAACGATACCAAATGCAAGGGGAAATATGGAGCCATTTGCGTCGTGTCCGCAGGCTGCAAGCAACATTCCTCCAAACCTGGCATTTAGTGCTGATCCATCAACCACAATTACTGGACGACAATAAGGCCAACCATGCTTCGAAGCAGCTAAGCACATGTACAAGTATTTGAAACAATTTGTTGAGTCTGTCTCAATGTCAATGTCGGATCCAGGATTTTTCCGCTTAACCATTTCAGCCCACGCTGGCAGAACTGTAATTATTAAATTATCAACACCATGTTTTAAGTATAATAGTTATAAGGCCAGTCACGAACAGATAACCAGATAAGGGAAATTACCTTTGTATGACTCAGCATCATCGCCCCTCAGGCTTGTCAGTGCAGCTTCCTTCCCTCGCCATCCTCTAAGATAGTTGAAAGACACTCCAAATTCGGCTTGCATGTCTCGCATTATTTCAGATGGTCTATATAAGGAATTGGTCGGATCCAAGTATTTTGCCTTAACACACTCCCCAATCATCCAACTCTTCGCTTGACGATGATGCCCTTGAACGATTTCAATTGAACAAGTATGGACGTCGTCGAACCTCTTCACAACAAACAGTTCACTACCTTTCATCCTAGTCGCACGCAATTGCCATGGACATCCCTAATTATCTATACATATAACGTGTAATAGAGTAGAGTTCGACCTCTTCACCTTGAATTGGTAGTGTTTACTCATGACATCGTGATGAAGATGGTATTGCAGTAACTTTTTGTTCTCAAAATACAGTTTATGCGCAGCGTGATAGGTGAATAATCAGCAACAACGACTCCGTCGAATACACTGTCACTACTTGATACTTTGTCACATTGAGATCCAGTATTATTGACAATAGAATGGCCTCCAATGCTTGCTGCGATACTTTTCTCGTTTGAACGATGAGCATCAGCCGAAACATTAAATATCCCGGCATTACAATCATCATGATCCGTGCCTAAGTCATTGTTCAATATTTGATGTTGATTTTCAATTTCATATTCAGTGTGCAAATCCAAACCTACTGTACGAGAAGTGATATGAGGAGGAGGAGGAGGGTTTAGGATCATATTATTGTCATTTACATGTTGCATGGCTTCATCACTCTGTCCCCCCTCCCTAGAACGTTGAATGTCTATGCGGTTGCTTGCCCCTACCTCTGGTGCCATGGCTTCCGCCGCGGACTCATCCAATACATCGATTGTAACTGGAAATTTGCTAAGCACATGAACATCCTTATTCTTTAGTTGTATGTAGAATTTAAAGTCAGCATCACACTGTATCCTCACAAGAGGCAATCCAGGTTCAACACCGTATCTCAAGACTATATTCGTGTCTGGGCCCCTAATTCCAATCACACTTCTCACCAACTCATCAAGACCAACATATGTTGAGTTCTCGGGCACCAATATTCCCTTCATTTCACCACCAACATATCTCATTGTGCCGTCCTATTGACCATTATACTTTACGAAAACACAAACCGCATCCATTCCTGAATGAAACAGCATCAAGTTATCCAATAATTTGCGTTACAAAGGAAGGAAAGATTATGTTATATGCTACAGGAAACCAAATAACAAGCACCATTATATCTCAAAACTGGTCACAGAGATTTTGTTTATACAATATATTTCAAAACACACGCCCATTAAATCATAAATTAACAAATAAAACCAAGTAAGAAGCACCATTACCTAAAATTGGCTGATTGGAAGTGTGAAGATCTCTATTCAAGTGGAGTATAAGCAGATCTGGCAGATTCTGCCGATAACTGTGACGAGGATGATCAGATGTCGAATTAACAGAGTGCACAAAGATGTGTTCAGATTTGTTGGACTTAGAGTGAGTTTCGATCAGTGGGTAATGGTGCAGAGAGGAATCGTGAGGCTTCACTGAGAGAAAAACGACGAAAAGAGGAAAGAAAAAGTTTTCAAAATTTGGGTTACTTTATATAATGTCGGGATTGAAATGGGCGGGAGAGCTCACGAAAAATTTTGTTAGGGTTTGACCAATACGTCACCGTATTGACCAATGGTTTATCGGTCATAACGGTTATGACCAGACGGTCATAACCGTTATGACCGATAGTATAACACAGCGGTCATAACGGTTATGATCAGACAGTCATAACCGTTATGACCGATAATATAACACAGAGGTCAAAGACGGTCATAACTGTTATGACCGCTCGTCTAACACAGATGTCATAACAGTTATAACCAGGCGGTCATAACCATTATGACCGATAGTGTAATGCATCGGTCATAACGGTTATGACCGATCGTATAACGCAGCGGTCATAACGGTTATGACCGTCCGGTCATAACGGTTATGACCGTCCGGTCATAACGGTTATGACCGATTATATAATACAGAGGTCATAACGGTTATGACAGTCTGGTCATAACCGTTATGACCGATCGTATAACACAGCGGTCATAACGGTTATGACCAGACGGTCATAACCGTTATGACCGATGGTCTAACACTTTGACCAATACGTCACCGTATTGAGCATTTACAGGGGTCACAACGATAATGACAATGTGGGTGATTATGAAAATGACCGATCCTGTGGAAGGACGTCTGACCAAAAACTGGTCATTTTTATAATGACCACCTGGTCAATATCGTTGTGACCAAAATTATATGCTAAAATTTAACAGTTATAGGGGTCACAACGAAAATTACCAGGCGGTCATTATGATAATGACCGTCCCTGTAAGAAGACCGACTGTTAAACAAATTCAAAATAATGAAATTTTTTCCCCTTTGCAAACAAATCGTTAAACGCAAACTTTTTAAACATTGAAACGAAAAGACCATTTTTTTAACTTTCGACTTCTTTGATTCGTTAACTTCGATTTCTCCTAAACCCTTCATCGGCCACCATTCTCTCGATATCTTTAATTAGTTTTTAAACTATTCTAAGTATGTGGCCTTCTATATCACGAAGCTATTTATAAATGCCTTTCGTGGTGGTTTCGGACGGTTTCCGAGCGGTTCCGGCCGATTGCAACTGTTTCTCTCTCTAGATTTCATTTTCTCTCTCTAAAACACTGTAGATGCTGGTTTGCCACAATTTTTTGGGGCATGCGAGGGAGATGAGGGTAGTCCCGTAATTTGACATATAATTAATCCTGCTGAGCCTCACATATCAGATTGAAAAATGACGTGACAGTGCTAGAAATGAAGGAGAAAAAAAGTGGTGCTGGTTTTAATATAATTTATTCCACAGGTGCTAAAGTGAAATTAACCCAAAAAAAATGATCTAGGTTTTTTATGAGGGTAAATTTGGTCATGTATATATGTGGGTCCCTTAAAATCTGATATGAAAATGCTATATATAAAAAAGTAGTGTTAGATTTAAAATTAAAATTCTTAGAAATGTTATTATAGAAATTGACCCTAAATCAAATCATTAGCATATGCTCTTATAAAGTAGCCTATAGATAAAGGCATTGAATCAAACCAATCACAATCAAAGCTACTAGAAATCGCAATTCTAGCAAAAAAGTGGGCTATGACATTTCCTAAACAAGAATGGTTACAAACATTGCCATTATAAGCGTGGCTTGGAAAAATGAAATCTCAAATATCTAAAGTAATTGATGTCTCCGTGGCATGTCGAGCTAGTGAGCGAATTGCCTGAACAATATTAAGTGCATCCGTCTTAATCAAATCACATAGTTTTGGTAGCCAGAAAATTAGGCGCTGCCTCCCTCACAGCCAAACATTCTGCCACATGAGTGAAAAACAAGGGGTAGCAGCGTTTGCAACCGTTTAGAAGAGGCCTGCCTGAAGCCACAATACCTGCTTTTGCTTTTACTGGAGGCATCAACAATTAGCCTGCCTTTTAACTCATCCCCATTCCCCACACTTGGAAGAGGAGTTCTACGAGTGAAACACACGCTGACTTACTGACTTTCTACACCATTAAAAGCCCATTGCAAGTAAGGAAACCACCCAACCCAACAAGACGCCCATCCCCACCCGATAAAATATTGTCTTGATAGCTCATCAGGCGACCCTCAAACATTGAGTCTCCCATTTGACACACGTCTTGACTTGAAAATTTTTAATTTAAATTGAGAATCTAAAATGAGTGTAATGAAAAAAAAAAAAAAAAAAAGGATTTTCACTTAATCGAATTGAACTTTTTGGTTTCACTATAGATTGTTTGATTTGATTTGATTTGATTGAACAAGTTAATCTGCTTTAAATGAAAAGCTGAGAGGGGAAATGAGAAGTTAATTAGTGGGCATCACTTAGAAGTAGTTTATATATTTACATCAAGGACTAGGAGAGCAAAAAAAGAGAAATATATAAATTATATATATAGATGTATGTATATATATATATATATATATATATGTATATATAACAAAAAAACCAGCAAAATTCATGGTGGAAATGGCAGTTTTGATGTTGAGAATCATGTTGAGTGTTTTGTGTGAAGGTTGGAATATGGAAAGCAGCAATCATGTTGGAGCAACAAGCATAAGCCTCCATTATTTTTATTATTAATATTAGTATAGAAGTTGCAAAAGATCCACGGAGACTCCAGCAAGACCACCAGAGTAGCACCAACACTGAGATTGCTAAAGAAAGATACGCCTCTTCTTCCATCTTCATCATGATCTATTCACACTACCATATAAATTGGAAAAAATCATACCAATCTTTTTGTGTGTGTGTGTGTGTGTGTGAGAGAGAGAGAGAGAGAAGAGAGAGAGAGAAATGGGTATGGGACTTGAAGTGATCTTTACATGCATATATATATAATATATGCATATATATATATATATATATATAGATGACGACGAAGAAAGTTACAGGGAAGTGGGGATGGCAAATCTGGGGATGGTATGGTGATGATTTTGAGAGTACCAATAAAGATGCATAATGCATATGCACATATCTCTAAGAAATGAAATGAATTTAAAATAATAATAACAGCAACAACAACAACACATAGGATGCCTGAATGTGAATATGCAAGTTGATCATGTGGGCCACTTGTTCTTTTCTAACTTTATAAATTAAAAAAAAAAATTTAAACAAATGTAGATGGCTTTGTTAATGCCTTCCATGTTGATGCATGAATCAAACTATATCAGGGATTAATGCTTTTTTCCTTTCACTTTTACACAGTTGCTTACATCTCCTTTTTCCCATTTTTCATCCGACACCATTCTAGGACCGGCAATTTAGGAATTCTGTGAGTGATGACATTGTTTTTCCTATTTTGTTTACTCTGTTGTTGTTCATGTTTTAACGAGTTTGGACATTTCGTTGCAACCTCAAAGGCAGTCGTTCGTTCAACTCGTGGACGTGATTAAGACGCTAGGAGAAGCATTAAAGAAAATCCTTACCCTTGGGAACGAAAACAACACACCTTAATTCTATCTATAGTGAGTGATTAACAAGCATCTGGAGTCCATACTCAAAACATTCAATCCTTATCCTATATTCGACACAGATTTGAGTCTCTAAGCCATTTGGAGTCACTCTATGTCTAAAGCCTAAACACTGTTGGGAATGGGGGATTCCTCCGATGACGACTGCCAGGTCATAGGTGTGTTTTTGCCACAACATGCCTCTGCTTGCCCTATCCCCGGATAATGGAAGCAGCAATGGTTAGACTAAGACAGCCAGAAGTGAACCAGTTCGACAGTCAATTGTCAACTGAGTTAACATATACTCTGTTCACATTTCTATACGCGTTTTGTATTGTAGTATAAACAGAGCAAAGAGACAGACATATTAAAATGAAACAACGTCCAGAAGATTAAAAAAAATGATCAGCAATAGCCTAAAGTAGATCCACTAAATGATCTTCTTGGGCTGCAAAACATATAATCAGTAGAACTAGAGGCGCTAGCAATATACTCACATCATAAACAAAACAACATATTTAGTGTTAGTAATAGAATATGATATTACCGATAGATGCTTCAGTACAAACAAATATGATTTTACAAAAAAGAACCTGGAAAAGCACATAGTGCACCACTATCAAGAAGATTCATGTGTGAACTTGACGAAATTTACAAATGTGAAATGAAATGTACCTTACCACGTACATAATCACCGCTTATTATCAGCAGAATTCCCATCAGATAACTTCTCTCTCTCAGATTACAAAAGCTACAGTTGGAACATACGGAATTTTTGGCCCTTTTTAATTTATTGCTTTTATCTGTATCCAGATTTGTTCCTGGTACTTCATGCTTTAGCAAAGCATAGAGTTAAAAATCAAACCCAGATTTGTTTTAGGGAGCTTTACCCCTAGGAAACATGAGTTTGGGAGAATAATGCGACTCAAGAAACAAATTCAGAACATAATTTGAACACAATGACCATTACGGTTAGATGAATGTCTGCTCTGGTGAGGGACGTTGAGGTTGAGGCTGAGGAGGGAGCAGTGGCAGCTGCGTTGGAGTACTAGCTACGAGGGGTTGAGCGCAGAAGAGGATGACGCAGAGGGAGGCATAAGTAGGTGGCTTTGTCACTGGAGGTGATCACTGAGAAGGGTGATTGATAAGGGGGTGGAGGAAAATACAGGAAATTGAAATAAGAAGTTTGAGATGCCATTTTGGTGTATCATATGAGATGCCATTTTGGTGTTTCTTACAACATGGAAGTTGATGAATTAGGTCTTGTGTGGGAAAAAGTATGAGCTTTGTCTACCTATTTGTAGGGAAGGTTTAGGCCAATCTTAGAACTAAGCATTTAAACTAGATTCTTAGTAACATGACTCTCATGCTAAGATTTCTGATAGGTTGTTTGGATTGGAAAACACTTCTCGGCACACCAAGTTTTCTTCCTTTGGCTAGCACGAGATGTTTAATTTTTCACATAAATACTACGCCTACGGAATGGATTTTATTCAAGCCAATTCTTGGGTACAAGAAGCCAAAGATTTCTCATTCAATAAAAGTTTTACAAGAGAACAATTAACTAGTCAGAATTAAGAAAATGTTTTGATCAATCGCATAAGGCATACGTTAAGACTACTAGTAGACTAATATGAAGCAAGTAGAACATTTCAAACCAGGGAAAAAAAAAAAAAAAGAAGAAGAAGAAGAAACAGCATTATATTTAAATAATCATACTATCTTGCACTGAATACAGGCTCTGCATCAACGGTTGGCTGTGTTTTTCTAGTGTATTTGAGAAGCAAGCCTTCTGAGGAGAGACCCGGCACAGATAAGTCCCTAAACAAAAAGTCAAGCAATGGATAAACATGTTACTGCTTAGTAAAACAATAGCAATAAAGTGAAAGAGAGATGACAGCATGATCTATAAGTGAACCTGATGTATGGCTGCAGGTCCTTCCACTCCCATTTTTGGCGCTCTTTGAAAAGGATAGAGAAGCGCTCGGCCGGGGACAAGGGCAGAGACGATACGCTGAAGGCACGCATCCATATCCCAGCACCAAACCTCTCTGTTAAAACCTCACCTTCCAACATGTTGAAACTTGGTTGCATAGAATCTGGTACCTTTCTATTCCACTCGTCTACGAAACTCTCCATCTTCCTCTTCCCGCCACTTAAGATTTCTCTGGCAAAGTGCACGCACACCTTCTGCTCATCCAGCTTCCACACACAATTTGTCACCACCCCTTCATTTACCTTATGACCATAAACACAAAGACAATGTTCTGCGAGTTTGCGAGGAAACCCATCTGACTGCAGCACATCCAGAACTTTATCTTGGTGAAGAGCATCTAAAGACCAGTCGTTCAACACTGAATTATGCAAGAGCATCCTCAGCATCATATCCATGTACTTTTGATCAACAACCCTCCAATAGCCATCGATTTCAAGGGCGGAAAGTGCTTGTAATCCGGACCTGAGTTCATCATCACTAGCTTGAACTAAGTCAACAAGATCATCCCATTTATATAGTCCTGTCTGTACTTGTTCGAAACCCTCCATATCTATATCCTCCTCAGAGGTGTAAGGGTTTTTAAAGAGGAGAAATTTGAGCTTGTCGAGTTTGGGAGCAACCTCACTGAGCTCCATGGTACCCGGTACGACTTTGATGACGGATGCTACAGGAGGTAGTTGATTTTGATCTTTCTTATCACAGTCTACTGCATCATCAGAAAATCCAGATTGATCCGACGGTGGTATAAGGAATACAGAGTTGGAAGTACCGACAAATTTGATCGCATAAGTTTTTGACTGAGTGCAAAGGACTGCATCTTCATCAGTCTGTCCTCTCAAAACTACCCTGTAAAAGAAGGAACGAAGCTAGAGTTTAAAACCGCACTAACAACAACTAAATTTGAAAAATCAGCAAGTTGGTATAAACAAAAGGAGAATAGACCAAACAGCCGGCGCATTTTTCTTATAGTCACTTTTTGTATTGTATTATTGACTCAAATTCAAATATTAGTCTGATTATGATGGTGATCAAATGTTGAGAAACGTGAACGAAAGCATTGGTAAAAGAAACAAGAAGCTAAATTTTAATAAAAGAGATTGCAAGCATACCTTTGGTGGAGAATGTCGGGGAGAAGTTTGTGATCAAGCTCAAGGAGTAATATATCGGGATGAGGACCAAAAAGAGGATGATAAGAAACAGAAAGGGAAAAGCTAGGTTCGAGATTCAAAACTGCTTCTGCGCCTCTCTTCTCTACATGTGCTTCTTGTTCCATCTAACACACACACACACACACACAAAACACACACAGAGAGAAATAAAGTTGTCAATAGAATTTGAGAAGAACTCCAACAGTAATGACAATCTCAATAGTTGATATTTGTTTAATATAAAATATCACGTATAAATACGAATATGATTACACTAAGACCTTGTGTTATCTGATAAGCAACAGTGCCATAAAAGTCTATTCTTAAATTTAAAAAAAAAAAAAAAAAAAAAAACCCCTAAAATCAAACGAGGTCAGCGACTAATTGGGATTTAATCAAAACCAACCAAAAATCCGATTCAGATTTCTCAAAAACTAAAAAGAATATGAAGAAACAAAAACAAACTCAATAGGTCGCTCATAGTCAAATCTAAGTAGTGGTAATTTGGGGATTTTAGGGTTTTTGTTTTTTGTTTTTTTTTTTTTTTTTTGTTGCTGTTGTTGAAATGAGAATGAAAAAAGAGATCTTAATCAAGAAGGAAAGGAAAGAGTCACGAGTCCAATAGGGGAAAAATTAGGATTAAATGTGATTCAAAGTGAAGAAAGAAATGAGATTTTTTTACCTTGGCATAAATATGTAAAGATAGGTAGGGCGGGGGTTGCTCCAAAACGTTTTAGTTGCAGAAAATTGGCGTTCTAGTTACTCAACTCAATTGCAGAAATTGGACTCTGATTCAGCCAACACCAAGAATAGTAGAAAGGAAGATCGATTATAACACCTTTTTTTTTTTTTTTTTTTTTTTTCAAGATTTATCAATTTAGCGCGCTTGTCTCCGCTATTTCATTACTTTTCCCGCCAAAGGCAAAGAGCCCTCTCTTTCTTTTTCAATTAATATGCATACTAGGAACGACATTTTTACCAACGAGTACAAGTGGCACATGATATTTTCGTACCAATTCAATCCATCCAAAAAATTCAGATATCCAAATATTATTAGTGTCCGTTTTTATTATTTGGATTTCAATTCTCAATTCAATAATAAACTTTCACTATCTTTTATTTTCAAAAAATTTAAACTTTAATGCTCTGTTTGGCATTTTGATTCAATTTCAATTAAACTGTACTTTTTCAACTCAGTTTTTGTCTTTTTTTGAAAAATCAATGAAAATTATAACTAAATTTTAAAAATTCAACAAACTTCAACTTAAAAATTTTAGGATTAATTTATGAATAACTCCTAGAGTATGTATCATATTTCATTTTACCCCATAAATTATTAAAACCGTTCATTATGCCCCATGAACTATATTAAATCATTCAGTTTGCCCTTTTCCGTCTAATTCCGCTTATTTATTTAACGGAATGCTTATGTGGCATATAATTAAAAATGATTATTTTATAATACCCCCCGGACTATGTACCTTATTTTATTTTGCCCCCTTGAGATGATTTTTATGTCAAAATGCTAGAAACAACGAGATAAATAAAACAATATTCATTTTACATATTTTTTTTCCGATTACATTTCAAATTTATGTACTATTTTCTATATCACATAACTTTTTCGAAAATTCCTCGCAAACGCACATTTCCAACCCAACCTCTAAAACACCATCTCCAAATGCTCTTCCAAACGGATCCTTAGATTGAATTTGGATGGTATCTAATTGGATTGGATATTGGATGTTAATTTTAAAAATTTAATACAATCCAATTTACTTATAATATACATAAAATATTTATGTGCATACTATGTACACTAAAGTTTCTTATTCTTTTTAACACGTTCCCCTTTCCCTTTTTTATTTGGCATTTCTTTTAGATAGAAAACATAAATCTAATTGGATTGGATATTGGATGTTAATTTTAAAAATTTAATACAATCCAATTTACTTATAATATACATAAAATATTTATGTGCATACTATGTACACTAAAGTTTCTTATTCTTTTTAACACGTTCCCCTTTCCCTTTTTTATTTGGCATTTCTTTTAGATAGAAAACATAAATTTTTCTTTCAAAATTCAAAATCCTTGAATATCATATCATTTTTTTTTATCTCACATTTTACTAAACCTAAAACATCACTTTGTTTGCTCTGCCGAAGACCCACGGGGATTGTCGAGCTCCAATCTCATATCATTTTCTCTTCCTTTGTGTCATCATCAAGCTCACTATGTCTTAGAAATGTGGATTTAAGAGATATTATTTTTCTCTACTGTTATATTGGAGGTGATTTTGATTTATGTTATGTACATTAAATGGATGATCGATGACTAAATTAGTGTTATGAAAATGTGACTTGTCACTTTGAGTAAGTTTCATGAAATTTAGCAAGTTTTAATAAGTTCTTAAGAAAGCTTAAATAGAATCCAATCATTCAATCTAATTCAATCTAACGAATTTTGGACTGGATTGGACTAGATGACAAAATACATTAGATTGGATTGGTTGGATTTGAAAAGATTTTTTTTCATAATTAGATTGGATAATGAATGGCAAAAAGAGTTGGTTTCGATCCAATGCCGCCCACCCCTACTTATGAGTGCGGTTGCTCGCGGGTATAGAAATACTATATGGGATTAAGATTAACCCGAGGTGGGTGCGGGGGAGGGGGTTAAAAACATATGTATTTTACTAAAGAAAATGACTAATAGATGAAATCTATTTTAATTATATTATTACATATACATATATCAAGTAGGCAGTGACGGAGCCAACCTTCAACTTTAGTGGGCGCATATTAATTGTCTTTGTAAAAAAATAAATACTATGAAAATTGAAATATAAAATTTGTTACAGTATTGTTCAAAGATTACCACGTGCATTCTAAGAATCCTACACTATGACATGAGAAAATATCATACTAGCTAGGAGGATTCTATATTGAATCATCATATACATTAAAAATTATTTGCTTTACATTCTTCTTTATTTGATGTGAATTTAACCAAATATGTTAATTTATAAACATACTACCATTCTTTAAAAAAAAAAAAAAATCATATTACCATCAGGGATACCCAACAATAAATAGCTTTTAGAAATATATATCAATAAGAAGTTAAAACAAATACTACAATAGCTCATGAGTAAAAAGAATAAAAATTATATTTTTAAAAAATGATAAAGTTTAGTGGGGGCATGTATGAAACTATTATAAATCTCAATGGGTGCATGACAAAGAAGTCATAAAATTTTAAGGCATTGTAGTTAGTTTTTTAAAAAGTCATTAGGGACGGCCGCCCACACGTGGCCCTTCATAACTCTGTCCTTGCAAATAGGGGCCATTGAGTTTGGGTGAGACCTAAGGCTGCCCCACCCTAGGGCCTGCCTTGTCAAAACAGGTGAATTGCAGGACAGCCTCTCTAAACGGATAGCTTTGAAATATTGTCTGAGCCATAGTGCTTTTTAGTTTTTTTTTTTTTACCTTCAATTAGATAAGTCAGGTCAACATTATATATCTTCTCGAAATTACCCCCAGTTAATTAGAAACGTTACCACCGGTAATCTAGATGTCGATGAAATAAACCTAGGCCACGAATGGTCTCCTTTCGCCAACACAGTCTCTGATCATTGGAGAGTATATATCATCAGTATCATCAATACAAAATTATCGTTTGCGTCCATTTCTGATCGTAAGAGTGTAATTTAATGGATTACTTTCAGTAATCTACCGTGTTATTTTTAAATATTGGATTTATTTTTGTACTCTATTAGATTGTTTTCATATTCTATCAGATTAATTACCGTAATCTAATTTTAGCTAGAAATGAATTATTGACAGTAAATATTTAGAGAAGTCAAGCATGCGTTAAATAGGGCAAACCGACATGATGTATTGGGTGGTATAAGATTACCCCCAAAAAATAATCTCTTTTTTAATAATAGCCGTGTTAACATTCCGTATTGATTCAAAATAATATAATGTTTGACAGTAGTTTTGTATTGTATAATTTCATGTGAAATCAAAAATTAATACAATATAGAATGTAATATTTATTACGACAAAAAATCTCTGTTTTAGGCCGTAATGTAGAATTTTTAATCTAAATTATTATGTCAAAAAACATAATGAAATAGGTTTAAGGATGGTGATGTTCGAGATGGCAATCGAGGTTGGGGTCGGGTTTTGGGATTGTGGTTGATGGGGTTTCAGGATAGGGGTCGGGGTCAAGTTTAGGAAGGAGGTCAGGATTATGTTTTGGGATCAAGGCCAAGGTTGGTTTTCCATATTGGATTGGGGTCAAGGTCGGGTTTTATGATTGCGGTCAGGGTCGGGTTTCAATACTAGAGTCAGGTTTTGCAATTGGAGTCGTAGTCAAATTTCGAGTCTGGTTATAGGATCGGTTTTGGGACCAATGTCAGGATTGGATTTCGAGGCTGGGGTTGGGTTTTTTTTTTTTTTTTTTTTTTTTTTTTTTTTTTTTTTATCATAGTCGATTTTCGGACCTGATACGTCCAGTACTAAAACTCGACCTTGACCTTGACCCTCTTCTTAAAACCTGATCTTGATCCCCCTAAAACTTGTCCCTCGTTTGGAAACTCGACCCAACCCTGACCCCCCCCCCCCCCCGCGATCCTGAAACCTAACCTAACTCGATCCTGAAACCTGACCTGTCTTGAAACCTGACCTTCGTCCTGAAACTTGCCTCGACACTTGTCCTGAACCCGAACCTGATCCTGATACCAAAACTTGACACTGATATCCGTACTTAAACCCAACCTAACACCGATCCTTGTCCTAAAACTCAACCCCGACCTCAGTCTAGAACCCCAACCCTGATCCCTGTTTCGAAACTCAACCCTACGCCCATCCTGAAATCCGACCTCAACTGATTCAGAGACCTGACCCTGATCCCAGTCTTGAAACCTAACCTCGACCCCAACCGATTCAAAGACCTGACCCTGATTCCAGTCTTGAAACCCAACCCGACCCTGACCCTATCCTGAAACCTGACATTGACCTCAAATCCGGCCCCCATCTAGAAACTCGACCCCAACTCCCTTCTTGAAACACGACCTTAACCCCGACGACCCTAGCCCTTGTTCTGATACCCAACCTTGATCCCCCATCTCGAGAAACCCAACCTAGCGTCGACCCCGATTCTGAATCTCAATCCTGACCGAGTCACAAAACTTGACTTCATCTCAAATCCAACTCCACTCTTAGGATCGTGACCTAAATTTTATCTTTAAAAGACTGAATTATTAATCAATACAATACGATGACAGACGAATAATATATAATGTAATATTATATTGTAATACATCATAAATCAAATCACTGTATCGGATAATAATAATAATAATAATACAATACCAATTAACATAGTTTTTTTAATTTGGATGTAACAAATTAAAAGAATATCATTAAATGGAGAACGTAACCCCGCAAGTTTTAACTTTTAACTAGCTAGCTAGCTAGAAATGAGTTGAAAAGTTATTGGCTGCAGGGATATCCAAATTTAGAGATCTCAAGTCAAACGCATGTGCTGTACTTAAGTTGGCAAACCAACTGAATATGTATTTATTTTCAATAAAATAAAATCATTATATGTATTCGTATAAATATTATATTAGGCGATGGCTACTTGAGTAGGGACCGTTTTTATTTTCATAATTTGCTCCGAAGCAGCACAAAGTACTTTTTATTAGAAAAAGTAATTACATAAAAAATTTTGGTATGGCTATTTGTTTGAGCCTATATATGTTACTTAGGGAATGTTTAGTACACTGTATTAATACTCTGTATTATATTATTTAAAATGATACGATGTTTGGTAATATTTTTGTATTATATAGTTTAATACAAAATAAAAAATTAATACAATATGTACTGTGATTTCTTATACGACAAAAAACATATGTATCTGGTTGTATTGTATAATTTAATCTAAATGATTATATCAAAAAATAAAATATAACAGATTTCAATATAGATGTTGGGTCGGATTTTGATATGGTCGGGTTTCAATGTCAAATTTTGAGATTGGGGTCAGAGTTTGGTTTCGGGGTGGGTTTCATGACGAGAGTAGGGGTCGGGTTTTCAGAATTGTGGTCAGGTTTCATGACGAGGGTCGTGGTTCGGGTCGGGTTACGGGACATAGTTTGGGGGGTCGGGTTCAGGGTATGGTTTTGGGACGCTAGTTGGGGTCGGGTTTAGTAATGCAGGCCTGGGTTAAGGACGAAGGTCGGGGTTGTGTTTTGGGATGCGGGTTGGGTCGGGTCGAGTTTCGAGACAAGAGTCAGAGTTGGGTTTCAGGACGAAGGTCATGGTCTGATTTCGGGACAGGAGTCGAGGTCGTGTTCCGGGACGAGGGTCGGAGTCTGGCTTCGGGGTCGGGGTCCGGGATGAAGGTCAAGGTCAGGATTCGAAATGGGGGGCGGGGTCGGGTTCTGGGATGCTGGTCGGGATCCAGATCGGGGTTGGGGTCCGATTTTGGGATGGGGTCGGGGTTGGGTTTCAGGACATGGGTCAAGATTGGGTCACGGGAGAGGGGTCGAGGTAAGGGTCGTGTTTCGAGACAGGGTTCGGGGTCGGGTTTTGGGGTCAGGCTCGGATTTCGAGACGGGGGTCGTGGTCGAGTTTCTGGGTTTGGGTTGCAGGGATATTCAAATTTAGAGATCTCAACTCAAAAGCATGTGTTGTACTCAAGTTGGCAAACCAACTTGATATGTATTTTTTTTCAATAAAATAAAATCATGATATGTATTTGTATAAATATTAAATCAGGCGACGGCTACTTGAGTAGGGACTGTTTTCATTTTCATAATTTGGTCCGAAGCAACACAAAGTAGTTTTTATTAGAAAAAGTAATTACGTAAAATAATTTGGTTAGCGCTCCGTATTGTATTATTTAAAATAATACAATGTTTGATAATATTTTTGTACTGTATGGTTTAATACGAAATAAAAAATTAATACAATACAGACTGTGATATCTTATATGACAAAAAACCTCTGTATTAGATTGTATTGTATAATTTAATCTAAATGATTATATCGAAAACAAAATATAACGGATTTTAATATAGATGTCGGGTCAGGTTTCTGGACGAGAGTTGGGGTTTGGTTTTGATACAGGGTCGAGGGTCGAGGTTGGGTTTTAATGTCAAATTTCCGGACTGTGGTCGGGGTTTGGTTTCAGGGCGGGTTTCATGATGAGGGTTGAGGTCGGGGTTGGGTTACGTGACAGAGGTCGGGCTTGGGTTACGGGATGAGATTCGGGGTTGGGTTTCGGGATGCGGGATGGGTGTCGGGTTTCGAGACAGGAGTAGGAGTTGGGTTTCGGGATGAGGGTCGGGATCACGTTACGGGATAGGGGTCAAGGTCGTGTTTCAAGATAAGGGTCGGGGTCTGGTTTCGAGATGGGGGTCGGGTTTTGAGGTCGGGATTTGGATTGAAGGTCGGGGTCGGGTTTCAGGAAGTTGGTCGGGATTGTGGTCAGGGTAAGGGTCGTGTTTCGGGACAAAGGTCGGGGTAGGGGATGGGGTCCGGGTTTGGGTTACGAGACTGGAGTTGTGGTTGAGTTTTGGGGACAAGTTTCATGGTCTAGGTTAGGGTTGGGTTTCGAGACAGGGCCAGGATCGGGGGTTGGGATTGGGTTTCGAAATGGAGGTCGGGGGTGGGTTTCGTGACAGGGGTTGCGGTCGGCGGTGGGTTTCAGGACGGGGGTCTGGGTCAAGGTCAAGTTTTGGGGTCAAGTTTCATGATCGGGGTCGGGTTTCGAGATTGGTGTCAGGGTCGAGATTGGGTTTTGAGACAAAGGTCAGGGTTGGGGTCAGGTTATGGGACGAGGATCGGGGTCGAGTTTCGGAACAGAGTTCGGAGTCGAAGTCATATTTCGGGACGTGGGTCAGGTTCGAGGTTAGGTTTCGGCATAAGGGTCGGGGTCAAGATTGGGTTTCGGGATAAGGGTCGTGGTCGATGTCAGGTTTCAGTACGGGGGTCGGGGTTGGGACATGCGTCGGGAGTGGGTTTCGGGACGGGGGTCAGGTTTCAGGATGGGGTCGGGATTGGGATCGGGATCAAGTTTCGGGATTGGGATCGGAGTTGAGTTTCATAATGGGGTTAGGTTGGGTTTCGGAGTCGGGGTCGAGTTTCAGGATGAAGGTCGGAATCGAGTTTGGGGGTCGGGTTATGGACATAAATAATGTTATAGCTGACTAGCCAAGCGTACAATACGTTGCAAGTTCTTATAAGTGCATGTGCATGGGAAGGAAAATTGTCATTGACTAGCTAGTAGCTAATGCCAAACGTGATTCATGAATTATTGATGATGGGATCGCATATATATATATATATTTTTTTTATTTTTTCCTTTTTTAGTGTTATTTGTTAAGCTATTTTTTTTTTTTTTTCTAATGAAAGATTCTCATTACCATCTTTTTTATTTTATAAGATCAGCAAATTAATTAATCTCGAGCCCTAACATGGTGTCACCAATCTTTTCACCAATATATATAGTAACGAATTAGGCAATCCTTTTCAGATTCCGGTCACTTTATATGTGGTATGGGCATAATTTCCCATTGAATATCAAATTTTTCTGTCCATGCTTGCAATAGCCAAGGAATGACAACTCTGTGACGGTATAAACATCCACATTGCCAAATTAGAAAGGCCAATAATTATTGAATAAATTCTCACTACAGAGTATAATTCAAGAAATGTAAATTAAATGAAAACATATAGATTTTACAATAAACTCAAGGTTGAGAACATTAATAGATTTAACGCCTATAAGCTTTAATTAAAAAAAAAAGTCACTGAAATTAAATTTTGATTTATGATTTGTTTTGATACTACGGTACTTAATTAGTACCAATAACTTACAATTGATTATTCAAATCAATTAGACGTGACCAATTTATTACAACTATCATAAATATCTAAATTATGTCTAATCTCTTATTTGTAGTTACGACCGTACTTTTGATTGTGAAAATCTTGTAGTATAAATTAACAAAACATGATCAAGAGCATTAATATATTCAAATAAATAAATATGTATGTAATTGAAAAAAAAAAATTAAACTGTCATTCATATTAAAATTACTTATGATTTTTTCCCAAAAAAAAAAGCAAAAAGAAAAAAGAATTTCTTATTGAATAGGATAACAAGAGGACGAAAAAGGTGATAATAGATGCATAGGATGTTGGGATATGTCCCCATAAACAAATGAGATGTATTATTTTGCTGATTTAATTTGAGAAATCTTTTCAATGTTAATTTTGTATGCATGGTTGATACTTTATAAATATCGAAAATCCTAAATTATTTTAATGTGACTTTAAATATAATATAGAAGTGTTATATGCATAGGATAATATTTAAAGTGAAATGATCTAAAACTGTCCGTAATTTTAAAGTAATTATAAATTAAAGGTTGGGATCTTTAATTTAAAATTATTAGTATGGTTCATTACATTCTGAATGAAACGATCTTATCCGAATTGTTACTAATGAGATTATTGGAATAAAAACGCTTTATATAATTTGATTATATAGGATTGGAACACGATTAATTATAAATCTCTAATAATTTCCGTTGTCATTTAGAATATTCAAAATTAATCAATGATGGTCATATATAAATCGATCTTAATTCTGAGTAATTACGATATACCTATTTATTATATTGTATTTTTTGACATACCGGTAATGACACAAATGAATAGTATCAAATTCTTGGTATATTGGAAATATAATATAATAAATAGCCGGGAATATTAATATAGAAGATGAAATCCATTTCTTCGTAAAGAAGTAGATGGACGGTTTCCATAAGTATTGATTCGAGGCTTGAATAATAAGAGTACTCAATTTATGATTAGATCATAAATATATTATTCATTAGATAATTAATGGTACTTAATGAGAAATATATAATTAAAGAGGTTAACGGAAAATACCTAGCTTTAATTACGAACCATTTATGGAGGATTGATTTATATGTAGTGACTATATCAATAGACAACTCAAATCCTTTGACTATAATTAGTTTAATAATTTTAAGAGTGCAATTCCAAATTTTTAGTGGAATAATTTGGAATTAATAATTTTTGATATTTTAATAAATGTGTTAATTAATTGTCAAAATTATTGTAGCTTAAAATTAGAATGTCCATAGTTCATGTCAATGGCTCTATTAATTCATGTGAACATTATTTTATGTTTGGTTAAATTTATTAATTTGGAATTGAGAATTCTAAATTAATATTCACACAATAAATTAATTGGATTAATTTATATTTTAAATAATATGATAATTTAAAATAAATTTAAAATAGTTTTAAATTAAAATTTATACAGTGTGGTAAGCAACACACCGTAGTTGTGTACCACAGGGTGGTTCATGTTTTATCCACAGACAAAGTGCATGTGGAATTTGAACTTTGACACATGTGGAAAAGGAAAGATCAATTGTTTTATTTTGAATAGTTCAAAATAAAATAGTTTTTTTAAACAAAAAAAGGAACTGATTAGTGGATAATGGGAGAGAGATTTTCTCTCTCCCATATCTGCCAAAAATGCCAACTTCAGAAGGTAGTGACCATGTGACATTTTCACTAAATGGGGAGTGGAATAATCAATTAATTAATTCATTTAAAAAAAGGTGTTGTTATTTCTCTGTGATATTAAAAAGGCGGTACGTGCAATGTATTTAAGATACACATGAATACTGATTCCTTTTTACAGAGAAAAAAATACTTACCTTTTCATAGAGTTTCTTCTCCTCTCTTCCTTCACTTTGTCTCATGAGTTGAGAACACAAAGTGAATCAAAATTCAAGTGTGTGATCAAACCCAAAATCAGGAACGCCCACTCGTTTCTTGTTCATCGTGATTTGGAGAACCCTAAGAAAGAATCGATGGTATTTCCGAAGGATTTGGAGTTTTCAAGAAGGTTTTTGAAGGAGTTCAAGAATTTCGACCTAATCATATAACAATCAATCTTTAAACTTTTTTCCTTTATTATTTCATTAAATTAATATAAGTATTGTCACAAGATAAAATTTTTGAGAAAAATTTTTATGATTTGATCCGCACCATGCTTCCTCTATTTTTTTTTTTTTTTTTTTTTTACAAAAATCGATTTCCGAAACCAACAATTGGTATCAGAGCCAGACAGTACCTTATATTAATTTAATGAGCGATTATATGATAATCTTTGTATGATTTTGGGTCGGCACTTATGTATTATGATGTATGCTTCTATGTATATTCATGATGATAAATGTTTGTGTGAATGAATTTGTCGTAAATTTTTTCCGGTTCTAAAGAAATTAGTTTGTATTTTTTCTTTTGATTAGATCAATTGTAAATGAGAATCATGGTGCAATTTTTTTTATTAGATCAATTGTAAATATGATCTTTGCTGTCATTTTTCAATGATGAAGAATTGTTCTTCATTATTTTTTTTTTAAGAAAAGTTCTTTTTTTTTTAATTAAATTTTTTTGGTGGGGCCAGCGGCTGCACGGCAGCCACGCCGTGGCCACCGGCCGGTGAGGAACGGTGGCCTGATTGGCTGCGCCAACCCCAGCGGGTTGTGATTGTACATGCAGTCACAACAACAACTAGAGTTCCTAGAACCTTAGTTGGCCCAGGCCTGCAATGAGTTGCAGGGCCTAGCCCGCCCATAGGGACGGTTTTGGCCTTGCCCTGGCCTAGATCGGCCAGGAAGTGCATGGGCAATGTCCAGGCGCCCAAAATTCTTTTATTTTTTTTTTTAGATTTTTAAAATCTTTTTTTTTAATTGAATTTAAGGAATTCAAGGAGGACCACCATCACCACTCACAGGGAGATGTTGAAGAATAACAAGAAGACCCGGAGTTGGAGAATTACAAGAAGACCCAAAATTTTTTTAATCATTTCATTTTTATTTTGGGTTGTAAATTTAGGTTTTTATGGAACTCGGTTAAGTTTTTCCATTTCTCTTGTATTTGAATGTTTTTATTATGTTAATGATAATTACATTTTCATGCATATTACATGTCATCTAAGATAGAAAAGTGTCTACCTATTTTGTATATCATGCATTTTTGTGCATTCTCATTTTTCTAAAATTGTTTTAGTAATTAATTTAATATGCCTAGTAACAGATTTAATGAGATTAAATTTGAAATTAATTTAGTAAATGGATTTTCAAAATGAATCGGTCAAATGTGAAATTTATATATTTAAGTGTTAAAATTTTAAATATGACATTTGATTTAATTTGTAATTTAAAATTGTTTAAAACAATAAAGGCTTAGCAATTTAAAATATTTAAATTTACTAAGATTTATGAAACAAGAGTTGTTTTATAAATTAAATACACTATTGCAAAATAATGAGTGGGAGCGGGTAATATGACAATATAAACCCACGGTCCCCACCGTTAGTACAACACCGTGAGTTTTTAGTAGCACCTAGAGACAATTTGATTTCGTACTCCCTACAGAAGGTGTCTATTAAATACATATCAATGTTGTATTCCATGAGATAGGATTTTAATATGTATTTTAGAATTGATCTACCCTACGGCAGCAATTTCTAAGTTAAGTCTGAAAAATCTAATACGGTGGGTTATACTCATAAAGAGATAATTAAATTAGTTAAAAATTTTCTTGACCAAAGTTAAAGGAAATTAATAAGTATTAGAAATATGAGATATTTTGTGTAATATTTATTAATTGAGAAAGTTTCATTTTAATTAGCAATTATTTGACCTACCCGGCACTTAGTTGTGGTGATTAAAATTCCTTAGGCTTCTAAAGTAAACATGTTTTTGTGTATTTTAACATATGCATTCATGCATCATATTTACTTTGCCTTTAATTTTCTTGTGATATTTATGCAATTAGTTATTGAAAAATATTTCTTAACTATTTTTAGCAAAATATATCAGACCCGATTTTCTCACTTCTCGTCTCTCAAGTTTTAACTGGTGAAAACTTTGTTAAATAGAAAAGCAACATGAGCATTCTCTTGATAAATGAAAACTACCACTTTGTCCTTAAGGAGGATCATCCTCCAATGCCTCCGACCAATGCCTCTAAGTCTGTCTCGGACAAGTACGACCGTTGGGTTGTAGCAAACAACAAGGCCCACGGCTACATGTTAGCAGCAATGAATGGAGTGCTTAGGGCTAACCATGAGGCCTTTGAGACTACTAGCGAGATTATGGAATCTTTGTAAAACATGTTTGGACACCTCTCCGAGCAGGCCCGTCACGAAGTTGTGAAAGCCGTTATGAATGGCAAAATGAAGAATGGCTCTTTAGTTCGTGAGCACGTCCTCAAAATGATTCATCATTTTAATGAGGTTGAAATCAAAGGTGCGAACATTGATGAAAAATCCCAAGTTATCATGATCTTGGAGACACTATCTCCTGATTTTCTCTAATTTAGGATGAACTACGTCATGAACTATAAGATGTATAATCTAACGGAACTCCTGAACGAGCTGTAGACCTATGAGACCCTTATCGATGATAAGGGTGGCAAGGAAAATGTTGTCGAAGCCAATGCAACTGAGGGGAAGGCTTCTTCTTCAAAGAATAAGAAAAAGAAAAATGTGGGAAAGCAAAAGGGCAAGAAGAAGATCCAAAAGAAGAAGAGGAAGGTTGCTGAGCCTAAACTTAAGGGAAACTGTTTCCAATGCAATCAAGATGGCCATTGGAAAAGGAACTGTAAGAAGTACCTTGATGAGTTAAAACAGAAGAAGAAACAAGGTAAATCAGATTTACTAGTCATGGAAACATGCTTAGTTGAGAATGATTTCTGAAGCTGGATTATTGATTCATAGGCATCTAACCATGTTTGTGTTTCTTTGCAGATGCTTGAATCATCTAGGGATCTTGAAGAGGGAGTTTTCACGATGAGAGTTGGCAGTGGGGCAAGAGTATTAGTGACATCAATAGGGACAATGTGATTGTCATTTACAAAAAATAAATATTTGTTTTTAGACAATGTTTATTTTATTCCGGATTTCAAATGGAATTTGATTTTGGTTTCGAAGTTGCTTGAACAATTTATTTCTGTTTCTTTTGAAGTTGACTTTGTTTTAATTTTTAAGAATGATATGAATATTTGTTCTGGTTATATGGATAGTGGTTTATATTCTGTTATTCCAATTTCCAATAACTTACTTCAAACTAAAATGTTAAAAGTCGCTGAACCAACCCCTAAAAGAAAGATTTCTTATGATAAATATGACACATGTTTATGGCATTTAAAGCTTAGTCACGTTAACATAGATGGGATTGAAAAACTAGAAAATGATGGTCCTTTGAGAGAGCTAAAAGTGGCACACTACCAGTCTGTGAATCCTACCTGTAAGGTAAAATGACAAAAAAGCCCTTTTTTGGCTAAAGGGAAAAGAGCAAAAGCACTTCTAGAGATCATACATACTAATGTATATGGCCATTTGAATGTCAAAGCTAAAAGGGGACTATGAATACTTTGTCACATTTATTGATGATTATTCAAGATACGAATATGCATACCTGATGTAAAGAGAATCCGAGACCTTTGAAAAATTCAAAGAATTCAATGCTGAAGCTGAAAAGCAACTTAGTAAATCAATCAAAACTCTTCGATTGGATCGAGGAGGAGAGTACCTGGATTATGAATTCAAGAACCACTTGATTTAAAATGGGATATTGTCGCAACTCACGGCACCTGGAACACCACAGCAAAATGGTGCAGCCGAAGGAAGAAATCGCACTTTGCTTGACATGAAGAGATCAATGTTGAGCTCTTCTTCTCTGCCTACCTCATTTTGGAGATATGCAACAAAAATCTGTATATATTCTGAATTTAGTTCCATCCAAGTCAATCCCCAAGACTCCCCTAGAGTTGTGGAACGGTTGCAAACCTAGTTTGAGACATGTCCGCATATAGGGGTGCCCAGCACACGTGTTGAAGGGAAAGACTGGGAAGTTGGAACCACGCTCGGAGGTATGCATGTTTGTAGGATACCCTAAAGGAACGAGATGAGGTCTGTTTTATAGCGCTTAGGATAGCAAAGTATTTGTGTCGACAAATGCTACGTTTCTTGAGCATAACTTTATGGCAGATTTCAAACCCAGAAGTAAAGTAGTTCTGGAAGAGTTGCTGGCTGATAAGATCAGCCCCACACCAACAACAGTTGTTGAACAACAATCTCTTTTTTTTTTAATTATTTTTAAATACTTCCGTTCTTAAAATGTCACAAATAGGATGAGGTTGGAAATTTTGTACCTTGCTCTATTCATATCCAATATTCAATAACAAAACTCATTTGTCATATTTTTTATTACTACTTTTTTACGTTTTTGCTCTGTTCATACCTTACTCTATTCGATGAGGTGGTTGTCCCGAAGGAGTTTTTTTTACTTGAATTTGTAGTGCAGCCCTTGGGTTGCTTGTATGGGCTATTTGTCATGTTTTATATTCAAAGTTTTGGGCATTCATTACTTTCCAATCTCTAATCCAATTTTTATGATTGTCATTTCTATAAATTGTAAGCTAAATCAAATTTTTTATGATGATAATGCAGAGAAATATTGTCTCTAATCTTAGCAAGAAAGAAGAGAGTAGTTGTAGTGATTAAAGAGATAGTTATGATGTTGCAAATGATCATGGCCGTGTGTGCTGTGCTGTGTACCTATGTTTCCACCTATTACGAACGAAGGATACAAAGTCCAAAGTTGGTTATGAGGATTTATCAACAACTAGGTCACCTGTATGATTTGATTTATGAGAGTGATGCCAAGTGTGGGGCATAATTAAGAATGGATAAAGAAACGTTTAGAAGATTATGCAAGCTTCTATGTGAAAGATGGGGTTTAGTAAGTACAAAAAATGTATATGCTGAAGAGATGCTTGCAATGTTTTTGCATATATTAGCACATCATGTTAAGAACCGGTTGATTAGTTTCAATTTCAAAAGATCCGGACAAACAATTAGTATATAAATTAGTTGAGATATATAAATTACTTATCTCAACATTATGTTTGTAAAAAATATAAATATATTTCACGAGAATAGTTCTATAATTAGTATAACAAAATAATTTATCTCAATTTTTTTACTTTTTTTTTCAAGCACAAAAATAAATTATTTTAGTATTAAAATAATTAGTACATAATCTACTTGTTTAAATTGAAAACACAAAATTAACTGAAATGATATACAAGTAAATTTACAACAACTAACTTCGATTCCTCTTCTAAGTAAGCGTATGAATCGGATTGACAGTGATTCCGACTCCGATTCCCGGAACCAAGTAAACATCACATTTTGACTCCTAATCCAGCCCACTACGAATCTAACCTACTCCGATTTATGCCTACTCTGATTACGCATAATTAAACATGCCATAATTGTATTTTTTAAAGAAATAATATTAAATTATTAAACTATCCTTTAAAATCTTGTCTCATGTCTCACGCGACACATTTTGTTAAAATTTTAACAGTTTTAGATAAAACGGACTAGAAGTGTCAATATTTTAAGAGTTCTCTTCTCGATTAAAATTAAAAAAATAAGGATCGAATTGTTATTTTTAAAAGAACTCAGGAACCATTTAAGTTAATTACTTTAATATTTAATGGATATTAACAAACAGAATAGAAATGAAAAAGTGAAACGATTTTTTTTGTTTTTTTTTGTTTTTTTGGAGATGGCATCCTATGAGTGATTGGACTTACATAATTTGAGATAATTGACAAAATGCGAGTCCCCTGCAAATGGGCCCCTCAAATCTTCTCTCGCTTAATCCTATCGCCCTTTCTGTCCTACCAATGAAAGCCTGCCAATGTTAGAAAAAATTTACAGACCAGAAAACTTTCCGTATACAAAAGAAAACTCTCTTTCCTCTTATCTGCCGTTTATTCTTCCTCCCCCCACCACAATATTCTTCCTCCTCCTTTTTTTTGTTTTTTATTTTTTTTCATGTATCCTCATGAGTTTTCTGCAGCTAGACGGGGCTTTTCTCTAAAAATATATATGGTGGATCTGAAAATATGTATATATATTTTGAGAAATCTGGTGGTTTTTAGGTTTGGAGGTATAAATGGTGTAAACTCTATTTTAGCGTACCATTTACACTAAAGTAGTGTAACTTTTTCATTAAATTTAAAGTTTATCTTCAATCCATTTATTTTAAATTTTACTCTAAAAAGAAGTTTCCTGTATATTGCTTTTTATTCTATTTACAACAATTATTTTATTTCATCAACTATCTACTTATACAATTTATTACTGAATATTTATCTACTTAATTTAAAAAAAAAAAAAAAAAGGAAATAACGTCTAAGATTGCACTGGGTTCGAGCCCAATTTCAGCACCAAGTTAGCATTTTCCTTCAATATAGCGTACGGCTGGAGATGGTCTAAGCAAATGATACTTAGGAGTCATTCGAGCAAGAACTATGCGTTATTTTTATTTTTATTTTTTTTAAATAGACATAGCAATCTTAGTTGAAGCATTAAAATAAGAGAACAGAGCCAGAAGGAAGGGGGAAAGGGCAAAAAAAAAAAAAAAAAGTGTTGAGAAAGATAGAAAGAGGCTTTCTTTCATATAGAGATGAGTACGAGATAAAGAGCTTATTAATAGAATCCCCATATGTGGCAAAATCTTATTAGGTAGACAGAAACAGTGACAGGTTTATGGGACAGAGGTTTGTGGAAGAATTTAATTTAAAACCCGATCAAAAGAAAATCAATTATATATGTATGCTTTAGATATTTTGATAAGACATGTAG
The DNA here is from genome assembly GCA_008635985.1 of Ficus erecta. Lineage (NCBI taxonomy): Eukaryota > Viridiplantae > Streptophyta > Magnoliopsida > Rosales > Moraceae > Ficus > Ficus erecta. The sequence goes on along the minus strand of BKCH01000059.1, from coordinate 1,062,943 downwards.
GTATGCCTTATTTTGGTCCATGAAAAAAAATAGTTATATAATCAGAAGAATGAGCAAGGAATTCAAAAGCTACCGAACGTTGACTACTGCTGCTGGATCCTATTGATGAACTAGACCCAAGCTACTCAAGTCGAGCAAAGGGAACGATGAGAGCCACGTGTAATTAGAACAACTAGGCCTAAAAATTTACTCCTATAACCTAATTTATGGACAACGTAATAAATAATTTCATATTGAATATCCCAACTATCACTTCAAATGAATGACTCATATATTAAGAAAACTAATGTTAAAAATTAAAGTTTGGAAAATATTTTGTTATAAGATCAAAAGTTTGAGGAGAAATTTTAATATTTGTCCTTCCAAATTTTCAGCCACACAAAAAAAAAAAAAATCCAAATACTTGAAAGGTTTTCACCGATCTATAATCTTTTGTATCACTTGAAGACTTTATAGTTTTATATATGTACATATATATAGGCATACTCTCGTGTCTAGCACCCCATTTTGTTGGACACGAACGATACTTGTATCGGTTAGTTTCTTGGGCTATCCCTTCTTTCTCTCCCTCTCTCCCTCCCTCCCTCCCTCCCTCTCCCCACCGGATAGCCTGATACCGGGTGAAAGAGTATTCCTATATATATATATAATATCAACCTATTAATCCATCTTCCAATCTTACCCCAAATAGTTTGGGACCTTGAGTCTTTGACTCCTTCAAGCCACCTACACTAACAATGATAACAACATAAATTAAAATTAAAGGTTTGGGTCGTTGAGTCTTTGACCAAATATTTTTTCTATGCGCTTTTGACTTGAATTGGTATTACCAGCAATTTTCCCGACTCCTCTACCGTGTCTAAAGGAAAAAATCAATTTTATAGGCTCTTTAAATGAAGACTTTTGCTTCTAGTTCTAGAACTAATTTTTTTATGATATAATTACGTATCTAAATTATTACAGGGTATTTATAGCAGATTATCAATATTGAAATTGTGTGTCATCTTGCATCAAAACTTTATCATGACTGAAAAAAATAAAAAATTAGATAAATAAGAAATTTTCCAACACTTCTTTAAATAAATAGTCAAATTTTTTAATTTTTAAAAATAGACGTTGATCAGTTATGAATCATAATAAATTATTAGTGATTATCAAAGTCAATTCGTGATTGAGCATAATCAATTAGTGATTGAGCATGATCAACTAGTGAAAAACATATATTAGCATTGATCAATCAGTGATTGGCCGATGATTGACATTAATTTTTTTTTAAATGTCTATTTTGTTTTATAAATTTCTAACTATTTGTTAAAAACTTCTTAAAAAAGGGGGTTATTTATCCACATATTCCTTAAATAAAAGACAATTCTGGCTGGTTCTAATCTAAAACAAAGGAATTTCAATGAAATTTTTTTTTTTCTCTCATCATAAAATTGTCATATATTATCCTCTAATGAATATTTATTAGTCTAAAATGATCAAGGCGGGTCCTTATCTTGCTTTCTTTTATTTTATTTTTTATTTAATTTCATTTCATCATTGCGTGCCTTTTGGAGTTGGAATTCTTCTCTCATTGCCGGTCTTCGCAGGTTTCCTTGAGATTTCCCTTCTTTTCGTATGCTTTTTTATATGAAAAAATAATATTAATTGTCTTTTTTTTTTTTTTTTTTTGCTGGTTATATATTAATTGTCCTTATTCTTTATTCGGTTATCCCAAATGTGACATATATACAGATATATAGACCACAGGCTAAAAGCTCCAACACACATGTATGTATGTGTGTGTGTGTGTGTGTGTATATATATGTATGTATGTATTTATGTATAACTCACTGCAGAAAAAAGCTAGTGGTCTGTTAATCACAACGCAAACCATGTCTATGTCTTTATCACTAAGAAGATCAATTGAGGTTCAACATGAATCTCTCAAGAACTTGCAAATCCAGAAGTTGAGTCCCATTTGTCACACCAGAAGACAGGATCTACGTCTACTCTTCTCCAAATCACCAAATCAAGACTCTTGTTTTGATTCTGAACATGTGTTTGGCAAAGACTGCATGTTCTTCACGTCTTCTTCGAATTGTTCATCTCCCTCAATCTTTCTCCAAGATCACAGAGTCTCCGATTTACTCCGTCTCTTGCTTCTCGACGTAGCTTCATGGCTGTCTTTATCATGCCATGTCTTTCTTTCTGATATCTCTCCCGCTTCTTATGATGAGACTACTAATTGTCATGAGTCTTCTTCTTGTGCTTCAATTTGTCTCACCACCAAGTCTCAGTCTTATAGTCGGATTCTAGATTTTGACATAAAAATTGGCTCTGTCACTTTGCTTAATCTCGACACAGAAGATTGTGAGTTGATTTCAGATACGGATCAGCTCGAGTTTGAACATCATCTTCAATCTGATTTTCCGAGTCCATCTTACTCTAGTGGTGTTTCAACACCTTTTAGAGATGAAGATGAAAGCACCGAGTGCGAATTCTGGTCAAAGCTGGCTTCGGAATCAGCTGCCGGTTTCGAGGATCTTGAGTACTACACGGATCAAGAGCCACTTTTCTGGCCGTTTGAGAAGAAATTAGACTGGAATTCCACCGAAGAAAATCGGCGTTTCTTCACCATGTCTCCACGGAAAAACACCATCCAAACGTTTCAAAGAAGTACTAGTGATGAGCCTTTTGAGCTGGGACTCAATCAAAGGGGGAAGTTAGGAGCAGCAGCAGAGGAATTACGGGGAAGAAAGAGCAAAGGGGTTTGCAATTGCAGGGTCAGTTCTTCACCTTCAAGACTCGGCAGAGAAACAAAGAATTATAATGAGAAAGTCGTGCCTTTAGAAGCTAAAAATGACAAGTCAAGTACTGCAAGAGAGAAATCAGATAAATTGGAAGAAGAATTTTTTGCAACAAAAGAAGAAGAAGAAGAAGAAGAAGAAGTCTTCTCAATTGAGAAGTTGTTGGGACTTGATGCATTCGATGGGCATGAGGGAGTTGAATGCGAGTTTAACCAACACGATTTCTCGTTTCACGACTCTCTCCTCTAGTAGTAGTGTTGTCTGTTGTAGCAAACTTTTTGTCGTAAATAGTTTCGGTCAAGTCTCTCAAGGCATTTGTATTTTTAAATTAAGGTTGTTGGAACAAAAATCAATAGGTGTATCAGGACATCCAAATTAGGTTGATATCTCCTTAACATTCTCATAATTTTCTTATCTCTAGCATTTTATTAAAAATAAGAAAGACTAACAATAATTCTGGTCCAATACAGTATAAACTAACCTCAAAAGGCAAGATGACTAGGAAGTAAATGCATATAAAAAAAAAAGCAAAACATATTATGACGCAAGAAGATGTAGTTGAAACTACATCTTTGAAAATCATAATCTATGATATACTTTATTAAAAACCTTATTAGTAAAACCTAATAAGGAAAAAAAGATTATCTTCGTTTACCATGTAAAGAAGGAAAAAAAAAAGAAGAATAGAATCAAGAGAACCCATATTACTGTTTACGACTAATATCATTTGCAATAAATGAGAAAATAAAATCAGGGTGACCATCACCAAATAGGGAAAATAAGACTTGAAGCACAAGACATTAAAGAACTCTATTGTCCTCCCAATAAATATTTGAGATTACAAACTTCATCTGAGAACATTTTATTCAATAGTATTTTATCGCCCTCCCGACCACCAAGGCATTTGGTTACTGCTAGTCAGTAGTATTTTTGTTGCCTTTGGTATCTTGTATTGCAAATTCAAAGAATAAAAAAAACGCAAAAAAATAAAAAATAAAAAATAAATCTTAACTTAAAACAATCCTAGTAAGAGTTAAATTAGCTAGCTCAACTCTATTTCATCCATTTGAACAAGATACGACTTAATTTGAAATGAGTTGAATGATATTTATAAAGTATCTAATTGACACAAATTTGAATACCATTACACTAATATGACAGAAAAAAAAAAAAGCAATATTAGACCAATATGATACAAAATTAAATTAAAGTAAACTAAAATTTGTGTCATGTTAATCAAGATGAGAGAATTTATGTTATATTAGTTAATAGATAAAAAAATGTGATTATTTGGATAATTTTCTCCTTTATAAATAACCACAAACAAAGAGAAGGGGGAGGGGGGCGGGGAAGAAGGGGGAGGGGGGTGGGGTGGGGTGGGGTGGGGTGTTTATCAAAAAAAATTCAATCTATAGAGCATTTCCAAGACAAAAGCATAATTTGATAAGAAAATTTTGACATCGGAGAGGAGAAATCTATACTTCATACTAAAAGGGCGTGAAAGTTACTGTTCTTTCTACATTGCACGGACATTTTACTTGCCATTCATAGTTGTTTTTACCATGTCCACAAATGAGCAGACGGTTCTGCCCTTTGTCTACATGTCCGGATGATTTTGCTCTTCGAAGGCACTCTAAAATGTGTTGTGTGTGTAGTATATGGACGTTTATGCCCTTCTAACCCTAACATTTGTTCTGAGCTTCTCTCTCCACCGTTCATTTTCTCTTCTCATCTAGGTTTTTGTTTTGGTTTGAGCTTTCTCTCACTACCTCATCTCTTCTCTCCAGTGTTCATCCTCTCTTCTAACCCTGACATTTGTTTTTTCATCTTCTGCCGTTCATCCTCTCTCAGTTTCTTTTTTCTTTCCGAACTCTAAACTTTAATTTTCATTTTTTCCCCTATCGCTGTTTCATCCTTTTCATCATTTTCTTCTTCTTTTTCTGTTGTTGTTGGTTTTTTTTTTCTCTCTTTTTTATTTTTCTTTTCGATTTTTGTCTCCAAACATTATATTCTAATTTTCATTTTGTTGTTTTTCTGTTTGGCTCTCTCTCCTTTTTTTTTTTTTTTGGGGTTTCTGGCCGTTTTTCTCTTTTTTCCCTTTCGTTTTTTTAAAAAAAAATTATTATTATCATTTTTTTCTTCTGCATGTACATGATCCAACAAGAGTTTTTTCCTTTTCTTTTTTTTTTTTGTGTGTCTTTTTTTGTGTTATTATTATTATTATTATTATTTTTCCCCTGCATGTACATGATTAGAGGAAATCATGGAACGAAATAAAGAACAAAATATGGAAGAAAGAATGGGGTATGTTTTTGGTTTTGCTACATTTGTTTCATCGGTTTTTCTCTTCTAGTTTTTTTTGTTTTTTTGTTTTTGTTTTTTTTTTTGGGTTTCTGGGCGTTTTTCTCTTTTTTTCCTTTTGTTTTGTTTTTTTGTTTTTTCTGGTTTTTGTTTTTTAATTATTGTTATCATTTCCCCCCTTACGTACATGATCGGAGAAAAGTTTTTTGTCTTTCGTTTTTTTTTTTTTGGTTTTTTTCTTTTATTATTATTATTATTATTATTATTATTATTATTATTATTATTATTATTTTTACCCTACATGTACATGATTGGAGGAGATCATGTAAAGAAATGAAGAACAAATAATTGAAGAAAGAATGGAGTATGTTTTTGCTTTTATTATATTTGTTTTATTAGTTTTTCTTTTTTTGAGATTTATATATATAGTTTTTAATTTTTGATTTTTGTTAATTTGTTTTTCTATAGTGCGATGATAATGGTTCGAAAATGTTGGATTGGGAGTACGAAGAGAAAGATTCAAGGCTTTTTTTGTGTGTCACGTTTTGATTTTTGCAATTTTTTCTTTTTTTCCCCCGGGTAATATTTTGCTGAGTTTGGTTTTAAGTTTTGTTTCTTCATTTTTGTGCTCATGATTTGCTGTCGTTTTGGAGGTTTGCAACTTGGTTTTCATATCATAAGTTTCTTTTTTAATTATTATTTCATTTTGGTATAAATGTGGTATTTTTTTCCTGATGCTTGACTGTGATTAAATTATTCTTTGTGTGGGTATTTTCATATTACTATTTCGGATTTTTTTATGTTGCATGTGTGACAGGTTTCTAATTTTATTCGTTAACTATGTATGTTATTTCTTTTCTAGTGTTTGATTACATTTGATCGAATTGTTAGATTCTTCAATTGTTAAAGTTTCTAGGTTTTTCATCTTATTTGTTGTTTGCAGTTTTTTTACCGATATGTATTGTTGTGCTTTTATTGATTTTATGCAAAGCATTTAATGTTCTAAATTTTGATTTCTGATCTGTAACATTCTTATTTGTTGTAATTTTGTTATTTGCTGTAAATTATGATGTTTTTTACTATTTTTAATATAGATGTAACTTTGTTTCATGTATACATTGTATTGTTTAGTTATATTTGAACGAATGGTTAGACTATCCTATTGTTTAGGTTTCCTGATTTTTCATCTTATTTGTTATTTGCAGCTCTTGTACTGAGATATGTTGTTGTGTTTTTATTGATCTGTGCAAGGCATTTAAGCTTCTAAACTATGGTTTTTTGATGTCATTTCGTTATTTAGTATCATTTTGTTATTTGTTGTAAGTTATAATGTATTTTTGCTAATTTTTTACAAATCTAACTCTGTTTCATGTGTAAATTGTATTGTTTAGTTACATTTGACCGAATTGTTAGACTTTCTTATTGTTTCGGTTTCTAGATTTTTCATCTTATTTGTTATTTGCAGCTTTTATACTGAGATATGTTGTTGCATTTTTGCTGATCTGTCTCAAACATTTAATGCTTCTAAATTATCTTTTTTGATCTGTAAGTATGTTATTTGTTGTAACTCTATTATTTGTTGTGAACTATCATTGTTTTTGCTGAGTTTTTTACTCATGTAACTCCGTTATTAATGCTTTTAAATTATGTTTTTTGATTTGTAATATTCTGATTTGCTAAAACTCTGTTACTTGTTGTAACAACCCGATTTTTCAGACCGCTAACTAACTTACTTATTTTTAATTCATTTAGTCTTAACACTTATTTATGTTAGGTTTCAAAAATACAGAACTAAAAAAAAAAAAACAAAAAAACAAATCATACTCGTACTTGAAGAGTTAAATATACTAAAATTTTTAATCGAGAAAATTGAAAATCTCTAGATAATAAATATCTTATTCAAATTTATACTTAGATAATATTTAAAAAACTATAACGTCATGTGAGTTAAAAGGAAATACTCTGAAGTCTTTTTCTCGTAAAGTACTTATATTAGTTTAGTGGTACTAAAATATTGAAAACATAGTTATAAATATAATCGATACAAAATAATTTAAGAAGTCTAAATGTGAAAATTAAATTCGTGGTAGTATTTCACTCTCTTCCTTCATCGCCTCCGCACTATTTCACTAGTCTAGAAAACATCTAAGTGGCGGACTGCTTACTCGCGTTACCTAATGCATGAACACACACATATGAGCTTTCCCTCAGTAAGTACAAATTATATTTTACAAAATATTTTCGTAGATCATATCATCACATGTCACAACATGAGTATTAATAAATATATGTGATCTATATGCGTTCAATTATGCTTTACTAAATATATATCTTTACTTAAGGGCTCTTATGTCGTATCTATATGTGCACAACCAATGGGGTGTTGAGGGAGCGACCCTCCAACAACATCCAAGGTCATAACTTATAACTTTCGTTCTTATCATATCCTCTCACTAATTGGAGGTTGTTATGACACTTAATCCTAATTTTTATTAGCCTCATCCTTATTAATTGTGACAATGTGTAGATTTACATGTCACCATGCATATATCATTATGTCATAAATATTTATGAGACATGTTGATCATATTAGTGTAAGAGAAATTATTCACACAAATGCTTAAACAAAGCAATACATATAACACATATATTCATCACATCATCAAGGCAAATCATAGTAAACATAGAACATCAATAAGGAAAACATTTTGTTTTATGTTGTAGGTGAGGTTTGTACTAATATGTCTTATGTGCTTAAACTTCGAAAGTAATACCTCCTAGTACGTAAGTTTGGTGAATTATCTTGATTTACCAATACCTTGATATTAGAGCGAATCAGGATAACATATATATTTTATTATTATTACTATTATTATTATTTTATAAATCAAGATGAGCTTAATTTACTTGCGTTATAATTAACCTTAATAATTAATTTATATTAATTATTAATTATTAGGTGTTAAAAAAATTCCTATTAATTATTATTTAATTAATTAATCAATTAATTAATTAATTAATTAATAATATGTACTTAATTTTAAATAATTATAAATAAATTACATAATTTTAATTGATTAAATAATAATTATAATAATTAATTATGTTAGTTAAATATTCTTCTCATATATTAATTATCAATTATTCAATTCTTGTATTAATAATTAATAATTAGATTATACTAATAATTAATGTTTAATTAATCTCTGATTAATCATCCATAAATATATTAATTATTTTCTCAATAATTAATGATTAATTAATATCTACTTAATCCCTCATTTTAATTATATAGTTACTCAACATAATACTCTTACTTAGATAACTAATAATCATTTATTGGATAATTAATTAATTTAATTACTAATTAACCTTCTTATCATAAAATATATTTTGTTATATATTTATTAGTTTATTATTTTATTTCATAATTGATTAATTAATCATTACCTAAGTGACAATGAGTCACCTAAGTGTCTACTTTTAAGTGGGTTGTCTTCCATTTAGTAATATGCTTGTTAGGCCTAATCTCATTAGCCATGGTCATTAAGTTGAGATAAGGTAGTCTCTTGGTGTATGTCTAATAATCCTCTAGTTTACTGTCTTGGCTCATCTAAACTTGTGATTCAACTTTAAAAAGTTAGGGTTTTTCACATTTATTTAATCATACACTTAATACCAACTCATTTCATCAATTTTTATGTCCACATGTTATGACTTACCCTTAGGTCACATTTTTAATATTTAATCATTTTGTCGGTATGAGATCTTAATTTCTAATATTTATTTAAATTTGTGTATAATTCCATTTTAGATATTTGATAACCTGTTGAAAAGGCTGAAGTATCTAGTTTCTGTCTTCATAATTTATTTTCCAAAACCTCTAGGGTTTCAAATCTTAGTACGGACATTTTCCTTAGTGTCCCATAGTAAATTCTTATTTTATCATATTTCGATCTAATGTTTTGTGATTTATTAAAAATTATATATTTATCCGTTTTAAACATATGATAGTTCATTTTAAAACTTAAGATATCTATTTTACAACGTAAAGTTATTTTCTTAATTTTTAGAGTTTTATAGGCCGTATAATGAGGTGTTGTTACTATTGGTCTCATATATGTATCATATGTCCAAATTTATGGTTAAACTTAAAAAAATCAAAACAATTCACTTACAAGTCCAAATAAGGCAAACAATATGTCACTAAAAAGCTCATAATGTCTAGTTTATACACTGAAAATAGTTTTACAAAAAACTATGGCTTACTAACCCAAAACTTACAAAACCCATGGCTGTTACAAGGTTCCAGTAGAACCTCTTAGTTCATAATCATAAATTGTAAAATTCACAAAAAATTGCATAGTTATCCGTTTGAGGCGTAATCCTTGTTGGAAAGATACCTTGTTGGAAAGATTAAAGAATCTAGTTTTTATCTTGATAACTTATAATCCAATATTTTGAACTTAAGAGGTTCGGATTGGCTAGAATGTTCCCAAGGGGTTCCTTTTCTTTCTAGTTTTGTATCACAATTGCAAATGCACATTACTTTAGACATACATAATCAAATGAAGTAATTCCAAAGCCTAAAATGAAGCTTATCCTCTGTAGAATCTTATCAGATAATTTTTTTATACCAAAGTTTATAACTTATGCCATATTATCACAATTTCCACAAGCTCTAACAAAGTTCCTAGATCTTACCGAAATGCTTCGTGGATCCTTTACGACCTCAGACCTCTAAAGTTCTTCCCAAAACCTTTTTCTAAGGTAAGAAGAAGTCTAACATTAAGATTCTAATTACATAACATGCTTTAGTTCTCTAAAAATAACCAAAACACAAGGAGAACCGCTGGCTTACCTCTAGTAACTCGTCCTCTATTTCAACTTCACACTTCTTCGAACTTAGTAATGGGGTTGTTTGGAGCTTAAAAATGGAGGGAGGAGGGTGTTAGATTGGTGTTGGAGATGAGAGATAGTGTTGGTGGGTTTTGGGGCTTGGTGGAGGCTAGAAAAAGCTAGTTTTTGAGCTTAAACTTTGTGTGAATAAAGTGATGCTAAGGGCACACCGATATATGCTTTAAGAAGAGCTGTATTTTGAGGGGTAAAAGTGAAAAATATTGGCTAATTCCCACCTTGCATAATCGCCACTTAAGGGAGGGATTTGTGTGAAAATTTTGTTCTACAAGATGTAAGACAAGTGGTCACCTTCACTTGTACCTTGTTTGTGTCATATTGTCAAAACAACCCACACAAGCTCTTACTTGATCTTGCATGCATGCACACATTCCCTTTTCATCTTGATTCAAATCTCCTTCTGCATTTTCTTTGACCACCAAACCGATTCTCTCTAGCTCTTATCTCTCTCTCTCTCTCTTTTTTTTTTTCAAGGGTTGTCATCTTTGTATCAACCATTGGATCTTCCACTATACCAATTCTTGACCTAAGCTTTCATTGGTCACTTAGTATCCAAAATTTGGCTATTAATTTATCTAGGATCCCTTCACATAAAATCTACACTAATTATTTCAAATCTAATCACAATTCTTGATCAATCCTCCACCTCTGGATCTACTCCTAATTAATCTTAATCATTCATCTCTTATCCGTAACACATTAATTTTCGCAATCATACTTTCAATACTTAAATATTGATATGATCAAAAAATAAATACTAAAGTAATCAAATTGACCTACTAATAATAATTTGGGTTCCTTTCCAAAAATTAACATTTATCCCTCAAATATGACCTAATAAATTTTTCATATAAATTTATATGTCGTTCGACCCATTTTTTATGTATATATAATTTCTCATTTAAAAAGAGAAATTCAACATTGTTAGAGTATCAACATCATCATTTGGATGATATATGTAAAATCATTCATGATCTTGAAATTTGATATTCATTAAAATAATTCATTAGAAGTATATTAATGAAGGAAATCCATGATAATAATTCATGAAATCAAGTTTATGAATTTCTAGGGCGTTACATTTGTTGTAAGTTATCATGTTTTTCTCTGATTTTTTACAGATGTAACTCTATTATATGTCTAAAAAATCTCTATTTTTTTCCTTCTGATTTTATTTTATTTTATTTTATTATTATTTTATTTTTGTATTTCATTTACCAGATAGTTCTGTTATAAATAGGGTGTTTCTGCAGTTAATGTTTTATTCTTATATCTAGCCATTACTACCTCTTCAATATCCTATTGTCTACTCTGCTTTCATTCTTATTTAATTACTACTTAAAATCTTTTATTCCCATCTTTGTTACTTTCTGTAGAACGAGTACTTTTATCTATTATTTTTTGTGGAGAGGTGCTTTTTCATTAAGGTACATTTCTTATTTATGTCTCTTACCTACTATTGATGATTAGTTTATTATATTATGATGATCATGTTGTAATTAATATTGTTAGTATTTAATTACATGTTATTGATGATTATTTAGGTTATTGTGATAATAATATTATGATTGATATTCATGATAGTTTTCTGTTCTTATTGTCAATGTTTATAAAAGATGTTAGTATTTCTCTATTAGTGTTCTTGATTTTGCTATCGTTTTCTCTTCGTTATGATTCTTTTGTTGTTTTCTTTCCTTTAATATTTATATGCTCTTCCTTTTTTTTTTTTTTTTTTTTTTTTTTCATGTGTCGTTTTCTTTTCTTTTTATATTATTGAATTTATGTTTTTCAATTGTTGACGATTCTTTTCTTGTGATTCTTTTTCTCCAGTTTAATATAATTTTTTTCTCTTTCTAATCTTTTTATGAGTGTGGTCTTTTGGTTTGTTTGATGATTTCATATTTCTTTTTTTTTAATATGTTTCTTTAATATTTTTTTTTCTATTTTCACTATGATTATTACTATTAATACATACACAATATGCTAAAAGGGTGAGAAAGTTACTATTCTTTCTACAGTGCCTGGACATGTCTATTATTATTACTATTACTATTAGTATGCTATATTAAAGGGGTTTAATTTTGTTATTGTGTTTTCCTTTCTTTCTTTTTCTATCTCTTTTTTTTTTTTCGGAGAAAATTTAATACACCTGTCTCTCTCTCTCTCTCTCTCTCTCTCTTTCCCTCAAAGGGAGCAGACAACTTTGTTTTTTGAATTTTATTTCTCGATGCTTTGTTCACATTATAATTATTATATGTTAGTTGATTGTTAAATATGATTTCGTAGCTTTGAGGATTGTTGTGAATGTTTGGAATTTCGACTCTCTTTTTTTAAATTATATTTTTTCTTCCATAATTATGTCAATCATGTTTCTGTCTTCATATAATTTGTAAAACTTTAATATTTATCTATACAATATTATTCTATTACTATTTTTGTCGTTGGTTTTTTTATTATTATTGTTATTTTCTTCTTTTCTTGATATAAATATTTTTAAAGAAAATTTTTGTATAAAAAATTAAACTTGCTATGATGGTCTCTATTTAGGTATATAATAATGCATATATCAAATTCATTGTTTAATTTGATATATGTTACTGAATATAATGTTATTGTTACCATGTATTAGACAATTGTTGAATATGAATAGACAGTTTTTATTGTTGCCGTAAATGTTTGGGATTTGTATTGTTTTCCTTTTTCTAAAATATGTTCCTTTCATCATAACATCAATTATGTTTCTGCCCTTAAGTTACTTTATTTTTATTTTTGTCACTGTTTTTTTCTTTCTTCTATTTTCCCTCTGTATTTGCTGAAAACATTTCACTTAGTAGCTAAAGATGACGTCGAATTATATTTCAGTTATTCTTAACGTGTATTGTTAACAATAGAAGAGATTTGAGTTTGCTAAAATAATTTTTACTTAGATATATAATACAAACATCAGATTATTTGTTTATTTTGGTATATGTTATTGAACATATATTAGAGATCCGGAATTTTTCCCCCCCCCTATTTTCGTTTCATTTTTGTTACAAGCATTCACTCAAAATTTTTTTCATAATACATATGTTAGATTATTCATTTGGCTTGGTATACATCACTAAGTATATTAAAGAGCTAAATTTATATCTTCTCATTGTCTTATTTTTGTGCTATTATTGCCTCCATTTTTCTTTTCTAGCTTAACACAAATTTTTTTCCCTTTTTTTTTCACCCGGGTTTTTTTTTTCCTTTTTTTCTATTTGTTTAATTAGATTGTTGAAATATTAAATTTATTGTGACAATTTTTGTATGTAAATACTTTTGCAATTCAAAGTTGTTATAATTTTGGTTGTATAATTTCATTTGTTGTATCACACAATCTTATAATGTAACAAAAGATTTTTATTTAATATAGATTTAGATTAAAACATATTACTGTTACTTAAAGCATTTGTAGTTTATTTTGTTCCTTTAAAATAAATTCAATATATATCGACTAACTAACTACATTAAATGCGATAGATATATGTATTAATCTATTTATTATTTAATTCATAAACATAACTTTTTAGTGAGAAAATATATAAAAAAGCATGGAATAGAAAATAATTACTTGATCAACTATTATGTACTGTAAAAAAATAAAATTAGATAAGTAAAATACCACATAAGTATCTTCAGGAAAAAATAAAAATAAAAAAGAGAGTAGCCACGATTTAATTGTACTAATTAACTACATTAGATGCTATATATATATATATATATATATATATATTAATCAATTCATTATTTAATTAATAAATATCACTTTTTAGTGAGAAAAAATATATAAAAAAAAATGGAATAGAGAATAATTATTTGATCAATTATTCTTCACCGTAAAAAATAAAATTGGATAAATAAAATCATATGTGAAAATGTTGAAATATCAAAGTCATATAAAGATCTAGAAAAAAAAAAAAAAAAAAAAGAGTTGACACAATCAAATTGTAGTATTAAAAATAAAGGATAATGTAAAGAACTAAGATAAAGAATTAAAAAGTGATATATGGAAATTTTGAAACATAAGAGCTCTATATATTTACGACAAGATAAGAAATGTATAACTTTTTTTAATTGTGATGAAAATTTATAATAGAAAATATATGCTTGACTGTGATTAAATTATTTTTTGTGTGGTATTTGGATATTACTATTTTGAATTTGACTAGTTTGGATGTGCAAAGGATTTTTAATTTTATTTATTAACTCTATTTGTTATCTTCTTTCTATTGTTTCGTTACATTTAAATAAATTGTTAGATTTTATTATTGTTTAAGTTTCTAGATTTTTTTATTCTATTTTCTGTCTGTAGTTTTTTTTATTGCGATATATTATTATGTTTTGTTATGACGAAAGTATTTTTTCGCTTAGTGCTCTATTGCTATTTATGGTGTTATTACTTCTTCATTATTCTACTGTTTATTTTGTTTTGTTATAAATAAAATTTGTCTTCGTTGTTTTTTCCAATTTATGTCTATTGTATTTATTCTTTAATGATACTTCTTTTTTTTTTTTTTTTTTTTGTCCTTTTGTTTTATATCAAAAACAAAAATAATAAGAATAAAAAGAAATTCTCGGAAAGATGTTAATTATTCAAGACGTTCAAAACGTCATAAAAATCAAAATTGTATAAATAATAATTACACATCTACATCTACGAACCCACAGTCTTCAAACGATCAGTTTGAGGATTTAAACACAGATATTATTACTAGTCATCAATCCAGATTCATTCACTTATTTCCAATTATAACACTGATCAAAGAGCATCAAATTTATGTCTGGAGGGCTGTAATACATCATCATCTCAAAAAAGTAAAAAGTAATTTCGTAATCTTAAATCTCCCCTTTATGTTTCACAAAACTATTAATTTAAATAAATTTTTTTACTAACATTTTCTGAAATTTTTTTTAATTTTTAATATAAATTCTTACTTAGATTCAAACGATGAATATATGATGTTGGATATTATAATTGCACATGTCAATACTGTGGAGCATTATTTTGAAAGAATGAATAAACACAAAAGAAATATTCACCGAGATTTTTTTATGTTGTCAAAATAGAAAAATTAGCATAACTTTAAACCAAAAAAAAAAAAAAAAAACCATCAATTTTAGATCAACTATTAGATTACTATAACTTTTAAGTGTAAATCTTAGAAAAAAAAAATACTATAATTTATAATTCTATGTTTGCTTTTACTTCATTTGGAGCAAATATTCAATTAGATATTAACAATTCATCAGCACCTTATGTATTCAAAATTAGTTGTCAAATACATCATCTAACTGGATCTTTGTTTCCAACTAATAATAATCCTTCAAGATTTGCACAACTATATATTTATGATATAGAAAATGAAATTCAAAATCGAATAGCGACATTTCCAATAATAATGATTTAAACAATTTAAATGCGACCATCGTTCTAACACTAATCATAATGTTAGATGAAACAAACAAATTAGTCTGACCTTTTCGAACTATCAGAGATACTTATAAAAATAATCAAATATCATTCATGAAAGTAAGATTAATATGAAGGCGACAAGGACATAGTACACAATATGATATTCCAAGTTCAACAGATAAAGGTGTTTTAATTATTGATGATATTGGTGAATATGAAAAAAGTAGAGATATTATCATTTATAGCCAAACTAGAGAATTACAAAAAATCAATAAAACTTCACCCATCTTATATGGCATTACAATATCCATTATTATTTCCTTATGGAAAAGATGAATATAAGATAAAATCCAAATTTTACCAGTAGACAACCACGTAGAAATCAAATATCAATGAGATCATTTTATGCTTTCAACTGCAACAATGACTGCATCAAAGAAATACATTATTTAGAGCTGGATGACTTTTTCAACAATATATTGTAGATATCTATGCTTCTAGATCGTTTGGATTATGTTAGACAAAATCAAAATAATTGAATATCTGAAATTTATAAAGATATTTAAGATGCCATAATCAGAGGTGACACAGATGCACAAGCAATTGGAAAAAGAATTATTATATCATCATCTTATACATGAAGTCCAAGATATATGATTCAAAATTATCAAGATGCAATGGCAAGTTGTAGACATTATAGAAATTCTGATATATTTTTAACATTTACATATAATCCTAATTGGCCATAAATCAAAAAAGCTCTAATTGTAATTCCATGACAAAAATTTGAAGATAGATCAAATATTGTAAGTAGAATATTAAAAACAAAATTAGATCACTTATTAAATACAATAAAGTTAGGTGATATATTTGGACCTATAATAGCAGATGAGTCATTTAATCATATATAACAAAAAAAATAGACTATAAATTATTATTATAGCTCTTTATTTGAAAAAAAAAAATTATTTTTTTATGTCTATGTTTTTTCATTCTTTATTTTTTTTTCTTTTTTGTTTTAGATTTATTCGTAGTAAAATTTCAAAAATGTTGTTTGCCTCATTGTCATATGTGTTTTTGGTTACATCTTGAACATAAATACCATGATTCTACACAAATAGACAAATTTATTTATGCTAAAATTCCAGATCCAATAAAAGATTATTTAGGTTATAAAATCATCATTGAATATATGATACGTAGACAATATGGATATGCAAAAATTCAAAATATTCTAAAAAATTTCCTAAGAAAATAAAAAATGAAACAACTATAAAAGAAAATGGTTTTGTTCGTACAGTTACAGAATTCAATGTAATTAAAGAAGTAATTAAACTTGATAATAGATAAGTTGTTCCATATTATCAAACTTTATGTCTAAAATATTATGCTCATATTAATGTCGAAATATATTCTCAGTCTATACTTATTAAATATTTATTCAAATATTTAACAAAAGGACCATATAGAATAAGAGTCGTTCTTAAAGACAATGTTATTATTGAAAATAACTAACAAACAAATTTAAAAAAGTCGATAAAATAAAAACATATCTGAACTGCCGATATATTACACCTTATGAAGCAATTTGGAGATTATTTGAATATTCAATACACTACAGAAATCTAGTTATTCGACGACTTTTTATTCATTTACCAAATATGCAAAACATTACGTTTAATAAAAATCAACAACTACAAAATATAATACGACAACCACAAATTCAAAAAACAACTTTAACTTAGTAGATTGAAATTAACAAAACTAATGAAGATGTTCGACAACTTACCAATATAGAATTTCCAACAAAACAGGTCTTGAATAATAAAGATAAAATTTGAACCCATCGACAAAGTGGTGGACATAATATAGAAAGAACCTTTTATCTTCACCTAAAATTTTGTGAATTATATTACTTAAAATTATTATTAAATTATAAAATAGGTGCAACAAGTTATGAATTACTTCAAACAATTAATAATATTATCTATCCTACAAATCAAACAGCTTGCCTTGTATTAGGTTTATTAGGAGATGATAAAGAATGAGACGAATTAATAAAATAAGCATCATTTTGGTCAATATCTGCTCAATTTCATTAACTTTTTATCATCATACTATTATTTTGTTATATTTCTAATCTAATTATATTTTTACAAAAACATTGGAAACTAATGTGTGAAAATATTTTATATAAAGCAAGACTCCTATTTAGTAACCCAAATTTTGAAATTCCTGAAAATAAGTTATATAACTTCATACTATATGAATTAGAAAAATTATTAAATTTAAATTCCTTTTTTATCACATTATAATCTTCCGCTTCCAACTAGATCGTTAATTGAAGATTTAAATAATAATATTTTAAGAGAAGAACTCAATTACAATAAATATAAATTAAAAGAAGAAAATATTAATTTAGTACGAAATTTAAATCAAGAATTTTATTTTATTTATAATCAAATTTTACAGGCAATTGAAAATAAAGATGATAATTTATTTTTCATATACAGTTATGGAGATACATGAAAATCATATTTATAGAACACAATTATCAAAAAAATTAGTCAAATAGTGAAATTGTATTAGCTGTAGCATCATCTAGAATAGCTTCGTTATTATTACCAAAAGGCCGAATTGCGCATTCAAGAATTCATATACCACTTTCAATCGACAAATTCTCAACTTGCCAAATCAAAAAATCTACTCAATTAGAGAAATTAATAGAAAAAACAACATTGATTTTATGAGATGAAGCACCTATGACTAATAAATATTGTTTTGAAACTTTAAATAAAATAATGTAAGATCTAGGAAATAATTTTAATCGTCCCTTTGGAAGAATGACAATTATTTTTGGTGGCGACTTTAGACAAATATTATATCTTATTCCAAACGGTGCAAAAAAAATATTATCGATGTGACTATAAACATTTCTTATCTTTGGCCATATTTCCGCATATTAACTTTAACAGAAAACATGTGATTAAAAAGATCTAATTACTGTATTGATAAACAAGTAGAAATTGCTAACCTCTCTGAATGGATTTTAAATCTCAGTAATGGAATAGCGAATGGAATAAAAGATCCCAAAAATGAAGTTGCCACTTTGATCAAAATACCTGAAAAATATTCAATACAATATAATACAAATTCTATTCAATATATTTCTACCACAATATATAATAATTTTTGTGATAATTTTGAAAATATTGATTATTTAAAACAATGCGCAATTATTACACCTAGAAATAAAACAACTAGTGAAATAATAAATATTTATTATCTTTAGTACCAACAGAAACAAAAATTTATTACAGTTATGATACTATTATTTCGTTATTTGAAAATCTTGATGAATTAAATCTTTTATATCATCTTGAATGTTTACACACACTTAATTTTAATGGCCTACCGCCATAAGAATTAAAATTGAAAGTTGGAACTCCTGTTACGTTAATGCGATATCTTAATCAATCAATGAGTTTATGCAATGGTATTAGACTAATTATTACACAATTAACAAATAAAATTATTGAAGGATGCATTATTAATTCTGGTGACATAAATGAAAAAGTTTATATACCTATAATATAAAAGACAATAAATGAATCTAAATGGCCTTTTATTTTAAAAAGACGACAATTTCCTTTAAAAATCTGTTATGCAATGACAATAAATAAAATTCAAGGTCAATCACTAAATAAAGTTGGACTCTATTTATAAGATGAAATTTTTAGTTATGAGCAATTATATGTTGCTTTATCTAGAGTAACATCACCAAAAGGCTTACATATTTTAATACATGATTTAATTAATAAATATCTAAATCATATCAAAAATATCGTCTATAAAGAAATATTACGTAATATTTACCAAAAATAACAATCTTCTGAAAAAAGGGGACATATTTATAAAAAAATAAATAAATCTTTTTCTTAATCATTATACTATAAAATAATTCTTATAATCTTCAAAATTCAATTTCTATTTATAGACTATCAAATATATTCATTCATATATCTCTACTATCTATAAGAAATGTTTAGTCCATTATGAGTGCTGAAGCCAGGAGAAACACATCAGATTATTTGTGCTCAAATATGTTGACTATGGAGGAATATTAATTATAACACTGATCTTTTAATAACCGTTGATTGCTTATTAGTTGACAAACATGTAATTTAATTTATTTCTTATAAATATTACATTTATAACAAAACACATTTTAAGTTATTATTCAGTATATAAATAATAATATATTAATATATATTTTACAAGTTAAAGCAATACACGGGTTCGTTCGTGTATTATTGATTATTATAATTATACATATGTAGGTAGACTTTATATTGCGAATACTACTGGTACTTCATATTATTTTGATCCAAACATCATCGAAACAAAAAAAAAAAAAAAATTCAAAAAAAGGTATTACAAATCTTTACTAATAAATTATTACAATTATTTCTATTCTTCAATTTTTTTAAAAACCTACTTTACTTAGTACATTACCATCCAAGTAATCGATTTGATCGCTGGATCAACAAAAAAGCCATTGTCATAACAAAAGACTATGAATAGAACTACAATTGCAGAACTTCAAGCTTTAGATCCATATCAAAATCAGGTAAATATTCATTTATTACAAACCAATTAGAAAATATAATTTAATAAACATTGTTTATCCATTCAACATGATACACAATTTATTGTTAAAGCAAGCATTACTGAACTTGATGCCCACCAAGGTTAGTTCTATAATGCTTATCCAAGATGCTACAAACAAGTAAAACAATCAGGAACCTCATTGTATTGTGACATTGATGAATACTTAACTGCAATGCTAATCACCTAATAATATTATTCACTTTTATCATAAAATATTAAAAATTATATTTCAGAAAAATTAAAAATTAAATAAAATTTCAATATTTGCAATATGTTCAATATCAATACATGAATCGAAGATAACACTGGAGGAATGAACATCGTCACGCTTGGAAAAACCGTACAATCGTTAATAAACAAACTTTGCTTCATATTAACAATCCAAAAAGGATACACCGATCCAAATATTATTCCTCCTATCCTTGACCAACTCAAAGGCATATTAAAAATATTTCTTATCCAATTTCGTCCCAGAGGTGCTTTTATTGATGCAACCATTGTAAAAACCTTTGACGATAATGAACCACCAATATTATTATCCGCACCAGCAACTGAATGTTCAAAAGAAATTCCATCACTATTAATCTCTTTGATCCAGAGACACCGCAACCAGAAAATAAAAAGACAGCATAAAAACAACTCAGTTTCAATGAACCTATCGTCGAAGAAGTGGAATCAAGGTGCATTACTATTCATATTTTATTTTCAATTTTTTTAATTTCCTTATTCAACATATATAATTATAAATCACTAACTACCATTTAATTATATTTATTATTATTTCAACTCTCAACATCAACATCCTTCACTAGAGGTTCAAACTACATCTCCGAGTGACTCCTAAAAAAACAAAAGGAGACTAGGTAATATTATCTTTTACATATAATAATATATCATATAAACATATTTATTTCAATTTTAGTCGCAACAATCAACTTACTAATATATATATGTATATATATTATTATGACAGATCAGAAGAAAAAATGAAGAAAATTAAACATGTGTGACAATATTTCGATCGATTTCAAAAAGTTTCATCTGTCAAAGCTATATGTGTGTGCATATATAAATGTTTGTATCTATAACTTTGACATGTGAATATAAGCTTGAATGTATATATTCTAATATTTTAATAGTACAAAAAGAAACTAAATGTTCAAACTTATTATAATTATATTATCTATCTTAATTAACTGTCTTTAATGTATATTTTAATAGTACAAATTTCAATTCAAACTCATTCACTAAATAATGATTATTTATTATTTTTGGATGTGGGGTGGGGGGAGATGATAGGAGTGAGACATGTTGACGTTAAATTAGGTTCTACCCCTGTTGGCGCGCAACAATCTAAAACTAAAACCCTGCTTAAGCCCAAACCAAAACCCTCTGCGCCGCCGTTTCCCTGCGTCAGGCTCCGCTACTTCTTTCTCTTTCTCTCTCTCTCTCTAATTCTCTCTCTTTCTTTTGCTCTATAAATTCTCTCTCTTAAAAGAAAAATAAAAGGACTTCAAAACCCTAGACTAGAAAAGAGTAGAGAGGGGAAAAGCAAAGCAAAAAGAAAAGAGGAGGAGAAGGTGGCCATCGTAAAATTGTAATGGAGTCGACGGAGGAACTGAAGACGAGGGAGCTCTTGAATGAGGTTTCCATTCCCAATTATTCGACTTCGACTTCGACGACCTTCTCTAACCTCCTCCACGACACCATATCAGCCATCAATCATTCCCTCCATTCCATCCCTCTAAACCTTCTGGTACCATAAATATAAAATTACCATTATCCCTTTCTCCTTCTATTCTCATACCTTGCGTTCTCATACACGTTTTTGCATTTTCCCGTCCTTTCACTTTTTTGGGTTTAATTTTCAGGCACTTGGGGTTGCTTTTTTCAACAGTTTCTAGCTATTTTTGTGATGTAGCTTTTCATGGCATTTTCTTCTTCTTCTTCTTCTTCTTCTTCTTCTTATTCTCATTGAGTGAGTATGTATGTGTATTGAACTGCACAGGTTACAGCAGATGTAGCTCCAAGCTTTGTCAAAGACATAGGTGCTGACAAAGTTGACTTTAAATTCAAGAGGCCAGTTTCTATTGAAATTGGTGGCAGTTATTCCATTCACTGCATCGCAAAGCCGGACATAAATGTTGATCTTTTCGTGCGTTTGCCCAAGGTATTTAGTATGCTACTCTTCATTGCTTGGTTCATTTTCATTAGCTAATCTTAGGTAGGTGTCAAGTTGTACAATGTCACTATGATTATTCCGTATGATTCATAACAAAAAGGACAATGTTAAAGCTCCCGGAGTCATTTATCACAGGAGTACATAACTTTTTCATAATTACTAGTAGAAGTTACAGACTTTGCTTATTCATCTGTTTGTATATGTTTGTCTATAGTCTAGATATTTTGTTGACTAACATTTCTCTTTTGTAGGAGTGCTTCCATGAAAAAGATTATCTTAATCATCGATATCATGCCAAAAGATGCCTTTACCTCTGTATAATAAAGAAATATCTGTCCTCCTCTCCACTTATTCATAAAGTTGAATGGTCCACTCTTCAAAATGAGGCACGGAAACCTGTTTTATTGGTCTATCCAGGTTCTCCTTTTCTGATTTTCATTTAATATTTGTTTTAATGCATTGGTTGAATTACCCATGTGAGGCCAATTACATGCTTTATTTCATATTAGAAAGCTAACAAGACGTATGTGTAACCAACTTACAGCTACAAAGCTCGTTGAAGCTCCTGGGTTTTTTGTAAGATTAATTCCTACCGCAACTTCTTTGTTTAGCATTCAGAAGCTAAACCTTGAGCGGAATAATGTTCGTGCTCTAAATCATGGTATTGTGTTTTCTTCTTCAAGTATGTTTTTTTTCTGCGTGTATGGTCACGCTTAAAAAATATGCTGATCAATTTCAAAACATTCTTGAAGGGGGCATTGCACACCCAACACCTAAATATAATAGCAGCATTTTGGAAGATACTTTTATGGAGGATACCATGAACTCTATCAAGAAAGTTTTTCTTGGATGGAAGGAATTAGGAGAAGCTTTGATATTGCTAAAGGTAAAATATCCAAATAATGTGTTACTCCTACATATGAGGATTAGATCTGTAACAGGTATTTGTTATTGATGTAGGTTTGGGCCCGACAAAGAACTTCGATATATGCACATGATTGTTTAAATGGATTCTTGCTTTCTGTCATATTATCCAACCTCGCATATGAGAATAAAGTTAACAATTCTATGAAGGCAATGCAGATTTTTCGTGTTACATTGAACTCCATTGGTATGCATTTCAATTCTTCCTGATTAGATTTTCATGTTTCTCTCTTTGCACTTTGTAAGGTTCGTAAGAATGATTCTTTATGAAAATGAAGTAAGTTAGTTGAGCATGAAAGTGCCCCTTTCAATCCTTTGGAAACTCAGAATTCTGACTTCTTATTGAGTACGTGCAAATAGATGCAGTATGCCAAAGCTAATAAATTAGATTGCCAATTTTCATGCAATAGCATGTTGCCATAAAAATATATAATTGTTAGTGCTGTTGCATTTGCAGCTAATCCAGGTTTTTGGACACATGGACTTTGCCTTAAAACCAAAGACAAGAATGCTGCTTTAAAGGAGGTCTGCTGTTATGATTTTTCGTTTATGGCGTTAACAAATGGTTTTACCGAGTAAATGTTTATGAAATGAATGACTTGTCCCATATTATGTATATCATTTAGAAGAAAAAGATGTATTTCTTTAAATTGGCTGAACAAGTACAAGCAATTTTTCTTATTAGTAAAGCCCTCCCTCGGTTTTTTTTTTTTTCTTTTTTCTTTCTTTTCTTTTCTCAATATATCTTTATACATATACATATACATATATATATGTGTGTGTGTGTGTGTGTGTGTATAAAAGACATGTTGCTGATGAGCTTGTAATTGCATGAAAAGATGCAGTCTAAGCAACATGCAGCCTTTAATCTAGCTTTCAGGATGACAAGGGTTGGTTGCATCCAGGTAATAATAGCAAATTATAAGATTTTTCTACACAATAGATTTGTGCTGCAAGACTTGATTCTACTGTTATGAAGTCATCTATTCAAAATTTCAGCTCCAAGAAGAGGCTGCTTCAACACTTCATTGCATTGAGAAATGTAGAGATGGCGGATTTGAGGAAATTTTTATGACGAGAGTTGACTTTCCTACAAAACATGACCATTGCATAAGGTATGGGTTTTCACTATTTTGCTTATTGTGGTTTTTTGAGTGAAGAATGAAATTCTTTCATTCATATTTCGGAAGATACAAGAGGACAAATATATACAAAAGGGCTGACTGATCTCCGCCCTTATTTCCAGCAATTAACAGCTAATACCTAGGCTAATTAAAACAGAAGCTAAAAGAAAAAACAGCTAAAATGCAGCTAAAATGCAGTTAGGGAATAACTGAAAATCCGGATTTTCAACACTCTTCCGCAAGATGGGTGGTGAATATTAATCATACCCAGCTTGGAGTTTAAATCATCAAAGTTGGACCTTGGCAGAGCCTTGGTCAAAATGTCGGCTATCTGGCATCTTGTTAACGTGTACTGTAGCGGAATTGTCCCATCTTCTATCTTTTCTTTGATGTAATGGCGATCAATCTCCACATGTTTGGTTCTGTCATGATGGACTGGTTCTTGGCAATGCTTATTGTAGCTTGATTGTCACAATACATGTGTAAAGACTCTTCATCTTGTATTCTGAGTTCCTTCAAGAGTCTCTTAAGCCACATTCCCTCGCAAATTCCAAGTGTCATGGCTCTGAACTCAGCTTCTGCACTACTTCTTGAAACCACTGTTTGTTTCTTACTCCTCCAAGTGACCCCCATATAAAGGTGCAGTATCCTAACATGGATCTACGATCAGTAATTGAGCCTGCCCCATCCGCATCAGTGAAGATTTCTATCCTCTTGTCCGTGTTCTTCTTGAAGTACAAGCCTCTGCCTGGAGTCATTTTGAGATACCTGAGGATTCTGTACACGGCTGCCATATGGTCTTCCATTGGATTGTTCATGAATTGGCTCACAACACTTACTGAGAAACCAATGTTAGGTCTAGTGTGTGAGAGGTAGATGAGTTTCCCCATTTCCTAATTTGATGTTTGGATCCATGGGCATATCTACGGGCTTGCATCCAAGCATTCCGGTTTCTTTTAGGAGATCCAAAACGTATTTCCACTGAGAGACTGATATGCCATCTTTTGTTCGAGATACTTCCATCCCTAGGTAGTATTTGGGTGTTTCTAGGTCTTTGATCTCAAATTATTTTGCAAGAAAGTTCTTTAATCTTTCCATTTCTTCTAAGAAGTCCCCTGTGAGAACAATATCATCAACATAGACAATGAGAATGGATGATTCCCCTCCAAGTGGATCATTTGATGACAAGGGTATGATCTGCTTGACACTGCATATACCCAAATCTCGTCATGGCCCTAGAGAACTAGTCAAACCAGGCTCGAGGAAACTGTTTTAACCCGTATAACGACTTTTTGAGTTTGTAGACTTTATTACTTGTAGCTTGAGTTTTAAGCCCAGAAGGAATCTCCATGTACACTTCTTATTCAAGGTCTCCATTGAGAAAGGCATTCTTGACATCAAACTGGAACAATGGCCAGTCCAAGTTAGCTGCAAGGGATAGGAGAACTCTAATAGTGTTGAGTTTGGCAACCTCGGGAAACATCTCCTGATAATCAATACCATAGGATTGTGTGAATCCCTTTGCTACTAGTCGTGCTTTGAATCTTTCCACACTCCATCAGCTTTATATTTTACAGTGAATATCCATTTGCAGCCCACGGGTTGTTTTCCTTGTGGCAAGTCAACTATCTCCCAAGTATTGTTCTTTTCTAAGGTCCGGACTTCTTCCATAATAATTGTCTTCCAGTGTGGTATCTCCATGGCTTTATGAATGTTGTTGGGAACCTGTATCTTGTCAAGATTGGAGATAAAAGCACGATATTCTGGGGATAATCATTTGTAAGACCGGAGGTATAAATAGGATGATTTGTGCAAGATCTCACTCCTTTTCTTATGGCAATTGGTCGATTATCAGGCGACTCATGAGTAGAAGAGTTAGGTTGGGAGTTACCTTGTGATAGTTCAGGAGGACTTGGAGTTGGTTTAGACTAATGGAATTGCTCAGGAATTGCTTGTTGTGCCGTCTCCCTTCGATGCCATTCTCCCATAGAATAAACTAGGAGCTCACTATTTTTAGCAGGAGGTTCGGGAGGAATTAAGGATGATGGTGTTCTGTTTAGTAGCTCTTGAGAAGGATTTTGAGGAAGAGTTTCAATAGGAGACTCGAGAGACTCGATGATAGGATTAGAATTGCTTGGAGACTCATTGAGGACAGAAGGAGCATGAAGGTCGTGAGAAGGTTGAGTTTCAATGAAATTCCAAAACTGATGTTCTTTTAACGTACTTTTTTCCTGAACATTGGTTTTGGTGTAGTAGGGTTGTTCTTCAAGGAAGGTGACATCCATTGAGTTATAAAATCCCTTTGTGATGGGTGAGTAATAGTTATACCCTTTTTGATTTGGTGAGTACCCAAGAAAAATGCATTTGATTGCTTTGGGATTGAGTTTGCTTTTGTTATGAGAGTGAACATGAACAAAAGCTGAGCATCCAAACAATTTTGGAGGAATGGTGGAGATTATACGACTTTCTGGAGCTTGGAGTTTGGAATTTCAGAACACGGGATGGCATTCTATTGATAAGATAGGCTGCGGTAAGGATAGCTTCTCCCCAGAAGTGTTTTGGGACATGAGAAGTGAACATCAAGGACCTAGCAACTTCAAGAAGATGCCTAATATTTCTTTCAGCAATCCCATTTTGTTCATGAATGTCAACGCAAGAACTCTGGTGGATTATACCCTGGCTATTTAGATAATCACCCAAAATAGATTTGAAATATTCTTTTGGGTTATCTGTTTTGAAATCTTGGATTTTTGTTTTGAATTGTGTTTGGATCAGGACATTGAAAATTTTGAAGATTTGCGCTACTTCAGATTTTTCTTTCATGAGAAATTCCTAGGTGATTCTTGTGTGATCATCAATAAAGGATACAAACCAACATGCCCCAGTGATATTTTTGATATTAGATGGTCCCCAGACATCACTATGAATCATTGAAAAAGCATGTGTCATTTTATATGGACGACTAGGATAAGAATTACGAACATGTTTTGAAAACTAGCACAATTCACATAGAAAATCCTTTGATCGTTTATTTCTGAATAACGAAGGAAACATTTTTTCAAGCTAAAAGAAACTAGGATGTCCTAATCGATAGTGCAATAACATAATTTCACTATCCTTATTTGAAGAAATAGATAAACAACTTTTGTGAAACTGACTTGGAAAGACTGCCTTGTGAGCTTGTTTTTCTAGGAGATGGTCGCTGTTGAGGAGATAGAGTCCCGAGCATTCCTCAGCACTGCCAATCATCTTCCCCGAATCCGAGTCTTGAAATTCACAAAGTTTTTGAAAGAATTTAGCAACACAATTCTTGTCACGGGTTAGTTTATTGATTGACAGTAAATTACAATTAAGATTTGGTACAAATAAGACAGAATGGAGAGACAAAGTCTCAGAAATTGTAACCAATCCATAGCCTGCAACTCTTGAGATGGACCTGTCTGCAATCTTAATCGAATGGTTTTCATTGCTAGGCATAAAATCAGTAAGTAGAGACTTATCACCCATCATGTGATCTGAGGCACTCGAGTCAACAATCGAAATATTGTTTCTTTCCCTATTAATAATTAAGGCTTTTGAGAAATCACCTTTCTGAGCCAGGGACCCCATAGCAACAATTGAGGAGCTAGTGGATTGGCTGATCATCTTTTGAAGGAGTTCAGAAGTGCCACTTTCATCAGTTGTGGATGCGGTGTTGCCACGGCTTTCATGAGATGAGCATGAGGGCTTCCAGTTAGCAGGTTTCCCATGAATCTTCCAGCATGTTTCTCTGGTATGGCCTGGTTTTCTACAATGATCACACTAGGGCCTGCCTTTTTTCGTCCTGTTATCTGTGTTGTTCGGTTGAGGGCCACGCACGTAAGAGCAAATCCTTCAGTGGTGGGCTGGTTGTTTGACGTTCCCTGCATTACTTTCTTTTGGCTTTCCTCCCTTCTTACAACCGAGAAGGCTTCTCTTAGACTTGGCAGAGGCTTTGTGCCCAGAATTCTTCCACGAATCTCATCTAGATCTTTATTGAGTCGCATCAGGAACCTGAATACCCGTTTCTTTTTAATAATTTACCTATACCGAATTCCATCATTTGGACTTTCCCAAATGTCCTCTTCGAACTTGTCTAACTGCTGCCAATAACGGGTGAGTGTATTATAGTATTGGGTAACATAAAATTCACCTTGTCGGAAGTCATGGAGAATGGTCTCCACACCAAACAATTCGGAGGTATTTTCGTTGCTGGAGTACGTTTCTTTTGCAGCATCCCAAATCTCTTTGGCAGTGTTGTAGAGGAGAAAATTTTCACCAATGTCATTGATTATGGAGTTGATCAACCAAGACATTACCATGCTGTCTTTGGCTCTCCAGGATCGGTACTTCGGATCTTTTTCTTCTGGTGAGGCCGAGAGGCCTGTGAGATGATTGTCCTTGCCTTTCCCCCGAACGAACATGAGGACAGATTGGGACCACTGCAAGTAGTTGTGTCCATTCAACTTCTGATTTGTGATTGGAAGAACCCCGCTGCTGTCCGTTCCTCCATTGTTTCCTGCCGCTGGACTTTCCTGATTGGAGGTGACTTCGAAGGTAGAGCTCTCTCGTTCCGTTGCCATGCCGTATTTCAACATAGGGAATGAACAAGAGAAGAGTTGAATGAAACGGAGAAAGAAGAAAAAATATATATTAAGAGAAGCTGATGAGCAACGGACAGGTTCAGAAGGCTAGCTCTGATACCATGTGGTTTTTTGAGTGAAGAATGAAATTCTTTCATTCATAATTCGGAAGATACAAGAGGGCTGAATGATCTCCGGCCTTATTTCCAGCAATTAACAGCTAATACCTAGGCTAATTAAAACAGAGAAAATCAGGAAACAAGCTGCCTGATTTCCTCAATCAGCTAAAAGAAAAAAAAAGGCTAAAATACAGCTAGGGAATAACTGAAAATCCAGATTTTCAACAATTATAATTACATTAATCATGGAAACTAACTCTAGTATTTGACAAATGGGAAATCATAGTGACAAGGGTAATCAAGAGTTGAATACTGGGAAATAATTATAGATAGTTTAAAAAAAAAAAAATTCAGCAATGTTTGGATCCAATACCAGTATTTGCATTTTTCTTTCACTAGTAATTAGGAAGAAGAATACAATTTTCTGTATCCATATCTACACGTTTTATGTTTCACAGTGTATATTCGTATATTTTTCATATCATTGGATTTATATGTATTGTCTTTTTACTTTTTGTTTTCCATTGTGATTATCTTTCGATTTATGTGCTTTTAGATTGAACTTCACGGGAAACAGTGAGGTTTGTGCGTCGGGATTTTGCTTGGATGATGAGTGTTGGAGACTTAAGGAGCAGAAGGTTCATAATGTTCTAACTGAAGCATTGGGTGATCGGGTGAAGCTTGTTCGTGTTATTTGGAGAAACACACCGTCAGATTTCAATATAGAGAATGTATGGGATTACGCATCAATCTTGATCACTCAATATAATCTCTTTGTTACCTGCTGTATTGATTTGGTACTTAACTGGCCTCTGGCAACAGGGTTTGTCTACATTTAGTTCAGAGCCATTGCTTGTTGGGATTTCAATGAACTCTTTAGACAAAGCTTTTAGGGTGGTTGACATTGGTCCAAATCCTGAGAACAAAAATGAGGTAGATGGTCGTGTATTTGAGATTATTAGTCAACCATGGTTCTTGATGATAAATAACTGTTTTTTTTTTTTTTTTTTCCCTTAACTTTTCTTTAACAATAGGCTCTCAAGTTTAGAAAGTTTTGGGGGGAAAGAGCAGAGCTGAGGAGGTTTAAAGATGGTAGAATTGCAGAGAGCGTTGGTAAGGAATTTTCTTTTGCCACTATTGATTCCACTTGGATATTTGAAATGGCGTGATCATTTTGCCAAGTCCAAATATCAAATTGACACCATCATGTTCGTTTTATTGCTAATCTTAGTTTGGAAAAGTGAGCAATGGGAAAGACATTTGATTATAAAAACAATCGCTGAATATGTGCTTATCCGGCATCTTTCTCTACCAAAAGAGAATATCACGCATATCGTGGACCAACTTGATTTCTCTTTGGTACATGGTACCACAGGTAATAACCCTTATTTTTTACTTCTTCAAATTTATTTTCAGTTTTTGTCTATCTTACTTTGTATATAGATTTACTGAAGCAAATCTGCTTTGCTTAGATCCTATATCATATTCTTCAAGTTTGCTCGAGGCTTTTGAAGATTTATCAAAGCGTTTGCGTGCCATCGAAGATATTCCCTTGAAGGTCTCTACTGTGCAGCCTTTAGACTCAGGTATTTGTTCTTTTATCAGAAGCAATCTTTCCTTGCGCTTTCAGTAATAATTTCTTCCATCTCCTTATGCTTTTAATTTTGCTCTTTTAAAGGTCTTGTTTAAGTTCTACTGCAGTTGTGCTTCTTCCTGTTTTCTTCTTTTTTGTTTTTTTTGGATAAAGGCTAATCTCTGTTGTTAGTGATTTTATTATTCCCAAACAGAAAGCTGTCCAATCATGTGTTGCCCCTTTTGTATTCTTGTCTCTCCTTGTCCTAAAGCTTTGAATGTGAATACCCGAAGATTGGCAAATGAACCCAATTCCTTGAATTAACACTTGGCTTGACATTGGTTTTTTATCTGTGATCTTCTATAATATAACCTTGCTCTTTTTCTTTGTGATTTTACATTGTTAAGTTAGTTTTTAGGTGAAGATTTGCTTTTATCAGTTTTGGTAAACATTAAGCTCTTAGGATGTTATAAGTACATAGTGATTTTTTTTTATGAACGTTTCTTTTCTCAATACCCATCCTCATATAGGTTTAGAGCAACATCAATGTTTGTTTGATAATGTTATGTTGCAGATTCTGACTAATCTAGTGATAAAACACTCACAGAAAGATGAAAATCAACTTTTATTGATGAAATTGATCAGGAGAGATACTAGGAAGCCCTAGCAGAGACAGTATTCGAGAGGCCGTCTCAACTCTCCCACTATCTGAATCCTATCATCTAGGCCCCTTCAATAAAATTTGTTTCCAAATTGTTGTTGACTGCCTGTTTATGTAGTTAAACTTTACATAGAACTTTCTTAGCTCTCCCCTGACTAATCAAGGTTTGCTCGTGTTTGTGTCACAGCTTTCAGGTTTACATCTGTTTTCCCACCTGAACCTCATCCATTGGCTAATGAAAAGGGCGGTCGGCTAAGACTATCTAGGTTCACTCCGTCCTGCATTCAGCCGCTGGAAGTTATGATCCAGGTACTATTCTTTGTGGAACTGCCATTTACCATTTGAAAGTAAACCTTCAGTTAATATCTGGAAATTCCTTTGCTTGCTCTGTGTTAGTTGGAAGGTTCTGGGAACTGGCCTATGGATGAGACGGCAATTGAGAAAACTAAATGTGCCTTCCTTCTTAAAATTGGACAGAGGTAAGCCAGTCAGGCGGTTTCCAATTATTGGCATTGGCTGCTTTTTTTTTTTTTTGGAAGCTGTATTGAATAATTATGTTATTGCAGTCTTGAAAATAATTGGGGGATGATGTATACTGCCACGGAGGATAACGTGGATGTCTTAATGTCTGGATATGCATTTCGTCTTAAAATTTGGCATGAAAGAGGGCTGAGTTTGTTGGGCAGAGAAAGTAAGAACTTTGACTCAATAATAATCGTGGCTTTCTTAATCGACTCTCCTTGGATGCTGACTTTTAAAACTCGCTCCCACATGTAGCTGGAATTGATCAAGTGAAGAGGGTTTCCTCCATAGACAAGGGACTTTTC
This sequence comes from Ficus erecta, assembly GCA_008635985.1. Taxonomy (NCBI): domain Eukaryota; kingdom Viridiplantae; phylum Streptophyta; class Magnoliopsida; order Rosales; family Moraceae; genus Ficus; species Ficus erecta. The sequence goes on along the minus strand of BKCH01000059.1, from coordinate 1,030,811 downwards.
TTTCGCAGCCAGCATTCTAGCATGATTAATGGGCTGCAAAGTCGGTATCCTGTATTTGGGCCAGTTTCTAGGTCAGAATTTGGATTCATATATGAGTTTTTATCTTCTATTGTACTCAAGCTGCATATAACTTGTTCTGTTTTATGCGAAGGCTTGCAAAACGATGGGTTGCTTCACATCTATTATCATCCTGCTTGGTGGAGGAGGCAATTGAACTTTTGGTTGCGCATCTTTTCTTGAAGCCTTTACCGTATGATGTTCCGTGCTCACGAATCACAGGGTTTTTGAGGTTGAAATTTCTATTTTCAATTTTTTGGCATTTTTGAATTAGTGCTACTCTGGTCAAATTGTGTCATGTTTGTTCACATTTAAGATGGATATAGAAGCTAATTACTTTCCAGTTAGATGGTAGTTTTAATAAATAAGAGAGAAACTTAAAGCTATCATTTCAATTTGTCTCCTCGAGCTAACAATGTCCTTTTTCTGCGCCGCAATCTCGTGAACAGGTTCCTACGACTACTATCAGACTATGACTGGACCTTCTCTCCACTGATTGTTGACATAAATAATGATTTGTCTCCAAATGGAGAGAAAGAGATATCTGTAAGTTCTGTTGTCATACTATGAGCTGCCACTCTTGCAATCTTATGCTCGATCTCAACTGCTTACTAAGTTACAACCAATTTTCAGGAGAATTTTGTGTCGAGTAGAAAAGCTTACGAGGCAAATGTACAAGATGTTGAACCTGCAATGTTTCTAGCTACAGCTTATGACAAGTCATCTGAAGCTTGGACCAGATCCTCACCTAGCTCATCGGTTAGTCCTCCTTAGCAAAGTCAATTGTGTTACTTTTTTTTCCCCTTCGTCAAAGATGTTCATACCTGATTAAAAATTTCACCTTTCTGGTCACCGTACTCTTTCCTTGAATTGACTTTTTATTTTGCTTTATTTATCACTCTCTTGATACTCGGTTTCCCAAGGTCACTCCCAGCCATGCATAGCCAATACTTGGTATAAAATGAAAACCTGAAACTCAATAAATCTGAAGAATGTGCTGAAAATTAGATTGAATACCAAGCATGGATTTTCTAGAAGTTTCTGATAGAACACTTTAACAGTTCAATTAAAAATAAGAATTATATTTGATGAATTTGACTGCTACAAGCACCAGGAATTCCTAACCCGAATCCTATCAGTTTCATGGAAATTCATTTTGTAGTTTGGTCCTATGGAAATCTCTACGCCCAGCTAGTGTCTAATCCTTGTTTAAAAACAGGCCTAATTTGAGGATTTATGGCTTTCATTTCTTGCTATATATATATATATATATATATATTTTATTTTTAAATATATTCACATATTGAACTTGTGGAATAAATAGGAGCTTAAAAGGCTGGCGGCTTATGCTCGAAGCAGTGCAAGCTTATTGACCAAACTCATTTTGGAGGATCTTACTGATTCTTATAGATGGGAGGTTAGTGACTTGGTACCAACTACAATCACGTTGTGTCCAGTGTAATTCTCTTTTGGATTTTCTTATAATGTGTATTTGTATATGGCTATATGTATCATTCTTCCAACACGACTTTTCACTTGCAGGGTCTTTTCCGAACTCCTTTGAATAACTTTGATGCAGTGGTTCTTCTCCATAGAGAAAAATTACCTTACCCACATCGTCTTCTCTTCCCATCTGAATTAAGACAAGGTGATTTATAAGTTTATATACATATATTAGCATCTTTTTCCGACATCAATGCCCTTGAAATTCCTGTAACCAAATAATGCTCAATTTTCGCTGTTTTAAGCATATGAGATGACTGTTTTTGGGCAGGAATGCATGTGGCTCGGGGAAGCCCTAGCAAGCTCTTCCATCCCTTTCTATTACCAGGAGAGTTGAAAGGGAACGCAAAGGAACTAAGAAAGAAGCTCTTGGTAGATTTTGATCCATTGAAGTGCTTTGTTGGGGATCTAAAGGCAAGTTCCATCTTATTAAAAGGACCCTCAAAATATAACTTTAAACATCGTTTGTTTGTTTTCTTTCCTTACACATTATTATTATTATTTTACGTATTTTGTTGTGTTGTGTTGTGTATAGGAGCTGTCCAACTCATTCAAGATATGGTATGATTCACTGGGAGGTGATGCTGTTGGCTTAACATGGGGGACGCATTCTTCAAAGGTTCAGTATTCGTCACTTTTGCAGTTGGACCATATTTTAGTTTTACTTGTCATTGGTGTTGATTCTTTTATTAACAAAAAATCCTAATTAGCTTCAAGATTTGATATTTTTTGAAATCTCTCTCTTATAGAAACGGGGGCGAGAAGAAGCAAGCAAGGAAGTTAAAAATCCCACTCCAACGAAGGAGTTGGAAGCTGTTGGTGAAGCTGGAAAAGGGTTTGTAAGGAGTGTTCATCTTCTTAAAGCCCCAAGGCAGGCCTAACAAGTTGATAAATCCTTTTTGTTTTTGTTTTTGTTTTTTGTTTTTTGTTTTTAGTTTGTTTGTTTTGTTTTTTTTTTTTTTTACTTCAACACTCCTTTTAAGGAAGGGGTGAAAATTTTGATATACACAGATGTAGTTTCAGATTATGATTTTTCTTGCTTAAATAAATCGAGCTACTTTTGATCGAATAACGTGATTAGCAAGCAGCAAATATTAAAATCTCATGGACGACATTTTCCAATTCCTTATTAGTATAATTATCATTTCCCCAATATTAGCATATAATTATCCGGAAGAATAAGAAGACTGCTAGCAGAGATGGCAAGCTTAGTTGATCTGTATGTCAAAATCTGTTATCTTGTTGTTCTTTTCCAGGTTTTATGTGAATATTGTAGCAGTTTGTAAAAAAAAAAAAATGATCATGTAACTCACTTTGAAGCTTAATGAACAATCTTTTGAAGTTCTATTATCTTATTACCCAATTCATAGTAGGATTGCCAAAAAAAAAAAAAAAAAAAAAAGAACTTTGAAAAATTAAAAAGAAGTATAATATATGCCAAGTTAATATGTACATAGTAAACATAAAAATGACTTACATTAAAAAAAAAAAAAAAAAAAAAAACGTGCAATACGAATCCAACAAATATTCACTTTGTGTCAAAGTTGTTGCATCATCAAAAAAAAAATGTAGGTAAGAAGCATGAAATCAAGACATGGGCCAAAAAAGAGCTCTAACGCTTAAATACTTTCCTTCTCCAATGAACTTCCCCAAAAAAAAAAACGAAAAAAAAAAAGGGTGCAATACGAATGCAACAAATATTTAGACTTTGTGCCAAAGTTATTACATCATCAAAAAAATAATATAAAAAAAAAAGCTAGGTAAGAAGCATGAAATCAAGACAAGGGCCAAAAAAGAACTCTAACGCTTGAATACTTTCCTTCTCCAATGCTAGGAGTCCAAAAGAAGAATATGCATTGTATGCCGCTTCAGTAGATCCCAATTGCCTCAGCAACTCCTCAGTCTGGGGTATCTCGCTCTTCCTTATAATATCGTCTTCCATACGTGGCTAGAGACACACGCCTCAAATGGGAAGATAAGGAGGAGACTTTAAAACCCAATGCTTCCGCTTCCCTACATACATCAGGTGGGACGTACGTTGTTAAGTGAGTATTCACTCAAGCTAAGCAAAACCAGGCCGAATCGAGCCAAGACAAATGACTATCACTTTTGCAAAATGGCCTACTGGAATAAAAATGTCTTGCTTTGCTCGGAAAAGCTCCAACAAAAGAATTGTCTCTACCAATACATCCATGCCCTCAAAAGAAGCAACCTTGCCACTAAGTTTGTAGAAGTCTTCTGCAGTGCTAGGAGAAGCATCACCTGATTATAATACTATCATACACTGAACTCTGCAATGAAGGTTTTTTCACCTATAGAGACCTCTGAAGGAGTATTGTCTACACGTATGTTGTCTATTTCTAAAAGGATATCAGCGCCTCTTGAGATTTCTCCCACTGGTTTACCAAGTCCCACATCAAAGTTAATACCTTTGTCTACATTGTCACCATCACTAACGACGTCACTAGCTATTGAATCACCATTTTCTGACCGACCAACATCAAGATTCTCATCATAAACAACATCTTCATTCATGATATTGTTTTCACCTCTTGAAGCTTCCTCATCTCCCTGACTAAGGCATACGTCAAGACTTTTATCTTTGTTAGAACCAACATTTCCATCTCTAACAACGTCACCATCAATCGGGGTACTCTATGTAACTCTTCAATGCCTGCATCAGGATTCAAAAAGGATTGGAAATCACCTCCTCCTGAAGCATCGTTAACTATTATTCTTATTTCCTCATCCTACATTGCATTCAAATCTCCACTTGAAATTTTTTTTTTTTTTTTTTTAATAGGTGCCTCTACTTCCGATGTTGTCTCCAAAGGCACCTCAGTCCGATTTAGTAGTGACCCATCTGTATGGAGAAGTTCAGAGGAAATATTCTAAAACAAGATAGTTAGTGACACACCGCGTAGAGTCTCTATCTAACTAATCTGGCTCGTTGGACTGGAAAAACCCAAAGATGGCAGAGGAGAAGGACTTATGTTGCCTCTCTAACAGATGCCCAAAACCTTCTTAACCACTTCTAATGGTGACTTGGAGCCAGCTTTCGTGATCTTTGCCGAAGGATTTGCCTCTAGAAGTAAGGCATTTATGTACACTCTCACCTGTAACATAAATTAATGAACTGAGAACTATAAAATAATTATTATTATTATTATTTTATACTTCTCTTATGATGACGATATGATGAAAAGCATATATTTATATGTATATTTACTTTTATGTTTTCAAAATAACGTTGTACATTCTTGACGATGATGATGTTGTCCGGTGAGTGGACTTTTTGTTATTGTTGGTTTAGGATTTGCTACCCCACTCCTTTCGTAACTACCGCACTATGATGGTACACCAATGGGCCTAATATATTACAGTTTTGAAAGATAAAAAGTTTTTCAATTATGTTTATATCTATGATGATGTTTTATGATAATGATTAAAAAAAATTGTTTATTTACACTTGTGAGATTTAAGTGTCATACTAAGCCATTGCTTATATAAGTTAATTCAAGTTGTAGATAAACAAAATGATAAGATGTCTTAATGGAGAAGCTTGGAACGGAAGTGAGATAATTTGGTGGGAAAATAAGAGGAACGATCATTGGACGAAGACTTTAAATTTCAAATAAAGCTTTGAGACTTTGCTTTATTATTATTTTGATTGAGAGATTATTATGGACTTTCTTAAATTTTATTTCATGATGTCGTTTTAAAATTCATAGTAATTATGAAGGTTATTTTGATAAGGTTTTTCTTTAAAAAAAATTTAGAGTTTTTTAAAATTATCTAAGTAAAGTTTTCTGATAAGTCAAGATTTATATTTCAAGCATATTATTATTTTCCGTAATTTTATAAAAGGTGATGTTGAAAAAAAATAAGTCAACTGTGACGATCCGTGAGGAATCCTTACATAAAATGCTTCGCTTTTGGTTAGTTTATGGTCTTGGGAGTCTGACCGGAGGTCAGTTTTTGCTCAGCCACTGGATTCAATCTTGTCTTGCCGTCCATATAGCATGCCCCAAATTAATAAATGTGTGATTTATATTGACATTACCATTGAAATTCTGAGATAGTTTTTCAAAGCATAACTTACACACCAAACTAGAAAGTTTCCATACTTGAATCTCATCATTCACACAAAAATGTGGCAAGCAAAAAGCAATTGACCAAAGTTTTTGCTTTTTGACTTGAAAACAAAAACTTTCGAAGAAACCAAACACCACATAAGAGAATGTAGACAGGGCACCAACCAAGGCTGACTTTCCTAGATCTCTTCTTCAACGCGCCTCATATTGAACAACTGCAACAACCCAAGAGTAGATTCTGTCGTATTAGATCAACACTTCAAACATGTAATGAACAAGTTAACTAAAATAATAATAATAAGGATCGTAAATTGGAAAACGGACTGCTGCCCACATAAATTCCGAGCGAGAATTAATTTTTTTTTTAAAAAAGGCGGGGTAAATAGAAGAATAATCAAGTAAACAATTAACAATTCTATCTCAGGGAAAATAACGATGGAAAAAGCTTATATGTTGTGATATTTACAACCACAACAAGATGAATATGCAAAAGTAACATCCCGTGCGCCTTTAGATCATGATAACCATATGGTGATAGACCGATGAGATATGGTGGCAGTTATTTTCATGTGTGGTTTATTTGAAAAATAACAGAGTTAAAAAAGCATTCCCAAGTCTTGACCAAAATGGTGTTTGTAAAAATGATTGATGAGGTATGGTAGTAGTTGATTTAGTACTTACAAATTGTAAAAACAAATTTTCCAGCCAAAAGAAACAACAGATACAACGAATAGATATTCATTACCAAACAAAGAAGACAGCACAAAGTAAGAAGCAATCCCACCACTTGAGACAAATATAGTGTTAATTAGAATAGGGGATATACAGATGCGTGTATACACCTAATAAAATAAAATAAAATAAAATAAAATAAAAAAGGTGTCAAAATTAGCTCATCACTGATGCTCATGTTGATATATGTTGGATCACTGGTATTATCTTACCAGCAGAGTCATGCAAAATGGCACATTCTGGTTTCAATTAAGTAATCAAAAAGAAGAAGAAAAAGAAGAAGAAGTAAATCCTTTAAAGTACATGTATAAGCAAATTCTGGTCCTCGCTAAAAAGAAAGTATCCAACACTGATACTGGTTGAATTTCAAAGAGCTTTTTATTTAGATCATGGTAGCTACAATATGATGGAATTAATACCATTCTAGTTGCTAGCTTCTTTCTCGAATCTTTTTCATCTCTTTTTATCTTTTCAATTTCTTTCACTTCTATTGTTAAGACTTTGACAAAATTTTCATATTTATAACTTGGCCTTAAGCTTAAGGCACACACAATGTTCGTTTGATCAAGCATTTGTATAGAAAGACATATCACAAGCAATGTTTCAAAGGATGGGAAGCACCGAGGTTTTTCCTTTTGACTTTGCTGTGCAGCATAGCAAAAACAATAAACATAGAAGGCCTTAAAATACTTAAAATATTCTGAAGGGGGGCAGCAAAAGCATCAAATTGATTTGTGACTCAAAGTTTAGGCCACGAAAGCTTCATTATGAATAGGCCTATGATAAGAACTAAACCAGTTCTCAAGAAAATAACAGGAAAATTGCACCAAAAGAACAATAGGAAAAGGACAATCAAATCTTATTGCTGATAAGAATCAAGCCCTTAGGCTAGTACAACCAGTGAATATTCGAGATTCCACCAATCTCCTCTGCTTCGAGTTCTTCCAAGACCTTTCCCCTCAATTCTCACACTCAATTCTTGCCTAATCTCCACCCTCATCCTCACCATTCTCTTATACTCCTCTAACCACTTAACCAACACCAATTCTGTTACATTTCCCTACCAAATAGCTCTAACAAACTAACTACCAAAACTAACAAATCAACCGTTTAGTGACATGGCCCTTGTAACTAGCAATTAAATCCAAACATAACCAGTAGCCCAATCTGTTATACTTGACCAGTGCTTATCAGCCTAACATCAGATAGGCCTTAAGCACTTAAAGAACGATGCTCACAAGACTCATTAGTACAGTTGGTGGCTACAGATATAAAAACAATGCTTTTTCTAGTTCCTAAGAAACCACGAACACAGAAGTAAGACTCTATATCTAAACAGGTGGTGCCAGAGCATACTTCATACAGTGGAGCCAAATTCAGACAGTTTTTCATGTCCAACATAGCAATGCACAAGAGCAATACAACCCAAAAAAAAAAAAGGAAAATAGGCAAAAATGCAAAAGTGTTAAAAGAGCAAAATAGTTGCGAGTAATTAACAGCATATGTTTCACAAAGATAGTAGAGGAGAGGGACAACTCTAGATAAAGACCTCTTTTTGCAGTGAAAGAGAGAATTCATGTAACACTTGTTCCTTATTAGTTTTTTGCAAAATTATTCACATAGCCAGCCCAAATGTGCTTTTGTAGTTCATGGTGATCCTAAATTGTTTTTCATGGAGTGTAGCATCTAATCCATAATATGCGGAATTTAGCGAGTGTCTACTGTTTACTGTCTGATCTACACCGAAAGAAAAGCTGTTAGTCCAATATCATTCATAATAATGCCTCTCCTAAGTCCTAAGAACCTTAGTATATCACCAAGGCAACATTGAAGCACCATATATGAATCCAAAGGAAAAGTAATATATATATATATATATATATATATATTTATATAGCAAAAAAGAAAAGAAGGGAACATAACATACTGCGACGAGTGCGCTTCTTGTACAAGATACGGTAACCGCATTCGCGGCACTGTATCACATCACCTGGCTTCAGTGTGTTCTCCATTCCGCAATCTACAACAACATCAACATCAACATCAACATCAACATCAACGACCTCATCATCATCGAAATTAACTTTTCTTTGTTATCCTTTCCCTTTGATTTTCGTGGGGTAAAAAAAGAAAGACATAAAAAGAAAATAAAAACATAATACAGGAAGCAAAGAGTACCTCCACAAATGTAGCTGACTGGTTCGGGCTGAGGATCCATTTTGAGTGAATATTTCCAAAAATAATATATCTGTCAACCTTCACCTGTAGTTGTAGGGAACAATTCAGTCAACATAAAAAATAAAAAAATAAAAAAAAAAGGTATGCAATAAAGAAATTTTACGTTTGGTCTTTTTCACCCAGATATGGTTTTAGATATTACCAGTATAGTTTTCTCTCTCTTTTTTGTTTTGTTTTTGTTTTTAAACATCACCAACGAATTTCTAAAGAGTAAATTTAATTAAAAAAAAAAAAAGGATGAGTACTTCAGGTGTGTTGTTGGAGTAGAATGAAGAGAAAATGGTTTTCTTTTTTTTTTTTTTTTGAAACAGTAAAAGTTACAAAATTTAAAGTTAGCGTCTTCTATGGTGTTTAAACCTTCTTTGGTATATGAGAGACGGCAAGACACAAGTGACAAGACAAAGAAAGTGAGAAGAAGACGGCGGTGGGAGAGAGGCGTCAATGGCAGCACAGGGAAGACGGAAGAGAGAGAGAGAGAGAGTAAATTAGGGAATTAAAGGCTTTCTTTTAATAGTTTATCACCTCTTGTTCCTCTCTGTCTACTTTTCCTAGTTTAACAGTTCTCTCTCTCTCTCTCTCTCGCGGCAGTTTAATCTTTTACCTAATTAGACTATAAATATTTTTTTAAAGATAATGATTTAGTCCCTATTTTTTTTTTATTAAACTCTTAATTTTTTTTGGTAATTTTAATTATTTTCATCAAATTCTTTAAAATTTTTAATAGAATATTGCACAAATAACTATTTTATAGTTAAAAGATTAAAATATCTTTCAATCTCTCAAAAATCCCTCCTCCCCCCCCCCCCAACAATTCCCCAACTCCCCAACCTTTGCAAACAGGTTGGCAACAACCACCATCTCCGGCTGTCATCCCCGCCAGCCCCAAGTGTCGATCTAGGTCCCCCCCACCCCGCCCGGGGGTTCCAAGCTGGGTTCGTCCCTTTCCCCATGCCACAGTTACAAATCTGGTTCAAATCCCCCATGGAGTTTTCGGGTTTTCAATCCCCCCCACTACCGTTGATCGAGTTCTGATCTAGTTGAGCCCCCCGAGTTTCTAGGTTTTCGGCCCCCCGCCCCGCCACCTAAGTTCATAAATGGTTCCCCCCAGAGTTTCTAGGTTGTCCCCCCCCCCTTCCCCCGGGCGAGTTTTTGGGTTTTCACACCCTTCATACATCGGGTTTCTTGGTTTTCGCCCCAATTCTGATCTGGTTCAGACCCACCCCCCCTCCCCACCCCACCACCGTCGAGTTTCGATCTGGTTAGGCCCCCCAAGTTTCTGGGTTTTTGGCCCCCCATCCCCGCCGCCCGAGTTCTAATTTGGTTCCCCCCCCCCCCCCCCCCCCCCCAAAAAAAAACCTCGGTGATCGAGTTCTGATTTGGTTCCCCCCTCTCCACCCCCAAGAAGAAAATTACCTTTTTGACCTTCAAAAAACACAAAATATATTTCTCACATGACCGATCTATTAGTTTTTTTTTTACGGAAATGACCAAAAAATAAAAGTTAGGTTTATATTGACAAAAAAAAAATAATGACCAGACCATCACCTTCGAAAGAGTTAAGGGATTATGTAGGTCAATTACTCTTTCCAAAAAGAAAAAATAACTACTATCTCACCATGGACGGACGTTAAATTTTAAATAATTGTAAATAATGCATACACACACACACAGACACACACGATGGCTCACACGTCGGGCAGTGATGTACATGTAACAACTCATCGGTGACCGTTGGATGCAAAATGGAGGGCAACGATGAGAGGGAGAGAGAGAGCCACTATCTGCTGGATACAACCCAAGAAAGAGAGAGTATCGCTGGAGAGAGAAAGGTGTTTGATTGATGATGGTTGTGATCAATACTGGGAGCAGCAAATCCTCGTTCTCTTCTTTAGTGGCGGCGGTGTCAACGGAGTCAGAAATTGTCAATCGCGTAGTGTCTCGGCAAGGTCTCCATGGAGTCAGATTGTCCATGGCGAATCAGAGCCGATTACGGCTGTCCCATCCTCGCCTTTTATCGCATCCCGCACTGTCAAAGAGTCATCGCCGTGTCCTCTGATGCATCTTCGCCATGAGTTTCAGCAATGATCGCCATGATTTCTGGCGAAATCCTCAAGAGCCTCCGAACTAGCTTTTTTGCTGCTACCCTCTCAACCCTGCTTTTTGGCCAAGCCCGCTCTCTCTCTCCCTCTCTATGCCGAACGGTCGACTGCCGTACACAAGACTATTCCTCTATTTACATTTATATATGATTTTTGACAATGACGTTAAATTTAAGAATTAGAAACCATATATATGTATATATATGATTTTCAAGGACAAAATCACCAAATATAAGAGAGGTTTCAAGAAACACAGATGCTATAAAGTACAAACTATAAACATTCCATTCAAGGTTTAATCTTGTCAACTATTGTAGACTTAGGTCCGTTTGGGACACCAACTGGAGTTGGAGTTTTGAAAATAAGTTGAATTTTGAAAATATACCTTTAGTTGAAAATGAACTACTTGGAGTTAAAATATATAAAAACTTGAAATGTATTTAAAAAAATAATAATATGAATCTTGTTTTATTTCTCTCATCATTACATGCAATATTTACAAAAAAATAAAAAATAAAAAAAAATCAACTCAATTCACTTAAAATAAGAAAGTTATAGACTTTAAAGTTTAAGTTTTTTGAAGATGTGAATAGTGAAATTAGTTTATTTTCAGAGAAAGAAAAAAATTAAAAAAACTCTGTTTGGAGTTGATGTCCCAAACATGCCCTTAGAGTTAATTGCCACTGTTTTATAAATTTAAGAGAAAATACTAAATTGTCTCTTGATTTTTTTTTTTTCAAAATATCTTCATTGTTAGCTTGATTTTTTGAAAAGTCAAGTGTCTGTTTGTTTCAGAGGCCCATTTCATTTCAAAGCTACTCTCGTATTCAAAAACTTTTTTATCCGCACAAATTAGTTGTCCATTCTCATTTCATTCTAATATGGGAATGAAAATTTTAGCCCCTTCTTCAATATTCATCCCCCCTCGTTCCACACTTTTATGGACTTGTATTGTAAGATACATTTTTAATTTTCCATATTCAAAAGTTTCTCTCTATTCTATTTAAGTTTTAAAATGTTATGATTTTTTCATTTTATCTCCAACTAAAAGACGATTTTTTTTCTCAATGTGTTCTTAATGAAAAGTACAACAAATCCCCATCTATGTATTCTATTTAATTTGTTATGGACATTTTAGAAAGTATTCTTTTTAAATGATTGCCTTCAACGTTATCAAAACACCACATCAAAAAAATAGTCCCTACTCATAATGAGACCTTCATCACACATGTAGTTTCCGGAGCTGAAAGAAACATGTCCTTTGATACTTTAGAAGGCCTTACGAAAGGTATATTTGTTGTATGTGCTCTAATTTCTGCCATATCTTGGTTTCTTTTAGGCTATGTTTGGTAGGAGGGATGGAGAGGAGGAAGAATGGAAAGAGTTAACAAGGATGGAGAGGGTTGTGGAAATCCTTTGTGTTGTTTGATAAGAGGGAGAAAGTTAAAAATGATGGATGATAGTTTTATAGCTAATTATTATAATGTTCTTCTATAAAATATTTAACCTATTTAAAACAGAGGTATAGCAGTCTTTTCAAGCTTAAGGGCCTCCAACCAAACAATGAAATGAGACTCTCCTTCCACCACTCTCCCTCCCTCCCTCCAACCAATTTGGATAATGACACAACAAAAGTTAGAGGGTTTGGATCTCAAACGGATTAACATGATTAATAAATAGAACGTATTTGAATTGACCAATTAAGATGATTAATTAAACATATCATTTATAACCTAATTATACATTATATAACATAAAGCTTTACATAATTAACTAAGTTCAAATAATATGGATTATAAAAATTTGTAAGTAAACTTAACTATTTTTCTTCTTAAAAGAAAAGAAAAGTTAACCTATAAACATATTAAAAGTCTCACAATCGTGTTAAATAAGTCATATAATACAAATTACTAGTTTCATTAGCAAACGTGTTTGGATTGAAACTTTCTAGCACATTTAATAATTGAATAAGTCGTGTTTATTTTGATGTGTTCCTAAACTTTTAACTTTGTGCAACTTTAGTCAATGTGCATTACCATTGTCATTCATTACCATTGACTTAGGGGGCGTTTTGGGTTCTATCTCTAGACAGAACTTTGACATCTTAACTCCAAAACTCCCAAATCTACAACTCACTTTCCGTGACAGTCATCAGTTCCTATAAAGAAAAGGGTATGCTACGCAGTCCCACATCGCTTGAGAATGGATATAGATGATAGTTCATAAGTAAAGAGACCACCTATTAATGGTATGGGGCCTTTTATGGTGAGCCTAAGAGCAAAACTGTGTGAGCATGAGGTCCAAAGTGGACAATATCATACAAAAAAAAGGCATAAGTCGTTACAAATGGGATTAAAGCCTACACCTAACTGGAAGTGTGATCAACGAGGACGTTGAGCCCCAAAAGAATAGGTGGTTGTGACAGTCATCAATCCTTATAAGGAAAATAATAAGCTATGTAGTCCCACATCATTTAGGAATGATAGTTGAGATCACCTCTTAATGGTACGAGGCATTTTAAGATGAGTCAAAAAGCAAAACCATATAGGCATAAGACCAAAAGCGGATAATAACATATTAAAAGGTGACATGAGTTGTTATACCTTCTCTCTTTTCCATTTTCAAAAAACTCAAACTTTAAAAGTCCATAACTTTCTTACTTCAAATCGAAATAAGATGATTTTTGTGTCAAAATGCTCACAACAACGAGATAAATGAAATAAGATCCATTTTGCATATTTTTTTTCAATTACATTTTAAATTTTTGCATTATTTTCTATATAATAGTTCATTTTCAATTCATACTTTAACCAAACAAATATTTTCAAATCAAACTTCATCTTTAAAAATTCCTAAACTGGCCCATAAACTCTGTTATGACCATGATGACGTGTACTACTGTCTTTCTCTCTCTCTTTCACTTCTTCTTCCATTTTGTATTCTTAGCACCTATTTTAAACATCTAACAGATGTTTAGGCTTAAGTTTTTCATTCTAAACGCAAGCTTAGGGGGTGTTTGGTGTGTAAGTTTGAGTTAAGATTTGTAAGTTTAAATAGTAAATTTTTTTTTGAATTTTTTTGAATTTTCAGAAAAGACAAACAACTTTTTGGGGAAAAAGACAAAAAACATGATGAAAAAAATACAGTTTAATTTAAACAGAGTTGTTTGTCAAACAAGGCCTTAATCAATGAAATTATAATTGAACTCTATTAATTGCTACTCTTCTGAATATTCATGGACTCAATAAGTCGAAAAAAATCTAGGATAGAATAGAGGGAACGAATCATGAACAATTCAAGAAGTAAAATACACGAAATCTTTTGTTTCCTTCTCCGAAAATGGAAAATGTGACACACGAAAATTACTTTTTTTTTTTTTTTTTTTGAGAAGACAGAGAAATAGAAAATTAGGAACGTGGACAACTGCAAATTTCATCTTGACACGGTTCAAAGTCAATACGCTTATTCTCAACACTACCCAAAAAAAAAAAAAAAAGGAAGTAGAAGAAGAAAATAGTCGTCCATTATTTTAGCCGCCAAACGCTACCCACAAAGACAGACGAAGGAAAAACACATACTATTATCAGAAAGCCCCACAAAAAAAAAAATTAAAAAGATATGAAGACACGTGTCAGACTCTCGGGGCTGGTGCAGGGAAAACTCCGTCTTATACGGTGCCGACATTAGAACCTCATCCTCTTTTGTTTTTGTTATAATATATATTTTTTTTATCAACCCGTCTCACCCACACGAGGACTTTACCACCGTCAATTCATTAAAAACCCTTCCCTTATCTCAACATTTACCAGATTGCCACTTCAAGCATTAGTATCAAACTTAAAATAATAATTAAAAAAACAACCTTATGCAAATTTAACGGTTTCAAAATAAAACTCTGTAAAATTCTTAATTTTTTAAAGATTTTTCTAAAAGATTTGCATAACAAAGTAAAATAAAATAAAAAATTCAAAAACTAATAATTAGAAATGTTAACAATTAAATAAACTATAACGATTCATTGTAAATGAGCTGTACAGTTTTTTTTTTAATATAATTGTAATAAGAAATCCTACAATTGAAAATTCAATTTTTAATATTCTAATAGAATATATGTTATAATTTTTTTGATAAATTTTCTATCAAAACTTATTTTCACTTATTTTGATTTAATTTTTGGACAAATTTTATTTCCCTCACGAATTTTGATCACATATTAACATTACCCCTTGAGTAATAAAATTGATATTTATATTTCTTGAACTTTAAAACATTGGCAAAAATGCCATTTTCATCACATTCTGTTAATTTTTTATTGATATCCATATGGTTAAATCTTATTGTCTCATATATGAATCAAATCTTCAGTAAAGATAAATATTTGTGATGAGAGAAGAGAGGATTAGAATGTTGTTCAAAATTGATAGATTGTAACTCGATGGGCTTCTTCTTGTCAATGCTTTTAATTCTTTTTTATGGAAAGTGTTTTGATTTTAACTATAAAGAAAATTTTTCTAAATAAAAGTAATGTGGAATCCTGATAATTAGGGGGACAAAGGAGGGGCAATATAGGGAATTGGTGTGGTGACACACAGTTGAGCAGCGGAAGCTTCTTTGATCCTCTCTGAGCAATTTTTTTTGTTTTTTTTTGTTTTTGTTTGGGATTGTGAAATGTAATCGTGTGGAAAAATTATAAATCATTATGCCCATTTTTGACTTTGATCATTTGATTTGATCAGAAATTTCAGTATTCAGAATTCAGAATAAAAGAGCTTCTTTTCTTTTCTTTTCTTTTTCTTTTCCTTTATATATATATATATCTGTGGATCTTTCTTCCTTAGATTCAGATTATCGTGGCAAATTCCTTTCTTCTTCTCCATCTTCTTCATCTTTTTTTTCCTTACTGGGCATATCCTTTGCCATTGCCATTGACTTAGACTCTGTTCTCTTCTCATCTCTTCTTCAGGACGGGTATTACTCTCTCTCTTAATTAATTGATTGATTTTTCCTTTCTGGGTTTTCTTCTTCGATCCATTTGCTTATGTCTGTTCCTTTTTCTTTTTCTTTTTTTTTTTTCCTGCATTTTGTTTTCTGCATTGAATACGCTTTTTAAAAAAAAAAAAAAAAAAATTTAATTAACTTAATTTACATTCTGATTGTGGGCCTTTTTTTTTTTCCCCAAGAGGTAATTGTAACTCCTTTGAGGGAAGCTGAAAAATTTTATTTTTCTGCTGTTTTTCTATATTATAATTTCATATAAAATAAGATGATGATGGAAATCAGATATGAATAAACTAAAATAAGTAAAGATGTTTATATTTTCATTTTCATTTTGTGTTATGTGAAGCTGACATTCATATGATAATGATGTCTTAGATGTTTTGTATTCCATATCATTAAAGCTTGTCTTTTTTCCCTCAATGTTTATTTTAATTTTTTTGGGTGGTTGAAACTGGAAGAATGTTTACTGTTTTACCATTTCCTTTTTAATTTTGAAGGAGTTGTCTTTGCTCTTTTCTCATCTTTCCTAACTCCTTAATTGCTGAGATAAATATTACTGGATAATACTACTACTAGCGTTGCTGAATCACGAAAATAGAATACAATGCAGTAGGTTGAGTCTCTTATATAAACGAATTCGGCAACTAGAAAGTTAGGATGATTTTGATAACTGACAAAAAGAAATAAAAAGGAAACTAAAAACTCATGAAAAAGTTAGAAGTTAGAATCCTACATCATTGTATCATGTTTCTAATTGATGTCTGATATTTTTTAAAATACAGGGTGAGGATTTTGATTCTCTTAAAGTTGTCTTGTCTTGTGGAGGTTAAGATACAATGCGTACGCCGTCTTTGCTTGCACAATGCTTGCCTGGGTTGGTGCCCAACGACAAAGGTAGTCACAGCGTGACATCCATTTCCGATAGAGATTTGCATCTACCTTCACCTGCCGTTGAGATTCTCCCTTCCAAGGTCTTAATTTTCTCCATACATTCAACCTTATGAATTTCTCAATAAAATTAAACTCTTTTCAAGAGATTTCTAGGTTAGAGTTTCTATGCTCCGAGTCATTTATAATGCTTTCTCTTTTGTGATGTGTAGACAGCGCACCCTTACAAGTATGCTGGGGAGAATGTAGACTTGCATGGACTTAATTTTTTCAAGGTAATTAAATAAAATTATTTAACTATTGCTGCTGGTTGGAGAGCTTTATATAGTCTTGTACGGTTGTAAACAGACACCAAAGAAAAAGAAAAATAATAATAATTGAAATCTCCAATTATTGAGTCAATGTGTCTGAAATTGATTGTGAAAGATTGCGAGAGAAAACCCTGCATCCAGTACAAGTCTAGAAATTAAAATCAATCATTAATTACTTCTGATAGCTGTATATTCTAACATATTAGATTTGCATATAAAACAAAACCATTACATGAGTAGTATGCTTTAGTTGAAAAAGAATAGCCTGGATGATGTAATATAGAAACTGAGTCTAATCCATT
Source organism: Ficus erecta (assembly GCA_008635985.1). Lineage (NCBI taxonomy): Eukaryota > Viridiplantae > Streptophyta > Magnoliopsida > Rosales > Moraceae > Ficus > Ficus erecta. The sequence goes on along the minus strand of BKCH01000059.1, from coordinate 1,013,589 downwards.
CAATTCAAATAATCAACTGTTTCCCCTTGCTATGCATTGTTTTGGAGTTTTAAAACCGTGCAGGTGCTGTTATTATTATTATTATTTTTTTAATTTCATCAGACCATCACAACCGACAGCTCACCAACAGCTTCTTCGTCTTGTGTTGTAGCCTTTGTTGATAAGTTTCTTTCTTGATATCTTTTAGGGAAGAGTTAGCGTTGCTGATATCATTGGGTTCAATGGTTCAGAATCAATATCTTCAAAACCTGAGGGTAGGTGTACAGGTTTTCTGTAATCAAGTAGTTTGTTAATTGAATTCTACAGTGTTTATCTATATGAAAAGTAAATTTTACCAGTGTATTCATTTTAGGCTCGTAAAGAATTTTACTGATTTGAGGCAGAACAATTGATCTGGTTTTGCAGGGTATCTAAAATCCTGGGATAGCTCTATTGATCTTGTTAATGTCCTTAAGCATGAAATTCGTGATGGACAACTAAGCTTTAGGGGAAAAAGGGTCCTTGAGGTACTTCCATACGCAAATGCTTCTATCTCGCATATTTTACATTTCAATTAACTACTTTCATGTGTGTCTTCTTCCTTCCCCCTGTAATATTTAGTGCATCAAATGCTACAATAGTATACTGATGATATAGTATTTGATTCGAACTCATAGAAAGTTTATTGTGTGATTTCATTGACGTAAAAGTACAAAAAAGATCCTCCCGAACATTTGATATAATCCATCAAATCCTAGGGAGTGTAGCTTGATAACTTAGTAGCATTTGGCCTGCAATTTTGTAGAAAGAAAAATTACCTCCCTTTTTCTTATATATTACTGATAATTGCATTGACCAAAATATAATTTATGGAAGCATTTATTAAACGTGTAGGAACAAAGCCGCTTGTACAAAAACCTTTTGCTTGTTTGAGCTCAAGAAATGTCAATTTGATATGCATGCAGTAGGGTTTAAGATTGGCCAAGTTTTCCTTGAGTTAAACATTTGATTTGGCTCCCTGAACTTGATGTCCAAGCTCAAAATCAAGACAATAAAATATAAGTTTTAGTACGAAATAATTGAGCTTTTTTTTTAGGAAAAGAAATTGAGCTTTTTGTTGAACCCTAGACATAGTCAAGCTAGATACTCCCAAGCAGCTCTGTACATTGTCACCCTTATTTAATTGAGGTGAGAAAACTTGCTAATAAAATCCTTTTGTCAAAACATATTGTTTGTTCTGCAGAAGAAAACATAAAAAAATATAAAAAAATATAAAAAAAGTTTTTGATTCTATCTCTCAGGCTGGGTTATAGGAGATGTTGACTATTGGCTTTTTCCTCTTGATCCAGAGTCATAGATGACAAAATTTTCCGTTAAGTTTTCAAATAAGCCTTTGTTTTGAGGTTATAAATGGCTGGGGAATGGTTATAATTATTCCCATAGATTTTCCCATTACTACTTGAATGCAATTACTTGTAACTTGTTCTATCTGTTAATTTGTTTTATAATCAACATGGTAAATTTTTGCAGCTAGGTTGCAACTATGGTCTGCCAGGGATTTTTGCTTGCTTGAAGGTGTGTATTATAGATACAACTCATTGGGGCTTCTTTGTTTCGTCTTCTAATCATGGTCATATTTTCATCTGCAACTAGAAACTACGTTAATGATGGAAAAAAAGAAACTCTAAATTCTTTAGAAAGAGAAACCCAGAAAGGAAGATGGAAAAGTGAGAGGTCCTTCCAATACGGGAGCATTAGTTGCGTCGGGAACATATAGAATATAATCTCTCAAAAATTTTTGAGCAAAAAGTAGGCTGCTTCAATAAATATACGCTTATCAATATACCTGCACATCATCCGTATATCTTTTAATGTTTCATTCTAGTAGTTTGTAGATTTTCAGTTAACAAGTAGTTGTCGTGTAACTGAGTAAGTACGGATATTTAAAGCTTCAAAGTTTGTTAATGACCACAAAAGACATTGGAATGAAATTCATTAGTCTGGTGGACGTTGAGAGAAAGAGATTAGTTTAAGAATGCACTCATCCACTCTCTGACTAATCACTTTACACAGGGAGCTTGCACGGTTCATTTTCAAGACCTCAATGCAGAAACCGTAAGATGCACTACGATACCGAATGTACTTGCCAACCTCGAACAAGCTCGTGACAAGCAAAGCCGGCAGCCGGAGAGCCCCCTTACTCCATCAAGACAAACTCTAGCGCCTTCAGTGCACTTCTATGCCGGTGACTGGGAAGAGCTTCCCACAGTCTTGTCAGTGGTGAGGGGTGAAGGGTTTGAACCAACAACGGGGATGAGCTTGAGCTTCTCTGAGGAGGATTTTATGGATGGATGTAGTAGCCAAGATGGAAGCATCATGGGACAAGAATCTTCCTCAAGGAGATCGAGGAAGCTTTCGGGAAGCCGTGCATGGGAGAGGGCTAGTGAGACGGATCAAGGAGAAGGTGGATACGACATTGTTCTAATGACGGATATTCCTTACTCGTTAAACTCATTGAAGAAACTTTGTGTGCTCATGAAAAAGGTAAGCCTTTGGACCCTTCTTCTCTTCCCAAGGTCCTTGTTATGACTTGCAGTTTTAATTGTTGGGAAATGATAGGAACTTCATAGATGCGAAGATTTCTAGGAATATGTTGACATTGACTTAGAGCTAGTCAATAATTACAACCTGCTCTACTTGAGCAACATAATAAAAGGATTCTGACTGGTTCGGTCAGTTTGACTGTTTGGAACTTAAAAACTGCTAGCAAAACGAAATTTAAAAAAAATTGAGACTCACAAAACCAACTAAACCAAACCAATTGAAATTAGAAGCTGATCGATTCGAGTTGATTTGATTCGATTCGTTTTTTTGAATTTACAAGCACAAGAGAGGACGGTTGGAGGAAGTTTCAATTTACATGCCGGTTTCTTTAATTCCGTTTTGTGATTGTTGTTTGTGTGTTTGGAAAAGTGCAGTGTTTGAGGCCGCCATATGGAGTGGCATACATGGGGACAAAGAAGAATTATGTAGGGTTCAACAATGGAGCAAGACACTTGAAAAGTGTGGTTGATGAAGAAGGCATTTTTGGAGCTCATTTAATCAAGGAGATGCCTGATAGAGATGTTTGGAAATTTTTTCTCAAGTGAAAGTGAAAGTCACCCTAGAAACTCTTTTTCAGAATTCATTCAGGAGAACTGCATTCAATATTGTTTGTATTTCTATCTGTGTATTATAGATCATAAACTCATTTTAATTTTATTTTTAATCTCTCTCTCTTGTTGTTGTGCTTAATGATAAGGGAGTTATGATGGTCGTAAAGGTTAGTTGGTAAGCGTCTAATTTTGTTGCCGTTCCTTGATGTAATTTTTCTCTCCTTTTCCATTTTTTTTTTTGTTCATTATTTTTTAATTCCTTGATATATATATTTATATGTGTGTGTGTGTGTATAACATTGTGAACCAAAATATTCCATAATTTCGGAAGTGGAATTAGTGTCGTGATGTTGTTATTCTTTTTCATTTTATGTAAATTTGTAGCATTTTATATGCAAATTTAATAATGCTAATGGCAAGATTTAAAAATGTGGCACGACACTTGGGACCCGTTTAGTTCTCCATCTCATTTTAAACTAAACTGTATTTTTTTCATCATGTTTTTTTTCTTTTCTGAAAAAGTTTTTTGTCTTTTTTGAAAAAGTCAACAAAAATTACTATTCAAACTTAAAAATCTCAACTCAACTCAAAATCAATTTATACACCAAACACCCCCTTAATCTTGAATTTACAGATAATTAATCTTGGAGTTCTTGACATTAATCAACTATTTGTTTTTGGAAATAATTTTTTAAACATTTTTGTTGTTCAAGGTCGCCTGAGCTCTGCTGCAAGGCACACTTCAATCAACAAAATATGAAATATCAAGAAGTAAAAGATTGATCACAAAAGGCTTCTTTCTTCTTCTTCTTCTTCTTCTTTATTTATTTTATTCTTTTAAGGGATTCTTTATTTTTTTTTTACAGATAAAATTAAAATAAATTCTATTTGATAGTCTAAGGTCATGTCTACGGGCTTTTGTATAGCGATGCGATCTTTCCAGTTTGATTAAATTTTTGGTCTGAACTAAACACAATCAATAGTGCATCAAAGCAAGGCACTGAGGCAAAAATTCCTCTAAAAAAAAAAACCCCCCCATTTTCTACCATTCCAAATAATAATAATAATAACAACAAGAACAATAATCTTGGGGTCCATTTGGGGTCACGTTTAGAGACGGTGTTTTGAAGGTTGAAAATTGTTTGAGTTTTGGAAATGTGTGTTTCGTGAAAATGAACTGTTTGAAATGAAAAAGTATTAAACTTGAAACGCGTTCGGAAAAAAAAATTAGTAATATAGATCTTGTTTCATTCCTCCCGAAATTCTATGTAATTTGAAAAGAAAAAAAAAAAACATCTGATTTCGATTTAAAATGATAAAATTATGTATTTTTAAAATTTGAGTTTTTTGAAAATGTTTGAAAAAATGAATAGTAAAATTGGAAGAAAATGACAAAAAAAAAAAATGTTTGGAAACCACTTTCCAAATACCACTGCAAACGGGGTCTTAATCTTAACATATATAAAAAAAGCTGAGGCTCCGTTTGGAGCTCAAGTTTGAACTTAAAATTTTATCTTTTTCTGAAAAAGTTTTTTGTCTTTTCTAAAAAGTCAACAAAAATTACTATTGAAACTTAAAAATTTCAACTTAACTCAAACTCAACTTATTTACCAAACGGACCCTGATTCTCATTTTCATCTCTCCACCTTGAGCCATGTGTATGCTTCCTCATTTTTCTCTCTCTTTTTTTTTTTTTTGGCCTTTCTTTTTTTCCTTTGATTTTTCCATTTTCCTTGCTTGATGGACATCTACTCTTCTGACAATTCCTTCTTTCCCCGCCCCCCCCCCCCCCCCCCCCCCCCTATAATCATTACCTTTCAGTCTTTCCTATTCTTTAGTTTTCACAATTTTTTGTATAATCTTTCAAAAAAAAATTTTAAAATTTTTTATGTCATTATCAGTTTATTTTTATCATACAACATTCATGAACACTTTTTAAATCCTCCAAAATAATTTCATTAATGCCTTGATATTTAAACTTTTTTTATTATCCAACTAAAAAATTTCTTTAATGTGTCTTTAATTAAACATTTTTCTCTTTCGATTTGTTCACATAAAAACATTTGGAAAAAAATATATCTTAACAGCATTATATTATACTGTTACGTTGAGTCTCATATAGTTATAATAAAAAGTAAGGAAGATAAATATAGGAAAAGGGTGATTTACACATGAGATAGATATTTATAGTGTTCAATCAATGGCCAAAATTATCTAATAATCACAGAAAGATGATTGAATTCACACAAATTACAGTAATTTATTAGCCATATGAAATTGAATAAATAATTGATTCATAGGGTGAATAAGAATCTTCTATTTACAAGTTATTTGTGTAAAAAATGGTTAAATTTAACCATTTGCTTAAAAGTGGGTGGCTCCAATAGAAATCTTTGATGATGGTAAATGCAATGCTTAAGGCAAATGATAGAGAAGGAACGCATGACTAGTCTAAGGAGTCTGACCTACAATATTATTTTTCTCGAACATATTTATGTGCCTTTTGTTACACTACTATCTTTCACCCTCACTTGTCTATTCTGCAACCAGACTCTAGAGTATACACACACACACACACACACACACACATATACAGCACTACTTTTTTCTCCCACGTTTTCACATTCACACACATAAAATCGAAGCGAACCATCCCAATTTCCAAGCATTTATTTTAGGGACTTGTTCAAAATATGCCACCACATAGACAGACATATACATATATATACATATATATATATATATATATATTTAGACATATTAACGTTTTTTTTTTATTGGGCATAGATATATTGAAGTTGAACTCACAACATAATATTAGCGATTGAGCAAAGTATAGTACTATACGAGAATATCTTTCACCTTTTGTTGCGTCTAATACAGTTGAACTCATGCATTAATTTATACAAAAAAAAAAAAAAAAAAAAACTTCATTTTCTGGAATTTGTTCATGAATCTAACTTTTGAGCTTGTCTTTACCTTAACAGACACAACAAGGGGAACCTGCACAGCTGGAATAAAAAAAGTCAGAGATGAATTATCCTATCGCCTGTCGGCTTCGGTCTTCCGTCAACTTTCTCCAGACCATCTTCCCGCAATGGACAAGGGTCAAGATTGCTACGACATAGACTAGAGGAATTCCGACAATGCAACCCCCAGATGCAAAATTAATTAGTGTCTACAAAACATAGAGCAGAACAATCGTGTCGAATTAGTCCTCAAGTAATTACTTGATTGTCTATCCAGCGTTGAACAAGAAATTCTCCAATTTACATGCAATATACTACTGAAATTTTCTTTAATGAGTAAGAAATTAACAAAGTAGTCACATGTCATAAACAACAAAACCAGTTCAAGCCAAATCATCTTAACTGTTAGTAATCAAATGCACATGTGCATGCACATAGATATATAGAGCAATGCTGGTTACAGAACTAATACTTGTATTCGAACAAGGAATATTAGTGTGACAAAGCACAGATGCAATGATGAAACAACAACAATCACACTACATAATTTTTCCTCTTAATTAAACCATATCGATTGAGGGACAGAGATTTATTAAATCCTTAATAATACACATTCAAGGTCAAAAAATTGAATGGTCATAGCACCCTATAATGCATACAGAGTGCTCAAAATATGTCTTCTCCAACTAGTTTCAAATTTCAAATTTCCACACAGAACAATCATGATCATAGAATAGGTATGTATATCAACAAATGGTCCATGTATGCGTGCAGATTGTATGCTGTTGTGAAGTCATAATAAGGATTTTACCGCCATAGCTGCAGTGAGATGAACTATAGGCACAAACAACTGGTCTACTTTATTCCTTTCTGCATATCCGTTAAATGCTATAACCATTGAGAAAGTGTGAATCGTAACAAATGCCAGAGCAATAATTGCTGCAAAAACAGAAAACAGAAGATAAAGTCAACAGCACTCAACATTCCAAAAAAAAAAAAAATAACAGCACTTGGGATAATATCTTAAAGCGTCTGCCAAAAAACTATCACAAAAGAAACTTTCAAGCCTAATCTTCAAAAAGCACCATTTAGCTCTTCCAGAATATGTTTTCATCCATGGAGCCTCTTTTGGAATTTGGATTCATAAATACAGAAAAAGACTACATATTTATACTTTCGTTACATTTAATTGGACTTGAGAGCAATGCAATAGCTACCCGGCATGTCAAATTGATGCTGCATCATTTTCCTTTTTAACAAGTAAATCTACGTATGTATAATATGCATGCATCAAAAAAGATATTCTTTCAAAAATCGAAATCTATAGTTATAAACAAGGTAAGTTAAAAGATTAGCTTCATAGTATAATGAAAATGACACACATAAAGATATACAATCTAACAACCTCAATTGCATTTGCAATAAACACAAATATGAGATAATATATTTTGCAAATGAGAAATTTGTGAACTTGACTCACCAGAAACAAGGAAAAAAGGTATCTGTGAGCACCTATCCATGAAAAATGTTGCTGGACCGAATGCTGGTGTTAAGAGGCTGAGACAGAAAAACACGGCATGGGCCAAGCCATGCCCCAAACCACCAGCTGCAAACAATTTAGGAATGTATGAGCTACAAACATGAAAATTGTAGACTTAAAAAACTGTATATCACAAAGAAACAGGAAGGTGGTGAACTTCCATCTTAAAATCATAAAGTTTTTGCATTCCACATAAAAGTATAATGTTCTAATACAGACCTGTTTCTAATTTTCTACACTGGACATATACACTAAGCTTTCTACATTTCCCTCATAGCCACTCACCCTAGGATCCTAAGTTGCAAAAATCACACCACAGCACAAGCATTCTAAAATATCGGGTACCTCACCCAACTTATTAACAAACATGTTATGATGATGCAGTTACAAAATATTATAACTTGGGAAAAAGCCATTCTTTGAGGAGAGGCAAGAGTCTGATGATATGTATCCTATTGATCCTCGGGAAACAAACTAATTTTGGTTATTAAGAAGAATTCAAAAACCTCCCTAAACTTACCCAGAGCAATTTGCATCTTATCCGTCACATATAGACGTGGTTTTGATACTCTATCAGCAAAAGCATCCAATACATCTTCCAACCTCCTTCATGAGTACAATAAAAGAGACAAATCATGAATATCATCTGACAACAACCTTTCTCTGATTAGTTTTTATAGTCTTGGAACTTTATGTGATAAGTGGTTTAATATTTATAAAGCTATAACATAATTTTGTCAGTATATCTTTGTTACACTTTTAACGCATTTTCCCAAATATGTCCTTAACAAATTTGTGCTCAAATAGAGTTAGGAGTAATCTCAGTCTCTATTATTTCTATTTCCTATTAGTGGGCTCTTTCGCGTACTTTCCTATATCATCAGTTACTGAACATGTTGTATAACCAACAAAACTATTATCCAGAAAAATAGCAAGGAAAAACAAAAGGAAGGTGCCACTAAAGAAGAGCATGCTATCTAATTCGAAACCACAACTGTAACAGATGGACAATTATCATATCACAGTGTGGGTAACCTGTCAAGATTCAAAACGATAAAACACAACTGACGGTTGGTTATAGTTGTCGCATTAAGTTATTTTTGATAGTCAAATCAGAAATGAAATAATGTTCTTAAGTGGCTGCCAAAAAGTCAGATTTCCAGTTTACTTTTACCAAAAGAAAGACAACTTTGAAGGGAATCAGGTGTATGTAGTCAAAAGCACGGTGACTATTATCAAGTCGATCCATTTCCATCTGTCTTGAAAATCTGGCGACGAGTTTCTCACAAGGAAAACAATGCAATTGGACTTATAACCAGCAATTCAAAACAAGAGCTCAAGCATATAAATTTGCTTTGTCACACACACACACACACACACACACACACACACACACACGTATCCGTGCTTTAGCTACTTCATAAGTTATATTGCATCTGTCTTCAAATTTGATTAATCAGTAACTGACATATTACTTTATGAAATTTAAGAAAAGAGACTAGTAAATCGTACCTGAAAGATATCAACATTTTTAATTGACAACAATTGGATGAAAATACTAAGATAAAAAAAAATAAAAAAATAAAAAAATCTTACTTGTAGACCTTCCAGAAGAGAAGGCGCAAGCCTTCTTGAAAAGCAACGGCGGTGAATAAAAGGATTGCGTAAAGCCACCACGAATTTGGGTTGAGAGGAAGAAACGCCCTCCATAGTCCCGACAACGCGATAAGGCTTATGAGCCATAACAGTGTACTAGAGGTAGCAATCAGATTTAACAATAAGTAGTGTAGTGTTCCCAAATTACATGGTTTGCCACTAAAATTACCAAAACTTTATCCTCAACTCACAATAAGTTCTTTTTTTTTTTTTTTTTTTTATAAGAAACTGACAATAAGTTCTTGTTTAAATGAAAACCCCATCTCTTTCAAAATTCACTATGAATGAAATTTCTGAAAATGATTTTGAAACAGACTAAATAACAATAACAAATAACAAATAACAATAACAATGCTATTGCTGCCTAACTGTATTGTTATTGCTACCTAAAAACATCAGAAACAATTAACAAGTAAAGAGTATCAAAACAAGAAAGATTGTATCATGTACCTAATCTTGTTTGTTTTTTCTTTAACACAAAATGTAGTGATATATAAAAAGAACCAAAAAAAAATCTTATCAGTTGAGGAGAAAGAAAAAAGAAAGTCCGATGATGTTTTCAATTCGATTTGGAAGAGATTTATGTCCGATGATACCCACCCCCGAAAAAAAAGTTTCGAAATTTTCTCGGGAAAATGAGAGAGAGAGAGGGAGAAAGTAGAGGGTAGGGAATACCTGGAGAGGAGGGTAAGGATGAGAAAGGGCTTAATAGAGATGAGGGAGATGAAGAGGGAGAGAGAAGGACCCAGTGCTATCAACGCGTACCCTATTCCCGCTGCTACCGTCATCCTCTCTCTCTCTCTCTCTTGAAATCCACTGCCCTCACTCCATTACTAACCTGCTTCTATAGAATCCTGTCCACGCTGGACATATTAAAAAAAAAAAAACTATCAAATGTGGAAAAATAATACGATGGAATCAAACCCTGAGTTATTTTTTTAATTAATTTATTTGGTCGGTTAGTGATCATCTAATGATTTGAGTTCAAATTGGCTATCCCATATTTGACATTTTTTGTAAAACAGTGCTATTTTGAAATTCGTATAGTAGTCCATCAATTGAAAAAGTTTTTATGTGGAATTCATCACTAACTGTACATGTAAATTGTAAGAATGATCTATTCGGACTAAGAAGCATCGGTGCTTTTTGTATAGTTAAATTTTTAAATTCAGATAATATGACATTGTCATAATATTATTAAAAGGACAACTAACAAGACATAAAATTCGCGACAACATATATCTGGACTCTTAGTGATTTTGATGTTTGGAGATTTTAGAATATTTTTAATTTGAATATTAGTGTGTTTTTAAAATTTTTAGATGATTAAACTTAAAACATTTTCTATTTCAAAACTAGATTGTGTTAGGATTAAACCGTCCAAACCGATAAATGATTTGGTTTAATTTGATTTTCCCTAAAATATCAAATCGTCCAAACAAACATTTTTATTTAAAAAACTGACCACAAACATCCCTTGATCAAAAGTGTTTAACAATTAAATATGTAGTAGTTTAAGCATATACTACACACATGCTGGACATATTTGAGAAATTTTATCTAAACAAGAAAAAATAAAATTAATAAATAAAATAAACAAAAAAAAGAGAGGTTGAAAAATATCAAAAAATAAATAAAAGGACTAAATTGTAAAAAAAAAATTTGAATGATAAAAAAAAGGACTAAAATGAAAAATAATAAAAAAAATGGGCTGAAAGAAAAAAAAAAAGAAAAGAAAATCAAGGGACCTAAAAAAATTCGTCAAAAACGAATCATTTTAGACGGAACACTTTCTCCTTTATATACAATGTATAGATAAATATTAATTTTTGATACAATATAACAGCCAAAAACAAATAGTTGAAATGGTCTCTATTTATTGGACTAATGTTAGAACAATACAGATAAGCCTTATTAAACTTATAAGAAATCGCCCCTAATCTCATTTCATCCAAATTGTAGACATAATTTGACATGTTGTAATATGCGGAGTTAATTCGTTTTCAAAAAATTTTCTTCGAATTTTAAAAGCATTACTGTACCCCTTGAACTTGGTTATGAAATACATAGTACCGTAATGTTGTATTTCAAAAGAAGAAAAAAAAAAAAGAAAAAAGAAAAAAAGAAGGTTTTCAATTAGAAACTCTATATTTTAAACTTATAAAAAAGAGTATGTATTGTATTTTTATATGTTCTCAAAATTGTACGCACCAATTTCAATTCATATATAATTTTACTTTTTTTCAGTCAAATGTTGATTTTGATAACTGAAACGAAGGCTTTGTTTTTTTTTTTTTTGATTTTTTGTTTTTCGTTTTCGTTTCAAAATTATTATCGATTTATTCATTTTAAACTTCCCAACTAGTAAAGTTGATAAGTGCATGATTCTTCATTATTTTATATATATATATATATATATATTATCAATTCTCTTATGTTTCTTTGTTGGTTTCTTAAAATCTTGTAGTATTTACGAGTTTAATGCCCATGCTACGCACAGGGATGCAGGGAAAAAAATAAAAGGAAATAATTGAATATTATACAATAAAAGTAGTTAGTTAAATTAAAAATGCATATAAAGTAAAAATTTAATATTACATTATAAAACTGTACAATATAAAAAATTACATCAAACAACTTAAATTACAATTGTTCCTAATAATGAAGGCATTTATATACAAATATTACACTGATAAATCTAAACACTTCAACAATTTAATAAAAGAGAAAAAAACCCCCGGGTAATAAAAATAGTACAAAAAGGAGAAAATTATATTAAATTACAAAAAAAAAAAAAAAAACTTAAAGAATACCATGACAGGGAAATAAGAAACAAACCTATAACATATTTAATCATGTTCACGAATTTAAATATATAATCCAATATATATATATATACATACTATAAAAAACAGAATAAAAATTTACAATAACTCTTTTATAAAATAAAAAAAAAAAGTGATTAAATATTATTAAAGCAAACTCAGATCTCTTGTATCATAAGAATATTTATGAAAAATAATTAAAATATAATTCGACTTCGTCTTCAATAGCTACAGGTGAGATGTTTGGGAATGTCTATAAAAAAAAAAAAAAATTATAAGAAGGAAAACAAAGTAACAAAGACAGCAAAAAATAAAAGTAGATTGAACAATATAAAGGAGAAGTAAAAAATGAATTGGTTGGCATACTACAAAAATTCAAACAATACAATTTTTAAACGAAATATTATAAAAATTATTATAATACAAAAAATACATTAAAACTCAAAATTATTAAAACAGTCTCATATCTCTCGTATTGTAACAATATTATGAAGAATAACTAAATTATAATTCAACGTCGTCCTTTAGTAGCTACCAGTAAAATGTCTGGGATTTATACTGAAGCAAAAAATTTAATAGACAAACAAAAAACAGCAAAAACAGAAAGAAACAGAATTAGAAAAGAGTCAAGAATATACAAAAAAGTAAAAAAAACATGAGGCATAACGGGGGGGGGGGGGGGGGGGGATAAAAGGGAGAAAAACCAAAACGTGAAATTTAGAAATAATAAATCCAAATATAAAAACATAAGAACAGCAGAGAAGAAAGAGAATGAAAATAACCAAAACATTATATAATTCCCAAACATTCACGGTAACGATAAAGACTGTCAAATAATACTTATTATTAGTTATTCAACATATGCTATCAATAATGTGATATTCATCAATATACCAAATTAAGTAATACATCTGGTATATTATAACATATCTAAGTAGAGATCATCATAGCATGTTAATTTTTTTTACAAAAATCTTTCAAAAAAAACATGTATAGTATTCAGGAAGGGAAAAAAAAAACACCCCCTGTAACAAAGATGACCCGAAAAAAAAAAAAAACACAACAAAAACAACAATTACTTACTACAACAATAGTAATCAAAAAACATAAGACAAATATATAAATACTAAAACTTTATAAATCATACAAAAACAGATACATAATTAACATGATCATAAAACAAATATAAACAAACAAAAACAAATCCAAGTCACAAACAATCACAACAATTAAAAAAAATTATTAAATCATTCAATATATTTATTTAACTTATAATAAAAATAATAATCATAAAACATATAGAGGAAAAAAAAATATGTATATTCTGTGGGAAAAAAAAAAAAACAGAAACAGGGGAAAAAAAGGGAGAGTAAACACAATAGAAAAACTAAATCCTCTACAACATGACTATAATAGTAACAACGATTAAATAAGATGAAAAATACAGAAATATTAAAAAAAAAAAACAGATTAAAGAAAAAGAAAGATGGAATATAAAATTAATGGAGAAAGCAATTAACATAATAAAAATAGAACATTAAATATAGTATCTGAATAAAAACAACAACTTTCCACAGAAATAAATATCCGAGAATGATCAGCCTTTAGAAGATGACAAACAACAGGATAAAAGATTTCAACTAAGTATTAAGGAAGGCTTGAAACAGAGCAATTAAGAGGGTATCACAAAAATACTAATGGTAAGGTATAAGAAAGATGTAATAAATGAGGGAAAAAACAGCTGAAAACTTTTCAGAAGAGTTTCTTTAAAGAGTCGGTGACGAAGAGCAGTAGCAGTAACAAAATCTTTACACGCATATGGATAAAAATACAATGACTGATAACAGACAATAGACATAAAACGAATTACAAACATTAATGACAGATATACGGTTGCTACAAATCTCGGTGAAGGCAATCATCACACTGCAAATGACAAAGTTATAAAAAGCAAACTAATCTAAAAGCATTAAATATATAGGACAAATCAGCAAAACCAAAGCAAAATATATGACATAGAAACAACCTAAAGAAATCAGATATCCAAATAATAGAAAAGCCTAACAATTCATTCCATTCTAACTATTCCATTCTAACTAAATCATAGAATACAACCATAAAACATGACAGAAATTTATATAGACTAAATTCTAACTAAATCATAAAATACAACCATAAAACATGATAGAAATTTATATAGACTAAAAATAAATAAGAAAAATTCCGATATAAAATGAAGAAAATAATACCCGGGGGGAAAAAAACTAAAAAAATTTAAAAATTGAAACACCACAGATAAAAAGTCTTCAATATGTTTGTCAATAGTCGCAATCAGCCACCTTAGAATCGCAACCACTGCAATCTACAAATACAAATTAACAAAAACCAAAATCAAAATTAATTTATATAAAACCAAAAACAAATTGAAAGAAAACCCACTGAATAAATACAATGAGAACCAAAACATACCCCATGCTTTTATCTATTTCTTTTACATTTGCTTGCAAAGTAGCGTCAATAATATAAATACAAATACGAAAAAATAATAATACGGAAAAAATGAAAGGGGAAAAAATGAAAAATACTCTTATTTCATTATACACATGCACGGCAGAAAGAATGACAAAACAAAAATTCTTTTTCAACTATACCCACACACTGGAGAAAGGAAAAAAAAAAAAAAACCAAAACCAAAACCAAAACCGCAAAGAAAAAGGGAAGAAGGGAAAAAATTAGAGGAAAAAAAATCAAAAAACACAATAAAGAACAAAATCAAAAATAGTAAAGAGACAGGGGGAAAATGGAGGAGAAGCGGCGAACACAACAAAAGAAAGCAACCGGTAGAATTTTGAGACCAAAAACACAAAAAATGAGAAGCACAAAAGAGAACAACAGCGAGAGAAAGAGAGGAAGAAGAAAATGAACAGTAAAAGAGAGAATCATAAATGAGGAGGGAGCGGCGGCACAGAGGAGAAGAGGAAGCAAAGTTAGGGTTTGGGGGAGCAACCGGTAGCATTTTGATACCAAAAACACAAAAAAAATGAGAAGCAGAAAAGAGAAGAGCACTATTAAAAGAAGAAATGAACAACGAAGATAACCAAAATATCCACAAAACTAGGGTTTTAAGAACAAAAATCCAAAAAATAAGAAAACAATGAAGCCAACACAACAAAATCCAAAACCCAAAAAAACTAAAAAAGAAATGAAAAAAAAAAACTCAAAAATTCTTCTTCAACCATACCCATGCACTGTAGAGGGAAAAAAAAAACCGTTGTAGATGCGGGTTTTCTACAGTCAAAATTTAACGGAAAAATTTAGTATGGAAAACGTAATAATCGATTAATTGGGCCCTTGGACATCGTGATAAAACTCATAAAACAACATAAAAATAATGATATTCATGTCAGAATATGAACATAAATTAGATAATCAGATCAGAAAATGAACAGAAAATAAATCAACACCAAGATTTAAAGAGGTTTGCCCAACGATGTGCTACTTCCTCTGTGTGCGAGATTTGTTTCACTATGAATGAAAGTTTTTGAGTACAGTGACGTTTTCAGAATATATGGTGATTTTCTGGGTATATTTCGGCAGAGTAACAATATCTCAGTAATTAGGAAAAAAAAAGAGAAGATCCCTCTGCAGGAGAGGGTCTTCCTTTATTTATAGAAGAAATCTGGGGGTTCCGGACCCGTAATTCCAGATGAGCAGTTCTTGGTGAACTGCCTTTTTGGACAGTTGTCACCCTCTGAATGTAGCAGTTATTAGGAAGTTATAAATACTGGGAGTAGCGGTTATTGGCATGTCAGTTATACTGAAAGATCTGACACGTCATTGTTGATTTTGAACTTGACAGTTACGGGGAATGTCCCCTATAAGTATTGTCGAACACGGACAACGAACGATGATAGATAAACAAAACCTGGGCCTAGTTATAACATTGTTCGTGGTTTATGTAGGGTATGAATGACGAACGACGGGTAGAAACAAGACTTTATCCTAGTAATCTATCGTTCGTAGCCGGTAGAGTCAATGGGTGAAAGATCAAGTTCGATTTGTTGGTTCGATGTTCGATGTTTAACTTTGAACGCATCGTATTTAAAGTCATTGGGTCCGGCCTAATTATGCGAGCGATCGACGTTCGTTATTGACTCATAATGAATTGGGTCCGGCCCAAATACGAAGACGCTAGAATCGAGCGTTCATCGTTCGTTAGATAAACTGAAAAGCTAATGTTATAAAGGGAAGACGAAGTCTAACCCCAACAACCGTAAAGAAAAAGGGGAGAGGGGAAAAAAATGGAGAAAAAAATTCAAAACACACAATATAGAACAAAATAAAAAACACTAAAGAAACATAAGAAAAAATGGAGGAGGAGCAAAGAGAAAGCCACCGGTAGAAATTTGAGACCAAAAACGCAAAAAGAAAGGAGAAGAAAAGAGAACAACAGAGAGAGAGAAAGAGAGGAACAGGAAAATGAAAAGTCAAAAAAGCAATTGAGAAATGAAGGGAGGCAGCGGCAGAGAGGAGAAAGAGAGAGCAGAGGGATAAAACCGGTATTTTACTATGGCGGAAGGGAGGGAGGAAGAGATTTAAGAGGTAAAAACGTAATTTTACTGTGCATGAACAGTTACTTTACATTCTTTTAGTATATATAATAAAATAATTAGTATTTTATGTTTTTGTAGGTGTTTTGAATGTTAAGAAATGAAAAGAGGATGAAAAGGAAGCAAAAATGAAGGAAAGTGCACATATGTAGTACAACAGGCCAAGTTTAGAGCGCCCAGGCGTTGGACCTCAAAGCTGGCCAGAGCACTCGTTCCGCCATCAAAAAAGGTCGCGGCACTCCAAACCGACTTTTTCAATTGTTGAGTTTCAAAAGAGCTCCAAACTCTATAAATAGGTCGTTTTAGTGTTGATTTTGGTATCTTTTGACCATTTTTAAGCAGTCATTCATGAAGAAGAAAAATAGGAGATTTGTTGGTGACTTAAAAAGATTATCTGTGTAAAGATTTTCACAACCATAATCGTTCTTCTTCCTTTATTCTTTTCTCTTCCATGTCATTAGTTTTTTTTTTATTGTTCTTTTCAATTATGTTAGGTTAGGTTTGTTTTCAGTTAAGGATGAATTCAAAACCCCAGACAAGGTTTATAATTCAATGATTTAGATTTTATTTTTCAAAACAAATTCATACAAATGTATCATGAAAAATTTCTTTCATGATGTGAATCAGGGGCCGATTAATAAAAAAAAAAACAGTTGGAGGACTAAATAGTACCTTCATAATGAATTTAGGGATCATTATAGCAATTTACCATTTTTTTATTTAATAAACTATGAGAAGAAGCAAATATCAATGTTTAATTTAAGCATTGAGTTTCTAAGATTTTTTCTTTGTTTTAGCACTATTAAATTAAGAAATCAAATATCAATGTTTGTGTTGGTTTTTTATTTTTATTTTTTTTCCCTTTTTGAAATAATGTTTGCGTTGTTGTTTGTTTAAAAAAATTAATAAAAAAATGCAAAAACAAGAAAGAAAAAACTGTAGATTAGAGATCAAATTCTCATCTGTTTAAGAATTAAGGGTATTTTTATTATAAAAAAATGTTTAAAAGAATAACTCTCATCCACTAAAGTCAGATCAAGATTTTAGGGACCAACAGAACATTTTATCAAAAAAAAGGAAAAAAAAAAAGCCCGGCGACACCTGTTGTAGACTCGTATAGTACCTGGTGACCCCAGTGGCAAAACCAAAGCAAATCTGTTTTTGGTGGGTTCTATGACTGGTTTTTCCAGTTTATAATAAAAGACCCACAAACTCCATTTGAAACCACTCCTTGTTAATGTTTTCCAGGGAGTAATTGATTGGATCTGGGGATGAAGGTAACATAGAAGAAGCAGAAAGTAAGATCGGTAAACATTGTTGTATAAATTAATTATTATAATTATTATGGACGATTCTGATGGAGAAGAGGCAGCCGGGCAGGCGCAGCGGCGGGCGGAGTGGTCGGACGTGACTCCTCTCCCCCAGAACGACGGCCCAAACCCTGTCGTTCCGATTGCCTACAAGGACGACTTCACTGAAACCATGGACTTATTCCGAGCTGTTTTCCATGCCCAAGAGCGATCTCCCCGTGCTCTCTCTCTCACTTCTGACGCCATCTCTCTCAACCCCGGCAATTACACTGTCAGTCAGTTTTGTTTCTTTTCCTTTCTTCTTTGCTCTGCTCTCTGTCGTTTCCTGTTCCTTCCCAGAATATATATATATATATATATATGTGTGTGTGTGTGTGTGTGTGTAATTTAAAAAAAAAAAAAAAAGCTAAATAATCTGTTTTTTTTTGTAGGTGTGGCAATTCAGGCGTGTGATTCTTGAGGCTCTTAATGTTGATTTGCTTGGCGAACTGGATTTTACCCAATCCATTTCCAACGGAAATTCCAAGAATTATCAGCTATGGTCTGTCTGTCCTTCATTCATACTACTCATTTCTCTATCTTTCTTTTATTACCTTTTCCCTTTCAGATCCAAGTTTTTGTTTTTTGTTTTATTGTTTTCTTCCCTACGTGATAGTTAATTTTCTTAATTTGTTTCTCTCTCGATCTTTCAGGTTAACATCTTTACAAAACCTGATCACATAATTTAATATCTCTAATTCCAATGATATAATAATCTTTCGGGTTCTTATGAGACTACTTTGGCTTTTGTTTTAGTTGTGGTGATGCCTATACATAACCAGAAAATTTTAGACTTTACCATTTAATCTAGAGATCTTGCTTTTTATTTTATTTAGGTCCTGGTCTGCGGAAGTTATAAATAATGTTTTGAAAAAAAAAAATAATAACTCAAATGCACTAATCCTGATGATAAACATTTTTTGGGTAGGCATCATAGACGATGGGTCGCTGAGAAATTGGGAGCAAGTGCTACGAGCAAGGAGCTTGAGTTCACCAAGAAGATACTGTCTCTTGATGCTAAACATTATCACGCTTGGTCCCATCGACAGGTTTCATTTGTGTCTGCTATTACTGCCATTTAAGTATTTCTACTGGCATTTTTTTTTTTTGGTTTTAAAGAATATTATTATTCATGTTGTTATTGGTTTCTAATGATAACTGCAGTGGGTTCTTCAGTCACTAGGTGGGTGGGAAGACGAACTTAACTACTGTGATGATCTCCTGCAAGGTGACGTTTTTAATAATTCTGCTTGGAATCAGGTACACTTCTCACCAAATTATCATCTGTCTTCTACTTTACTCAAATATGTATTCTTTGTTGCAAAGTTTTCCGCAAATGATGTGTGAGAATTATCTGTTCCAAAAAAGCAATATATATTATCCATTTACTTGTAGTCTCACACACGTCACCAACTAATAGCATATGCCAATTTCCCTTTAGGTGAGAACAATTTGACTGCCATTCATATTAGTTGTCAGTTTAGCAAAATTAAGTGTTATCTTCATAGTTGGTATCTTTGTTTGTGACAGAGATATTTTGTCATTACAAGATCTCCGGTTTTGGGAGGCCTGAAAAATATGAGAGAGTCTGAAGTGAATTATACTGTTAGAGCCATCATTGCCCGTCCCGAGAATGAGAGCTCATGGAGATACCTTCGAGGGCTGTACAAAGATGACAATGTATCTTGGGCGAATGATTCCCAGGTTTCTTTGGCATGCTTGAAGGTTTTGAGCACCAAAAGCAGCCATATCTTTGCTTTGAGCACACTTTTGGATCTTATCTCCCATGGGTTCCAACCAAGTCGAGAGTTCATAGATGTTCTAAATGCTTTAAGTATTCAAGACTCAGACTATCACTTGGCAGAAACAGATGATTCGGACTTGGCTAAAACAATTTGTACTATGTTGGAATGCAAGGACCCGATTAGAGCTAACTATTGGAGGTGGCGCAAGAGCAAGCTTCCTTGAGCAGGTTGATAATGTTGCAAGCTCTTGCGTTCTCTGTGATTTTCTTATACTTTTCT
The DNA here is from genome assembly GCA_008635985.1 of Ficus erecta. Taxonomy (NCBI): domain Eukaryota; kingdom Viridiplantae; phylum Streptophyta; class Magnoliopsida; order Rosales; family Moraceae; genus Ficus; species Ficus erecta. Next base: position 993,482 of record BKCH01000059.1, on the reverse strand, counting down.
GTAATGAAAGGGTTTGTTTTTGAATGATTTTAGTGTTGACAGACGTTGAAAAACACCATTAGATTCCCATCCAGGATTTGAGTTTAGTGCCATGTTGAGTTGCTGTGAACAATAATAGGCATTGGTATTCTTAATGTGGAGAAAAACCAAATGGCGGTGTGACTACGTCTTGTATGTGTAACACTGGACGGTCATACTTGATTCCCAAAGACATGAAAAATGTTATGCTCAAGTGTTGATGCACCTGAAATGGTTTGATTTTTGCTGGATATATCTAAACATAATGGCTGATTATTGTTTAGAATCCTGACGAAAGAAATAACAAGTTCGAGGTTTGTTGTGAATTCTGATAGACAAATTTATGGTTTTTGTGGCATTTTCTGGTGCTGGTGTAGAAAGGGAAAAATCACTGGACGTTATCTCCCTTCCAAGCAAAGAACTGAAAGTTTCTATTTTACCAAGTGACAAACGTGATACCAAATATCCATCCAACCATAATTTGACTGATAATTAAATGCTCCCCCCCTTTCTTATCCTTGGTTTTTGAGTCTTAAAACTTTTATATTCTTTCTTTAATGGTTTTATAACATTTTTTTTTTCCCTTTAAATAGACTAGATAAAGATTGGAGTAAATTAGTTGACACGTATAACTATTCTGCTCTTAATGGTTATGAAGATTTGAGAGAAATATGTTTTTCTCAGTTACACAATTCATAAATTTACACTTGATTTACTCAACTTTTACATCGGACTAAATACGGATATACAATTTTTTTTTAAAATTTTTTTTTGGTTTTTTTCCACCATTGCACCTGTACTTATCACATAGTTACAATTTACACCCTAAACTATTTTGATAATTTACACTTTGAACTTGCAAATTTGTAGCAATTTGCCCCTAATTGATAATAATGTAAGTCTTTTAAAGGAAATTGACATGTGATATGTATATAAGTCGTTTATTAACGATATGAATGATCATTTTTATCTATTTTAATCAAAACTTATTTAGATTAAGATCTTTACTAAGTATTACCAAAGTAGAAAACTTTAAACTAACTTTGTTTTAAATATAAATTTCGGTTAATATTGATTAAAAATGACTTTTTATACTCTTAATCAACAACCTATATGCAAGTTATGCGTCAATTTTCATTTAAAAAAAATTAATATTTTTATCAATTAGGGGTAAATTGCTATAGATTTATAAGTTTAAGGTGTAAATTATCAAAATTAAAAGGTCAAGATGTAAATATAACTATGCGATAAATTCAGGGTGCATCGATGTAAAAAAAGCCTTTATTTTTTTGTTAATAAGAGGGCATAAAATAAAAATTTGAACGGATCTATAGTTCCTATATAATTCAAAAAAATATTAGGGATACCAACTCAAATATCAACTTTTGAATACCAACCTACGTGTTATATGAATTGTCGTTTTTTTATTAGTAAGTGTTTAAAACATTATCACATCAATTGATTGAAACAATCATTGAAAATATGACATGTGAATTAATATTCAAAAAATTGATATTAAAGTTAGTGTTTCTAGCACTGATATTAAAGTTAGTGTTTCTAGCACTATTCTTTTTGCAATTCAGGAGCCCGCCAAGCTATGAAAGCTAAATAGTGCAAGTTTTATGGTTCAATGCCAAAGCTTTGAAACCAAAATAGAAGTCCCAAAATTTTATAAGACAATATTAAAGAATTTGATGAGTTATAGGTTTTTTTTTTTTTCTTGGTTTCTCATTCAATCTACTCACATATTTCCTAGTTGCATAATTTCTTCCATATACATATTATTATAAGAGTGCCCCCACTCTCATCTCAGAGTTTATTTTAACCCACATATCTGTCTCCACTGTCATATGTATCTTATAAGATTGATACGAATAGATAAATAAGAATGTCACCCCTAATATTCTACAAAAAAAAAAAAAAAAACGGGTATGTATTTGTTGTCTTTTTAATAAAAAATCATTTTGTTAGTAAGATACAAGACGACGAATTATTAAAAAAAAAAAAAACAAAAAAACAAAAAAAAAAAACAAAAAAACAAAAGAAGAAAGAAAGAAACGAGACATTAAGAAGCTCTACTGTCATAAGCTCTAAGTAGGGGAAAAAATATTTACCAAAAAAAAAGCAGGAAAAAAAAAAAAAAAGGTTAATACATGAGGAAACAAGCTAGCCTGAAAAAAAAAATAATAATAATAAATAAATAAGCTAATGGTTCCTGTGTTGTATACGATAGGCAAGTCAAGGCAGGAATAGATAGATCAATCGCAAAAGAATTAATTGATATTTCACTATTCCATTATCGCTAAGATACGAGAACGCGAAAATGTAATTAAAGAGGGAGATAAAGGGAAAAAAAATAATAATGACAAAAAGAGGAAAAGAGGGGAAAAAAAGAGTTGAATTTTATAGGAAAAGTCGTAAATAACTATTATTGAGATACTAACAAATAAAGTATACACATTCATTAAAAAAAAAACAAACAAACAAACAAAGAAACAAAGTATAAACCAACATAACACTAAGAAACCAATAATATCATATACTCATATTGTATCTATTCATGACAATACTAATTTAAGGTGGGATGGGGATTTCTACCGGACATTGTACACTCATATTATACATATATATCTATTAAGAATTATTAATCAGAGCAAATTCCATTAAGTTTTTTTTCAAAAAAAAAATTAACAACATAATCACTAGTTTAATTAAAAATAAAACTGAAATCTTAAAAAAAAAAAAAAATTTCCAAATTCTAATTCTTTTCGCAAATCACCCACTCCAATTTTTGAAGGTGTTTTCCATTTTATATTTATATAAAAAAAATTTGAGGGAATTTCTACAACTGAAACCAAACGGCCCTATATTGCAAATCAACGTCCGTCACCCTTTCACTGCTCCCCTACTCAACTCAGTGTTTTACGAGCCCCCTCCACCGTGAGTAGTCAAGCCCCCCTCTACCATGAGCAATCGAGCTTCTATTGCCACTCGAGTTGTCAAGCTCTCACCGCCATACGAGCTGTCAATCCCCCACCGCAACAAGGGCCATCGACACCCCCCCCCCAAGGCAGATTGTTCTTTTTATTTATTTATTTTTAAATTTGTGTTGAGATTCTTTTTAATTTGGTGATCCTTAATTGGATTTAAATCAAAGGGTGTAGAATTTTAACTCTATCAATGGGACAAAGTTGCCCCATTGTAAAGGTCCTTAAAAATTCAAAAATTTTAACAAAATACTCTCTAGCAATTGAAGATCATGTTGATCACCAAAAGTGGTATGGTAGATTACCAAAAGTATTCTACCAGAATGACTAGAGTCCATGTCAATTACCAAAAGAAGTATGGTGGATTACTAGTTGTATTCTACCATAATAACTTTTTAGCTAGCTGGGGTAATTTTGTAAAGACATATTATGTTTACGCTTGACTTATCTTATATAGGAGGTCAAAAATTTTGAAGCTAGTATTAGATAAGACAGTCTTTCAGAGGTGTGCTTTTAAGATGCAATCTTCAAAATTACCTTAATATATGTCTACACATTTACTCTTGTTTAGCTTGTATGTGAGCTTAAGGTTTTGAGATGGATGCGTAATCTAACCATCTTTAATGGGTCTTGAAGTAATTTTATTGTAGTGTAAGAATAATAAAGATAATAAATTAAAGATCTAATGGGAACATTATAAATTATATGGGTGGAAATAGAATTATTCATTCTTGTTTGGTGGTGGGGATTGTTAATGTTTAATAGATAGGAGGCCAATTGAAGAGACGACATATAGAGGATTTGGCGAGCGGAAGGGGAAGAGAAGGAGATTGACACATAATCATGGTTGTAAATATTCACGATGTTTTCAAAATTTCCATTAGAATTTTTGTGTTTGACAGTACCGAAATATCTTTTAGATGCAATATCTTTTCCATCAAAATATCAGGAAAACATATGAAAATATCGGTAAAAATATTGATATCAATATAGATAAAATGTAGTGTAAATTTACAAAATACCAGGCAATATTGAGGAAATATCGAAAATTTCGGTTCAGAAATTTCAGAAATTTCATATTTCTACCATTTATTATTTTTTTGAGCATGCTATAATTATTTACATTTTTTAAAATAATGGTGATGAATAATTATCTTCTAAAAAAGAGATAAACAAATAAAATAAAAGCCAACACATAGAAGATGAGAGAGTATATTCTCTTATATTTCTACAAACTTTGCTCAATTTCCAATTTATGAAAATACATTAAGGCCCTGTTTGGGGCAATGCTTCTAGACAGTAAAATGCCATTTGGGTTCAAAACTCCCAAGTCTACATTAAACTTTATCTTTCTTCCATTTAAAAAAAAAAAAATCTCAAACTTTAAAAGTACATAACTTTCTCATTTCAAATTGAAATAAGATGATTCTTATGTCAACATGCTGAAAACGACGAAACGAATAAGACAAGATTTATTTTTCTATTTTTTAATAAATTTGAAATGTTTGCACTATTTTCTATATCACATAACTTTTCCAAAAGTCTTCCACCAAAAACATATATTTACAACCCAACCTTCAAAAACTGTCTCCAGACATTCCCTAAAGTATGTGCTCTATGAAGAGATCAATAAACCTACATACAACATGTTCATAACTATATTTAACTCTATTAAAATAATATATCATGACACCAATATGGCTAAAATCAGGATGACATCCCAACTATGTTTGCTTGTCATAGGATTTCCTTTTTGTATTAAGATTTGTAAGATATAATATATTTTTTCCTGTAAAACTTGTGCATTTATACATCATTTTAATGTTTGTGTCATGAAATGTTAGAAATATATTATGGACCAAATTTCTGTAACTTCCGTAAAATTTTTTGGTATTTCCACTGATATCGACAATATCTCCAAATTTTTTTTATAAAATTGCACTACCTATATTTCCGTCGACATCGTGGTATAGTCGGATGTATCGACGATTATCTAGATATGGAAATGTGTACCTAATGCATAGGAAATTTGAAAATTTTGGAAAGTTTAAACAATTCCAAGCTGATTTGGGGTTTTCTAAAGAAAAAAGGAAACGATTTTTGGTGTTGATAAGCTTGACGATGGATTATTGATTGTGTGGTTCTTTGAGATTTTGGAAAATAGTTTAAAATTAGTGATTTTGGAAAAATAGTTTAAAATTTGTACCTTTATAGTAATGATGATGATCTTGTGTATGGTTATGTTAGGGTTTTGTAGTAATAGAAAGATACATGAAACTTTTTAAAAAGAAAAGTTTATGTTTCTAAAAAAATATTACAAATTTTATGGACTTATGGCATGAAATTACGTTTGGCATGAAATGATTTTGTTATGGTATGATTCTAGAGAGTCTAATGTATTGTAGTCTCTAAAAATGTTTGAGAAGGAAGTTTGATGGTTGATCTAACAAGTTGGATAAAAGTTTGATATTCAAAATGTCATTTCATGAGCTTTGTTTAAATAGTTTTATGTAATCTTGGCTTTGGAATAATAAAGACCGAAACTTTAAGATCTAAATGACATGAATGAAGACAGCAAGTAGCCCAAAAGATCCTTCTCTAAGAAAGCGAATGTTAGTGGTTAGAAAGTGAATTTGACAAAATAAAACTTGAAGACTAATAAATGAAATCAAAGAAACAAGTTATTGCATACATAAAGATTACCCATAAAATCATTAATTAAGGAACATGAAATGAAACACCAACAAATCATATAAAGTATTACATTATGTGCACCATACTATCATTGTAAAACAAGGAGTGTGGCCATCGTCAACACGTTCTCGTTCCACATCGTCAATGTGTTCATGTTTCACATCGTCCTCCACTGACGGTGGTGGCTTGGTGGGATCCTTTTCAAATTTGTTGACTTGTTCAAGGTATGTGTCCATACGTGGAGTGGCAAATGTTCGCACCTTCTCCATATCACCTCTTGTAGCATAACGCTGGCGCTCATGAGAAGTCTCGAAAGACATTGCATAAGGAATCCCTTTTTCTTTGTAGTCGTTTTCTGTTCCTGTAAAGTCCAAGATTTGTTGCAGCTCATATATCAACGTCTTAATTAACTGGCTTGGATCATCTACCTTTACACACTTAAGCGAGTAAATGGCTTCAACCACCTTATTCTCAACTTTCTTCAGCTCGTTGTCAGCCACGAGTCTTGCTTCTCTTACACTATTTAGTGTCTTGAGACGGTTCTCCTCAAGAATCACCTTTGGTATCTCTTTGTCCATGACTTTCCCAATGCGGGTTACGATAACGGTTATGAGAGGGGCTTTCATTGGTCGTTTATCCTTACCAGCACTGCATGGACACGATTTAATATATATATATATATATATATAGATATTTATTATTTTTATTTTTACATATACATGTGACAATATATAAGAAGTGTCAATCTAACTTACTGTTCACCAACTTTCTACCAAAACGCTTGTTTTGGTTGAAACGAGCAAACGAGCGTTTTGGTTGTTGTTGTTGTTATTGTTTTTTATTTTTTATTTTTTATTTTTATATATTTTTTATTTTGTGGGTTTTGTCTTCTATTGTTTTCTGCACTTTTTCTTTTTGTATCTTTTCCTTTTTTTTGTTTTTTGTTTTTTGTTTTTCTTTGAAATCTCATATATATATATATATGTATAATTGTAATTAATGTAAATAAAATTCGGCACCACCCACCTATACGTGTACGTGACTTGGAGTACCTGCTTGCTTTTCCTTCTACCAACTTTGGGGAGACGAAGATCCACCAGGACCCTGCGTACCCCATTGTTGTAAAGTTCACCAAAAAAAATAGTTACGGAGCGGTCGGTCTCAGTTTTTGGATAGTTTCCAGCAGACACATTGTTGATCTTCGATTGATTGTCGACTTGTGTGATGGTCAGATTTAGGTCTTGAACTAATACAGTTAGAAGCCCACCCAAACACTGGGCAAATGCTTTGCTCAAGTCATTTGGTTCTCCAACAACTGAGAACGTTCCTCCTTTGCTCTTATTTGCAATGTCGTTTAACACCTGTTTATATATAAATCGAACTAACAAATTAGTATACATGAATTAAATCATAATAAAAATCAGCGACGAACATCAGACATGCCAGTAGAGGCATGTGCCCTAACTGAAAAAATGAAAAAGTAAAAGTGATTATGTAGTTTTAAGGGTAAGCCACACTAGTGCTGCCACTGTATCAACTTTTCTAATTTGGGTCTGAATTTTTTTAATTTTATTTTTCAGTTTCCAATTTCTACTACGTACCATTTTGTTTTTCCTTTATATATTCATCTTATTCCTTGTCCTTTCATTTTCTAGTTTTTCTTTATAAAAAAGTATTTTATGTCAAAAGTTTGGCTGCTCCCAAGATTGATTAGCTTCAATTGAGAATTAAAATATTAAGGCATGTAATTTTATGATTATGGATAATATTATAGAGATTTATGAACTTTATAATTTTAGGAGATTAGTTTTAACATCAAGATTTATATCTTGTTTTTATACTCAAGATACTGTTTCGAAATATATGTCATAAAGTTCGAGGGACAAACTATTTTTTGCTAGTGATTTTGTAAACAAAAAAAAAATTCTAAAAAGAAGAAAGAAATCAGTAGATAAATGAACAGCTTAGTTGTATATAATAATAGTTATACTATATGGATTATAAGATTACCATTTAAAGCATATAACCTGTTGAGGACAATAATAATATGTTATTTATGGATTTTTTTTTTCAATAATTTTAGTTTATAAATTTTGTTCTTGTGTATGCCTTGTTAAGTTCAATTCTTGGATCCGTCCTACAACTTTTGTAATATAAGTAAAAAATAATTCAAAGATTATTTCAACGTAACGCACATACATCTGGTTTAAAGTCGTTGCCCAAACCGAATGTGTGCACTGCAAAGTTGCGAACCTGAACCTGGCAAGCATCACCGATGTTTTCGTAACCGTCAGACATAAGCATGATGGCACCCACACGACTGTCTTTAAGACGGCGGTCAGTGAGCACTTCTACGCTCATTTTAAGGCCAGCGGCAATGTTTGTTCCACCTACGGCAACTAAATCATTGACCTGCTTTATAATATCTTCCTGAGATTTTTCAGTTATCTGACGCAATGGGAACAACCTCGTGGAGTCATCGGAGAATATGACAACCGATAAACGATCAACCGGGCTAAGTTTCCGGACGAGGAATTGCATCGCTATTTTCAACTTTACTATCTTTTCTAGCTCATTCATGCTTCCGCTGACATCTAAGACCGCCACAAGATCCAGTGGGGATCTGTCTTCGTTGTCTCCTGACCCCGTAAGCTCCAGCAACACCTTCAATTTTGTTTCTTTAAGTGGTACCTTCGACTTGTGGATGACTTTCAACTGTGTTTTTCCCGGTTTGTATGCTTTAGGTTTCTCCCCTGATATGTAAATAGAAAAGAAGATAGAAGTTTAAGGATGATTTTTAACTAGATCATAAGAAGCCTTGGAATCACTTTTTTAGTGCTCATAAAAATGATTAATTCTGAAAAATGTGTGTGTGTGTGTGTGTGGGTGTGTGTGTGTGTATGTACCTGAGACATTTTGGGGTTCGACCATCTGCTCATCATCATTAAATGCCATTTTGCCAACAGAACTCTGATATAGAGCTACAATATAGAGCACTTTCAACCTACAATATAGAGCTAGAGGGAAGAAATAATTGAATTATGAACATTCTTTTCGCATACACCGAACACGCTTGAATTTATATCCAATAATAATTTAATTCTCCTCAACAAAAGCTTGAACCCAAAAAAAAAAAAAAAAAAAAAAAAAAAAATTCACTTGTTGTTCTAAGTAATTTGGATTATTAAAAGGTCCCATCGCGATTTCTTTTCCGTTTGAAAAGGATGGCATAATATATAAAGATCAAAACTTGAAAATCAGTGATCTTTATAATATATTAATGCATACAGCAGCAAAAATGGAAAAAAATAAAAAATAAAAAAGGCTGTTGGCTGGACTCACGGCTGGCGAAAAGAAAGAAGAAAGAGAAGGAGAAAAAAGATACTATTCTCTTGCTTTAATTTTCTTAGATTAGATTAATTATTCCTAATTTTAGCAGTCCTTATGGGTTCGACCTCGTTATTCTTAAATCTATATTCTAATTGTGTGCGCTCATTAGTGTAATTAAAATTCAATTAAATTTGCACAGCAATGAGAAAGTCGAACATCAAAACACTGGCCTTTCTAAAGCTCTTTCTCACATAGAAATTATATAGGAATATTGGGAGATATTATAAGATTTTGCTAACCTGATAAAATGCCGAGACAATTTCACCAACAAGGAGAGATGATGACGAAACAAGGGCGAGGGTCGAGGGAGAGGTAGGATTTCTGTACTCTGGTGGCGATGGTTGTGATATCCGAACGGTAGTTTTTTTTTAGATTGTCTGCTTTATATTTTTTACCTACATAATATATATATATATATTTAGAAAGAAGAGAAAGATATCAAGCTGGGAAAAGAGGTGCTTACTGTAGCAAAATACTTTTCTTGAGTAATATATATATATGTTCGTCACAAGCAAATTTAGAAAAAAAAAAAAAAAAAAAAAAAAGAATGATCACCGTCACAAGTAAACTTTTGCTTTTGACGGTGATGGAGGTCATTATTTTCTTCACAAGCAAAATTAGAAAAGAAAAGAATGACCCCGTCACAAGCAAACTCTTGTTTGTGATGAACAGAAATAAATTAATCAAGAAAAGCATTTTGCTGCAATCGGCACCTCCTTTTCCGGTTTGATATCTTGTTAGCTTCTGGATATCTTGTTCTTCTTTCCATAATTTCATATTTACATTTTTTTGTTTTCATATATATAAAAACATATAAAGCAGACAATCTAAAAAAAAAAAAAAAAACTATCTTTTTTAATATCACAACCCTCACCATTAGAGACTAGAATCCTTCGACCCTCACTGTCGTTTCATCACCGTCCCTTCTTGTTGGTGTCATTGTCCAAGCATTTTATCAAGTTAGCAAAATCAGGTTGATAATCTTATGAAGTAAGAACCATAAACAATAAGGAACACGTGAAGGGAATTAATCGAATAAAAAGAAAACTACTTCATTAAATACTTGATGGAATTCAAAGCAAGAGAATACTACAAAATTGCCATAGAGAGGAACTTGTTTTCTTTTTTCACCTTATCCTTCCTCCTATTTTCCCCCTCTTTTTCTTTCTTTTCTCCAGCCGTGAATCCATCCAACCGCGTGTTTTTTTTTTGTTTTTTTTTGTCTTTGTTTATAAAAGGCATTAAATTAGAGAATATTACTTAAAAAAGCACATTTTTTTTATATGTTGACTAACATGATACAAATTTCTCATTCTTGACCAACATAATACAAATTTTAGCTAACTTTAATTTAATTTTATATCATATTAGTATAATAATCTTTAATTTTGTATCACTCAGGTGCTTACCCCGTTAATTATGCCCCGTTTGCTTCACATTCGGCTCCTGATCAGTGGGCTGGGCTTTGATTTTTGCCCAATTTCAACTCGAGTCCAATGGTTGTTTGTATTTATTCAAATGCCAAATGCCAAATGCCATAAGAATGAAAAGTGGATTGAAATTTGTCAAAAGAGGGAAATAGCATATTTAATATATGAGATAGAAAATTATAGCATAATTTTTTGGGAGAGGCTGTGGTAGAGCCTCTCCCCATGACTCTATCGGTAGAGTCAATTTTTTAACCGTTCGATTTAAATCGAACGGTTTACATATCAGGGATGTACCATATTATCATACACCTTACCTCATTTAAATTTTTCCACCCAAAATCTTCTCCGTCGCTGGCGACCTTTCCGTCGCCGGCGCCGAACGCCGGCAACCCACCCCGACGACGGCGACTCACCCCTAACTCCGGCGACCCACCCCCGGCCCCCCCACCACCGGCCGCCGGCCATCCGGTGACTCTTCCCCTTTCTCTCTCTTCTCCTCTCTCCTGCCGCTACCCACCCCCGGCCCCCCCCACCGCCGGCCCCAGCCCCTGGCCGCCCCCAACCCAGCCCCGGCCGCCGGCGACCCCACCCCTCTCTATCTCTTCCTCTTTCTCTCTCCTTTTTCTTCTCTCTCTCTCTTCTTCCCCTTTCTCTCTCTTCTCCCGCGACCCCCTAGCCCCGGCCCCCCCCACCCAGCCCAGGCCCCAGCCCTGGCCAACCCCCACCTAGCCCCAGCCCCCCCGACCACTGGCCCTAGCCCCGGCCGCCCCCCATCCCCCTCTCTCTCTTCCCTTTTCTCTCTCTTCTCTTTTCTCTCTCTTCCCCTTTCTCTCTCTCTTCCCCTTTCGCCGGGGTGGCTGGGGGGGGCTGGGGGGGTTGCCGGGGGCCGGGGCTAGGTGGGGGGGCCGGGGGTGGGGGTTGGGCAATGGCGGCAGGAGCTGGGGCTCTGGGCTTGGTGGGGGGGCCGGGGTTGGGGGGGTCGCTGGAGAGAGAGAGAAAGGGGGTGAGGAAGAGAGAGAGAGAGAAGAGAAGAGGAGAGAAAGGGAGGAAGAGAGAGAGAGGGGGGGTGGGGTCGCCGGCGGCGGGGCTGGGGCCGGCGGTAGGGGGGGGGGGCGGGGGTGGGTGGCCGTAGGAGAGAGGAGAAGAGAGAGAAAGGAGAAGAGAGAGAGAGGGGAAGAGAGAGAAAGGGGAAGAGTTGCCAGACGGCTGGCGGCCGGGGGTGGGTCGCCGGAGTTGGGGGTGAGTCGCCGTCGTCGGGGTAGGTTGCCGGCGTTCGGCGCCGGCGACGGAGAAGATTTTGGGTGGAAAAATTTAAATGAGTTAAGGTGTATGAAAATATGGTACATCCCTGATATGTAAACCGTTCGATTTAAATCGAACGGTTAAAAAACTGACTCTACCGATAGAGTCATGGGGAGAGGCTCTACCACAGCCTCTCCCTAATTTTTTAAGTCGTTAAAATTATAGTATTTTGGATTTAGTTACAGTAAAATACCAAAACTGCCCTCCTCTTCCATCATGCACCTAGTCACACCTCCATCCTCGCCAGACCTCAGAGCCTAGCCGGATTCACAGTTGCACTGAGAAGAGTCGCTGGCATCATCCGCGCAACTTCCGGGAAGCAGGACTATCGCGATCGTGGACCTCAGCGTCATCAGCTAGGATGCCAACGTCGACCAATTAACGTCACCCTCGAAATCGCAGTGAGCTCCTAGCGAACCTCTAGGATTTGTTGTCTTCGAGAGGAATCTCCGGGATCTCTGGCCTTGGTAGGCACCCACACTGCCGACGGGGAACTCGTTTTGACGTTGGTCTCTCTCCGAAATGCACAATGGCACGAGCTCCCACACGATGGGTCCAGCACAACGACGACAAGTCTGGCGCCGATCTCTGGTTTTCTCCGACGAGATCTAGGGTGAAATTGATTTGGGGTTTTTTTTTAAACTTAATTTGGGGGTTAGGTTTTCTAAGTTTTGGGGCTCATTTGTAATTTTATAAATCTACATAACATTTGGTAAATACAAATAATATTTGATAAATACCATGTTTACCAAAATGGGAAAGCAATTTTATTGTTATTTGTTTGTATAAATTAAACATTTCTTAGGAAATTCGTTATTTACTGTTATTTTAATCTGAAAAAAAAAAATCCGGTATTTAAAAAAAAAAATCTTTTAGACGTTTCATTAAAATATGGTATTTCCAAGTAAATCCGATATTTTCAAAATATTTTTAATTTATTATATTTCATTAAAATACAATATTTTCAAATTAATATGGTATTTTAAAGAAATCTGGTATTTTCAAATAAAAATCTTTTCTATATTTTAATAAAATACAGTTCTTTCAAGTAAATCTGGTATTTTCAAAATATTTATAATCAAAATAGGGTATTTTAAGATAAATCTAATATTTTCAAGTAAATTCGGTATTTTCAAATAGAAATATTTTGGATATTTACATAACATAGGGTATTTTCAAGTAAATCCAATAGTTCCAAATATTTCTAATTAATTATATTTCGTTAGAATATGATATTTTCAAGTAGATTCAATATTTTTAAATTTTTTGATATTTCATTAAAATACGTTATTTTCAAGTAAATATGATATTTTCAAAATATTTTCAGTTATTATATTTCATTAAAATACGATATTTTCAAATAAATCCAGTATTTCCAAGTAAATCCGATATTTTCAAATAATGTTTTTTATATTTTGATAGAATATGGTATTTCCAAGTAAATCTGGTATTTTCAATTAATTATGTTTTATTAAACTACGGTATTTTCAGGTAAATTCGATATTTGTAAGTAAATATAGTATTTTTAAATACAAATCTTTTGGATATGTACGTAAAATACGGTATTTTCAAAATATATTTAATTTATTACATTTTATAAAAATGCGGTATTTTCAAATATATATGATATTTTCAAGTAAATATGGTATTTTCAAATAAATTTTTTTTTCAATATTTCAATAAAATACAGTATTTCTAAGTAAATCCGGTATTTTCAAAATATTTCCAATTAAAATATGGTGTTTTCTTGTAAGTCCGATATTTCTAAGTAGATCCGATATTTTTAAATACAAATCTTTTGGATATTTACATAACATACGATATTTCCAAGTAAATCCGGTATTTCAAAAATATTTTCAATTAAAATATGTTTCATTAAAATACGGTATTTTCAAGTAAATCCAGTATTTCCAAGTAAATTCGGTATTTTCAAATACAAATCTTTTGAATATCTACATAAAATACTATATTTTCAAGTAAATCTAATATTTCTAAAATTACACATTTTTCTTAATTTTATAAAGTAAATACATTAACTAGTTACCCTATATTTTAAAATTTTCATAACAGCAGCTACCCAAAATCTAACCCAAAACCTTAGTTTAACTTTTCCAAGTAATAGCCGTCGTTGTCACCGTCGTTGCCGCCATTGCCAAACGTCAAAGCTCGATTCATCTTCCAACAAAGAAAGCAACCTTGCGACCTCCACCACCGCCAGCGCAATTGCCCATCGCTAGAGATTGTAACTCCGTTGCATGGAAGAATGTGTCACCGTTGCTGTTGGGGTTAGACTTTGTCTTCCCATAACGACGTTAGCCTTCGCCGTTTATCAAACGAACGATAAACTTTCGATTCAAATCTACAATATCCTCATATGATTGGGTCAGGCCCAACTTACAACATTACTTCATTCAATCATGAACGACGATTGTCCGTAAAATTGGGCCGGACCCAATTTATGATCTTAATTCGTTCCATCACAAATTATGATCGTTCGCATTCGAACGCTGAATTGATTAGTTCAAACCTGATTTGGCGTACATCGAATCAAACATAAGCCACGAACGGTGTGTTTACAAGGCCCAGGCCTTGTTTCTCTATCATCGTTCGTCATTCGTGCTTAACAAAAATTACAAGGGATATTCCTCGTAACCGTCTAGCCCACTGTTGACAATGACATATAAGACCTTTTATGAAAACTGACAAACTCATGATTGACAATGACGTCATGTCTATAACTGCTAAACCCACGATCTGAGATTAAGGTTCACTCCGGTAACCGTCAAATCTGGATCATAACTGGCATACTTACATGTGTCCCTAAGGGCAACAAGCGGAAACCGCTCACCACCTATTACGGGTTCAAACCCATTCATCTTTCTCTATAAATAGAGGAACTGTTTTTGTCTGATTCTAACATACTATTACGCTGCCAAAATTTACTCAGAAACTGTAACCAACTGTATTTGTGAGCAATCACACATAGTGAAAAAGACCACACTCACAGAAGACGTAGCACACATTTGGTGAACCTCTCTAATTTCGGTGTTGTTGATTCTCTTTTCGCTTTTCTTACTTGATTATTTCAATACTACATTGCTTTGTGAATTTCATCAACGATTTCCGAGGGCCCATTCAATTGTTTGTCTCATTTCTTTTACTAACTCCTGTTAAAATTTGACGGTAGATTCCCAGCATCCACAGTCACTGGAAACTGTCACAAATGCAACCATGCCTGCAACAAAATACCAACAAAGCCAGAAAAGAGATCCATCGAGGCGATCTCTCCGCATTCTCGTTGTTAGCTTCATGATCCTGATATCGTCACTTGATTTGCCAGAAAGTGCAACGGTCTCTCACCGACGTAGCGTCCCCACGATCGAATAGCAAAGAGGAGGAGGAGAGGAGAGAGAGAGAGAGAGAGACGAGCGAGAGTGACGGAGGACGTCAGAGAGAGAGAGTGCCGAGAGAGAGCCGAGAGAGGAGAGAGGAGAGGGAGAGAGAGAGATGAGAGAGAGAGCCGAGAGAGAGAGAGAGAGAGGAGAGAGAGACGAGAGACGAGAGGAGAGAGAGAGAGAGAGAGAGAGAGAGAGTGAAGTTAAGACCCTAGAACCTGTTTGTTTGTGTCTTTTATTCATTTGGTTTTGTAAGCTAAAATGTAAATTAAAATAAATAAAGTAAACTAAATGACTAAACAAAACCGAAGGAATGAAAAGACACAAAAAAACAAGGTTCTAGGTTCTTGACTTCACTCTATCCTTCCTATAATCTTCCTATTAAGAAATTGCTAACTTGTCTCAATCAATTCATTAATCAAAGGCTCGAAATTAACCTCCATACCTCTCCCAAGTGTCAAATGAGATTATATGCATAAGTGTCCAAATTGATATACCTATATAATTTGTTTACCTACACATTCATTAAGCATACCCTTTTATGATTATCAAAGTGTCATTGGCCTCCCGAACTCAGCAACAACTAAGATTGTATTACTTGAAAAAGAACGTTAGGGGAATAATGATTTCATTCATTGAGTAATCTTTAATACAAATACAACCTACCTAAATTAGGAAACAATATCATTAATTCTAGGAAACCAATAACTGCTAACAATACTTTCCTAAATATACAGATTTGACACCTAGCTAAAGATGCAATTACAGCTCTACATGGATTCTTTCCCAAACACAGTTTTGGATTTTCCTACACTCCCCCTTAAGTTGGTTTTAAAATATCTTTCATAGCCAGTGTTCGCGATTAATTAGTGTATATAATTCTACGCAAGTGTACGTAATCGCTCAAGTAATATAGATTGTGAGTTGAGTATCGTCTCCACAGGGATTGAGTTGCTAAAATAAATTGTAAAAGAAATAAAGCACAAATCAATTTGAGTTTGGAAATTGAAATGAGAAAAATGCCGTAAACTAATGAAATCAAATGGGTATAATTAAAAGGCACTAAAATCGACAAAAAGAACAATATTCAATCAAGAGTTTGTAAATCAAGAATGAGAAATAAGCTAGGATTGCCAAATCCCCCTCAATTGCAAGTCTGACAAGAATGCTAGAGAAATGCTGCAACAAAACCGTCCTGTTAACTGAAATTCAATTTTGTCACAAAATTCTTCCGAATTAATTATGACTAACAATTCTTTAAACCTTTTTCAACATATTCCTATGTGAATCTAGTTCTCAGAACACAAATTCATGCACCAATTTCAATGGGTTATACAAGGTAAATAATATATTTCTATACCATTCACAAATCAATATAAACTTTGAAAAAGCATATTGAACTTGCATCATCCAAGTTATTTCCAGCTCTAATTAACCTTTCCAGAATTAAGTAAAGCCTAGTTTCCTATAACTTGATGGCCAATCAACAATAGAAATTATACATTCAAACACTTGGACAAACAGGAAAGAAATTGCTCAACATTCCAATAAAACATTCAAATCATCCTCCCAATTTCGGGTTCATCAACAATCCCAGCTAAGAAGTTTAGCTCATGTTTAGGATTACAAAAACAAGCTTAAAAACGTCATCCATTGTTCACAGAAAATGAAAATCCGAAAATAAATCAAGGAAAGAGTAAGAAGAGAAAAAAAACTCCAAATGGCTAGAGATGGTCCTTCTCGTCCTATCTTCTTCTCCTCCTGAGCTCGCTCTCCAAAATAAGCGTAAAAATGGAAGCAAAAACTTCAGCCGAGCTCTGTCTCTCTCTTGCCCAAAAATGGTGTATTTCCTTCTCTCCTCTTTTCTTTCTCTCAGACGGCTGCTCCCTATTCTCTACTTTTTGTTATTTTATTAGGCTAGGGCAACAATGGTACACATGTGGCAAAGATGGTGGGGGACCAGCTGACCACAAATGTCCAGCTCATTCATTCCACATGGTCTCTCCACATAATGGTCTGATGTCCGCAAAATCTGCCAGCAATGCCCAGAATTTCGCCCAGAAATGCTGCAACATAGTTGTAGCATTTACCTGAAAAAACACATTACCAGCACTTTAACATTTTGGCCCTCATTTTGCTCTATAATCCTTCAATTTCAGTTCAAGAAGAGCATAATTACAGAAGTTGACCCCAGCAAAAGTAAAACTTAAAAATCCAAAACAAATCACAAAGAAAAAATAATAAAAGTGCTCTAGGCTAAGCAAATTTGGACTAGAAAAACATTGGATAACTCTAATGTCTTAGAGTTATCACACCCCCCAAACTTAAAACATTGCTTGTTCTCAAGCAAACGGAAACAACAGCAAAAACAAGACGCAAAACAAAAACAGAGAAAAACAAAAGTACGCACTTTGTGGATAAATTTGCACAGGGGTTGCCCTCAAGAGATGGGTTAAAAACATACCTAAAAGAGAAACACCATACTCATACAGGTGCCGATTTTTAAATTCAAAAGATGGTTTCTTCTCAAATTGGACCTGCTTTGTGAGTGTGTGAGCACCAAGTGCTATTTCATCAATAACAAAATAAATAGAACCAAGCACACTTATTTTAATCAAAATGTTTTCAAATTAAAGCTCAAACTCCATAAGCTTGCTTTTCAAAACTCTCTCCACTAATGTCGATTAACATCTAACCAAAGATCAATAGGACTTCATTGTGGTTGTGATGACGGGCCAGGATGAAGGTAGGGTACGGGGATGCATTTTGGCTCATCTCACCCTAAAACACATCAATACTCTAGGACCTTAAAGCACAAACAGTGTCTCAATATAGCACACCCTCAAACTTAGTTTTTACTTCCTCTTGCCATTTATTCTTTTTTTTTTTTTTTTTTACTTCCTTGTCATGCCATGTTTGCCTTTTTACGCGAATGCCAACATTTGTAATGAAGTCACCCGGTTACTCAACAAAGTCGCAATTCAAGGTTTTTTTTTTTTTTTTTTTTCACTTGCTCATGCTTCGGTTTACCGTTTGACGCAAAAATGAACATGGGGCTCATGAACACTCCTGGTTACTAAGCAATCCAAAACAGCGGAGCAAAAAAAAAAGTTTTTTTTTTTTTTTTTTTTTTTTTTTTTTTTTTGTTAATAAGCTTTCCACACCCCCAAACTTAAAATCAACATTGCCCTCAATGTTGTAAGAGCTATGTCCTAGAATAACATATGCGTAGGGGAGAAGGGTAACCAAGTGGAAACTTTTTATTAAAATATGCTACACTAAAGCTATGAGAACAAGAAAAAGAGAAAAACATAGGCTCAAAAGGGGGGTATACAATGGCTGAAAACAGTGCAAGGTGGGCTTGAAAGGCTCAATCGGTCCAAAAATCAGCCTACATCATATCATTGGTCACATGCTCATCAAAACTTTCGTCTCAAGAATTTATTAAGCAAGTTCTAGAGTTTGTAGTGCTTGGTCTAAGGAATCATTAAGGCCATAACACACAGTGTAGTGCATAAGGTTAATAGGAATCACAATCAAAGAACAAAGCCTGCAAATGAATAGAAAAACTAACACCTGATGAATGCAATGTTTTTCCAACAAGTACGCTAACCCATGCATATCATCATTGGCCTAGGCAAATTTCCACAAAGCTAAAAACAAGTAAAGTCACACAAACATTTATATATATATATATATATATATAAATAAAATGTTTTTTTACTGTAAATTAACTGTAAATTAGAAAAAAAAAATCAAAAGAACTCACGCCCCTTTGGAATCCGGTGATTTGCAGTGACTTTGATGCCCAAAACTCCGCCCACAATGCTAGCACAAACTGAAAAGACACCTCCCCCAAACTTACTTTGTGACCCAAAATCAAAATACCCAAACTTATGGGTCTTTTCTCACAAAATGTGCAGTGAAATCTGAGGAAGGTTGCTTGGCGTTTTGCTGGTTGGGTGCACGTAGTTGGTTCAATGTGGGCAGCTGGCAGCGATGAATCTTCGGGCTGAGGCGCTTGGAGCAATGCGTCGGTGGGCTGGGGGAGAAAACAAAAAGAAAAAAAATTAGGGTGGATATATGGCTAGGCGGACAGCGTAGAAGAAGAAAATAAAAGAATGTATATAGCTTCTTATTATTTAATTATATATATATATCAATATATAAATATATATATATATATTTATTATTAATATATACATTTTTTATCTTTTTTTTTTTTTTTTTTTTTTTTTTTTTTTTCAGAAATGCTGCAGCATTCCTGTAGCATTTTAGGACAGAGAGCTCTCCCGATTTTTTCAGAAATGCTGCATCATTCCTGCAGCATTTTAGGACAGATTGCTCCCCCGATTTTTTTAGAAATGCTGCAGCATTCTTGCAGCATTTTAGGACAGATTGCTTTGGAATGCTGATTCCTAGGCCGATTTCTGCATTGGAAAATATCATCAAATCAGTTCAAATTTCTTAACAAAAACTGAATCAACAACTCAAACAAATTAAAATACACCAAAATAACAAAACAAGAAACATAAATTTGGGTTGCCTCCCAAGAGCGCTTGTTTTAGAGTCTTCAGCCTGACTATGCGGCATTTCAAGCATCCCGAAGCAATATGGAGGTTCTCTGACGGCTGAAACCATCACCCCAGTAATGCTTAAGTCGCTGTCCATTCACTTTGAAAGTTCTCCCTGAGTTTTTTGCAGCATGTCTTTCTGACAAATAATTTTTTCTACAGCAAAACCTCCAAAGTGCAGCCGATGTCCTATGAATCCAGTTTTTTTTTTTTCGCTTTTTCTTTCTGCTACCACTATCCCTCAAGTGTGTAGGTAGAGGTTTTAGTTCCAAAATAGGTGATTCATCAATAGATGGTTTGTGGGATTTAAAGACCCTTTCTGACAACTCCAGTGATTCAAAGTGCTTCCCTCCTCTAACTGCCGTATGTCTGCTCTCCATCCAAGACACTTGATTATCACTAGCTTCCTCATCTTCATCTGACACAGCCAAATCGTCTTCATTTATCATCTTTGGAGAGCGTTTTTTTCTCAAACTCAGGAGCCACTAATGAATCCACATTGATGGCCGAACACTCCTCAACATCATTAACAAAATGCATAGCCTTGAAGACGTTGAAGGTAACCTGTTGATCGTGAACTCTCATCGTCAATTCACCCTTCTGTACATCTATCAAGGTCCTGCCAGTAGCCAAAAATGGTCTTCCCAGTATAATCGACACGTCCTTATCTGCCTCATAATCTAACACAATAAAATCTGCTGGAAAAATGAATTTGTCCACTTGCACTAGCACATCTTCAATTTTTCCTTCTGGATGTGCCAAGGACCTGTCCGCCAATTGAAAAGTGACTGTAGTAGGTCTTGCTTCCCCAATTCCTAGCTTTTTAAATATAGACATGGGCATCAGATTTATACTTGCTCCTAGGTCACATAATGCCCTTCCAAAGTACCGGTTCCCAATGGAGCATGGTATGGTGAAACTGCCAGGATCTTCCAGCTTAGGTGGCAGCTTGTTCTTCAATATAGCACTGCACTCTTCAGTTAGTGCCACTGTCTCAAATTCCCCAAATCGACGCTTCTTAGTGACCAAGTCTTTCATGAACTTGGCATAATGTGGCATTTGCTCCAAGGCTTCAACAAGAGGTATGCTGATGTGAAGCTGCTTCAAGACATCCAGAAATTTACAAAATTGACCATCCTTTTGCTGCTTTTGAAATCGCTGAGGAAATGGTGGAGGAGGTCTGATTTCGCTGCTTTCTACTGCTCCAGAATGCTGTGTAAATGCTGTAGCATTTTCTGCAGCAGAGTCTGATGGCTGATTTTTCACCAGAATTTCTTCTTGTTGATGCTGCTCATCTTGTTCTTGGATTGAAGTGGGCTCGCTCTGTACAGCTTTTGGCTTTTGGCTTCGCTCGATCTCCCTTCCATTTCTTAATAAGATTGCCTTGCATTGTTCTTTCCCTTCCCTCCTTGGATCTTCAGTATTACTTGGAAGAGAGCCTTGCGGCCTAACATTCAAGGCGTTAGCAATCTTCCCAATCTGATTCTCCAAGGTTCTCAATGTTGCATCATGACTATGAACTCTAGCGTCATTCCTTGCTATATACTCCTTGATCAAATTCTCCAAAGAGCTAGATGAGTCCATAGCTTGAGTTCTTGGTTGCTGAGATGGAAAGCCCGGAGGGTGAGAAGGTCGATGATAAGCATTTGCTCCACTAGAACTAGCCCCTTGATTGCCCCATAAAAAGTTGGGGTGTTGTCTCAACCGCTGAATACGGATTGTTCCTATTGAAATTACCCACATAACAAGCAGAGGCTGGATTAGAGGGGCAATCCTCATACAAGTGTCCCTCTCCACAATAAACACAAGCGACGCCAAACGATTGCATAGAATAAACCCCAGCCGACATGTTCATAGTCTTGATCATATTCGTCAAACTCGACACTTGGGCAGAAAGTGCCATAATAGCATCCACTTCATGAAGTCCTGCAGCCTTTCGAGCATTTAGTCTCTCAGTGGGTCACTGATAGTTGTTGGTTGCCATCCTCTCCAAATTGATATGCATAAGTGTCCAAATTGATATACCTATATAATTTATTTACCTACACATTCATTAAGCATACCCTTTTATGATTATCAAAGTGTCATTGGCCTCCCGAACTCAGCAACAACTAAGATTGTATTACTTGAAAAAAGAACGTTAGGGGAATAATGATTTCATTCATTGAGTAATCTTTAATACAAATACAACCTACCTAAATTAGGAAACAATATCATTAATTCTAGGAAACCAATAACTGTTAACAATACTTTCCTAAATATACAGATTTGACACCTAGCTAAAGATGCAATTACAGCTCTACATGGATTCTTTCCCAAACACAGTTTTGGATTTTCCTACACTCCCCCTTAAGCTGGTTTTAAAATATCTTTCATAGCCAGTGTTCGCGATTAATTAATGTATATAATTCTACGCAAGTGTACGTAATCGCTCAAGTAATATAGATTGTGAGTTGAGTATCGTCTCCACAGGGATTGAGTTGCTAAAATAAATTGTAAAAGAAATAAAGCACAAATCAATTTGAGTTTGGAAATTGAAATGAGAAAAATGCCGTAAACTAATGAAATCAAATGGGTATAATTAAAAGGCACTAAAATCGACAAAAAGAACAATATTCAATCAAGAGTTTGTAAATCAAGAATGAGAAATAAGCTAGGATTGCCAAATCCCCCTCAATTGCAAGTCTGACAAGAATGCTAGAGAAATGCAGCAGCAAAACCGTCCTGTTAACTGAAATTCAATTTTATCACAAAATTCTTCCAAATTAATTATGACTAACAATTCTTTAAACCTTTTTCAACATATTCCTATGTGAATCTAGTTCTCAGAACACAAATTCATGCACCAATTTCAATGGGTTATATAAGGTAAATAATATATTCCTACACCATTCACAAATCAATATAAACTTTGAAAAAGCATATTGAACTTGCATCATCCAAGTTATTTCCAGCTCTAATTAACCTTTCCAGAATTAAGTAAAGCCTAGTTTCCTATAAATTGATGGCCAATCAACAATAGAAATTATACATTCAAACACTTGGACAAACAGGAAAGAAATTGCTCAACATTCCAATAAAACATTCAAATCATCCTCCCAATTTCGGGTTCATCAACAATCCCAGCTAAGAAGTTTAGCTCATGTTTAGGATTACAAAAACAAGCTTAAAAACGTCATCCATTGTTCACAGAAAATGAAAATCCGAAAATAAATCAAGGAAAGAGTAAGAAGAGAAAAAAAACTCCAAATGGCTAGAGATGGTCCTTCTCGTCCTATCTTCTTCTCCTCCTGAGCTTGCTCTCCAAAATAAGCGTAAAAATGGAAGCAAGAACTTCAGTTGAGCTCTGTCTCTCTCTTGCCCAAAAATTGTGTATTTCCTTCTCTCCTCTTTTCTTTCTCTCAGACGGCTGCTCCCTATTCTCTACTTTTTGTTGTTTTATTAGGCTAGGGCAACAATGGTACACATGTGGCAAAGATGATGGGGGACCAGCTGACCACAAATGTCCAGCTCATTCAATCCATATGGTCTCTCCACATAATGGTCTGATGTCAGCAAAATCTGCCAGCAATGCCCAGAATTTCGCCCAAAAATGCTGCAGCATAGTTGTAGTATTTACCTGAAAAACACATTACCAGCACTTTAACATTTTGGCCCTCATTTTGCTCTATAATCCTTCAATTTCAGTTCAAGAAGAGCATAATTACAGAAGTTGACCCCAGCAAAAGTAAAACTTAAAAATCCAAAACAAATCACAAAGAAAAAATAATAAAAGTGCTCTTGGCTAAGCAAATTTGGACTAGAAAACATTGGATAACTCTAATGTCTTAGAGTTATCAGCCAGCTTGCTTACTGGACAATCAAACTGTTTTTAAGGTAGTCCCTTCTTGAGCAAGTCAGCTACTTGATCTTCAGTCGGAACATAGATCATGCATACCAAACCACCTTCTATCTTCTCTTTAATAAAATGCTTGTCCACTTCAACATGCTTTGTACGATCATGAAGAACTAGATTATGGGTAATAGAGAAAGCAGCCTTATTGTCACAATACAACTTCATAGGTAGAACTTCTGAAGCTCTCAACTCTTGCAGTATTCTTCTGATCCACATTACTTAACAAATACCAAGAGCAACCGCCTTGAACTCAGCTTCTGCACTACTCCTTGCAACTACCTTTTGCTTTTTACTATGCCAAGTTACTAAGTTACCACCAACATAAGTACAGTATCCAGAGGTTGATCTCCTATCAGTTATACTCCCAGCCCAATCTGCATCATTATAGGTCTCAATCTGAAGGTGTCCTCAAGATTTGACATGAAGCCCTGTGCCTGATGTTCCCTTTAAATACCTTAGAATCCTGTAAACAACCTCAAAATGCTCAGGACCAGGTGAGTTCATAAACTGGCTAACTACACTTATAAAAAAGGCTATGTTAGGGCGTGTGTGTGACGGATAGATAAGCCTGCCAATAAGTCTTTGATACCGCTCCTTATCCTTTACATCTTTAGCTCTGGTTGGTTGCAGCTTTACATTTGGTTCCATGGGAGTTTCTGCCGGTTTACAACCCAATGCCTATTTCATCAAGTAAATCAAGTACATACTTTCATTGATTTACAATAATTCCCTCCTTAGACTTCGCGAACTCCATTCCAAGGAAGTTTTGCAACACTCCCAGGTCTTTAATTTCAAATTTCTTGGTTAGTCTTCTTTTTAGTCTATCCATTTCACCATAATCATCTCCTGTTAAGATAATATCATCAACATACACAATTAAGATGGCAACCTTACCTTATCTTAAATGCTTGTAAAACAAGGCGTGATCTGCTTGACTCTGTATGATTCCATACCTCCTCACTACCTTGCCAAAACGTTTAAACCATGCTCTAGGTGACTGCTTGAGTCCATACAAGGATTGTTTTAATCTGCAGACTTTTCCAACCCCAAGTTCTGCCTCAAAGCCCGGTGGTAGGCTCATAAACACCTCTTCTTCCAGGTCTCCATTTAGAAAGGCATTTTTTACATCCAGTTGAAACAAAGGCTAGTTAGAATTCACAGCAAGAGATAACAAGACCCAAATTTTATTTATCTTCGCAACAAGGGAAAAGTTTCTTGGTAATCTATCCCATAGGTCTAAGTAAACCCTTTTGCTACTAGTTTGGCTTTATACCTCTATACTACCATCAGCTTTGCTTTTGATTGTGAACACCCATTTGCACCCCACAACCTTCTTCTCACTAGGTAACTCAACCACCTCCCAAGTACCATTCTTCCTCAAAGAAGGTGGAGGATTAATAATATATGAATTACCGGATGCATTTAGATGGACTTCACTCAAGAATTCCTCATGGTTGTGTGCTGGAAAAAAACAAAGGATCTTTACTTTTTGCAAGGATATTTTTCCTAAAATAAACCACAGGCTCAAGATTTGATCAGTTTTTTCCATTTGTAGTATTTCTATATCTGACAGACCAATATCAGATTTAATGTTTTCAGATTGGGTGATCCTAGTTTCCTTAGCTATTTTTGTTTTAATAGGTCAAAAACTATTTGTGGTAAATGTTTTGTTTTCCAAAAATTTGATTATTCTAACTTCTCCCCCTAAATTAAATTTTTGCAGAAAAAAGGTAAGTTTTCCAAAGAGTTCGAATATGAAATTTCTTGGTCAATGGGTTAAAAAATTTGTAACCCTTTTTATTTGGAACATACCCAAAAAAAAAAAAAAAAAAACACACACACACACACATATTTCTCTGCCCTTGGGTCTAATTTAGACTAAGATCCCTTTGGAATGTGCACATATGCGGTGCAGCCAAAGATTTTTAATGACGAATCCGAGTTTATTTGAGATTTTGGAAATTTTTTTTAAGCAATCCAATGGAGTGGTATACTGCAACACTCTAGTAGGCATCTTGTTAATTAAATATGATGCAGTTAAAACAGCATCCCCCCACAAATATTTTGGTAAGTTCATGTAAAACATCATAGCTCGAGCTACTTCTAAAATATGTTTATTCTTTTGCTCAGTTATTCCATTTTGTTTAGGAGTATCTAGGCATGAAGATTGATGTAAAATTCCTTTTCCTTGTAAAAAAAGTTTCCAAAACTTTATTATAGTACTCTGTTCCATTATATGATCTTAAAATGCTTATTTTTGCTCGGAATTGAGTTTCTATCATATTGTAAAAATCTGTAAATATTTTTTCAACTTCAGATTTTTCACGCATCAAATAAACCTAACATAGACGAGTATGGCTGTCTATAAAGGTTACGAACCATTTTTTATGGTTACCCTTGAAAGTCCCCAAACATCACTGTTAAAAAGATAAAACGGTTTTGAAGGTTGATATGGCTTTGAAATGTAACTTTTCCATTGGCTTTTTGCAACTAAACAACTTTCACATTCTAATACTAAGGGGTTGATACTCTTAAATAATGATGAAAACAAACGTTTTAGATAAATAAAACTAGGATGGCCCAATTTGTAATGCCAAACCATTATTTGTTCATAAGTAGACATAAAACTGACACTACTAAGCACTTGAGACATTTTAGAACTAGGTAAATTATCCTCAAAATAATAAAGACCATTGATCATTCTAGCACTGCCAATCGTCGTCCCCAAGTTCCTGTTCTGAAGTACACAATGAGATTCAAAAAAGTTAACAGAACAATTAGAGTCTTTGGAAAGTTTGCTAATAGACAAAAGGTTGCAAGCAAGTTTAGGGACATGGAGGACATATTTCAGATTATTATTTCAGAAATTTGTATCAAACCTTTTCCTGCGATATGGTGAAAAATTATCATCTGCAATCTTAACCTTTTTGTTTCCAAGACATGGTGTATAGGATCGAAACAATTTAAAAGAATTGGTCATATGATCAGATGCTCCTGAATTTATTATTCATGGAGCAGAAAAATTAATGCAACAAGATAGAGCTTTTGATTCATTACCTGTGTGTCCCACAGAAGCACTAGGAGAATCAGATGACGACGAACCAAATTTCAGCAGCATAAGAAGATGCTCTATTTGTTCTTTGGTGAAAAGACTAGCTTCGGCCTCATTAGCAGTGGGAAAGCTTTGTCCAGTTTTTTCTCCTGCCTTGCCCTTCAGTTCATAGGTTTCCCATGTAGCCTCCAGTAAGTTTCACGAGTGTGGCGTGGTTTGTTGCAATAGTCACACCATACGTGTGGCTTTTCACCAGATTTGCATTGATGCACATGAGTCTTGGATGATGTTGCTTCAGTGGTCACCATAGCCGAGCCTTCCACAGCAATCCCAGGTCCTTACTTGCCCAACATAACATTCTTTCGGCTTTTTTTCCTCTTTACTTCTGAAAACACCTCACCAATCGAAGGGAGAGGCTGTCTCCCAATGATTCTCCCCCTGACTTCATCAAACTCAATATTGAGTCTTGCCAAAAACTTGAAGATATGATTATCTTTCATAATTTTCTTATGGTGGAGTGCATCTTCTGGTGATTTCCACTCATAAGTGTTGAAGAGGTCCAGATCTTGCTAGATACGCTTCAACGAATTAAAATATTTGGTAGCATTGTTCTCTCCTTGCTGCATCTCGTCAATTTTGAGAGTCAATTCAAATATCCATGATTGATTTCCCAATTCAAAGCACATCTGGTTCACGTTCTCCCATAGCTCTTTTGTCGTTGAATAGCACATATAGTTAGAGCTAATATCCTCTTCCATGGAATTCACGAGTCACATCATAACCATGGAATTTCCAGCATCCCATGTAGCATAGGCCGGATCTGTTTCTAGTGGAGCCTTTGTTTCACCTGTTAGGTATCCCATCATTTAACGTCCTTTGATATACAGCCGAACGGCGTGTGACCAGTGCAAGAAATTATCACCATTCAAGCGGATGGTCGTAATTTGAACTGAGTGAGAATCTGTGCTAGTCTTTTGAGGAAGGAGTATTTTGAACGGTGGTGGACTTGGTAGACATATCAGACATGGTGACTTGAGGGTAGCAGTGAATGGAGAAAAGAGAAGAAAGGAATAATTTTGGTAAGCCAAAAGGTTGGCTCTGATACCAACTTGAAAAAAGAACGTTGGGAGAATAATTATTTCATTCATTGAGTAATCTTTTGTACAAATATAACCTAACTAAATTAGGAAACAATATCACTAATTCTAGGAAACCAATAACTAAATTAGGAAACAATATCACTAATTCTAGGAAACTAATAAAAGCCGCAATGATTGTTTCCACAATCTTCAAGTTTTTGACCAACTTCTCATCTCCTCCTTTTGTTCTTCAAATACCATCTCCCTTGAAATTTGTTGAAAATAAAGTCTAAAATTAAAAATAAAAACTAATTCCTAAACCTAAAAATCCTAAACTACTATTTTTTTGGCATTTTTTCTATTTTTCTATTTTTTTTTCTTTTTCTTCTTCATTTTCTCTCCTCTTGGCAGCTGGGTTTGGCCCCTGTTTTTCACTCTTGGCCTCCCCCAAGACCTCTCTTCCTTTCTTTTTGCTTTTCTTTCTCTTCGTGATGTTTCCAATTGTGACGCACACTTTTTCTTCTTCTTCTTCTTCTTCTTCTTCTTCTTTTTTCCTTTCATGCGACACGTGGCGGATCGATGTTGGATGAAGCCCGCAGGTGTACACTAGCTTAGTGGAATGCATTGCAAGAGATTCTATTTCTTTCAGTAGTGGGACACGTGTCTGCCTCTGGATGAGCCTGGCTTAATTTCAAATTTTGTCTCATTTATAGGCATTTTAATGACCGTTCTGCCCCCAGTTTGAATCCAAAATTCCCATTTTACCCATTCTCACCTAATTATCATATACAAATGAGAAAATAAATTATTTAGAGGGGTAAATTAATAATAATATATTGAAGTTGATATTAAAATAATTAAACATAATTAAATCAAACTACACAAAATCAAAATAAAGTAATCTAAATTAAAATTATGTAAAATTAAACTATATTAACCTAAAATTTATTAAAATGCTCAAGAACATAACTAATTTACATGCATAAAAGTGGTAAAATAACTCTATTTTATAAAGCACAGAACTTAATTTATATCATACTAATTATTACAAACTGAAAATTTTTTTAAATGCGGAATTTAACTTGTGAAAGTATCCATACTCATTCTCCACTCACCCCACTACCTACACGGTCCATCAGGTAAAATCCCTAGGTTTCTTACCTAGAGCATGATCATAAAAGGTTTGACCTAAAGCCTGATAAGTGCAACGTAACTCTCACTAAATCAGTAATTGGTTCATAATTTATGCATAATCCAATTATGCTTTATTTATGACCTTTTCATTATGTCATATCTTTTCTTGCTGTACGGCCCTTGTGTTTGTTTCGGGTGCGCGTGATCATCGGACAATAGAGTTGTTGGTTTGCAAAGTCGCAACCACACTAGGATCATATCAATAACAATAACAATAACATTATCCTCTCAAACTAAGAGGTTGATATGATACTCTTATCTTTCATATCTTAATCTTGTTATTTATGAGTACAAAGCATGACATATCTCCACATAAAATTATAAATCAACAACATAATCGAGAATTGCATTATCATACAATTTAAAACTTGTCGTGAAACATGCTTTTAACCATGTAAAATTCTATTTTCAAAACAATTCACATCATATTATAGACGAGATACGTTTTTATTACGTGAAAATCGCATCCGACTTTTGGTGCAAAAGCATTGCAAAAAAAAATTGTACATGTAAGTTGTAAGAATAACCTATTTGGGCTAAGAAGCATTATTGTTTTTTTCTACAGTTAAATTCTTAAAATCAGATAATATGGCATTAACATAACATTATTAGAAGGACAACTAATAAAATATAAAATTCGGGACATCATATATCTCGACTCTTAGTGATTTTGATGTTTGGAGTTTTTAGAATATTTTTAATTTGATTATTAGTGTGTTTTAAAATTTTTGGATGATTAAACTTAGGACATTTTCTATTTCAAAACTAGATTGTGTTAGGATTAAACCGTCCAAACCGATAAATGATTTGGTATAATTTGATTTTCCTAAAATATCAAAATGCCCAAACAAATTATTTTGATTTGGTCAGTATTTTATTTAAAAACTGACCACAAACACCGCTAGATCAAAGTGTTTAACAATTAAATATATAGTAGTTTAAGCATGTACCACAAACATGCTAGACATATTTGAGAAAATTTATCTAAATAGAAAAAAATAAAATTAATAAATAAAAATAGACAAAAAAAAAAAAAAAACCAAAGTACCTGAAGAGAAAAAAAGAGAGGTATAAAAAAATATCTAAATAAATAAATAAAAGGACTAAATTGTAAAAGAAAAAATTGACTAATGCAAAAAAAAAAAAAAAAGGACTAAAAAGAAAAATAAAATAAAAATAAAAAAAGGCTGAAAGAAAAAAAAAAAAGAAAATTGAGGGACCAAAAAAAAAAAAAATCATCCAAAACGAATCATTTTGGACGGAACACTTTCTCCTTCGTATACAATGTATAGATAATTATCAATTTTTCATACAGATATAGCAGCCAAAATAAAATAGTTGAAATGGTCTTTATTATTGGACTAATGTTAGAACAATACAGATAAGCCTTATTAAACTTATAAGAAATCGCCCCCTAATCTCATTCATCCAAATTGTAGACATAATTTGACATGTTGTAATATGCGGAGTTAATTCGTTTTCAAAAACTTTTCTTCGAATTTTAAAAGCATTACTATACCCCTTGAACTTGGTTATGAAATACATAGTACCTTAATGATGTATTTCAAAAGAAGAAAAAATAAATAAAAGAAAAAAAGAAGGTTTTCAATTAGAAACTCTATTTTTTAAACTTATTAAAAAGAGTGTATTGAATTTTTGTATGTTCTTAAAACTGTACACATCAATTTCAATTCATATATAAGTTAATACTTTCACTCAAATGTTAACTTTCATCACTGAAACAAGGTTTTTTTTTTTTTTTTTTTTTTTAATTAAAAAAAAGCTCCAAACTTTTCCCTTTTGATCCAAACTTTATGAGCCTATAAATAGGTTTTGACTATTTTTTAGCAGTCGTTCATGAAGAAGAAAAATAGGAGATTTGTTGGTGACTCAAAAAAATTTTTTGTATAGAGATTTTCAAGACCATAATCGTTCTTCTTCCTTTATTCTTTTCTCTTCCATGTCATTTGTTGATATCGTAATCTGCTTCGACCACAAAGCACCAGTTCCGACCACGTTCGGCAACGTGCAGTTCCCACCTCCTCGGATATGGGTCGAGTAACCAGACGTCGGCCGACCAGAAACATTAGTCGACCACATCCGACGGCCCTGCGAGAACGGGCTGTGTACTCATACAAGATTGTGTTCCGAGCACCCGATCCGAGTAGTAGATCCCAGACTGGCATGGGTCTTCTGGGCCCACATTCCACCTAACCTCACAGCTGGCGCCAACCCTGTCCTTGTACCCATCAGCTACAGGCACCGCCCACCTACTTCCGCAGAACATCACATCATCACCCGCCGCCACCTACTCTGACAGAACCTGCCCGTGCAGGCGCCGGCGACAGCCACCTTTCTGTCCCCTACGTTGAGTTAGACCCCACGTGGCGCTCGTTCATTGGGCCAATAGCCCATGCAGGCCTAAACCCTAGCCACCCACCGGGTACCCTAGGTAGCCGACCCGACCGGGTTGCTTCGAGCACCCGAACCCGGAGAGGGCGCCTATAAATAGAGAAAAAGTTCACTAATCCAGGTATGGTCATTTTCTGCCTTGCCAAAACTCTGCATCTCCCTACGCTCATCACTTTCCTTGCTGACTTAAGCATCGGAGTGCCCGCGGCAGACACCACACTGGTGTCCCCATCACTCCGAGGTGCTTCCATTTTGCAGGTGATCGACGGCGGAGTGACTGGCCTGTTCTGACCGAACAACCCTACTACATTGGGTGTTGCTGCCGGAGGCATTTTCGACATCAACATTTTGGCGGTAGAAGGAGGGCACCACGCCTTTCCAGCAATCTCAACTTTTCATTACTCGCGCTCCCCGAGTGCCCGACCATTCAAACCATGGCTGAGCAAGACAATCAAGATTTCCAGGATGTAGACAACCCGGCGCCCACTGGCTCGGGGGGCACCCAGAGGACCCAACGCGGAAGAAGAGCCCGGGCACAGCGAAGGCCCACCCAGACGGAGATCCTCACAGAGAACGTCCGAGACCTTACCGAGCTTGTCAGGTCATTGATGGAGAGGGCGTAGAGACGCGAACGTTGTCTAGTTCCCCGAGGAACCGCCCGAAGCGGCCGAGTCCACGCCGAACAAGCCCCAAGGGTCGGGGAGCCGACAGTGTAACCCTTCGAATACGGACGATAGGAGAAGTGACCGGTCGCACCGCGAGAGCCTGGGGCGGCAGCCACAAGATGGG
This sequence comes from Ficus erecta, assembly GCA_008635985.1. Lineage (NCBI taxonomy): Eukaryota > Viridiplantae > Streptophyta > Magnoliopsida > Rosales > Moraceae > Ficus > Ficus erecta. The sequence goes on along the minus strand of BKCH01000059.1, from coordinate 961,271 downwards.
GCAAAGCCGAGCAGAGTGCGGTCTAGAAGCCGTCATTCACAAGCTACCTGCTCAGGAGCGGCCGAGCAACCAGCGGTGACCGATGGTAACCAGGATAACCGCAGAAGAGAAACCGTGCACATCCGGGGAAGCACGACTTCTGTCTTTGATCGCCTGGGGAGGCCGGCAGCCCACCGCCGCTTAGGCCGGGAGCGCTCTATTGACAAGCCTGCCAAGGACGAGGACTACAATCAAACTAAGCTGGACCAGCTCCAGCGGCAGCTCGACCAGCTTGTGGGCCAACAGTACGGGATGGACTAGTTCGGGGCGGTGGACCCACCCTTCACGTCGGCCATCATGGCGTCTCCGTACCCAGTTAGGTTCAAGATGCCGTCTGTGGCCTCCTATGACGGTTCCACGAATGCGGATGAGCACATCGAGAACTACCAGGCTCACATGCTGATCCAGAACGCCAATGAGGCTGCTTTGTGCAAATCATTCTGCCTAACACTGTCTGGACCTGCTCGCCAGTGGTATCGGAGGCTAGCTCCCGGATCGATCGGCTGTTTTAAACAGCTTGCCGATGCCTTCGCAGCCGCCTTCCTGAGCTCAAAGACCAGGAAGCTAGGAGCATCCCACCTGTTCAGCATTAAGCAAGGCGAGACAGAGGCACTGAAAGAGTACCTCGAACGCTTCGACAAAGCAGTCGTGCAGGTTGAGACCTGCACCGACGAGACCTTGATGGGGGCGTTCCGAGAAGGGATCAAGGACATGTGTCTCGTCTGGACGCTCGCCTACGACAGGCCACCCACCTTCGCGCAACTGAGGGGGATCGCCTGGAGGCACGCCGAAGCTGACGAGTACGTCCAAGGATGTGGGCTTGTAGCCTGAGAACAACCCCGGCTTCCCGGAAGGAAGTCGGATAAAAACCAAACAGACCAGGGCAGACAAGATAAAGGGAAGGCCGTGGTCATGGACAACCGGGCTCCACCCAACCCAAGTCCGAGGACGCCAGCTGGGAGATTTCAGCAGTACACCCCGCTGGTGACGATCATAGAGCATGTCCTCAACCAGGTAAGCGGTCGAGGACTGCTACGAGATCCACCACCACTCCGAGCAGACCGTGCACGGAGGAACCAGAACAAGTACTGCAACTTCCACAAGGACGTAAGCCACGACACGAAAGACTGTATAAAGCTCCGAGACCAGATCGAGCTGCTGATCCGCGATGGCCACTTGCGGGAGTTCGTGGAAAGAATTATCACCCCTGCGGGGCCTAGCAGGCCTGCGCAGGCCCCCCGCCAGAATCCGAGACCTGGCGGTCGGACTGACGAGCCGGAACCGGAGCACATAGTCCACATCATCTTTATTAGAATGGCTACCGGGAACACCGCCAGTAGTCGGAGAAGTTATGCACGCGAGGCTCGCTGGTATGCTCACGGGGAGTACATCAACATGGCGGAGCATATCTCCAAGATATGCCGTTAGGGCAGCGTCCCGATCACCTTCACGGACGAGAAGGCAGACCGACTACTCCACCCCCATAACGACGCGCTGATCGGCGAGATCCAAGTGGCCGACAACGTCATTCGTCGAGTCTTGATCGACAACGGGAGCTCTGCCGACATTATGTTCATGGACGCGTTCTCGAGGCTCAAAATTGAGGGCGCCGTACTCACACCAGCTCAAACCCCTCTCTACGGGTTCTCAGGAGAGTGCGTCCGAGCAGCCGGCATTATTAGCCTCCCGGTCACGATCGGAGATGGCCCAGAGAGGGTGACCCGGATGGTGGAGTTCATCGTTGTAGATCGGCCGTCCGTCTACAATGTTATCCTGAGAAGGTCGACCCTCAACGCGATAAAGGCGGTGGTCTCCACCTACCACCTGGCGATGAAGTTCCCCACCGAAGGTGGAGTCGGTGTATTCCGGGGAAACCAGGAGGGCGCAATAAAGTGCTACATGAAGGTGGTCAACAAGGTGTGCCGAAGGGTCCCTACTCCGATCACTGTAGCAGCCATCTTCACGGTGGACGAGGTCGAGGCCCCTAGTGGAGAAGTCACCCGCTTAAGCGACTTGGACCCCAGGATACCCGAGGAGGAGATCCGAGCACAGCCGGTCGAGGACCTGGTCCCCTACCATCTGGACCCCGAGCATCCGGAGAGGACGGTGATGCTCGGCTCAAGGCTCAACCCAGGTACCCGAGCAGCACTCGAGGGATTCCTCCAGGAGCACAAGGGTGTCTTCGCCTGGTCACACGAGGATATGCCCTGAATCGACCCGGCGGTGATGTGTCATCACCTGAGCGTCAACTCGAGGCATAAACCCGTGATCCAGAAGAGGAGAGCCTTCAACTCGGAGAGATACGCCGCCATCAACGAGGAGGTGAAGAAGCTGCTCGCGACAGGCTTCATCCGGGAAGTCACCTACTCGGAATGGTTGGTCAACGTGGTCCTGGTCAAGAAGACCACAGGGAAGTGGCGAGTCTGCATAGACTACACAGACCTCAACAAGGCATGCCTGAATGACTGCTTCCCGCTTACTCAGATCGACCAGCTCGTAGATGCGACGACCGGGCACGAGCTGCTCAGCTTCGTGAATGCATACTCGGGGTACAACCAGATACCCCTGAGCAGATCCAACCAGGTCAAGACGGCATTCACCACCGACCAGGGCCTGTACTGCTATCAGGTCATGTCATTCGGTCTCAAGAACGCTGGAGCGACCTACCAGCGGCTCATGAACAAGATGTTCGGCCCGCTCATTGGAAAATCCATGGAGGTGTACGTGGATGACATGGTGGTGAAGAGCCGGCAAGCAGGTGACCACATCCAGGATTTCCGGGACTGCTTTAACATCCTGCGGCAGTACCGGATGAAGCTCAATCCGGCCAAGTGCGCCTTTGGGGTGGAATCGGGGAAGTTCCTCGGATTCATGGTGAACCACTGGGGGATCGAGATCAACCCCGCCAAGGCCCAGGCTGTCGTCGACCTACAACCACCGGGAACGACCAAGAAGGTGCAAAGGCTAACTGGGATGATCGCGGCCCTCTCCCGGTTCGTGTCCCGGTCTACCGACAGGTGCTTCCCATTCTTCCAAGCACTCAAGGGCCAAGGTAAGATCAGCTGGGACAATAAGTGCGGGGAAGCCTTCGAAGGCCCGAAAGAGTATCTGGCCAGCCCGCCGCTGCTGTCAAAGCCAATTCCCGGGGAGGTACTGTACGTCTACCTCGCGGTATCTGAGAAGACGGTTAGTTCCGTCTTGATCCGAGAAGAGGACAAAGTGCAGTTCCCTGTCTACTACAGCAGCAAGGCCTTCCAAGGCGCCGAGGGGAGGTACACCCCTCTGGAAAAGTTGGCTCTGACGTTGGTCTCATCGGCCCGCAAGCTGTGGCCTTACTTCCAGGGTCACCCGATCCGTGTCCCGACCAGCTACCCACTCCACCAGGTTCTCCAGAACCCTGAGTTGTCGGGGTGGATCGTAAAGTGGGCCATCGAGCTTGGAGAGTTCGACATCGAATACATTCCATGCGCCGCGGTCAAGGCGCAAGCATTAGCCGACTTTGTGGCCGAATTCACGGGCGCTCCCGAATCGACTCCGGAGTCCTCGGAGAAGGCGGTTGATGCGCCCAGGGAAGACAGCCCGACGGCTCGTGACCCGAACGTCCAAAGGTGGAAGCTATTCGTCAACGAGTCCTCAAACTCGGGGGGCTCCGGGACAGGGCTTGTCCTGGTGAGCCCCGACCAATATAAGACCAGCCAGGCACTCCGCTTCAACTTCAAGGCGTCCAATAATGAAGCAGAGTATGAAGCTGTTATTGCCGGACTCAGTCTAGCCCGAGAACTTGGTGTGCAAGACATCGAAGTGTTCAGTGACTCGATGCTCATTGTTAATCAGGTAACCGGGGAGTTCCAGGCAAAGGAGGATAGAATGGCCAAGTATCTAGACAAGGTGAAAGTCCTACTCAGCCAATTCAAGAGCCAGGTTGTTACCCGGATACCGCGTTCAGAGAACATCGAGGCAGATGCCCTCGCTCAGCTTGCCTCGGGGAATGACCTCGATGGTCTAGTCTCGTTCCCCATTGAATAGCTAGACCAGCAGAGCATCGAGCGAGAAGAGTAGGTCCTCTGTTCTGAGAGCGTCACTACTTGGATGGACCCGATCGTTAGATACCTCGTCGAGTCCCAACTGCCCGAGGATCGAGAAGAGGCTCGGAGAGTCAAGAACACCTCGACAAGGTACACACTCATCAATGAAAAACTGTACCGCCGAGGATACTCTTCTTCCTACCAACGCTGCGTTGGCCCGGCTGAAGCCGAGTACTTAATGAAGGAGATATATAGCGGAGTGTGCGGGAACCATTCGGGGGGAAGAGCCTGGTCTTTCAAGTGCCTTCGACAGGGGTACTATTGGCCGACCATGGGCAAAGATGCGATGGATTTCACTCAGAAATGTCTCAAGTGCCAGCAGTTTGCCAAGCCGATCAAGTCTCACCCTGAGAATCTGACCTCGGTGGTATACGCCTGGCCGTTCTGAAGAGAAAAATAGAAACAAAATGCTTATTTCTCATTAATTCGAATATTGGGCATACATGTCTATATATACTATTCTAAGAAGAAAAGAATGGGAAACTACCCAAATTAGTCTACGATACAAATCCCATGATTAAAGGGAAAGAAATAATTTCCTATCTAAATATATACAATCTGATTTGTTTCCCAAGCTGTACAATTCAACACTCCCCCTCAAGCTGGAGAATAGATATCTTCCATTCCCAGCTTGGAAATAACTTCATGAAATGTTGCACTACTGAGTCCCTTAGTCAAAACATCTGCTAGCTGACTCCCTGATGGCACATAAGCCATGCAGATCAGGCCTTCTTCCAGTTTTTCCTTGTTGAAGTGTCTGTCAACCTCGATATGCTTTGTCCTATCGTGTTGTACAGGATTATGAGCAATGTTTATTGCTGACTTGTTGTCGCAATACAGCTTCATAGGGCCTACCCATTTGATTCTGAGGTCATCTAGGATAATCTTCAGCCACAATAATTCACACACTCCTTGGGCCATTGCCCTAAACTCAGATTCAGCACTAGACCTTGCTACCACATTCTGCTTTTTACTTCTCCACATTACTAAGTTTCCACCAAGAAATGTGCAATAACCAGATGTTGATCTCCTGTCTAATGATGAACCTGCATAGTCTGCATCTGTGTAGGCTTCCAATGTGAGTTCATTGTCCCTTCTGAAGAGAACTCCTTTTTCAGGACTACCTTTCAAGTAGTGTAGCACTCGATGGACAGCTTGTAGGTGTGATTCTCTTGGATCATACATGAACTGACTAATCACGCTTACCGAGTATGCGATGTCTGGTCGAGTATGAGCCAGGTAGATGAGTTTTCCAACCAATCTCTGATACATCTCCTTATCAACAGTTGGTTCCTCCTTCACATCTCCTAACTTCTGATTCGGTTCCATAGGTGTAGCTACTGGTTTACAGCCAAGCTTCCCTGTTTCCTTCAAAAGATCTGTCACATACTTTTGTTGTGAGATAAAAATTCCCTGTCTTGAGTATGAAACTTCAATACCAAGGAAATACTTTAGTCTTCCAAGTTCCTTTATCTGAAACTCCTTCATTAAACAATGTTTCAGATCCTGTTTCTCCTTTTCATCATTTCCTGTGACAATAATATCATCAACATATACTAGGAGGGCTGTCACTCCCCCTGTGGCCGAATGCTTGATGAAGAGAGTATGATCTCCTTGACTCTGTTTATAACCTGTTGCTTTCATTACTTTAGCAAATCTCCCAAACCAGGCTCTAGGTGATTATTTCAATCCGTATAGAGCCTTCTTCAATCTACACACCTTGTTAGCTGTCTCCTTTCCTTCAAAACCTTGTGGGATGCTCATATAAATTTCTTCTTCCAAATCACCATGCAAGAAAGCATTCTTCACATCAAACTGTTGAAGCTGCCAATTGAAATGAGCTGCCAGAGATAACAAATCCTCACGGTGTTCATTTTTGCCACATGAGCAAATGTCTCCTGATAATCAACTCCATAAGTCTGAGTATAACCCTTAGCAACTAACCTCGCTTTATACCTCTCAAGAGAGCCATCAGCCTTGTATTTCAAAGCAAAGACCCATTTGCACCCCACCAGTTTCTTTCCTTTTAGTATATCCACAATCTCCCATGTTTTGTTTTTTTTTTTTCCAATGCATCCACTTCCTCTCTCATAGCATTCCTCCATTCCTTTTTAGACAATGCCTCAGATAAAGTGTTTGGAACAGAAATAGTGTGTAGACTCACAATAAAGTTTCTATAAAGTGGTGAAAAATGCTTAAGGGACACATAGTGAGACAAAGGGTATAAAGGACGTTTGGTGCACTGTCTGGTACCTTTTCTAACAGCAATAGGGAGGTCAAGATCCTGTTTTGGTGTTTCAACAGATTGTACATGCAAATAAGAGTCAGAACTTACCATGTCTTCATTAGCAGGACTCGGGTTATCAGCTTGAACTTGTGTAAGGTATGGAACAGCTGGTTTTCTTGAATACACCAGAGGAAATCTCACAGAATCATAAATACGGACTGACGCTGGAGTATGGACTGGTTTGGGAGAAGACAAAGGTTCGGTTTCTGTTTCTGGGGCTGACACAGGTTCGGCTGACACAGTTTCTGGGATGGCTGACACAGGTTCGGCTTCTGGGGCAACATACTCATTGGAGGGCAGATCAAGAGGCCCAAAAAAATCACAGTCTTTGTCTTCTGTAAGTGAGATCTCCCCCTGAAGATAAGACTGTGAGAAGAATGGTTTATTTTCAGCAAATGTGACATCGGCTGACAGATAAAATTTCCTAGAGGGAGGATGATAGCATTTGTACCCTTTTTGTGTAGATGAGTAGCCAAGAAACACACATTTAATTGCTCGGGGATCTAATTTTCCTCTATTGTGATTGTGAACATGGACAAATGAAGTACAACCAAAGACTCGAGGTATGAGACCATTTGAAGTTCTAACATGTGGATAGAATTTTGCAAGATTTTCCATGGGAGTTGTGTAATCTAATGTTCGTGAGGGTAGTCTATTGATCATGTATGTGGCAGTAAAGACAGCCTCCCCCCAATAAGATTTAGGAACATTCCCTTGGAATAACAATGCCCGAGTGGTATTAAGTAAATGGCCATTTTTTCTCTCGGCAACCCCATTTTGTTGTGGTGTGCTTATACATGATGATTCATGAATAATGCCTTCTTTTTGGAAGTAGGGTGTCAAGATTTGGTTGAAGTAATCTCTTGCATTATCAGACCTAAACCTTTTAATTTTTACCCCAAACTGGTTTTGAATCATGGAATTGAAATTAGGGACAACACGACTTACTTCAGATTTGTGTTTGAGCAAAAATATCCATGTCACCCTAGTACAGTCATCAATTAGAGAAACAAACCATCTAGACCTCGAAATGTTTGGAACTGTGGAAGATCCCCAAATGTCACTGTGAATCAATTCAAAAGGATGCAAACTTCTTTTATTACTAATGGGAAAGGATACACGAGTGTGTTTTGCAATCTCACAAACATCACAATGAAAATCTGTAATATTCAATCCTTTAAACAAAGAGGGAAACATGACATTCAAGACTCTAAACGATGGATGACCAAAACGAAAATGATGAAGCCAAATGGCTTCTTTATTTGAAGAACTGAGAAAAGACAATGGAAAATTATTCATGACTCTTTTTGAAGTACTCGATGTTTCAAGATAGTAGAGCCCGTTCCTTTCCTTAGCAAGTCCAATCTTCCTCCCCGAATCCTGATCCTGAAAAACACAATAAGTGGGATGGAAAATTGCATAGCATCTTAGGTCTTTTGTGAGTTTTTTAATTGAAACAAGATTTGCTGATAGTTTTGGGACATGAAGAACGTCTTTAAGAACAAGAGATGGTGCTATTTGGATATCTCCTAATCCTGCAACTGTAGCCAAGGAACCATTTGCAACAATAATTTTTCTACTATTAGGACACGGAGTGTAAGAACTAAAAAATTGTGAGGTGTGAGTCATATGATCTGTTGCTCCTGAATCAACATCCAGGAGTTGGTCAAGCACTTATCTGAGACATGTAATCCAAAAGGGAATGATGACTTACCTGAGAGTGCCAATGAACATGCACTAGAAGGCTTATCAAGAGAACCAATCAAGCCCCTTAGTTTTTCGACCTCTTCATTGTTGAGTCCTCCTTTGTCTTGTCCCTCACTTTGGTTGGTTTGTTCTGTCATGTGTGCCTGAGACTGAAATCTCTGTTGACCTCCACGGTTTCCCCATTCTCGGCTTGGCGGCTTACCATGCAATTTCCAGCAATTCTACTTTGTATGCCTCGGCTTTTTACAGTAGTTGCACCACAGGTTGTCCTTGCTATCTGACTGCTGATGGTTCCTGTTGTCTCTTTCCGAGAGCTTTGACAGGTCTGCTCTCCCTCTGTCTTGCACCTGGGGCTGTTCAGATTTAGTCACCAAGGCCGAACTATCGGAGATTTGAGGCTCAAGCATTACACTCCTTCGACTTTCCTCTGCCCTTATTAGAGAAATTGTTTCCTCCAATGAAGGTATCTCTTCCCTGCCAAGTATTTGAACCCTAACCTGATCAAATTCAGGATTGAGCCCAGCCAAGAAATCGTATACTTAGTCCTTCTCAATAAAGTTCTTCAAGATGGCAGCATCCTCTGAACACTTCATCTCAAATACCCGGTAGTGGTTGAGTTCTTGCCATAAATTCTTCAATGAATTTGCATATTCTGTCACAGTTTTGTCTCCCTATTTGGAAGCACCTGTCTTCACCTTTATCTCATATACTTGGGCTGCATCACTAGCTTTCGAATAGGTCCGTCGAATGGAGTCCCAAATCTCCTTTGAAGTTGTCAGAAACATACAAGTATCACTGATTGCAAGATCCATCGAGTCCCATAACCATGACATGACCATAGAATCTGCTTCATCCCATGCTTCAAAAAATGGGTCTCCCTTTTTCGGTCCTGTTACAAGAAGATGACTCAGTCTTCCTTTACCCTTCAGATAAGTCTTGACAAATTGAGACCACTTGAGATAATTTTTCTCAGTCAGCCTGTATGTAGCCCGAACATTCTGTAGATCTCCAGTCATTGGGTTTGAATTAACTTCTTTTGATTGGACAGAGGTATTTGTGGTTTCGGAGGACATTATGGTTGGAGAAAGAACAGACAAACAGAGGGGAAGACTCCAGAAAAAACAGTAGATAAATTTCAAGACAAACACAGCAATGAAGGCTGCACAAAGAAACCCAGAAAAAAAGCCTAGAGCTCTGATACCATGAAGAGAAAAATAGAAACAAAATGCTTATTTCTCATTAATTCGAATATTGGGCATACATGTCTATATATACTATTCTAAGAAGAAATGAATGGGAAACTACCCAAATTAGTCTACGATACAAATCCCATGATTAAAGGGAAAGAAATAATTTCCTATCTAAATATATACAATCTGATTTGTTTCCCAAAATTAGGCTATGACATCTGTACAATTCAACACTCCCCCTCAAGCTGGAGAATAGATATCTTCCATTCCCAGCTTGGAAATAACTTCATGAAATGTTGCACTACTGAGTCCCTTAGTCAAAACATCTGCTAGCTGACTCCCTGATGGCACATAAGCCATGCAGATCAGGCCTTCTTCCAGTTTTTCCTTGTTGAAGTGTCTGTCAACCTCGATATGCTTTGTCCTATCGTGTTGTACAGGATTATGAGCAATGTTTATTGCTGACTTGTTGTCGCAATACAGCTTCATAGGGCCTACCCATTTGATTCTGAGGTCATCTAGGATAATCTTCAGCCACAATAATTCACACACTCCTTGGGCCATTGCCCTAAACTCAGATTCAGCACTAGACCTTGCTACCACATTCTGCTTTTTACTTCTCCACATTACTAAGTTTCCACCAAGAAATGTGCAATAACCAGATGTTGATCTCCTGTCTAATGATGAACCTGCATAGTCTGCATCTGTGTAGGCTTCCAATGTGAGTTCATTGTCCCTTCTGAAGAGAACTCCTTTTTCAGGACTACCTTTCAAGTAGTGTAGCACTCGATGGACAGCTTGTAGGTGTGATTCTCTTGGATCATACATGAACTGACTAATCACGCTTACCGAGTATGCGATGTCTGGTCGAGTATGAGCCAGGTAGATGAGTTTTCTAACCAATCTCTGATACATCTCCTTATCAACAGTTGGTTCCCCGGACCACGGAGTTAGTTCTTATGACCGGGCTCCAACCAGAATTGGACGTGCCCGACCAGAACCCAAGACAGTATCTGCCCATGCAGACACCAACTCTTGTGATTCCCGGACCACGAAGTTAGGTCCTATGACCGAGCACCGACTAGGATAGACGTGCCCGACCAGAACCCAAGATTAGATTAGATTAAATCATGTGGTTTCCCGACCAGGTCCCAAGATGGTTGAACCTGGGTCAACTTGAAGTTCACCTAGACCAACCAGGGGGGAAGGGGTACTCGGATAGAACTACACTTGAAAATAAAAAATATTGTCCTCGGAGGGAAATAAAAACAGTAAGTAGACGAAAACAGAAAAGAAAAAGATTGTTCATTGAAAAAATAATAAATACATTGAGGTGGAGGGTACAAGTTGGGCACCCTCAAACCCAAAAAAAAAAAAAAAAAAAGAAAAGAGAAAAAAAGGGCACAAAAATAGGTTATAGTCCAGCTGGTCCGGGAAAAAGTCGCTCATCGAGACGTCAAGTGCCGGAGAGGTCGGCTGGTCCGCCGCGGGCTGCTCGGGGCCTGTAGGCTATTTGGGAGCTTCGGGCTGCTCCGGGTCGTCGAGAACAACTATATTCTCGGGCACCGGGGCAGCGCCGGACACCTCGCCCTCCTCCATGGCCTCCTCGACGGCGGTCTCCTCGGACCACTCGGGAACAAAAGACCAGTTTACCCCGACCAACGATGGGTTGGTCGCGATAAGTCCAGCTTTCATGTCCCTACTCGGGGGCACCCCCTCCTTCTTTTTGCCCTTGCCCAACCTTGCATTCTTCTGCAGCCGGGCAAGGCTCTCCTCCAGGCTTGGGCTTTTGGTCCCGCGACACTCATGGTTAGCCATCGGTTCTGCAAAAATAAATACAAGTTCGTGAGTGCTCGGATAACCAGATAGGAAAGTAAAAATAAATAAACATATATATAGTGCAATGACTTTCGATCCGGAGGCCTCAGGCTGGGAAGAGATCCCGGATAACCCGGTCCATGTCCTCGTCAGTGACCCGAGGACCCTAAGTTCCAGGGGATAGGTTGCCAGACGAAGATCCACGGACCGTGGCCTCGGGCACCCTCCGTAGAACTCCGGATCGATCATCCGTGGTCGCGACGACTGGGTGGCTTGTCCGAGAGCGGTAATGGATGGCAGGCTCGGACATGAGCGCGACCGTAACCTGCGGAGGTAAATTTCTCGGCTGGTCGTCTGGGCGGCCAGAAGAAGAGGAAGAGCCGACCCAATGTTGCCTTAGGCTGATGTCGGCCAGGAGCCCGTGTTGGCTCCGTTCAAGGTCGGTCAGCTCCCGTAGCGCGTCTATCCTCCCTAAAGTTTGTTCTGAGGCATGTGGTGCCCGTGTCCACACATAGGCCCTCCTGAACGCCACTGGGACCCTCTCCGACTGGGGGAGTTCAAAGTAGGACAAGCGCCCGTGTAGCCACTGACAACCTGCGTAGAACCACAAGTGCTTGAACTGCTTGTTGGAGTCCGGGCACCTCATGATGAACGTCCCCTTGAAGCCCTGGAAGTAATAAAACCCCTTGGACGACAGAGCCATCTTCATCCGATAGAGGTTCTGGAAGGTGGCGAAGGGGAGCTTCTCGGTGAACTTCGCCACCCACAAAACGTAGTAGCTAACCAAGACGCGATAGGCATTCGCGTTCAGTTGGGCGGGGGCAACGTTCAGCCTGGTCAGCGCCTGCCTCAGAAACGGATGGAATGGGAGGCATAGCCCTGCTCGGAAGTACTCAGCCGAGAGGGTGATGTAGCCGGAAGGTGGACGGGAAGGAAGGTAGTTTACTCCGGGGACCACAAGGTCCACATTGTCGGGGATGCTAAACTCCCGACGGAGCGCGGCTAGGTACCTCGGCGTGACGGCAGTTGTGAAATAGTCTGCCGTGTACATTGGTCGGTCACCTGCCAATCCGGCCATCTCCGCGTCAGCCCTGCGATACACTTTGACATCATTGATGCGCATCCCCCGGCTACAAGGACGGTCGCGGGCGTGAATATCCTCCCCGGACGGGTCGGTGCTGTCGGATGCCAGATCGTCATCTCGACCAGATGTGTTGGCCTGGCTGGCGGTCCTCTCGGTAGCCTCCTCTCCCTCGGCTGTAAGGTCTACGACTGGAGCCGGTTGGGCCTGGGAGGCCCCGTCTAATTCGTCGACGAATTGACGGTCAGGGGCGGTGCTCGGACCCGCCCGCAGTATCTCCTCCAACCGTGCAGCGCCTGTCTGCTCTCGGCTAATCGGCGTAACAGGGTAGCTCGGGAACGGTATATCCGAGATTCCCGACAGGTGGTCGGGTGTCCGACTCCTTGGGCCCGTTGCCTCTCCAACCGACGATGATCTCGTACTCGATGTCGAAGCCTCGCTCCCCGTAACGTCCACGCTCTCGAACAAGTTGACGTTCTCGGAATCAGATATGTCACTCATTTTGACAAGAAAGAAATTTGTTACGTTCTCGGATGTAGTCGACGCTGGTCTGCTAAGTCTTTCGCTCGGTTGTCCTCGGCAGTCTTCAGCAGCTCTCGACAGAAACTCAATCTTTCGCAAGCGATGGAAAAATGAGGATCACCCCCCCCCCCCCCGGCTATTTATAGGCAAAGGTTTGGCGAAAAATCCGGGCGCGATTTACGAGGCGACGATTCGGTTTCCTGCCAATCACCCGCGTCAGGTTCAAATGTCGAAGTTTGAAAGTTTGAAGTGTCGTTCTGCCTTCCCACCTATCCCATGACGACACGTGGCACCATCGACACGTAGCATCAGATAGTGTCTCCCCGAGAGCTATCCGTTGTCCGAGAAGCCGACTGCATACCGACTACGAGAATAAGGTCGAGTATAGAACAAGCAGACGGTTACATGAGCATCCCTGGCCACGTCCGTCCAGAGATGCTGGGGGGCTTATGTTGATGTCGTAATTTGCTCCGACCACAAAGCACCAGTTCCGACCACGCTCGGCGACGTGCAGTTCCCACCTCCTCGGATATGGGTCGAGTAGCCGGACGTCGGCCGACCAGAAACATTAGCCTACCACATCCCACGGCCCTGCGAGAACGAGCTGTGTACTCATACAAGATTGTGCTTCGAGCACCCGATCCGAGTAGTAGATCCCAGACTGGCATGGGTCTTCTGGGCCCACATTCCACCTCACCTCACAGCTGGCGCCAACCCTGTCCTTGTACCCATCAGCTACAGGCGCCGCCCACCTACTTCTGCAGAACATCACATCATCACCCGCCGCCACCTATTCTGACAGAACCTGCCCGTGCAGGTGCCGGCGATAGCCACCTTTCTGTTCCCTACGTTGAGTCAGACCCCACGTGGCGTCGTCCATTGAGCCAATAGCCCCTGCAGGTCTAAACCCTAGCTACCCACCGGATACCCTAGGTAGCCGACCCGACCGGGTTGCTCCGAGCACCCGAACCCGGGGAGGGCGCCTATAAATAGAGAAAAAGTTCACTAATCTAGGTATGGTCATTTTCTGCCTTGCCAAAACTCTGCCTCTCCCTACGCTCACCAGTTTTCTTCCTGACTTAAGCATTGGAGTGCCCGCAGCAGACACCACACCGGTGTCCCCATCATTCCGAGGTGCTTCCATTTTGCAGGTGATCGACGGCGGAGTGACTGGCCTGTTCTGACCGGACAACCCTACTACATTGGGTGTTGCTGCCGGAGGCATTTTCGGCATCAACATCATTAGTTTTTATTTTATTGTTCTTTTCAATTATGTTAGATTAGGTTTGTTTTTAGTTAAGGATGAATTCAAAACCCTAGACATGATTTATAATTCAATTATTTAGATTTAATTTCCATACATCTGATGTATCATGAAACTTTTTTTTCATGATGTGAATTAGGGGCCAATTAATCAAAAAAATAAGTTTGCGGACTAAACGGTACCTTCATAACGAATTCAAGGATCATCATAGCAATTTACCTTTTTTTTTAGCACTATTAAATTAAGATATCAAATATCAATGTATGTGCTGGTTTTTTTTTTAAAAATAATGTTTGTGTTGTTGTTTGTTTAAAAATTAAAAAAAAAATTCAAAATCAAGAAAGAAAAAAATGTATATTAGAGACCAAATTCTCATCTATTTAGGAATTCAGGGGGTATTTTATATAGTAAAAAAAGGGATAAAATTGTGGTAGAGTCTCTTCTAGAGTAACTATCGGTAAAACTCTTTTTTGAACCGTTAAAATTTAATCGAACGGCTGATATATTGTTGGTGTATCATAATTACCATACACCTTACCTTATCTTACCCTTTCCCACCCCAATCTTCTCCGTCGCCGGCGACCCCCCAACGTCGGCGACCACACCCCAGCCCCCCCAAGCTAGGCTCGGCCGGCCCCCCACCCTCTCGGCCCCCATTCCCACCCCAGTCCCCCCCTACCCAGGCCTCCCCGGGCCCCCCGGCACCCGGGGGTGTCGGGAGGGCTGGGGGTGGTCCGGGGGGTGGGGGGGGTGGAGGCTGGGGGTGCCAGGGCTGGGTGAGGGTTGGCTGTGGCTAGGGCTTGGGGTGGGGGGTGGGGGGGGCGGGGGTGGTCACCAGTGGCACGGAGAAGGTTGCCGGCGACAGAGAAGACTTAAGGTGAAAAAGGTAATATGAGGTAAGATATATAATAAATATGATACACTAATAATATTTTAACCAATTAAATTTTAATAGTTTAAAAAAAAAACTTTATCGATAGTTACACTAAGAGAGGCTCTACTACAGCCTCTCCGGTAAAAGAAAAAAAATGTTTAGAAGAATAAATTCTCATCCACTAAAGATTTTAGGGAGCATCAGAACATTTTATCAACCAAAAAAAAAATAATAATTAAAAAAAGCCCGGCGACACCTGCTGTAGACTTGTATACTACCTGGTGACCCCGGTAACAAAATCAAAGCAAATCTGTTTTTGGTGGGTTCCATCACTGGTTTTTCCAGTTTATAATAAAAGACCCACAAACTCCATTTGAAGCCACTCCCTGTTAATGGTTTCCAGGGAGTAATTGATTGGATCTGGGGATTAAGGTAACATAGATGAAGCATAAAGTAAGATCGGTAAACATTAGTGTATAAATTAATTATTATAATTATTATGGACTATTCAGATGGAGAAGAGGAGGCCGGGCAGTCGCAGCGGCGGGCGGAGTGGTCGGACTTGACTCCTCTCCCCCAAAACGACGGCCCAAACCCTGTCGTTCCGATTGCCTACAAGGACGACTTCACTGAAACCATGGACTTGTTCCGAGCAGTTTTCCATGCCCAAGAGCGATCTCCTCGTGCTCTCTCTCTCTCTCTCTTCTGACGCCATCTCTCTCAACCCCGGCAATTACACTGTCAGTCAGTTTTGTTTCTTTTTCTTTCTTCTTTGCTCTGCTCTCTGTCGTTTCCTGTTCCTTCCCAGAAAATATATATATATATATATGTAATATTTTTTTAAAACTAAATAATCTGTTCTTTTGTAGGTGTGGCAATTCAGGCGTGTGATTCTTGAGGCTCTTAATGTTGATTTGCTTGGCGAACTGGATTTTACTTAATCCATTTCCAACGGAAATTCCAAGAATTATCAGCTATGGTCTGTCTGTCCTTCATTCATACTACTCATTTCTCTCTCTTTCTTTTATTACCTTTTCCCTTTCAGATCCAAGTTTTTGTTTTTTGTTTTATTGTTTTCTTCCCTACGTGATAGTTAATTTTCTTAATTTGTTTCTCTCTCGATTTGTCAGGTTAACATCTTCACAAAACCTGATCACATAATTTCATATCTCTAATTCCAACGATATAATAATCTTTCCGGTTCTTATGAGACTACTTTGGCTTTTGTTTTAGTTGTGGTGATGCCTATACATAACCAGAAAATTTTAGACTTTACCATTTAATCTAGTGGTCTTGCTTTTTATTTTATGTAGGTCCTGGTCTGCGGATCATATACTTTACCATTTTTTGGGTAGGCATCATAGACGATGGGTCGCTGAGAAATTGGGAGCAAGTGCTACGAGCAAGGAGCTTGAGTTCACCAAGAAGATATTGTCTCTTGATGCTAAACATTATCACGCTTGGTCCCATCGACAGGTTTCATTTGTCTCTGCTATTACTGCCATTTAAGTATTTCTACTGGCTTTTTTTTTTTTGTTTTTTTTGTTTTTGGTTTTGAAGAATATTATTATTCATGTTGTTGTTGGTTTCTAATGATAACTGCAGTGGGTTCTTCAGTCACTAGGTGGGTGGGAAGACGAACTTAACTACTGTGATGATCTCCTTCAAGATGACGTTTTTAATAATTCTGCTTGGAATCGGGTGCACTTCTCACCAAATTATCATCTGTCTTCTTCTTTACTCAAATATGTGTTCTTTGTTACAAAGTTTTCCGCAAATGATGTGTGAGAATTATCTGTTCCAAAAAAGCAATATATATTATCCATCCACTCGTAGTCTCACACACGTCACCAACTAATAGCATATGCCAATTTCCCTTTAGGAGAGAACAATTTGACTGCCATTCATATTAGTTGTCAGTTTAGCAAAATTAAGTGTTATCTTCATAGTTGGTGTCTTTGTTTGTGACAGAGATATTTTGTCATTACAAGATCTCCGGTTTTGGGAGGCCTGAAAAATATGAGAGAGTCTGAAGTGAATTATACTGTTAGAGCCATCATTGCCCGTCCTGAGAATAAGAGCTCATGGAGATACCTTCGAGGGCTTTACAAAGATGACAACGTATCTTGGGTGAATGATTCCCAAGTTTCTTTGGCATGCTTGAAAGTTTTGAGCACCAATAGCAGCCATATCTTTGCTTTAAGCACACTTTTGGATCTTATCTCCCATGGGTTCCAACCAAGTCGAGAGTTCATAGATGTTCTAAATGCTTTAAGTATTCAGGACTCAGACTATGACTTGGCAGAAACAGATGATTCGGACTTGGCTAAAACAATTTGTACCATGTTGGAATGCGAGGACCCGATTAGAGCTAACTATTGGTGGTGGCGCAAGAGCAAGCTTCCTTGAGCAGGTTGATAATGTTGTTAGCTCTTGCGTTCTCTGTGATTTTCTTAAGCTTTTCTGTAAAAGAAGGGTTTGTTTTTGAATGATTTAAGTGTTGACAGACGTTGAAAAACACCATTAGATTCCCATCCAGGATTTGAGTTTAGTGCCATGTTAAGTTGCTGTGAACAATAATAGGCATTTGTACACTTTCAAATGCTGGAGAAAAACCAAATGGCGTTCTGACTACGTCTTGTATGTGTAATACTGGACGGTCATACTTGATTCCCAAAGACATGAAAAATGTTATGATCAAGTGTTGATGCACCTGAAATGGTTTCATTTTTGTTGGATATATCTAAACATAATGGCTGATTATTGTTTAGAATCCTGACGAAAGAAATAACAAGTTCGAGGTTTGTTGTGAATTCTGATAGACAAATTTATGGTGTTTGTAGCATTTTCTGGTGCTGGTGTAGAAAGGGAAAAATCACTGAGCGTTATCTCCCTTCCAAGCAAAGAACTGAAAGTTTCTATTTTACCAAGTGACAAACATGATACCAAATATCCGTCCAACCATACCAGATTGGATTAAATTAGTTGACACTTGTAACTATTCTGCTTTTAATTGTTTTGAAGATTTGAAAAGAGTTATGTTTTTCTCAGTGACACAATTCATAAATTTATACACTTGATTTACTCAACGTTTGCATAGGACTAAATACGGATATAAATTTTTTTTTTTTCCACCATTGCACCTATACTTATCACAGAGTTATAATTTACACCCTAAACTTTTAATTTTGATAATTTGCACTTTCAATTTACAATTTGTAGCAATTTACCCCTAATTGATAATAATGTAAGTCTTTTGAAGGAAATTAATATATGATTTGTACATAAGTCGTTTATTAATAATATGAACGATCGTTTTTATCTATTTTAACCAAAACTTATTTAGATTAATCTTTACTAAGTATTACCTGAGTAGAAAACTATGAATTAACTTTTTTTAAATATAAATTATTGTTAATATCGATTAAAAAGGACTTTTTATATTCTTAATTATTAACCTATATGTAAGTTATGTGTCAATTTTCATAAAAATTTAACATTTTTATCAATTAGGGGTAAATTGCTATAGATTTATAAGTTTAGGGTATAAATTGTCAAAATTAAAAGGTCATGATGTAAATATAACTATGCGATCAAATCAAGGTGCATCGATGTAAAAAAAAAGCCTTTATTTTTTGTTAATAAAAGGGCATAAAATAAAAATTTGAATGGATCCATAGTTTCTATATATATATATATATATATATATATAAATGTTAGGGATACCAACTTTTGAATACCAATTTACATGATATATGAGTTATCATTTTTTCATTAGTAGGTGTTTAAAATATTGTCACATCAATTGATTGCAACAATTAATGAAAATATGACATGTGAATTGATACTCAAAAAATTAATATTAAAGTTAGTGTTCCTAACATTATTCTTTTTGCAATTCAGGGCCCGCCAAGCTATGAAAGCTAAATAGAGCAAGTTTTATGGTTCAATGCCAAAGCTTTGAAACTAAAATAGATGTCCTAAAATATTAGAAGACAATATTAAAGAATTTAATGAGTTATAGAATTTTTTTTTTCTTGGTTTCTCATTCAATCTACTCACATATTTCCAAGTTGCCTAATTTCTTCCATATACATATTATTATAAGAGTGCCCGCATCCTCATCTCAGAGTTTATTTTAACCCATATACATGTCTCTATTATCATATGTATCTTATAGGACTGGTACCAATAGATAAATAAGAATGTCAAACCTAATATTACCGTTTTTTTTAATTAAAAATCATTTTGTTAGCAAGACACAAGACGACCAATAATTAAAAAAAAAAAAAAAACGAAGAAGAAGAACGAAAGAAATAATGAAACGAGACATTAAAAAGCTCTACTGTCATAAGCTCTAAGCAGGGGAAAAAAAATATTTACCAAAAAAAAGCAGGGGAAAAAAAAAAACGTTAGTACATGAGGAAACAAGCTAGACTGAAAAAAAAAAAATAAATAAAACATAAATAAATAAATAAGCTAATGGTTCCTGTGTTGTTTAGGATAGGCAAGTCAAGACAGGAATAGATAGATCAATCGCAAAAGAATTAATTGTTCTTTCACCATTCCATTTTCGCTAAGAGACGAGAACGCGAAAATGTAATTAAAGAGGGAGATAAAGGGAAAAAAAATTTAATGACAAAAAGTGGTAAAGAGGGGAAAAAAAAGAGAGTTGAATTTTATAGGAAAAGTCGTAAATAACTATTATTGAGATACTAACAAAGAAAGTATACACATTCAATAAAAAAAAAAAAAAAAAAACACAAGTATAAACCAACATAACACTAAGAAACTAGTAATATCATCTACTCATATTGTACCAATTCATGACAATACTAATTTAAGGTGGGGTGGGGATTTCTAGGGAAATTATATACTCATATTGTACCTATTTATCTATTAAAAAAAATCAATGCATATTTCATTTATTTTTTAAAAAATAAAATTTAGCAACATAATCACTAGTTTAACTAAAAATAAAACTAAAATCTAAAATAATAATAATAATAAATTCCAAATTCTAATTCTTTTTGCAAACCAACCCCCTCCCATTTTTGAAGGTGTTTTCCATTTATATTTATATAAAAAAAAATTAGGGAATTTCTACAACTGAAATCAAACTGCCCTATATTGCAAGCCAGTGTCCGTCACCCTTTCACCGCTCCCCTACCCAACTAATTGTGTTTTGCGAGTCCCCCTCTGTCGCGAGTAGTCAAGTCCTCCTTATCATGAGCAATCGAGCCTCTACTGCCACTCTAGTCTTCGAGCTCTCACCGCCATCTGAGCTGTGAATCCCCCATCGCAACAAGGGCCACCGACACCCCCTCCCCCCTGGCAGATTGTCCTTTTTTTTTTTTAATTTGTGCTTGAATAATTAGGTTCTATTTTAATTTGGTGATCCTTAATTGGATTTAAATAAAATGGTGTATAATTTTTACTCTATCAATGGGATAAAATTGCCCCATTGTAGAAGTCCTCAAAATTCAAAACTTTTATCAAAATACTCTTGGCAATGGATGATCATGTTGATCACCAAAAGTGGTATGGTAGATTACCAAAAGTATTCTACCATAATGACTGGAGTCCATGTCGATTACCAAAAGAAGTCTAGTGGATTACCAGATGTACTCTACCATAATAACTTTTTATCCAGCGGGGGTAATGATAAGTTAGTTTTATACTAATTAATTGGGTACTTTTAACTTATTATTTTGTTAGTTTTCAATTTGTTTCTAGGTTCTTTCACTTCGTTTTATTCTCTTTTGTAGGATTTAGGTAAAAAGGTGGGTTCATTATTTTTTGGTGCGATTGGAGCTAAAATGGAGCATTTGGCATACTTTGGTGTGAAGTGTGTGTTTTTGAAGATCATGGGCACCTACGCATAAATTTTATGGGCGCCTGGGTGCTTGAATTGAGTTTTTCAGTACAAAAACCTGAGAGCTTAAGGCCTAGGCGTTATTTCAGTAGCGCCTGGGTGCTAAAAGAGATTTCCGTCTACGTAACTTAGAGTGTAGGTGCTGATAAATGTGTGCCTAGGCGCAGATTGTTGTTCCTCAAGCAAGCATGCATATAACAATTTTGTGCCTAGGCACAGAAAAAAGAAGGCCTAGGCACCAGATGTGGGATTATGCGGGATTCTTTTTGATTCTCCAAATTTGTAATTCAAAAATCAAATATTTCGGACCATGGCTATAAATAGAATCCTTTTAGGGTTCCAAAGGAGGTTTTTTCGGCAGAAAATTGAGGAGTGAAAGAGAGGAGAGCAATTGGTGAATTGGAGAAGAAGAGTAGCAATTCCAGAGACGGAGCGCGGCAATTCTGATTCATAAACCAGTTCTTTTCCTTTTCTCATCATGTTTAGAACTTTATTTAGGATTTTGTTTAGCTTCATTATGAACTAAATTTCTTTTTCTAGGGCTACAATGTAGCCGGATTATGAATGTTCAAATTCATCATCGTTTAATTCAATTTTGATATTTATTCGTAACTATGCTGAGTGTTTAATCTATTCTTAATGCTTGTGAAAGTGTGCGCGTCTTTTTCCATTGCTTTGTGATCCAATTTGAGACTGAGAAATAATAGTTGGATTAGACTTTGATTAAATACCATGCGTCGTAGGATAGAGATATCTATGAGGCTTGTGTGATACTATGAATTTCTTAATAAATCATGATAGGTTTGCAGTTTGAGACCGAAAGGTGAAAACTGGCTTGTTGTGATAGTTTGCTAATGCTTGAGAAAGATTAGTGATTACATTAGGGAAGTTTGTCATCAGTATAGGAATAAGCATTGGGTGATTAAATTTGGTGCTTTGAGCAGGATAAATCCGGTGAAATTATAAACCTTAGATATCCTAATATATGGAATTTCTCCTTGCTAAACTCGTACGTTGTGTTTATTTTAATTTGCTTTATTTTTTTTTTTTATTGCATCTTGTAAATTTATTATTCAAATAGAATTGGGATTAAAGTAATTCGGTACTTAGTAGTAAATAGTCCTCGTTGGAAACGATATCTTTTATCACTTTATTACTTGAACCGGCTCGTGCACTTACGAAAAATACCTTTCAGATAATTTTGTAAAGACGTATTATGTTAACCCTTGACTTATCTGACAGGAGGTCAAAAATTTTGAAGCCAGTATAGATAAGATAGTCTTTTACAGGTGTGCTTTTAAGATGCAATCTTCAAAATTATCTTATGAAAAAGAAATAAACCAATAAAATAAAAGCCAACACATAGAAGCTGAGAGAGTATATTCTCCTATATTTCTACAAACTCAATTTCCAATTTATGGAAATACATTAAGGCCCTGTTTGGGGCAATGCTTCTAGACAGTAAAATGTCATATGGGTTCAAAACTCCCAAGTCTACATCAAACTTTCTCTCTCTTCCATATATTAAAAAAAAAAAAAAAACTTTAAAAGTACATAACTTTCTCATTTCAAATCGAAATAAAAATGATTCTTATGTCAAAATGCTCAAAACGACGAAATGAATAAGACAAGATTTATTTTGCTATTTTTTGAATACATTTGAAATGTTTGCACTATTTTCTATGTCACAGAACTTTTTCAAAAGTATTATACTAAAAACACACATTTCTAACCCAACCTCTAAAAACCGTCTCTAGACGTTCCCTAAACCGTCTCCACACATTTCCCATAACTATATTTAACTCTATTCAAATAATATGTCATGACACTAATATTGCTAAAATCAGGATGACATCCCAAGCATGTTTAATTCTCATAGGATTACCTTTGTTTGATTCTCATAGGATTTCCTTTTTGTATTAAGATATGTAAGATATAATATATATATATATATATTGATGTAAAACTTGTGCATTTATACATCATTTTAATGTTTGTGTCATGAAATATTAGAAATATATTTTAGACCAAATTTATGTAACTTCTGTAATTTTTTTTTCGATCTTTCCACCGATATCGAGAATATCTCCGAAATTTTTATACAATTGCACTACCTATATTTCCATCGATACATTGGTATATTTGGATGTATCGACCTTTGAATGTACAAGCAGGAGGTGGGTAAGAATACTTCATCACTTTTATTGACGGTTATCTAGATACGGATATGCGTATCTACCGCATAGGAAATTTGAAAATTTTAGGAAGTTTTAAGAATTCCACTACTACAAAAGTTGGCTTAGACAACGGAAAATACATGACGGTTTTACAAAACCGTCATCTAAAACTCAATTACACAACGGTTTTTCAAAACCGCCGTGTAATCTCTATGATTACACGACGGTTAATAGCCGTTGTGTAAACTTTAGACGAAGGTTAATAACTGTTGTTAAATCTACAATTTTTACTAGTGTTCGAAGCTGATTTTGGGATTTTCAATTTTTGGTGTTGATAAGCTTGACGATCGATTATTGATTGTGTGGTTCTTTGAGATTTTGGAAAATAGTTTAAAATTAGTACCTTCATAGTAATGATGATGATCTTGTGCATGGTTATGTTAGGGTAGTAATAGAAAGATACATGAAACTTTTTAAAAAGAAAAGTTTATGTTTCTAAAAAAATATTACAAACTTTATGGACTTAACGCATGAAATTACGGTTTGGCATGGAATGACTTTGTTATGGTATGATACTAGAGAGTCTAATGTATTGTAGTCTCTAAAAATGTTTGAGAAGGAAGTTTGATGGTTGATCTAATAACTTGGAGTAAAGTTTGACATTCAAAATGTCATTTCATGTGCTTTGTTTAAATAGTTATATGTAATCTTGGCTTTGGAGTAATAAAGACCGAAACTTTAAGAATCTAAAAGACATGTATGAAGACAGCAAGTAGCCCTAAGATCCCCTCTAAGAAAGCGAATTTTAGGGGTTAGAAAGTGAATTTGACAAAATAAAACTTGAAGATTAATAAATGAAATCAAAGAAACAAGTTATTGCATACATAAAGATTACCCATAAAATCATTAATTAAGGAACATGAAATGAAACACGAACAAATCATATAAAGTATTACATTATAATGCACCACTCTATCATAGTACAACAAGGAGTGTGGGGATCGTCAACACGTTCTCGTTCCACATCATCAATGTGTTCTTGTTTCACATCGTCCTCCACTGATGGCGGTGGATTGGTTGGATCCTTTTCAAACTTGTTGACATGTTCAAGGTATGTGTCCATACGCGGAGTGGCAAATGTTCGCACCTTCTCCATATCATCACCTCTTGTAGCATAACGCTGGCGCTCATGAGAAGTCTCGAAAGACATTGCATAAGGAATCCCTTTTTCTTTGTAGTCGTTTTCTGTTTTTGTAAAGTCCGAGATATGTTGCAGCTCATATATCAACGTCTTAATCAACTGGCTTAGATCATCTACGTTAACACCCTTAAGCGAGTTCATGGCTTCACCCACCTTATTCCCAGCTTTCTCGTTGTCAGCCACGAGTCTTGCTTCTCTTACACTATCTACAGTTTTGAGACGGTTCTCCTCAAGAATCAAATTTGGCATCTCTTTGTCCATGACTTTCCCAGTGCGGGTTACGATAACGGTTATGAGAGGGGCTTTCATTGGTCGTTTCTCCTTACCAGCACTGCATGGACACGATTTAATATATATATATATATATTATTTTTATTTATACATAACATCTAACAATATAAAAGAAGTGTCAATCTAACTTAGTGTTCACCAACTTTCAACCAAAACGCTCGTTTTGGTTGTTTTTTCTTTCCTTCTCTCTCTTTTTTTTTTTTGTATTTTTTTAAATCTCATAAATGTATTTTTAATTTTAAATCTGTATAACAAAATATTTTTATTATAAAATAATTTTCTTCTTTTATTGTCCCTGGTCAAATTTTTTTTAAATCTCCTATTAATTTTCTTTTGACAAATGTATCTTTATTTAAACATTATTTTCTTTCTCATATATTTTAGTTAACTTTCTATATAACTGTTTCGTTTGTTTGTTATTCAAACATTTTGTCCATTTATTTTGATCATTTTATGGTTTTTTTTTTTTTTTTTTGTTCTTTTGTCTAAAACCTTACATTTTCTCTCCTTTCTGTTAACCCCTCTTTAAATAATTATTTTTTTAATATATCGTCACTTTTTCCTTCTATTTTTCTCATTATAATTTTTTTATTTTCTTTTAATTTATTTATTTTTAACTATATCTTAACGAAGGAATTTTTATTTATAATTTATTTACACCAAAATGAATTTTTTTTTTCTCAAATACATCTTTACTTAAAAATCCTTTTTACTTAAAAAAAAAAAAAAAAACTGCACGTGCTTATAAACTAGTACATCTATATATATCAATTCGTCAAATCAAAATGACCAAAATGTTTATGTATATGTATATATATATATATATATATAATTGTAATTAATGTAATTAAAATTTAATACCACCCACCTATACGTGCATGTGACTTGGAGTACCTGCTGGCTTTTCTTGCTATCAACTTTGGGGAGAAGAAGGTCCACCAGGACCTTGCGTACCTCATTGTTGTAAAGTTCATCAAACAAAATGGTTACGGAGCGGTCGGTCACAGTTTTTGGATAGTTTCCGGCAGACACTTTGTTGATCTTCGATTGATTGTCGACTTGTGTGATGGTCAGATTTAGGTCTTGAACTAATACAGTTAGAAGCCCACCCAAACACTGGGCAAATGCTTTGCTCAAGTCATTTGATTCTCCAACAACTGAGAACGTTCCTCCTTTGCTATTATTTGCAATGTCGTTTAACACCTGTATGTATATAAATCGAACTAACAAATTAGTATACATGAATTAATCAGTAATTAAAATAGTGACGAACATGAGACATGACCAGTAAGGGCATGTGTCCTAACTGAAAAAATGAAAAAGTAAAAATGAATATGTAGTTTTGAGGGTAAGCCACACTAGTGCTCCCACTGTATCAACTTTTCTAGTTTGGGTCTGAATTTTTTTAATTTTATTTTTCAGTTTCCAGTTTCAACTACGTACCATTTTGTTTTTTCCTTTCTATATTCATCTTATTCCTTGTCCTTTCATTCTCTAGTTTTTCTTTATAAAAAAGTATGATTATGGATAATATCGTAGAGATTTATGAACTTTATAATTTTAGGAGATTAGTTTTAACATCAAGATTTATATTTTGTTTTTATACTTAAGATATTGTTTTGAAATACGTAACAAAGTTCGAGGGACAAACTATTTTATGCTAGTAATTTTGTAAAAACAAAAACAAAAAAAGAAGAAAGAAATCAGTAGATAAATGAACAACTTAGTTGTATATAATAAGAGTGATACTATATGGATTATAAGATTACCATTTAAAGCATATAACCTGTTGAGGACAATGATAACATGTTATTTATAGATTTTTTTTTTCAATAATTTTAGTTTATAAATTTTGTTCTTGTGTATGCCTTGTTAAGTTCAATTCTTGGATCCGTCCTACAATTTTTGTAATATATGTAAAAACTAATTCAAAGATTATTTCAACGTAACGCACATACATCTGGTTTCATGTCTTTGCCAAAACCGAATGTGTGCACTGCAAAGTTGCCAACCTGAACCTGGCAAGCATCATCGATGTTTTGGTCACCGTCAGACATAAGCATGATGGCACCCACACGACTGTCTTTAAGACAGCGGTCATTGAGCACTTCTACGCCAATTTTAAGGCCAGCGGCAATGTTTGTTCCACCGTCAGCATCCAAAGCATTGACCTGCTTTATAATATCTTCCTGAGATTTGTCAGTTATCTGACGCAATGGGAACAACCTCGTGGAGCCATGAGAGAATGTGACAACCGATAAACGATCAACCGGGCTAAGTTTCCGGACGAGGAATTGCATTGCTATTTTCAACTTTACTATCTTTTCAAAGTCATTCATGCTTCCGCTGACATCTAAGACCGCCACAAGATCCAGTGGGGATCTGTCTTCGTTGTCTCCTGACGCCGTAAGCTCCAGCAACACCTTCAATTCTGTTTCTTCAAGTGGTGCCTCCGCCTGGTGGATGACTTTCAGCTGTGTTTTTCCCGGTTTGTATGCTTTAGGTTTTCTCCCCTGGTAACATATACATATATATACATATTATATATATATATATGTATAAATATAAAGAAGATAGAAGTTTAAGGATGATTTTTAACTAGATAATAAGAAGCCTTGGAATCACTTTTTTAGTGCTCATAAAAATGATTAATTCTGAAAAATGTGTATATATATATATATGTATGTATGTATGTATGTATGTATGTATGTACGTACCTGAGACATTTTGGGGTTCAACCATCTGCTCATCATCATTGAATGTCATTTTGCCAACAGAACTCTGATATAGAGCTAAACTTTCAACCTACAATATAGAGCTAGCTAGAGAGAAGAAATAATTGAATTATGAACATTCTTTTCGCATACACCAAACACGCTTGAGTTTATATCCAATAAATAATAAGAAGTTAATTCTCTTCAACAAAAGCTTGAACCCTAAAAATAAATAAGTAAATAAAATTCCAAAAAATTCACTTCTCGTTCTAAGTAATTTGGATTATTAAAAGGCCCTATCGCGATTTCTTTTCTGTTTGAAAGGGATGGCATAATCTTTAAAGATCAAAAATTGAAAATCGGTGATCATCATAATATATTAATGCATACTGCAGCAAAATGAAAAGCATTAAAAACAAAAAAAAATGGCTGTTGGCTGGACTCACGGCTGGTGAAAAGAAAAGAAGAAAAGAAGGCGAAAAAAAAAAAGAAGAAGAAGAAAGAGAAGGAGAAAAAAGGTAACAAGTTTCTCTTTACTATTCTCTTGCTTTAATTTTCTTAGATTAGATTAATTATTCCTAATTTTAGCAGTCCTTATGGGTTCGACCTCGTTATTCTTAAATCTATATTCTAATTGTGTGCGCTCATTAGTGTAATTAAATTTTAATTAAATTTGCACAGCAATGAGAAAGTCGAACATCAAAACACTGGCCTTTCGAAAGCTCTTTCTCACATAGAAATAATATAGGAATATCCGGAGATATTATAACATTTGCTAACCTGATAAAACGCCGAGACAATTTCACCAATAAGGAGAGATGATGACGAATCAAGGGCGAGGGTCGAGGGAGAGGTAGGATTTCTGTACTCTGGTGGCGAGGATTGTGATATCCGAACGGTAGTTTTTTTTAGATTGTCTGCTTTATATTTTTTTAACTACATAATATATATATATATATATATATATATTTAGAAAGAAGAGAAAGATATCAAGTAGCTAACAAGGTATCAAGCTGGGAAAAGAGGTGCTTACTGTAGCAAAATACTTTTCTTGAGTAATATATATATGTTCGTCACAAGCAAATTTAGAAAAGAAAAGAATGATCACCGCCACAAGTAACTTTTGCTTTTGACGGTGACGGAGGTCATTATTTTCTTTACAAGCAAACTTAGAAAATAAAGAATGACCACGTCACAAGCAAACTATAGTTTGTGATGACCAGAAATAAATTAATCAAGAAAAGCATTTTGCTGCAATCGGCACCTCCTTTTCCGGTTTGATATCTTGTTAGCTTCTTAATATCTTGTTCTTCTTTCCATAATTTCATATATATATATATATATATATATTCATATATATATAAAAACAAGTAAAGCAGACAATCTAAAAAAAAAAAAGAACTATCTTTTTAATATCACAACCCTCGCCATTAGAGACTAGAATCCCTCGACCCTCATTGTCGTTTTATCACCGTCCCTTCTTCTTGGTGTCATTGTCTCAGCATTTATCAATTTAGCAAAATCAGGTTGATAATCTTATGAAGTAAAACCATAAACAATAAAGAACACGTGAAGGGAATTAATCGAATAAAAAGAAAACTACTTCATTAAATCCTCAAAGACTTGATGGAATTCAAAGCAAGAGAATACTTAAAAATTGCCATAGAGAGGAACTTGTTTTCTTTTTCACCCTATCCTTCCTCCTATTTTTTCCCCTCTTTTTCTTTCTTTTCTCCGGCCGTGAATCCATCTAGCCGCTTTTTTTTTTATTTATTTTATTTTTATTTTTTATTTTTATTTTTCTTATTTATTTTTCTTCATTTATAAAAGGCATTAACTTAGAGAAATTACTTAAAAAATCACATTTTTTTTCATCTGTTGACTAAAATGATACAAATTCCTCATTCTTGACCAACATAACACAAATTTTAGCTAACTTTAGTTTAACTTTGTGTCATATTAGTGCAATGGTCTTTAACTTTGTATCACTCAAGTGCTTTCCCCTTGTTAATTATGCCCCGTTTGATTCACATTCGGCTCCTGATCAGTGGTTGGGCTTTGATTTTTGCCCAATTTCAACTCGAGTCCAATGGCAGTTTGTATTTATTCAAATGCCAAATGCCATAAGAATGAAAAGTGGATTGAATTTTGTCATAGTTTTTTTTGGAAGAAAGAGGGAAATAGCATATTTTATATAAGAGTTAGAAAATTATACCATAATTTTTCAAGTCGTTAAAATTATAGCATATTTTGGATTTAGTTACAGTAAAATACCAAAATTGGCCTCCTCTTCCTTCATGCACCTAGTCATCACCTCCATGCTCGCCAGACCTCAGAGCCTTGCTGGATTCACAGTTGCATTGAGAAGAGTCGCTGGCATCATCCGCGCAGCTTCCGGGAAGCGGGACTATCGCAATCATGGACCTCAGCGTCATCAGCTAGGACGCCAACGTCGACCAGTCAATGTCACCCTCGAAATCGAGGTGAGCTCCTAGCGAACCTGTACGATTTGTTGTCTTCGAGAGGAATCTCTGGGATCTCCATGAGAAATTCCTGGATCTTAGTAAAATCCGGCCTTGGCAAGCACCCACACTACCGACGGCGAACTCGTTCCGACGTGGGTCTCTATCCGGAATGCACAATGGCATGATCTCCCACGCAACGGTGTCGCCTCCTTTCGACGATGACGACAGGTCCACCACGACGACGACAAGTCCGGCGCCGATCTCTGGTTTTCTCCACAAGATCTAGGGTGAAAATTGATTTGGGTTTTTTTTTTTTTTTTTTCTCATTTGGGGGTTAGGTTTTCTAATTTTTTGGGTTAATTTGTAATTTTATAAATCTACATAACATTTGGTAAATACAAATAATATTTGGTAAATACAATGTTTGCCAAAATGGGAAAGCAATTTTATTGTTATTTGTTTGTGTAAATTAAATATTTCTAAGGAAATCCATTATTTACTGGTATTTTAATATGAAAAACAAAATCCGGTATTTAAAAAAAAAATCTTTTAGACGTTTCATTAAAATATGGTATTTCCAAGTAAACCTGGTATTTTCAAAACATTTTTAATTTATTATATTTCATTAAAGTACAATATTTTCAAATAAATATGGTATTTGCAAGAAATTTGGTATTTTCAATAAAAATATTTTTTATATTTTAATAAAATACAATACTTCCAAGTAAATCCGGTTATTTTCAAAATATTTCTAATCAAAATAGGGTATTTTTAGGTAAATCTGATATTTCCAAGTAAATCTGGTATTTTCAAATACAAATATTTTGGATATTTACATAACATTCGGTATTTCCAAGTAAATCCAATAGTTTCAAATGTTTCTAATTAATTATATTTCGTTAGAATATGATATTTTCAAGTAGATTCAGTATTTCTAAATTTATGATGTTTCATTAAAATACATTATTTTCAAGTAAATATGATATTTCCAAAATATTTTCAGTTATTATATGTCATTAAAATACGGTATTTTCAAATAAATCCGGTATTTCCAAGGTAAATCCAGTATTTTCAAATAATGTTTTTTATATTTAGATAAAATATGGTATTTCCAAGTAAATCAGGTATTTCCAAAGTATATTTAATTTATTATATTTTATAAAAATGCGGGCATTTTCAAATAAATATGGTATTTTCAAGTAAATATGGTATTTTCAAATAAAAATCTTTTCAATATTTCAATTAAAATACGGTATTTCTAAGTAAATCCGGTATTTTCAAATATTTCCAATTAAATACGGTATTTTCTGGTAAATCCGATATTTCTAAGTAAATCTGATATTTTCAAATACAAATCTTTTAGATATTTACATAACATACGGTATGTCCAAGTAAATCCGGTATTTCAAAAATATTTTCAATTAATTATGTTTTATAAAAATACGATATTTTCAAGTAAATCCGGTATTTCCAAGTAAATTCGGTATTTTCAAATACAAATCTTTTGAATATCTACATAAAATATTGTATTTTCAAGTAAATCTGATATTTCCAAAATTACACATTTTTCTTATTTTTATAAAGTAAATACATTAACTAGTTACCCCTATATTTTAAAATTTTCATAACAGCCCCTACCCAAAATCTAACCCAAAACCTTAGATTTAACTTTTCCAAGCAATAGACGTCGATGTCGCCGCCGCTACCTCTGTTGCCAAACCTCAAAGCTCGATTCATCTGCCAACAAAGAAATGCGAACTTGCGACCTTCGCCACCACCAGTGCAATTGCCCATCGCTGGAGATTGTATCTCCGTTGCATGGAAGAATGTGTCACGATCACCGGAAACTGTCACAAATCCAACCATACCTGATATCGTCGCTTGATTTGCCGGAAAGCGCAACGGTCTCTCCCTGACCCAGCGTCCCACGATCGAACAGCAACGCGAGAGAAAGAAAAGTGAGTGAAGTCAAGACCCTAGAACCTTGTTTGTTTGTGTCTTTTTATTCCTTCGGTTTTGTAAACTAAAATGTAAATTATAATAAATAAAGTAACTAAAATCACTAAACAAAACCGAAGGAATAAAAGACACAAACAAACAAAGTTCTAGGTTCTTGACTTCACTCTATCCTTCCTATGTTCTTCCTATTAAGAAATTACTAACTAGTCTCAATCAATTCATTAATCAAGGGCTCGAAATTAACCTCACTACCTCTCCCAAGTGTCAAATGAGATTATATACATAAGTGTCCAAATTGATATACCTATCTAATTTGTTTACCTATACATTCATTAAGCACACCCTTTTAAGATTATCAAAGTGCCATTGGCCTCCCGAACTCAGCAACAACTAAGATTGTATTACTTGAAAAATGAACGTTAGGGGAATAATGATTTCTTTCATTGAGTAATCTTTAATACAAATACAACCTACCTAAAATTAGGGAAACAATATCACTAATTCTAGGAAACCAATAACTGCTAACAATACTAGCTTCCTAAATATACAGATTTGACACCTAGCTAAAGATACAATTACAGCTCTACATGGATTCTTTCCCAAACACATTTTCAGATTTTCCTACACTCCCCCTTAAGCTGGTTTTAAAATATCTTTCAAAGCCAGCTTGCTTACTAGACAATCAAACTGTTTTTTTAGGTAGTCCCTTTTGGAGCAAGTCAGCTACTTGAATCTTCAGTCGGAACATAGATCATGCATACCAAACCACCTTCTATCTTCTCTTTAATAAAATGCTTGTCCACTTCAACGTGCTTTGTACGATCATGAAGAATTGGGTTATGAGCAATAGAGATAGCAGTCTTATTGTCACAATACAACTTCATAGGTAGAACTTCTGAAGCTCTCAACTCTTGCAGTATTCTCCTGATCCACATTACTTCACAAATACCAAGAGCAACTGCCCTGAACTCAGCTTCTGCACTACTCCTTGCAACTACATTCTGCTTTTTACTATGCCAAGTTACTAAGTTACCACCAACATAAGTACAGTATCCAGAGGTTGATCTCTTATCAATTATATTCCCAGCCCAATCTGCATCAATATAGGCCTCAATCTGAAGGTTGTCCTCAAAATTTGAAGAGAAGCCCTGTGCCTGGTGTTCCCCTTAAATGCCTTAGAATCTTGTAAACAGCCTCAAAATGCTCAGGACCAGGTGAGTTCATAAGCTGGCTAACTGCACTTATAGAAAAGGCTATGTCAGGGCGTGTGTGTGAAAGATAGATAAGCCTGCCAACAAGTCTTTGATACCGCTCCTTATCCTTTACATATTTAGCTCTGGCTGGTTACAGCTTTATATTTGGTTCCATGGGAGTTTCTACCGGTTTACAACCCAACATGCCTATTTCATCAAGTAATTCAAGTACATACTTTCGTTGATTTACAATAATTCCCTCCTTAGACTTCGCAAACTCCATTCCAAGGAAGTTCTGCAACACTCTTAGGTCTTTAATTTCAAATTCCTCGGTTGGTCTTCTTTTCAATCTATCCATTTCACCCACAATCATCTCCTGTTTAGATAATATCATCAACATACACAATTAAGATGACAACCTTACCTTATCTTGAATGCTTTGTAAAACATGGTGTCATCTGCTTGACTCTGTATGATTCCATACCTTCTCACTACCTTGCCAAAATGTTCAAACCATGGTCTAGGTGACTGCTTGAGTCCATACAAGATTTTTTAATCTGTAGACTTTTCCAACCCCAAGTTCTGCCTCAAAGCCCGGTGGTAGGCTCATAAACACCTCTTCTTCCAAGTCTCCATTGGAAAAGGCATTTTTTACATTCAGTTGAGACAAAGACTAGTTAGAATTCACAGCAAGAGATAACAAGACCCGAACTGTATTTATCTTCGCAACAGGGGCAAAAGTTTTGTTGGTAATCTATCCCATATGTCTAAGTAAAGCCTTTTGCTACTAGTCTGGCTTCATACCTCTCCATACTACCATCAGCTTTGCTTTTGACTGTGAACACCTATTTGCACCCCCACAACATTCTTTACACTAGGTAACTCAACTACCTCCCAAGTACCATTCTTCCTCAATGCCTCTATCTCTTCAAATACAGCTGATCTCCAATTCGGTTCATCCATTGCCTCCTTAATATTTCTAGGGCCCACAAGTTTTGAAATCTTTGTAGTAAAGCTCTGTACTTGGCAGAAAGGTTGTCATAGGAGATGTACACACTACTACAAAAGTTGGATTAGATGACGGAGAATACACAACGGTTTTACAAAAACCGTCGTTTGAAAACCTAATTACACGACGGTTTTCCCAAACCGTCGTGTAATCTCCAACATTACACGACGGTTTTGGGTAAACCGTCATGTAATCTCTCAGTTTTTACAATCCCTACTAGCCCTCATTTTATCTTACAGAACAATTCTGCAGCTGCGAAAAACATTACAGATACCTGCGAAACCAGATCCTCCGCTGCCGTTCAACGTCGTTACTACCGTCCACCAAACCAACACTCTCCTATAGTCATTATTTGTAAGTAGTGATTATTACTTACTCTTTTGAGTTATTAATTTGTATTAATTTATTGTAGATATTTTAGATATCTAAAACTTTAGATTCTCATTTTTTTTTTAAATATGCTTTGTTAAATTATGTCCAAAGCTTAATATGTATTATTTTAATTGCAAAAACTTGATTATTGAATGAATTGTATGATCTTTAATTTGGATTTAGGCCGGGTTCTTGCAAATGGATCAAAAATGGATATGTATTAATAGATTAACTAGAAAATATCAAGATGGTGTTGAAGAATTTTTGTCATTGCCAAACCTCACATGAAAAATTATAAGATTCGATGTCCTTGTGTGGATTGTGGAAATCATAGATCTCATTCAGTTGATGAAGTTAGAAGACATTTGATTGACCGTGGGATATATGTTCATACCAAACATGGTATTTATACGGTGAATGAATTTGTTGAATCCAACATTGAAAAACAAAGGAGAAGAATCTATTGTTGAGGAAGATGTAGGAGATGATTTGTTTGATATGCTTAATGATTTGGAAGAACACTTTGTTCATTGTCCGGAGTTATTTGATGCAATAATGAATGATGTCGAGATGCCCTTGTATGACGGGTGCATTTACCGAAATGGGTACGAGGATTTGAATGAATGCCCAGTTTGTAAGGAGTCAAGATGGAAGAAGGGCAAAAGCCAACGAGTAGTAGCAAAGGAGTGCTGGCAAAGGTGTTATGATACATTCCTCTGGCGCTGCGTCTGCGGCATTTATTCCGTAATGCCGATCATGCCAAGAATTTGACTTGGCACCATGATAAACATGTTGAAGATGACATGCTTAGACATCCAGCCGATGCACCACAATGGAAGACCTTTGATGACGATCATCCTGAATTTAGTGTGGAACCACAGAATCTATGTCTTGGTTTATTAGCGGACGGAATGAACCCACATGGTAATATGAGTAATAGGCATAATACTTGGCCCGTCATACTTGTCAACTACAATCTCCCTCCGAAGTTAAGCATGAAGCAGAAGTTCTTAATGTTGACTTTATTGATCTCTAGTCCTCAACAACCAGGGAATGACATTGATGTGTACTTCGTACCGCTAATCGATGATCTAAAGAGCTTATGGGAAAAGGGGATCGAAGTTAGAAATGCTTACCATCAAGAGACATTCACACTTCGTGCAATATTGATGTGGACAATTAATGACTTTCCTACTTATGAAAACCTATCTAGTTATTTAGTAAAGAGTTCTATTGGTTGTCCCATTCGTATGAAAGAAACATCTTTCATCCGGTTGAAGAATGGTAAGAAAACCGTTTTACCTTGGTCATAGGAGATTCTTACCAAAAAAATCATCGATATCGCAAACAAAAAAAGGTTTTCGATGGTAATACCGAAGAAAGAATCCCTCCCCGGGTTTTGACAGGCGAAGACATTTTTGAGATGGTTAAAGATTTGAAAGTAGTGCTTGGGAAAGAAACAGAAGTAACAAGGATCCAGTGGTTGATGACCCTTGGAAAAAGAGGTCAATCTTCTACGAACTTCCATATTAGAGGTCACTTTTCGTTCGTTATTGCTTGGATGTGATGCATATTGAGAAAAACATTTGTAAATCAATAGTGGATACGTTGCTTGACATTCCTAATAAGACCAAAGATGGTGAAAAGGCAAGGTAGGATCTTAAGGATTTGAATATTAGACTTAACTTGCTTCCTACGAAAAGAGGGAATGCCACTTACTTGCCTCCGGTAAAGTACACATTATCAATACAAGAAAAAAGAAAGCTTGTGAGTGGCTCGCTTCTGTAAAAGTGCCCAACGAGTATTCTTCCAACTTCTAAAGATTGGTGTCTATGAAAGATTTGAGGCTGATTGGAATGAAAACGCATGATTGTCATATCTTGATGCAGCAATTATTACCGCTTGCCTTGTGAGGAGTTTTAACGAAGGATGTTGAGATTCGCAATTACCAAGTTATGCTCATTTTTCAATTCGATATGCTCCAACGTAATTGATCCATTTACATTAGATTCGCTATAATCAAAGTTGGTTAAGACATTGTGCTTGCTTGAAAAGTATTTTCCACCATCCTTTTTTGACATAATGATTCATCTAATGTGCACATAATACGGGAAGTTAAGCTATGTGAATTGGTGTACTTGAGATGGATGTATCCTTTTAAAAGGTTACATGAAGGTTTTGAAGGGTTATGTCAAGAACTGAAATAGGCCGGAAGGATGTATACTAGAAAGTTACATAGTGGAGGAATCGGTCGAATTTTGCTTCGAGTATTTGTCCAACGCGGAAGCGATTGGGGTTGCCAAAGACTACAAACATTGACTCGAAAGGACTATCCGTTGGCATTCCTTCGTCAGTAAATCGAGGTGAATGGGAGCAAGCTTGTCTCTATACTTTACATAAAAGGGTTGAAGTGAAGCCTTTTATTGAGGTTCACCTACAGGAATTAAGATATGCAAATCCAAGGAGAGGAAGAAATGAAAAGTGGTTGCAAGATGAACACAATCGGACATTTCGTCTGTGGATACGAAGATATGTCTTTCAAAAGGACAGCTTTTCACACGACTTAATGAACCTAGTTAGAGGACCGTCGACAATAGTTACACGGCTATACATTATACTTTGTCAATGGTTATACATTCAACACTCATGAAAGAGATGAGAAGAATCCCGTTCAAATAGTGGTGTAGTATCCGTGCTAAGGCTATGCATATTTCATCTACAAAGGACAAGAATCCAGTATATGGAATCATGAACTACTTCGGTTTCATTGAGGACATTTGGGAACTTGATTACTGCGGATGCAAGTAGCACTCTTTAAGTGCAAGCGGGCCGACAATAATTATGTTAGGATTGACAGTGATGGCATCGCAGTGGTGGATTTTACACGATTGGGAATACAAAAATGATCCGTTCATTATGGCATCACAAGCAACCTAAGTATTTATACAATAAATCCCAACAATTTAGAGTTGTCCTTAGTTTTGCCGATCAAGCAAAAAATGATTCGTGATGGTCAAGAAGATGAGAAATATTGCTCCGATATTCCATCATTCACAAAGGAATTGTCACCGATTGAGGAGATTAATGATTTGGATGATGATGTTTCTCGCTTGCTTCGACCCCAATATTGAATGGACACGTATTGAGGAAGAAAAGAAAAAAAAAGAGTAAAACTTGAACATTTTGTCATTTGTACATCATTACTATTTTATTTTAATTCAAGATGTATTAGATTTATTTTAATATGTTGCTTGATCTATATGAACATTAATGTTGAACAGGGATCAATATTATGGCCGTGTGGGGTCACTCTTTAAATAACACACGTGGTATTAGGCTATGGGATGACAGGAAAAAAAAAAAGAAAGAACTGAAAAAGTGTATTTAGATTACATGACGATTTTGGGCCGAAACCGTCGTTTAAACCTAGGTTTACACGTTTACACGACGGTTCGGGCCGAAACAGTCATGTAAACCTAGGGTTCCCGAAACCGCCGTGTAATCTTTTTAGTAAAGATTACACGACGGTTTTAGTCCAACTGTAACACCCCGGCCATCTACGTAGGGACCAACTACATAACGTGGGCCATTACTTTACTTACTTAACTTACTTTTTAGTTTTCTAACACTTGAACATTAAGAAAATTTCCTCCAATGATCATCCATTTTCATCCAAGGATGAGGTGTCATCCCATTAGACCCCGTTTGGCCTTTCTTCTATAAACAGTCCATTTTCATTCTAACACAGATATTACAAATATTGTTTTTCAACTAATAACAGTATAATTATACTGGACTACAGTTCAGAATTTATCTGTGCTTAACCGGACTACGTATAGATTTTTCTTAGGACTTGAAAACTACTTAGTCCTTATTACTCTAAATATTGTGCTTGCTTTTTTTTTCTAGGGTGGTCCTGAACCCTTATTCTTGCTTATTTGTCCGTAATGACGGTTTTTCGCAGTATAATTTTCATACTGTTTATTATACTACAGTACTATCTCAGTCAAACCTTAGGTCAACCGGACTAAAAATCATAAATTTCTATTTTGCCCTTTTCTTGAAAGGTCTCATGCTTGGCTAAGCAAACTACTATTGAGACTCATAGCTAATTAAACGAAAACTCAAACTTATACAAAATTTTTAACTCAGATCATGAGCTTCATATCTACATACATGATTCAGACTTAGATTCTCCTTGTATATAAGGAATCACAAGTCATCAAAATTTCAGATTATTATATTATATCCTCCATAAATAAATTTTCGTCCCTCGAAAATTGGAACAATTCTAGGTGGCTTGTCTTCAATTATCTTCACATTCTCATGTCTCTTATATGAAACCATAATCTTACTTCCATATCATCATAATTTCATGCCTTCATATCCTCATACTTTCATATCATCATACATTTCGAAACTTTCATTACGTCATACTTTCATAACTTTTATACTACATAACTTTCATCATACTTTCACTTTCATACTGCATCACAAGAACTATCTACATAAAATTCTTAGCAAGTATATCATATAACTTGCCTTATTTGAAAAGCATATCATATCATATCATATAACTTTTCCATACTTAAGAAGTATATCGTATTTAAAATACTTATCTTTATCTTTAATTGAGGGCTCAGCAAGTATATCATACTAAAATATTTTTCTTTAAATTCAGTTGAAGCTGAGGACCCTCTGGTACAATGTTAGTCTCATGTTATTAGAACCCTTTACTTTTCATAATGGCCCCTTCTTGGAACTTGTTCCTCAAGGATTTGGCCCTTTACTTTTCATCTTATCTTGTCTTATCGTAAATCATTATATTCAATGCTGGTATCCTTACCAGCATTCATCAGTAACCCTAGTTACATGTCTTTCACATACTATAATGATATCTTATTTGGTTACTAAATATAACTCTTTTTAAACTATAATTCCTTTTTGGAAATAGTCCATAAATTTGGTTGTTAGTACATGTGCAGGAACTGCCTGTTAAAGCACTGTTTTGAAAATCATGTACATGAATTTTTTGTACCCTGCATGGTTTTGGAAATCCAGTTTTTCTTTAAAAATATGTTTTTGAATTTGATAAAATTTCCTTCATTAAAGTTGTAGATTTCATCCAAATCTATAACTTTTGTTTTTGGTCAAAATCCTGAATCTGTTTTAACCTACTTGTTTCTTCCTTAAAAAACTTTTGACCATATTCACTAACTATATAGATTGGTCTCGGTTTTGATAAAAAATGGAGGCCTTGGAGCCTTTTTCTTTTAAAAACAGTCAGCATTTCCCCCTAGGAATTTTCCATTTTCTGCAACATTTCAGTTTTGACTTTTTCCAAAATCAGCCTCTAAAGACCTCGAAATCCTGTTTCCAGATTGCTGCCCAGTTTTAATCCGAAACTGGCAGTTGTCTTTTTGGTTAGTTCTTACGTAAATTGCGCGCATATTACCTCAAACAGTTAAAACCATGAGCCTATGACAAGCATGCAGGGCGTTTTCATAATGTTTTTCATAATCATACATTCATTTCTTATACTTATAACCTTTGTGCAAACCCAAATGGTAATCTATATCATATTAGGGTTTTTAGGGTTTTCTCAAACCCTAATAGCAACATATCACACCCTTTTTCTTATTCATTCATAAGACATCATCTGTAAGCATATAAGAACATATAGCAACATGTAATAGGCATTCACATAGCCAACTAACATCTAACTCAAATAATCATAAACTTGCATTAAATCATAACTAGAGACCACCAAACCCTAATCTCGCATAATCAAGCAATCACCATAACCCACAGGTGGTATCAGAGCGGTATCCTGCAGCCTACTTCACTTTGCTTCGCATCATTTCTGCAAATGCCCAAGTAAGTTAAAAAAAAATTTTAGTTAGAATTAGTTAAGATATTGCTTATGTAATGAGCATATCTCATCAATGGACACACGTAGGATGATACCCATGATACTTTTGATTTTGTGGGACGCATATGTTATACATATACATTACCACGATCCTTGAAATTTACCATGATGTGCATGTAGTGAATAAGCTTATTATTATGATATGAAGAAATCACGAAGAATCTCTAATATGATACGATAAGTTACGATGTTTTATGATATGCTATGATAAGATATGAATGAAAGAATGGGTATTAGAAATGTTAGGAACTAGAATTAGAAGATGGTTCGCCATGCATACGAACGAACCAAATTTTGTATGAGCCTAATCTTGCAATATAGTAGCTAAGTTATAATGATAATTGCTAGAGTAGCAATAAGGAAATGAATAGGCAATGTGCAAATATGAGTTGGATGTTACCAACGACAATTTAGTAGACTATGATGATGGCTATGAGTCTGATGATGAAGTTCATGAGGTTGGGATCGATAGCAACAACCTTGGAGTAGATATATAATGGTTTGACTAATGTCGACTATATACAACCTTTTAAGTAATAGAAATTATGTAATAATGGGAAGTTTTAGATCCTCCCCAAAGTTATGATTATGCCTTTGTGCTATGAAGGAGATATTGAAGGCAAAAGAAAAGTTTCTATTAGCTAGCAAGCAGCTAGTTGATATGATATAAGTATACCTTCTATTGAACCACTCGAACGATATTATGTTATGAAAAATGTTTTCAATTATTATTTTGAAAAGATTCAAAGAATTATTTTATGTATAGTGCTTAATCTTATGCTTATTAGAACCAACCCATGTTATGTCATGTAAGGGCCATCATGAAAAGTAAAGGGCCAAATCCTTAAGGAACAAGTTCCAAGAAAGGATCCATTATGAAAAGTAAAGGGTTCCAATAACATGAGACTAACATTGTACCAGAGGGTCCTTAGCTTCAGCTAAATTTAAAGAAAAATATTTTAGTATGATATACTTGCTGAGCTCTCAATTAAAGATAAAGAGAAGTATTTTAAATACGATATACTTCTTAAGTATAGAAAAGTTATATAATATGATATGATATGCTTTTCAAATAAGGCAAGTTATATGATATACTGCTAAGAATTTTTATGTAGATAGTTCTTGTGATGCAGTATGAAAGTGAAAGTATGATAAAGTATGTAGTATGAAAGTTATTAAAGTTATGTAGTATGAAAGTTATGAAAGTATGAAAGTATGACGATATGAAAGTACGAATGTATGATGATATGAAGTATGAGGATATGAATGTATGAAATTATGATGATATGGAAGTAAGATTATGGTTCCATATAAGAGACATGAGAATGTGAAGATGATTTGAAGACAAGCCACCTAGAATTGTTCCAATTTTCGAGGACGAAAATTTATTTAAGGAGGGTAGAATGTAATAACCCGAAATTTTGATGACTTGTGATTTCCTAGATGCAAGGAGAATCTAAGTCTGAATCATGTATGTAGATATGAGCTTATGATCTGAGTTGAAAATCAATATAAGTTTGAGTTCTCATTTAATTAGCTACGAGACTCAATAGTAGTTTGCTTAACTAAGCATGAGACCTTTTGAAAAAAGGGCATAATAGAAATTTATGATTTTTAATCCGATCAAAGTTTGACTCAGACCCGATTGACCTAAGGTTTGACTGAGATGGTACTGCAGTATAATAAACAGTATGAAAATTATACTGCGGAAAACCCGTCATTGCGGACAAATAAGCAAGAATAAGGTTTAAGACCACCCTTGAAAAAAAAATCAAGCACAATATTTAGAGTAATAAGGACTAAGCAGTTTCAAGTCCTAAGAAAAATCCATACGCAGTCCGGTTAAGCGCAGATAAATTCTGGACTGTAGTCCAGTACAATTATACTGTTATTAGTTGAAAACAATATTTGTAATATCTGTGTTAAAATGAAAATAAACTGTTTTTAGAAGAAATGCCAACGAGGCCTACTGGGATGACACCTCATCCTTGGATGAAAATGGATGATCATTGGAGGAAATTTTGGACACTAAGCACATTCCATGGCCGGCCACCTCACAGGGACCAAAATGCATATATTTTTGTCTTCAGGGGCCAATGTGCAATTTTAAGAAATTGTGTGATTGAAGATAAGTATGAAAATTTTACGATGGAATTTTCTAACTAGTCTCCAAATCCAACTAAGCCAATGATTGGTTACAAGTTTAGTTACCCCAGCTACATTGAAAACCAAAGAAATAAGTTAGAATTTGATATACTTGGTTGGTCCAATCATTTTCTTTCATTTGGACACCCCATGGCCGGCCACCTCAAGGCTAAATGAGTAAATATGTTTCTCCTAAGGATCAACAAGCATTTTAAAATATATATATATATATATCTCCCAATTTTTAAGATGAAGACATGTCATGCTAGTAGCCATGGTGAGCAAGCTCATAGCCTTGCTTGCTTGGCTAGCTAGATCAGCATGGTTCACCACCTAATGGCCGGCCATCACAAGGGGAGAGACAACCTCATGCTCCTAGCCTTGATGAGCCAACCATCTAGCTTTGCTCACTTGGCCATCTAAAGCATCCATGACCGGCCACCTCATGGGACTTGGAAGCAAAAATGTTGTCTATGGGAGCTAATAAGCAATTCTAGAAATAAAGAAATTCTAAAGAAATTTTTCACTCACCTATAAATAGGTGGTGGTGTGAACATTGTAAGCCTTTGGAAAAAACCTTAGATTTGCAGCTTATTCTTTAGTCTTTCTTTTCTTTAGGAGTCGAACCAAAGTGAGAAAGAAAAAGAAAAGGAGAGGTCGGTTTTTGGTGAGGGAGTGTAAGAAAAGTTTTCAAATCTTAGTCTAGATTCACTATTTCAGATCTTGAGGTAAATCTTTTCACTCTCTAGTTCTTCAATTAAGTTGTGATTCAAGATTAAGTGTATTTCATGTTAGAAAATGTAAGAGCATAAGCTCACTTTTTCAGTTTTATGCACTAGGGTTATGGTGATTGCTTGATTATGCGAGATTAGGGTTGGTGGTCTCTAGTTATGATTTAATGCAAGTTTATGATTATTTGAGTTAGAGGTTTGTTGGCTGTGTGAATGCCTATTAGATGTTTGCTATATGTTCTTATATGCTTAAAGATGATGTCTTACGAATGAATAAGAAAATGGGTGTGATATGTTGGCAATTAGGGTTTGAGAAAACCTTAAAAACCCTAATATGGTATAGATTACCATTTGGGTTTGCACAAATGTTATAAGTTTAAGAAATGAATGTTGATTATGAAAATATTATGAAACGCCTTGCATGCTTGTCATATGCTCACGGTTTTTTAACTGTTCGAAGTAATATACGCGTAATTTTACGTGAGAACTAACCAAAACGAAAACTACCAGTTTCGGATTAAAACTGGACAGCAATCTGGAAACAGGATTTCGAGGCCTTTAAAGGTAGATTTTGGAAAAAATCAAAATTGAAAAGTTGCAGTAAATGGAAAATCCTAGGGGGCATCACAGACTGTTTTTAAAGATAAGGTTCAAAGGCCTCCGTTTTTATCAAACCCGAGACCAATCTATATAGTTAGTGAATATGGTCAAAAAGATTTTAAGGAAGGAAACAGTAGGTTAAAGATAGATTCAGGATTTTGACCAGAAAACAAAAGTTACAGATTTGGATGAAATCTACAACTTTCATGAAGGAAATTTTATCAAATTCGAAACAGATTTTAAAGAAAAACTGGATTTCCAAAACTATGCAGGGTACAGAAAATTCCTGCACAGGATTTTCAAATAGTGCATTAACAGGCAAGTTCCTGCACATGCACTAACAACCAAATTTACGGGACTATTTCCAAAATGAATTACAGTTTAAAAAGAGTTACATTAGTAACCAAATAAGATATATTATAGTATGTAGGAGACATGTAATTAGGGTTACTGATGAATGCTGGTTAAGGATACCAGCATTGAATATATTGATTACGTAAGATAGGATGATCCTTATCTTACGTTTTTTTGTGAAAACAGGAATTAAACCTGTTGAATGTGCCTTGTTGGAACCTTAGACCAAGAGTATAGGACATCAGGTAAGTACAAACCTCACCTACCATATGAAAATAGTAAACTATTTTCAAGTATAGCATGTTTTCATGTATACTATGATTTATATGTAAGCCATGATAATGCTATGATAAGCCATGATAAGCCATGTTATGCCAAGTTATGCCATGATTTATGG
This sequence comes from Ficus erecta, assembly GCA_008635985.1. Taxonomy (NCBI): domain Eukaryota; kingdom Viridiplantae; phylum Streptophyta; class Magnoliopsida; order Rosales; family Moraceae; genus Ficus; species Ficus erecta. The sequence goes on along the minus strand of BKCH01000059.1, from coordinate 916,989 downwards.
TAATGCCATGTTTTAATAAATAAACATGCCACAAGTTATTTTATGCTATTCATCTTTAAAGTCATTGCCATGTCTATGTATCACATGCATCATGATTAATAAGATCATAAGTAAAGAATCTTAGTCTCAGAAAAATAACAAGACTAAGACAAAGTAAAGTGTCGTACCAACCTCCCGTCAGATCGAGGAGGATTATGTATGTTCAAGAAAATTTTCAGACCTTCCACAGATCCGAGAAGGCTTACATGATTCCCATAATTGTTAGGGACCTTACAAACCCTAACTTTCTGTGGATTTTGCGCATATTTGGTACGTACACCAGGGGGGCCCATATGTTAAGCAAGATAATAGTTCATAATGAAGTATAAGACATTCATAATCGATCATAAATGGATCATGCATAAGTTATATGATAATTGACATGTTTTTGTGAGATCATGTTTGTACTTGCTGGGTGAAAGCTCATCAGTATATTTCTACTGTAGATAAGATGCTTGCAGCTTTACTTGTGGGCCATGGAGACGATGCAGCAAGTGAAGGGCGGGTGTGGGATATCACTACGCAAGATTTTCCGCAAATTCTTTAAAATTATGAACTAGTACATGTATGGTAAGTAATATGTACCATGTTACGATTGAGATGTTTGAAAACCTCGGTTTAAAAGGTTTAGGTGTGACCTTTTAATCGGCTTAACGAGTAACGGGTAGGCATGCTGACGTTTACCATATGGATAAGTTTAATTAAGTTATGAAAAAAAAATTTATTCTGAAATTTTCTGAATGTTCAAGTGTTAGAAACTAAGAAGCAAGTTAAGTAAGTAAAATAACGGCCCACGTTACGTAGTCGGCCCTACGTAGATGGCCAGGGCGTTATAGGTGGTATCAGAGCGGTATCCTGCCAGGCCTACTTTACTTTGCTTCGCATCGTTTTTGCAAATGCCCAAGTAAGTTAAATTTTTTTTTTTTTTAGTTAGAATTAGTTAAGATATTGCTTATGTAATGAGCATATCTCATCAATGGACCACACGGAGGATGATACCCGTAATACTTTTAATTTTGTGGGACCGTATATGCTATACATATGCATTACCGTGATCCTGAAATTTACCATGATGTGTTTGTAGTGGATAAGCTTATTATTATGATATGAAGAAATCACGAAGAATCTCTAGTATGATACGATAAGTCACGATGTTTGATGATATGATATGATAAGATATGAATGAAAGAATGGGTGTTAGAAATGTTAGGAACTAGAATTAGAATATGTTCGCCGTGCATACGAATGAACCAAATTTTGCAAGAGTCTAATCTTGCAATTGTAGTAGCTAAGTTATAATGATAATTGCTAGAGTAGCAATAAGGAAATGAATAGGTTTCGAGATCAGATAGCCTACTACCTCACCTTGGTATGGTGATAAACCAGGAAAACCTTTCATTTTAAAGGAATTGGTTTGACTAATATTGACCATATACGACCTTTTAAGTAATAGAAATTATATAATAATGGAAGCATAATCGATTCATAAGAAAGCATAATCTGTTCATGCATTATCAGTTCATGCATTCTTTTCCTAAAAATATTCTGCGGAATAGGACGTTATACTTACTGAGCATAAGCTCATAACTTATGTTCATGCTGTAGGTGAGCAATCCTACCAGCAATACTTGATGCAAGACTGTAGAGTGATGGCGCTGCGGACTGTGAAATGTGGAATGGACACCGCCACGAATTTAGAAAATATGTTTTATAAAATATATTTGTAAAATGTGTTTATGTTACGTTATAATGAAGTAATGGTATGGGTAGGGAAAAGTTTTCCATGTATGATGCAACAAGTTGCCTCGTTTGTACCGACCAGCACTAGGTCGGGTTTGGTCCACGGTTTGAATATGATAGCTTTCAAATGTAGTATGAAAGCTCAGTACTCGAGTAAGTACCTATAAATAAGTATGAGTATAAGTATGAGATTAAGTCAAGTTTTAACTTTGAGTTCAAAAGAAGTTTTAAAAGAAAAAAAACATTAGGTGGAGGCATAATGTAACACCCCGGCCATCTACGTAGGGCCGACTACGTAAACGTGAGCCGTTATTTTATTTACTTAACTTAGTTCCTTGTTTTCTAATACATTGAACATCTAGAAAATTTCCGAATAAATTTTTTTTTCTTCTCATAACTTATTAAACTTATCCAATATGGGTAAACTTCACCATCCTACCCATTACTTGTTAAGCCGATTAAAAGGTCACCCAAACCTTTTAAACCCGGGTTTTCAAACATGCTCATCATAACATGGTACATATTACTTAATCATACATGTACTAGTTCATAATTTTAAAGAGTTTTACGGAAAAATCTGCGTAAATGGTATCCCACACCACCCTCACTTTGCTGCATCGTCTCCATGCGCCACCAAGCAAAGCTGCAGTGTCATCTTACCTACAGTATGGAATATCGGATGAGCTTCGCCAGCAAGTACAAACATAATCTCATAAAAACATAACAAACATCGTGTAACTTATGCATGATCCATTTATGATCGATTATGAATGTCTTATGGCTTACCATTATGAACTTATTATGAACTTATTATCTGGCTTAACATTGTGGGCCTCTTGTGGTAAGTACCAAATGCGCGCATTCCACAGAAAGTTAATGTTTGCAATGGTCCCTAACAATTTTGGAAATCTTGAAAACATAACCCTTCCGCGATCAACAGAAGGTCTGAGAATTTTCTTAAACAATATAATCCTCCTGCATCAACAGGAGGTTGGTACGACACCTTGCTTGTCTTATCTATGACTTAAAAACATGTTCTTACCATGTGGTTTAATATTAGTGACAAGCTTCATGATGTCACTATATCGTAACATATGACATAACATAATATTAACCATAACATATACACACACATGGCATATCATGGCACATTTTGGCCTTAACATGGCATATCTTGGCATAACATGGTCATATCTTGACATAACATTGCATATCTTGGCATAACATATCATATCTTGGCATAACATGGCATATCTTGGCATATCATAGCATATTAAAACATGTCCTAATTGAAATAGTATTTACTATTTTCCATACTGTAGGTGAAGTTTGTACTTACCGATTCCCTACGCTTTTGGTTTACTCGTCCAAACATGGCAACGACAACAATTCATACTCTTTAATCAACTTGAAATTGGTTCTAGGTTTGGATCTAAACTTTCCTCATTGCTTTCTATCAAATCTGAAATCCCTCTTTGGTGTTTCTTCAAAATTTCCGACCACCCAATCCTTTTCTTTTTCTCACTTTTTTTTTTCCTTCTCTTGGGTTTGGCTTTCTATGGGGGAGAGAGTGAGGTGAGATTTTGGCATAGTTTTTGGGTGTTTTCTCATTTTTGTGAACAAAATGAGTCCCTCTCCCCCCCCCCCGCCCCCCCTCAATCACCTATTTATAGGTGATAAATAATTAATTTTTGAATTTATTTTTAATCAAAAAATTGCATAATAGCCCTTAAGAGAAAAATATTTGCCCATTGGTCCTTGGGAGGTGGTGGCCGGCCATGAGCTTGCCTTGGAGGCCAAGTTACTTGCTTACATCATCATGCTTATATCATCATGCGTACATCAACAAGCTTACATCATCATGCTTACATCATATTTTCTTAAAATTACACTTTGGCCCCTAAGGATAAAATATTTGCACTTTAGTCCCTGAAGGTGACCAGCTAGGGTAGAGCCACTTGGCTTCCAAATCATGCATAATTATCCACTTGTTTCCAAAAATCCATTAATATAATTATGTAGTTCATTTCCTTACTAACTCAGATAATATCAATATTGCTTTTCACTAAAAATAGTACTGTCATACTGGACTACGGTCCGTAATTCATCTGCACTTAACTGAGCTACGTATGGATTTTTCTTAAGACTTGAAACTACTAAGTCCTCATTACTCCAAATATTCTACCTGATTATTTTAGAGTAATCACATACCTTATTCTTACTTCTTCATCCGTAATAATGGTTTTTCACAGTATAATATTCATATTGTTGATTACCCTGTAGTACCGTCTTAGTCAAACCTAAGGTCATCCTGGTCAAACTTTGACCGAAATAAAAATCATAAATTTCTATTCTATCATTTTTCATCAAAAGGTCTCATGCTTGACTAAGCAAACTATTACTGAGTCTCGTAGTTAATTAACCGAGAACTCAAACATATACTGATATTCAATTCAGATCATAAACTTCATATCTACATACATGATTCAGACTTAGATTATCTTATATCTAAGGAAATCTCAAGTCATTAAAATTTTGGGTTATTACATTCTACCCTCCTTAAAAAAATTTCGTCCTCAAAAATTAGAATATTTCTAGGTGGCTTTTCTTCAAATCATCTTCACATTCTTATGTCTATTATATGGAACCATAAGCTTACTTTCATATCCTCATAATTTCATACCATCATACATTCGTACTTTCATATCATCATACTTTCATAATTTTTATACTGCATACTTTCATCATACATTCATATTTTCATAACTTTCATATTTTCATTTTCATACTGCATCACAAGAACTATCTACATAAAATTCTTAGCAAGTATATCATATAACTTGCCTTAGTTGAAAAGCATATCATATCATATCATATAACTTTTCCATACTTAAGAAGTATATCGTATTTAAAATACTTCTCTTTATCTTTAATTGAGGGCTCAGCAAATATATCATACTAAAATATATTTTTTTAAATTTAGCTGAAGCTGAGGACCCTCTGGTACAATGTTAATCTTATGTTATTAGAACCCTTGACTTTTCATAATTGCCCCTTTTTTGGAACTTGTTCCTCAAGGATTTGGCCCTTTACTTTTCATGGTGGCCCTTACATAACATGATGGCCCTTACATAACATGATTTGGTTCTAATAAGCATAAGATTAAGCACTATACTTTAAAAAAAATTTCTTTGAATCTTATCCAAGTGAATCATGGAAAACAAGGATAATTGAAAACATTTTTTCATAATATAATATCGTTCGAGTGATGCAATTGAAGTTATACTTGTATCATATCAACTAGCTGCTTGCTAGCTAATAGAAACTTCTCTCTCACCTTCAATATTTCCTTTATAGCACAAAAGCATAATCATGGCTCTAAGGAAGGTCTAAAACTTCCCATTATTTCATAATTTCTATTACTTAAAAGGTTGTATATAGTTGACATTAGTCAAACCAATTCCTTAGAATGAAAGGTTCCTGGTTATCACCATACCAAGGTGAGATAGTAGGCTATCTGATCTCAAAGCCTATTCATTTCCTTATTGCAACTCTAGCAATTGTCATTATAATTTAGCTACTACAATTGCAAGATTAGACTCTTGCAAAAATTTGGTTCGTTCGTATGCACGGCGAACCATCTTCTAATTTTAGTTTCTAACATTTCTAATATCCATTCTTTCATTCATATCTTATCATATCATATCATAAAACATTGTAACTTATCGTATCATGCTAGAGATTCATCACGATCTCATCATATCATATCGTAAGCTTAGCTTATCCATCACTCTTCCACTGCGCAACTCTAATCCACTGGCAGTAATGGATAAACACACCAAGCTGCAACATAGCTGACGTATCGTCTCATGTACATATCCTGGCATATCTCGGGATTGTGATAATACATAGGCGGTCCCTCTCCAAGTAGTGGTCCATTTTAGAGTGATCAGGTCTCTAAATTTGGTTTAGGTGTCGTTAGGAAAAAATCATTTAGGAACCTCCTCTCAAGGTCCCCTATGCCAAGGCACCATGCTCAAGCTTCCTCGACTAGGCACCGACTGGCAAACATAACCTAAAGATACGTCCCTACTTCACATAATCTGAAGAGGATCTCCATACCGTGCAGCCACTCCTTGGGTCTCATCAAAGATGTGTGGCTCCTCCTCCATTCCTCGGAATGCCAACGGAACCTCACGGTCTTCTTCATCCAACCCGGGTTTAACACCAGGTACATATCTTTATCATTATAATACTATAACCTCACAAATTAACATACATGAAAATAGAGTAAGAAAACAAACTTACAAAACTGTGGCATTGGCGGCAGAACTGTGAAAATGGATGGCAGGAAACTTGTTCTGATACCAACTTGTAACGCCCCACCGACGTAGGGTCGTTACCATGCTTACATACCAAATCTTATGGCGACCCACTTTGCGTGGCCGCTACTTCATACTTAACATACTCTTGTATTTTGTAAAAATACGGAAATGTTATAAGTATAACTTATAATATTAGCTATAAATATGATACTTAGAAGTTTCTATTAGCTAGCAAGCAGCTAGTTGATATGATACAAGCGTACCTTCTATTGCATCACTCGAATGATATTATGTTATGAAGAAATGTTTTCAATTATGCTTGTTTTCCATTATTAACTTGGAAAAGATTCAAAGAAATTTTTTTTTAAGTATAGTGCTTAATCTTATGCTTATTAGAACCAAATCATGTTATGTAAGGGCCATCATGTTATGTAAGGGCCACCATGAAAAGTAAAGTGCCAAATCCTTGAGGAACAAGTTCCAAGAAAGGGGCCATTATGAAAAGTAAATGGTTCTAATAACATGAGATTAATATTGTACCAGAGGGTCCTCAGCTTCAGCTAAATTTAAAAAAAATTTTAGTATGATATACTTGCTGAGCCCTCAATTAAAGATAAAGAGAAGTATTTTAAATACGATATACTTATTAAGGATGGAAAAGTTATATGATATGATATGATATGCTTTTCAAATAAGGCAAGTTATATGATATACTTGCTAAGAATTTTATGTAGATGGTTTTTGTGATGCAGTATGAAAGTGAAAGTATGATGAAAGTATGTAGTATGAAAGTTATGTAGTATGAAAGTTATGAAAGTATGAAAGTATGACGATATGAAAGTACGAATGTATGATGATATGAAAGTATGAGAATATGAAGGTATGAAATTATAAGGATATGAAAGTAAGATTATGGTTCCATATAATAGACATGAGAATGTGAAGATGATTTGAAGACAAGCCACCTAGAATTGTTCCAATTTTCGAGGACGAAAATTTATTTAAGGAGGGTAGAATGTAATAACCCAAAATTTTGATGACTTGCGATTTCCTTAGATACAAGGAGAATCTAAGTCTGAATCATGTATGTAGATATGAAGCTCATGATCTGAGTTGAAAATCAGTATAAGTTTGAGTTCTCGTTTAATTGGCTATGAGACTCAATAGTAGTTTGTTTAGCCAAGCATGAGACCTTTCAAGAAAATGGCAGAATAGAAATTTATGATTTTTAGTCGGTTGACCTACGGTTTAACTGAGATAGTACTGCAGTATAATAAATAGTATGAAAATTATACTGCGAAAAACCGTCATTACGGACAAATAAGCAAGAATAAGGTTCAGGATCACCCTAGAAAAAAAATCAAGCACAATATTAGAGTAATAAAGACTAAGTAGTTTCAAGTCCTAAGAAAAATTCATACGCAATCCGGTTAAGCGCTGATAAATCTGGACTGTAGTCCAGTATAATTATACTGTTATTAGTTCAAAACAGTATTTGTAATATCTGTGTTAGAATGAAAATTGATGTTTTTAGAAGAATGTTAGGGACTCTAGCAAACCCTAACTTCTGTGGATTGCGCGCATTTGGTACGTACACCAGGGGCCCCATATGAAGCATAAGACATTCAAAATCGATCATAAATGGATCATGCATAAGTTATATGATACTTGACATGTTTTTGTGAGATCATGTTTGTACTTGCTGAGCGAAAGCTCATCAGTATATTTCATACTGTAGGTAAGATGCCTGCAGCTTTACTTGGTGGGCCATGGAGACGATGCATCAAGTGAAGGGCGGTGTGGAGTATCACTACGCAAGATTTTCCGCAAATTCTTAAAATTATGAACTAGTACTTGTGATAAGTAATATGTACCATGTTACGATGAGATGTTTGAAAACCCCGGTTAAAAAGGTTTAGGTGTGACCTTTTAATCGGCTTAACGAGTAACGGGTAGGCATGATGAAGTTTACCCATATGGATAAGTTTAATTAAGTTATGAAAAAAAAAAATTATTCTGAAATTTTCTGAATGTTCAAGTGTTAGAAACTAAGAAGTAAGTTAAGTAAGTAAAGTAACGGCCTACGTTTACGTAGTCGGCCCTACGTAGATGGCCGGGGCGTTACAGACTTGTAACGTCCCCACCTACGTAGGGGCGTTACCATGCTTATATATCAAATCTTATGGCGACCCACTTTATGTGGCCGCTACTTCATACTTAACATACTCTTGTATTTCGTAAAAATACGGAAATGTTTTTTTTTTTTTTTAAATTTCTTTTTGAACTCAAACTTAAAACTCAACTTAATCTTATACTTATACTCATACTTTTTATAGGTACTTACTCGAGTACCGAGCTTTAAAATCACATTCTAACGAATGATACTAGTTATCATACACTAGTACCATCGACTTATCATAACATAATACAAACACACTTTTCATTACATATTTTCAAAACCCGTGGTGGTGTCCAACCAAAATTTCACAGTCCGCAGCACCATCTCTCCACAGTCTTGCATCAAGTATTACCGGTAGGTTGCTTATCTACAGCATGAACGTAAGTTATGAGCTTATGCTCAGTAAGTACAACGTCCTATTCCGCAGAATATTTTTAGGAAAAGAATGCATGAACTGATAATGCATGAACCGATTATACTTCCATTATGAACTTATTATCTTACTTAACATATGGGCCCTTGGTGTACGTACCAAATGCGCGCAATCCACAGAAAGTTAAGGTTTCCAAGGTCCCTAACAATTCTGGGAATCATGTAAGCCTTCACGATCTGGCGGAAGGTCTGAGAATTTTTTTTTAAACATACATAATCCTCCTCGATCTTGCGGGAGGTTGGTACGACACTTTACTTGTCTTGGTTTAATCTTAGCCTTGTCATGTGATTTATTATCAGTGAGCATGCTTACATGATGCCATGATAATAAAACATAAATCATAGTGAACATGCTTCATGATGTTATAATAATAAAACATAAAACATAAGACATAAACATAAAACATATGCACATCATGTAAATCAATGCATGAATTTTTGAAAATATGCAAAGCAACAAAAAAAAATTTCCCATGCTGTAGGCGAAGTTGTACTTACCTGTTACGTTACGTCCTGAGTTTGTTGCTCCTATCAGTCGCAACAATAGGTTAACACTTCCTGTTTTCAAAAAGGACATAAGGTAAGGATCGTCCTATCATAAATCATAATCATTAAATGTTGGTATCCTAACCAACATCCATGAGTAACCCTAGTTATATGTCCCTCACATCTTCTTATGATAACTTGTTCGGTTAGTTGCCGTAACCCTAGGGCTCAATCAGACTTAAACTGACTATACAACATCTTATTAGGTTACTATATGTAACTCTTTTTAAGTTGTAATTCATTACTGAAAATAGTCCCGTAAATTTGGTTGTTAGTGCATGTGCAGGAATTGCCTGTTAATGCACTGTTTGAAAATCCTGTGCAGGAATTTTCTGTACCCTGCATGGTTTTGGAAATCCAGTTTTTCTTTAAAAATTTATTTTGAATTTGATAAAATTTCCTTCATGAAAGTTGTAGATTTCATCCAAATCTATAACTTTAATTTTTGGTCAAAATCCTGAATCTGTCTTTAACCTACTTGTTTCTTCCTTAAAAACTTTTTGACCATATTCACTAACTATATAGATTGGTCTCGGATTGTTGATAAAAACGGAGGCCTTTGGAGCCTTATTTTTAAAAACAGTCCACGCTCCCCTTAGGATTTTCCATTTCCTGAAACTTTTCAGTTTTGACTTTTTTCAAAATCTGCCTCTAAAGGCCTCGAAATCCTGTTTCCAGATTGCTGCCCAGTTTTAATCCAAAACTGGCAGTTTTCATTTTGGTTAGTTCTTACGTAAAATTACGCACACATTACCTCGAACAGTTAAAACCGTGAGCCTACACAAGCATGCAGCGTTACATAACATTGTCATTATCATACTCTTATTTCTTATCCATACAACTTTCTTGCAACCCAAATGGTAATCTATACCAAATTAGGGTTTTTATGGATTTTCTTGAACCCTATAAACAACATACAATCCCCTTTTCCATACTTAATCATAAAACATCATCTTTGAGCATGTGAGGACATATAGCACACACATAGTAGGCATTCACACAACCAACAACTAACCTCTAACTTAAATTATCATAGACATGCCTCAAATCGTAATTAGAGACAACCAAACCCTAATCAAGCATAATCAAAAAATCACCATAAACCCTAGTGCATAAAACTAAAAAGTGAGCTTGTGCTCATACATTCCCAACATGAAAATACACTTAAATCTTAAACCAAAACTTAATTGAAGAACTAGAGGGTGGAGAGGATTTACCTCAAGATCCGAAAGAGTGAATCTAGACTAAAATTTGAGAAACTTTTCTTACACTCCCTCACCAAAAACTAACCTCTCCTTTTCTTTTTCTTTTTCACTTTGGTTTAGCTCCTAAAGAAAAGAAAGACCAGAGAATGAGCTGCCAATCTCAGGTTTTTCCAAAGGCTTACAATTGTTCACACCCCCTTGTTTATAGGTGAGTGAAAAATTCCTTTAGAATTTCTTTTATTTCTAGAATTGCTTATTAGCTCCCATAGACAACATTTTTGCTTCCAAGTCCCATGAGGTGGCCGGTCATGGATGCTCTAGATGGCCAAGTGAGCAAAGCTAGATGGTTGGCTCATCAAAGCTAGGAGCATGAAGCGCCCCGGTCATCTACGTAGGGCCGACTACGTAAACGTGAGCCGTTACTTTACTTTCTTAACTTACTTCTTAGTTTCTAACACTTGAACATTCAGAAAATTTCAGAATAAATTTTTTGTTTCATAACTTAATTAAACGTATCCATATGGGTAAACTTCATCATGCCTACCCGTTACTCATTAAGCCGATTAAAAGGTCACACCTAAACATTTTAAATTGGGGTTTTCAAACATCTCATCGTAACATGGTACATATTACTTAATCATACATGTACTAGTTCATAATTTTAAGAATTTGCAGAAAATCTTGCGTAGTGATATCTCACACCGCCCTTCACTTGCTGCATCGTCTCCATGGCCCACCAAGTAAAGCTACAGGCATCTTACCTACAGTATGAAATATACTGATGAGCTTTCGCCCAGCAAGTACAAACATGATGTCACAAAAACATGTCAAGTATCATATAACTTATGCATGATCTATTTATGATCGATTATGAATGTCTTATGCTTCATTATGAACTTATTATCTTGCTTAACATATGGGCTCTGGTGTACGTACCAAATATGCGCAATCCACAGAAAGTTAGGGTTTGTAAGGTCCCTAACAATTCTGGGAATCATGTAAGCCTTCTCGATCTGGCGGAAGGTCTGAAAATTTTCTTGAACATACATAATCCTCCTCGATCTGGCGGAAGGTTGGTACGACACTTTACTTGTCTTAGTTTAGTCTTAGTCTTGTTATTTTTCCGAGACTAAGATTCTTTACTTATGATCTTATTAATCATGATGCATGCGATACATAGACATGGCATGACTTAAAGATGAATAGCATAAAAAACTTGCGGCATGTTTATTTATTAAACATGACATTACCATAAATCATGGCATAACTTGGCATAACATGGCTTATCATAGCATAGCATGGCATAACATGACATAACATGGCTTAACATATAAATCATAGTGTACATGAAAACATGTTATACTTGAAAATAGTTTACTATTTTTCATACTGTAGGTAAGGTTTGTACTTACCTGATGTCCTATGCTCTTGGTCTAATGTTCTAACAAGGCACATCAACAGGTTTAATTCCTGTTTTCACAAAAGACGTAAGATAAGGATCATCCTATCTTATCGTAAATCATTATATTCAATACTGGTATCCTTAACCAGCATTCATCAGTAACCCTAGTTACATGTCTCCCACATGCTATAATGATATCTTATTTGGTTATTAAATGTAACTCTTTTTAAACTGTAATTCATTTTTGGAAATAGTCCCGTAAATTTGGTTGTTAGTGCATGTACGGGAGCTACCTGTTAATGCACTATTTGAAAATCCTGTGCAGGAATTTTCTGTACCCTACATGGTTTTGGAAATCCAATTTTTCTTTAAAAATCTGTTTTGAATTTGATAAAATTTCCTTCATGAAAGTTGTAGATTTCATCCAAATCTATAACTTTTGTGTTTGGTCAAAATCCTGAATCTATCTTTAACCTACCTGTTTCTTCCTTAAAAATGTTTTTACCATATTCACTAACTATATAGATTGGTCTTGGGTTTTGATAAAAATGGAGGCCTTTAGTACTTTATTTTTAAAAACATTATGCGCTGGCCCCTAGCATTTTCCATTTCCTACAACTTTTTAGTTTTGACTTTTTTAAAAACCTTCCTCTAAAGGCCTCGAAATCCTGTTTCCAGATTGCTGCCTGCTGTTTTAATCCGAAACTAGCAGTTTTCGTTTTGGTTAGTTCTTACGTAAAATTACGCGCATACTACCTCGAACAGTTAAAACCATGAGCCTATGACAAGTATGCAGGGCGTTTCATAATATTTTCATAATCATACATTCATTTCTTATACTTATAACCTTTGTGCAAACCCAAATGGTAATCTAAACTATATTAGGGTTTTTAGGGTTTTCTTAAAACCCTAAGTGCAACATATCACACCCTTTTTCTTATTCATTCATAAGATATCATCTTTAAGCATATAAGAACATATAGCAAACATGTAATAGGCATTCACACAGCCAACTAACCTCTAACTCAAATAATCATAAACTTGCATTAAATCATAACTAGAGACCACCAAACCCTAATCTCGCATAATCAAGCAATCACCATAACCCTAGTACATAAAACTGAAAAGTGAGCTTATGCTCTTACATTTTCTAACATGAAATACACTTAAATCTTGAATCACAACATAATTGAAGAACTAGAGAGTGAAAATATTTACCTCAAGATCCAAAAGAGTGAATCTAGACTAAGATTTGAGAAACTTTTCTTACACTTCCTCACCAAAAACCGACCTCTCCTTTTCTTTTTCTTTCTCACTTTGGTTCGGCTCCTAAAGAAAAGAAAGACCAGAGAATGAGCTGGTAATCTAAGGTTTTTTCCAAAGGCTTACAATTGTTCACACCACCACTTATTTAAAGGTGAGAGAAAAATTCCTTTAGAATTTCTTTTATTTCTAGAATTGCTTATTAGCTCCCATAGACAACATTTTTGCTTCCAAGTCCCATGAGGTTACCGGTCATGGATGCTTTAGATGGCCAAGTGAGCAAAGCTAGATGGTTGGCTCATCAAGGCTAGGAGCATGAGGTGTCTCTCCCTTGTGATGGCCGGCCATTAGGTGGTGAACCATTATTGATCTAGCTAGCCAAGCAAGCAAGGCTATGAGCTTGCTCACCATGGCTACAAGCATGACATGTCTTCATCTTAAAAATTGGGAGATATATATTTTTTTAAATTGCTTGTTGATCCTTAGGAGAAAAATATTTACTCATTTAGCCTTGAGGTGGCCGGCTATGGGGTGTCCAAATGGAAGAAAATGATTGGACCAAACCAAGTCATCAAATCATAACTTATTTCTTTGGTTTTCAATGTAACTAGGGTAACTAAAATTGTAACCAATCATTGGCTTAGTGGGATTTGGAGACTTAGTTAGAAAATTCCATCATAAAAATTTTCATACTTATCTTCAATCACATAATTTTCTTAAAATTACACATTGGCCCCTAAAGACAAAAATATTTGCATTTTGGTTCCTGTGAGGTGGCCGGCCACGGAATGTGCTTAGTGTCCAAAAGTTCCTCCAATGATCATCCATTTTAATCCAAGGATGAGGTGTCATCCTATTAGGCCCCGTTTGGCTTTTCTTCAAAAAACAATCCATTTTCATTCTAACACAGATATTTAAAATACTGTTTTCAACTAATAACAGTATAATTGTACTGGACTACAGTCCATAATTTATCTGTGCTTAACCGGACTGTGTATGGATTTTTCTTAGGACTTGAAACTGCTGAGTCCTTATTACTCTAAATATTGTGCTTGATTTTTTTTTAGGGTGGTCCTAAACCTTATTCTTGCTTATTTGTCCGTAATGACGGTTTTCCACAGTATAAATTTCATACTGTTTATTATACTGCAGTACCATCTCAGTCAAACCTTAGGTCAACTGGTTCAAACTCTGATCGGACTAAAAATCATAAATTTCTATTCTGCCCTTTTTTCAAAAGGTCTCATACTTGGTTAAGCAAACTACTATTGAGTCTCGTAGCTAATTAAACGAGAACTCAAACTTATACTGAGTTTCAACTTAGATCATGAGCTTCATATCTATATACATGATTCAGACTTAGATTTTTCTTGTATCTAAGGAAATCACTAGTCATCAAAATTTTGGGTTATTACATTATACCCTCCTTAAATAAATTTTCGTCCTCGAAAATTGGAACAATTCTAGGTGGCTTGTCTTCAAATCATCTTCACATTCTCATGTCTATTATATGGAACCATAATTTTACTTTCATATCCTTATAATTTCATACTTTCATATCCTCATACTTCCATATTATCATACATTCGTACTTTCATATCGTCATACTTTCATACTACAGAACTTTCATACTACATACTTTCATCATACTTTCACTTTCATATTGCATCACAAGAACTATCTACATAAAATTCTTAGCAAGTATATCATATAACTTGTCTTATTTGAAAAGCATATCATATCATATCATATCATATAACTTTTCCATACTTAAGAAGTATATCGTATTTAAAATACTTCTCTTTATCTTTAATTGAGAGCTCAGCAAGTATATCATACTAAAATATTTTTCTTTAAATTTAGTTGAAGCTAAGGACCCTCTGGTACAATGTTAGTCTCATGTTATTAGAACCTTTTACTTTTCATAATGGCCCCTTTCTTGGAACTTGTTCCTCAAGGATTTGGCCATTTACTTTTCATGATGGCTCTTACATAACATGATGGCCCTTACATAACATAACATGGATTGGTTCGAATAAGCATAAGATTAAGCACTATACTTAAAAAAAAAAAATTCTTTGAATCTTTTCCAAGTTAATCATGAAAAACAAGCATAATTGAAAACATTTTTCATAACATAATATCGTTCGAGTGATGCAATAGAAGGTATACTTATATCATATTAACTAGCAACTTGCTAGATGGTAGAAGTTTCTCTCATTGCTTCTCACATTTCCTTCATAGCATAAGTGCATAATCATAACTCTGAGGAGGGTCTAAAACTTCCCAATATTACATAATTTCTATTACTTAAAAGGTCGTATATAGTCGACATTAGTCAAACCAATTCCTTAAAATGAAAGGTTCCTGGTTATCACCATAACAAGGTGAGGTAGTAGGCTATCTGATCTCGAAGCCTATTCAGTTCCTTATTGCTACTCTAGCAATTATCATTATAACTTAGCTACTACAATTGCAAGATTAGACTCTTGCAAAAATTTGGTTCGGTTGTATGCACGGCGAACCATCTTCTAATTCTAGTTCCTAACATTTCTAATACCCATTCTTTCATTCATATCTTATCATATCTATCATATCATAAAACATCGTAATAATGTTTTATGGAAAATCATATCATTAAATCAAGCAAACATGATATGATTTTTACAATATCATTTGGACACCTGGTTAATTCATTACCATCTTCTAATTCTAGTTCATAACATTTCTAATACCCATTTTTTCATTCATATATTATCATATCTTATCATAAAACAACGTAACGATCTTATTAATCATGATTGCTTGATTTGAATAGCATAAAATAACTTCCGCAGTATAATTTTCATACTATTTATTATACTGCAGTACCATCTCAGTCAAACCTTAGGTCAACCGGGTCAAATTTTAACCGGACTAAAAATCATAAATTTCTATTCTGCCCTTTTTTCAAAAGGTCTCATGCTTAGCTAAGCAAACTACTATTGAGTCTCGTAGCTAATTAAACGAGAACTCAAACTTATACCGATTTTCAACTCAGATCATGAGCTTCATATCTACATACATGATTCAAACTTAGATTCTCCTTGCATCTAAGGAAATCACAAGTCATTAAAATTTCGGGTTATTACATTCTACCCTCCTTAAATAAATTTTCGTCCTCGAAAATTGGAACAATTCTAGGTGGCTTGTCTTCAAATCATCTTCAGATTCTCATGTCTCTTATATGGAACCATAATCTTACTTCCATATCATCATAATTTCATACCTTCATATCCTCATACATTCGTACTTTCATATCGTCATACTTTCATACTTTCATAACTTTCATACTACATAACTTTCATAGCTTTCATACTACATACTTTCATCATACTTTCACTTTTATACTGCATCACAAGAACTATCTATATAAAATTCTTAGCAAGTATATCATATAACTTGCCTTATTTGAAAAGCATATCATATCATACCATATAACTTTTCCATACTTAAGAAGTATATCGTATTCAAAATACTTCTCTTTATCTTTAATTGAGGGCTCTCATAAAACATAACAAATATCGTGTAACTTATGCATGAACCATTTATGATCAATTTTGAATCTCTTATGCTTCATTATGGACTTATTATCTTGTTTAAAATATGAGCCCCTGGTGTACGTACCAAATGCGCACAATCCACAGAGAGTTAGGGTTTGCAAGGTCCCTAACGATTCTTGGAATCATGTAAGCCTTCTCGATCTGGCGGAAGGTCTGAAAATTTTCTTGAACATACATAATCCTCCTCGATCTGGCGAGAGGTTGGTATGACACTTTACTTGTCTTAGTTAAGTCTTAGTCTTGTTATTTTTTCGAGACTAAGATTCTTTACTTATGATCTTATTAATCATGATGCATACGATACATAGACATGTCATGACTTAAAGATGAATAGCATAAAAACTTGTAGCATGTTTATTTATTAAAACATGGCATTACCATAAATCATGGCATAACTTGGCATAACATGGCTTATCATGGCTTATCATAGTATATCATGGCATAACATGGCTTAACATATAAATCATAGTATACATGAAAACATGTTATACTTGAAAATAGTTTACTATTTGTCATACTGTAGGTGAGGTTTGTACTTGCTAAGCGTAAGCTCATCAGTATATTTCATACTATAGGTAAAAAGCCTGCAGCTTAATTAGTGGGCATGTGGACGATGCAGCAAGTGAAGAGCGGTATGGGATACCACTACGCAAATTGTTCCGCAAGCTCTTTTGAACGAATGTATATATATATTTGACTAAGTTATGATATACTGTATATATGATGTTTGAAAACTCGAGTTAATGTAAAGAGTATGTATGTCCCTATATTTGGAAAACAAGTAATATGTATGCACGAAAAGTTTACTTATATCTATTTGTATGATGTTTTAAAAAAAAAATTTATTCTAAAATTTCCAAGTAAGTTTTAAGTATTTAAAACCGAGATGTAGTTTAAGTAAGCATGGTAACGGCCCTGCGTAGGTCGGGGCGTTACACAAACCGTCGTGTAATCTTCCGAAAATTTTAAAATTTTGTGCATTGAAATTTGCGTGTAAACTCTTAACTTAAATCCACTTTCCTTTTCATTTCTCATCATTTTCATTTTCAACCCTCTGGACAACTCAAAGTTTTCTCCTACCCATTATCTTCTTTGCCCACCAACCCCGACCACGCCGTCGCCTTCTCCTCTCTCTTAAGCTCCGATGATGCCACCACCACTACATTCCTCTCACTTTTTCCCAAACCGTCGCCTCACCGCCGCCCTAACCTCTCTCTCCTTTTTCCGCCGCCGCCGTCACCACCTCCACTTTCTCCCGATGTTCCCATTAAGGCCGTGACTATTTTTCTTTAAATAAAGGCAAGGTGACTTCCATATTGCTCAATTTCTTGTTTTCTAACAAAAGTACGAACACACAATTCTTTAATAACTTGCTTGGTGTGTAATTTTGTAGTGTAGTTTGCTCAGTTTTTTAATTGTTGCTCTTTGTAGATGAATCTTTTGTGCATGATTTTGGCATTTTACATACAACTATCCAACTCATTTTTTTTTCTGCCCACCACATGCTCGATGAAATGTCAAAATGGAATTTTGTTCTAGATAATCATATGAAATTAGTTTCTAGTGTAGTGTGCTCGGTTTTTTTGTTGGTGAAATATGTAGACGAATTATTTGTGCAATTTTTTGCCATTTTAAGTTTGTAGGGTATTGTGCTTGGTTTTGTTATGTTATTAGTGGTGAATGTGAATTTGATTTGATTAAATTGGTCTGCCATACTTGTTTTGTGTATTTGTGTTGCAATAAATGTAGGTTAATTAGTGTTGGAAAAAAAATGACACAAAATAGAGTTGAAGAATGCAAAAAGGGATGAGCACGAAGAAAAAACCCATTTAATCCCAATGCCGATGGCAAACGAAAGGCAACCTTAATGAAACGAGTCCATATGGCAAGGAAAAGAGAAACAAATTGAAGTCACCTCTGACGAGAAAGGACAACCGGAAGGGAAGCACAGTGATGAATTGATGAGCTGGATTGGTACGCTCGCTCGAGAGCACGATCCAATATGGATACAAGATTGGAGATCCCGTGATTTAGACGAATTGAAAGAAATAATTTGGAAAGAACCTGTTACTTCTTTCACCGTGGATGATTGCTTTCGGAGTATTTGTTTAAAATCATGTGGTGAAACTGCAAGGAATTTTCGACATGATCTTTACAAGATGTTTGTCGAGGACTTTGTAACAGAAGATAGTGTGTGGACATTGCCTCAAAAAGTTATTGACAACTACCCTAATATAAAAAATGATTGGGTGAAATTCATTCAATATAGAACATCCTCACAATTCCAACAACTTTCGGATCATGGAAGCGAAATAAGGACCAATAACGAATACACATCAAGAGGAGGCCGAGACGGATATAGAAAGCTTGACCAGAAAAAGGTATGTGATTAAATTTTGTTTGTAATAAATCATAGTTAAATTATTTATTTAGTTATTTATGTATACTAACGATGTTAAATTATAGTTTTAAGGAGACTGGGAAACGGGAAAAAAGAGATGGGTTGTGGCTAGATTCACGGACAGGCAAAGATGGAGAGTTGAAGGATCCATCATGTCGAAAAGTTGACGAGTTGATAGTAAGTTTATTAATTAATAATAAATTATTCATCACTAGAGCCAATTATAATACTTTTATTTATAATGTGTGCTTTTAATTATCCCGTAGATGCAGTACAACACAGGATAGCCAAGACACTTTCGAATCAGTTGGCACTACTAATGTATTAACCCAAGCATTATCCAAACCCGAACACCCAAGACATATCTGTGGGCAATCAAAGCTCATAAAGCAGTCTCAGTACTTCAACCTAAATCGAAGTTCGAATAGAGATAATGAAATACTGTCAATGATACGTGAAATAGAAGAATTAAAGGCATTGGTGCGTGGTCTATGTGCGAAGAAAGATGTAAAGCCGTCGTTTGACTAAGAGAATGTGCCAACCGTTGACCAACACAATAGCTTTAAGGCAAGTTGCTCTCTCCAAGAAAAGCAACCTGGAGTGTCTGATCCGCTAACCATGCCGGTCGACAGTCAGGAGTGTAAGCTCTATATTGTCGATGAACTTCATGGTGGACAGTTGCTTGTTGCGTTTGGAAGAGCATGGTTGGAGAGCCTTCCACTGATATAGTCCATGGGATTTCACTGGGTGAAGGGAACTTGCGAGTGTCAATCAATGTGCCAAAATTAAAAAAAGCAGCATTACCTATTCCGACGTACGATGCAACAACTGTGGAGGAGGCTGTTAATAGGTTTGTAGCTTGGCCTAAAACATTAATTAAGGTCGACATGAGTATGAACAAGGCAAGTCGAGGGCCTAGTCACGTTCCTAACTAAGCAACTGAGGGAAACAAACGCCAAAAAAGCTAGGAAAAAAACCAATCAACTATCGAACTGAGGTACAACAAGATGCGCAACAACAAAAACCTTTGTTTGACTTTAATAAAATGAACATAGAGATGAGGCCTTTGGCTTATAATGCACATAGTTCTATGCATGAAGGTAATCAGATATAGGTCCCAATACCATACACGATTAGTGGTACTAACGTGCCTGCATTTTTGAACTTTGATGATATTTATGAGTTCATTACTTTTCAAGAAATTAGTGCGAATTGTATATTTTTATATCTCAAGTATGTCATTCTATCTCTAAATTTTATTTTTTTTATTTGGAAATTGTTCCATATGTCCTCTAGAGTAACAAATTTGATATGCTTATGCAGATATTTGGTGGAACTATGTAGGATTAACGAGCGAGCTGAAAAGTTTGTGTTTGTGTCTTCAACCTTGATCTCACCGGTTAGAGTAGATACTCCAGATGCTGGCTTGAGAGAGCGAGTCGATGCTTTTGTCGCCTTTTTGCGTGACGCACCAAAAAAACGACTTTATCTTGTGCCACATAACAAAGGGAGACATTGGGTCTTGAGAGTCATTGACCCATGGGAGGACCTAGTCCTTTATTTTGATCTTCTTTGACACAAGAAACGGGACGATTTTACTAATCTACTGAATATGTAAGTCAATTTTCATATGTTAAATTTTGATCTTAATTATATGCATCTTAATTATTTTGAATTTTACAAACTTGTTAGGGCCCTAACAGATTGGAAGCTTATAACCATAGAAGGGACTAGAAAGAGACGAGACTATTAAACGAAAATCTAGGACCATCCTTGTCCTCACCAAGAGGGAAGTGTTGAATGTGTTTATTTTGTTTTAGGTTTTATGAGTGACAAAGTGTTGAATGGAATTGATGTACTTGAAAGAAAAGAATTTTTTACTTCTAATGATATGGATTTGATTATGTAATAACCCGAATTTTGATGACTCTAGATTTCCTTTGAATGAGGAAAACTTAAGTCTAGATCATGTTGGAATGGAATATCGGTATAAGTTTGAGTTCTCGGTTAATTAGCTACGAGACTCAACGATGGATTACTTAGCCAAGTATAAGGCATTTTAAGGAAAATGGCGTGATGAAATTTCATGATTTCATGTTAGTCAAAGTTGACCAAAAAGTCAAAGGGTTGACCAAGAACAGTCAAAGGTATGACTGTACAGTAATAGGATAAGCAGTATGGGAAATATACTGCTAAAATTGTCTTTTTGGACAAAATAACAAGAATAAGCTATGAGACCACCCTAGAAAAATCAAGCACACTAAGTTGGATATCAAAGTCCTAATGACTTTCAGAAATAAGAAGAAAATTTTTACAGTCCATTTTTACGCAGATAAATTTTAGACTGCAGTCAAGTATAACAGTACTAAATTATACTGTGTATTAGTAAACACAGTATTGGAAATATCTGTGTTAGCAAGAAAATAGACTGCATTTTAAGGAAAAAGCCAAACAAGGCCTTATGATGATGTCACCCTATTTTGGAATTATGACATCATTTTGGAGAAAGAAAAATGGTGAAAAGAAATAAAAAAATGTTGCCACCTTGCACAATGATGGACGGCCATGTGGAGGGCTAAAATGCTAATATTTTGTCTTAGGGGCAAACGTGTAATTTTGGAAAATATGATGATGTAAGCATGAGGTAAGCACGTGATGTCATCATGATGAGGTAAGCAAAACTTGTGCACCAAGGGGAGCAATGACAGGCCACCACATGTAGGGGTGAAATTGCAAAGATTTTATCCTTAGGGGCCAAAATGCAATTCTTGGAAAATAGGTGATGTAATCATGATGAGGTAAACATGATGATGTCATGATTTTGCTTGGAGAACAAGGCTATGGCCGGTCACATGACACCTAGAGGGCATAAATGCAAGAATTTTAACTTTTGGGGCAAAGTGCAAATTTTGGAAATTTGGTGATGTAAGCATGTGATGTCACCAAGATGAGGTCATCTTACCTTGCTCTCCAAGTAGACAGCCGGCCACCTCACCCTCCCATTGTGCAATTTTTAATTTTTTAGGGATTTTTGTGCAATTTAGCAAAGTTTCTCCACCTCTATAAATAGGTGAGAGATTTAAATCATTTTATTCAGAAAAAGCAGCCAAATTCTGCCCATTTTCCCTCTCCAAAAATCTGCAATCTCAAGTGGGTGATTGAGTGAAGAAAAAAATTGAGAAACTTAGGGGTTTTGATGTTTGTAGTCTTCGGTTTCCCCTAGCAAGTTCAAAAAAAAAAATTTGGCAGTTTTTGTGCCCAATTTTGGGGCCAACAGCCGGCTGCCAAGGGGGGGTGAGTGAGTGAGAAAATTTGGATTTAAGAGTGCTTAGTTTAGGTGCAAGCAGACACCAAGAATCAGCCAATTTTGGTGCCAATTGGTGCAACAAAACCGGCCTTGGGTGGTGTCCTAGGAGGAAAATTTTTGTGACCAAACCCTAGCCTCAATTTCTTCAATTAATCAAGGTAAACCATTCAAGACCTTAATCTCTTTCAATTAAGCATTCAATTTGAAATTTACATGTATTTCAAGTTGAAATTGTAAGAGCATAAGCTCAATTTATTTTGTGCCCAAAGTTTGGAATCTAGGGTTGTGCTTGATCTAGAATTAAGGGTGGTTTGATTTTTATGTGCATGCTTGCTTTGATTTTCTTAATTTGCATGCTAAATACTAGTTTATTATATGTCCCCAATCTGCCCTAGTGTTGGTGAATGATAATTTTGTGCTAGGTTGCTAGAATTTAATTAGTATGCTTGCTAGGTGTTGTGCAACCGAAATCATGCAACTTAGTTGATCCAATATCAATTAGGTTTGCATGGTGATGTTAGAAATTGTGATTAAAGAAATTTACACTAGAAAACCGCTGCATGTGTGGTATTAAGCTCCCGCGGTGGCTGGTTGAGCTAGATTCCACGTCTAGGACGTAAAACGAACTCTAAACCGAAAAACTGCCAGGTTCGGGTGGATCCTGACCAGTTTTACGGTAAGCCGATTTTGAGGCCTTTAAAGGCCGAATTTGGAAAAACTTAAAACATGAAAGTTTCTCAGAACAGTTTTTACTAGGGGGCTATGTGGACGGATTTGCAAAATGAGGCTCCAATGGCCTCCGTTTTTATGAAAATCCGAGGCTGATCTGCCCAGACCTAGTCTACACGTCCAGTAAGTTTCAAATTAAAACTGACAAGAATCCAAGCAGAACTGGGTTTTTCTTAAAACACAAAAGTTTTAGAATTTTTCAAGAGCAAGAACTTTCATGAAGACAAGTTTTTCAAATTCAATCTGGATTTTTAAATACAACATGAACTATAAAAACTGTGCATAGAGCAAGAAATTCCTGCACAGGATTTTCTAAAACAATGCAGAAAAACTATATTTTTGCACCAACACCCCTGTTTTGACTATAAAAACTATTCCAAAGGCAGTTTTCAGCCTTTAATGATTTTTATAAAGCCCCACTTAAGAACCACGAATTTTATAAGTTAGATTTTTGGATCTAAACTTACCAAATTTTCCAAGACAAAGGAAAGCCAAAGTTTGGTAAAACAATGATAACGGATGGTAACCGGGAAGGATACCCGAGTTACTGGGCCAAGCCAAAGCCCAAGTTTGACCCATAGAGGGTTGACCATAGTTGACCAAAATGTTGACTTTGGTTGACTAATTTGACCAAGGATATCACACCAAAGATACTTATTGTAACCAAATAAGATATTTTATAGGGGACATATAACTAAGACTATGTATGCATGTTGGTTAGGTCATCAACATTTTACGGTTATGACTAGAGATCCTTACCTATGTCCTTTATTATAGCAGGAGATAGTCTGCTATTGTATCCTGACATGGAGCAGCAAAGGACATAGTATACGACGTAAGTACAAACCTCACCTACAGTATGGAAAATAGTAAGTTATTTTCAAATATATGACATGACCCATGTATGCTATGTTATGTCATGCTATATTATGTCGTGATATGCTATGTTATGTCATGCTATGCTATATTATGTCATGCTATGTTATGCCATGTTTTCAAAAATACCATGTTTTCAAGAATGTCATGTTATGGCAAAGGTTAAGTATGATATGATATAGTGACATCATGAAGCATGTTCACTAATATTGAACCACATGGTAAGATAAATCAAGTAAGGTGTCGTACCAACCTCCCGTGATCGTGGAGGCTACATGTTTCAGTTGTGATATTTACCTTCCGTGATCGTGAAGGATCAAGTTATAATTCCCAAAATTGTTAGGGCCTTGCAAACCCTAGCTTTGTCTGGAGGCTGCGCGCTTTTGGTACTTACACTATGGGCCCACATGTTAAGACAAGATAATAAGTTCAAGATTAAGTCCATAATGACGCATAAGACTTTCAAATCGATCATAAATGGATCATGCATAAATTACATGATGATTGACATGTTTTCTTTGAGGTTTAAAAATGTTTTGTGAGATTATGTTTGTACTTGCTGGGCGAAAGCTCATCAGATATTTCATACTGTAGGTAAGATGCCTGCAGCTTTACTTGGTGGGCCATGGAAACGATGCAGCAAGTGAAGGGCGGTGTGGGATACCACTACGCAAGAATTCCGCAAACTCTTTAAGTATGATGTTGTAGATGTATGATCAAGAAATAGGTACCATGTTATGTATGGAATGTTTCAAAGTCCGGTTTAAAAAGGTTGTGTTACCTTTTAATCGGTTTAACAAGTAATGAGTAGGCATGGTGAAGTTTACTCATAAGTACAAGTTTATTTATGTTATGAGAAAAAAAAAATTTATTCTCAAATTTTCAAGTAAGATAAGTACAAGTATGTATGGTGTCGACCCGGTTGGGAAGTCGGGGCGTCACAGATTAGGGGAGAATGGGCTAGATATGTAATGCAATTCATTAATTATGATATGTTAAAATTGTAATGTAATGGATGGTATTTTTACTTTGATACAATGTATCTAATATTTTGTCAATCGTATCATGGGTCGTGTATTGAATAACACACAGGTTAGGCCACCCGTAAGAAATCACCAAAAAATGCCAAATTGTTTTTTAATTCATGTCGGATTATACACGACGGTTTTTTGCACCAAACTGTCATGCAAAGTCCACTTTACACGACCGTTTTGCTTCGAAACCGTCATCTAAAGTGGCTTTTACATGACGGTTTTAGAGCAAAA
Source organism: Ficus erecta (assembly GCA_008635985.1). NCBI lineage: Eukaryota > Viridiplantae > Streptophyta > Magnoliopsida > Rosales > Moraceae > Ficus > Ficus erecta. The sequence goes on along the minus strand of BKCH01000059.1, from coordinate 891,678 downwards.
CCATTGTGTAATGGCTACATTACATGACGGTTTGGCTGCCAAACAGTCGTGTAAAATTCTCAATTTTGCGAATTTTACTTCCTTTATTTCTCTATACGACGACGGAGTGAACCGTCATGGAATATTGAGGTACCATGACGGTTTATTAACCGTCGTGGTATCTCAAAACATTCCACGACAGTGGATTACTCGAATCGTCGTGTAAACTTTAGACGACGGTTAATAACCGTCGTGTAATCCACAATGTTTACTAGTGACTTGGCAATAGGATGTCTACTGCAAGTTCGGGTTCCTTTTCTTAAGGCAATGGGAAGATCAAGGTCTGATTCTTGGATAGGAATAACGGGTACCGGGTTCAGACTAGATTCCGGGACAACTGTTTTGTTAGGAATCGGAATAGAAGGCAAAGAAGGTAGAGGATTAATATCTCAATTACCCGATGCATTTAGATGGACTTCACTCGGGAATTCCTCATGGTCGTGTGCTGGAAAAAACAAAGGATCTTTATTTTTTCCAAGGATATTTTTCCTAAAATAAACCACAGGCTCAAGATTTGATCGATTTTTTCCATTCGTAGTATTTCCATACCTGACAGACCAATATCAGATTTAATGTTTTCAGATTGGGTGATCCTAGTTTCCTTAGCTATTTTTGTTTTAATAGGTCAAAATCTATTTGTGGTAAAGGTTTTGTTTCCCAAAAATTTGATTCTTCTAACTTCTCGCCCTGAATTAATTTTTTGCAAAAAAAAGGCAAGTTTTCCAAAAAGTTCGCATTCCTGGTAATTTGAAATTTCTTGGTCAATGGGTTAAAAAATTTGTAACCCTTTTTATTTGGAACATATCCAAAAAAAAAAAAAAAACACATTTCTCTGCCCTTAGGTCTAATTTAGATCAAGATCACTTTGGAATGTGCACATATGCGGTGCAGCCAAAGATTTTTAATGGCAAATCCGAGTTTATTCGAGATTCTGGAATCTTTTTTTTTAAGCAATCCAATGGAGTGGTGTACTGCAACACTCTAGTAGGCATCCTGTTAATCAAATATGATGCAGTTAAAACAACATCCCCCCACAAATATTTTGGCAAGTTCACGTAAAACATCATAGCTCGAGCTACTTCTAAAAGATGTTTATTCTTTCACTCAGCTATTCCATTTTGTTCAGGAGTATCTGGGCATGAAGATTAATGTAAAATTCCTTTTCCTTGTAAAAAAGTTTCCAAAACTTTATTATAGTACTTCGTTCCCTTATCTGATCTTAAAATGCTTTTTTTGCTTGAAATTGAGTTTCTATCATATTGTAAAAATCTTTAAATATTTTTTCAACTTCAGATTTTTCACTCATCAAATAAACCCAAGATAGACGAGTATGGTTGTCTATAAAGGTTACAAACCATTTTTTACCTGTAACCGTGGTTACCCTTGAAAGTCCCCAAACATCACTGTTAAAAAGATAAAACTGTTTTGAAGATTGATATGGCTTTGAATTATAACTTTTCCGTTGGCTTTTTCCAAGTAAACAACTTTCACATTTTAATACCAAGGAGTTGATACTCTTAAATAATGATGGAAACAAACGTTTTAAATAAATAAAACTAGAATGGCCCAATCTGTAATGCCAAACCATTATTTGTTCATAAGCAGACATAGAACTGACACTACTAAACACATGAGACATTTTAGAACTAGGCAAATTATCCTCAAAATAATAAAGACCATTGATCATTCTAGCACTGCCAATCGTCGTCCCCAAGTTCTTGCCTTGAAGTACACAATGAGATTCAAAAAAAGTAACAAAATTAGAGTCTTTGGAAAGTTTGCTAATAGACAGAAGGATGCAAGCAAGTTTCGGGACATGGAGGACATATTTCAAATTTATTCTTTCTGAAATTTGTATCAAACCTTTTCCTGCGAAAGGGGGAAAAACTACCATCTGCAACCTTAACCTTGTTGTTTCTAGGACATGGTGTATAGGATCAAAACAATTTAAAGGAATTGGTCATATGATCAGATGCTCCTGAATCTATTATCCATGGAGCAGAAGAATTAATGCAGCGAGATAGAGCTTTTGATTCATTACCTGTGTGTGTCATAGAAGCACTAGGAGATCAGATGACAACGAACCAGATTTCAGCAGCAGAAGAAGATGCTCTATTTGTTGGTGTGAAAAGACTAGCTTCGGCCCATTAGCAGTAGGAAAGCTTCGTCCAGTTTTTTCTCCTGCCTTGCTCTTCCAGTTTGCAGGTTTCTCATGTAGCCTCCAACAAGTTTCACCAGTGTGGCGTTGTTTGTTGCAGTAGTCACACCATATGCGTGGCTTTTCACCATATTTGCATTGATACACATGAGTCTTGGACGATGTTGCTTCAGTGGTCACCATAGTCGAGCCTTCCACAGCAATCCTAGGTCCTTTCTTGCCCAACATAACATTCCTCCGGCTTTCTTCCCTCTTTACTTATGAAAACACCTTACCAATCGAAGGGAGAGGTTGTCTCCCAATGATTCTCCCCCTAACTTCATCAAACTCAAGATTGAGTCTTGCCAAAAACTTGAAGATACGACTATCTTCCACAATTTTCTTGTGGTGGCGTGCATCTTCTGGTGATTTCCACTCATAAGTGTTGAAGAGGTCCAGATCTTGCCAGATATGCTTTAATGAATTAAAATACTTGGTAACATTATTCTCTCCTTGCCGCATCTCGCCAATTTTGAGAGTCAATTCAAATATCTGTGATTGATTCTCCAAATCAAAGTACATCGGGTTTACGTTCTCCCATAGCTCTTTTGCCGTTGAATAGCACATATAGTTAGAGCTAATATCCTCTTCCATAGAATTCACCAGTCACGTCATAACCATGGAATTTCCAACATCCCATGTAGTATAGGCCGGATCTGTCTCTGGTGGAGCCTTTGTTTCACCTGTCAGGTATCCCATCATTCAACGTCCTCTGATGTACATCCTCAAGGCTTGTGACCAGCGCAAGAAATTATCACCATTCAAGCAGATGGTCGTAATTTGAACTGAATGAGAATCTGTGCTAATCTTGATAGGGTCGGCTGTTTTTTTGGAGGAAGGAGTATTTTGAACGGTGGTGGACTCGGTAGACATATCAGACATGGTGACTTGAGGGTAGTAGTGAATGGAGAAAAGAGAAGAAAGGAATAATTCTGGTAAGCCAAAAAGCTAGCTCTGATACTAACTTGGAAAAAGAACGTTGGGGGAATAATGATTTCATTCATTGAGTAATCTTTTATACAAATACAACCTAACTAAATTGGGAAACAATATCACTAATTCTAGGAAACCAATAAAAACCCCAATGATTGTTTTCACAATCTTCAAGTTTTTCACCAACTTCTCATCTCCTCCTTTTGTTCTTTAAATACCATCTCTCTTGAAATTTATTGAAAATAAAGTCTAAAACTAAAAATAAAAACTAATTCCTAAACCTAAAAATCATAAACTACTATTTTTTGGCATTTTTCTATTTTTCTATTTTTTTTATTTTTCTTCTTCATTTTCTCTCCTATTGGCTGCTGGGTTTGGCCCCTGTTTTTCACTCTCAGCCTCCCCTAAGACCTCTCTTCCTTTCTTTTTGCTTTTCTTTCTCTTGGTGATGGTTCCAGCTGTGACGCACACTTTTTCTTCTTTTTTTTTTCTTTCATGCAACACGTGGCGGATCGATGTTGGATGAAGCCCGCAGGTGTACACTAGCTTGGTGGAACGCATTGCAGGAGATTCCGTTTCTTTCAGTAGTGGGACACATGTCAGCCTTTGGATGAGCCTAGCTTAATTTCAAATTTTGTCTCATTTATAGGCCTTTTAATGACCGTTCTGCCCCCAGTTTGAATCCAAAATTCCCATTTTACCCATTCTCACCTAATTATAATATACAAATGAGAAAAATTAATTATTTAGAGGGGTAAATTAATAACAATATTGAAGTTGATATTAAAATAATCAAACAAAACCAAAATAAACTAATCTAAATTAAAATTATGTAAAATTAAACTATATTAACCTAAAATTTATTAAAATGCTCAAGAACATAACCAATTTACATGCACAAAAGCGGTAAAATAACTCTATTTTATAAACCACAGAACTTAATTTATATGATACTAAGTATTACAAGCTAAAAAATTTTTAAATCCGGAATTTAACTTGTGACAGTATCCATCCCCATTCTCCACTTACCCCACTACCTACACAGTCCATTAGGTAAAATCCCTAGGTTTCTTACTTATAGCATGATCATAAAAGGTTTGAGCTAAAGCCCTATAAGTGCAACGTAACTCTCACTAAATCAGTAATTGGTTCATAATTTATGCATAAACCAATTATGCTTATTTATGACTTTTTCATTATGTCATATCTTTCTTGCTTTACGGCCCTTGTGTTTGTTTCGGGTGCGCGTGATCATCAGACAATAGAGTCCTTGGTTTGCAAAGTCGCAACCACACTAGGATCATATCAATAACAATAACAATAACATAATCCTCTCAAATTGAGAGGTTGATATGACACTCTTATCTTTTCATATCTTAATCATGTTATTTATGAGTATGTAGCATGACATATCTCAACATAAAATTATAAATCAACAACATAATAGAGTGTTGCATTATCATACAATTTAAAACTTGTCGTGAAACATGCTTTTAAACATGTAAAATTCTATTTTCAAAACAATTCACATCACATTATAGACGAGATACGTTTTTATGACGCGAAAATCACATCTGACTTTTGGTGCAAAAGCATCGCGAAAAAATTGTACATGTAAGTTGTAAGAATAACCTATTCGGCTAAGAAGCATTATTGTTTTTTCTACAGTTAAATTCTTAAATTAGGATAATATAACATTAGCATAATATTATTAGAAGGACAACTAATAAAATATAAAATTCGGGACAACATATATTTCGACTCTTAGTGATTTTGATGTTTGGAGTTTTCAGAATATTTTTTAATTTGATTATTAGTGTGTTTTAAAATTTTTGGATGATTAAACTTAGGACATTTTCTATTTCAAAACTAGATTGTGTTAGGATTAAACCGTCCAAACCCGATAAATGATTTGGTATAATTTGATTTTCCCTAAAATACCAAAATGCCCAAACAAATTATTTTGATTTGGTCAGTATTTTTATTTAAAAAACCGACTACAAACACCCCTAGATCAAAAGAAGAAAAAAGAAAAAAGAAAAAAAAAAAGAAAAAAGAAAAAAGAAAAAAGAAGGTTTTCAATTAGAAACTCTATATTTTAAACTTATAAAAAGAGTATGTATTGTATTTTTATATGTTCTCAAAACTGTACACATCAATTTCAATTCATATATAATTGGGTAAAGCTGCGGTAAAACCCATTTTATATACCCTATCAGTAGAGCTCATTTTTAAACCGTTAAGATGTAATCAAACTTTTGAGACGTAGTTTGTATATCATAATTATCATACACCTTACCTCATATTTGTATAGATTAATAAATAAAAAATAAAAAAACCCACCCCTTCCCTTCCCGATGCCGACAACTTCCCCCTGACACGACACCGGTGACGAACCCCCCGACTAAATCTGCCCCCCCAATGCCAACGAGCCCAGACCCCCCCCCCCTCCCCCCCTGAACATCGGACCCCCCAAACCCTCAATGCCGACCAAACCCCCTTCTCCCCCTCGGCACTCAAGTCCCCCCCCCCCCTACCTCCGATGTTGACCAAACTCCCCTTCCCCCCCGACGCTTGAGCCCCCCCCTCCCCCCCCACGCACTCGAGGCCCTGTCCCCTCGACCCCCACCCCTGATGTCAACTAGACCCCCCCTCCCCGCCACAGCGCTCGAGCCCCCCCTCCCACGCCCCCGCCCCCGTCCCTGTAACGACCCGCCTTACGTAGGCCGTTATCGTACTTATCTTACATAATTACTAACACTTATTCAACTAGCGGAAAATACGGAATATATTTTTTTTTCTACATCATAACAATTATAAAGGTAACTCGACCCAATCATTTCTTACAAACATATATACGTACTTATTTGAGTATTAAAGTATTAAACTTATATTAATATTCAACTGATAAAACTAAATAATAATTTCATATAATTAAACACAAAACGCGTAGTGGTTCCATCCCGTAATTTCACAGTTAGCTCAGTCATGCCCCACCGTCTTGCATCAAGTATTGCCAATAGGGCTTACCTACAGCATAAACGTAAGTTGTGAGCTTTCGCTCAGCAAGTACAACTATTTACCCGCAAAAACAATATGAACTTAAACAATGCATGAACCAATTATGCTTCATTATGCTTTCTTATGTTAGCATATTTTTGGGCCCTTACTTATAATAAGTGTACGTACCGTGGTGCACAGTCATGGAGTGGTTGGGGCGGCCAGCCCATTCCAACTCAATCCATGAACCAACTCTGACCTAGTGCAGGTCGGTACGATACGATTAAACTTACTTAACATCTTACTTGAAGACATTTTCTTGAAAATAGTTTCTTAAAAACAGTTTCTTACTTGAAACTTAATCTTACACTTGTCATAAAATTATTATTAATGAACATGCTTCATGATGTCACATTAATAAAACATAATCATATGCAACACATACATAAGTGCATGAGTTTTAAAAACATGAAATCAGTAAAACAATTAGCCTATGCTGTAGGCGGAGTTGTACTTACTGGTTACACTAGAGCTGGGGTTCGTTGCTTCAACGAAACGCAACAACAGGTTACCTTCCTGTTTTCAAAAGAACGTAAGATAAGTATCATCCTATCTTACCATAAATTATTATATTAAATGTTGGTATCCTAACCAACATTTAACACTTACCCTAGTTATATGTCCCCTATTAACATGGTATCCTATTCGGTTACTAAATGTAACCTTAAGGCACCAAACCTTAAAAACAATCAAACAATATCTTGTTTGACTTCTTAATACAAATCTTGGTTAGTTATACTTAAATAGTATCCTTTTAGGTTACTAAAAATAACCCTGGGTATAAGCCCAATCATAATTAAGTTAATGTCCTATTGGGTTACCAATACCCAATAATGGTATCCCATTTGGTTATTCTAAGTAACCTTGGGTTTTTAAATCTAGCATATAAAATTTAGTAACCTATTTGGTTACTATAAGTATACCTTTAATTTACTTAGTTCAATAATAATTTTAGTATCATAACCGAATATCATGTGTCTTACTATGGTTAATATATTACTTAGCTTACTTAACATATTTTAAAACCTTGTTTAATTTTTTTTAAATCATTGTTATAAAACTGAAACTGATTATTTTATAAAAATAGTAAAACTGTGACATTTTGAAAATCATTCATAGAAAATAGTCCAATAATTTCAGTTAGCAGTGCATGAGTAGGAATTTGTTGTTCATGCACTGTTTTGAAAATCCTGTGCAGGATTGCCTATTTCCTGCTCAGTTTTAAGATTCAGTTTTATTTTAAGATCTGCTTTGAATTTGAAAAGTTTTCTTCATGAAAGTTGTAGACCTCATAAAGTCCTGCAACTTTCGTGTTTTACACAAAAACCTAATTCTGCCCTTAACCTGTTCATTTTCCTCGTTGAAAAATCCTGGCCGTGCATAGGGTCTGGGATGGCCATCTCGGGTTTTCATAAAAACAAAAGCCTTTGGAGCTTATTTTTCAAAATATGTCCGCGTTGGCCCCTAGGAATTTCAATTTTCTACAACTTTGTAGTTTTAACTTTTCCAAATTCTACCTCTAAGGGCTTCAAAAAAAAATTTCAGCTTGCTGCCCAGTTTTGTCCGAAAACTGGCAGATTTTCTTTTATTGTTTGTTACGCAAAATAACGTACACCCTACCTCAAACGGTCGTAACCGTGAGCTTACATCATACATGCAGCGTATTACGTGAGATTTCCATTAACATACACTTGTTCATCCAATTTACCCATGTAGCACAATTTTTTACTAAATTAGGGTTTAAGTTGATTTTTCATTCTAATTCAACATACAACCATATCAACATCAAACAAGCACACCCTAAAGCTTCATAAACATGTGGGGACATATAACAAGCAATTACTAAGCATATACATAATTTAAAGCATAACGTCAAAAACATAGATCAAAACATAGATCTAGCTTATCAAAACCCTAATCAAGCACATACTAATTTTACTAAGCTATTGCATGAAAAATAAGTGAGCTTATGCTCTTACATAACCAACTTAAAATACACTTAAATAAATGAATCAAAACCCAAATAAAAGCTTAGGGGGTTTAGAAGAATTACCTTAACACTTAAGAAGTAGATCTAAGCTTGAATCACAAACTTCCTCCTTGATTTCTACCTCAAAAACCAAGCACTCTTCACTCTTTCTTGCTCACTAAGTTTCGAATTTTTAGAGGGGGAAGGGAGAGGCTAATTTGTGAACCAAAGAAAGTGATGTGTCCAAAGGTGGACCAAGGCAAAACCCCACCACCCTATTTATAGGCAAATTTCAATTTAATTTCCTAGAATTATTTTTATTGCTTAAGTTGCATTTATGTCCTCAAATAGCAAACATATGTGCCCCCCCTAGACTCCATGAGGTGGCCGGCCACCTTGTGTGGCTTGTTGGCTAAATTTTAACCATGTTCATCCTTTAAACTTACTTTCCATATTTTCTAAAAAATCCAATTAATTCAATTAATCATTACATTGTGAGGTGTCCTTATTTAAAGTCTTTCTTCCACAAATGCAGTCCATTTCATACTAATACAGATTTTACAAATACTGTTTTCACTAAAAATAATACTGTTTTACTGGACTGCAGTCCGGAATTTATCTGCACTAAACCGAACTATATAAAAAATTTCTTAGAACTAAAAGCCAATTAGTTCTTATTACTCTAAATATTGTGCTTGATTTTTCTACAGTAATCCCAAACCTAATTTACACTTTGCTATCCATAATAACAATTTTTCACAGTATAATTTAATAATGTTTAAAAACTGCAATTCTGTCTTAAACATACCTTAGATTATTCTGATCAAACTTTTGACCGGAAAAATCATACATAAATCCTAATTCTGATAAATCATATCTGGCATTTCATATAAACATACATAATACAAACTTTTGATTCCTAAAAAGAAATCGTAAATTTGTAAAAAGGTTGGTTATTACAGCCCCAGCCCCAACGCTCCTGCCCCCCTTTCCCCACACCCCCCACCCCCCCCCCCACCCGACCCCCCACCCGCCCGACCCCCCCCCCCCCCCCCACCTCCACGCCGACCACCCCCCTCCCCCAACCTCCCTACCCCCCCCCCCCCCTAAACCCCCGACTACCCCCACCCCCTCCCTAACCCCCCACGCTCATCAGGCCGACCATAACCCCCCCACCCTCGACGCTCGAGCCCCCTAACCCCCGACCCGACCAAACCCCCCTGACGCCGACCATACCCTCCCCCCCCCCCCACCGGCCCTCGAGGCCCCCCGTTCCGATCCCGGTGATGGAAATTTTTAAATTTTCTTTTTGTTTTAATTTCTTAATCAAATACTACTATAAGGTAAGGTGTATGATAATTACAGTACACAAATAACATCTTAGCTGTTCGATTACATCAGAATAATTTAAAAATAAGCTCTATCGATAGGGTATTTAAATGGGGCTTGATCACAATTTTACCCTGTATAATTTATTACTTTTTTTTCAGTCAAATGTTGATTTCGATCACTGAAACAAAAGGCTTTGTTTTTTGTTTTTTTTTATCCGTTTCAAAATTATTATCAATGTATTTATTTTAAACTTTCCCACTAGTAAAGTTGATAAGTCCATGATTCTTCGTTATTTTTCTATCAATTCTCCTATATTCTTTGTTGGTTTCTTGAAATCTTCTAGTATTTATTACTATTTTATGTTTTGTAGGTGTTTTGGATGTTAAGAAATGAAAAGAGGATGAAAATGAAGAAAAAATAAAAGAAAGTACACATATCCAGAAAAAAAGGCCAAGTTTAGAGCGCCTAGGCGATGGACTTGGGTGCCTCAATGCTGGTTAGAGCGCTTGTGTCCGCCACCAAAAAGGGTCGCGGCACTCCAAACCGACTTTTTCAATTTTTGAGTTTCAAAAGAGCTTCAAACTTTCCCCTTTTGATCCCAACTTTGTGAGCCTATAAATAGGTCATTTTAGTGTTGATTTGGGTATCTTTTGACCATTTTTTAGTAGTCGTTCATGAAGAAGAAAAATAGGAGATTTGTTGGTGATTCAAAAAGATTGTCTGTATAGAGATTTTCAAGACCATAATCGTTCTTCTTCGTTTACTCTTTTCTCTTCCATGTTGTTAGTTTTTATTTATTGTTCTTTTCAATTATGTTAGGTTAGGTTTGTTTTTGGTTAAGGATGAATTCAAAACCCTAAACAATGATTTATAATTCAATGATTAGATTTAATTTCCAAAACAGAAAGACCTGATATATATCCTATTGATCCTCGGGAAACAAAGTAATTTTGGTTATTAAGAAGAATTCAAAAACCTCCCTAAACTTACCCAGAGCAATTTAAACGATGAGAAAAAGCAAATATCAATGTTTAATTTAAGTTTTGAGTTTCTAAATCTTTTTCTTGTTTTAGCACTATTAAATTAAGAAATCAAATATCAATGTTTGTGTTGGTTTTTTATTTTTTTCCTTTTTGAAATAATGTTTGTGTTGTTGTTTGTTTAAAAATTTTTTAAAAAAAATGCAAAAGAAGAAAGAAAAAACTGTAGATTAGAGATCAAATTCTCATCTATTTAAGAATTCAAGGGTATTTTTATAAAAAAAAATGTTTAAAAGAATAACTCTCATCTACTAATGAAAAAGATTGTAGGGAACAGAATAATTTATCAAAAAAAAAAAAAAGCCTGGCGACACCCGCTGTAGACTCATATAGTACCTGGTGACCCCAGTAGCAAAACCAAAGCAAATCTGTTTCTGGTGGGTTCTGTCACTGATTTTTCCAGTTTATAATAAAAGATCCACAAACTCCATTTGAAACCACTCCCTGTTAATGTTTTCCAGGGAGTAATTGTTTGGATCTGGGATTAAGATCGGTAAACATTAGTGTATAAATTAATTATTCTAATTATTATGGACGATTCGGATGGAGAAGAGGCAGCCGGGCAGGCGCAGCGGCGGGCGGAGTGGTCGGACGTGACTCCTCTCCCCCAAAACGACGGTCCAAACCCTGTCGTTCCCGATTGCCTACAAGGACGACTTCACTGAAACCATGGACTTGTTCCGAGCAGTTTTCCATGCCCAAGAGCGATCTCCTCGTGCTCTCTCTCTCACTTCTAACGCCATCTCTCTCAACCCCGGCAATTACACTGTCAGTCAGTTTTGTTTCTTTTCCTTTCTTCTTTGTTTGCTCTCTGTCGTTTCCTGTTCCTTCCCAGAAAATATATATATATATTAATATGTGTGTGTGTGTGGTGTGTGTGTGTGTGTAATTTAAAAAAAAAAAAAAAACTGAATAATCTGTTTTTTTGTAGGTGTGGCAATTCAGGCGTGTGATTCTTGAGGCTCTTAATGTTGATTTGCTTGGCGAACTGGATTTTACTCAATTCATTTCCAACGGAAATTCGAAGAATTATCAGCTATGGTCTGTCTGCCTGTCCTTCATTCCTTCACTCATACTACTCATTTCTCTATCTTTCTTTTATTCCCATTTCCCTTTCAGATCCAATTTTTTGCTTTTGTTTTTTGTTATCTCTTTTGCCCGCAAGTTGTGCAACCTATTATTGTTTTCTTCCCTACGTGATAGTTAATTTTCTTAATTTGTTTCTCTCTCGATCTTTCAGGTTAACATCTTCACAAAACCTGATCACATAATTTAATATCTCTAATTCCAATGATATAATAATCTTTCCGGTTCTTATGAGACTACTTTGGCTTTTGTTTTAGTTGTGGTGATGCCTATACATAACCAGAAAATTTTAGACTTTACCATTTAATCTAGAGATCTTGCTTTTTATTTTATTTAGGTCCTGGTCTGCGGAAGTTATAAATAATGTTTTGAAAAAAAAAAATAATAACTCAAATGCACTAATCCTGATGATAAACATTTTTGGGTAGGCATCATAGACGATGGGTCGCTGAGAAATTGGGAGCAAGTGCTACGAGCAAGGAGCTTGAGTTCACCAAGAAGATACTGTCTCTTGATGCTAAACATTATCACGCTTGGTCCCATCGACAGGTTTCATTTGTGTCTGCTATTACTGCCATTTAAGTATTTCTACTGGCATTTTTTTTTTTGGTTTTAAAGAATATTATTATTCATGTTGTTATTGGTTTCTAATGATAACTGCAGTGGGTTCTTCAGTCACTAGGTGGGTGGGAAGACGAACTTAACTACTGTGATGATCTCCTGCAAGGTGACGTTTTTAATAATTCTGCTTGGAATCAGGTACACTTCTCACCAAATTATCATCTGTCTTCTACTTTACTCAAATATGTATTCTTTGTTGCAAAGTTTTCCGCAAATGATGTGTGAGAATTATCTGCTAAAAGCAATATATATATCCATTTACTTGGTAGTCTCACACAACGTCACCAACTAATAGCATATGCCAATTTCCCTTTAGGTGAGAACAATTTGACTGCCATTCATATTAGTTGTCAGTTTAGCAAAAATTAAGTGTTATCTTCATAGTTGGTATCTTGTTTGTGACAGAGATATTTTGTCATTACAAGATCTCCGGTTTTGGGAGGCCTGAAAAATATGAGAGAGTCTGAAGTGAATTATACTGTTAGAGCCATCATTGCCCGTCCCGAGAATGAGAGCTCATGGAGATACCTTCGAGGGCTTTACAAAGATGATAACGTATCTTGGGTGAATGATTCCCAGTTTCTTTGGCATGCTTGAAGGTTTTGAGCACCAATAGCAGCCTTATCTTGCTTTGAGCACACTTTTGGATCTTATCTCCCATGGGTTCCAACCAAGTCGAGAGTTCATAGATGTTCTAAATGCTTTAAGTATTCAGGACTTCAGACTATGACTTGGCAGAAACAGATGATTCGGACTTGCCTAAAACAATTTGTACTATGTTGGAATGCGAGGACCCGATTAGAGCTAACTATTGGAGGTGGCGCAAGAGCAAGCTTCCTTGAGCAGGTTGATATTGTTGGTTAGCTCATGCGTTCTCTGTGATTTTCTTATGCTTTTCTGTAATAGAAAGATTTTAAGTGTCGACAAACGTTGAAGAACACCATTAGATTCCTATCCAGGATTTGAGTTTAGTGCCATGTTGAGTTGCTGTGAACAATGATAGGCATTTGTATTCTTTCAAATGCTGGAGAAAAACCAAATGGCGGTGTGACTACGTCTTGTATGTGTAATAGTGGACGGTCATACTTGGCTCCCAAAGACATGAAAAATGTTATGATCTAGTGTTATGCACCTGAAATGGTTTCATTTTCGTTGGATATATCTGAACATAATGGCTGGTTATTGTTTAGAATCCTGACGAAAGAAATTACAAGTTTGAGGTTTGTTGTGAATTCTGATAGACAAATTTATGGTTTTTGTAGTATCTTCTGGTGCTGGAGTAAGAAAAGGGAAAAATCACTGGACGTTATCTCCTTCCAAGCAAAGAACTGAAAGTTTCTATTTTACCAAGTGACAAACATGATACCAAATATCCATCCACCATAATTGACTGAAAATTATAACGCTCCCCCGCCTTTCTTATCCTTGGTTTTTGAGTCTTACACTTTTATATTCTTTCTTTAATAGCTTTATAACATTTTTTTTTTCTCTTTAAATAGACTAGATAAAGATTGGATTAAATAAGTTGACACTCATAACTATTCTGCTCTTAATTGTTATGAAGATTTGAGAGAAATATGTTTTCTCAGTTACACAATTCATAAATTTACACTTGATTTACTCAACTTTTACATCGGACTAAATATACTCAACTTGTACAGAGGACTAAATAAGGATACAATTTTTTTTAAAATTTTATTTTTGGCTTTTTTTTCCACCATTGCACCTGTAACTTTATCACATAGTTACAATTTGACAACTTTGTACTTTAAACTTACAAATTTGTGGTAATTTACCCCTAATTGATAATAATGTAAGTCTTTTGAAGGAAACTGATATGTTATTTGTACATAAGTCGTTTATTAATGATATGAATGATCATTTTATCTATTTAAAATTAACCAAAACTTATTTAGAGTAAGATCTTTACTAAGTATTACCAAAGTAGAAAAACTTTGATTTAACTTTATTTTAAATATAAATTTCGGTTAATATTGATTAAAAGTGACCTTTTTATACTCTTAATGAACAACCTATATGTAAGTTATGTGTCAATTTTCATTAAAAAAAATTAATATTTTTATCAATTAGGGATAAATTGTAATAGATTTATAAGTTTAAGTTGTAAATTGTCAAAATTAAAAAGGTCAAGATGTAATATAACTATGTGATAAATTCATGGTGTATCAATGTAAAAAAAGCCTTTATTTATTTATTTATTTATTATTTTGTTAATAAGAGGGCATAAAATAAAAATTTGAACGGATCTATAGTTTCTATATAATTAAAAAAAAATACTAGGGATACCAACCAAAATATCAACTTTTGAATACCAACCTACATGTCATATGAGTTGTCATTTTTTTATTAGTAGATGTTTAAAGTATTATCACATCAATTGATTGCAACAACTACTGAAAATATAACATGTAAAATTGGTACTCAAAAATTGATATTGAAATTGGTGTTTCTGACACTATTCTTTTTGCAATTCAGGGCCCGCCAAGCTATGAAAGCTAAAATAGTGCAAGTTTTATGGTTCAATGCCAAAGCTTTGAAACTAAAATAGAAGTCCCAAAATTTTATAGACAATATTAAAGAATTTGATGAGTTATAGAATTTTTTTTTTCTTGGTTTCTCAGTCAATCTACTCACATATGTCCTACTTGCATAATTTCTTCCATAGACATATTATTATAAGATTGCCCCCACCCTCATCTTATTTTAACCTACATACATTGCCTCCACTGTCATTTGTATCTTATAAGACTGATACCAATAGATAAATAAGAATGTCACCCCCCTAATATTCTACACACAAAAAAAAAAAAAAAAAAAACCGGTATGTATTTTGTTGTCTTTTTAATAAAAAAATCATTTTGTTAGTAAGATACAAGACGACGAATTATTACCAAAAACTAAAAAAAAAAAAAAAAAAAAAAAAAAAAAAAGAAGAAAGAAGCTCTACTGTCATAAGCTCTAAGTAGGGAAAAAAATAATTACCAAAAAAAAAAAATCTGGGAAAAAAAAAAAACGTTAATACATGAGGAAACAAGCTAGCCTGAAAAATAATAATAATAATAATAAATAAATAAGCTAATGGTTCCTGTGTTGTTTAGGATAGGCAAGTCAAGACAGGAATAGATAGATCAATCGCAAAGAATTAATTGATCTTTCAGTATTCCATTATCGCTAAGAGACCAGAACGCGAAATTGTAATTAAAGAGGGAGATAAAGGGAAAATAATAATAATGACAAAAAGATGAAAGGGGGGGGGGGGGAGGAAGAAGAGTTGAATTTTATAGGAAAAGTCGTAAATAACTATTATTGAGATACTAACAAATAAAGGATACACATTCATTAAAAAAAAAAAAAAAAACAACAACAAACAAACAAACAAACAAACAAAGTATAAACCAACAGAACACTAAGAAACTAATAATATCATATACTCATATTGTATCTATTCATGACAATACTAATTTAAGGTGGGATGGGGATTTCTACCGGACATTATATACTCATATTATACCTATTTATCTATTAAAAATTATTAATCAGAGCAAATTCCATTAATTTTAAAAAAATAAAAATAAAATTTAACAACATAATCACTAGTTTAACTAAAAATAAAATTGAAATCTAAAAAAAAAATTCCAAATTCTATTTCTTTTTGCAAATCACCCCCTCCCATTTTTGAAGGTGTTTTTCATTTTATATATATTTTTTTAAATTTAAGGGAATTTCTACAACTGAAACCAAACTGCCCTATATTGCAAATCAACGTCCGTCACCCTTTCACTGCTCCCCTACTCCAACTTCAGTGTTTTGCGAGCCCCCCTCCACCGCGAGCAGTCGAGCCCCCCTCTATCATGAGCAATCGAGCCTCTATTGCCACTCGAGCTGTCAAGCTCACACTGCCATCCGAGCTATCAATCACCCACCGCAACAAGGGCCATTGACAACCCGCCCCCCCCCCCCCCCCCCCCCCCCACCCACCAAGGCAGATTGTCCTTTTTTTTTTAATTTGTGTTTGAATAATGAGATTCTATTTTAATTTGGTGATCCTTAATTGGATTTAAATCAAAGGGCGTAGAAATTTTACTCTATCAATGGGATAGAATTGCCCCATTGTAGAGGTCCTCAAAATTCAAAACTTTTAATCAAAATACTCTTTGACAATTGAAGATAATGTTGATCACCAAAAGTGGTTATGGTAGATTGCCAAAAGTATTCTACCAGAATGACTGGAGTCATGTCAATTACCAAAAGAAGTCCGGTGGATTACCAGTTGTATTCTACTATAATAACTTTTTAGCTAGGGGGGTAATTTTGTAAAGACATATTATGTTAACCATTGACTTATTTTATAGGAGGTCAAAAATTTTGAAGCTATATTATAGATAAGACAGTCTTTTAAAGGTATGCTTTTAAGATGCAATCTTCAAAATTAACCTTAATATTTGTCTACACATTTACTCTTGTTTAGCTTGCATGTGAGCTTAAGGTTTGAGATGGATGGGTATCTAACCATCTTTAATGGGTCTTAAAGTAATTTTATTGTAGTGTAAGTATAATAAAGATAAATTAAAGATCTAATGGGGACATTTATAAATTATATGGGTGGAAATAGAATTATTCATTCTTGTTTGGTGGTGGGGATGATAAATGTATAATAGATAGGGGGCCAATGGAAGAGACGACATATAGAGGATTTGGCGAGCGGAAGGGGAAGAGAAAAAGATCAACACATAATCATGGTTGTAAATATCCACGATGTTTTCGAAATTTCCATTGAAATTTCCGTGTTTGACGGTACTGAAATATCTTTTAGATGCAATATCTTTTCCATCAAAATGTCGGGAAAATAAATCCGGAAATATCGGTAAAAATATTGATATTGATAAAATGTAGTGTAATTTTACAAAATACCAGGCAATATTGAGGAAATATCGAAAATGAGATGATTATTATGTCAAAATACTCAAAACGACGAAATAAATAAGACAATATTTATTTTACTATATTTCAATACATTTGAAATATTTGTACTATTTTCTGTATCACATAACTTTTCCAGAAGTCTTATAATAAAAAGACACATTTCCAACCCAACCTCCAAAAATCGTCTCCAGACGTCCCCTAAAGTACGTGCTCTAAGAAGAGATCAATATATAACATGTTCATAACTATATTTAACTCTATTCAAATAATATGTCATGACACCAATATTGCTAATTAAAATCAAGATGGCATCCCAACTATGTTTGATTCTCATAGGATTTCCTTTTTGTATTAAGATATGTAAGATATAATATATATATATATATATATATATATATTTGAATTAAAACTTGTGCATTTACACATCATTTTAATGTTTGTGTCATGAAATGTTAGAAATATATTTAGAACCAAATTTTTGTAACTTCCATAATTTTTTTTGATTTTTCCACTGATATCAACAATATCTCCAAAATTTTTATAAAATTGCACTACCTATATTTCCGTCGATATCATGGTATATTCGTATGTATCAACCTGTGAGTGTACAAACAAGAGGTGGCACTTCATCACTTTTATTGATGATTATCTAGATATGGATATGCATATCTAACGCATAGGAAATTTGAAAATTTTGGAAAGTTTAAAGAATTCCAAGCTGATTTTGGGGTTTTCAAAAAAAAAAAAAAAAAAAAATATTTTTGGTGTTGATAAGTTTTGGCGATGGAGTATTGATTGTGTGATTCTTTGAGATTTTGGAAAATAGTTTAAAATTAGTACATTTATAGTAATGATGATGATCTTGTGGTATGGTTATAGGGGTTTTGTAGTAATAGAAAGATACATGAAACTTTTTAAAAGAAAAGTTATGTTTCTAAAAAAATATTACAAACCTTATGGACTTAAGGCATGAAATTACGGTTTTGGCATGGAATGATTTTGTTATGGTATGATTCTAGAGAGTCTAATGTATTGTAGTCTCTAAAAATGTTTGAGAAGGAAGTTTCATGGTTGATCTAATAACTTGGAGTAAAGTTTGATATTCAACATGTCATTTCATGAGCTTTGTTTAAATAGTTATATGTAATCTTGGCTTTGGAATAATAAAGACCGAAACTTTAAGAATCTAAAAGACATGTATGAAGACAGCAAGTAGCCCCCAAAGATCCCCTCTAAGAGAGCGAATTTTAGTGGTTAGAAAGTGAATTTGATAAAATAAAACTTGAAGATTAATAATGAAATAAAAGAAACAAGTTATTGCATACATAAAGTTACCCATAAAATCATTAATTAAGGAACATGAAATGAAACACGAACAAATCATATAAAGTATTACATTATAATGCACCATACTATCATAGTACAACAAGGAGTGTGGGGATCGTCAACACGTTCTCGTTCCACATCGTCAATGTGTTCTTGTTTCACATCGTCCTCCACTGATGGCGGTGGCTTGGTGGGATCCTTTTCAAACTTGTTGACATGTTCAAGGTATGTGTCCATACGCGGGGGTGGCAAATGTTCGCACCTTCTCCATATCATCACCTCTTGTAGCATAACGCTGGCGCTCATGAGAAGTCTCGAAAGACATTGCATAAGGAATCCCTTTTTCTTTGTAGTCGTTTTCTGTTCTTGTTAAGTCCGAGATATGTTGCAGCTCATATGTCAGCGTCTTAATTAACTGGCTTGGATCATCTACGTTAACACCCATAAGCGAGTTAATGGCTTCACCCACCTTATTCCCAGCTTTCACGTTGTCAGCCACGAGTCTTGCTTCTCTTACACTATCTACAGTTTTGATACGGTTCTCCTCAAGAATCAAATTTGGCATCTCTTTGTCCATGACTTTCCCAGTGCGGGTTACGATAACGGTTATGAGAGGGGCTTTCATTGGTCGTTTCTCCTTACCGGCACTGCATGGAAACGATTTAATATATATATATATATATATATATATATATTTTTTATTTATACATATACATCTAACAATATATAAGCAGTGTCAATCTAACTTACTGTTCACCAACTTTCAACCAAAACGCTCGTTTTGGTTGTTTTTGTTTCTTTCTTTTATTTATTTTTTGTGGGTTTTGTGTTAATTATTGTTTTCTGCACTTTTTTTTTTAAATCTCATATATGTATTTTTAATTTTAAATCTGTATAACAAAATATTTTTATTATAAAATAATTTTCTTCATTTACTCTCCCCGGTCAAAATTTTTTTAAATGTCCTAATAAATTTCCTTTTGACAAATGTATCTTTATTTAAACACTATTTTCTTTCTCATATATTTTAGTTAACTTTCTATCTTGTTTGTTATTCGAACATTTTCTCCATTCATTTTTTATCATTTAATGGTTTTTTTTTTTTTTAATTTTTGTTCTTTTGTCTAAAACCTTACCATTTCTCCTTTCTGTTTACCCCTCTTTAAATAATTATTTTTTTAATATATCGTCACTTTTTCCTTCTATTTTTCTCATTATAATTTCTTTATTTTCTTTTAATTTTTATTTTTTTAACTATATCTTAACGAAGGACTTTTTATTGATAATTTATTTACATCAAAATGATTTTTTTCCCCCCCTCAAATACATCTTTACTTAAGATCCTTTTTACTATACTATATATATATATATATATATATCAATTCGTTAAATCAAAAATGACCAAAATGTTTACGTATATGCATATATATATATAATTGTAATTAATGTAATTAAAATTTAATACCACCCACCTATACGTGTATTGGACTTGGAGTACCTGCTGTCTTTTCTTGCTATCAACTTTGGGGAGAAGAAGGTCCACCAGGACCCTGCGTACCTCATTGTTGTAAAGTTCATCAAACAAAATGGTTACGGAGCGGTCGGTCACAGTTTTTGGATAGTTTCCGGCAGATACTTTGTTGATCTTCGATTGATTGTCGACTTGTGTGATGGTCAGATTTAGGTCTTGAACTAATACAGTTAGAAGCCCACCCAAACACTGGGCAAATGCTTTGCTCAAGTCATTTGATTCTCCAACAACTGAGAACGTTCCTCCTTTGCTCTTATTTGCAATGTCGTTTAACACCTGTATGTATATAAATCGAACTAACAAATTAGTATACATGAATTAATCAGTAATTAAAATAGCGACGAACATGAGACATGACCAGTCGGGGCATGTGCCCTAACTGAAAAAATGAAAAAGTAAAAATGAATATGTAGTTTTGAGGGTAAGCCACACTAGTGCTCCCACTGTATCAACTTTTCTAGTTTGGGTCTGAATTTTTTAATTTTATTTTTCAGTTTCCAGTTTCAACTACGTACCATTTTGTTTTTCCTTTCCATATTCATCTTATTCCTTGTCCTTTCATTCTCTAGTTTTTCTTTATTAAAAAGTATTCTACGTCAAAAGTTTGGTTACTCAGAAGATTTATTAGCTTCGACTGAGAATTAAAATATTAAGGTATGTAATTTTATGATTATGGATAATATTATAGAGATTTATGAACTTTATAATTTTAGGAGATTAGTTTTAACATCAAGATTTATATTTTGTTTTTATGTTCAAGATATTGTTTTGAAATATACGTAACCAAGTTCGAGGGACAAACTATTTTATGCAAGTAATTTTGTTAAAGAAAAAAAAAACCAAAAAAGAAGAAAGAAATCAGTAGATAAATGAACAACTTAGTTGTATATAATAAGAGTGATACTATATGGATTATAAGATTACCATTTAAAGCATTTAATCTGTTGAGGACAATGATAACATGTTATTTATGGATTTTTTTTTTCAATAATTTTAGTTTATAAATTTTGTTCTTGTGTATGCCTTGTTAAGTTTCAATTAATTCTTGGATCCGTCCTACAACTTTTGTAATATATGTAAAAAATCATTCAAAGATTATTTCAACGTAACGTACATACATCTGGTTTCATGTCTTTGCCAAAACCGAATGTGTGCACTGCAAAGTTGCCAACCTGAACCTGGCAAGCATCGCCGATGTTTTGGTCACCGTCCAGACATAAGCATGATGGCACCCCACACGACTGTCTTTAAGACAGCGGTCATTGAGCACTTCTACGC
Organism: Ficus erecta; assembly: GCA_008635985.1. NCBI lineage: Eukaryota > Viridiplantae > Streptophyta > Magnoliopsida > Rosales > Moraceae > Ficus > Ficus erecta. The sequence goes on along the minus strand of BKCH01000059.1, from coordinate 870,322 downwards.
CCATTTGAAGGCCAGCGGCAATGTTTGTTCCACCTACGGCAACTAAATCATTGACCTGCTTTGTAATATCTTCCTGAGATTTGTCAGTTATCTGACGCAATGGGAACAACCTTGTGGAGTTATAGGAGAATATGACAACCGACAAACGATCAACCGGGCTAAGTTTCCGGACGAGGAATTGCATCGCTATTTTCAACTTTACTATCTTTTCTAAGTCATTCATGCTTCCGCTGACATCTAAGACCGCCACAAGATCCAGTGGGGATCTGTCTTCGTTGTCTCCTGACCCCGTAAGCTCCAGCAACACCTTCAATTCTGTTTCTTCAAGTGGTGCCTCCGACTTGTGGATGACTTTCAACTGTGTTTTTCCCGGTTTGTATGCTTTAGGTTTCTCCCCTGATAACATATACATACATATACATATATATATGTATAAATATAAAAGAAGATAGAAGTTTAAGGATGATTTTTAAAATGATAATTAGAAGCCTTGGAATCACTTTTTTAGTCCTCATAAAAATGATTAATTCTGAAAAATGTGTGTATATATATATATATATGTATGTACCTGAGACATTTTGGGGTTCAAACCATCTGCTCATCATCATTGAATGTCATTTTGCCAACAGAACTCTGATATAGAGCTAAAATATAGAGCACTTTCAACCTACAATATAGAGCTAGAGAGAAGAAATAATTGAATTATGAACATTCTTTTCGCATACACCAAACGCGCTTGATTTTATATCCAATAATAAGAAGTTAATTCTCTTCAACAAAAGCTTGAACCCTAAAAATAAATAAGTAAATAAAATTCCAAAAAAATTCACTTGTCGTTCTAAGTAATTTGGATTATTAAAAGGCCCTATCGCGATTTCATTTCTGTTTGAAAGGGATGGCATAATCTACAAAGATCAAAATTTGAAAAATCAGTGATCTTCATAATATATTAATGCATACTGCAGCAAAAATGAAAAGCATTAAAAACAAAAAAATGGCTGTTGGCTGGACTCACGGCTGGTGAAAAGAAAAGAAGGGGGAAAAAAAAAAAGAAGAAGAAGAAGAGAAGGAGAAAAAAGAAAACAAGTTTCTCTTTACTATTCTCTTGCTTTAATTTTCTTAGATTAGATTAATTATTCCTAATTTTAGCAGTCCTTATGGGTTCGACCTCGTTATTCTTAAATCTATATTCTAATTGTGTGCGCTCATTAGTGTAATTAAATTTTAATTAAATTTGCACAGCAATGAGAAAGTCGAACATCAAAACACTGGCCTTTCTAAAGCTCTTTCTCACATAGAAATTATATAGGAATATTGGGAGATATTATAAGATTTTGCTAACCTGATAAAACGCCGAGACAATTTCACCAACAAGGAGAGATGATGACGAAACAAGGGCGAGGGTCGAGGGAGAGGTAGGATTTCTTTACTCCGGTGGCGATGGTTGTGATATCCGAACGGTAGTTTTTTTTTAGATTGTCTGCTTTATATTTTTTACCTACATAATATATATATATATATATATATATATATATTTAGAAAGAAGAGAAAGATATCAAGCTGGGAAAAGAGGTGCTTACTGTAGCAAAATACTTTTCTTGAGTAATATATATATGTTCGTCACAAGCAAATTTAGAAAAAAAAAAAAAAAAAAGAATGATCACCGTCACAAGTAAACTTTTGCTTTTGACGGTGAGGGAGGTCATTATTTTCTTCACAAGCAAAATTAGAAAAGAAAAGAATGACCCCGTCACAAGCAAACTCTTGTTTGTGATGACCAGAAATAAATTAATCAAGAAAAGCATTTTGCTGCAATCGGTACCTCCTTTTCTGGTTTGATATCTTGTTAGCTTCTTGATATCTTGTTCTTCTTTCCATAATTTCATATAAATTATATATATATATATATATATATTGTTTTCATATATATAAAAACATATAAAGCAGACAATCTAAAAAAAAAACAAAAAACAAAAAAACTACCTTTTTAATATCACAACCCTCGCCATCAGAGACTAGAATCCCTCAACCCTCACTGTCGTTTCATCACCGTCCCTTCTTGTCGGTGTCATTGTCTCAGCATTTTATCAAGTTAGCAAAATCAGGTTTAACAACCATAAACATTAAAGAACACATAAAGGGAATTAATCAAATAAAAAGAAAACTACTTCATTAAATTCTCAAAGACTCGATGGAATTCAAAGCAAGAGAATACTAAAAAATAGCCATAGAGAGGAACTTGTTTTCTTTTTTCACCTTATCCTTCTTCCTATTTTTCCCCTCTATTTCTTTCTTTTCTCCAGCAGTGAATATAACCAGCAGCGTTTTTTTTAAGGCATTAAATTAGAGAATATTACTTCAAAAATTACATTTTTTTTCATCTGTTGAATCATATACTCATATGATGCAAATTCCTCATTCTTAATTAACATGATACAAATTTTAAATAACTTTAATTTAACTTTGTATCATATTAGTGCAATGATCTTTAATTTTATATCACTCAGGTGCTTTTTCCCTATTAATTATGCCCCGTTTGCTTCACATTCAGCTCCTGATCAGTGAGATGGGCTTTTGATTTTTGCCCAATTTCGACTCAAGTCCAATGGCTGTTTGTATTTATTCAAATGCAAATGCCATATAAGAATGGAAGTGGATTGAATTTTGTCATAATTTTTTGAAAGAAAGAGGGAAATAGCATATTTTATATATGAGATAAAAAATTATAGCATAAGTTTTCAAGTAGTGCAAATTATAGCATATTTGGATTTAGTTATAGTAAAATGCCAAAACTGCCATCATCTTCCTTCACACACCCAGTCATCAACTCCAAGCTCACTAGACCTCAGAGCCTCGTCGGATTCATAGTTGTGCCAAGAAGAGTTGCTAGCATCGTCGTCGCAACCTCCGAGAAGCGGGACTATCACGATCGTGGACCTCAGCGTCATCAGCTTGGATGCTAACGTCGACCAGTCAACGTTGCCATCGGAATCATGGTGTGCTCCTAGCAAACCTCTAGGATTTGTTGTCTCTGAGAGGAATCTCTGGGATCTCCATGAGAAATTCCTGGATCCTAGTAAAATCCAGGCTTGGGAGGCGCTCTCACTGCTGATGGCGAACTCGTTCCGACATTGGTCTCTCTCCGGAACACACAGAGGCGTGATCTCCCACGCAACGGTGTCCACCTCCTTCCGACGACGACGACAAGTCTGGCACGACGACAACAAGTTCGGTGCTGATCTCTGGTTGTCTCCGGTGAGATCTAGGGTGAAATTGATTTTTTTTTTTTTTTTTTCGCCTAATTTGGGGGTTAAGTTTTCTAATTTTTGGGGCTAATTTGTAATTTTATAAACTACATAACATTTGGTAAATACAAATAATATTTGGTAAATAAAATGTTTACCAAATTAGGAAAACAATTTTCATTGTTATTTTTTGTGTAAATTAAATATTTCTTAGGACATCCGTTATTTATTGGTATTTTAATATGAAAAACAAAATCCAGTATTTTCAAGTAAATCCAGTATTTTCTAATAAAAATCTTTTAGATGTTTCATTAAAATATGGTATTTCGAAGTAAATCCGGTATTTTAAAAATATTTTTAATTTATTATATTTCATTAAAATATGATATTTTTAAATAAATATGATATTTTCAAGTAAATCTAGTATTTTCAAATAAAAATCTTTTCAATATTTCAATAAAATACGGCATTTATAAGTAAATACAGTATTTTTGAAATATTTTCAATTATAATACTGTATTTTCAGGTAAATCTAGTATTTCCAAGTAAATTTAGTATTTTTAAATACAAATCTTTTGAATATTTACAAAACATACGGTATTTCCAAATATTTCTAATTAATTAAATTTCGTTAAAATATGATATTTTCAAGTAGATCCGATATTTTTAAATTGTTTGATTTTTCATTAAAATATGTTATTTTCAAGTAAATATGATATTTTCAAAATATATTCAGTTATTATATCTCATTAAAAATCCGGTATTTACAAATAAATCCGGTATTTTCAAATAATTTGTTTTAAATATTTCGATAAAATACAATATTTCCAAGTAAATCTGGTATTTCTAAAATATTTTCAATTAATTATGTTTCATTAAAATACGGTATTTTTTACTAAATTCTGTATTTTCAAATAAATTCGATATTTTTAAATATAAATCTTTTGGATATCTACATAAAATACGGTATTTTCAAGTAAATCTTATATTTCCAAAATTAGACATTTTTCTTAATTTTATAAGTAAATACATTAACTAGTTACCCCTATATTTTAAAATTTCACAACAGCCCCAACCCAAAATCTAACCCAAAACCCTAGATCTAACTTCTCCATGCAATAGCCGCCGCCGTCGCCGTTGCCAAATGTTAAAGCTCGATCAATCTGCCAACAGAGAAAGCGACCTTGCGACCTTCGTCGTCTCCAGCGCAATCGCCCATCGCTGGAGATTGCAACTCCATCGTGTGGAAGAATGCATCACCATTGCCAGAAACTGTCACAAATCCAACCATACATGCAACAAAATACCAACAAAACTAGAGAAGAGATCCATCGAGGCGATCTCTCTGCATTCTCATTGCTGGCTTCACGATCCCAATATCGTTGCTTGATCTGCCGAAGAGCGCAACGGTCTCTCACCGGCGCGGTGTCCCACGATCGAACAACAACGCGAGAGAGCGAGAGGATCGCAACGATCACTCCGTTGTCGGCGCGACGTCCACCTGCAATCAATGGAAGAGAAAAAGAGAGAGACAGAGACAGAGGAGAGAGAAGAGGAAAAGAGAGAGAAGTGAGAGAAAAAGGAAATGGAGTACGTGGAGGGAGACAAGGGTAGAATTGAAATTAAGAAAAAATTAAAATTAAAATATGCTATAATTGATCATCATTTTAAAAATATGATATAATTTTAACAAGTACCTTTCAAATATGCTATTTGTTACTATTTCCCTCAAGAAAAGTCTACCTAAGAATGCCATGCTAATATAATTGATGATGCAATAAAATAAAGTGATGGACCAAGATACCATAATAATTTTTTAGATAAATTGCACTTTTCCTTCCCTTGAACTTTAGACTTTATTACAAAATACCTTCCGAACTTTAATTTATAACATTCTTTCCTCCTGAACTTTGGAAAAGTTTATGAATTTTCCCCCTTAATTAAAGTTTTGACGAAAAAATACATCTAACACTCCCTGGAAGTATTAGTAGGGGATTTTAAGTCTATAATTATAATATGACACACATTGACAGCATTCTTGACGCCCGTTAACCTTATTAAATATGAAATTATGAATTTATCTACAAGAGAGATATGAGAAAAAATAAAAGATAAAGCACTAATATTTACTCTTTAAACTTAATTATAAGTGTTTTATATTTAATATCCGTAATTCATGCTTGAAACGAATATTTTGTTTATTAATTTAGTCAAAAAATTAATTGAGAGGGAAAATTCGTAAATTTTTTCAAAGTTCAGAAGGAAAAAAATGTTACAAATCAAAATTCGAGAGGCATTTTGTGACAACCTAAAGTTCGTGAGAAAAAAATATAATTTGCCCTATTTTTTCCTCACTTCTTTTTCTCTCTCCTCCCTTACTCTTTCTTGCGCGGTGTCTCCCACCCTCTGTCTCCTCTCTCTCTTTCTCTTTCTCTCTATCTGTCGGTCGCCGATCACGTATGCCAGTGGTGCCCCCTCCGCCAATCACAACCCCGCCCCTTGTCCGACCGCGACTGCGCGTGAGGCGTGGTTTATCTCCTTTGCGCGTGACCGTGACCGCACGGAGGAGATCCGATATGAGATCGGTTCAACCGCTAGCAACCGTGGTCAAGTGGAGGAGATTTGCCTCGTTGTAGTGGGAGATGGGCGGCAGTGCGGGCTGTTCCTGTGGTTTGGAGCGACATGACTTCTAGTGTTTTGTAGATCTGCGGCTTAAGAGTTGATTGCTCGCGGTGATGATGAGAAACACACAGTGGGCGAAGCGGAGGCGTGACGAAGATGGGAGGTCATGACCCTTTTTGACAGCGTTTGGCTGTGAGAATGGCGGGCGATTCGGCACGTCTGTGAGGACCCTCCTAGCGAGGCCATTCGCTAAACTTTAGTTTCATACCTACTTAGTATAAAATGCCTCAAATAAGTGTATTTGAGACACTTATTAAAAAACATAATAACTTGATAATTTTTATTAGTATAATTAAGCTATTCGAATATATAACATTAGTAACCACAGAACTTAATTTATATCATACTAATTATTGCAAACTGTAAACTTTTTTAAATGCGGAATTTAACTTGCGATAGTATCCATCCCCAATCTCCACTCACCCCGCTACCCGCACGGTCCATCACGTAAAATCCCTAGCTTTCTTACCTATAACATGATCATAAAAAGGTTTGAGCTATAGCCTGATAAGTGCAACGTAACTTTCACTAAATCAGTAATCGGTTCATAATTTATGCATAAACCATGCTTATTATTGACTTTTTCATTATGTCATATCTTTTCTTGCTTTACGGCCCTAGTGTTTGTTTCGGGCGCGCGTGATCATCGGACAATAGAGTCCTTGGTTTGCAAAGCCGCAACCACACTGGGATCATATCAATAACAATAACATAATCCTCTCAAACTGAGAGGTTGATACGACACTCTTATCTTTTCGTATCTTAATCCTACTATTTATATGAGTATGTAGCATGACATATCTCAACGTAAAATTATAAATCAACAACATAATAGAGTATTGCATTATCATACAAATTAAAACTTGTCATGAAACATGCTTTTAAACATGTAAAATTCCATTTTCAAAACAGTTCACATCATATTATAGACGAGATATGTTTCTATGATGCGAAAACTGCACCCTACTTTTCGTACCAAAACATCGCGAAAAAAAAAAAATTGTCATTTTGGAACACGAATATTGTGCACGGCCTGCTGCTCCTTAACATCACAAAAACAAAGAAGGGTACACATTACTATGACGTAAAAATCGTGCCTGACTTTTGGTGCCAAAACATCATTAAAAAATTTGTCATTTCGGTACAAATATCGTGCACGGCCTGTTGTGCCTAAATGTCGTGAAAAAAGGATACACGTTTCTATGGTGCAAAAATCGAGCCCAAATTTTGGGGCCAAAATGTCACGAAAAAAGTTGCGTTTCAGCACACGGCTATCGTTTGCTGAATGCTGTGCCTAAACGTCGCTAAAAAGAACACACATTTCTGCGACACAAAAATCACACCCATATGACAACATGATTAATGGTCGTATGAATTCCCGATACAACACTGGTTTGGCTATCAAAATCGTGAGCATCAGCATGTATGTTCCGGATACAATGATTAATTGTAAACATCGATTAAGCGGGAGGGCATTGTTCTAATGTGATTAATGGTCGTATGAATTCCCCATACAGCAAATATTCCCCCTTTTTCTTCCCACGCCCCATAAGGCATTTGTATGTTTGGAATCGTGCAATCCTGCAGAACAAACGACAATGGAGAATAAACCAAAAGAGAAACCACCAAAATTTCACCCCAAATTATCTAGCTATTTATCAATTATTCATTTGGTTTGCATAATGCTTAGTATCCACATTAGAATAAAAGCTCAATCCTGAACCAAGAGAACAAAACTAACTTGAATACTTATTCGATTATTCTACTTGTCCATTCCATAATTATTCCCATGAATAGCCCCCCACGCCACCAACCCAAAAAAAAAAAAAAAAAAAAAAAAAAAACCCCTTTCCCACTTTCTACATAATCCAGCTAAGTCATGCCCACTATGCAAGCTAAAGAAACCAAACAATAAACATAGCAACAAAAGAGGAAAGGAAAAAAAACAAGGGACGACATTTGCGTGCTAGAGTCAATTGGGTCACGAACAATTTTGTGACTTGGGGAACCAAAGGATCAACTCTGTTGACAGTTATTTCCTAATGCGGAGGTTGCAATTAAATCTGAGAGATACCGCCCAATGTCGACTGCAACTGCGTTGAGAGACTTTGGTCCTGCTTTAAGAACTAATTAGAAACCCCAACTAAATGAAGATGGAGGGGCAGGATCATGATTGCATCGGATGGCTCACTCGGGGAAGGATGGTGTTAGCTAAGTCTTCATTCAGTTTCACTGGAAGAGGGGGCATCTGCTTCATCACATCCGGTTTGTCTAGAAGTCTGTAAAGAAGCAGCAAATTTAAAACAAAACAAAATATATATATATATATATTTAACATATATGGATGTGATATTTCAGCATGAATCATTGAACACAAAAGCTAAACAGCTTTAAACACCACGAAGACAAAAACAGGCCCAAAAATATTTATTTTGTGATTCTAACAGTGAAAAAGATAAGCTAAAAAATACAGTTAGTAGGGATGTCGACCAATCGCTACGTGTAAAAACTGTGTTTAGGTAAAAACTTTTTGGTTTGAATTAAAACCTTTTTGAATTTTTGTGAGATAAAACACCATAACAGAAAGGGTTTGAACTAGAACATTATGGGTTCAAACCCTTCGCCAAAAAGCACCACATAAGATTCAAGAATTTCACAATTTTATTTCTATTTATATAAAAATACCTGGGACAACAGAAAAGCTGGAACCTTTACTAAAAAAACATGAAGCACCTCGCCTCATAAAAAGTGAAACCACTAAACAGACCAACATCAAACACGATAAACTGCGAATCATCTACGGTTATTTTATTGCTGATCAAACAAACAGGATGCAAATCTTATCAAAAAACAAAAAGGTCGTAAAGTCTTATGCTGCAATAGATGACTATGTTATCAGATTGTTATAGTTACATTTGGCCATACAGTTATATGGTGAGATGTAGAGAAATGAAGGGAAATAGAAGAACAAACAAGAAAATAAATCGAAAAATGATAAAATGATTGCAATATTTAAAGTAAAAGCAGTAAAAAGGCAGTGGTCTAGTCAGTCTTCTCTACACTTTGATGAGACCTTAAATCAAAAAGGAAACAGAAAGTTGCAATAACATTGGCGAAGTAAAAACTAGTTGAAAAGACTCAACAGCAGTACGAACAAAAACCAACTTCTCTGTCCTTGACTTCCGCACATAAAAAGAGCACATATTAATGAATAGTGATTTGTGAAACAAAAATAGAAAAAAGACATACTACACACTGGTAAAGTAAAAAATAAATTCAAAGTGTAAGATGAACAAATAACATACTCGTTCATAATCTTGAGGATGTTATCCCGAGTTTGGCAGAACAGATTGATATTTTCTTGAAACTGAAAACAAGAACAGAACGATAATAAGATAAAATAAAATAAAAATTATTAAGCAATTAAGTTTCACAGCACTGCATTGTTGCAGTTCCAACATAGTTTAGGATCTTATTTTATTTCATTTAGAATATCTAAATTAGTTATTTTTATTACTAATCTATTGAGTTGAAATATAGTCAAATTAGTTAGTTTTAGATCGTGTAGTTATTTCCAGTTGCAAATATCATCAGGGGAATGGGAATGGGGGAATGATTTTGTTACGGGTGCGCATGGGTAGTGGGTGGTGTTGTGTGGTTAGTGTGATGGCGTCCCTGAAATAAGGGATTAGTTTTTAATCATTTCCTCAAAAAAAAAAAAAAAGAATAGATGTAGGCTCGTTCCAGTGAGCCGTGACCTCCATTGATGGTTCATTTGAGGGAACCAAAACCTATGTCAAAATAATTCATCCACACCTCAGGCTTTCGCATTCTAGGTTCTTAAATAGGAAAGGATTACAAACTAATCCCTTATTTTCAGGGACGCCCTCACACTAAAACACCAACACCAACACAAACTACACCACCCACTATCCCATACACCCATAACAAGACCACATTCAAAATCTAAAAATAACTAATTTGAAAATTTCAACTCAATTGATTAATTTATAAGAATAACAAGTTAGATAAATGAAGAAAACTAATATCCCAAAAACTATTTTGGAACCGTAACATGCATAATGCATCATTCTTGATATTACTGATACATGGGCTACCACAAATATATTATATGGAACCATACCTTTAATTTTCAGTTCCTAAGCTACAGTTTCGATATAAACAGTAACATCCATTAAAATAAATGAAAAAAGAAAAATTAATAATGTGAAATGAATATAACACGTAAGTTGTTTACCTGGAAACTAGCAATGTTTGCAGAAATTTGATTCAAGACCTGGACGTTTTGCTCCAGAAGATCTGCTGTAGCACCACCAATGGCTGCAAATGGATAAAGAAGATATTAAATACACAATTACAAGAACAACTTTAAGATACAGAATTTTAAAATCTTCTTCTATTGCAAGTAAAATGTGTTATGAAACTTCTAGCCCTCATGGAAACAGTAAAAGCTTTTTTTTTTTTTTTTTTTTTTTTTTTTTGATATTCAAAGTTTTTATATTTGAGCACCTAATAGGTCGGTATAATAATTCACTATGCTTCTACAATTAAGAAAATATCCTTCCTAGACATTCGTAAAAATACCAAAGTATTTTAGAATCTTCTGACTTCTGAGTATCACTATTTCCTTACTCTGAAAGAAACAAATCAAAGGCCAGTACGATCCTTCAAAAAAGTTTCTAAAACACCAACTTTCATGTACTAAGTCCGATAAGAACCAGAAACTGTCTCCCAAAAAAAAACTAGAAAGAGAAGCATCATAACTTGAATCCCCATAAAGCCTGGGGATAGGATGATTTGCATTAGATAGTTGCATAATCATGACACCTTCAATTTATGAGCAAAAATATTCAAGAGACGAAACATGTTTTTCATTTTTTTTTTTTTTGGTGGAAGGTAGGAAAGTGGACCCAAAGGACAAATCCCATACTGAGGGTGGTGGATTTTCCAAGTAACTTGGCAATGAAATGACATAATATCTCTAAATAGCTGACTGATTGTAGTTGTCTTGATTAATGAATATGAAGTTTCTGGTTTGCCACTCTTGAGTTCTTGTTCTTCTCTAAATCCTCTGATTCTGTATTTAGTGGTTCTCTATTATGTACCTTTCCATGATTCTCCTTATTCATTTTTTTTTTCTTTTTTCTTTTTTTTTTTCTTTTTTTTTTTTTTTTTCAATTTACCTCCTATCATTTTTAATCCACAGGAGGTAAATCATATTTGTCCGTTCAAATTTACAGTTTAGCTTTTAATTGACAAATAACATTAATGAAACATATTCCTCATACATGAAACAAAGCAAATGACACAACCTTTGAATGGAATGCCATCATCACCGTCCACAGGAATCCCTGGTGGAGCATACGGAGGTATATTGGCTCGGGCTGAATACTGAGATGACTTGGCTGAAGAATCAGTGACTCTTTCCTGAGAGATGATGCAAAACGTACTCCATTATTAGGTGAAAGGAAAATAAACTAAGACGCAAGAAGAAAAAGAAAAACACAAGTTCATAAACTAGAAAAACGAGCTATGGAAATAAAATAAAAAAATAAATAATAAATAAAAACCTCCATGACCAACAGGTGGATACATTTTTGTGAGCGAATTCAATAGGTGTTAGCCAGAATTTTCTGACAGAAACGGCAGGAAAGGGGAAGAAAGACAAAACTCTAATTGAAGATATAGGAGGTAATATTCCATTATCAACTAATTATACTTTGAGATATTGCCTTCTCTGGAAAATTGCCCGGAAACTCAAACTTCTTGGGTATGACGTTTTCCTTTAATTTATGAGTTAAATTTCATTTGTTGAATTGGTGCTTGTCAATGCATGTCTATTTGAGTTTATAACTACATAACAGATTGCCAAGTAATAACATGTCTATCTAAATAAACACTATGCTTTCAAAAGACACAGAAATCAAACAGGAGTAATGCAGCAATTCCATGAACATATAATATGTATCTGAATATTTAGAAACTTATTGCATCGAGAAACTCAAAATTATTGATTATATTCTCAAGTTATATCTGAATAAACTTTGTGCTTGCAAGATGAAGAAAACAAAAATGAAACAATAATAAACTGTAAACATTATGTAACATTATTTTTAATGCAAGCATGCAAAGAAACCAGCAAGTCACAGGTTTATGTTATTCACGTTTCACTTTTTAGGCTCTCAACTATTATAAAAGATCCCAATCTGTAATGCAAACTATCCATAAGCAGGTTCCGCATTGTACAATAATGGATCAACAGCATGTTCCTTCTCACCTGTACATGCAATTTAGTCCACGTTGGTGAGCACTTTCTTTTTTTTTTTTTTTTTTTTTTTTTGTTGCTCAACTTAGGGAGCTAATTCCACTGGTGCTACTACGCTTATTCAACTTTTCAAAACCTAACAAATACCACTCCTCTAGAGACTAGAGATAGACAAACACATGTACACATATAGACATACTAGGGTGAAATAACTAATCTCAGCTCTTATTATCTCATACGTACATACAAGTTGAAGGAACTAACAAAAATACAACGAACTATCCAATTAATGAAGCAAGAACAATAACTTGAACATTTTTAGTTAAAAATGGTATAAGATATAAGATTTAACAAAATAGTAGATCTAGATAATACCTTTTTATCTTTGCTTTTCCTTGATAAGTTGTGTTCTTCCTTCCTTCGCTTGCTGTTTTCCTTTTTCTGGAAAAATAAAAATAAAAATAAAGCTATTAAAGCATGTTCACAGTTTTTAATCCATGTAGCAAATATCGAAACACTAGTAGTTTCAGAAACCATGTATATCTGCATCCTTGCTGCATAAAGCAACTTTGTATTCGAACAAATTCAATTAGAGGTATGTTCACCAAATTGTATTCAAATTGAGATAGCTGCCGTCTAAGCAAAACTTAAAAGAAGCGCCCTTCCATTTCAGCTAGAAGTTTTCCCAGAGAAATTGGATAATTTCATACCATTGCAGGATGAAAATTCCAAGGTGTCTATTAATTGGTAGATGCAAGAATCAATAGTTCCATTAATAATTAACTTAAGGCACAAGTAGAATTATTAATGCACAGCAGAACTTATAATGCACGCTCAAGGCATGAATATAAATGATCTGCAACCACATGATTATTAACAAAAATATTTGGCAAACCAAATAATTCCATGGAACACAATGAGACTAAGATACTGAGAATCCCAAGATTACACAAGCTAAATCAATTGTTTTCAACTTTTCTTAATTTATTTAAATGTGATCTTGGTCTTTCTAGGGAGTAGCAGGGCAGTGCAGGGCACTGGTTTGCTAAACCATAGACGAAGCTTTTAATTCATCCTTAGATATCCTGGAAAACAAGTATGTTAAAACACAGGATCTTCTGAAAGTAGACATCAAATAATGGATATTAATCAGCCAGTCGATAACTTATAAAACTTATGCATACTTGAGCCTGGTAAAACTAGGAAAACAATAAAAACAAAACAATATTTTACCCAGCAGATGAAATAAATGGCGATAACCATAAGACAAGAAAAAAGGCCTAAGGCAGTGAGAGATAAGAAAAAAGAGCATACAGTCATCCATCTACATCGCAATGCCACATCTCGAACTGTCTTGTTTTGTAGCTGCATAGCAATCTTAGCATACCGGATGATGCTTGATTCTGACGAAAATCTGCGAGCACTGAAACCATATTACCATATGGAAATAGTAGGCAGAAATAAAATTAAATAATAACAATGTGGCAGAATACAACATGAAGGTTGATATTTAAGATAACCATTTATTAATTCGACTATCCATATCTCAAGCTACATCATAAGAATTTGACAGTCACAAGCATTCTGATAAAGGAAAAAAATAAATGATATTTTGGCAGGCAGTCAAAGAATTGAATAGATTAAAATATTTGGGATACTAATTTTAAATATTACCTATATGACATTAAAGCAATAAGTGAACTGCAGAAACTTTACCCTTTTGCCCCCAAAAAAATATGAGTCAAACAAAAAGAATAAGAAGGTGGGGGGGTGGGGTTGGGGGGGGAATGCAATTGTTAAGAGGTTCCTACAACTTTACTCTTAGAGAGAGAGAGAGATAGAGAGAGGAGGGGGGGTGTTGCCTTAAGTCTCTTACTCAGTCGAAGGTCCTCGAAAAAGCAGGGGGCCATGAGGTTAAAAATAGTACTATCCAAACAACAATTATGCATCCCTTGCACTTCAAAGTTGAGGGATCTTAATACTACATGAGACAAAGTGCCTCGGATTCTACGTAGTATGGATACTGGAAACTTATAGTATCCAAAGTATGAGCATCAAAGGCACCTTTTCTCAAAACATCTAACACTTTGCAAAGTTAAGCATGATATAGATAATAGATCTTCAGATTTAAAGCGCACAAATAGTTTAGATGGTAAAAGAAAAGTTTCCCTCTTTCTGTTTTCATTGAACAACATCTAATTACAGGATTTGCCTGGCGATAATTTCACACCTGACTTCACTATAAGGTAAGAGTTCAAATCTCCTCACCCCCAAATTCAAAAAATAATAATAAATAAAATAAATAAATAAATTCCATTGTGCCTATTTCATTGGTAGTTTGTAAGCTCAACTTTTGTTCAAGGAAAACCAGCTTGTTATAAGAATTTAACTTTTTCTTCTTTACGATTAGTAAAGACAAGGATTCAACAAATTTCTCGAAATAGTATCATACATGTTATAATTTGTCTAGAAGCCCTCTTTTGGAGAAAGGTATAAAAAAGGACAAAAGCAAACAAATAAGATGCCAAGTAATGCTTATAAATCTAGAACTATTGCATATCTTCAATCGGATACCATCTGAATTTCGAACCGTAATATTTTTGGTATATTCACCATTAGCAATCAGGCAATTTAAGTCTTTAATATCAAACTTTTAATTACCAATTGAACTCCCAAATTTTCTGTACTGTTTATTCTTCAGTTTTCACCATTGAAGATGTAGGCCTTTAGGAGTACATAAAGATTGGTTATTAGAGCTTATTTAGAACTCCAACTCAAGCTGGAGTTTGGAGCCCCACCCCCCCCCCCCCCCCAAAAAAAAAAAAAAAAACAACAAAAGCTCACTTGTTTCCACAACTCGTTTCAAATTCACATTTCAATTTCTCACTCCTCCAATTTCAAAAAACTCAAACTTTAAAAGTTCATAGCTTGAGTTCCAAAATGATGGAAGAAACGAAACAAGATCCATATTACTATTTTTATAACAGTTCGTTTTCAAATTACATTTAAACCAAACACACATTTCCAAATATTCACTCATTTCCTATCAAACAAAATCCAAAACAAAACTCCAACTGGAGTTGGAGTTCCAAAGGGGCTCATACCGTGAATTACTTAATAAATTCGGGTTAATTTGTTTCCAGTTTACTTACTTGATTTAAACTTTTACGAAGCAGCTGTTCGAATTCCTAGTACACGATAAATTACATGTCGATTCATTCTCAAATTAAGGTTTCAAGCGAAAATTTAGTTGCTCTAACTTGGCACAAAAATTAAAATAAAAGGAGGAAAAACCTAAGTTCAGCCAATCACTCAAAACCAATATCAGAATTTCAACAACAGAGGAAAAAAAAAAAGTAAAAAAGTAAAAACAAACAATTGAAAGGAAAACCCCCGAAATTTTGGTACGACTCACTTGGAAAGGCCGTCTTCAAGAATCGCCTGTTCATCGGCGGTCCAATCCATTGAGATGCCAGGATTGTGCTTCATGGCCATGGAAGCGGCGCCGGAGCTCTCGGGAGCCGACGCCGGTGCCGCCGAATTCCCGTTGGCGGCGTTGAATGAAGAGGAAGGATGGCTCGGTTCTTGATGGTTCCCAGACGGATTCGCCATTAAAATCAATCACAAATTCCCTCAATTTCAAATATTCAGCACCGAATCGTAAGCCAAATTCACCAGTTGGAGTCACTGAATTCGCCGTTGGTTCCCGCCAATTTCGAAACCCCAGATAGATAAGTGTGGGAGAAACCAAAGCTATGAGAGAGAAATTTTATGTACAAATTTGTGTAAATTATGAGACTGAAGGGAGCTCTACGCGAGAGAGGAAACACTGAAAATTCCAGAGAGAGGAAGAAGCATACGAAACATCAGAGATAGAAAAGAAAGCGAGGTGTTGAAAGCGGTGGTGTTAGAATCTAAGCGCAAAATATTCTTTTCAGAAAGCGGAAAATAACTTTTTTTCTTCTTCTTTTTTTTCTTTTTTTTTTTTTCCCGGTAAATTGTTAGATTGGTATGTAAATTTTTAACTTTCTATAATTTTAATCCTTTAAATATTTTTTATAACTAATATACCCCTAAATTATTAAAATATTAATATAATAGTCATTTATTTTAATTTTTTGGATGTAATCTGTTATTTATCATCGCTTTTTAATCAAATTACCACCAGATTCCGTTTAAAAATTAGCAGAAATGATTATTGTAGTAACATTTTGATAGTTTAGGAGCTTTCCTATTTTTTTTCGTAACTGAAATTACCATAAAATATGAACGACATTGTTACAGTAATTATTTTCGTTAATTTTTTGATAAATCTATAATTAGTACCACTTTTTAATTAAATTGTTAGCAGAGTCCGTCCAAAAAGTAATCGAATAGACTATTATAATAACATTTTAATAGTTTAGAGACATTCCAACTACAAAAAAAAAAAAAAAAAATTCAATAACCAAAATTTTACGAGGTTCAAAGTTCAGTAACTAAAGGAGTAATTTGCCCTTTTTTTTTCCGTAGCACTTTTAGCAATTGTTTCGAGAATGGGTGGATCTATTAGCATTCCATATTTTATTTTTCTTATCTACTTTTTAAAACCACTTACTATATAAATTTTAGAATTAAATAACTACTTATTCCACAACTTAATTTTTTCAGAAAACCCATATAAATAAATTATTTACTTTTTTCTTTCTACTCCCGTTACAGTCTATATCCCTATACGTTTTTTTTCCTTACTTTTTTTGTTCTATTTTGTTGTTGTTTTTTAATTCATTCCCACAAGAATTTTTTTTAAGAGAATATTCTTTAATTTTGTTTGTTATTATTCGTTTTTTTTCAATAGTTTTTTGTAGTTTCATGTTATAACTAGTTTTTTGTTAAGAAACAACAAACAAATAAAAAATGCGTATACATGATGTGGATATATAATCAAATATATTGATTTAATTGGTTATTCATGTTATAAATAATTGAGAAAATTTGTTAGGAATTCATGTAAACTCTGAATTGTGAGTTTTTTCTAATTATCTAATAAAAGTATCAAGCAAATACATAACATTTTCAAGCATGTTTGTGAAATACTTAGCTTCATCAGTATATTATCTTCAAGTTTTTATCGTCTCAGGAAGAAGTATATCAAAGAATAAGTTTATAGATTTTTATCTCAACATCTAAACTGATGAAGAAATTTTATTGGATATTTAAAAAGAAAAAAAGAAAAAAGAATTTCATGAGAAAAAATTTTAAAATAAAAATAAAACAAAGTATATTTTAAAAAAAATATTGTGTAGAGGTTTAGATTTAGTATGTGAAGAAAGAAGAAAGATAGATAATTTAATTACAAGGGCTTTTTGAAAAAACTAAGGGGTGGAACAATTAATTTTTTAATTTTAAAATTAATCTGTAGTTGATTTTAGAAAATATGTGGAAAAAGCAAAATGAGTGGTGTCAATATATTCACCATTCGAGAATTGTTTTCTCCATTTTTCTTTTATCTCAATGATAGTTCGTCACTCTTTTTGTCCTTCTCTAGGCTGCTTGTGTATGTTCCCATTTTTTAAAAGGGTGGGTCTATTGACACCTCTTATTTTACTTTTTCTATCTACTTTTTAAAACCACATACCATATTAATTTTAAAATTAAAAAATTACTTGTTCCACCCCCCTTGATTTTTCCAAAAAAAAAAACCCTTATAACTAAATTATTTACTTTTTTCTTTCTCCTCCCATTAAAGTCTAAATCCCTATATATATTTTTCCCTTACTTTTTTGTTAAATTCTCTATTTTGTTGTTATTTTTTAATTTATTTCCACGAGAATTTTTTTTAAAAGAAGATTTTTTTATTTTGTTTGTTATTATTCTTATTTTTCAATAGTTTTTGTAGTTGCATGTTATAACTAGATTTTGTTTTCTAAGAAATAATAAGCAAATGGAAAATACATATGCATAATGTAGATATATATATATATATATATATAAAATCAAATATATTGATTTGGTTGGTTACTCATTTTATAAATAATTGACGAAACAGTTAAGAATTCATGCAATGTAACGCCCCAACTTTTAATTAACAATCTGATATTAGAAATTAACGAAGAAAATATGACGATAATATGTTTAGTTATTTCTTACGTTAATTGAGTTATTTTCACATGTGACGTGATGAGGACTCGATATGCTAGAACAAAATTCATGCCAAAATTTAATAATATTATTTATTAATTTAATAAATTTATTTGATGGTTTAATTATAAATAGGGATAATTTCAAAAATAACACATGTGGGAAAAATATTATTAAAAACAATATCATTTTTATTTCCCTTCATTACTAGCACTGTCACGTCATCAACATCAATTGAGGTGACTGTAAAAAGTCAAATATACCCTCAGTCAATCCTAAACTGAAGTTTTTCCCCACCCCCCCCCCCCCCCCCCCCACAATATATAAGTTCTAGTTCTAAATCTAATTTTTTTTCTTTCATTTTCCTCTCACCATAGCCTCACACACTTTCTCTACACCATTGTTGAAGATCTAAGCTCACTATAAGTCCAACAAATCTCTCCCCAGCTTTGTGACTCTATTCAACTCACTCTCTATATCCTTACCATAGTTGAACCAAAGCTGTCAGCTCAGCTCCTAGTCCATTTGAAACACTTCCCACTTCCCATCAGCCTCATTCTAGCTCATATCAATTGCAAATCTGAGGTAATATTGCTTGTTATTTAGTTTTATTTGTTTCTATATTATTTAAATGGGTTTGCGTTTTGGAATTATAATCTAAAAAAAGACTACGTTAAACTTTTGAGTGTAAGATCTTGGTCTCCTATAGCACCTATGGGTAATTTTCAAATTTCACATAGGAGTTAACACACTTTGTGTGTAAAGGGTAAAAAAAAATTTTTAAAAAAAAATTGAATTTGCCTAACATTTAGGACTTTTACAGGAACGGTCATTTTCATAATGACCACCTGGTCAATTTCGTTATGACCTTTGTGCCTACGGGTTGACAAAAATATTTACAAAGTGATCGAACAACAGGTGTTCTAAAATACACATAGCAGTTAACACACTTTGTGTGTAAAGGGTAAAACAAAAAATAAAAATAAAAAATGAATTTGCCTAGCATTTAGGACTTTTACAGGAATGGTCATTTTCATAATGACCACCTGTTCAATTTCGTTGTGATTTCCGTGCCTACGGGTTAACACAAATATTTACAAAGTGATGGAACAACAGGTGTCCTAAAATACATATAGGAGTTAACATACTTTGTGTGTAAATAAAATAAAAAATAAATATAAAAAAGGAATTTGCCTAACATTTGGAACTTTTACAGAAACGGTCATTTTCATAATGATCACCTGGTCAATTTCGTTGTGACCTCAGTACCTACGACCAACAAAAAATTTACAAATTTTGTGGATCAACAGGTATTCTAAAATACACACTGGAGTTAACGCACGTTCTTTTTAAAGTGGTTTAAAAAAAACAAAAAACCAAAAAACTCATAAGACAACAATTTAAGCCTTTTACAGGAACAACCATTTCAATTATGACCACCTGGTCAATTCTCTTGTGACCTCAGTGCATACGGCCGAACAAAAAATTTTTCAAATTTTGTGGATCAACAGGTATTCTAAAATACATACTGGAGTTAACACACCTTCTTTTTAAAGTGGTTTAAAAAAACAAAAACCAAAAAGCTCATCAGACAATAATTTAGGCCTTTCACAGGAACGGTCATTTCAATTATAACAACCTGGTCAATTCCCTGGTGACTTCAGTGCCTACGGCCAAACAAAAAAATTTGCAAATTTTGTGGATCAACAGGTATTCTAAAATACACATTGGAGTTAACACACGTTCTTTTTAAAGGGGTTTAAAAAAAACAAAAACCAAAAAACTCATAAGACAACAATTTTGGCCTTTTTCAGGAATAGTCATTTCAATTATGACCACCTGGTCAATTCCCTTGTGACCTCAGTGCCTACGGCCAAAACAAAAAAATTAACAAAATTTGTGGATCAACAAGTATTCTAAAATACACACTGGAGTTAACACGTTCTTTTTTGAAGGGGTTTAAAAAAACTAAAAAACTAAAAAACTCATAAGACAACAATTTGGGCCTTTTACAGGAACATTCATTTCAATTATGATCACCTAGTCAATTCCCTTGTGACCTCAGTGCCTACGGTTAAATTGTCATGTTAACAATTACAGGTTGCAACAATATACCGTATACATCTTAAAATATGTTCTAAAATAATGGGGCTATTTACAATATGGACATATAAAAAGAAAAAAAAAAAGTTAGTTATAAGTTCAGCATATCCTCATACATTAAATGCTGTTGGGGCCCCACATATCAGTGATTTCAGTTTCTCTCTCTAAAAACACTGTAGATGCTGGTTTGAAAATTTTTTTTAGGGCATGCGAGGGAGAGGGATATTTGGGTGGGTGGGGAGATGAGGGTAAACCTGGAATTTGACATACATTAAATGTTGTTGGGCCCCACATATCAGAGGCTTTGATGACGTGATAGTGCTAGTAATGAAGGGAAAAAAAAAGTTGTGTTATTTTTAATAATAAAATCCGTACATATGCTATTTTTGAAATTAACCCTATAAATATCTATGTTATATATATATATATGTAATACACTACGTGTTATACGTTTATTTAGGTATACATATATATATATATATATTGTCATGCGTTGTCGTATATACACATACAATATTATATATTAAGTCTTTATATAATTAAAGTATATATATTAAGTTATTTGGTTAGTCAACATATATATAATATTATATGTATATATATATATGTATAATAGGAAATCTAAAGGAGAATATATATATATATATGTATAATAGGAAATCTGAAGGAGGATATGAAGGGAATGAGTGGAAAGAAGTTAATCAGAAGATCAATCAGAAAACATGAAGAAAGAAAAAATAATAATAAAAGATGGAAAGAAGTTAATCAGATGAAAAAGGGGAAGGAAAGAACATGTGAGGAAGGAGGGAAAAAAAAATGGAAAACTTTCGTTCTTGAATTTCATTCAATCAATCTCCTGGTAATCTAACAATCTTATTTGCCTAAAATAAGTCCTTCATGACAGCCCTTAGCATTTTATTTCTATCAATTAATATGCAATCAAATTATAATTTCAGTCCATAAAAATCTAATCATCATTTTTTAACCCTCATTCTTTTCCTCCCTCTCTTGTCGAATACTTTCTCTCTTAACCTAATCTCTTATATGTACGAGATATCAAAAAAAATAAATAAATAAAAATAAAAAATAAAAAATAAAAAGCCTCCACAGACTAGCTATCAAATCCCCACTCTTAATCCATTGATATTTCTCAATTCTTGGAGCAAAAATAAAATATTTTCGAGATATGATTTCTTTTTTTTTTTTTCAATAGTGTTTTGAATTTCATGAGCGATTGAGTAATTTATTGATGGTTGCTTGGTGTTAGTTGAATGGAGATGAGGGCGAGAACATAAACGTGTATTGAAAGAGATTGTATTGGTGAATTCATGATTTTTATATTTTTAAGCATGCCTTAAGGTTGGTTATTATATGTCTATGGTTTATCCATGTGAATGGTGTCTATTTTATTTTATTTTTGGATGGATTTTCCTGAGATTTTCGGATTTAAGATTTACTGGAATTTCCAGATTCTATTATAAGATTTCAAAACTATTTTTGAGGATGCATATGGATTCTATTTTTAATAAATTTGATATTGTTGGAAATCAATTTCAGGTCGTTTTGAAGACCTATGCAAATTTTTATGATTTTTCAAATAGGTAGAGATCCAGCTGTCAGTTTCTATTAATTTTGATAATCAGATTTTGAAACTATTTTTGAGGGTCGCAACAGTCTTCTTTTTTAACGGATTAGGTACCGTTAGAAAGCTTTAGATGTGTACTTTCTTTTAAAATTTGTTTCAGGTCATTTGGAGTCTTGTACAAATTATTATGAATTTTTGAAGGAATAGTGATGTGAACCTCGCCAAGAATAACGAGACCCGACAACGAAGAAAGAACCCAAGAATGTTCTACTATCAGGTTTGGATGGGAGACCTCAACCCATTGCTTCAACAAAAACAAAAACCTTGGTATATTTGACCTCGACC
The DNA here is from genome assembly GCA_008635985.1 of Ficus erecta. Classification (NCBI taxonomy): domain Eukaryota; kingdom Viridiplantae; phylum Streptophyta; class Magnoliopsida; order Rosales; family Moraceae; genus Ficus; species Ficus erecta. Next base: position 847,956 of record BKCH01000059.1, on the reverse strand, counting down.
CATTGTTTAATGTGAAACAAGAACCTTAGTATAAGGAAGATACCACAAACGTAGTGGAAATCCATTTGATAAATTGATGGTGAACACCACAGAAAATTCCGATAAGTTCGAATGGTTCGTCAAAGAATCAAAGAGAAAATTCTCTCACATTTCTGAAAAATTACCTCCAAAGTGCCATTAGCTTCAAAACATGCCTTTTTATAAGCTGCTAGGTACAATTCTCTTTTTCCTAATTTATCCTCTAATTAATTCAGTTTTGACAAAAAGGAAAACAAATTAGGAAACTGACCAACTCTTCCTAATTCACACCTACAACTAGAAAAGGAAAGATCAAGTATTTAAATTGGCTTTATTATCAGCCATTACACCAAAAGAATCACACCTAAATAAGGAAAGTTAAATAAATTGACATGCAAGCCTTACAACCCAATTTAACTTGCTAAAATTAAACTTAGCCTTGGCTAGATTCTTCTAGAACTGAAATAGGATCAACATTCCATGCTCTTGTTAGTTTCTTTTCGCATTGGAAGATATGAAGGTGAAGTTTTTGTGCGATGTGGTTCCGATGCAAGCTGGGCATTTGTTATTAGGCAGGCCATGGCAATTCGATTGATGAGTTAAACACGATGGCTTCACCAACAAGTACTCGTTGGTTCACAAGAAGGATGGGACATGGAGAATGTGCGTAGATTGTAAAGCCATTAACAATATCACGGTAAAGTATCGCCATCCTATACCTCGACTAGATGATATGTTGGATGAATTACATGGAGCTTCTGTGTTCTCGAAAATTGATTTGAAAAGTGGGTATCATCAAATTCGCATGAAAGTGGGAGACGAGTGGAAGATTGCCTTTAAAACGAAACAAGGTTTATATGAGTGGTTGATAATGCCTTTTGGCTTAACCAATGCACCTAGCACATTTATGCGTCTAATGAACCATGTTTTACGAGCATTTATTGACAGGTTTGTTGTTGTGTATTTTGATGATATACTAATTTATAGCAAAGATTTGAACCAACATGTAGCGCATTTAAAATCTGTTTTGGATGTGCTTAGAACGGAAAAATTGTATACTAACCTCAAGAAGTGTACTTTTTGCACAAATAAGCTTGTATTTCTTGGTTTTGTTGTTAGTGCTGAAGGTATATAGGTCGATAAAGAGAAGGTGCGAGCCATCCGGGAGTTGCCGAGTCCAACTAGTGTGAGTAACGTATAGAGTTTTCATGGACTTACTAGTTTTTACCGGTAGTTTGTGAAAGATTTCAGTACTTTTAGCCGCACCACTGACTGAAGTGATCAAGAAGGACGTTGGGTTTAGATGGGGAGAGGAGCAAGAAAGGGCATTCTAGTTAATCAAGGATAAGTTGATCGATGCTCCATTGTTATCTTTACCTAATTTTTCCAAAACTTTTGAAATTGAATGTGATGCTTCAGGTGTTGGAATTGGTGCCGTTTTGATGCAGGATAGCGACCAATAGCATATTTTAGTGAAAGCTGAATGGAGCAGCTCTTAATTACCCAACATATGATAAAGAATTGTATGCATTGGTTCGGGCGTTAGAGACATGGCAGCACTACCTATGGCCTAAGGAGTTCGTGATTCACACCGACCACGAGTCCATGAAACACTTGAAGAGCCAACATAAGCTGAACAAGAGGCATGCTCGATGGGTGGAATTCATAGAGATGTTTCCGTATGTCATTTGCTACAAGCAAGGTAAGGAAAATGTCATTACGGATGCGCTCTCTCGTAGGTACGCGTTAATCTCAACTCTTGATACTAAACTGTTGGGTTTTGAACATTTTAAGGAGTTATATGCTGATGATCGTGACTTTAGTGCTGAGTATCAAGATTGTGAGAAATTCTCTAGTGGTAAGTACTTTAGGCATGAGGGATATTTGTTTTGGGAAAATAAATTATGCGTACCTAATTGTTCCACAAGAGATTTGTTAGTGAGAGAATCCCATAGGGGAGGGTTAATGGGACATTTTGGAGTTGCCAAGACCCTAGCTGTTTTACAAGAACATTTCTATTGGCCGCATATGAGACGCGAAGTTGAGAGGCTTTGTGATAAATGTGTAACTTGTAGGCATGCTAAATCTGTAACAGCCCATTTGGCCCCCTCTTGGGTCGACTGTTCAGTGTACCCCATTGGCCCACCTATCGGGGTCGAGCACACTGTCTTAACAGATCTGCAGATCAGCAACCCCAACCCATCTTGATTTCTCACGGGTTGTTCATACCAGGGATCGAACCCTTGATATGCTTTGGAAACCTCTAGTTCCCATCCATTTGAGCTGCAGCTCATATGGATGGGAACTAGAGGTTTCCAAAGCATATCAAGGGTTCGATCCCTGGTATGAACAACCCGTGAGAAATCAAGATGGGTTGGGGTTGCTGATCTGCAGATCTGTTAAGACAGTGTGCTCGACCCCGATAGGTGGGCCGAATGGGGTACACTGAACAGTTGGCTCGACAGTGTGCTCGACCCCGATAGGTGGGCCGAATGGGGTACACTGAAAAGTCGGCTGTTACAAAATCGAGAGTGCAGCCCCACGGTTTGTACACCCTTTGCCAATACCTAGTGAACCTTGGACTAATATCTCAATGGACTTTGTGTTAGGTTTGCCTAGGTCTAAACGGGAAAGGGATTTGGTGTTTGTGGTCGTGGATAGGTTTTCCAAGATGGCACATTTTATCCCATGCCACAAGACAGATGATGCTTCCAATGTTGCTGATTTGTTCTTTAGGGAAATTGTGAGACTTCATGGTATGCCTAGGATAGTTGTTTCTGATAGGGACGCCAAGTTCTTAAGCTGCTTTTGGAAGACTTTGTGGCCAAGTTAGGGATTAAGTTGTTGTTTTCGACTACTTGTCACCCTCAAACCGATGGTCAAACAGAAGTTGTGAATAGGACATTGTCTACCTTGTTGCGGGCTATCATTAAAAAGAACATCAAAATTTGGGAGGAATGTTTAACACATGTTGAGTTTGCTTATAATCGATCTATACATTCTGCTACTCAATTTTCACCGTTTGAAATTGGTTTTATGGTTTTAATTCTTTAACCCTTTTGGATTTAATGCCATTACCTTTGTCTGCGCGTGTGAATTTAGATGGCAAAAGAAAAGGCTGAACTTGTTAAGCAGATACACAAGAAGGCACGACTCAACATCGAGCGAAGGACCAAGCAATATGCCAAACAAGCCAACAAAGGGCGTCACAAGCTCATCTTCGAGCCCCGGTGGATTGGGTGTGGTTGCACTTACGCAAAGAACGGTTTCCGGAAAAAAGAAAGTCGAAGCTGTTGCCTAGAGGGGACGGTCCTTTTCAAATTCTTGAAAGGATCAATGATAATGCGTACAAGTTAGACCTGCCAGGTGGAGTATGTGTTGTAAGTGCTACCTTTAACGTTTTCTGATCTAAGTCCTTTTGATGCAGGCGACGATTTGAGGACAAATCCTTCTCAAGAGGAGGGGAATGATGAGAACGTCGTCACAGGCTAAGAGCACGTGAGATGAGACGTATTCAGATCCTATTCTAGTTCCCAATGGTCCGGTTACGAGGGCTCGCACGAAGAAATTCAAAGATGCATTTATGGGGCTGATTCGAGCAAGTTGGTCTCAAGCTATTGCGTGGAGGCCTATCGAGGGAATTACAAGCGACAACCAGCCCAACAAATGCGTAATTCAAGTAATAGAAGAGACCGAGTAATTACGCTTGCAAGATCAATAGCTGTCACTTTGTTTTCCGTTTTGAGAACTTTTCCTTTTTGAGGCCAGCAATTAGCGATAAGAACCAATCATTTACGCAATTGTTATTTAGTTTTCCTTTTTATTTTAGAATATTGTAAGGCTTTTTCAGCCATTTAGGGAACATACCATATTTGCTTTGTCTTTATTGCTTCAGATTGGTTATTTCCTTTTTTGTGGCTTAGAGAATTGCCGAAAATTCCTTGGGCAATTAAGGGCTGAAATTCCACAAAGGGAAATACCTTTAAAAGTGTATGAATTGGCTTGTAAAGAGACAAGTCAGTTTTACACAAAATTTTGAGGCTAATTCTCTTTGGTTCTTAAACGAACTTCTTAAACTTATCGGATAATTCTTGTGGCGTTCGTACGACTTATCAATCAATCCTTCCATAACTGATTGTGGCGTCCTCGCATACCAAGATTCGTGCTTTTTGTTAGGCATCGGGTCGCGGTTTCCATTCAAAGCCGTTTAGGATTTCGATCTTGGAGACCAACTTGGTTAGGGTCGCGTCAGTTTATTGGCGTGGTTCGTATCAAATAGTGGTTGGCTGCCAGTTTTTGTACATTTTGTAATTTGATATAATTGTTGAATTTTTGTATTTTTGATATTATTAAATGATGAAATTTTCCTATTAGTGCACTATTATAATGTGATGGATGTGGTCGATGAATCATTATGGTATTTTATTAATTTTTATTATATTTTATTATTTATAACATGAAACAGTTCTAAAGGTAAGCACTCGAGACCTCAATATCGCGCATCACCATCGGAAAAAAATTAAAAAAGTTTAAGTAAGTCATTTAGGGGTAAGTACACTCTCAAATATTTGAGAAGTATATGGTTTGATGTTGATGATGATGTTATGATATTTTTAATTAATACTTCTCCTATGATGATGTTTTGTTGAAATATATAATATATATACATGTATGTATTTATATGTATTTTTTTTTGTATTAAAATGACGTTGTACATCCTTGATGATGATAATGAAGATGATGATGTTGTCCGGTGAGCGGACTTTTTGTCACCATTGGTTGGGATTTGTTACTCCACTCCTTCCGTGACTAACGCGCTATGATGATACAACGCCGGGTCAAATAATATGATGGTTTTGAAAGTTAAAAAGTTTTTAAAAGATATTTATATTTATGATGATAAAAGAAAAAAGTTATTTACGTTTATGATATTTAAGTGTCTTGCCAAGTATTTGCTTATATAAGTTAGTTTATGTTGCAGATAATGTGTAAGTGTTTCAAGATCATAATTTATCAAATACTTTTCAATATGCTAAAAACACCTTTGGTATTAAAAGCACTTGAAATTTGTATGTACTCTATTACATTGGGCACTTAATTTATATGTACTTTATTTGAGATCATGCGTAGCTACGAAGATGGCGAAACTTGTTTGTTTTTTTTTTTTTTTCCATCCGTCATGTGTGCTCCGGTAGCAGCGACGTTGTGCTCGCTGAATTTGGGGTATTTTGAGTTAAGGTTTGGTTTATTTTGGAGCTGATATGGGGTGGTTTTAAAGAACTTTTGCGGTTATTTTGCAATAATTTTTCATTGTTTGGAATTTTTGTAGATATAGAATATTTTGTTTTTTATTTGGAAACAAAAATGTTAATAATTGAAAATAATTCGATGAAATTATATAAAATCTGATAAGCAAGCTAAATATTCGTGAAATATTGGATTTATTGACAAATAGTGGATTCATGTAGAAAATTTATTAAATAATCGGTAAATCAATAATCTACACTTAATAAAATATAATATTACTCGTCATATATATTTATATTTATTACATTAGTAAATGTAGATAAATTTTGACATTCTTAACCTGTAATAAGTTGGTATTACTTAGAAACTGTAAATAAATCTATTTACTTGGATATTAATAAAAGATTAACAAGCGAATTTATTTGAAAATAAAATATGTACCCAAATAATAATGTAAATAATTTAGTAAATACTTGGATTTACTTAGTAATTATATGTAAATCTATTATAGCTAATAAGTAAATTTTTTTTAAATCTTGAAATATATATTTTTTTCATCATAAATATATTTGATCTTGTAAATATTGGAATGCATGATAAATATTCAGATTTATTAGTAAATATAGTTAATACTAGTAATAAGAATACCGTATTTACCGTATCTACGGATAAATATCAATATTCTAATATAACTACTAAGTTTGTTTAATGATTTATGGAAAATAATATAATTAGTAAAGACAAATATTTACTACATTAAATACCAAAAAAAATCTAGAAAATGTGATAAAAGATATTTTGATTAAATCTACTATATTTTCAAATAAATAAATTAGTTACTAATTAATAAAACTTATTTACTCTTAGTTAAAAAATGTATTTAACTGTAAATAGATTTTTGCATTCATAGATTTTTAAATGTATTTTTAGGTCAGGTTAAATAAAAGTATTGACCAAAAAAATATTTGTTTACTTTTATTTATTTTTATTTTATATTTTTTTAGAAAATCAAGTGGGATTGCCATATTTTGGATACCTCCTTATAATTTTGTCACTCTAATATTAAAGTTGTTTAATGTTTGCTATTATCAAGGATTTTTAATATGTTTCAATTTATGATGCATTGTAAATTCTCCATTTAATCCCTGCTTACATATAGCTTTATATATATATATATATATACACACACATATATATACTTTTTCCCCCTCCTTAGACCTGTGTGTAATCTCTCTCATGTGTGCATGGGTAGGTTCGGTGGGTGGTGGGTGCCGGGTGGATGGTGGTGGTTGGAAAATAAGAAAATATTCTAAATCCCACCCAAGACTGCCCAAAACGAAGCAGGGCTTTGAAGGTGGGTGAGGGCGGGTGGTTTCACTAATTAATTAGCGGATTGAGTAGAGATTTTCAAAAACACTTTTGAAAATTTATTTCTAACAACTTCAAAAATTCAAATTACAAAGACCACTTTTCTTAAAACAAATAAAAAATGATCCAATTACATCTTATCGAATTAAAAACATATACAATATTCATCATTTACCAACTCTTTTTATATTTATAAATTCTAATCAGTTTTTTATTAGGAGATACATATGCAAAAGATGACTTATGAACAATTTAATATCTCAATCAGTGGACTAGAAGATGCTAAAGAGTTATCGTTCGAAAAATAATAAATGAAACTAAATATTTTATATTTAATTCTTAATTATAGAAAGAAAGAGAACTAAAAACAATGGAACAAAAAATGAAAATCAATATGTATAGTATCATGAATTGGTGGAGTTCCGAGAGACATTGGGAATACAATAAAAACCCTAACTCTAAGTTTTCATTTTACTCCAAAAAAGTATTGCACATTATAAATATTAGGGTGTAAAAAAAAATACGTAAAATTTGGCCTTTTAATATAAAAAAAATTAAAAAATAAATAGACCGGTGGGCAGGTTCTACTCACAACTCCAAAATTGAAACTCGTCCCCATCCGCTAAAAAGGTGGGTGGGTTAGCAGGTGATGATGTGGCCCCGCTTAAGCGGGCGATGGGGTGTGGGTACGGTTGGTTTGAACGGTTTAGTATGTTGGGTGCATAGCCCTACTTCACTTTCCTACTTCACTTTCTCTTTCTTTCCTTTTCTCTCTCTATCACATATCTCCTTCTCTCTCCTTGCACCAATGCTAGCGAGTAGAGATGCCATTTCGCAATCTCCGCTGGGAATCTCCTTGCAGTAGCGCCGGTGAGCGAAGACACCACTATAGCACTGGCCAAGAGCACGACGATCTTTATTTCTCCATGTTCTCCGACGGTTGGATCTCCATGGATGTCGACGAATCTCGTAGATCTCCCTTTCGCCACCACAGATGTCTCTAATCTCTTTCTGATTTCTTTCTTTCGAGTCTCAACCGAATCTCTCACCCTTTGTTTGGATGACATATCCAATTTTGGAAATTGGAAAATTGTTGCAAAAGAGTGTTTTTCTCAACTTTTTCCATCACTCTGTCATTTTGTTGGGGGGGGGGGAGACTATGTGTTTTTCCCATTTTGGAAAAAAAAAAAAAAAAACTATATCATTTTCAAACATATTTTCTAAAGTACCTTTTTGGAAAAAGAAAAGTAATTTTTTTTTAAAATCTTCTTACAATGCACAATTCCCAACACCATTTTTCTCATTCCAAACAATTTTTGGTTTTCAAGAAGAAAATTTTTTACACATCAAAACACCATCATATTCTCAAAATAAAAAAACTTTCTCATTTAAAAGAAGAAAATTTTCCTTTCCGAAAATGGACACGCGATCCAAACGTCGCGAACTCCCTTACTCTCTATTTCTCTCCCTAATTACAGAATTTAGGTAAAATACCCTAATTTATTAAAAATCCTAAATCTACCCCAATTGAAAAAACCCTAACCCAATCAACCCAATTCCACCCAAATCAACTGGTACTATAGACATGCCTTTGCCGGAGACAATTTGTCGCTGTAGGGAGGCACAAACGCCTTCTTATTTCAAAATGAAATGACTTTCTCGCAAACAAGAACATTTTCCTTTCCAAAAATGGACATGTGATCGAAACATTTCTATTTTTAAATAAAAAATAAATCCCTTTTAAAACAAATGAAAACAATACCAAATATAGATGAAGTTCACAAAATATAGAAAACAAGCCTCAGTCACGTGGACTGTATAATTATTTTTCTTGAAAATCATAATTAATTTATACGTAAAGGTAAGAGAGGCATTATAAAAAGGTGTAAAATCTTAGAGTATTATTTGAAAATATAGATGAACAGATGTATATATGACAAGATAAAATTTTAAAATTAAACATATAAATATATATTTATATAGATTGTATGATGTGTAATGTGTAGGTGTGAGGTGTGAAAGAAATAAGAAATAATCAAATCTAGAATTAAATTATGAATTTAGAAATAATGACCCGTTTGGAATACAAGTTTTAATGGAAATACTGGCGATTCAACTTCAAAATTCCTAAATTTATATTTTACTTTTTCTTTCTTAAATTTTTATGAAATTTAAATTTCAAAAGTCCATAATATTATTTCAAGTAAAAATAAGATGATTTTTATACATAAATTCTTACAACGACAAGAGTAACAAATTAATATCCATATTTTATATTATTTTCGAATACATTGTTTTTATAGCATTCCTTATATCACAGCTTATTTCCAACTCCCACTTCAATCATATACAAATTTCAATTCCAACCTACAAAACTTCAACTATAATCATTATTGCATATTGGCCCTAAGTCAAAAGAACTAAATCTTTTTTGAATTATTGCATCAAAAAGTTTGAAGTAAACAATTTCAAAATATATTCGCACTTCTATTTATACAATAGATTATAAATTATGAATTAAAAATTATAGATTATAGATATAAATAAGTGGAAGAAATGTTAATATTTATATATTTCGATATTGATTCCTAATAAAATAGTACGAACTTTGTTTATCTATTCTTGACAAGTACATATATGATTTTTAAAGAGAAACATATATTAAAAGATATCGGATCATGTAAAAAATTAAAATTACAAATGTAAGTTCATATTTAATTATACAAAAGAAAATTTTGATTATTACATGGATAAGACTTTTACTATTAAATTTAATACATTCCCTTTTCACTTACTAATAGATAAATAAACATAAAATGAGAATGGTGATTCTTATTCATATTCATTTTTAACCCGAAAGAAAAATATTATTCCCCCTTTATTTTACTTTTTTTTTTTTCATTACTTTTCTTTATGTTTGTAAAACGTGCCTGCAACTTCAAAAATAATTATATAAATATATATATATGAAGTACTTAGAAATTTATCGTTAAATTGATTAAATTAAGAGTGTGTTTGGTATAACGGTTTGAAATAGAATTTATAGGTTGAAGTTAGTTGATTTTTAAAAGCCTAGTTATAATTGTATTGACTTTAGAGCTTGAGAGAGAGAGAGAGAGAGAGAGAGAGAGAGAGAGAGCGAGAGGAGAGAGAGAGAGAGAGAGAGAGAGAGAGAGAGAGGAGAGAGAGAGGAGAGAGAGAGGAGAGAGAGAGTGAGATGAAAAACTTAGTATCGAACCTGAGAGCCAAACGGAAGCTAAAGAGACTAAGCAATATTAAGAATTTAAAATCAAACTGTCTTTTTTTTATGAAATGGGAGTTTCCATCGTAAGATTTATTTATTTTCACTACCGGTAAAAAATGAAAGAATTTGTATCATGTTTCATACACAATAGACATTGAAGACGTGTGATACTCGCTGAACAGATCTATCTAATAGTTACAAGATGACTGGCGGCAATAAGAAAATGGAGTCTTTATGTTGATTAAGTCCATTAGAGCTTCTAATTAGTTTTGATTAGTGGATTGTTCAATAATTGAGTATGACTCCAAAAGTTAGTGTGATCGAACCTCATTAATTGTCTATGTTATTTATTTTCGCTTTCGATAATTTAATTGATTTGATGATTTAATTATATTCAATAAATTGATAAAAACAGATATTTCAATACGTTTTCTATCTATGTTTGGTGTTAGACACCACTTATAATGTCCTTCAACAATGTAGGCACGTAAATTGCAAATTTTGCAGGCGTTTGTGTCTACAAAATATGCGCAAAAGGTGAGGATTTAACATTTGTTAAACTACAGTAAACAGATCATATTTGGATGTTAATCTATCATTGGCACCAGAGAGACAGGGAAAGTTGCACTACCAATTAAGAGCACTCAATAGGCCTTTTTGGCCGCAAGTATAACCTAACGGTAATATCATATTTGACCTCACCTAAAAATACAGAATTTGAATCCCCCACCCCCAATTCAAAAATAGGCCTTCCTTGAATAATGGATAACAGAATATCCTATCCATAAAGCAACTAGCATTACACAGTACGCATATTGAGGACTTGAGTCTATCCTACCTGAAGTGAGAATCAAATAATAGAATGCTTTCCAACCCACTTTGATCAACAAATTGATGGTAATATGTTAACTGAGGTCAAAAAGTCTTATCTACTTTTAACTCCGACAAGTTAGCATCAAGTGGATCATTGATTATGAGTTTCTTAGTTAAAGGTGCTTTCTTTTTTCTTTTTTCTTTTTTCTTTTTTCTTTTTTTTTTTCTTTTTTTTTTTAGCTTTAGGTTTCAATTAGTCAAAATCAAAACATTTGTACTAAGATGTCTTGTTTTGGCAACATGGCACTCCAAAAATATCATAAAACTAGCCTTTTGATACCAATTATCTTAAAGATGTCATGTTTCGTTTGTTTTTTAATCAGTGTTAGGTTTCCAAGTTAGACAACTAGAGAATGATTTTCCAAGTGACCTAAAATGAAAGTTAAATATGTGAATATGTAACTTAAGGATTGGCTTTGATAAGGGACAAAAGTCATGTGTACGCATGGAAATCCTAATTAAGAACCCGTTTGGGAGACATTTGGAGACGGTATTTTGAAAGTTAGAGATGAGTTGAGTTTTGAAAGTACGCGTTTGGTGAAAATGAAATGTTTGGATTGAAAAACTATAACGTTTTAAAATGAGTTCGGAAAAAAAAAATATCAACATGTATCTTGTTTCGTTTCTTTTGAAATTTTATGCAGTAAAAATATTCATCATTTGGACTTGGAATAACAAAGTTATGAACTTTTAAAATTTAAGTTTACTGAAGACATTTAGAAATGTAAATATGAAAAAGCAATTTTGAGTTGAAAAAAAATGATAATAATAATAGTAATGATTTGGAGATATAATTGAAAAATCTCCCCCAAATATCCCTAAGAAGTTCTGAGGTTGATACGATTGAATGATTGACGTCAGGACAGAGAGAGAGAGACTATAGTAAATAGGACATTTTTTAAAATGTTTAAAGTAAATAGCATATTTTATAAATGTTTGAGGTAAATAGTATATTTATGATAAATTTTTTATTTAGGAAAATTTTTTACGATAATTTTATCAAATATACTCCGTAAAATAAATTATTTATCATAAATATGATACTTATCATAAACATTTTATTTACAATAATATTTTTGAGACAATTTTGTCACTAATTAATGATGTTTCATAAATATATTATTTATTGATATGCTATTATCCTTACTTAAAAAGTTACTGCTATTTATTTTATTAGTAGAGGTTTTTGAGCTATTTTCCACTTTAATACGTAAAAAAAAATTTATAAATTAAATAAGATGTCATAATAGAACACTTTAGTTAATAATTAAAGATTGAGAAAGGAAGATGTTGTCAAAAGTAGTAAGTTTTTGAAAAACCAAACTAAAAGCATTTTAATCAAATATTTATAATTTGGTTCGCAAATCAAAATTAATTGTGGTTTTCCAGTAACCACATCCCCCTCACGCATACAATTAATTACTACTTTGGTTAACTCAAAATTTATTGGATCACAAAATCCCTGCATGGTAAGACTAACCTGCATGGTAAGACTAAATTCAAAGCCTTAGGTCAAGGCATGTTCACATGCGTGCACGTTCCTCGCCATAACACCCGTTTGCTTTAATGCAATATATATATATATATATGTATGTATGTATATATATATATATATGTATGTATGTACAGACACACATATAGCTATAGCATAGCGTCTAAGCAAGAATGTTGATATCACATACACCGTGGTGCACGTGAATGAACAGCCCAATTTCTCCACACTTCAGTCACACGGTGCCTTCATACTAGATTAAACTTAATAAAACTATATTTATATAACTTATACTCGAATCTACACAAACCCATTTAAAGAATCAGAACCCGAATTCATCTTTCTCGGCTTTGTCGGTTACGCCACGCGTACAAACCCAAAAGTCTTAGTTTATATATGGCTAGCCGTCGGTCACATTTTAGCCAGACACCAGCTTCTAGTGAAGTACTTAAAATTGGTTAGAGCTATATAGTTAACAAGTGAGTTCCAAAGGTGGGAGAAACAAAAAATGGGAAGCCAAAGGAAGGATTTGACATGTTTTATCCCACTTTTGGCTCTTGCAGTAGTGCTGAGCTTGTGTCCAGGTCTTGCCGAGGCCGCGACAACGCTGCCAAAGCCGGTGAAGTTGGAATGGCATTATTATAGAATTCACAATACTTGTAAAGACGCAGAGATTTATGTCCGCCACCAAGTGAATGAATCGTACGCAAACGATAAGAGCATCGTTGCTAAGCTCCTCCGGCTGGCTTCAACTGATTGCCTTGTTACGGTAAGTGTACTACTTTCTCGTAATCTTGATCAACCTGATCTCTTTTCTTTCTTTTTTTCTTTTTTTTTTTTTCCTTTTTTTGTAATTTTCATTTAGATTTGTTCTCCAGTTTTTATTGCTTTGAATGATGTGAACTTCTTGTTCTAACTATGCTATCAAATAATATAAAGGGGGGAGAGAGATGGTTATATATAGTGAAAAATAGCTGTATAAAGGGTGGGGCAGAGAGAGAGAGAGAACTGAGTTTGGGTTTTAAGGTTAGCTGTAGTGAAGGAGAACACGAAGCAAAAACATTAATGGCTCAATTTCCCAGTTTAATTGAATATATATATATATATATATAAGTTATGTATACATGAATGTATGTATGTGTATCACGTGCATATGAGATGAGCATCGGGTAATAAGAAGGATTTAAGGACTCTAAACTTTGTTCATGACACTACATTTCTGAAAACTAAAAATAAATATTGTTAACACTTTTTTTTTTTTTTTTGGCGACGAACAAATGGAACTTACTTTAAAAAAAAAAAAAAAAAAAACAAATAATCAATAATGTTACTTTTGAAATGACGTGGTTATATATATTAAAAAAAAAAAAGGTACGAATCTTTAATGATCAGAAAATGTGATCCTATTTACATAACACGTACGTCATATGAATATGAGATTGACATGGAAACTTTTTGGGTGCGTTGTCCGTGAATATAGGGCTGTGACGCATCAATTCTGCTGGACGGTCCGAACTCGGAGAAAACTTCAATAAAGAATAGAGGTTTGGGAGGTCTTGCATTGATAAACAAGATAAAGACTGTCCTTGAAGCCCGATGCCCTCGAGTTGTCTCCTGTGCTGATATTCTCCAACTTGCCACCAGAGACGCGGTTCATTTGGTACCTATATATATATATATATATACATATATATTATTTTCTCAGTTAATCTTTCTTTACTGCTGATTGCATTTGCAATATTATCTTAATTTTATAACTAATACTTTAGGCTGGCTTTAGCCATTCAGATCCATCCTCAAATAAAAAGTTCAAATTTCTTTTCAAATTTGATCAGGTTCCGGCAATGAAAAAGAAAAAACATGTCTTTCGAGTTTGTCAATGATCTTGTGAAAATGAAAATTGGGTTTCTAATATATATATATATATATATATATTTAGCACGATATATGATCGTCATCAGTGAAGGAAACGTTGTGGAATATAAACTGAAGAACAAATAAGAGTTAAAATGGTCTGCTAAAGTTTTAAAATATGTGCTTGGGGTTTATTATTATTTTCTAACTCAGAAGAACAAAAACAGTCAGGTGCACCTTCTTATCCCGTTTTCACTGGAAGAAGGGATGGGATGACATCAAGTGCTTCATCAGTGGATATACCCTCTCCCTCCATTTCATTGGAAAAAGCAACTGCATACTTTAAATCTAAGGGTTTAGATGTGCTGGACATGACTACATTACTTGGTAAATATGCTTTCCACTACCAATTTTATCCTTTTTTTCTTTTTTTTTTTTGTAATGTAGGTTAGAAAACTTATGGCGGTGTTTTGTTTTGTTTTGTCGAAGTGTTTTTTGAAATGTTTCTACATGTCTTTTAGGAGGCGAAAATTTTAATTAAAAAAAATGTTTCCTAAAAATTAGCACATGCTATGAAAACGAAAATGAAAATAGAAACTGATGAGAATGTATTTTCTGAAGGAAATGAAAAAAGATTAATTGTTGTTTTTCATTTCCGTTTTCATTTTTAAAGCTATATAAACAAATGCTTTTAGAAACATACCTAAACGCAATTTACTTTTTCTTATACCCAAATCAATCTCTAAAAACGTAGTTTAAAATAATTTCAAATTCTATTTCAAGATATTCTCATGTAGTTGTACTAAAAATAAAATGATTTCCAAAGCAAATTAAAACAATATCTAACACCACCATCTTTTTTCTCGCACTTCCTGTCTAGTTTTCGAAGAAAATAAAAAAATAAAAAATAAAAAAATAAAAAAAGATAAAACCAACAACTTAGATAGTGTTTCATATGGGACAAGGGGGAAAAAATGTTTTGATATTGTAATTGTGAAGGAGGATTTGGTCAAATTTGACACGGTGACTACTGGAGGAGTCTGAATAAGCATAAACAACCGAAACTCATTTGACTTTAACTTACCTCTCTAGAATAACAAGGCCTCTCATCTGGTCAATATTTTCTTAACATTTTTTTATCAGAAAATATTACTGGTTTTAGATTCGTTGTCATCATTGTATAAATATAATCAACATGTCCACAAGGATTCCTATAAAACGCATAGAACATACATAAACCATGCGTATTTTCGTTTTTCACCAAAACCGCTTATATTTTCTGCAGGGGCACACACATTGGGCAGAACACATTGCCGGAACATCGAAGACCGGCTTTACAATTTCAACGGTACAAGAAAACCAGACCCAACCATGGATCCAACCTTCAGAGAGGAAATGAAAAAGAAATGCCCGGAGAGAGTAAAGGCGGGCCAAAGTGACCCACTGGTGTACCTAAACCCAGAATCTGGCGAACATTTCAGTTTTAAAGAAACCTACTACAAAAGAGTACTAAAAAATTTAGCTGTTCTTGGAATTGATCAGCAGCTACTCTATGGCAATGACACGAAGGAAATTACTCAAGAGTTCGCCCAAGGTTTTGAGGATTTCCGCAAGTCATTTGCTCTTTCAATGAGCCGAATGGGAAACCTTAACGTTTTGACTGGAAATCAAGGAGAGATACGTGTGAATTGCACCTGTACGAATAAGGATAACCCTCATCTTAAGTAGGTGGAATTTGAAGAATTATTTGTGGTGGTTTTCATATATTGGAAAGCTAAAAAATGCAATATTATTGTGCTGATGTTATCACCTTCTGCAGCTTGTAGAGAAATATCTGATGATAACAAAGGAGGAGGGGAAAATAAATCTTTACAATTTTCCATTCATGAATAAGAATATTCCAAAAAGATCCAAAATATGAGTTTGGTATTTGAATTTCTACTGGTTTTTTTTTCCTGTTCAACTTTCCCATAACTTTTGAGATTCACTCTGTGTGTTTGTGTGTGTATGTTGCATTTGCAAACGTATAAACTACCAAAATTCTGAGTACAAGGTTTCTCTCCAAATAAGTTACACAAAAATAAATCATAATTGTCAGGCCTTTGCGATGTCCACGATATCTAATTGCTCAAGCCTTGATGCACCGATAACCATTTTATCGTCTCTTCACTGGCTTCAGAGAGAGAGAGAGAGAGAGAGAAGGAAAGAGAGAGAGAAACCAACATAAGCTTTCAAATGCATTGCATTGAGATTTGACTAAACGAGGGAAAAAGAAAATCAACTTCGAGCAAACATGGACTCCCTGTAAACAAAAAAGATTCATCCTCTAACCACAAAGCAAAAGTCACAGATGAAAGAATAAAATAATTAGGAAACAGGATTTCAGGGACTCAAATCTTCTGTCTAATTTTTGATGTTCTAAATAGTATCTAACAAATAATATTATGTCACGTCATAATACAAAGTTTGAAATGCTTTTCAACTGATTTTTTATATCTTATGATCTAATTGCATTCAATAGTGTGTCAAAATATAATTGGTTACACACCATTTAGGACACAAAATTGGACAGGAGATTTCCATCCGCATTTCATAAGCCATTAGCATCCTGAAAGAAAATTTTAAATCAACTTAACCGAAATCCACTAGTGCTATGCTCACTTGATTAAGATCATCTCAGGTGAAAAAAAAAAAAAACACAACAACAGTTTACTGGCACGGTCTAAAACAAAGTCGCTATGAAAAATGGAAAAGAAGAACAAATATTTGTGCGTGTACTTGTCCAGGTGCACTGCTCAGTGCTTTATGAGTTCAGAATAACTTTAAAAAATGATGAACGAAACTAAAATATATCTTCTTTCTTCTTTTCTATTTTTCTTTTTTTCCTGAAAAGGGACAAAAAATACAATCTTAACACTAAGCAGAGCTGCATAATTTAAAATAAAATGAAAAGCATCAATCAACAAGAAGAACACAATTCTATTAAGACCTGATAATATAAAGTCAATAATGATCTATGAAAGAAGATATGAACTTCCTCGTAAAATATATAGTCTATAATTAAGACCTGATAATATAAAGTCAATAATGATCCCTCGCAAAATATGAACTTCCTTGTTATTAATCAATGAATAAATTAGGTAAAGATAACCTCAGATGAAAATAAGAGATAATTGCGAGGACTTCTAGATTTACTATAGGCATACAGAGTGGCAGATAAAGTGGTTTGGGCATAACCTATCTCTATTAAAGAAGAAAAAATGGTAAAAGTTGTTCTGTAAAATGTTTTGTTAACTTTCAATAGATCAAGGTATGCACTGTTCAAAATAGTACGATTTCACCATTAAAAATATTTCTGAATCAAACTGGTGAAGGCTAATTATTTAACCTTTTTTTTTTTTTTTTTGCCTAATTAAATATTTTAACTTCATTCACATACTCGCATCCCATAGTCGATTTAATGCATTTGATGTCACCTAAAAGAATGTCAACAGTACAAAACACACTCGCCCTTTACGAGAATTACTGCTGAAACTGGATTGAGGTTATAAATGACAATAATGAGATGGTGTTAGACAAAGGAACCCGATTAACGAACAAAAGCATAAATGCTAATATCATCCAGATGCCTATGCAGTCATCATGGCTTTTGATCCCTAATCTAGTCTATAGATAACTTCAAACCATAATTTTTTTTTTTTTTTAAAAAAAGAAGATAAGGAATCCTCAAAAACAAAAGCTAAAGTAAAACATGAAACAAAATAATAAAAATAAAACTACACTACTATGATCTTATTAATAATCATTTATTTACTTGCCATTGGCATTTGAAGGTACAGTAAAATTACTAGTTTTCGTACAGATTCATACAAATCATGTTATCTCAATTTATTGAACTCTGTAATATACACCAAGCAACCCTTCCCCGTTAAAAATAAAAATACAAAATATAAATACTAGAGAAGAAAAAAGACGATAGCCTCTCTAAGTGTGTGTGTGTGTGCGCAATTTGTTTTTTCCTCAACTTTGCTAAAGAGCCTCTCTAAGTTACAATACTCTCATGTCATCATTCATGCAATACCCTTTCCCTTTCGTGGAACTATAACATATGGATATAAAAGGAAAGAAAGCCAACAACAATTACCTTGCAAAAGATGGCAAGGAGATAAAAGAAAGATGTGGAAAAGGAAGCAAATCATCAGCAGCACTTCAGCTTTAAGCAACTCTACTTGCATTGCCATACTGAGAACTACTAAAACAATTTGCAAAACCAATCACAAGGCCCATCCAGTGAGGGAATTTATCATGTGACAACATTAGTCTCCATTCCTTGCTGCAGGGTTCTTTCTCTTGATAAGCTGATTCAAAATAAGAATTTATGTTCAACACAGGCAAAATAAAGCAATCATAGGCGATTGCATTCATATACTAAAAGTGGTGGTGCCGTATATATTGGTTTCAGCATTCTTTCAATCACCAAGCCTGGTTATCACTGAATTATTACAGTTATGTTAGGAATAATTGAGAGTTCAATGGTCACTAACATATTTAAGCAAATTAAATCATTCGAAATGAATCAAATCTCCCCAAGTAAAACTTAAGCAAAAGCATTCCTTATCATCAATAAGAATATAACATTTTGAAAAGAAAACAAAAAAATTTGGTGTTTATCACCCAAACAAAATCAATCAAGTACTGTAACATTGCTGTTGTAATGCATCAGAAAGGCCATTAGCCGATATTACTTTTCTATGTCTGTGCTTTCTCTTTGTTTGTTTCTGTGCTTTCTTCTTTGTTTGTTATGATAAGAATCATCATAAGTACTAAAACTTACATCAGTAAAACCCAGAAAATGCAAGTAAAGACTAAAGAGACAAAGAAGCAAACCTTGTAGAAATATTTTTTCCGAAGCTTGATTGCAGCATGCACACATCTTTTTACACTAAACTTCAGCATCTTATCATTGAAAATCTGAAAATGATAGATATTTTCAAATTGTTATGGACTTCCTATATATGAAACACAAATAAATCAAATAACTTGAAATGCAACGTTGAAAAGAAAATAAGGATTTTCTTGGAGAAGTTGAGTAGTTTTTAGCTTTCCATAGGCTATGACATGTCTACCACATGAATAAACATTTGTTACATGGTCAAGCACATTCAGACATAAATTTTAACCCAACAACAATCTTAAACAAAAAAAGTCAATACATCATAGCAAGTGGGCTCAGACACGAATCAAAGTTGAAATTGGACTGCAAGTCAAGACCCATAATTTTTCTTCTTTTTTGGGTATGGAGCCTAGAGCTCCTACTTATTAAAGAGAAGTGAAAATACTCCCAGGTTTCGAACCTCGGAGCTTCTACCTAAACCCCTCCCCTCCCCTCCCACTGAGCTAAAAGAAAGCTTGCATGTTGTTTTCTTTGAGTACTTCTTGTCCTTCTCCCTTGCAGTTGATTTTAGTATCAATGAAAGGTTATTTATTATCAAAAGGAACAAACAATTACAGGGGATAATAGTACACATTGCTTTTATGCTTAAAGAATAAAGTTTTTGTCACTGTTTCCCCCCCAAGCTTTTCAGCTTTTGATCACTTGCCCCCTTAACTTCTAATTTTGGCAATTTATACCCCAAGCTTTCTACATTGTTTTAACTTGTAATCTGCCCCATTTGCTAACTCCCGTTAAATTTAGGCTTTGAATTTGTAAGATTTCCATTAAGGTTTCGATTGGATTTGTAAATTTCTGGTCAGACATGGAATTTTCTGTCCTCATATGAGACGCACATTGGCTTTCTGTCACCAATTTAATGGAATGTTTAGCAAAATGGGCAAATTGCAAAATTTAAAAGGTTTGGGGGGAAGGGTAGAGTACCCAAATTGGAAGTTTGGGGGTAACAGTGCAAAACACTCCAATAATATCACACGAAACTACTCTTACTAAACAACCAAAAGTAAGAAAACTTTTAAAAACTGGAACGTCTTTCTTCAAAACAATCGGCGGATCTCCTGACTGAACTATTTAACTAGAACATGTAAAACTTAACAGTATCAAAGACAACTAGGAAAGAGGGGGGGAAAATTAAATTAGTTACTACTTAGTAACAGTAAGAAAGTGCACCTGCCTTTATCATATCATCAATAGAACGGGTTTCTCGAATGATTTTCTGATGGTTCATGATAAGGATTGCTGCCACACAAAAAACAGGTAACTCATCATCCCCTTTCTTAGTTGACAACACTGCAGCGCAGATCTGCAAGGGATCATTCCTTGACCAAATATTCCTTGTCAAGCCACAAAAGTGACGGGTTGTCGCTGATTTCATTCCATTCTCAGCAGTCACAGAGCAGTCAACATTTCCATGATTCATCTCTAAGGTCGCTTTCATAGTACTGCTACCGCTCTCTACACTTTCATCCCTCGTTTCAGATTCAGAATATCTTGGAAGCTGTACAACCAATGCTTCTAGACAATTCTCCTCCAAGTCATGGGCCAAGGATTCATCGAAATCAGCAGCCCACATCATCTGCATTTTGGAAACACCAAGTACTATCAAATTGGAAGATACTATCTCATCAGACTCTTTACAAATAACAGGCTTGATCATCTTCAATTGGAAGATACTATCTCATCAGACTCTTTAGGAATAACAGTCTTGATCATCTTCGACATTTATAGTTACATAGTCTTACTACCCTTGATATTCTGCAACACCGTAACCCAATTAGTCTTAATAATCAAAATCATCAACTGCACTTTCCCTAAATTTTCCCGTTAGGACACAAAGAATTCAATGTCAAACACATCGTGAGAAAGGATAAAGCAGAAACAACAAGCAGGAAATACCAAAGTAGCTCTATTTCCCTTAAAAGCTCACAGCATTCTGTTTCTACCCATTTCCCCACTCTAAGTCTTAAACTATATTTTTCCTTTTTCTTCAACGATACTATTCCTTGCCTTCACCATTTCGGAGGGACCAACAGTCAATTTTTGTATCTTGTTATAGAATGGTTTAAATTTTCCTCAAGTGAAAACAACTTTAACTCTTGACGTTCTATTACTTCTTGTTATATGAATGGGCATGGGCATATTGAAAATGCAGGCAAACTATACTCCTAAAAACAATGTAATAAGTCTGTAAATCATAGGACATATCAATTTGCTTTTTTGTCAAGTTATTTTCTTGGTTTTCTAGTCCAAATAACTTTTTTTTCATTCCACTAATCCAGTATGTAAAAACAACTAAACTATACAAACCTCCCACATACAAAGAGCCTCGTTAAAGGGCAATTCCCGACGGAAGAGTACCAACAGCATCCGGAATGCAAAATGCAGGCTTTCAGCACCTATATGTGATAGATGAGCAAACATTTCCCTGTCAGTGAGTTCCAAGATATGCCACAATGCTTGCAACTGCTTCATCACTCCAGTTGGTCCTTCCATTTGAAAATTTTCACGCTGGGGGATTGAAAGCACAATATCACAGATAGAACATAGAAAATAAAAAAGTTTATCAATATTTTGGCTTACCATTCTTCTTAAAAGCATCTCAAAACACCAAAATGCATCAGCATCATCCTCAAACAGCACAATGAAAGGAGACAGCAAGTCACTCATACCTAAACCACATTTCCAAGCTAAAGGTAAACATATGATTGCGGCATAAGATCAATTTGTTTCAATGTCTTGAATCTCCATCATGAGTAATATTAATCGTGTAATAAAAAGCAGCAAGAACATTTATCCAAGATTAAAAACACATATGAATATCAAAATGAAAAATAAAGATCCTTCTATATTTTGTAGTGCTTTTTATTTCTCTTTACCATTAATAATTATCCTCACCAGAGAGAGAGAGAGAGAGAGGGAGGGAGGGAGAGGAACAACCTTGACAGTAACCGGTCGCAGGATCAACCCATGCATAAACAGCAAGAATATCAGACATCCTAGCTAAATTTCTTGTATCCTCATAGAATTCGAGATGACTATCTGTTCTCACAACATCAACAACTGGGAAAGAATAGATTGTCAGTTCATAGAATCTCTTAGAAAAATTTCAAACAACAGCTGCAAAAGCACATCGCCTTCCTGAAAAAAAAAATTTGAAGCGAAATAAAAAGATTAAAAAATAAAATTAAAGATGCAAGTATGAAATGGAAGAGGAGTTACCTATTCGGTGGAGAGTCCAAAGCCATTCAGATACTCTATCTTTACTAACAGCCTCTCCTTGAGGCAAAGTTCCATCTACAAATTCTGCTTCTGGTACATCTGATATTCTCATTCTTTTGACTACTTCCGTCTTCTTATCAATATCACTAGACTTCGATATTGGTTCGCAAACATCGGCACGAATCATTTCAACTTCAGACTCGACATGATGAGAGACGTTGTTAGATGGTGAGATATTTGGTTCAATAACTAAATCTAATTATTATTAATTTGAAAACTGTGCATTCGGTCATCTTTGAATCTCAATTTATGTTGAGAAATTTTTCCATTCTGCATGTCACCTTCTTTATTATCTTCTTGACTTTTTCGAAATAAATCAGTGACTGGTAAAGGAGGAAAATCAAAATATACACCCTGTGATCCATCTGCCTCTATCTCTGGATTTAGGGTATCGTAGTTCTGCGAACCAGAGGTTGCAGTGAAAAGAGAAGATTCATATGCTGCATTCCCTGCGCTTCCCCTCACACTAACAAGGTCACCTGAATCGCTAGAACTTTCACTATGGCATGCAAACGACATGTCTGTACCGTTATTTCTATAGCCATTCCCCTCTACTTTGTTAGTATTGTTAGTAAGTTTGTTTTTCACTGCAGGGTTTATCCCTTGATGGAGCCCTCATATCCATAACTTTAGATCCAACAACATAAGCAAGAGAACCAGTTCCAATGCTGGAGTGCATCATTTGGCACTGCTTAATCAGGTTTTCATAATGTTCCCTGCATTAGAATGTAAAAAGCTCTTTAAATAACAACAAACCATGGATTCTTATTTATATTGCACTTTCAGCAAACAAGGTGATCTCAAGGAGGCGATATATCAGGGAATGCCAAGAGTTAATCAATAATTTTTGGCATTTTAAATACATTAAAAGAGGTATTTAACTTATTTCAAGGACCAAAGTTGCAAGAAAACTCTGCTGCTTACCAAATCACTTAACCTGACTACGCCATATTCTGACATACCAAGTTTTAGCAAACAATAAAAAAATAAATTAAAAAAAAGTAAAAGTACTTGGAGAAACTATTAAGACAAAAGATGCCAAATGAAGCCTCAAAGCCATCCACGAGCATGTGAGCCAATTCCACCATCAGAGTTGAACTCCTTAAATTCGAAAAATCAGAAACTACAATACAATTAACTACATCATCAAATGAAACAAGTTTAATCGTTGAGTAAAATTTGCTTTCTTCTTAGTTTTGTCTAAAGAAATTTGAAACTTTAGATAACTCCTTTTACTAGTACAGACAGCTAACATCCTACACATACACAATTTTGAAGAAAAAACATATAACACAATCTCCAAAAAGGAAGGGAAACAGTAAAATTTGAGTAAAATAAGTAAGGAAAAATAATTTTTCAGATGAAGAGGACCACAGTCACCCATGCCTGACCGGTTGACAAGCATTCGTTCTCCACCAATAGACGCGAGAAGTAATAAAAGAATGAAAAAGGAGTGAGAATTCAGAAGAAAGAACCAAACCTTCGGGCTTTCCTTAGTTGCCTTCGGTAATTTGCAGTGCTACCAAGTGCATAACAACCAAGTAGAAATTCCCAAACTTCTGGCCTAATAGATGGATCCACACCCTAGAATGCAACAGATAGAGATCACTTCAATCAGAAGTCAGAAATCGTTGATTAGACCACATGTATTTCACACCAGACAGGTAGCAGTAACTGTTCCAGAGCATTTAAAAAAAAAAAAACTGTTCCAGAGAATAAACACAAACTATTTTGATTTTTTTGTAAAGTCAATATTAGTTTACCATTTCTTCCAAAAGCTTAAGTTGTTAGGAGGTAGGCCAATACTAGTTTTATATTTCAATATGTACCAAACCGTTATCCGGTGCACTACCATTGTTAGCAGTCCAAATAAATAGTGAATTCTCCTAGATTTGGTAATCATGGCAACCCATTGGTGCTCCATATATTCAACGCATGAAAGAAAACATGTGTCACCTCCTCAATAGTCCTAGGACAGGGATAGAAAAATTCGCCAGGTATCAACAATCTAAGTCGAAACAAAATATCCTTCTTAGTTTAAGGGATAGAAACAAATTATTTTGGTATTTTTTTCAAAGTAGATACCATTAGTTTACCATTTCTTCCAAAAACCTCAGTTGTTAGGTGGTGGGCCATATTTTATATTCTAACATATACCAAACCGTTATCCCGTGCATCTATTGTTAGGTCCCAACAAAATATTGAATTCTCTTAAATTTGGTAATCACGGCATACCCATTGGTGCTTAAATACATTCAATACATGAAGAGCAAACCTGAAGTAACCTCCAAAATAGTCTTAGGCCGTGCCAAGACACATTCATCAAGTATCAACAATCTAAAACTTAATCTTATTTTGTTTTTAATAAGAGAACTTTGTTTTATTGATGACAAAATCAATAACAAAGAAATAGACTGATCATTCTAAAAAGGCAAACTAAAAACTGAGAAAAATATCAACACAAAAAATTGAACCTTCCATCACAACCTTCCAATTCAAATCAATCAAAGAAAAAGGAAACTCTATAAAGACTTTGTCAATCGAAGCCAAAAGAAGCTAAATACTTGCTTTTTCAAACAAATTCTTTATTTCCTATTTATGTCCAAGTCAACCTTAGTCTCAATCTACTAAATACCTTACCTCCTTCCCCTATTTTCCCTTCTTCTTAACAACATCTTTTTTTTTTTCAAACAAAATTCTTTTTTAGTACCCTTAAGATGTCAAACTAAAGAAAGCTTCAACGTTCTTGAGATCATCAAACAAAAATGCAGTACTTGGTTTTTAAACGAGTTGGAAAAACAATATCTTGTGTGATATCTAGGAAAAGGCTTAAATTTGATCAGTATCTCTTACAGCTATATGAGAATAGTCATCCTCCATCAATAAGATCATAACTTAAACCCATTCTTGTTTAAGCACAAAATGTTGATAAATCGAGAAACAAGGAAATCAGTAACATTAGTCGAAACATAAACATAAGAGGTTCAGAAATATTTGCACTTGTAGATAACATACCCCCAAAACTACTCGCTTAAGTGCCTTCTGAAAACAAAAAACCTTTCCCTCACTGTCAAATGTTGCATGCCACTTCTCCGGCTTTAGCATTTTGTCTGCCTGCATAATTGGGAATAAGTTGAAAAAGGTAATCTATCTCTTGTACTATATCAGATGAAGAGCAAAAGTATATAACAGGAAGAAGTATATAGGTTAATTATCCTAAATAACTTTCTGCATCAAATTAGAAACAATAATTGACCCATTCCAAGTAAGAACTCTCCCCACCCTCTTTTTCTCTCCTTTTTCCTTTAAAAGATTGAAAGTCAATGGAAACATGTCAAATATCAAAAACATTGAGCATCTGAAAGGAACTCCCAAATCTTTATTTGTGCAAAATGCAGAAAATAATACAAAATAAATAATATTCTTATTTTAAGAAACATACTACGAAATATTTACTCATGAGTGGACTCAAAAATAGAGAACAATTTATCTTGTATACATCCTAATAATGGACATGGAGATGTTAAGCATCCGTTTGGTTCACTATCTCAAACTCAACTTTTCAACTCAAATTTTGTCTTTTTCCTCAAAAGTCTTTGTCTTTTTCTCAAAAAGTTTTTTGTCTTTTCTGAAAAGTCAACAAAATTTACTATTTCAACTTCAAAAACACAACTCAAACTAACGAACTAAACGAACCCTTAAATTTGTTTGTGAAACATTACTTGTGCGCTTCGACATATAAAGCTTTTAATGATTTTTCCTTTCCTTTGATTGTCCTGAAATGGAAGGATGTTATAGGGCGCTAAATGTTACATTTTTTCTTTTTATCAAGAGGTTATCGTTTATGTTCCTTTTTCGGATAAAAAACTTCCTTTTATTCATGATTAATCAAATACAAAGGAAAGAGGATAAGGTATTCTCAATAAACAAAGGAAAAGGAAAACCAGTTAAAAACAAAACTAAAGGCTAAAAGAAAGGACATAAAATTTAATGGCCCATCACATCCTTCCAATTAAGAGCAATCAAATAAAAAGGAAATTCTTTTTAAAGCTTTGTGCATCAACGCCCACAGAGAAGCTGAGAACTTTGGCTTCTCGAATATATCTGTCACCTCCAATTCCTTTTCTTCAAACATCCTTGTATTTATTTCCATCCATATCATCCAAAGCAGCTAAATTACCATACACCTCCATAATACTGCAGCCATGTTACTAGAACCACAACCAGTTGTACTCTCCAACATTAAAGATTTGAAATAGGCAGGGAAACCCAACAAAAAACCTGCTACATTCAACAACATATTCCATAACTTTATTTCTTTGATTTTATCTGTTCATGGTCTACTTTTATTCTTTTGGGGGCGGGGGGAGGGGAAGGCTTGTTTAAAGCTCGCCTCAATCTGAGGCTTTTTTTTTATTTTTTTATGAGGCATAAAAATAATACTCCTCTGTATGTGAGCTCCTCTCAGAGCTCACACCTTAGTGCTTTTGTTTAAGCATCATTAATTGGCCTGAGTTTTGAATCAAATGTAAGTTTGGCTTTAAAATTATCAACGTTTCTCCTTCTTAACATAAAAGGAAGGTTTTTAAAAGATTTATAAGTAATCATACTTTAGTGCTCTTTGCTTAAGCCTATGGTTTATGACTTTTGGTTTGAATACTTAACATCATATTTTCTTTTTTTTTTTTTTTTTTTTTTTGGGGTATGCCTTAGTTTAGCCTTGCGCCTTGTTTTTTCATGAAAGCAAAATGCCTTAGTACCTGGACTAGCCTTTTCCAAACGTTAGTCCTAATAGGTCTAACGAAAAAGTGCTATAGAAAATCTCTCCAATCCAACAAGGTAATAGATAAAAGGAAAATCTGTAAACCTCTTTAAAGAGGAATGACAAAGAAAATCGATGTTAGTAATACTCGAGAATTAGACTTCAAGTTCCAAAAATCTCGATGAAAGAAATACTATGCAAGGTATAGTCCAAAGGTCAGATGCCACGGTGATCTAAAGTTATCGTTAGTTTATGACCCTAGCCGTTATTTGACATTAACCAACATCTTAGTATTATGCGAAGGGAAAACAAAAAATACAATTGGATCATGTTCTTGTATTCATCGTTCACTCTCAACAGAAAAATAAAACTGAAAGTTTCGTCTGTTTTCAATTTTAATGTGTACGCAATCATGCAGTATGCTAATGTAAAGCCACTAAATTCCAAAGGGGAAAAAAATCATAAGCTACTTAATTTGGCTACTTGCGAATTGACATACAAAATACAGAAAACTCAGCAGTGATCGCAAAACAAGAATCGAACAAGAGGAATGAATAAACATTCAGGTTATGGTATGAAGAGACACTTACAACTACAGAAACCTTGATAGGCGATTGAGAGAGGCAGGGCTCGCCAATATCACGCACAATCGAACTCACTCTCAGCAAATTCACAGCCACACCACCAGTTTTCCCACAACTCCATCTATCGCCGTCGACTCTGCCGCTGCCTCCGCCGCCTCGGCCTCCGCAAGACATAATATCACTGCCCTCCTATGAAATCCCCCACTCACACCTCTCTCCCCCCCTCCCCTCTTCTTCTTCTTCCTGTTCTTAACCTTCACTCTTCTTACCCGCTCATACCAACCCAATTTCAATTCACAAATTCCCGATCACCTACGGACAAAACGCATAGAAAGCAATCAGATTTCCACACCAGAACCTCCGATTTCGAGACTAAATCTTGCATTTTCTTCTGTGTAAACACAAAAACGAGAATTTGATCAAGGAAATGAATCCGATTATTTGCCTGATCCCGGGATTTAAGGAAATTAATCAAGTTATTTGTGTAACAAAAAGAAACAGAGAAATCAGCAAGAAAAAAAAAACGATACGAAATCAATAAAAGGAACAAGCAAGCATTCAATCGGAACGAACAAGCTGTGAATGATCGGACGGTGATCGGGATTATTTATTCAATGAGCAAATGCGTTGCTGAAGAATAGAGAGAGAGAGAGAGAGAGAGAGAGAGATGAAGTTACCTACAGAGAGAGAGAGAGCTTGGGATCTCTGGGATTGTTGAGAGAGAGAGATGGGGGAGTTAAGGAGGAGGAGCTCGTCTCCGTTAACCATTTACTCGTCCCAACTCCACAGACCTGTGGACCGTTTTTCTCTTTTCTTTTGTTTTTTTTTCCTCCAATATATATATATATATATATTTATATTATTTTTTTTTTCTTTTTCTTTTTCTTTTTCTTTTCTTTCTTTAATAATGAAAATAATATTACATGGCATATTTGTAAAAATAAATTAATTTTACAATATGATTTTAAAATATTGAAAGTTAGTATCAGTAAAAAAAAAATATAAAGTAAATAGTCTGCTTTGCTATCAAATAAAATACATGAGATTCCTTCAAAAATATATATACATGAGATAAATGATATTTATTAGATTTATTATTATCATTTGTTCTCTATAATTTAAAACTTATTATCTATTTTAATTATTATAAAAATGTTTTTTTCTTCATTCTCCTATAGTAATATTGGATTAGCTATTAATGACCATTTATTCTGAATTTTTTAAAATCTGTCATTTGTTTTAATATTTAAGGTATAAATGTTATTTACTGCATTCTCTTAGAGACCTATTTTATAGGATCATTTTTATAAATGGTCTCCGAATTATAAATATTATCACATGTTGATCTCTAATTTTAGATTTTATACATAACACTTTTTTGAACATGTCCACCATTCAGCCACCAATAGTTAAAAATGTTTAAAAAGAAAAAGATAAAAATAAAACTCATTCTAATGACATGAACTGGGTACTATTTTTAGATAAAGTCATAATTTAACATTTTTTTAAGGGAAATTTTACCTCCATTAGAGATGTAGTGAAGTAAATTGTACTTTTATCAAATATATATAATATCATTAAAGATATTTTGGAGAAATAATAATATTAGCCTTAATTAAAGCTAACGTGGTCTGCATGCGTTAAATTTCCATGAAGTTATTTTATGAATACTAGACATACGGGTCGTTTGCGTAATAGTAAAAAAATTCTAGATAGTGTGACGTGTAATTTTAAAAATCAAGTTGTAATATGAGGTTTTTGAATACCAACTATTACATATAATATATGAATTCATTATTTTATGAGTTATGTATATAAAACAACTTGTTAATTAATAACATTAGTTGTTACATTTTTGTAGTTGTTATAAAACAACGTGTTTTTTAATTCCACTATTTAAACTTCAAATATAACTTAAAAACTCAAATTTAAAATTATGTAACTTTGATATATCAAGTTTAAATGAGATTATTTAAAAAATAATAGAATTTCGAGATGAACGAAACTATATTTTATTGATTTTTTTTCCAAAAATATTTCAAGTTACAATTTTTAACTCCAATCAGTCAAACGTATAATTCAAAAACTCAACTCAACTCCAATTAAAATAACTTTAATTATCCAACTAAAGGGACCAACCATTACAAAAAAATAAATAAATAAATGTAATTTTCTCTTTGTTTATCCAACTTATTAGCGTTATTTTTATTAATTATCCACAAATTATATGTATTGTCTCATGTGGTTCCCTAATTTTTTATTTTGCACATCATACTTTCTTAAATTTTTTTATTGTTATGTCAATAATTCTTCTGTCAATATTTTGTTACAAAAAATTAAAAAAAAAAATTTTGAACAGTTTGAGCTTTAGTTGTAACTAAAGTCATGATAAAACCTTTTTCTAGAAAAATTTTCCCTACATCATAGATTTTTATGAATTAAGATGTACTTTCATTAAAAATCAACGTCATTTAAGATATTTTAAAGATACAGTATTCATTCCAAAAATATTTAATTATGATTTTAGCTTTAATTAAAACTTACGTGATTTAAACATGTTCAATTTTCATTTTTTTTTTAACGAAATATCAGTAGAGAGATTATTTGTGTAACTATAAAAAATTTTAAGATAGTGTGATATGTAAAATTAAGTAGTGATAGTTAGGTGATTTGTAGATGTTAATTAAATTGAAATCACCCGAATACAGTAAAATTATAAGGAAATAGTGGTGAATTTGGAATAGAAGTGACACAATTTAAATAAAATAAAATAAAATAAAAAAAGAATAGAAGTGACAATTTATAAGTCACCTAAATATCAATTTTTTTTTTAGAAGCATCTAAAATATCAATTATCTCTTACACAAATTTACTTCGTAAGCACGATAATGTGGACATCTATTTGCTTTTTTTTTTTTTTTTTTTTTGGGATAAGCAAGAACATCTATTTGATGTATTAAATTATTTATCATTCATATATCACTCATGTTATGTCAGTGTTTTTATAATTTATCAGAATAAAGATGGAGAAACTTTTTTTACAACATACTTATAAACATATAATGTTTTGAGATGTTTCAAAAGTCAAGGATAAAAGTCAATTTATCACCTACATTCACTTAAAAGCACCAATCGTCCTACATCCAACGGTTGCTACGTGTAATCACATCATCACCACATGACTGCCTACATGGTGGCTCAATCAACGTCATGTGATTTTTTTTTTTTTTTTTTTGCTTTTACTTTTGTTTTTACTTTGTTTTATTTATCTATTCCTTCGCGCACGCAATGCAATTAGGTCACCAAAAAAAAAGATAAAAGTTAGTTTGACCCTAAATTATTTTTTGAATTATTTCAGAGCAAAGTTAAACAGGGAAGAAACATTTATTCTTTTTTTAACGAAAGAAAACAAAGCTAAACATTATTGGTGATTTTTACTTAATCCCCAATCCAAGCTAAATAACAATAACACAACAATGAATAACTATGGCGATTTTTAAAATGATCCGAGGGCTCCCATCTCTTTTTTCTTGATATTATTATCATTTTTTCTTGTAAGGAATTAAAAAAAATTTTGACTTTATACTCTGCTATAAATATTATGACGATATCTTTTTCATGTGTCATTTTAGAAATTATACATTGGTTTTTGACGCAGTCTTGCAATTTTTTAATTTTGTAATTTACAAATTTCATTGTTTTCCTTTGGTAATAAGTTTCTTTCTTTTCCTTTTTTTTTTTTTTTGATAAAAAGTTTATTGTTCTTTTTTGAGAGATTAAAAATCTTTTTCTAACTAGGATGTGATTTAGAAATGAATATAATGGAGAAGATTTTTGTGTAACTATGTTCTAATTAATATTTAAATTGGACTCCTTATTATTTTTGTTTTTAATTGATGTGTTATGACGGTTGTACAACTTTAAAACTATGTTTGGTAAGAAGGAAAGAAAACAAAAGGGAAAGAAAAAATGGAAGTGAAAGCAAATAAGAGGGAAAAGAAATATTTTGTTTTTCCTTTGTTGTGTTTGGTATTATGAAGGAAAAAATAAAAATATTATAAAATTATTATTTTATTTATCTATATTATCCCATTATTTTACCTTAAAAGCAGTGACAAAAAAAGTTATTTTGATAGTTATTGGATGGAATTTAGTTTTCCTCCTGGAGGGAATAAAAAAGTGAACCTCACCACAATCTTTTTCCATTCTATTTTTCATTTCTTTTTCTTTTTCTTCTTACCAAATAACCAATTCCACTAACTTCCCTTCACTTTTCTCTCATCTCACTTCCTTCCTTTCTCTTTTTCACCCTACCAAACATAGCATAAACGAAAACTAACCTTTTTCTATTTCTCTTTTTTTTTTTTTTTTGAAGGGTTTTCTATTTCTCTTCTACTCAAAATAAAAAATAAAAATCTATTTCTGTATAAGGGAACCATGTACTCCATCTAGAGAAAAATAAATGACTAAATAAAAAAAAATATAGGTATTTATTACTAAATAGCCTTTCTTAATAAGTTTTTTAAAAATGACCGAAGTTTTTAAAAATTAGTTAGAATATCATTTTTTTTAAAATAGTCAATCAATTTTCTTAAATTGTTAATCAATAATTGACCATATAATATTGTTAATTTGATCAATCAGTAGTTGACTGCAGTCAATCACTGATTTATAATAACGTAAATCATTAAATTTTATAATCAATCACTGAATGACCAAATCTGAAAAATTGACAAACATACATTTTGCTAAATAAAAAAAAGTTCAGCCATCTGTGAGATTAGATGACTAAAAAAGGTCACTCAACTTAATTTTCTTATAAAATATATATGAAATATATACATTCCGGTTTAACCCAAAAAAGAAAAAAAAAAAAAAAAAAAAGAAGTTTGCATTATAGCCCAATAGTGTGAATAGGTACTACAATTTTGGGAATTAGTATTTCATTATTTGTAATTTCAGTAATCAATTTCAAATCGTTTAATATACTAACTTGTGCGTACATAATTTGCAAATAAACTTCTTCAAAAATTTTTTCCCTTTAGTATATATAATAGACAGAATACTGCCATCCATTTTTACTAAGAAACTACAAAAAAAAATGGAAGAAACAATTGGAGGAAAAAAAAAACATTCAGAAACAAGATCATATTCGTTCCCTTTTTTCAGGTGAAAAGCAAGATCTGGATAAAATCAATGAAACGGAAGAGATATGAGTGAATGGAAAGAGCAAAAAAAAAAAAAAAAAAGATGAATTCCATTTTAAAAAGACACGATATAAATATAGACCCGTTTATGAAACTTATAATCACAATATATTTTGTTGGAGGATGCATAATGAAAATATAAATCAACTAATGACTATTTTTACTTATATTTATTATTTTGTATATGGAATCAACTACATAATTTGGTACTTATCAAAAAGCTGTAAGAAGGGTCCTCTCACTTGCGTTTACAATGTTTGTTTATTCATATTATTTTTCATGTAAATCAAACCAGATGACCTATTAATTATTATTATTATTATTATTATTATTATTTTGGTCTTTATCCCGTCGTCTCCAAGTTGGTCGATGAGGATACGGATTGGTGCTAGGACTATCGCTTCAACAAGTTGATAATTTTTCCATTTTATAACACTAAATTGATCAACTTTAATGTGAGTGGACAAAATTATGAGAAAATACTCAAAATAAGGCTAGTCAACTAATTTTCTCTAAATATAAATTTATTACTTTCTTCTCTATTTCGTTTATAGACAATTCTGATTAATCAATGCTCATGGCGGCTCATAGACGAGAGCAGCCTGAGCCGAGCACAAATCTCTTTGTATGGTTACTTCTCTCTTCCTTGGTTCCTTTCAGATTTCTCTAAAATCTTTGCAATATTTTTTGTAAATTTATGAGTCTCATTACATTCATTAGACATGTCTTTTCTTTTTTTTTTTTGACCTTTGATTCCACAATGGAAGCTGTTTTATGTAGGGGTGGCAATACGGGTCGCGACACGTCGACATAAATTGAAAATGACACGAATTTCACGGGTTCGGGTTGGGAAAAATAGTGGTCGTGTCGATTTCGGATCACCCGAAATTGACATGAAAAATTTATGTCGTGTTTGGGTTGGACCCGTAGAACCCGAGCATGACACGAATTTTTCCGTGTCAATTTCGGATCAAATTCGTGTCAATTTCGGGTCAATTTCGTTTCGTGTCGTGTTAACCCGTTATGGGTTCGTGTCGTGTTCGTGTCGCGGTTTCGAGTCGTTTTTGTGTCGCGGGTCGTGTTCAGGTCGGGGGGAAAAAAAATTCGACACGATTCTAACACACCACAAACACGACACATGACACGAATTGCCACCCCTAGTTTTATGCAATTTCTTATTCTTGATTTGATTTTCTGATAGGAAAGAGAAAGCTTTGCCCGATCAGGACAATCTCTCTAATACACAAATATTCTTGTAACTTATTGTAAATATTTGTGTTGTATAATATTAACAGAATACACAATATAGCATAATTTGGATGTCCATTGTTAATATATAACAGGTTTGACTTTTTATATTAAAAAAATAGCATATTGACCATTTTGTGTGGGTAAAATTCCTTTTTTGTCCTAACAACATTTGTATTCTCCATTTTACCCATTTCTCTCTCCTCCCTTCTCTCTCTCCTCTCTCTGTCTATCTCTCTTTCTCTGTGTCCTCCGACAGGTGAGGTACGACGCCGGTGACGGGGAAGAAGTCGCCGTCGGTAAGAGATCGCGACGGCGACGGGATCGCGACGAGATCCTGATGCCGACGGGATCATGACAGACGCGTGGCCGTCATCGTCGCCGTCGCATGGCCGCCGCCTCGTCGTCGAATGGCCGTCGCAGTCGTCTTCTCCGACAGCAGCTTCGTTTGTGACGGCGAGACTCGCGATGGCCACAGTCGCGAGGATGAGATCCCGTGGTGGCTGGATTCAAGAGTGTCGCGATCTCACAAGCAATGGTGTCTCGTCCTTCCGGCGAAGACTATTCCTTCACGAGACGGCGTCGCGTTCACAGCCGTCGATCTCTCATCCTCTTTCCGACGGCATTTGTGTTGAAAATGATTTGGGGATTAGGTTTTCTGAATTTTGGGTTGATTTGTAATTTTTGTAAATAGAGATAATATATGGTAAATATAGATAATATTTGATAAATACAATATTTATTAAATAGCTGGATTTTTTTGGGGAGTAAATATCCGGATTTATTCAATGTCCCGATTTTTTTAGAGTAATTAAAAACCTGATCTATGATCTGCGGTTCAATTTGTGGTGGATTTTTTTTTTTAAATTTATTTAGAGTAAATACTTTTCTTTCCTTAAAAATAGATCTCACTTGGTAAATAAATTTATTTACACACGCTAAATACTAATAAATCCATTTAAAAAAAGAAACAAAATACTAATAAATCATATATTTACTAATAAATACTTGTATTTACCGATAAATATTATGATTTCCTAGAAAATATTTGATAAACTAACCATTATCAAAACAATGCAAATGCCGGTAATAATGATATTTAATAGTAAATACTAAGATTACTAATAATTTTTATTTACTTGATAAATTGATAATTTTTAATACAACGTAAAACACTGGTAATTACTAGATTTACTTAGTATTTATTAATAAACATTTTCATTTACTTGACAACTTGATAAGTTTTTAAAACAACATAAATTACTAGTAAATATTAAGACTTACCAGTAAATATTTTGATTTACTTAAAAAATTGACAATTTTAAAAACATCGTAAATATTGTTAATACTAAAATTTAATAATAAATACTACGTTTTACTAGTAAATATTTATATTTACTTATTTAATTAATAAATATATTATTTTATGTAGTAAATCTATTATTTGAAAAAAATAATTTATTTACTGATTTCTTTTCTTTGAGAATTATACAGATTTATTATTAATTAATAATAACCTGTAATTTTTTTTTTTTAGGAAATAACAGTTGGAAAAAAATGGATCCGATATCAGAGTTATGGCGTAGCGGAAGTTTTAAAATTTTTATGCCGATTCAGAAAAGAAGCTCATGATGTATATAACAATAAATTAAATATATGATCAAGCGTACCCTGGTTCTTGGATTCCAGAATTGCTAGAGCGTCGACCAACATATCTTTTCTACTATTCTTGAGTCCCCACATCTCAGAGTGTGTGTGGGCACACGTGCTATGAATCTAAGCGACCGGTAATGCTTCCAAAGTCTTGATCCCACCTTCTCAATCCCGATGTACTTCGTTGAGAATTCGATCCAGGTTCGTTCTTCAAAACTACAAAACAGGAACCGGTTAACCTTCTATGAAAAATAATACTCGGTCTTAACCTTCTTCACAGTTTTGATTCAATGGAAATTTCTCTCTTTTTTCGTACACCTAAGAAGGACGAATTTTCTCAAGCTCGAAAAACCCTAGTTTTGGCGTTTTCTCTCTCTCCCAAAAACGTCTACTTTGTGTGTATGATGATTGTTTGCTTTTTCAAGAAACCCCTAGCCTTTATATAATATTCCAATCATTTTCAAAAATATCTCTTACTTGAAAAATAATTAATAATAATTTTTCTGGATAATCTTTTGAACCAAATGATCATTCAAATTTTGGGCTAGATTCTTTAAACCTTATAGACGGTTTTTTACTAGGAGAAGGACTCCTAAAATTCACTCCCTCTTTTTGAGTATATTCAAATTCGTCCTCCACATAATGTGGAGGTTGATTGGTGGTTCAAATTTAAATTAAGAATCTAGATTAGTCAAAAAATCCTAATCCTATCTAGATTCAAACTCCTTTTAACCTTTGAATTTAAATAAGATTCTCTTAT
This sequence comes from Ficus erecta, assembly GCA_008635985.1. Classification (NCBI taxonomy): domain Eukaryota; kingdom Viridiplantae; phylum Streptophyta; class Magnoliopsida; order Rosales; family Moraceae; genus Ficus; species Ficus erecta. The sequence goes on along the minus strand of BKCH01000059.1, from coordinate 811,416 downwards.
TTGAATTTAAATAAATATTTTCCACAAACATTATCCATATTTGATTAATTTAAATAAATGGAATATTTTAGATTTCCTTTCCACCAAAAAATCGTTGCACCAATTTTTAAGAAAAGAAAATCTGATAAACAAGCTTCATTATTTAAATCAATTAATAATTTAATGTTAGAAATATATTTAAACAATTTTGAAACAAAATCTTCTTTTCCTCTATCCATTAAAATTTGTGCACTATTAATTAGGAGAGAAAAATTTTGTTTTCCAAAATTAAATAATTCAAACATAATCTTATTTCCAAAATTCAATTAACCAAAATAATTAACAAATAATTATTTTATTAACAACCAATTATATTTTGACAAATCACATTATTTGTCTACATTAATTTCACATGTTCAATCCTTTCAGGATTGCATATAAGAGAGTACAATGTCTTAATAGACATTTTTAAATTCCCATTTAATTTACCGATCTCATTAGGAATAAATCCCGAAACGCTTCGTGAAACTATATGAGCTAGTAGAGGAATCCGATGGAAATATATAAACAGACTCCTATAATTGTGAAAAATTAATCCTGGGATTAATTATTCATCAATTATCAACTTCAGGACTATTCCACTAAAGTCTGAAACTGAACTCCCGTTTACATATCATATTATGAAAGCTCTCTAACGCAGTGCTTCTTTCATGATTTATTTATCGCTTTGCTTAATCCCCATATGTTTCCATGATTGAATTAAGGACTTTTTTGTTTTACCTTTTCAATCATTTTAACTTAAAGTTCCATTATTCTCCATTGAAAAAACCACCAATTGTAAAGCCATACAATCGGTAAACCATCAGAGAACACAAAGTTAACCGATGGCCAAGATCTTGTTATATTATCTCTTAATTCTCGAATACGCCTTCAATTAGATAACATGTACTATTGTTAAGATAGCTATGGATTCCGTATCTATGAATCTTGATTTCTCCATCCATAAGTCATACACCCAAAACACAAGTATATTGACCATCAATTATCAGTGTCTCACCTATAGTGGATCAAAGTGCAAAAGTCATGGATTGCGAACTCAAGTATTCATTTCAGGATTAAGATTAATGCAAGATGATAATCAAAGTGTCATTGATTCTTATAAACGGAATTATTAAAACCGAATCAATTAACACCTTAGGTCCAGTCCAATGGCATACCTCAATACTGGTATACATTAAAGTTTTCTACTCGGCACCTATCCAATGGTCAAGACAAACCATCCCTCCAAGGAAGTAGACAACCTTTCCAATCTTATTATGAATAAGATCCCCAAATCTTATTCCATCGATTGCAGACCATTTTATTTAGACTGTTATCAAATTACCACGTCTTCTATGTATACCCCGTATAACGTATGGTAATCCGATATATTACTAACAACCTAGGAGTATTTTATGTTTACTCAAAATAATCATACAATCAACAAATGAAAGTAAATAAGACACAACTTATTAAACATGAATAACCTCATTTTATTAATATTAAAATGTCATATTTACAGAAAATCTCTAAAATTGATTTTCTATCCTTAGGGCACATATAGATCCCAACAATAACCTCTAATTTTATTGAAAATTAAAAAACCACACAAAACCCAATACCCAAAAACTCGTCTTAGCCGGAGAAGACAACATTTCGGTGAGTCGTGACTGTAGGAGAAACCATCGTTGTGAGGTCAAGGATTTGGTGCCGACTGGCGACGTGGACGGACCGTGATTTTTTGGCTATTTCCCCGTGACTTTCACCGCTTTTAGTCGCAATTTTTGTGATTTTCACTGGAGAAACTATGACCATCGACGCTCTCCGGGCTCGAACCAACCCAAACCCACACCCACACCCAATAGACCCAGTCACCGGAGAAACCACGATGGGGCCTAGATTTGAGCAAGAGGAAAGGTCACATTGTCACCGGAGAAGAAAAGAATTTGTCACGATGAGATCTGAGCCAAGCAAATTTCTGGGTGATGTCAACGTCGGGTAGAGAGAAGTCGTGAAGACAGTGGCCATTGGAGAGGCTCTTAACGGTGATGGAGACAGTGACTGGAACATCGAGCAGTTTCAGATTCTGAGGAGAGAGAATTTGGTTTTTTTATTTGAGGTGAGGATTGTTTGGGGGAGGATTTAATTGAAGGGTATTTCGTATTTCTACCTTAATGTTTTGACTAGGGGTGGCAATTCGTACCACGTGTCGGGTTAGAGCCGTGTTGATTTTTTTTTTCTTCCCCAACCCGAACACGACCCGTGACACGAAAATGACTTCAAACTGCGACACGAACATGACAGGGACCCGTAACGGGTTGACACGACACGAATCCCACAAACAACGGAATTTTACAATACGAAATAACATAAAAAACACACTCAGTAAAATTAAACTTCGACTCAAATTGTTTCTTTTTGACAGGAATCAATAAAAACTAAGAAATATTTGAAGCCGATTGGATTTCATCCAAATGTAAATTAAATTTTACATTTAAATCTAGTATTATAGGAATATAGGAAACTATTCTGATTTCATCAAAGTTGAAGAATGAACGAATTTATATCATAATCTGTAGGATAATTCGAAAAGTTTTGATTGAATTATGATCCAAAGAGGAAAAAGAATCGAATAATCGTTCTATGATGGATGAAAATAGAATAACCGCCCGTTTTGTGTTGTGTATATAACGGATATACGCTATACAATCAAATATAAAGATTCCTGGGGCGTTTCATGAATTTGGAATAAATCTATGGGGTAAGGGGTTATTGTTGAAAAATCTAAAATTGGAAAGTCACTTGACCCGCGACACGAACTGAACCTTGTGACACGAATTGAACCCACGACACGAATTTGATTTGAATTGAACCTGCAACTCGAATTGGACCCAAATTGAACCTGTAATTAACTTGAATTTGACACAAAAAACCAATTCAATTTAAGCAAATTATATCCCAAATTTATAAAAAACCTAGAAGAATAATAATTTACCTTCAACAAAAACATACCATTGACAAAACAATAAGTTTTAAGGATTGTTTTCAAATAGAAAATCATAAAATTAAACTTCCAATTCAAGTGCAAAGTTTACAATCATAGTTAGGCAAAGTCATATTACAAACATCTTAATAAAGTCCACAAATCCAAATACAAACATAAAAAGGACTAAATTAAACAACATAACACTAACAAAATACTGAGTTCTAGTAGACTAATATAACTAAATAAATAGCCACACCAACATTAACAAAAAACAAACACAACAAGTACAACTCAGGCACATCCAGAGTTAGAGTCTTGGTCAACTGTTTTTTCCTCATCAATGTTGAGATCTACAACATTTTGAATGACATCATCCACATATTGGTCAACTGTTTTGATTCCAACTATACGAGAAAGATTGAAAAAGAATTTATGATTATGAGATTAATTTAACAATGCTAAAAAATAATAGAGAACCTAAGAAAATTTACCTTCACTCCTAAATAACCAATCTCTTGAGCATATAATTACCTCAATAGTGTCAGGCTTAAGAGAGCTGCGAAATTGGTCAAGTACACGGCCACCAACACTAAATGCAGCTTCCGAAGCAACTGTTGATTCAGAAATGCTTAAAATGTCACGAGCAATTGCAGCAAGTATAGGGTAGCGACATTGATTTGTCTTCCAATAGAAAGGATGTCTAGATTATCACTCCTTCTCATCCTGGGCTCATCCAAAAAAAGTTCCAATTCCGATTTGCTATTTGCACTAGAAAAAGAATTAGAGGAGACATCATCAAATTCCTACACAACAAACAACAAGCATTAATTCATAAAAATCACTAATTAGTAAAAATAAATAAATAAACAAAGGAAATGGAATATTACCTTGAAAAGATCATATTCATCCACATCCATTATTCGCGTGTTTTACCTTTGTCATTTTTCTTACTAGAGGGTAGAGTGACATTTGCACCTTCAACAAGCTTCAACTTGTATTCTTCAAAAAAGGCTTCTAACTTCGTACGCAATGATAACAACTCAGAAGAGTTTTTCCCATAACATTTGTCATAGCAGAAAGCAACAAATTCCAGCTTATACCGAGGATCCAATACAAGTGCTAAAGCTAGGATAGGGCTGAATTCTGACCAATAGTTCTGAAATTTGCTCCACATATCCAAGGCCATAGACTTTAAGTATTCATCTCCAGATTCCATAGTAGCTTTTAAGGTGATGTAATAATCAAAAATTGTTGGAAAGTACAAATTGGCTATGGGATATTTGGTGCCAGAAAATAGAAGTGTTGCTTTGTAAACTTTCAGAAATTTCCAAATTTTATGAACGCTTTCCCATTCCTTGGTTGAAAGACAATGCTTATAATTCGAATCACTTAACTCCAAGTGTTGAAAAGCACGTTGGTAAAAGATGACACTTTCAAGTATGAGGTAAGTTGAATTCCACCGAGTAATTATGTGTTGGGACAAGCCTCTTATGCTTCCCATTGAGACCAGCTTAACACATTCTAAAAACTTTTGCTTCCTTTGTTGTGATCCTTTAACATATTTGACGCTATCCCAAATCTTCTCAACTGCCTTATCAATACTTTTCGGACCATGTCGCACAATTAGATTAAGTATATGGGCACAATATCTCAAATGAAAGAATTCACCATTGTAAGGCAACAAACCACGCAAGTTCAATTGAAGTTGTAATGCATCCACGGAGACATCATTAGAAGCAGCATTGTCTAAAGTGATACTGAAAATCTTTTCCTCAATTCCCCAATCACTCAACAAAGAAAAGATCTTCTCAGATAATGCTATACCAGTGTGTGGAGGTGGCATAAAATAACAATTTAGTATCCTTTTATGCAACTTCCAATTCTAATCAATATAATGAGTAGTCAAGCACAAATATCCATCAGTAGTCAAAGAGGTTCACAAATCAGATGTCAAACTTATTCTATCAGGACATGCTTGTAACATATTTCTCACTTTGACTTTCTCCCTTTTATACAACTTAAGAGTGTTAACTTTAGCAGTATTTCTAGACACTAATTCCATACCAGGCAACAAATATTGGAGCATTGCCCTTAAGCCCTTGTACTCAACAAATTGGAAATGACAAATCATGCAAAGTGATGCAGGTAGTTATCAATTCACGCCATTTTTCAGAATCAAATTGACAAGAGCCAGAAGACAACGAACCAGTATCACGAGTAATAAGCATTTGACCAATATCTCTAGTTTCAGTTCGTGGATAAGTTTTAATATGCTTTCACATATTACATGTCCCGTACTTGCTAGAGGCAAGATATTGTTGTCCATATTTCTTGCAAGCACTCTTCAACTTCTTATCTAGACCAAGAGGAAGAACGTCGGAAAAATCCCAAACTTTCACTTTAACCTTTTCTTTTTTAATGGTTTATTGAGATCACTACCCTCAAATCCGATCACATCTTTGTCAAGCTCAATGTCCACATGAACTGCAAATCTAAATCAATATTCTCACTTTACGCCTCAAGATCAACATGATCCATCTATAAATTAAAAAAAAATTTACATAAGAATATAATTAGATAAAGAGAAATATTTTGAACCAATAATCATATCTATACATATAGCTAAAAATTATGAACCTAGTATTATCATTAACATTATCAATACTATTTGAGAAAAAGAGAAAGGACGGTCATAAAAGGCACTAATTAATGCTCTAAGTGTTGATCAGATAAATATTTGTGTGGCACACAGATTATGAATGATGAATGCAGCAAATGCATTTTGACATATAATTTAATATTATTTAAAAAAAAGGTTGTTAACTATGAAAAAAAAGGCTGGACGAAAATCAACCCCATCTCTGATCTCTCTCCTCTCTCTCTATCTAGGCAATAAAAACCCCCCACTGCTGCCAGCCAAAGCTTAGGAAGCTCTTCTCCCGTGGCTTCTTCAGCCACTCGCCCACCTCCTCTCCCGCTAGCCAAACCGTCCTCAGCCCACCGCCCCTCGCCCTCTCCTCTCCTCTCCCCATCTCCACCACCCACCTACCCACCACCACCACCACCTCCGTCAAACGATTGAGCAGGGGATGATTGTATTCCACTGCAGTATCCTTTTTTTTTTTCCTTTTACTTTCCGGTGGGTTTCTCTAAACTCTGTGTCTGATAATGTTACGTGATATTGTGATCTATGCAGGGGATTCCAAAGAAATTTGTGAGACTATTCGGAGAAAATCTATTTACTACAGTGTCTCTTAGTCCTTTCCTCCCGATGATTCAAAATGGAAAATGGGTTTGGAGAAAAGGGACGACAAGGGTTGGACAGAATTTGTGAAGCACTATTCCTTAGGCTTAGGGCACTTGCTTTATTTCACATACGAAGGGAATTCTAAATTCCAACTTGTAATTTGTGATTTATCTACTTGTGAGCAGTGAGGTATATTATCCTTTTATTGCTTCCCATCATTATGAGCCTGATGTTATAGGATACAATATACAAACAAAAAACCACTCAAAAGGGCGATCAAGCAACATACCAGTACATCACGGACTCACGGAGAGGGAGATGAGTTTCTTTGAGACGAAGAAGAGATGTGGTTTCATTGGTTTGGATTTGGAATGTTGGGCACACCGCACAAGGTTGGGCGGAATGGAGGAGGCAAGGTAGAAGAAATGGGCAGTGTCGGCTTCTAATCATCTAAAAGTAAAGTAAAAAGGATTTAGGTTTTTTTTTTAAAAGCATATCAAACTTTTTCGAGTCGGACCCGGGTTGTGTTTGGGTCACCCGAAATTGATTCGAAAATTGACCAGAAAAAATTGACCCAAAATTGACAAGACATTCCGAAATTGACACGGGAAAAACCGGATCGTGTTCGGGTTCTAAGGGTCCAACCCGAACACGACCTGTTTTTTCCCGTGTCAATTTCGAGTCATCAGAATTTGACCTGTCCTCTATTTTTTCTAACCCGAACCCTCGAAATTCGTATCGTTTTCGAATCGTGTCGTCGTGTCGTGACCCGTATTGTCAGCCCTAGTTTTGACCTAATTACGTTATTTAGTTATAATATTTTGTTTCCAGTTATTATTTTAAAGGATGACAATCCAATATGCTATTTTGGTCTTTCTCGCTAATATTTATATAAAATATGAGCGTTTAATCTTAAATTCTTATGTAAATTATGCATATTTTTATATCATTTTTTTTCCTTTGTATGTGTATACAATACCACAAAAATAAATTAATTTAAAAAACAAAGGCACGTGAAATTGCACGTGTCATCTCTACTAGTTAAAAAATATATATGATTGATTCTAGGGAGACAAACAATATAGAGATCTCTAATGAATTAATTTTCATGAGAGCATTCCCAAATCTTTAAATACGTCAATCACAACATATTTTAAGGTTTCCATTCAAAGTTACGTATTTCAAGTAGAAGGATCATATCGAGCACATAAACTTCAAGTAAAAGAAAACCGAAGTAGATTAACCTCCTAAACTTTTCTCATTTTGTCAACTAACCTTTAAACTTTTGATTTTCGTATTTAATCCCTAACTTGCTAAATTAGTATAATATTATATATTTTACCGATATTTGTATTAAATTGGTGATAAAGAACAAGACCAACTGAAAATTCTAAAATTTCAATTTAAAACATAACAAAAATTTCCAATTCCTCAAATAAGATAAGAATTTCGGAGCTAAATTAGTAACTTAGGTCATATTGCAAGTCGAAGATAAATTGTCAAAATTATAACTTTGGATGTAGGCTATCAAAATCCAATGTATGTATAAATATAATATCAAAGACAAACTAATTGTGTGTTTGGCAAACCATTTCAAACTCAAAAAAATAGATAGGCTAGTAATCTTCTTACTATAAACCTAACCTAACCGGCCCAGAACGCATTCGTTGACAAAACCACTATAGGAATGGAGACCTTTTAATAGAGCGGAGGAGAGCTAATCAACGAGAAAGAGGCCGAATTATTTCCAGAATTAGAGTTCGACTGCTGCCCACTACAGAGCATGCCTGACTCTTGTGAGCGGGTCCACTGGCTTTTAGTACGGCTTTTTACTTTTATGATCCACATGCTAACAACTCGAACTTCATGCTAACAGCGCGAGAAGACATGGTGGGGTTGGGGGGGGGGGGGCAAGTATTCTTCCGAATGACTAGGTATAAAGGGCGCATAGGCATTGAATCGGGTTGAAAGTGAAATTCGCCAAAAACTGGTGGAATGCTCTCGAAACCAATTCACTTGAGTGAGACAGAGGATAATGGAATTTCGTGTGTAAGGGTGAAGTTCAGAGATCTACTGTAATAACTAAACTTTTTGACGGACTCGTGATTTCCTTAGATGTAAAAAATTTAAGTATGTATTATATGTTTATGTGATGTGAAATTCATAATTTTATTATCACAATATGTTTGAGTATTTTTAGTGCAATAAGACTCGATGATAGTTCATCAAATCAAGTAAGGGGCCTTATGGCGAAAAAGGGAAAATCATGATTTATGGTATTGTTCTGGTCAATGAATGACCAGGATAGATTATAACATGATTAAGACAGTACTGCAATTTATTAAGCAATATTGAAATTATTCTGTGCTAGACCGTTATTACGGATACAGAATTAAGAATAAGGACTAGGAACATTCTAGAATATTCTGGAATAATATTTGGAGCAATAAAAATAAACTGGCAAACAAATCCTAAGAAAAACCTATACGCGGTACAGTTATGTGCAGATAAATTCTGGACTGCAATTTAGTATCATCAGATTGTTGGTAGCTGGGCCAATATTTTTATTATCAGGGTAAGAAAAGGGACTGCCTATTTGGAAGTATAACATGACATTACTTAGAGGCTAAGTAATTGAGGATAATTACACAATTATTTGATTTTTTGTAATTATGGAAAGAATTTAAGAGATAAACATGAGAGGATTTTTTTGGCTCAAAACCTCAACATGGCCAGATTTTTTTGGGTACAAGAAAGTTAAAAAATTGTGTTTTAAGGCCGATTATGTAAACCAATGAAACTAGAAGATAAAAATTTAATTATAGGAAAATTTAAAAATTCCACCTATAAATAGGTGTAAGTAGTGGAGAATTGACCATTTGATATACTCTCTCCTTTCTTTCTAGTTCTTAGACTCAAAAAAAAAAAAAAAAACACATAAAGCATCATTGATGGCCGGTTTTCATTGAGAAGTAGGACAAGGATGAACACAAAGCATCCTTAATGGCCGGTTTTCATCGAGAAGTAGGACAAGGATCTTTTCTCAAATCCAGGACCCAGAACCCACTTTCTTCAAACTTTAGGGGTATATTTCTTGATCTCTTAACTAAAGTTTTAATTAGATTTGGTTTTATGGAATTTAAGTGTATTTTAAGTTATTAGATGTAAGAGCATAAGCTCATGTTCAATTATTTTTCTGTTTAATAGTCTCTAATGCTTGATTTATACTTTGGTTAGCTTAATTTGCTAGTTCTAAGTTTAGGTTCAATTTTATGCATTAAGATTAGTTTTGATGATGATTATGTGCATGTGATTATGCTCTTATATGTTCAAGTTTGGTGACTATATGCAAGTTGGCTAAGAGATCAATGCATAAACACAACTTGGTAAATTAATATGTTATCAATATTGTGTTCTTCAAGTAAAGTCAACAAAAATTATAATTAATTTTAAAAAAATAATTAAATCTAAATTAAAATTTTATTTAAAACAATGCACCGAATGCTAATAATATAAACTCAAAAGTATATCTAGATTAGAAAATGTTCATTTTAATATGATTACATATCAAAAAGTGTTCGAATCTCACCTTCAACTTCCACATACCAAAAAAACAAAAAAAAACAAAAAAAAAAAAAAAAAAAAACAAACAAACTTTCACTTAAAAGAGAAGGGGCAAAAAAGAGGAGTGAAGCTGCGGCGTGGAGGAGTAGCTCTCTTTGAGCTGAGTCCGTTCCATTTTCAGAAATCTGGGCAGTGCCTAAGCCGCCACTTGCAAACTACGCCCAGCTGGGTTTAGCAGAAATGGCTTTTCTTTTTCAGAAATTTCATGAGGTATTTCTCTCTCTCTCAGTTTTAACAGGTTTTCTCTTCTGAAAAAAATAATAAAAATAAAATAAAATAAATTACGATAAAATCAAACAGGATGCGAGGAATAGAAGACGTCAAACAGAAAATAGTGGAAGAAAAGAAACGGAGCTGTAAAATCTTTTTCAATACCGCTCTTTTCTTACTTTCGGGCTTTGTTCTTAATCTCCAACTTATATTCTTAGTTGAGCTGGACTTGTTTCTTTCTCTTTCCCATGTTTGCTCAATATCCAAAGGTTTACGGTTTATATTAATATTATTTTTATTAGTTTGAAAAAGTGAAATCTACTATTTCCTGAACGTTTATGTTAAGGCCTTGTTTGGTACGAGGGAGAATTGGAGGAGAGATTGGGGTGAGAGGATTAGTAGATGAATTCCAGATTTAGGGCCCTTTTTGGACCATAGTTTGGAGTTGGAGTTTTGGAGATGTGTGTTGGAAATGTGTGTTTGGTTGAATTGTGAATTGGAAATGGACTGGGATATTTGAATAATGTAAAAGTTTGAAATGTTTTCGGAAAAAAATAGGCAATACGGAGCTTTGATTTAGGGCCCCCTTGGACCATAGGTCGGAGTTGGAGTTTTGGAGATGTGTGTTGGAAATGTGTGTTTGGTTTAGCTGTGAATTGAAAATGGACTGGGATATTGGAATAATGTAAATGTTTGATATGTGTTCGGAAAAAAATAGGCAATATGGATTTTTTTTCGTTTTTCTGGTCATTGTGAGGATTTAGAGGCAACAATCAGGTTCATTCTGACTTGAAATAAGAATGTTATGGACTTTTAAAGTTTGAGTTTTATGGAAATGGAGAGAGAGATAAGATTTGCACTATAGCTAAATGGAGTTGAAGTTCTTGGAAACCAACCTAACATAGATTGAAACCGTTGTTCCAAACCAGCCCTTATAGTTGTTTAGTGGGAGTGATTAGAAGGAATTCAAAATCCTTCGCATGACTTGAATTTTAATCCTTCCCTTCTAAAATGAGAAGGATTGGAGGGAATCCTTATCAAACACAATAAAAGAAAGGTCCCCCCCGTTCGTCTCCAAATTAAAGGAAATAAAAAGTTGGCAATGGTTGTAAATGCATAGATATAGAAATAGCATTTTTGGTTCTCACTATGATAATTTGATTTCTATTGTTAATTAATTTATTTTTAGGCTGTGAAAACTCTTGCAAAAAACCCCATGTTTGCTAAGGATCCAAGGAAACTGCAATACGAGGCAGATATGAACCGCTTGTTTCTTTATACCAGGTTTGTTTCCCTCGAATAAGCTTCCGATGTGCGTGTTTGTGGAGTTGTGGTGATGAGTTATTTGTCTAGAGTGATAAATCAAGCAGTTCATGCTACCTGATTGGCGCTGCTCTGTGACCTTTTCTTTTGCCACATTGTTCATGAATTTCTTATACTATTTTATAATATTGAAGTATTGAACTATGATCAAGATTTGCATATTTCATAGCTCAACAAAGTTTATATGCTGATTGTTTCTGAACTGCTTGGTACATCTTTGTTTTGTTGTTCCATTGCTTCAAATTCCTCAGCTAGTAGTGTAATTTATATTCCTTTGCGCTCATAATTTTTCCACAACTTTAACATATACCGATGGAGATTTGGATAATTATTTAGTTATAATATTTAGCTTGAATTACACTTATATTTATTTTTCTATAAAGACTAATGATTGTAGTTTCAATTTAGAGTTATGGTTGGCGAATAAATAATGAGATTATTGGTTTTCCTCCATTTGAGTTCTTTGAGTTCTTGTTCTTTCATTCCGTTTTTTCTATTTTGGTTTTATTCTTCTATCTACTCTATGGTTCCTACATCATATACCTTTTGGTTTTCTCTTTTGCATAGTTTATTTGTTAATTATTGGTGTTTTAATGCCTATCTAAAGAGTTAAACAGTGTATCTTGTTTGATATTCCCATCCTACAGTGGTCATTACTTCTTGTCGCTCGCAGTACGTGTTAAATCTATCTTTCTGAATAGATTATGTATAGTCACTGGTTATACTTATGCTCCATTGTCAACGAAATGATTACTTATATTGCTTTGCCAATATTTTGCATTCTGAATTATTTTTAATTTTATAGCTTTTCTTACATGGAAATCTAGTTGATGATATAATGGAAAATGTCGAGTAGACTTCGTAGCGCTATAATCCCATCTTCCCCAAGTCGTTGGATAGTCTTGCAATGCAAAGATCTAAAGCACCTTCTAATCGTTAAATCCCAGACAGAGAAATGATCTGACAAGTGGGGAAAAAACTGTTATCCTACCCAAATTATCAGTAATTATCTCTCTGTGAACTGTCAGTACATACTATGTATCATGCCAAAATCACACTCGCTTTCATTGCTAATCCTAATGCTACTAATTATATAAACTCAAAAGCATATTTTTTTTCTTAATTTCTTTTTATATATTGACTCCTTATAGCATAAGTTAAATTCTATTTTTTTTTACCACACATACATGTCCTCATATTTATTATACCGCTTTTGCCATAAAGAATTTTGCTCTGTTGCTCTGTTGTGTTCTTATTCTCTTATAGTAAGCATATCTATGCTTGATTAATCATCTATTGTTATTTCTCACCACTCTCTGTATCAATCGTCTTTGTTATGGATGCTTGTGTAGCAGCTAATCCTGTTTGGCTTAGTTAGAAGATTATGTTTTCTAGAAGGATTATGCTATCGGATCCACTTTCATTTGTTGTCTTCAAAACTCAAAGAAGTCAAAAATTTCATACTCATTATGTAAATCTGTATTTTTCACTCTTATTTCACTAACCAATACTATAATTTGAGATCGGCCAAAATATATTTACATTCTTACAGTAAAAAATGTTGTTGTCTTTCTTGGTTTCTTTGATTTTGAACGGTACTTTGAGTGAGAAAAAGTAAAAGATTGATGCCACTCAATATTCTGTTAGTTTTTCCATTTAGAAGTTTTCATCTGCCATCTCCCTTAAAAATATTACAGCCAATTGTGATGAAATAGTGCATTTAGATGTTACTCTGTTCTTATCTGATAGAATCATTATGTATTTCCGGTGCTCATTTGTGAATTTCATTTTTAGTATTTACTGCAATTTTGTCAACCAATTTTTTGCTTCCAACCCTGAGTGTTAAGGCTTTTAACCTCAAATAATTGTAAAGAACAAGACTTCATGAAGAAGTTTAATCTTTTGATTAAAAACCATTTATCTGTCTGATCTCAAAGATTTATGAGCTTAACAGTAGTCTAAAACGAACCTTTCCTATGTCTTTTCTTCTCTCTTTTGTACGAGTTTATTTTATTAAATCTATTATACTTATTTTGGGCATCTGGGCACCGTGTATTGGTTTCAGTTTTTCCATTTGTGTATACTTTACCATCCTTGCTAAGTGTCTTCTTCAACTTTTCTAATGAGAAACTGCGAGTATTACAGCTACAATCGTTTGGGAAAGAATGCCGAAGAGGCAGATGTAGAGGAGATCATAGACATGGCAACTAAAGCCTCGATTGCTGATCAAGAGAAGCTAGTCCAAGAAAATGTTCATTCTCAAATTAAAAATTTTTGCATGTTTATGGATGAAATTCTTCTTCCTGACAAGGAAAAGAGAAATGAGCCAATTAAATCCCCTCAACAATCAAATGCTGCTTCCCGCCGAAGCGGCCTTAGTTTAGCTGTTGGTAGCACTAGCTCACAAACCACGCATCCGGGTGAGTCCCCATTTGTAGTCGTCCCAATTATCTGACATGCAAGCTATGTGATGAAATCTAATACGTGCTCTTTGCTAATGTTTGTACTTGAATTTCTTGTATCTACACAACTAGATCCATTCCATCTAGTAACACAAAACACGTAAACCACTGTTACATACCATGTCTAGCCAGCATCCAGGAATTTCGTAACATTATTAGTTGAGTTTTTTGTTAGGAGATTCTCATTTAATTAAGCACAACTAAAGCTTAACTTTATTTTGTTGTAATTACTGAAGACAATCTTTGAATGATTGCTGATACTTAATTATTTTCAGTGCAGATGTACCAGAGACGAGGCCATTAAAACGGGCTGAAGTATCTCAGAGAACAAAAGATCTTATTGGCTACACACTAGATATCAAACCCTCTCAGATACCTCACAAGGAAGCGGGCCAGGGTTTATTTCTAGACGGCGAAGCTGATGTAGGTTCTGTGATAGCCATTTACCCTGGTGCTATATATTCCCCAGCTTATTACCGCTACATTCCTGGATACCCTAGAGTGGATGCACAAAACCCGTATTTGATCACAAGGTATGATGGGACTGTGATTAATGCTCAACCTTGGGGTTTGGGGGATGAAACCCGGGGGGTGTGGGACACTGTAACTGTTTCAAAGATCAGACCTAATGCGCAACGTGATGGGCAAGGTTCAGACAAGTTCTGGAGATTCCTAAGTAAGCCATTGGAAGGCAAACAAGTGGATTATGGCGGTTATATTATAGAGCGGAGAAATCCATTAGCTTTGGCTCATTACGCCAACCACCCTGCAAAGGGTATGGCTCCAAATGTTATGGTTTGTCCTTATGACTTCCCATTGACTGAGAAGGAGATGCGAGCTTATATTCCAAATGTTGTATTTGGAAATTTAGACGAAACAAATATGAAGAGGTTCGGAAACTTTTGGTTCAAATATGGGAGCTCAAAGATTCCAGGATCGGATATTCCTCTTTTAAAGACTCTTGTCTTCGTGGCTACAAGAGCTCTTAGTGATGAAGAAGTGCTTTTGAATTACAGATTGAGCAACTTGAAGCGTCGGCCGGATTGGTACACTCCGGTGGATGAAGAGGAAGATAAAAGGAGATGGAGCTAATCCGTGATGGATTATGTCCCTGAGTGTACTTTCGATTAGGGAATTATTTTTCTTTCCCACCCTGTTTTGAGTTTTGACCACCAAAAGCTCCCAATTTCAGTATTTACCAAATAATTCTTTTGTTATGAGCATCAAATTTTCCGAGGCATATGATTTGTTGCTTTTTAGTTCTCAAGATTTTTACAACAGATGTTGGGCAATAGCTTGTGGAAAATATTGTCGAAATAAACGTGAAAAACAATCCAGTAGAAACTTCAGTTAGTTGGGCTATGTGCCTATAAAGTGGTGTTACTGTGTTCGTTGAACTTTTTTACATGAAGTGACATTTTTTTTCAGTGATCTTTTGGAGGAATTTTTTTTTTTTTTTCCATATTTTTTTATATGGAATATTATTATGTTTTTCTTTATAAAAGCTATGAATGGTCTGTTTTCACATAATATCAGTGGAAATAACTTTGGCGGATGAAATCTTTGTACTGACAATTCTTGCAACCATTCCATAGGGTGCCTTCAAAACTGGTGTTGAACTAGGAACAAGCTCGATTTCGAACGAAATCTCCCGTTCTAGCGGTAAACCTGGTATGTCTTCTGGGAAGACATCCACGAAGTTTCGGACTATCACTACATTTTCCGGTTTTAGATTCATTTCTTGATTCTTGCCCGCTACGTTAGCTAGGAATCCCATGCATCCGCTAGTTAACATCTTTGCTTCCAATGCGGAAATCGTCCTTTTCGGTTGTTTCTACGAGATTTATAATAAATGAATTCCGTATTTTCCATAGGATTAAAGGTGACCCTTAGAAGTCAACAGTTACCAACAGTGTTTTACTTCGCTAAGAAATCCATCCCAAAATGATCACGCAAATTGAGGGTGATCAAGTTTACATACAATTGTCTACCGTGAATAATTATTAGAACATGCCATATCCAATAATTAGACACCTTGAGGAAAGAACATTTACCAACGACTATAATAGTCGATGAAGACTCCATGTGAGACCTAAAGATGCAGTATGATTCTATCATCAATACCCGCTCTAAATTCTTTTCATACCTCCTCCAAGATCATTTATGTTTTTATGCTTACACAAAAACATAAAAACACATATAATATATATAAACATATGTAATGACATATGCATTACATATAAATATATACCCAAATATATACTGTCGACATGATAATGATACCATCAGAAATTTCTGGGACAGACAAACAATTTGGAGAAATAGGTAAATATTGAAGGATATAACCAAAATGAAGAAAAAAGCATTTAGCAACTACTATAATGTAAATTTTCTCAAGTCAATGAAGACTAAGTGAAACCTAATGATGCAGTATGAGATTGTATTTATGATATAACCATTAGTAATGTATTGAAATGTTTATGTTAAGTTAAAAAAAAAAATCTGAAATTTTCAGTACCCAACTATAAAGCAATTATAGTTATGATAAAATTGGCGATGTATTGAAATTTTTTGCTTTTTCTTTTATGATAAAATTGAGTTATGAAAGGTTTTGAGTGCTAAGCTAGTTTAGATGCTTGATACTTAAATGTCATGTATCTCATTTCTTTATTTAAATAAATAAAAATGTCAGGGATATCAGCTCTAATTTCAACTTTTAAATGCTAATCTATGTGGTATTTGAGTTGTCGTTCTTTTACTAGTAGATGTTTAAATGATTATCGCATCAAATAATTATATTTATTAATTAAAAAATAAAAAATTTACCATCACGAATATTGTTACTTAAATATTAGCACTAAAATCGATACCCCTAACGCTACTAAAAAAACTGTCCATTTGCTCCATCGAGTTCACAATCACAATTTTATCTTTAATCAGTGTCGTTAACGCAAGCAGTTATGGCTATCAGCTGTATTCCACGTAATTCAGCCAAAAAAAAAAAAAAAAAAAAACTATATTCCACGTACATCAACATGAACTGCTTTGGAATATGTCACAAGTGATTATAAAATATTAGTGCCTTTAAGCAAATTTTTATGTGCCGGCTTCTTGTTTGTTTTGATCCACGATAAGAACCAGAAAAACCGTGTGATTCTCTATGCTAGTTTTCATTGAATTCGCTTCATTAATTTCTTCCCGAGTTGGACACTTACCGATAGTACCAACGTAGAAAAACATGCATAAAATAAAAAACATGGTAGCATTTCGTAATTATTTTGTGGTGTCTGTTTTTGCGCGTGCAACTATCGTGGTGGGGGAAGAATTTTTGTTCTTCTATTAAGTATTTGGAACTTTTTTTTTTTTTTTTTTTTAAAGCTGCAAAACAAAACAACAAAAAAAAAAAAAACAAAAACAAAAACAAAAACAAAACAAAACAAAACAGAACAAAACAATTTTAAAAATTTCTAATAATCAATAAAAGTGTTAGAATAAATATTATTATTGTTTTCTAAAACTCTTGAACAATTTTTGCAGTCTATCATGAAGAAGTGTTTTTTTTTTTTTTTTTTTTTCAAAAATCACAATTTTTGTTTTTAAATTTTGATTGGAAGGTCTTTTAGAGATGAGAAACCTTATGACAGATTATCTACACACTTTCAGAAGTAATTTTGAAGTCAGAAAGTTAAAAGTATTTTTTAATAAACCATGTTTAATAGGCCCTAAGTTTATTTAATAAGTTGAAAGAAAGGGTGAATATAAATTAAATTGGCTGAAAAGAATTATAATACTCAACGAAAATAAAACTGGCGAAGCTTCTGAGTTAGAAGACATACTATTAATTAACCTGGTGAAGCTTTGAGTTAGAAGACGTACTATTAATTAACCTTACTAATAACCTTACTAAAAATTCATCAAACAATATATATCCAATTAGATGAGTGGCGTTTTGCAATCACGTGTTAAATATAGGAATCTCATTTTGTATGTTTGCTGTTGGAGTTTTTTCTTGTTTCGAAAGAAATATGATGTCAGAAATTTATCTCTGATTTGACTTGCCAAATATAAACATGATAAAAAATTCTACTAGGAATGCAACATTGGCCTTTGTGAAAGGATACGTGACAATTTGGTTTCCAATTTTTTAATTTCCGTCAAAAAAAAAAAAAAAATCCAAACTCTTAAAACATTGACAATCTTAGTCTTTCTACTTAATTCAATTAAATTTTTAACATAATTGATCATGTACAGTGTAGTTGATCTGATGAGAGAGGGTATTTTAGAAAAATGACAATAGTTTATTTTGAAGTAAATAACTTGAACAAAAAGAAACCCTAAATTCATAAACCCTAGATCTAGTTCAGCTAAATGCCTACAAATTTTAAATTTGCAAATCAAGAAAAAAATTATTCTCAAATTGAAAATCCTAGATCTAGTTATGTACTATTGAGAAGCCGTAGCTAGAGGCGACCTTTTCTGGAAAAGACGACGTGACCAAGAAGATCGACATCGTTGGAGATTTCTAGATAATGATGGAGAACTCTCCGTCACCATTTTGAAGGCTGTGCTCCTCTCATTCTTGTGACCGAAGCGGTGGGGTCACGAGTCCGAGGTGGCGTGGCATTGGGCTGTGGTCAGCAGCGGTGATGAGGTTGCCCGTGATGGGAGACTTGGTGCAGTAGATCTGGGCTTGCGACAGGGCGAGCTTGATGGGGTTGGTTTGGCGGTGACGTAGCTAGACTGACTGCAGATTCGAGTGGGTCAGCTGGTTGGCGACGAATTTGGGCTTGCAACGGTGGGGACTCGACGGGCTAGACTGGTGGTGGCGAGGCAAAGTGACAACAGATTTGAAATGGCTAGAGGCATCTTTGATCGCTCTTGTGTTATCAGTATTAACATTCTTTTATTATTATTATTATTATTGTTGTTGTTGTTATTGTTATTGTTGATGTTGTGGTTGTTGTTGTTCAATCTCCATTGAACTGGGTTTCATACTAAGTGTGTTTTGTGTAGAGGTGACAATTCGTGATGCGGGTTGTGTGCATTTTGATCAAATTTTTTCCCAACCTGCACTCGACCTATGACAGATTTTTTCTTAAAATTATGACAAGAGCACGACATGAACCCGAAACGGGTTGACACAACATGAATGTGACTCCAAATTGACCCACAACTTGAATTTGATCTGTGACACGTTTTTACCTATGAATAGAAATTAACACGAAATTGATAACATAACATACCACAAATTAAGCAAAATAATCTAAACAAGCAAATCATATCCCTTATTCATTGAAAGTCCTACAAAAATAATAAAGATCTTCATCAATACCATACCATAGATAAATTATAAGCTTTTATTTTTACTTTTTATGGGTTCATAAAATTTCAGATTTATGGGTTCATACATCGCCCGCCTAACCTTTTTTTTCCCAACCTTAACCCGTAAAAACCGTACCGTTTTCGAGTCGTATCATCGTGTCGCGATCAAGATTTTCGGCCCATAGTTTTGTGCTCCATTGATATGGGTTTTGGGGGTTCTAGTTCTTCTCATTCTATTTTAAATTATGAGATCTTCATGACATAAGGGTTTTAAGAGTTTGTACAAAAAGAGAGCATTTAATGGTCCTGTCCATCCATAACTTACAGAATTTGATAGAAATGAGTAAGATAACGTTTTAAGAGTTTGTTTTAGCCAAAACTTAAATAAGAGGGGACTAAATTGTCAACTACTAAAGAGTTTAGGGACCAATTACGTCAATTACCCATTGATTATGATTTTGAATGATTTTAATCAGTTAAGTTAATTATTTAAAAAATATATATAATTCTGATCAATAATTTAGGTAAGGATTCTAAATTTTCTTTAGAGACATTACACAACGGATTTTTGAAAAACTGTCATTGAAAGTGGATTTTTATGTATCTATATATAACCCCATAGAAAATTAAAAACTTGATTTTATTCCTCAAATACATATGTATACAAATATATAAATAGAACACCACAAAAATTAAAAACAAGTTTGATCAAGTTCACAATTTTATTTCTATTGTCGTCAATGGATATCAACATGAACCGGTTTCTTGTGCATTAATGGTTATTAAATTTAAGCGCCGGCTTCTTATTTGTATTGGTCCACGATAAGAACCAGAAAATTACCGTTTGTTTCTCATGTCAGTTTCTATTGAATTCGCTTCCTATCTTCCAAAATTAGACACTTATCGACCTCCCCATGTAGTACCAAAATAGGAAAACAAACCTAAAATTAAAACATGCAAGCATTTCCATATTAGTAATATATACTTTGTCATCTTATATGGCTACCACGTAAATGTTTGTTTGTGTGTGTGCCCGCGCAAAAATAAAATAGCATGGGGCAGAATTTCTGCCTTCTTTGTCAAACCTTTGGGACGTAATACAATATTTAGACAAGCATGATATATATTTTTCACTGCCTTCATATTTATTTTGATTTACTTATTGTGTATTGCTAATTGGCTGACCTATCTCATTCTTGCCAACTAGGTTAGTACCAGCTGGTTTCTCCTTACTATATATATATATATATTTTAAACTTGGGGTAGGGGGATTCGAACTCTGTACCTTGAGATGAAATCAAGTGTGATATTACCATTAGACTATGCTTACAACCACTCTCCTTACGGTATTATTTTATAACAAATGGGTATAAAAATCAAATTAGTATCTCCATGTTAACCCTACCTAAAAAATCAAATTAGTATCTACATAGGCATGTCAATATTCCCACTGAGAAGGGTCTTGTGGGGGCTTCAATCCGAAATGGATGAGAGTAGGGACAAGGATGATAATGAAGTCTTTATTCAAATTAGAAGTGGGGCGAGGACGGGGATGCACCTTCTGAATCCTCCTCTAATTCCGTCCCGATATAAATATAATATATGTTATAATTTTATGTATATATGTGTATGTTTATTTTAAGAGTTAATGAGATTATTTTAATTTAAAAAAAAAATTTACTACAGTTTTTTCACTGAAAAAAGAAGGAAATAAAATTTTTTTTTGATAATTAGTAGTAATCTTTATTGGTTAATACTAGTTAGTATGTGGTGTTTATTATTTTAGTTTTCAATTTTTGTTAATTTTCGATGAGACATTGTATGGCTTCATAACAAAGATATAATTTTTTTTTTGTTTAGAAATTGATTTGTTATGTGAAACTTTTGATTTTTTTTTGTCTAAATTTCTACGTTAATTTTGTTCTAAGTTGTGTCATTATCAAAATTCATCGTTGTATTAAATTGGAAATGGAGTGAATATGGGAAAGGCTCCTCCATCAGGGAATTCCCACCCTCGGCCCTGTCTCGTTTTAGGTGGGGATGGGGACGCTGAAGTGGATTGTCTTAAGTGTCAAGGGTGGGAATGGGAAAGCAATTCCTCTTCCTGTCTTGCTTCATTGTCATCTCTATCTACATATATTAGCCTTAACTATTGGATTACTTTTTTCCCCCTAAGCAAAAGAAAGAGAAAAATCATTGGCATGAACTTTAACACATTTCAACAAAGTTGAAATCTTCTGAAGCTGACAACTCACACGAAGACCCAACTACATGTTTATTTAATAAAAAGGAAAAATACATCTATAAAATAAAAAAGAAAGAGCAGCCTATCGAGTAACTGAAATAAATAGGGTTTTAAAAAAATAAATAAATGAAGAGAAGAAACTAAAGTCTCAACTCAATATATATATATATATATATATATAAGGAAAAATAAAACGTAGCAAAAAAAAAAAAAAAAAAAAAGAAAAGAAGCAGAATCTAGGCAAACAAAACAAAAAATTAAAAAAAAAAAAAAACCATTCACAAAAGGCAAACAAACCCAATTTAAAATTGAATTCATTATACATTTCCCTTTCTGTTTCCAACAAGAAGTTTGTAGACAATGTTCAACAGATGGTACTTTTGAACGAAGTTTGGCACGCTTCACTCTATATAAAGAGAAGCCATCGTAACCATTAGGAGCATATATACAAACATCCCAGTTCAAGAAAATGGGCCTCTCAACCTTTGCTCTATGCCTTTCTGTCTTCATTTTCACTTTCTCATGGGGCGTCTCTTCTTGGGAACTCAGCCCCGAGATCAAGGCACAACAAGAGGCTGACAGAATCATATCGCTTCCTGGACAACCTCCGGTAAGCTTCCGACAGTACTCGGGTTACGTAACGATTGATGAGATCCACGGAAAGGCTCTTTTCTATTGGTTTTTTGAAGCCACGTACAAGCCTGCTCGCAAGCCTCTCCTCTTGTGGCTCAATGGAGGTATATTATTATCAAACTCCTAAAATTTCTTAGTTGGATATTTTACTCCTATCAACCTCATATATATATACGGTCTAACAAGCAATGGCGGAAAATTTTTTTTCTTACAACACATTAATACATGTATATTGCATTTTGACCAAAAAAAAAAAAGCATATATAGCTTATAATCATTGTAAATAGCATTTTAACGAATTATTTAAAGTAAATAGTATATTTACTACAAATAATTCATTTAACTCCTCATAAATAAATTATTTACATCTAATAAAATAAACTATTTACATAATTAATTTGTTATACTTTATATGTTTTTAAAACCTGCTAATCACTTCCATTACTATTATAAAAATGCTTTATACATCTTTCTCCATTTTAATATGCTTATTTATTTATTTATACGAGTTTTTGCAGGTCCTGGGTGTTCTTCAATAGGATTTGGAGAGGCCCAAGAGCTTGGGCCATTTCTGGTTAAAGAAGGGCCAACCCTAAAGTTCAATAATTACACTTGGAATAGAGGTGTATACATATTTTAATCTTTATAAAATTAAGTAGATAGATTAATTGAAAGTATTCTGGCTAATTAAGGTGGTTTTTTTAATTCACTAATTAACTTTTCTTTTCGTGCTTAATGACTTTAGCTGCAAATCTGTTGTTCTTGGAAGCACCTGTTGGCGTTGGCTTCTCGTATACAAATACAACAGTCGAAAATCTAGGAGACAACATCACAGGTTCTTGAAATAACTATATTAAAGTATCTGTACATATAATTTTCTGTTATATGTATTATATAGATCTGTTTTATGCATATTTAACCTTTGCCATTTTTTTTTTCTCTTCTCTTCTTTCTAGCATGGGATTCGCACGCATTTATCCTAAACTGGTTTAAGAGGTTTCCACAGTACAAATATAATGAATTCTACATATCAGGAGAAAGTTATGCAGGTAAATATTAAACTTAGTAACTAACTAAATAATTATAATGCTAGGCTAGCCTAGCAATAATGGATTATTGTGGTAGGTAAGTGGTCAAAGGTTCGAGTATTGGATGACTCTTTTAGGAGTCTTAAATGTGAACGTTTGTTTTCTATTGGTATAGTACTGGGCAGAGAGTGTCTTGGACCACGTTCCTACGTATACCATTTGCACATTCGATGGGCATGGGGTGAGGCCACCTCGCCAAGTGGGTAGGCCCACCCGTAAGGCCTTCAGCAATAATTACTATTAGCATATTGAGTTTGATAACGCACAAAGACATTCTAACACTAGCCACCGTCTTTCCGGACTTTTTGTTTTTTTAGCTAAAAACTAAATAATTAGCCAATGTCACTGTTTAGATATATAAAGTTATCCTTTTTACTGCAATTATATAGGGCACTACGTACCACAACTTGCTGAGGTTATCTTTGATGAGAACAAGAAATCAACAAAGGAGACTTACATAAATCTCAAAGGTTTCATTGTAAGTATCTCAACCACATAAATACTATCTCTCCCCTGTCGCTCTCTAAATATTTCAGTTTAATGGTATCTATATATATATATATATATATATGTACTTTTTTATTTTGAAGTGCCTAAGATTTAAAATTGAATATCATAATTTTATCTTTATTCATACGTGATATTTTACAACATTTGTTCTTGATTCATTTATTTAACGTAACATTCGATTAATTTTGTGAACCAATGAGACACTAAGTGCATGATAATTGGACTTTCTAAGATCGTGCACTAATTATTAACTAAAAATTCCTAATTGCTCAAAACAAAAAACAAAAAAACAAAAAAACAAAAAACAAAAACAAAGTGTCAAATTTGGGTAATTTAATGAGGAACTAATCGGTACATGAGGACAGTGACAGAATTAGGCATATATTTTCAATAGGGGCATACACTAGACCTATTTCATGCTTTCGCATAGCTTTCGTGCCCTGTGATGAAACCCCGTGCATGCATTAGGAAAGAATAACGGGAAACATGCTGCTTCCAGTAGGCAAACAATTAGTTCGCTATAAGAGATTATAGCAGGTAAAGGGGGTGGGAAATACGTAAGCCGTTCAAAAGGACTTTTTCCTAGGAGTCTTTGCCACTTCAGTTACGAGTTGAAGATGTGAAGTCATGCTTCACTTGGAAAAGGAAGGGGCTTTTTCTTTCTTTTTTTTTTTTTTTTCTTTTCATTTTTTTTAAAAAATAAATAACATCAAAAAAAATAAAGCCTCCGCCCCTATTAGAGGGTTGGTCATAATTTTTTTTTCTAGGGAGCATGAATTAAATAAAAATTTTAAACCAAAACTAGTACGCTAGAATATTTTATTATCGTCACCTATTTATATATATTTTTCTTTTTTTTTAATAGTAAACTTGTAATTGAGTTTAATTTAATTTTAAAGTTTTTAGAGTAAAAAACAAATCGTTAAATATAGAAGTATATAGTCGATTTAATTTATTTGAGATATTTAATTTCATACATGAGTACTTCAAAATCAAAATTTGTGATGAAGTATATAAATGTGGTAATTAAAAGAATTCAAGGGGGGAAAATAAGGGACAAAATTGTAAAAAAATTTGTCACGTAAGGGAAAAAACCAAAGGCAATCATTGATAAGTTTCAAAATTTAAGGGGGAAAAAAAAGAAAATTTTTGAAACTCCAGGGGCCATATTCCCCCTCCGGGCTCCGCCCCCAATTGATAGCAGATTTGTAGGTTGTTGGGGGTTCCAATGAGTTGTGATGTCAGTAATTTACTTGCTTTGATATCAGTTATCTCGTCTCGATCATTATTTACATAATATATATATATATATATATATATATATATATGACATGAATGCAGATAGGAAATGCGCTTCTAGACTATGACACAGATCAAAATGGGATGATTGACTATGCATGGGACCATGCAGTGTTATCTGATGGAGCTTACAAAGCCATTAAAGCCAAATGCAATTTCGCCCTTTTAAACCTAACCGCAGAGTGCAACGATGCCATGTCAGAGTTCTACCAACTGTTTTCTCTGATCGATGTGTACAGTTTGTACACTCCAACTTGTCCTCTCCCTCGTCCTTTTGCAGCTTCTAGTATTGCTACTTCTCAGATGCAACCGAAATCCATTTCTAGATTAGTATGAATCTTTCACCCTCTTCTTGGCTTATACAACCTTTTATTCATTTTGTTAATTTCTTTTTATTTTAATTTGTACTCATCACAATAACATACAAGCT
Source organism: Ficus erecta (assembly GCA_008635985.1). Classification (NCBI taxonomy): domain Eukaryota; kingdom Viridiplantae; phylum Streptophyta; class Magnoliopsida; order Rosales; family Moraceae; genus Ficus; species Ficus erecta. The sequence goes on along the minus strand of BKCH01000059.1, from coordinate 786,019 downwards.
GTTTCTCTATTTGGACAGGAATTTTTGCGTAAAATACCGGCAGGTTACGATCCTTGTACAGTGAATTATGCAACTACATACTTCAATCGTCCAGACGTTCAAGAAGCCTTGCATGCTAATGTTACCAAAATACCCTATGCCTGGATCCTTTGCAGGTCAGTACCATACTTAAGTTTCCGAATTCGTTCACGCCACAAGAAAAAGAGTTTTAAGCGATGAAAATTTGCCATAAATCACTCTAATGCAATTTTTATGATGCATAGGAGGCTTATATACCAATATCTAGTTCTAATTTCGTTTGGCAGATATCATTAGAATGAATTATGTATAATTATGTGATTAAATGCAATAGTATGTGTGGTTGTTGAGATTACTTTTAATAATCAATTCATGATTACTTTGTGTAGCACTAATGTAAGCGGAGCATGGACGGATTCAACATTCTCAATGCTTCCTACACTTAATAAACTCATTGATGGGGGTGTTCGAATATGGATCTACAGGTAATTTATTTATAGCCCTTGTTTTTCATAAATTAGAAAAAAAAAAAAAAAAAGGTGGGCTAAAGATTTGAATCACGGTCATATTTAAATATATGAATATGTCAACCTAGTTGGGATGTTTAAGTGTTTTGATGCCAGTTGCTTCTTTTCTTCAATTTATTCAAAAGCCTATAAGATGAGCTTAAAACCCCCATCAAAAAGCAAGATACCAAACCTACTTAGAACTCAACTTGCGCTGTCTATAAAGAAAAAACTGCAATGTGGTGAGAAATAGTTTATTCAAATTATAAATATAGTTTATGTATGTATGTGTGTGTGCGTGTGTGTGTGCGTGTGTATATATATATAAAGAAGTTGAAATTTCATGTCGGATAATTAGTCGATATTTTTTTTCACTGTAATTAGTGGAGATACAGATGGAAGGTTACCGGTGACCGCAACAAGGTCTACATTGAATAAGCTTGGGCTACGCATTAATGAAGATTGGACTCCATGGTTCAACCACAGAGAGGTATGCAATTACATATTCAAGCTAATTGTTATCCTTAACGAGCAAAAAAAAGTTAATTGTTTTCCTTTGTTATCCAAGTTAAAGGAATAGATAATTGTTATCCTTTGTTATCCAAGTTAAAAAATAAAAAAATTACTCTTTGTAACACAGAAGGGAACTATAAAAGGAAATTCTAAATATATATAAATATATATATATCTATATATATATATACAGTGAGTTGGTCTTATATCTAGTATCGGATGGTATCCAACAATGTGAAGTGAATTTGAACTTTAATTATTAAGATTGCGAATTCATGCAGAAGAAAATGTAATCTAAGATAAATTCCCATTCGCTTTATCTACATTCTCTTCTATTTGAATTCACATTCCTAATAATTGATATTCACATTCACAAAAACTGAAATTCATATTGTCGGATACTAAACAGTATCAGATCTTTTGGAAGAGTAAGTAGAACACACCATACCCATTATATATATATATATATATATATATAATTAAGATAAGAAAATTCAACAACACATTAGGACACTTTCAAATATTGAGATGCATAATGTGCAATTGTTTGCAGTAGCAGAGTCAAGAAATATAAATTGAGTGAGGGCATGTTAAAAAGACAAGATAATATTTTATTTATTGGAATATCACATGACAATATATATTCTAATAATTGAATAAGGGCGAGTACAATGATTCTTATAAAGTGTAATACAGCTAAAATTTTTAAATTTAGAAGAATATACTTTATTATTATTTTTTTTTAATGTTTGACACATAGGTTCAAATGTTGTTTTCGAAAAGATTTTAAAAAATACAATTCACCTTTAATTTTTTCATTATTTTGAAATCGACACCATACTTCTTTTTTTTTTTTTTTTTTTTTTCATTCTCAAAGTCCAAACCAAAAAGATTTTCATTAGTGTGAATTGAAAATTCTTATAAAACAACTTTCAAAAGGTATGTGTCAAATACAAAATTTTAAAATATGAGCCGGAATACATGAACGCTCACTGGCATTAAATGGCTCCATCAATGACGGTCAATTCAATCATAATCCAATATTTAAACCGCTAACTAGCTAAGAATCTTATGCATTCATACATGGTGTAAAAAATTACTGCTGCAAAAATACCTTGTTACATATTTAATTATAATTATATAGATGTATATTTATTGGGTACTGTTTCTAATTATATACTTACAGGTTGGAGGTTGGACAATAAACTATGAAGGCTTGACATTTCTAACCGTGAGAGGAGCAGGTCACCAAGTTCCTACTTTTGCTCCAAAGCGTTCTCTCCAAATCATTAAGCACTTTCTGGCCAATAAGAAGCTGCCATCTGCTCCATTTTGATGGCTTCTATCGGATAACTCATGATATCATAATTCATTAATAAATAGCTGGGAGATTAGTCCTTAATTAATCAGTAATCGCACTTATCATGAGACTTTAATGAGCACAAAAGTGTGGTAAGGTTTCTCAATTGGTGAAAGCATTTGTTTTGACGTAAGCACTCTTATGAATTAGGTGTTTTTCTTATGCTCAACATTATATTTTATGTATCTGTCTTGTCAAACTTCAAATAATTACTCTTTTTATTTTTTTTACGGAAATTATATTCAAGTTAAGGGTCCGTTTTGTGAATGAGTTTGAGTTGAAAAAGTACAGTTTGAGTTGAAAATTTTTGTTGACTTTTCAGAAAATACAAAAACTTTTTCAGAAAAAGACAAAAAATGAAATGAAAAAATACAGTTTGAACTTGTTCACCAAACGAGGCCTAAATAAGATAGACCAGCACCAATAACAAAGTATAACCCCACAATACATGAGTCAAAAACTTCAATTAAAATCAGTTGCAGTAGTAAAATTTGATAAAACTTAGGGAAAAGGACGTACACGACGGGAAAGTATCTTGGCAAACTAATAATCGAGCACACAAGTTGCTACGGAATTTACCTTAGCAAGTGATGAAAAAGGTTTGTCAATCCCATGATGATTGCGTTTAATTCGAATTAACTATCGGAATTCGTTAGCGATAGGATTATTTGGACGACCGATTACATAGAAGAAAGAAAAATGCTAATTAAAATAACAAAAAAATTAGATTAACCAGACACAAACAAATGAATAAAAAGACACAAACAAGGTTCTAGGAATCCAATCTCATCTAATCAATCCACAAAAGCACTCAATTTCAACATAATTCGGTTGCTTAGTCAAACGATAGCCGGAATTTCTCTAACCTATCTACATACCATTTCTGCATAAAAATGAATCTGGTGGAACTAAAACACACTAGTCGTCCAGCTTTAGATCTAGAGGTTGAAAAATAAATCGGAGAATGGAGAAACTACCTCCGTTATTAGCAACAGTAACCAAATCCATTAGAAACTAAACACAAATCATAATAGACGAAAGCAACACCCTTATCACACAACTACCACAAAACACTATATGAGGGGTTTTCATATGTATTAGACCTGACCTAAAGTGATATTGATGTATATAATTCTGTTTAAGATAAATCAATTCACTTTAACGGATATTCTTGTAAACATCTTAATCTTGAGTGGATAAGTGATTGCGTGTCTATGTGATGTATCTTTTAATTTATAAAGCATTAGGCGTCAAAGGATTGTCAACTTTTACTCGATAAGTTTGAGATGTTGTACATAGATGATGACAACGTTATTCATTGATATAGAATCCATAACTCTTTCATGAAAGTCAATGATATTCTCTTAAAGTGTCATTTGGGACTCGATTAAATAAAAAGGGATCCTGATCATTCTAGAATTTGTTTACTAAATGATTTTCTATTTATGAAGGATTTCATAGATAGGGTTTGATCAAGATGAAATGACGGAAACTTTAATGATAAAAATAATTGAGAAGGTAAAACGAAATTTTAGCTATAATCTCAATTATGAATATCCTATGGGGATTCTACATCATAATATTTGACATGGACAAAAGCACTATTAATAAGCTTTCGTAATTTGGTATAAAATTAAAGAGTTCAGCTTCATTCTTAAAGTGGAGTAGTCATAGAGTTTAATAATATGGATAAATTGATTTGAGTTAATATTTATCTACTATTATTTTAGCTTTGATTTTATATGTCCATCAAGTCCTCTCGCTCACTCACAAAATTTCAAGAAACGTGACGGAATAATTTCTAGTGATCCAGCACTATGTCGAAATTGTCCCGGATAGGACTATAGGAAGCAAAGTGGCGCCACCCCTTTCCCTTAGGAGTAGGCACAGGTCATAGGGCAGTCCCAGTCAGGTACTGCGCCCACGTGATAGATGATGCAGTCTCAAGTTGTTTTGGATAATTTTGGGAAGAATTAATTTTACCGATAAAGGAATTTTAATTATATAAATTATTTAAAATTCAAATAATTATTATCTTGGATAAGATGAAAATATTTGAAATTTAAATTTTGAATTAAATTTGTTATCTTTGGATAAGAATCACAATTTAATTTAAATTTAAAAGCAGAAAAGATAATATATTGGATTAGATATTATCTGAAATTTGAATTGTATGGAAATTAAAATAGATAATTATCTATGGATGTAGATAATCTTTTTATTTTAAATTCTTGATTCAAATTTAGTAGATAATTATAATAAAAATTAATTAATTAAATATTTTTCGGTGGTTATAAATATTTGATTGATGGGGCAAATTTTTGATACCTATTATCTCACAAGTTTGTGTTTTTTTTGTAGGGAGAGAATAAAAGATTTTTCAGTTTTTTCAAACTCAATAATTTTCTACAAAACAAGGGTTTTCAAGATTGAAAACGGTGATATGGTAGAAGAAAAAGGAGTATTGTTTTCTTAATTGGAAATTCTACCACGTGTGTGCACACACACCTATACGTGGAAAAGTCATCGCAGGGAAGATCTTTTGGTTGGTGCTAATAAATTGGAAACTAGCTTGATCATCCAGAATTAATTGCCAAACCGGTATGTATTTGTGTGAAAAATAATTATTGTATACAGCAACATAGGCTTTGTTTGATCCGGTTAGCACGAAATTTTTTTTAAATCCACCATGCTAAGTTTTCCGCTGCGTTAAATATTTTCTTCAATTTTTCCTTCACTCCCATGATTACTCCTCCACTCGTAGTCCCCATTCTCGTTTCTGCCTCTCCAAGGGGATCAAGGTGTGGGATGTGTGGATCCATTGTCAAAACAGGGGATTTCCCTTCATGCCTCAATGGATCCCCACCATCCACCCACATAGATTAGCTCACCCCTCTAGCCCTAACCAAGACACTTAAGGGTCCGTTTCGTTCATATGTTTGCTTTCGAAATGAAAAATTTTCTTGTTTTAAAATTAGAAGTTATTTTTTTTTTAAATGATGTTTGGATGTGTATTTTTTTTTTTAATATTTACAAAAAACGGTGAAATGTGTTTGGATAGATATCAAAAAATGTCATTTGAAAAATAGTTTTTAAACATATCTATTAAAATCTTGTCATATTTAAATAGGATATGGATATAGATTTATTCCTCTATTATTTATGAACACAATGGAAAACGAATCATTTTAATCAAAGATGTAATATAAAACTTATGAAATCTTAAAATTACTTAAAGCAGAGGAGAGAAATATTTTTAATATGAAAATGTTATTGTACGAAATATGTTTGAAATGTCAATGAATGGAAGGGTTGATTATGAAACATGAGATTTTTTTTTTCAATCTCATTTCTTAATGGGATGAGTTTTCAAATCCAAACAAACAACATTTTCATCTCAGTTCTAAAATGGGATGGAACATACACGCGAAACAAATGACCCCTTAGTCCTTCATCATGGGTTGGGAAATCAAAGGCCAACAGTATGATTGTAACCAAATTCCAACCCCAAGAGAAGACTGATTCAAACAACCCTAACAGAGAGAGATTTTTACAATTCTGCCCATATTTGTAAATGTTTTGCACAACTCATTTTTTCTTATAAGAAGATCAAATTGTCATTTCTAACATCTTGCTAACATTAAGTGATGACTGATAATAATTTTTTTCTATTATTTTTATTGGCATCTTATTTTCAAAAATAGTGAAATGAAATTTCAATTTAAGAAAGCTTTTGTGATTGAACTTTGTTTATAAAAGATTTTGTGTACACATTCCTTTTGTGGTGCAAGCTGATTGGAGCATGTTTGAACAAGCTGGAACAATACATGGTGAGTTTCATATAAAAAAAGTTTGTTCAATCAGGAACACCCCTTGGACTCATCCTTACTCATTGAAATATTTATGGTAAGTACAAGGTTAATGTTTAGAATGAGGTAAGTTTGAATTTATATATCTTTCTTATCTTGACTTTCTCAAAAATATTTGGGAATCAATCTAGAATATGCTAAGCCCTGTTTGGGGGAGTCATTTGATATCATTTGGGTCATTCCATTTGAATGACCCATTCAGATGTACGTTTGGACAGCTACATGTGTAAATGATTTTTTTTTTTTTTTTTGGAAAAGGTAAATAAATTTTTTAAGAATATATTTTCTTCATAATTGTATGAAGTTTTGTTAAATTGAATAAATTATCACCGTTTTCTTTTATATGGTCAATCAATATATTGATTGATTGACTAATAATTGATCAACTATGATCAATCAGTGATTGATCAGTATCGATACATGTGTTTTTATCGATTTTATCAATGATCAACTTAATGAGTCAATCAACCTTTTAACGGCCACTAGTCATCATCCTAAGTTAAAAAGAAAAAAAAATTGACCAAGTTTTTAAATAGAACAATTAGGCTGGGTTGCCTATTTTGGTCAGCTAATTAAATAGATGGTTGAACTTTTTTTATTTAGCAAAATAGTCGTTTGTCATTTTTTTTAGATTTGGTCAATCAGTGATCGATCATAATCAATCAATGATTGACTTGAAAATTAGTGATTTACATGATGGTCAATCAATGATTAATTATAGTCAATCACTAATTTACTAAATTAATAACATTATTTTATTAATAAATGATTGACTATTTAAGAAAATTAATTAATTGACCATTTTTTTTCCCAAAAAAAGAAAAAAAGAAAAAAAGAGGTTAGTTAACTAATTTTTGAAAACTTGGACTATGTACCTCTAAATCCCTTTTAAATAAGTGTTTAAAATTGCATATCTACCTAGTTTTTCTTTTTAAGAATATTCTAAGGGATAAGAGTCTGTAGACACTATAGTGAACAACCAGAAATTCAGACAATTATCAGGTAATTTGAAGAGTTGGAGATCATATTGGAAAAAGAACATGGGTTGATTTTCTAGAAGAGAGGATGCATCCTCAACCACCTAATGTTCGTGTAAGCTCACTAGGGTTGGCAAATTTGGTTTGTGATGAAATGAAAAATAACTGATATGTAATTCATTCTAAACAAATAAAAGATTCACAATTATTTGATAAGAGTACAATTATAACTTAATGGAACGATGATGAAATAAAATTTAACAAGGCAGAATTTAATTTAAATTTTTTTTTATTATTGTACTGGGTACTTATGTATGTGTGATGATGTTCCATTAGTACTATTCCTTAATTAAAATAAAAATTAAGAGAAAGCTCGTTTTATTATTTTTCCAAATGAAAAGTAATTAATAACAACTAAAAGATTGCTGGAAGAAGTATGGTAGTGAAAGCTGTGGACCTCCCATTGAAAATTAAAAAAAATAATAATAATAAAGTAGAAGTTGTGGACCAAAATTATTTACTCAAAAGATAGCTAGAATCAGGCATGCGTCCACATATATGTGAAATTATATGAGGCGAAATCAGACGAGAAATTTGTTCTCTCTTTAGAGTTTTGCTCGAACAACGAATATAGAAAGGCTTTAAAGGTTGGATGGACCAACCTTCCTTCGAAAAATTTTGGACCCCAAAAAGCACTCTTAGGTGAATGGAATAATGGGGACCGGTTTCAAAAGTTTCAGAATTGGACCAAAATTTGACTTGGGGGAATTTTACTAATACAGTCTCCTCTAGAATTACAATTATTCGTTTGTTGAGTTATGGCCACTTTGGTATTGTATTATTGCTGAAAATTATTGTTGTACCTGTGTGCCAGACAAAAGTTATTTTGACCGAAAGCATGTACTCGTTTAGTAATTTTTTCAGAGAGTACTAAAAGCATAATTTTAAGTGTTTGATAAACTATATGTAATAATATTGTAGAGATATATAATGACTAAAGTAGATATGCTCAATTCTCATTCAATAAATTACATTAGTACAAGTGTTTTTAGTAATCTTATATTCGTACGTGAATAATATTAAAGACACCAAATTTAATCTTAATTTTTAAGTAACAATTTATGTAACTTATAAGTTGTCATTTTTATTGATAAATTTTTAAATAATTCTTATAGAGGGTAAAATCTACAGTAAAACGGATTGAGTCAAATTAAGGCGTAAGGCAATATATTTTAATCAATTTGATGCCCGTTGAGTTGACCAAGTATGTTAGCTCTAAATATATATATATATATATATATATATATAAGTAAAGAGAGACAGAAACACAAAGAATTTATAGAGGTTTTCTCTCAACGTGAGAGTTAGTCCTTTGTGTTGACTCCTGGTGTCTCACTGATAAAGTAATACAATGAATGCTGTAGCAATGAGAATGAGAAGAAAAGAGATGGAGAATGCAATATGCAGAGAAAGATTGCAAAAAATAGCAGGTTCTGAAGAATGAAGAGAATGCAAGAATTTCGGTTATCTGGGATGATTCGGGGATGTTTTGGGCGTGTGGTGATGCCCCTTATTTGTAGGCACTGATTACTGATTTTAGTTGTCTGATTTCGCACGAAATATGCCTAAATGGCTTATGGGAAGTTGCCTTTTCTGATATGGGTTGACTTTCCTTGTTGGGCAAGCTTCATAGAAACTGGTAAATGATTGTTTTTGGCTTGATTATGCACGATCACGCTTGATTATTGTGCAAAACTAAATCTAGAAAGTTTCCTGATCCAATGGTGCTTCAATTTCAGGACAGTGCTTGGGTCTACTTGTGTAGTCAACTTGTTGGCTCGACCTGATTGGCTCTTAGGTCAATTTGGATCTTGAGTCGACTTACTGGTTGTTGGCTTAATTATTTGGCTGAACTCTTTGATTTGCAGTGACATCTAGACAATATATAAGAAATGAGTTATGAAACCTGATCTCAACAATTATCATATCAATTAAAATTAAAAGATTACATTTATTGATAAAAAAAATGACAACTCACCAAATGAGTTGGTACTCAAAGTCAATTATTTTGAAAGAACCAATGTAACTTTTAGAAAATAGTCTAAATAGCATATTTTGTAGATGGTATGAAAGTAAATAGCATATTTTTGAATGATGGTAATTAATAGCATATTTGACTTTCTCTACCGTCTATCCTTCTCTTCGGATTTCCCTCTATCGTTTCCTCCATCTCGACATTGGGACACCATCGCGACCATGAAGAGATCGTCATTGCCTTGGGTTTTATTCGCGAAGGCAAGGTTCATCATTTTGCAACAATGGCATTGATGGGCGGCAACGACAGTGGACGACAACAGCGGCTTGGAAAAGTTAGGGTTTAGGGTTTGGGGTTGGGGACAGTAAAAATATTGGAGTTGGCGTGATTCCTATCTTCTTCCTCAACGCTCTTCTCCGTCGTGATGTCCGTTGCCGTCAAGCTTCTTCTCTAGTGCCGACTAATCAAAAACGGAGCAGCAAAGTTGGGGATTTAGGAAGGATTGGAGTCGTCTAAGAAATTTATAAAAGAGTGGATCTTTTTCAAGTAGGTTAAACATATTATTAATTTTAATGGAGTAAATACACAAATAAAACACAGGAAATCAACCATTATGAAAGGGTTGAAATAGATAAGATATTTATCAGTAAATAAAAACCTTAATGAGTAAAAATTTTATTATAAGGTAATAAATTATTTACGCTCGGCAAATAAGAATATTTACTCGTAAATATGTTGTTTAGTTCAATAATTTTTCTTGTAGAAAATTTACTCCATTAATTTCGCATCATAGACTTTGCTTCTTTTAACTTTTTTTTTTATATCGAATTTACAAATAAATATCAGATTTACTAGTTAAATAAAAAAAAATAAAAACAAAGTAAATACCGGATTTACTAGTAAATATCAAGTTTATAATTCAAAATTTATACACTATTTAATAAATATCAGATTTACATTATAAGAAACGATTTATTTGGTAATACCCGATCTACATGATAAATTTACCATAAAACATTGAAATAAGTTAGTAAATATGAAATATATAAGATAAAGTAGGGATATGAAAAACAAGGTGTGTGTTTGTGTGTGTGTGTGTGTGTAATAGATACACTAAAAACTAAAAATAATTGTAAAACAATGTTAATTATTGAAAAAATAAATGAAAACACAACATAATTTAAATTTCATATTTATGTGTAAATACATGATTTGTCCGAGATTTACAAATACGGAAAATAATGTAAATAAAAGGATTTTACGTGATAAGTACTGGATTTACGAGTCAATATAAAAATTTATGGATAAATATTATATTTACTTTATGAATCAGTATTGTCCAAAAATGGATAATCTGCACATCGCATATTTACGAGTTAATAATTTAATTACTTAGTTAATTGTTTACCGGTAAACAATTTTATTTACGGGCTGCCTGTAAACTTTCATCTTCTCTTTCCCTTCTCTTCTATCTCTACAGTGTGAGAGTTAGGGTTTTTCAATCATTTTTTCTCTTGGGGCCAGATTCCAATGTTAGTCTTTGGACTGTCTCTGGTTTCTCGGCCCTACGGATAGATGTGAGAAGCATATATGATGAGAGTTTTAAAAGAGACGAGCCCATTAGAAAAGAATCAGTGTTGCAGAAAGGAACAAGATATAGAAGTTCTGTAGCAGATCAACTTCGGCAACTCAGTTTCTCTTAACGACGTGGATCTTGTTTTCAGCAAAAACCCTTTCTATGTGATTGGTTTTTTTATTTTTTGGTTTGTAGTTTTGTGTGTGATAATGACGATGTCTTCGCCGTCTTTGATCTAGGTATTATTTATAGTTTGTTAATTCTAATAATGGAGGTGATCTACCCACCTTCCACATTGATTGTTTGTCCGCCAGATCTGAGTCTTGACATTGTTTGGTCTCGCTAGAATTGCTTCTATGCGGAGTTAGTGGTGGCCCTAGTGCTACTGAGTCTTGGCTCTCGATCAATTAGGATATTCCAATGATTATCGGAGTTTTGTTAAAAAGAGCCTTACATGTGCTTGATTTTGGTGTGCTGAGCTATGTACCCGTTATCGGGTCTCAAGCATACGTTTTTTTCTTTGAGTGTCATCAAAATTTACTGATGGATCCATTCTTATTGAAGGGTTTTGGCCCTCGATTGATCGGAATATTCCAATGATTATCGGAGTTTTATTAAAAAGAGCCTTACACGTGCTCGATTTTAGTGTGCTGTACCCGTTATCGGATCTCAAGCATACGTCTTTTTCTTTGAGCGTCATCAAAATTTACTGATGAATCCGTTCTTATTGAAGGGTTTTGGTTCTCGATCGGTCGGGATATTCCAATAGTGATCGAAGTTTTGTTAAAAATAGCCTTACATGTGCTCGATTTTAGTGTGCTGAGGTATGTACCCGTTATCGGGTCTCAAGTATATGTCTTTTTTTTTTTAGCATCATCAAAATTTATTGATGGATCCGTTCTTATTGAAGGGTTTTGTCTCATGTAATATGAGGTTATTTGTTATGTTTTATATCTTTGTATCTCCTATTTAAATTTAATGAAATTCCCGTTTCAAAAAAAAATTTATTTACTAGTAAATATGTTACATTAAAATTTTAAATATATGCTAGTTTTTCCTAGTAAATCTTGGATTTACTAGTTTTATATATTATTTTATAAATTTTCATATACACTTATTTACACCTAGCAAAATATGTATATTACTTGGTAAATTACTAATGTTTCGTTTGGTATTTCTACTTAACTCCAACTAAACTGTATTTTTTCACCTCAAATTTTATCTTTTCTCTGAAAAATTAATAAAAATTATAATTAGTTTTTAAAAAGTCAATCAACTCTAACTTAAAAATTTTATCTCCAACCAGCGAATCAAACGTAAGCTAAATATATTTATAACGGATTTGTCGATAAATATTAGATTATCATATAAATCAACGATATAGTATTGCAAATACTGGATTTACTAAAGTTTTATTTAATGGAAAAATAGGTTTTCTAATTTTAAATAATCCATATATTTTTATTATTATATCTAAAATAGCCCCAATTAAAAGCCCCTAAATCCATAAATCCCCAATTTTTAAAAAGCCTAATACCGACACCCTAGAAGATGCGCCGCCACTGGAGAAGATAAGAAGGCTGCTGCCGGTAAGGTTGCGACGAAGAGAAAATCGTAAGTGGAAGAAATCGCGAGTTGCTCGTGTGTGTTGCTCATAATAGTGATCTTCGTAACAAGGAGGAAAGGTCGGCGCACATGGCCTGGTGAGGACGATGTGGCCTCAAGGTCGGACGAACAGGCTGAGCGTGCCGAGGTCGTGCGCCGCCGCTGTCACCAGAGAAGACGACTCAGATTCTGAGCCTCGTGACGAAAACAAAATCTGGTTAGGGTAGAGATCAAATCGGGCGAGGAGATCACCATTTCCTTGCGAGCTCGCGACTATCGCCATCTCACAGGAGTTATCGGCATCTGGTTAACAACCTCCGGAGACACTGATCGGCGTTGACAATGGTGAGGTCTGGCAGCAACGATCAGCAATTCTGGGGGTAGTTTGGTAGTTTTGTTAGTAACATGCTATTATTTTCTACTTTTTGAAATCCTGCTATTATTTTCAATCCTCGCCCCATAATGTGCTATTTCCCTCATTATCTCTATGGTTTTATATAGATAAAAAAAAAATTGCAAATGACTTTATTTTTCATAATAACGTCATGAATATAAGAATAGATTATCTCTATAGTTTTATATAGATAAATTCATTTAATGTTGCTTTGAAAGCACCCATTCGTAACATATCATTCCTGCCCTATGGACTGCCAGTGACGATGACGATGGAAGGTGGGGTGGAAATTTCTGTTTTAAACTAAATATTTCTATATATTGTATATAAATATTAAGTTTTACGGATGAGAAATTCGAATTTTACACAATATAGTGAAATTAGATATAAAATTAGCATAGCTTATATAGAAGCTTTATGAATGGAAAATTTAAACTATACACCCTGTGATGTAATTAAATATAAAATTATCACTATAATATACTTGTAATGACTTCTTTTTCATATATAAAATATGATAAATATCGAATATATAAATATATATATTCGTGCGCTACAATAAAATTTATACATATTCTTTCAAAAAATAAATCAAACATAATAGGTAGAAATCTCAATCACAAAAGAAAGTCTTACAAGCATATGATAGAAAATTTATCCTGAATTAAGCAATATTAAAAATCATGATATACTAATCTATAAATGTACGAATAAGCTAGTGATTAAAAAAAAACAATTATTTTGCTAAAAAAGAAAACAATGATGCAATGGAAAAAAAAAATTACATTGACTACTAATACTTACATACATACATATATATATATATTTAAAGTTTTCCAAGATTTTCATATATTCCTCTTATATTTTTCCAACATTTCTTTTAAAATTCCATCAAAATATTAACCTTTGTTTGGCATCTTAATGCAACCTCAAATTTTTCATATCAGTTTTTGTCTCATTCTGAAAAGTCAACAAAAATTATAACTAGTTTTTAAAAATCAACAAATTCTAACTTAAAAATTTTAAGTCCAACCGTCGAACCAAACAGACGTTTAGTCTTATGAAATCCACATTTTACCAAAATTTTTTTCTCTATATTTACCAGATTTTTGTCACAAATGTTTTACATTTAAAAGATATTTCCAGTCCTTAAAAATTCTTAAACTATGTGGGAATTTTGCAAATATCTATATATCTATAAAACTATAGAGAAGTGTGAAAGTGAATTACTGTTTTCGTCCAAAAGGATTCGTTGCATGAACACGTGGCTTTAACGATGAAACTTTTGTCATTGCTATAGGTTTACTATTAGCGACAACATTGTTTTGTTGTTTTCCAAAGTACAAGTTGGGAGGTTAATTAATCAATGACGACAGTTTCCGTCACTGAACAGCAATATCAATTAAGAGACAACAAACTTGGTAATAAAGTCACCAGGGCTAGCCTAGTGGTGAGGGTGGGGTGGGTTAAGGGCTAGGAATACCTTAGTCTCGGGTTTGAATTTGGGCTGACACATGAAATTAGTATTATGGGGTAAAAGGGTATATGAATTTATACAAAAAAAAAAAAAAAAAAAAAAAAAAAAAACTCTGTCATTAATTCATCAACAAACGCTGTCACAAAAACAAACGCCATCACTATATGTTCGTGAAATAAAGGTGGCGACAACATTTTTTGTCACTCATTATCTGTGTGCCCTATGCGGCTGAATTTTTTGACAATACCAGTATGGGAAAGTGGCAATTTTGAAAAAATTTTATTCCACCATTCAAAATACGTAATTTTTGTTAATTTTTTAGAAATATACTAACGATGACATATGTTACCGCTAAAGGATTTTGTTGTCGATGATCAGGAATGAAAACTGAATAAATGGAAAACACCTACTAAACCAACCATAGATCAGAATTTGACAATATTATTCAAAATTCACATCCTTATCCACACTATAATTAAAATTTTGATATTAAATGCCAATAAACTTCAGTGTCAAAAATCCAAACAGAGCCTCATAAAGACAATTTAAGGAATGGGGGTGTCTTTTGCAGGCTGTTCACCTTTAGCTCCGCGCGTGGAACGCTTTGAGAATCCTATGACAGATTGACGAGTCAAATCGGGCCAGCGAGTCAAACCAAGTGGTGGACCTAGAAGTCCTGGACACTGCAAAACGTGCTTCCTTATGTGGGCCTTGCTTCATCAATAACGTGTAACTTTACATGAATTTTGGGTCCATACGGTACAATCAATACATGTACACCTTTTTTTTTGGTCAATATATATATATATATATATATATATTTTAGTAATAAAAGTATATGGGAACTTGCTAATGTCTTTCAGAAAGAACGGTCCTTCACTTATGTGGCATATTTTTCTTTATTAAAAATTGTATAATCAACTATTTAATTTGAGGGAATATAGTGTCAGGTTTTGATGCTTTATTTACTTGTTAGTCATATAATCCCTTTTGAAACCGGATGTTGTGGATAAAGCATAGTAGATGACCCAGTAAATTAGGAAATCAATGGTGTTCTTCCATTTATTTTTTTAAAGTGTGAGTCTCTATCTATATTTTACTAGACGTTGTCATAACATGAATACTTAAGAAAATAATATTTAGATAGAACAACCATAATATGTTCAAAATAATGTTACAAAAAAAAATACACATAACATGTGTATTTTATGCAATTATATACCAAAATTTTTGAAACTTTTCAACTAGGAATGATAATATTCTCTGCGGGAACAGGGTGTTGAGGGGCTTTGCTCCGAACAGGACAGGGATGGGAGATAATATTCAGGAATGAGAACGGGGATGGGGACGATGTTTTTTCCTGAGTTAGATAAAGGAGAAGCATCCCCACCATGCCTCCATCCCTATACAAATGTTATACACACATACATACATATATATATGTTATGTATATATGTGTTAGTAAGTTTAAACCCAAACACTACTCGTTATTTAATGGTGTTGACTCCTATAATCCATTTAAATTAATAATTTATTTAACATGATTATGACATTTTTAAATATGGTTACTGGGTTTTTTTTTTAATAGAAACAAGTGGAAATTTACTTATTAATTTTGACATTCATATCATTTGTATTCGATTAATTACATAAACAAGTGAAGTCTACATTATAAAATCTAACTGATAATTAATTTAAAAAAGGGGATTGTTGATAGGGCTCATTGTTGATATATATAAAATACAAAAAGAAAAAAAAAAAAACTAAATAAATGAACTCCCCCCTCCCAGACGACATCTCTATGTCCTTTTGTGGCCTCAAATAGTGAAAGAATTTAAACCGGTACCGAGACTAGATGGTTTCCTACCACTTCATTGCCCTTCACAAGATCTTATATGTCCATTTTCATCTCTACGGTCTTTTTTCATTTTAAAGGATGGTCCTTCAACTTTACTTGTAAAGGCTAGAAGACATCCCCAAAGTATATATTCTTAGCAACAAAGAAATGAATATATCTTTATAGCACAAGAAATAATTTTAAATTAGCCCTTCAATTTGTATGCTAGATACGCTTAAAACAAATTGAGCATCTAGTTTCTCTTCTATCCCCTAATGACTATTTTTTCGGATAATAACCGTAAATAAAGATCCTCAATACAAAATCAAGAAATAAAGATATTTATTCTCTGAGTATATATGAAATATCGATATTTTCCAAATAATATTTATAAAGTAGTAGTATCCGATTTTTTCCTTCACCATTTTTTCTGAATATCTGGATATGCAATAGTGTTTTCATGTATATATCCGCTAAATATCTATATGCATATACAAAAAAAGACCAAAAAAAAAAAAAACTTTTATACGATTTGGATATTGTGGTGTTCTATATAAACAAAAACAGCAACAATAACACATTTACACAATTTCAGTACTAGTATAAAACGTAAATTTGCATATTATAATATCTACAGAGTTTATGTAATATTGAATTTTGGAATACTGAATTTTGGAGTTAAATATTTGTCCTCTAGCTAAGAGAATAGCAAGTTACAAATTCTGTCTTAGTAGGGCACGTATTTTTATTACCATGAAATTCATAAATGTAGTAGTTAATGGTGGGGGTTACCATTGTCCTTTTTATAGTGACGAATTTTGTATGTGTTTCTAAGAAAAGAAAAGGAATTTGGAAAGATTTTTCGGGGTATCAAAGAGGCATGGAAACACACAAAAAAATTCTTGAATGGAAATTAAAAAGAGAAATAACACCAGGTTCTTCAGAAATGGTAAAATCTTTGGCACAAGAAAAAAGAGTTGATCCGCATCGTCTTGACTTGGTTTTTATTTCTAAGAATGTATGGACTTAACCATGTACCTTGTATGTTTGTATTATCATGTAAAGATTAAGAGATTGAAAAAATATCATAATTAATATGTTATTCCTTCAATATTATTTATTTCTATATTATATACCACTTTTATCTTTATTGAAATGCATATATTATTCATTATATATGATTATATTAACAAAAAAAATGTATATATTTAAATATCATTTAGTCATTTTGTATTTCTAGCTATTTCACTTGAAATTTTTTATTTTTATACAAAATGTCACTTTTTGAATTCTTGCCGACATCAACATCGATACTGATATTATTTCTGTCGACTTTTTCTTAGTTTTGAAATTTCCATGGACAGCAATATTTTAATCATTGTTATCTTTATATATATGGTCAATAGTGTACATGGTTTAACTATATATATAAATACATATGAGAGTTTCTTAATTATTGTTTAGCTAATCGACAAATCAAACGCTTAATAGTACGAGTCTAGAACAATAATACAATACTTTAGTTCGAGCAAAGCCAGCTAGAACACATATGCACCATCCAAAAGAGATGTCTTGAAACTTTAGTCTCATACTAGAAGAACTATAATATTTTCTAAGTTGAAAAAAATAAGTTATAAATCTGGACAAAATCTCTACACGTGCAAGCTATTAGGCTCTGGATGTACTTGCAAGACCACGATTATGATTTACATCTTTTGGTTTGATGAGTTGAAGAGGTAATCAAGATGTGTGCTTTAATAATATTAGAATATGTCCAATCTCATATATATATATATATATATATATATATGTATGTATGTATTTAAGTACCTAAATAATACAACTATTATATTATTGTTCCAAACATACAAACCTGATTTCAATTCAAATATAACCCGTCTTCCAAACAAAAACAAAAAAACAAAAACAGAACAGAGAAAACAAAACCAAAAAGAAAAATCAAAATCAAAATCAAAAACAAAAGAGAGAGAGAGAGAGAGAGAGAAGAAATATAGCTGATCGAGACCAACAAAATATTTTCGAGAGAAAAAAAAAAGGTCTCGTGGTTTCTAGGAAACGACTTTGAAATTAAAAAAAAAAAAACCAAAAAAAAAAAAAAACCAACCAGAAAAAACCAAAAAATAATAAAAAAAACTTTGGTGTCTATGAAACATCTTCGACTTCACTAGGCAACAAGGGCTAAGCTAGAGCGTTTCTATGTTACCCTCTCAACTAGGCCTGGCAATTCGTGTTCGCGGGCCGTATTCGGGCCAACCCGTTTTCGGCCCGTTTAGTTTCGTGTTAAACGTGTCGACCCAATTTTGACTCAATTATTAAACGTGCGGTCTAAGCCCATTTATTACGTGTCGTTCTCGTGTCGTGTCACCGTGTCGTGCCCGAAATTGCCAGCCCTAGCCTATACTTGTTATAAAAGAGGTTTAGAATAGTTTGAAAATTCTAACATAAAGGTGTTAAACGTGTTAATCGTGTTAACCCGTTCCGGCCCGTTTATTTTCGTGTTAAACGTGTCGACCCAATTTCGACCCAATTATTAAACGTGCAGTCTAAACCCATTTATTACGTGTCGTTCTCGTATCGTGTCACCGTGTCGTGCCCGAAATTGCCGGCCCTACTCTCAACGAGTACTTGAAGCCTTACTAATTTGTCATATTATAATCATTCTCTTCAAAAACTGTTTAACATTGGGTTCTAATTATTATGTGAATATCCTATGTGACTTAATCAAAATTGATTTTTGCCATTATTAATATTATAACACAAGTATTTTGAGAATTTCAAAATTGAATTTTAGATTAAATTAAAATGACAAAATTAACCTGAATTAGGTATTTACAGTTCAATCAGTGTTTTGGATAAAAAAGATAATTGTGTAACAAATTAATATCTCGAAAATTGATTTAAGAGACATTTTAAAGTTCGCAAATTAGGATTGGACCTATATTTAAGGACAAAAATATAATTAAACCCGTAATTTACTAGTACCGGCTTTCATATACACATGTACGACAACACATATATTTCTCTAATTTAGGCCAATAGAATAGAATTAGTTAATTGGTCACAAGATTGATTAGTTTCAAGAGAACTACGGACAGGTCACAAACAGTGCACCATTTCACTTTGCTTAGCTGCCCTTGCGGATATTTCGAAGGTTTCATCTGAAAGCAATTTGAAAGAAATTTATATATATATATATATATATATATATAGAAATTAAAAAAAAAAAAAAAAAAAAAAAAGTTTGCATCTCAAAGTAATTGACTGATCAGCGACCACAAAAAGTGCACACATAATTCAGTCTCGGTACCGTAGAGACGAAGAAGCTCAATTGTATAATTTAAAATAGTCGGGATGACGATGTTATCTAAAAAATTCTCTCACAATATCCGATCATATCTTGTAGCATCTGATTTTAAGTCCTAATATTTCTGGGTGAGGGCTAACCATTTTTGATTTTGTCCATAATTTTGGCTTTTGTATTTGGCGGTCAATTCTGCCTCGCATGAGGGGATATGATGAGAGTTTAGTAGGTAGATCATGAGATTCTAAAGTTGAGTATGCGAAAATTATTAAAAGATAGGAAAATTCACCACATTTTAAAACATGAATTTTATTACCTTTTTTTTCTCTCTCTCTCTCTTTTTTTTTTTTTTTTAAATGCGTGTAGTCTTATTTAAATTCAGCTTAGTAACAAATTAACTCGTAATAGGTGATCACTAAACTATTGATCAAAATAATAAATTATATCATAACCGGCAAAGAAAATGTTAATTCCGGTTTCTTTTCTTAAATATTTATTGGGAGCTTTTGTTGTAAGGAACTCGTATAGCTTTTCTTTTGAAAAGGGTGAAATATACCGAAAGTTAGTCAGCATTTCTAAATATTGGATTATAATATTAGAACCACATGATAAATATACAAGCAAGACCGTGTACAAATTTCAGAATATTATTACATATATTCAAGCAATATAGAGTATTTATTTATTAAAAAAATATTGCCAAAAAAATGTTCATGATAACAACATGTTGCCTTCAAAAAAAAAAAGGTATATAGTAGAATTACACAAAATTTCATACCAATTTGTCGTTCATATTTTTCTTTTGCACATTCATAGTTTTTTAGCGGAATCAATTAATGTGTCCCCTTTTTCCTGTCTTTTTTTATGTCACTCTAGTAATATCCTGACACATCAATGAAAAATACATATTTAATAAAAAAATCATGTTAATTAAAAATTGTCATAATTTTATTGAAGAGACATGATTATGGTAAAAAAAAAAAAAAAAAAGGGACATATGAACTAAATTAGCAATCCAGGTATTTATATTATGCCCTTCCAAAAAAAAAAAATTTATGGTATAGGATTTGAATTTTTAAACTCTAAATCATAGAATGAGATTAGTCCTGTAACCACCCTTTGACTCCTATTCAGGCAAACGATTGTGACTATATATAGATAGATATATATATATATATAAATAATTTAATAAAATAACCAATCGCATTGATATGCATACCTACTCTCTGAAGCATACTAACAGAAAGAAAAGGCACCCGCATTTTTAGGGAATTAAAAAAATAAATAATAAAAATAAAAACTGAATGAGATCGACATATACTTCCAATAGAATGAGTTGATAGCAAAACTACAAATGATTCTTATGTGTCAACTTTTGGATCTTTCGCTTTGTATATAAATGTATATAAACCGCACGTACATGTCAATATTGTCACACAGTTACATTTCTAGAGAGAGAAAGACTAAGTGAGAGAGAGAGATTAAGAGAGTTGGAGTTTTTGGGTTCAATTCCCAATGGCTCTGAATGTTCTTCTTCTTCGTCTTTTTCTTCTAACAACTTTTACGAGCTTCTTCGTCCGAGGACAATCAGATGATTATAATCACAGAACCAGTGCAGAGCAAGAAGCAGACCTGGTTGTCGGGTTGCCAGGGCAGCCTACGGTGAATTTCAAGCACTATGCAGGCTATGTCACGGTCAACCAAACTCACGGAAGAGCGCTGTTCTATTGGTTCTTTGAAGCCATTAACAACCCCCAACACAAACCTCTCGTCCTCTGGCTTAATGGAGGTACGTCCGTTTGCTGAAGCGTAGCTTTTTGAATTTTCAGCACTTTGTTAATTATTCTTTTGCTAAAATTATTTTTTTCATTGCCCGATTCCGGAATCGGGTTATGATAATAGTTAATTTAGGTTATCACCTTGCTATAGAATTACAACCCAAAATTAACAACAAAAGATTAAAAAAAAAAAAAGAATAATTAAACAAATTCCTCCTTAATTAATTGTGCTCAATAATTGACGTACAATAATGCAAGTTCGTCATCATATATATGCTTTTCTGACCAATGTAATTAATGAAAAGAAAAGTAGTTCGGTCGTTAAAATAAGTAGGTAATTTAGTAGTGAATAATATCAATTGCTAATAGCATTAAGAAAAGTCGTTGCATATGATCTTAAGATCTTCTTGGAACCTTTCCTTTGGAGAACACGATACGGATACTTATAACCAATATGTGGTTGTTATAACTCCCTTATCCTTGTATAAGTTGCACAAGTCAAACTTCCTTATCATGATCTTCGGGAGTCCTTTTTATTTTTTATTTTTCCTCTTTTTTATTTTTTATTTTCTAGGATATTCATGATGAACGTACTTGAAAGCATATGCACTCCTCTTACTTTAGATTGTTTGAACTTCTTTTTTAACGGAAAAAAAAAAAATCGTTTTTTTTTTTAACTTTTTAATATCACAATTCCTATTGTTTAGCCTAATCCCTCCTTTATAAGAGATCAGACGTGATAATTTTAAAACTCAAATGATTCGTTTTCATGGGAATTATAAGAATTTCACCAACTTTTTCTTCATTTTCTTGAGAATCGCCGGCTTAAAAAAAAAAAAAAAAGCTTAAAAGGTTCATATTAGGGGGTGTTTGGTGTGTAAGTTTGAGTTAAGATTTGTAAGTTTAAATAGTAAAATTTTTTGAATTTTTTTTGAATTTTCAGAAAAGACAAACAACTTTTTAGGGAAAAAGATAAAAAATATGATGAAAAAAGTACAGTTTAGTTTAAACTAAACTTTTTGCCAAACAAGGCCTTAATAATGTAGAAAATATTAAAAGGAATCTGCCGGCCATCTTTTTTTTTTTTTTTTCCTTTTGTGCTCTCGTTTTTTTCCCTCTTAGAATTATTTTCCTCTTACTTTATTGGGATTTATAGCTAAATAGCATTTTTTTAAAAGAAAATTTTTAACAAACGACTGAAGTTTTTAAAAATTAATTAAAATACCCATTTTTTTAAATGGTTAATCAATTGTCTTAAATGGTCAATTATCTTAATCAATTGTATCTTAATTTTAAACTTATTGAAATAAATATACAATATGTGTATTACATTCTCAACATTATATCTTTGAATTTATTCCTTCTCTTCATCAATTGAATTTGACATCAATCACTTAACTATGAATTTGCACTTTTCTTTCGGAAAAACCCTGTAACTTAAAACCCTAAAACTATTTGTTACAGCGCAAAATAAAAAAAAATAAATAAATAAAAAAGAAAGTAGAATAAAAATAAGAATTTCTTTGTTAACGTATAGATATTGCTTGATATCTAGTGGTTACGTGTTAATGATAAAGTTCAAAGAGGGAAATCACTAATTAAGTAGTCAAAATACTATAAATTTAACATAAAATGTAAAAATTCAAAATACAATATTAAAAGCATTAAAATACATAAAACACTTTGTTATAAACTCAAAACACGAAGTAGAAAATAAGAAATAAGCTTTTCATTAAATAAATGAAAAAGATAGGGAAAAAATTTTACTATAGCATGGATGTCCTCACTGAAAAGGTATTCCTCTGGATAATAAAAGCATGGATGTCCTCACACTAGAACAACACTACAAAGCACAAACGTATTTATTACCTGCCTATTTATCTGTGTGGAGCCCTCACCCTTATTTAAGCCCAAACAAATTTGCTCACAACCCGTAGGATCATGTGTGTTATTATTTATGTGAGTACCGAAAACATATTACAGACTAGTAATATTTTACTAATATTTTCATGAAAAGATATGATAAAGTATAACTCTTTTTTATATGCATGCAAGTGACAAAGAACAATTTGTTACTTAAAATGAAGTGCAATTTTTTTTTAATGGCTGTGAGACCTATAATTTTTACTTGTTACAAGTTTCGAATACGAAAAGTCAAATACAAATTAATCTCCCCCTTTCAAACTAGCTCATAGCCCCATAGGGATAAAATATGTGCAATTTCTACAAATAGGCGTACTAACATTCGCAACTAATAATAGTAGGAAATCACTTGGCACATATGTGTTTCAGTTTACCTCCCATATATTTTAAAACATGACAACTATACCCCCTGAACTGTTACATTGTTACTTAAAAAAAGATTTCTCCTATATTCCATAAGAAATTATACTAGGGATATCAATAATCACATCAATTATAATTAAGAAACTGTCTTAATTATTTGAGGGTTTATTTTAAATATTTTAAAATTGGTGGCGTAAATTAAGACACGCAAGGTCATAGTTCAGGGAGAATGTTTGTAGAGGAGGATTGTTTGTAATAATAGTCCAAAGAGTAGTGATTTAAGTTTGGGGAATTATTATATTGTGACAATTTGGATCCTAAACCTTTTGTTTTAATTGGTAGATTAGTTCCTAAAATGTTTGTCAATAATTTTGTCTTCAACCTTAAAAATTGACGTTCAAATTTGATAATTATATCGTCTATCACTTAATAACTTGAGATTTTATTGAATTAGTTGTATTTATGGGAGAAACCAACTTTAGAGGTCGACTCTGATCGTATTATAATTCAAAATGTTATAATTCAAAAAAAAAAAAAAAAAAAAACTTTTTTCTGACTTCACCATTGATCGTATTATAATTCAAAATGTTATCTGAGTACCCACAACGGAGTTATAATCATGTGCCTCTCTCTCCCTCCAACGACGTACCTAAGAGGCTCTAAATTGTCGCGCCAAAAAGTTTTAATCAACTAGTGCTACTATCTACCGAAATTAAACCTTGTGCAAGCATGATATGATCATACATACATACATACATATATATATATATATATAGCTTTATGATTTGTATAAAAGAATCTCCATTTATTAATATTCTAATTTTCAGGTCCTGGTTGTTCATCAATTGGATTTGGAGCAGCAGAAGAACTAGGTCCTTTCTTTCCTCAAAAAGGCAACAAACCTAGGCTAAAGCTCAACCCTTATTCATGGAACAATGGTATTTCAAACATCCTTTCAAACAGATATTCTATACCTATTTCTTTTCACCACTCTCTTTTCATTTTATTTTTTGGTCTCATCTCATTTCAAAGAACCTTTATAAATTACCTTTTTTTTTTTCTTTTCAGCTGCCAATTTATTGTTTGTGGAATCACCCATTGGAGTTGGGTTTTCTTACACCAACACCAGCAGTGATATTAAGGATCTTGGCGATAAAATTACTGGTACTTCTGCTACTTTAATTGTGATACAATTTTTAGTTGGATGTTTGTGTGCAACTGCTGATTTCTATCACTATTGTTTAGTTAAAAAAGACATTGTGATACCAATCCTATGTTTTTATTCTTATTTTTATTTGTATGGTACATTCTATTAAATTATCATGTTGTTTTATACAGTATAACACGTATGAACGTATAATATTTTTCTCTTATGTTTTGCTATGTTTATAGCCCAGGACTCGTACACTTTCCTAATCAATTGGTTTAGAAGATTTCCACAGTATAAGTCTCATAAGTTCTACATTGCTGGAGAAAGCTACGCAGGTACACAGATTAGAATTATTATATAATTGGAGCTTATAATTTTTATTTTTTTTTGTGTCATGCCTTTTCTTTTTCTTTTTTCTTTTTATTTACCCCTTTTTTCTTTGACAATATGAATTATGAAATTTCATCCTTAAACGTTTCGACTAAATTGTTGTATATTGTATAGTACCATTCATAAGATTAGACTTAATAAGTTCTTGAAATATATAGAAAAATCATCATTAAGAATTAGATATGATGTTACTCGATTTCTTTTGCATCCTTCTTTATCTTCAGTAACTGATTTCAATTTGTACGACACTTCCTCAGGGCATTATGTTCCACAACTTGCTGAGGTCATTTTTGACAAAAACAAGCGAGTGGAAAAGAGAAATTACATAAATCTCAAAGGCTTCATGGTAATGTTAACTTCATTAATCCTACTTTTGCATTTTCATGCATTTGTATCTTGTATCAATGTTATTAGCAACAAATATGAAATGAAACCCTGTTTGTCCCTTGAAAAATTCTACATTAAGGGACAACAAATACACTCTTGAGGGCACAATCTGAATCGATGGTTTCTATGGCATTCATGTAAGACACATATGAATACACGATCTGTATCACATGCACTTGGAACACTCACAAGTGCACAAAGAATTTCTCTATAATACATTATTGACACGAAATTTTTACTTACGAATACTTCAATTGTCTCTTAAAATTATACTTACATTTCTACACGTATTGGTACCCCCTTATGATATTCACAAAATAAGATTGTAGGCAGTGGTGGAGCTGCCTTGGGCCTAGTGGGCGCAGCCACTCCCCTTGGCCTAAGGGCTCCTTTCAACTTTGGCCCCAAAATTCAAAAGTTTTGCAAATTTTTTTTTTTCTTATTCAGCCCGGCCCCTCTTTACAAAATTTGCATAATGTATTTTTAAAAATTTACAATGATAACATAATTTTTTTTTTTTTTCAAGTTTCATATTTTAGATGAGCAAATGAATAACAAATAACTTTATATTACTATATAAATCAACAATTTCTTGAGTTCTAACCTTTAAAAGTTGAACCAAACTCTTTTATAAACAATTTTTTTTAAAATCAAAGATACAATCAGATAAAGGAAAATTAAAATTTTTGCATTGTAATTTTTATTTATTTGGCACCCCCACTAAAAATAATTCCCAGCTCTGCCACTGGTTGTAGGTTGGGAACGCACTATTAGATGATGAAACAGATCAGAAGGGAATGATTGATTATGCATGGGACCACGCAGTGATTTCGGATAAGTTGTATGACGGAATTAAGAACAAATGCAATTTCAGTGATCCAAAGCCAACAAAGGACTGTAATAAGCTGCTTAACCAGTATTTTGATGTGTACAAGATCATTAACATGTATAGCTTGTATACTCCCGATTGTGTCGACGATGGCAATACCAGCATCGCAAGGCAGCGACTCCCAGTTTTCCAAAGCTTTCACACTCCAACCAATTTGTTTCACAAATATGTAAGTTCATTCTCATCATTAAATCGGAAAAGAAACGAATGCATGCGATATGTTTTGACAAGAACGATGTTCGGGGGCATCATGTGTAACTTCACATATTTGGAATGCATCTTCTATTATCAATATGTGATGTTAGACACCAATGGCATCCCCAAACATTGTTTGTTTATAATTACTTGGACACTAAAAAAAAAAGGGTATCACGATTAATTTCAAGAAAATCCTTAACGTAACGAAAAGGCTAGTTGGAATGCGATACAAAATAATGAAGTCTATCATTCGGGTCCATACTTACCTCACAGCTTGACCCAATTCGAGTAGGAATGTTTATGAGTGTTTTTAATATGCTAATTCATATCTCTACTCAACCCAATTGTAAGAGTACGAAATCATAAGAGAAACCAATCATTTCGTGAATTTATTCTAATCATATATGTGATTGGACGAAATCACCACCACATGATCTTGGTGATTACTACGTAAGATTGATAGTATTTTTCTTATATTTTCTAATATGTTTGTTAAATAGAGAAAATGTGTCCCTTAAGAAAATGAGTGAGAATGAAAATTGAAAATTTGGTATGAAACAGCACCAGCAAGGGTGGCACAAGAGACTAGCAGGATACGACCCATGTGCATCAGATTACACCGAGACTTATTTTAATAGGCCTGATGTTCAAGCTGCATTGCATGCCAATGTCACCAAAATTCCCTATCCTTGGACCCACTGCAGGTAATACTTTATTACTAATTTATAGTAATATATATATATATATATATATATATATATTCACTCAAATTCCCTTAAGTATTACGATCCCCAATTTTATAACATACAAATAGTGCTTATTGCTTAAGCTTATGCTTAATTGATTCTAAGCAAAGCATGTCTCACCTTTTTTTTTTTTTTTTTGGTATATAAAAAGTGAAAATATCACCTTCTGGAAAGATGCACCGGCATCAATTCTCCCTATATTTAGAAAGCTTATAGCTGGAGGACTCCGCATTTGGGTTTACAGGTATACTATTGATGTTCTCATCTCTAAGCAACTAATAAACTATCTTGGCCTTTTTATATATAGTTGTATAGCACGCCTGAATTGACAGAAGGGGAAAAAAATGAAAGAAAAAATCTCATGATTTTGATTGGGTTATCAAGTGACAACTAATAAAGTTAGATGAAAGAGTCATCGACCATTTTAAATATATGTATATAATACATTATTAAAGACATAGATATATTTGCTTCGTCTCTTTACATTATAGACTCATATTATTAATTAATATTTCTATCTGTTGAATTTGATTGAAATTATATTAAAATAATATATATATATATATATATATGCAGATTTTAGATCCTGTTTATTTCAAGTCAAACCATAAAAATCTGCTATAATAATTTTTTGATATTTCTACTATAATTATTTGCTTTGTGAAGTTTTAATATATATATATATATATATATATGTATGTATATTTATATATGACAGCGGAGATACTGACGGGAGAATTCCAGTAACGTCTACTAGATACACATTGAAAAAGCTTGGATTAGAAATAACTCAAGACTGGACACCTTGGTACAACAATAAACAGGTGATTACTTGATTTCTACTTCTCTTTTTATTTTATTTTTTAATTTATAATGTCGTTTTTTGTATTTGTCAATAAAACTTCCTTTTTACCAATTCTTTAATTTCATTTACTATTTTAATTGAAAGAATAAAATAAGCTTCAAACTTTTTTTTTTTTTTCAATTTATTTTCTAGGTTGGAGGTTGGACGGTTGAGTACAAAGGGCTAGTTTTTGTGACCATAAGAGGAGCTGGTCATGAAGTTCCTCAATTTGCACCAAGGCAAGCTCTTTCCCTGATTGAGCACTTCTTGGCTAAAAGGAAATTGCCAACTAAACCATTTTAACCTTCCTGTTCACTGCTCTTTCTTTCTTTTTCTTTTTCTTTTTTAATTTTCTCTTGTGCAAAATAAATAGCTTAATTAAACGATTCTTGAACGGAATTAAATGAAACTAAAGTATTTTCTTTTTCCAAACTCGTTCCCATTGCAGATATAGATTGAAACCAGGTAAATATGACCGTTTAGCCAATCTTAATAGTTGAATTTTCAAGCAATTTGTCACCATAAAGAGAGATTAATTGGAGATTATTCTGAATTTATGACATCAATATTCAAATGTAATTCCAGATTCAATGATAAAGCATATACACGCACACACACACACACACATACATGTATACCAGACTCAATTGATATTTGATCATTTTCTCAGCTTCCTTGCAATAAAACGAGTACTCGTATCTTATGTTGAGAGAGAGAGAGAGAGATAGAGAGAGAGGAGCAGGTAACAAAAATGTTCATCTAATCAATGTGCTCGGAAAACAATAGCTTAAACCTATTTTCCGCAATGGAACCTAATCTAGATTACAACTAAATCACACAATAACCCTTCTTAATGTTTCAACAAACAGCTCAAGAGATTGGCACAACCAATAGGTGGAAACAATCTAAGAATGCAGGAGTCTAACATCTAAAAATCAGTTAGCTGTCAAAAAAGCCAGGACCTGCCCTTGAAAGGAGCTCCTTTCCGGCATCCTTTCCCATCTCGACCATATCATCGTAGGCATATGGCCCTTTTTCTCGATGTCTCAAGCACTAAAAAGATTAAGGGAAGAAAACCAAATTAGTATAAAAATATTTAGGAAAAAAGAATGGAGCCGATTGCATGATATTTAACTACGAAGGAAACTGTGAAAAAAGATTTCTTTCTTGGTAAAAAGATTTCGTACCTCGGGTCCCATCCGGAGAAGCTACTAACCCTTTGAATATGCAATTACCATCCTCATCTTTGGAAGCATATCCGGCTATCGGAGTGCGGCAAGATCCATCCAATGTCAAAAGAAAGGCCCTCTCGCATGCTACTGCTAATCTTGTTTCCTCGTGATTCAATGAAGCTATGTAATTAGCCTGCAAGCAAAAGCCAGCCAATCATTGAAGAGAAGATAAGTTTCTAGGTAAAAACGAGTTTTTGCAGACATCTAATAAATTGTTCGAGCAAGAAATCAAAATCCTTCTGTTGAGCTGGAGAAAAAAAATTTATCACCAGAAGACTGCTAAACAACATTCCAATTATCCAAATCCTTTCCTACATGAGGATCTTTTAGGATATTGGCTCTTCAAAGTTGAAATCAACAATAAATCATGACATTGCAGCACTAAATCATGGCAAGCACATCAGAGACGTATGTTTTCAGAAGAAACTATGCCCATGCGTACATATGTCCACAACAAGAAGAAGAAAAAAATAAAATAAAATAAAATAAAAAACTGATTCGTCGATTTCTAACATTCGATATACCCAATGAGTCTGATAAAGATTTGAATTTCAAAGATCCTCTATAGAGAAATGGCTGGTTATCATCATTTTCCAGATGTTTTACTAATTACAAATTAAAAAAGCATAACCTAGGGGTATCAGTTAGATATATACAGAATGTCCTCGGTAATATGGACTGCTACTAACCTTGGCATCAAGTGCATTTTTTGTACTAGCAAGCCCATGCATGCTAGTACTAACAGGTCATATGTAGTTTGTTCGAGAGATGTATGAAACTCTTATATAGAAGCCTAATTAGTTCACAACGTCTTTTTAGACTAATATCCATATCTTCCCAACAATAAGTGATAATAAATCATATAATGCATCTCCTTTCATTACGGTTTATTATACATCATAGAGCATATAGTAATAATTCATTTGGGAACTCCAGGATGGAAAAAAGACCCACCATTTTGTCGTCATCACTCCGACATGCAATTCCAATTGCACCTTGTGCAACAGCAGGAAGCATATCATCTATTGAGAGAATTGAAGTCACATTCTCTGTCATGTTTAAGCGTTTGAGTCCAGCCAATGCCAATAAGGTAGCTTGGACTACCCCCTCATTAAGTTTTCTCAAACGTGTCTGGACATTGCCCCGAAAATTTTCTTCCACCTGCAAATGAAATGAACAAAAGTGTATATAATACAAAAGATAAGGCATCACCTTATTGAAAAAGGAAACAGAGATGAAAAAGCAACTTAAAACAGTAGGCGTGATACCATTTATTTTTTAATCTACAAAGAAGATATTAAACAACAACCTCCGCAAACAGTAATTAACAAAACAAAAACAAAATTTCCTGCTGAGAAATATCAGCGCATATTGTCATGGGATTAGCATCCACTGTGTTTAATCTATTCCATGCCATGAGCCCATGAACCATCAAATTTAACCTTTTGAATTGAACGAAACCAAAAATAAAATATTCTAAAAGGAATTTATGGAAATAAATCAATCTTATTAACGCCAACACAAACATGAAAATCACCGATAGCTTAAGCCGGTCAGCCATCATCAACCCCCTTCTACCATCAAATCAAATACAAATACAGACAAAAAAGACAACTAAAAAAGGATCGAAAAGAAATCAACTGCCTCTCTCTTTTACCTAATTGAAATATTGAAAGATAAAATGAATCTTTAGCTGATCAAGTGGCAAGGAAATTAAATTGTTAACTTGGACCATTTTGAATATGCTTATATCTACTTATGAATATCCATATACCAAAAAAGAAAGAAATCATTCACTTCTTATCAAAAATATTTCTCAAGCTAGATATTTTATGGTCACGTTTGCTAGCAATTTTAAACATGAGATCAACTTTCATGAGTCCAACTTCTAAAGACAAGCCCCCATTTTCTTCAGTTTTCAGGTAAATATGGAATGAACTACGCTATCACCACACTTGAACTGTTTCAGAAGTCCATAACCAAAATGTCCAAAGCAACGATTCAATTATCTATTTTTCCTTGCAAAAAATGAAACATCTTTGTAGCATGCTACTGGATATAGTTTCTTACCTTGAGTGATGGGTATCTATGGAGTATTTGTGACTTCCTTCTGAGTGAAGCGGTACCAACAACACTCCCAGCCGGGAGCTCTTCCAGCGAAGCTGCACTTAAGGATATAAATGCATCACGAACATCCTCACGAGGAAGGTTGCATGGTAGAATAGTCTTCTCTGGCAAGTAGGTCGGGACATCTTTCATTGAGTGGACAGCGATATCAATATCGCTATTCAAAAGTGCCTCATCTATTTCTTTAGTAAATAATCCCTTTCCGCCTATGTCCGCAAGGGGCTGACTAAGTATTTTATCACCTGTTGTCTTTATTATTACTATCTCAATAGCTCCCTCTTCGGCCAGTTCTGTGTGCGATGCCATCAGCTTATCTCTAGTCTCGTAAGCTTGGGCAAGTGCTAGTGGACTATCCTATATTTAGAAATAATATTAGTAATTCACCAAAAATTAAAAATAAAATAAAATAAACAAGAACCAAAATTCAGAACTGAAAATAAAGGATAATGTCTCAATCTAATGGTTCTAATATCAGTGTAGAGAAATGGTTCCACTAACTATTTCAGTCACATTTATTTACTTCTACCAAAAAAACTTAAAAGGGTCTTCACTCTTTACATAATGCAAGACAGCTATCACTTTGGCACAATAAAGTACATGTAAAAGCATCAAATTTACAGCATCCACAGTAAATATCAACCTCACAGCAGATCAATGCTTATTTTTATAGGAAAAAAGAAATTGTGGAAAAAGTACTTGAGTAAAATAAACAAATTTAACTCATTTGATCAATAAACTCATTCACATATACCCACAGAATGATATCATTTTTAAAACATCAAGATCCAAAAGAGAAAAGGCAAAGAACTGAACATCAACTGTCTATGATTTACTAACGGTTAAATTCCAATCACCCGGAAAAAAAAAAAAAAATCCAAATGCAGTATATAAGAGCAAGAAATCAAAACAAAAGCTAAAGTGGACTGAGTGAGCAATTCTTTTAATGGGGAAGAAACAAAATTTGCTTACTTGACAATTAACAAAAATGTCATGAAGATAAGGATTTCGGCAAAATGGGAAAATCCCATATCAATTCGAAAACAACAATGTCAAAAGAACTACCCAATTGAGAAAATTTTAAGATACATTGGCAAGTAAAAGCTAAATAAAAGAAATCGGTGCAATAAAAAAGGAAGGGAAAAAAAAAAAAAAAAAAAACAAGTTAGCACCTTCCTCTAGTGCCAATTCTGATTAAAGCGACTCTAGTCTTCTGGGTCTGCTGTTCAACTGCGACTGAGGCTCTTGTGACTCCAATCCCGTGATGTCTGCGACAAGTCGTTTTGAGACTTGGCAGAGAGAAGCCAAGAACTGAGACTGACCCAGAACTGGACAAGTTGACCGGAAAAGAAGGCCGTGCCATTACGCAGCCCTGGTTTGTGAGCGTCGCGGAAGAAAGGAGGACATCCATTTCCCACTCTTTGGTAGAGAGAGAAAAAAGAGGAGAGAGAGAGAGAAGAGGAAGGAGATGGAGAAGGGGATAGTTTGGGGGTTTGAAGGAAATCTGTCTTAACGAACGAAGTTCGGGTGCGTTTGCTGGATAGTGGATAGATAGGATTGCAGGGTATGGGACCTATCTTGTACGGTTCTTATCCTACGGTTCCTGTTTTCACTAGGCCTTGGGCTGGAGTTTGGGCCAACTTTGTCTCAGAAGCCCACTTAGGTCATATTACAATTTTTTTCCGAACTTCCTTGCGTTTGGTTCTAGAAATAAAAATTTAAATTGTAATTTATTAACTTTTTTTTAAACTAATTATAAATTTTATTAATTTTTTAAAAAAAGATAAAAAAAATACAGTTTAATTAGAATTAAATTGTTATATCAAACGAAGCCGAAACTTTTTCTCAACATATGCTTGTAACGAGCGTTATGTTCATTTTTTCATCAAAAATTTAATTGAGGGGAAAATTTCACAAACTTTTACAAAGTTTAGGGAAAAAGAATATTACAAATTAAAATTTGAGTAATATTTTATGACAAGGTCTATAATTCTGGTGAAAAAGTGTAATTTATCCAAATATCAATAATAATAGTCTAGGCATAAAAAGAATGATAAGCACGCCAACTTCAATCATAATTTTGAATACCAACATATTAGATATATTAATTATTATTCTTTTAATTTTAAGTCTTTAAAACTAAAACATTATATGATTGTACTTACTAATAAAAAAATGATAATTTATCATTATGTGAGTTAATATTTAAAAAAATTAGGATTATAATTGATGTTCAAACATTACTGTTTTAAAAATTTAACATTGTTGAGGATTTTTTTTTTTTTTTTTTCTTAAGGAAAAACATAATGTAAATGTTATAGTAATGAACGTGCTTAGGACTTTGGACCAAGTTAAATGCTTATTAAATTTACGGCATGTTGGACAATATTTATTTTTTTTTTTAAGAGACCAATATTTTTGGTTTGAATAACTTATTAAATGACAAATTATCTTTATTAAATCGAGTTCAGATCTGTTATATTATTTTTTAATCATAATAGATGTCTTTCCAACATTTATTTTTACAACTCAAGAACTTACTTAAGTATTTTCAGTATTAGTTTTTTTTTATGCAATTAAATTCTTAAATCCAGATCATATGACATAACAGTTTTAGGAGGACAATCAATGAGACAAGAAATTTGAGACTATAGATCTCGAATCTGAAAACCCTAATGATCCTCACTCTTCCTATTCTTTCTCTCACATCTTCCTCTTATCTCGAATATCCATTCTCTATCTTCTCTCTTCCTCTCTCTCAATCTCTCTTTTTCTTTAATTTAAAACTATTTTTTACTATTTATAGCTTAAATTGTCCACAATAAACTCAAACTTTGAAAGTCCATAACTTTGTTAATTCAAGTCCAAATACGATTTTATTTTAAACTGTATAGGATTTCGAAAGAAACAAAACAATATCTATATTAATAATCTTTTTCTGAACTTATTTTAAATTTTTACACTTTTTTAGTGCAAACAATTTTCCCCCCAAACGTACATTTCCAAAATTACATCTCATTTTCAATCCAAAATACATCTCCAAAACCTCCTCCAAACATTCCCTTGGACAAATAAAAATAACTTCAACTCAAAACTTATTTTGTCTTTTTATTCAACTCAAAACTACTTTTTACCATTCATATATTCAATTGTCTATAATAAACTCAAATTTCAAAAGTTCATAATTTTGTTAGTTCAAATCTAAATGCAATTTTAATTTTAAACTATATAGAATTTTGAGAGAAACAAAACAATATCTACATCAATAATCCTTTTCCGAACTTATTTTAAATTTTTACACTTTTTCAATGCAAAGAGTTTTTCCCCAAACATACATTTTCAAAATTATAGCTCATTTTAAACTAAAACACATCGGGTCCTTAGACAAATAAAAATAACTTCCATTCTCTGCTATGTTCCCTTTTAAGTTGACAAAAACAAGACGAGTTTTTTTCTTCATGAGTTCAATATACCCTTTGACACTTTGTTTATCTGATCAATTATTACATGATATGAAAAAAAAAAATAATACATATATAAGTCTTTTAAGTTAAAATAAAAATAAATTATAGCTTTCAATTTTTCATAGTTGCTATTGACGATAGTTTATGCTTATAACTAATATTTTATCTCAATACACATCAATAAACAACTTATAATAAAATAAGCTTATGTTTGATACAACTATTGGAGTTGAAAATTTCTAATTAGTTTTTTTTTTTTTTTGAAAAGTCAATTCACTTTTATTGTTCATAACTTCAACTGTAACTTAAAAACTCAATAACTTTATTATTCCAAATCCAAATGAATTATCTTTTTTTAATTGTTTAGAATTTCAAGATAAATAAAACAATATCTATATTAATATTTTTGTTTCGAATAATATTTTAAGTTTTTACACTTTAACTCCAATCAAATAAATGCATAATTATAAAACTTAATTTAAAATTTTCAACTTATGTAGGCCAACTAAATTCACAGATTTAGATGCAATTTTTCCCTCATTGTTTAAGGCAGGTCCCACGATACATGAGTTCAAATTATGATGTTACATAAAATATGTCTGAATTCTCTTTCCTATTTCTGCTGACACTACAATTATTCGCTGATTTATACCACAAAATAAAATTAATTAATTAATTAATTAAAAAAACAAACAAACAAACAAACAGCAACAACAACTTCGCACAGGCCTATTATAATGATAATTCCACATGAACAGATTTCCTAATGTGCTTCTAATGATAAAATATTTTACATTATTCATATTCAGTCAAAAAAAAAAAACAAAAACAAAAACAAAAATACAAAGACCAAACAAACCATTACATTATTATTAAAGAACATTAAAATAAAAAAAAACTAATTATTGTTTAATTCCCCGAAAAGCCCCTCTCGAAGACTCTGGCAGTCAACCAAGTAAGCAAAGCCGTACGCCAGATTCTTCAAAGCAGCGTCGTGCAGCTCGGCGTTCGCGGTGGCCGTCGCGTCCGTCGAGAAGAAAACCCTAAAGCCCTTCACAAACGCGTCACGCGCCGTCGTCTCGCAGCACAGGTTCGTCATCACGCCCGACACGATCACCTCCTCCACGCGCCGCTCCCTCAGCATCTCCTCCAGGCGCGTGTCCTGGAACGCGCTGTAGGTGGCCTTTTCCACAACGACGTCGTGGTCGGGGCGGCGGTCGATGTCGAGGTCGGACATGAGCTCGGCCTCGGGTGTGCCGTCGAGGATGAGGTCGCCGCTCCACCACTCGCCGAGCATGGCGTAGTCGGCGGGGGATTTGTGGCGGTGGCGCGTGAAGAAGACGGGGATGGAGGCGCGTCGGCAGAGACTGATGGTCGAGAGGAGGTTGGGGAGGATGGGCTTGGCCATGGAGGAGAAGTGATTCTGAACATCGATGACTAAGAGTGCGGCGGATTTCGGGTCGGGGTTTCGGCGCCTGATCTCGTACTTCTTGTACGACGAGCACTTCACTGCAGAGGAAGCCATCGGAGAGACTGGATTTCGACTCCGTCCCCTCTACAAATGAAAAATCTTTTTAAGGCTCTCGGAGCTCTCTGGTTTCTTTCATGGTTTAATACTTCAATGTTGGTCTTGTAGCGAATTTACTATTTTCTCCCTGCATTTTGCTGTTTTTCTTTTGAGCAAAATGCATTTTGGTAAGATTCTATACTTCAATGTTTGAGGCAGTTTATTATGTAAATGGTATTTAAATAGTTATTTACGAGTTTAATACCCGTGCATTGCATAGAGAAGGAAAAAAATAAAACATAAAAAAATTGAGTATTATATAATAAAAACAGTTAGTTAAGATAAATATTATAATTATAATAAGTATAATTCTTTTCAAAATCTCTCCCAATAATAAAGATGTAAAATCAAAATGACAATTATACTAACAATAATAAAAACAAAAACAAAAGCAAAAAAATTAAAAAAAAAATTTATGTAGTCATACTCATTTAAAAAAAAAAAATTAAAACAAAAATAAAACAGAAAAAAAAAGAACAAAAATCTTTAGATTTAAAAGAACCGAAAAAAATTAACCCTAACAAAAAAATTATAACAAAGTAAAATATATATCCCATTTTCTTATTTTTTTACTAATTTAAAAAAAAAACCAAAAAAATAAATTTTTATTAGGTTAAAACAAAACAAACAAAAAAGACAAAAAAAAAAAAAAAAAAAAAGCATGCAGAATCCTTAAAAAAAAAAAAGGTCTTTTAAAAATAGAACAAAAGAAACAAAAAAAGACACAAAAAAAACCCAGAAAAAAAATCCAAAATAAAGATAAAAAATTTAAAGTAAAAATTTAAAAATCAAAAAATGACAAAGTGAGCAAAAACACAATACAACAATAGATCGGAATCTAATGTCAAAAATTTAGCGTCCAAAAAAAATAGCAAAAACAATATTAAGGTAAAAAACAAACTCTAAATAGGGGAAAACTGGAACCACACTGTAGGAAAAAAGAAAAGCAACTAAAAAATAAGAATAAAACCAGAATAACACTGTATCAAAGGAAAAAGCAACTACAAACAAAGGGTAAAATCATCCATTAATAATTTTAGAAGTATAAAGTTGTCTCAATATTGTATCAAATAGTAAAAGTAACTAAAAGTCAAGGGCAAAATTGTCAATTGATAAAAAAAAGAGGTAAAACCGACATAACACTGTAGCGGAGGAAAAATAGTTAGTAATGAAGGGCAAAAAATTCATTTTTCTGTAGAAAAGGTAAAAATATTGTACATTCATTGTTCATTACTGTAGCAAGTAATGTACAGTGCTGTGCAGAACTGTAGCTAAGGCAGCAAAATTAGAGAGGAAAAAAATCAAAAAACACCGTTCATCACTGTATAAAAAAAAACAGTGAAAATTGTCCATTCCTTTAGTATATTTGTATAATTATATTTATTAATTAAACAAATTTTTTAAATATGTTAATCTATTTAATTTTTCTCACTTTTAAATTTTATTTAATTCAACATTTTGTCAATTTTGTATATTTTATTATTTATGTTGTTTTATTTTACATATTTGAAAATAAATGAACAAATTATTACTTTTCCTTTTATAATTAAATTTATTTAAGTGTTATTTTTAAAGACTTATGTTGTATAATTTTTTTTAAAAAATTATGTTTATTAATTTAATTAACAATATTTGACTTTGTTAACAATTGTAACCATTAAATTTTTTTTTTCACTGTGTTCCTCATTCTTTCAGCACCGGTCGTACAGACAGTGCCAATTTCAATTTTTATTACTTAAATTTTATGTATTTTCAATACATAATTGATGAAAATGTTATATAATAATATTTTTTTTTAATTTTTTTTATGATGATTTACATTTTGTAAAATAAATAATAAATAAATTATTCTTATCCATTATGATCAGTTATGGTATTTAAACAAAATAAAAAATCTATACCAAATAATAAATTTAAGATAAAATAATAAACATATCTAATTTATGAACATGTTATTTACCACCCCTTATTTTTTTCCATGTAATTTTTTTGCTTCAAAAAAAAGTTAGATTAATCCAATAAAATAATAAATACATTAAGTTATCTTTATTTATTATTAGCAATTAATTTGGCCAATTTAAATCCAAACAAAATAAAAATTTATAAAACATAAAAATATGTTCTTATGCTGCAGGATTACATGATAAAAGAATTTAAATCATACATATATGATTACAATAATTTACAATTGTAAAAACATTTAAATACTGTAATTATTTTTATAAACTTAAATATTACAACAATGTAATGGACAGGGAAAAAAAAAATTTCCCCGGGCAATACACACTAAAAGAAGAGAAAAAAAATTATAAAACAAAAAACAAAAGAAAAATTATAATAATAACGCAATATATACAAATCAGAACCTTCAATCTTTAATTATATACACTAATCTAGATAAATAACATAATATATACATATATATTATAAAAAATATTACATAAATTTTTATTAAATATTTTGTGACATGCTCAAATCTCTTATATACTTAAGAATATCTGTTAAACAATAAGTAAAATACAATTCAACATCATCTCTCACAGCTACCAAGTGTAATGTCTGGGAATGTGTTTAAACAAAAAGGGAAGACGAAAAAAGTTATAAATATTCTTAAGCAAAACAGAGAGAGAAAAGTGGCAAAAAATAGGGAAAAAAAAAGGGTAACATAAAAAAAGGAGGGGGGGGGGGGGGGGGAGGGACGGTGGAAGGGAGCAGGGGAAGAAATATTACACCAATATAAAAACAATAACATAATTACTATAGATATATTGTGAAAAAAAAAAAAAACAAACAAACACATTCCAAACATCCACAGCAACAGTTAAGATGGTCAAATAGTATATAACATCTATTTAACAGATGCCACCAATAATATGATAGTCAGCAACATACACCAAATTAAACAAAAAATCTGGTATATGTATTATTACATATTTGAATAGAGATCATCATAGCATGGGAAAATTCTAACTCAGAATTTTTTCTCAAAATCATCTACGACAGCACAGAGAGGGGGGGGGGGGGGAAGAGACAGAAAGAGAGAGAGAAAAATAACAGAACACTTTTGAATCTGTTTACAATATTATTGCCATAATAATAAACATGTTGAAATAGTATAAAAGCATATCAACGACCATTAAGACGGAACAAAATAAAAACAACAATCAATACTAATTAACAACTTTAAATAAGAATAGTATCTGAGAAAAAAAGCACGTCTGAAGAGGTTTGAAGAGAAATAAATGAAGGTTTAAACCAGAGGAGGTAAGAGAATATTACAAAAGCATTAATGGTAAAGGGTGGTGATAAAGCAATAAATGAAGAGAGTTTATTTATAAAAGGAAGTCGGCTAACAGCAGAAAACCAAATTTTTTTTTTTTTTTAAAAGTCGGTGCAAGAGGAAGTAATAAATTTTTTTACAGACACAACACATAAGAGATAAGAAATCTTTAACAAATTAGATTCATTAATGATAAAGCTGCAATTATAAAAAATCTGAGTCAAAACAATCATGAGAGAGTAAACCACATATTTATACCAACTAATACAATTACAACACAGAGAAGAAAAATTTAGAAACATTAAATGCAAAAGACAAATCACCTAATATGGTTACAGCTACAAAACTAAATAGTAAAAAAGTTAACAATCCATCCAAACCCAACTAAATGATACAATACAGTTAGTAAACAGATATGTTACTGACGGATTACACTCACACTCATATATTAAAGATGATAATTAAAAAAATGATGATAATTAAAAACCACACAAACACTAACCTAATTAAAATCAACCATTAAAAAAAATCCTATTTATAACAAAATCAAACCACATAAAAAAAAAAAACAAAAAAAAAACCCCATCAAATTAAATTCGGCAAGATATTACCCGGGGAGAAAAAAAAAAAGAAAATTGCAAAGATATAAAGATAACAAAAAAAAAAGTCCTCAATTCTCCACTGAATACTTGCATTCATCCATTTTGCCACCATCATTACTACAATCTGCGAAAATAAATTAACAGAAATCAAATACAATAAAAAAAAAAAAAAAAGGTACCAAAAAAATTTTAGAGGGAAAAAAATACATACCCTTTATTTAGTTTAAGTTTCTTACTGTTTCCAAAAATGAGCCAAAAATTCATGAAACAGATAAAAAAAATAAGAATTCGGAGAAAGCAGAGGAGAGATCAACATCAACACAAAAAAAATGAAAAAAAAAAAAAAGGGGGGTTCGGACAGAACCATAAAGAGAAAGGAAAAAAAAAAAAAAAAAAAAAACCAGATCCAGTAATGGAAAACAAAACAACATAACAAATGTGAAAATCCAAACATTCAATACAAAAATCCAACAATATCAAAAAAAAAAAAAAAAAAAAAAAGGAAATCAAATTCTAGGATTTGAAGACAAAAAATCTGAAAAATATGAAAAAAGAGAGAGAGACTGGATGTGAAAATCTAACATTCAACACAAAAATCCAACAATATCAAAAAAAAAAAGGAAATAAAATTCTAGGGTTTGAACACCAAAAATCAGAAAAATATGAAGAAAGAGAGAGAAACATTCAACACAAAAATCCAAAAATATTAAAAAAAATAATAATAATATAAAATTCTAGAGTTTGAACAACAAAAATCGAAAAAATATGAAGAAAGAGAGACAAACTGGCAAAGAGAGAGAGAGAATTAGAACATCAACAATAAACATACACAATGGAAGAAAAATATGAGCGACAGAAGCAAAAAGGAGGAGAGAAAATTAGTTTTGAAAGCAAAAATTTTGAAGAATAAGAAGAGAGAGAGAGAGAGAGCGGTAGAGAGAGAGAGAGAGAGGCAGGACCAAACAATATAGAGACAAAATGGAAGAGATAATGTGCGGTGGAAGAAAGAAGAAAAGGGGAAAAAATTCAAAGAAGAAGAAAAGAGAGAGAAACTTGGAAGTCAAAAATTCAAAAAAAAATAGAGAGAGATAATGGAGGAGATAATGGGCGGTGGAAGAAAGAAGAAAAGGGGAAAAAAAAAGTCAAAGAAGAAGAAAAGAGAGAGCAAACAGAGCAGTAGAGAGAGAGGGGCAGAACAAAAAAAAATAGAGAGAGAACATGGAGGAGATAATGGGCGTGGAAGAAAGAAGAAAAGGGTAAAATAGGACAAAACCGTCCATTCACTGTGAGAAGCCCAATCGGCAGAGGAAGAAGGAAGGGCAGAAGCGTCACTTCACTGTAGCAGCCGAAATTCCACATTGATAGAGGGGCAAAACCGTCAGAACACTGTAGAAGAGAAACAGTAAAAATCCCCTTTCCTTTAGTATATTAGTATAATGGGAGGAATCAGAAAAGAGCGAAATAATTATTTTATGAAAAGAACACCTGTGTACATATTTTTTATGATAAATTTTATTTTTACAAACAAAATGAGTAAAAATGATGACATTTAATCGTTCATGGAGTATCTCTATTAGTTTTTCGAAATCCAATAACAAACTTATAATAGCACTGAAGTTCAGGGAGTACCAAAGTTACATGAACTTTTTAAGTACCAAAGTTACATGAACTTTTTATCCTTCTATTTATGCATAGTTTTCCTTTTTTTTTTTTTTTTTTTAAAGATAAATTTTGAATCTACTTAAGGAAATTTTAAGAGATCACCATTTATTATTTTATTTTAAACTTCCATGGACTGGTATCAGTCATTTTGTTAGTTTATAGATGATTTAGACGATATAGGTATTTTTAATTTCGGTAAATTGCTATGTTGGTTTCAAAATTTTTAAATTTGCATAACTTTGGTCCACTTTTTTTCTTAATTTTTTTTAAGTAACTGAAGTGATCCTAAACTATTGAAAGTGTTGTTATAATAGTCCTTATGTTAATTTTAGTACAAAATCCGTTGATTATCACAGTCTCCAATCTATTTCTTTGTAGGGAATATTATGCGACTAGGGGTTTTTCCATCACGGGCAACAGTTCCAATAGTACCACAACTCACGATCTCCATCGTGGACGTTTCTACGTCTCTCTCTCATTCTTTCTCTGGATCTCGTCACGAGGTGAGCAAAGTTGTAGCATCGGTGGTGGACCACGAGAAATTCTGGGTAGTTTTCGGTCGGTGTTTGATTTGGAGAAAATTTGAAGAAGGAGAGTGAAGGGAGAGTTGAGAACATTTTGGGAAAGTTTTATTTCTAAAATCAAAATATGCTATTATTTTCACTTTTTGAAAAATGGTGCTATTATTTTTCATTCCACATATGAAATACTCTACTCCTTCTCCTAATAAAAAGAGTGCATAACTAGAATGATTCAAATCCTATAAACCTTGTATCTCAAGAATTTAAAGCCCAAGTTAAACCTAAGAAAATAGATATCATAATCAATTAATTAATAGATATAGGTTAATATTTCTTAGAAAATTACGCTCGGTGGCCTTTCTTAATCAAGTAATTTAATAGATCGCCAAACTTTTTTTATTTAGGAAAATGATCGTTTGTCATTTTTCATATTTGGTCAATCAGTGATTGACTATGAAATTTAGTGATTTACACTATGGTTAATCAGCGATTAACTATTATTTGGTTTGTCACTGATCGACCATTTAAGAAAATTGATTAACCATTTTAGAAAAAGGGCCTTTCAACTAATACTTAAAAACGTAGGCCATTTATTAAAAAACTTCTTTAAAAAAAAAAAAAAAAAGGCTATTTAGCTATAAATTTCATATATTTTAGCTTCCGTTTGGAACACGGGTTTGAAATGAAATTTTTAGGTTGAAGTTGGTTGAAATTTCAAAAATAAGTTATAATTTTCGTTGATTTTTCAAAAAAAAAAAAAAAGGGACAAAAACTGAGATAAAAAACTTAGGTTTGAACTTGAGAGGCAAGTGGAAGCTTAGTGTTAAATATTAAAGCCTATAAACCTTATATCATAAGGTTGTCAAGGCATAAAAAAACATGATTATTTTCATCAACATTCACGGATTTTTATGATCATTTTCTTAAGACTCTCATTTTGTCCTTTAAATTTTGAATTTAATATCATTTTTTACTCCTTTTACAAGAATTTAAGTTGAAACCATATAGAAAGTATATGGGAATTTGTCTTATTAGTCCATTTTGATAAAATTTTTGTTAAAAACAAATGATTAAAAAAAAAACACATAACTCTACTTAATTCATTTTTTCCAATATATTTTTAACTGAAATTTTAATAGAATAGATAGAGTGAAAGATTTTAAACTTAAAAGGATAAAATAAAAACGACCCTAAAATTCATAACCATGTACAAAAAATAATCTAACAGATTAGAAGAAAAAGCTTTAGCCGTACACGTGGATGAATATCACGAGGGCCCAATAAGTATGATTTTCAATTTTTCCCCCGTTAGTAGGAGTTTTTTTTTTTTTTTTTTTTTCCTTATTCCTTTAAGATTAAATCAATTTTACTATTTGTTGGAAAAAAAGTTTCGTCCCACACCAAATAAACGTTCATAAACTAGAAAAACAAATCAAACGAACAAAAATAATGAAGAACGCTAAGCAAGAACACAAGAAAATACAAGAGAACCTCAAAAACAATATAGAGAAACTGAAATCCTATAATTTTTGAAAGTTTTTTATTGGGAATTGTGTCTTATCTTTTTTCTCTTAATTCGAGAGAATTTATAGTACATTGGGAATGAAATAGTTTAATTCTCCTATTAATTTGAGAGTTTATTTTCTCTTTATTTACAATAAAATTATTCACCTTTCGGTGATTTAATACATAATAATTATGAGTGTTTAACGTTTTCAATATTAAATGTGGATGATTGAGCTCACTTTGTAAACTCCTATTAATTTTCGACCGTTACTCCCTTGTAGACCCTTGAACTGCTCCCTTCGATGTCTGATATAACCTTAGAAGACTCCTACTTAGATGGACTTCTTCCTC
Source organism: Ficus erecta (assembly GCA_008635985.1). Taxonomy (NCBI): domain Eukaryota; kingdom Viridiplantae; phylum Streptophyta; class Magnoliopsida; order Rosales; family Moraceae; genus Ficus; species Ficus erecta. The sequence continues at coordinate 741,553 of BKCH01000059.1, read as the reverse complement.
ATAAATAGAAAGACATTTACCTAGGTTGTTTTCTACCTTATAATTACCGGCTTCTACCTATATTGACTTGGGTTGAGGTTATTATAAATGATAATTATACAATAACAAAAATACCATGCAACACTATCCAACACTATTTAAAAACTTAGAAAAATTTATAAATTTATGATCTTATGAGATTTTTTTTCTTAATTGCATACAATGACGATAAAAACAAATTAAGGTTCATAATATTATTTTTTTAAACACATTTTAAGTTGTTATATATTTTTAACTTCAAACAATTCATTTTCAACCAAAAACATAATTTAAAGCATCAACTTAATTTCAATCAAAATATATCCAGAAGTCCAGACCTTAAATATACACACCAAATGGGGTTAAATGTTTTAAGAAAAATTAGGTGAGTGGGTTTTTTTTTTTTAATCAGTCAATCTAATAAGTAACCGAGTTTTTTTTTTTTAAATTTAACAAAATGATTGTTTGTCTTTTTTAAAAAAAAAAAAATTTGATATTAGTAACTGGTTATTTTTATTTCAACGTATAAGAAAATAACTTCCCTTAAAAGAATTTAAAAAGAAATAAGAAATTAGAACGTAGGCTAGATCTCATGTTTCGGATTCGTCCTTCCGGAAGGATCCGGGTTCAGGCTCAAAAGAGTATAATACCATAATATAATTCGATTGGGCTAATTACCACATACAAGTAAATAAATAAAATAAAAAGGTGGGTCCCACGCACTTGTGCAATTGCTACCAAAAGGAAGAGACTTTAGTGTGACGAATGTTGGTGTCGTTTTTCTTGTTCGTTCTTTCTTCATTCGTTCTTCATTCTTGCGAGTTCTGAGAGAGAGAAAGAGAGAGCAGAGGGGTAGAGATGTCGTACTTGCTGCCACACCTGCATTCAGGATGGGCCGTCGATCAGGCCATCCTCGCTGAGGAAGAGCGTCTCGTCGTCATTCGTTTCGGTCACGATTGGGACGAGACTTGTATGCAGGTACAATCACAAAAGCCGATTTCTTGTTTCTGCGTTTTCCCTCTCTAATTTTCAGTCTTATCGTCGCTGAACAACACAATCTTCTTGTAAATCTTGAATTTTCCTTTTGCTTTTAGCTGATTCAGTTTAGTTGATTTCTGCGCCTTCAGTTTTCTTTAATTTGTCTCCCCTTTAGAACCCTAAATTTCCAATTTCTTGACGAAATTTGGGGGTTTTCCCCGTCAATTTACAAAACAACTTTACATTTCGCGGAACAGATTTTTATTAGGGAATTGCTTCAAAATTTTGCTTATTTTTGGGAATTTAGTTTACTCGGAATTTTCTTTTATTATATATATATATATATATATATATTTTCAAGCGATTGCACGTGGATAGAAAAGAATCTCATACGAATGCACCACTAGATAGATGTAAAAATTCGTTGATTGCGGCAAATTTTGGTCCCGTGCTCTAGTCCAAGATTTCGCAGTTCTCTGTATTATTGGATATTGTTCTTATGTGCCATTAAGATCATCCTATCAATTTAATAATTAATATAATAAACTTGGATGGTTATTGGCGGAGAGAAGTGTATTTGTAGTTATTCCGGTGATCGGAACTCCTATTATTCTCCGAAATGCAGGCTTTAGAGCTTGTTTGGTAGGAAGGAAAAGTGGAAGGAGGGAAAACAATGGGAGGATTAGGTGAAAGATTTTAGGACCCACGATTGTATGGTAGGAGGGAAAAAAGGACGGTATGAATTGGGTTACGGATTTCAAATCCTCCGAAAGAACCCAATTTCAATCCCCTATATGATGGGATTAGAAATCCAATTTAGCACAATAGGAGAAACCACCCTTCTCTTCCACTCTTTTTTCTCCACCTAGGTTATACATTTTTCTTTTCTTTGTATTTTCTTTCCCTCTTACCAAACACAACCTAAATGTGTGGGCATACAAATTGATTATTTTTCTTATCTTAAGGTTTGGTTGAAGTTCTTCCATTGATTACATTTCCAGAAGTTACAATTCATTATGCTGAATGAGTTGGACAAGCCAAAACTTAAACAAACTGCGTGAAATAACAATAGTTGCTTGATGACATACCCTATTTTGAAATTTTGGAGAACCCATCTGACATTTGAATTTGTTCGAAAGACAGTAGATGAAACCTGGCTCATGGTTTATGATTTTATAGTGGAAGAAAATGTTAAAGCTTGTGTATGGAGTTTTCTCTTGACATGCTTGTTATTTCTTTCTAGCTAGCTGAGATGACAGTGCCTTTTCATTTTATTCATATTGCGCTCTTTTGTTATTAACATTTACAACTGCTTTGTGAATATGTTTTCAGTTATCACCTTATCTGATGGATGGTGTGTTTTCTTTTTGGTTAGATGGACGAAGTTCTGGCATCAGTTGCAGAGACAATAAAAACTTTGCTGTGATATACCTGGTCGACATCACAGAGGTCCCTGATTTCAACACCATGTACGAGTTGTACGACCCGTCAACCGTCATGTTCTTTTTCAGGAATAAGCACATCATGATTGATCTTGGCACAGGAAACAACAACAAGATTAATTGGGCCCTGAAGGACAAGCAAGAGTTCATTGACATTGTTGAGACGGTCTACCGTGGGGCAAGGAAGGGGCGTGGTCTTGTGATTGCTCCCAAGGATTACTCCACCAAGTACCGCTACTAAGTTCTTGTAAGAAGTTGTAGTTGATTAAGATCTTTCAAGAAAAGTATTTGAAACTTGGTGCAAGATGCTTTAGTTTTCTGGAACTGCATGGCTTGAGAATCGTATATCTGTTGTGTAATTGTAGAAGCGTTACCTCTATTCTTATGTTAAAACAAGCATGTGTATGTGCCAGATACTAAAGGGAACGCAGTATACAACTCGAATTTTCGTTTATATGCACACTATTGACATTAATTTGTGCGTTGTCAGTTAAGTTTGTATCCTGCCTACATCCAGGATATATTAACCTACTTTTACATCCTTGATTTCATTCATGTTTCTTATTTTGTTGTGAATATTCTTCACTACGATGATGCTGAAACTCTGAGGGCTTCTAAATCTATCTTATTGATTTGTGACAGGGTATGAGTTATGTATATAATCCGTCCACTTTAGTGGTAATGCCAAGTTTGTCCAATTGACAATCTCACCAAATAATATTAACAAGCTTACATTTCATTTTTGCACTACGTGATCTATGCGGTCATGCAGTGTATAAATAGGTGCTCCAAAGTCACTTTGTTAGCTAACTTTTTTTTAAAGGTTATTTATCACTTTGTTAACTGATTTTTTTTAAAGGTTATTTAACTAATATAGTTTTCTATTAAGGTTGTTTTTACGAAACACTAGTAGATAAGGGGAATTGTTAACCCAATGCTTTATTCATAATAGCGAAGACAATTGTACCAACTACCAAGATATCGCCATAAATCTGTGGCAATAGGTTCCAGATAGTAATGCAAAATATTGCAGATTGCTTTGATTTTAACAGGTGTTCCATGTTTAAAATCGTGATCGGAAAGGTCTATGAGTGGCCAAGACCGAACAGTCCACCTGGGAAATGATGAAGATGTACGTGTTTGAACTTTGAAGGGGTGAAAACGAACACTTCAGACATTAGTAAACTACAAAAGCGGGCTAGCGTTGAAATGATGCGAGATTTTAAGTCTAAGGTGGAACATGCACCTTTCCGTTTACACCGTTCAAAAGATATTTATTCTGACTCGGATCCAAATGCTTGAAATGGAATTGAGAATACTCTATGAAAGAAATCTGTGTGATATCTAATACCACTTAAACAACCGACGCTTCCCTGGCAAAAGCCAAGCCTGCAAAGTTGAAATCATGCAAATTTTGAGTGAAAATTGTCTCTTGCTTCTGTTCATTGACGATCTTTCAAGTTTTAAACCAACATTTCCATGGCCTTTTTTTTTTTTTTTTTTTTCCATCAAAATGGAAGCAACAATATTTTGTATCAAATGGTTCAAACCAATGAAGTATGACTAATCAAGAGATGGAACAACATTATTCACTCATGGATTCATATGCAAATTGGAAGAATCAGAGAGCCGAAAAAGTGAAAAAATATAAAGAGTAGATAAGTAAAATAAGACAGATAAAGCCATATGAATAAAGCCATGGTATTCATATATGTATATGGTGTATTGTAGGATGAATTTCATTGTTCACATGACTATACTCCAATATTATACTTGTGTAGACATCTAGTTTGGTGTCCTATATATCTTCCTTAATTTCTCCTAACGGCTGCAACAAACTCAGCTGCTAATATTCCAATGGCGTACCACATAATCCCAGTTAATATAACTGGTAACCAAGAACTGTTCACTATTTGCAATGCAAAAGAACCACCTATATGTTCGTCCAACTTACCAACCGCACCTTCTCCATGAAATCGAACTATGGACGCGGCAATCATTGCTATTCCCAATGGTATAACCACTCTTATGGGGTTGCTTTCGTCGTTCTCTGGCACTGTCTGATCTTTATCATTGTTTTGTTTAGATTCTTTAGCCGGTGAATCTTTTGAAATTGTTCTCGAGTATAAGTTGTTTTGGCTTGAGGGTGCTGGAAGAGCATGGGCCAAAGGAATCCAATAGTCCTCGTGATGCAAGTAGTTCTTCGACGGGGTTTGTCTTCCGAGTTTCTTCCTAGCAGCAGCAGCATCTCGGAGCTTGCCGATATCAGGTTGAGAAGATTTATGTGCCGTTTTTATCAAATAATGATTAGAGGTTACACTTGCGCCGCTTGAACTGGGTGTTTGCCAATATAGCCAGTTCGAGATTGATCTGATTGCTTGAATTGCTGACATTCTTGCTGTTCTTTGGAGGTCCGTCTCCTGGTATTATTAATACACCATGGTTGTCAGTAGTTTAAATGTGGTTATCGATACTGCAAACCAAAATTAAATGTAGAATTTCAGAAAATGAGCAAATAAACTAAACTCAGATGATCCTGCAATCTAAGTAATGCAAAAGGGCCTTTTTCTTTATACTATACTAAGTTGGTGGACAACGGAGAAAAGAAAAAAAAAAAAAGAAATAAGAAATAAGAAATAAGAAAAAAGAAAAAAGAGATTTCATTTTTATTTCTAGAACAAACCTTAGAATACCGTGAAGAAGTTTTCTCCCTTGCCTCTCGATATCTGGTCTGAAATTTCTTCACATCTGTGAAAATGTTCGAGACACGAGCACCTGCTGCATTCCCCATTCCCACTCTTACATTCCCACGTGGTTGCTTCGACATTAGAAATTCCAGAGCTGCTAGATTGGATCTTTCAACAATCCTAGGCAATAATAAGAAAGAAATTCAAAGTAGAATATTGTTTATGTGTGTCTGTTATTGCGGAATTATTGCCTGAAGTTCCAGAACCACAACATGTTTTTATGATGCTCTGATTCTTATCGAAGTTATTCCTCTCCAATGGACTAATGTCCTCCAAATCCCTCTTTCGGACCGTTTATCAGATTCACTTGATGCATGAATTGCCTCTATATACTAGTAAGGACATTGACCAGCATCGGTGTTTCTCCAAAGAAGGATGTGAATAGTTAATTTGGATTAAGACAGTGCTTAAAAATAAGTTTTTTGGAAGCTAAAACACACAAAAGAAACTTTGTGGTGTGGCTATAGGTAAGAAAAACTTTCCTACAGCATAACGGAGAGAAGAAACTTACGAGATGCAGTCAACTGGACAAGCTCCTATGGCCTCCTGGATTTTGTGTTCAGGGTCAGCCCACTGTGAAACAACCCTGGCTCTTCCGTAAACCGATTCAATTGCAAAGGTCTTTTCCGCAGACAGTGCACATTTTAAGCAACCAACACACTTGACTTCATCGACAAACACTGCACGTTCTTCACTTTCTGATCCAAACCACACCGAGTAAATCGGTTTTCCTGTATAACCTCGGAGTTCTGCAGTTTTTGCTTGCTCCTTCACCAATATCTTTCCATAGTCAAATTAAAGTTCCAAAAAGAAACTATACAAAATTCATAGAAACCATAAGTTATATGTTAACTCAATTCAGACCCTTCATCAGTAATGAAATGGTGCTTTACAGTTCTCACCCTTTTATTTTATTATCAGTTTTTTTGTCATTGTCAACCTTGAAAAATCAACAAAAGCCCCCCATATTCATTTTTTTTTATGCATATTAACAAATGCCACAACACTTGTGAAAATACCTGGAAATCATATGGTACCACATTTGTATTACAAAATCCAGCATACTCTTACAACTCAAGGTAAATAAAATTCGGGTAATTTTTAGCTAACTTATTAGAACTGCTCTAACACCCCTTATGTTTTGCTTAAACTGCAGAAATACTCTCTTAACCAAAACTTTTTTTGTTAACATTCTCTCACCCTAACTTACAAACTTTTGGTGTAAAATGATCAAAATACCCAAACAATCTCAGCTATCAATCTATTTGGCGCATCAATTTAGCCCTTGACGAAAATCATTTTTAACATTAAAGCACAATTTATTTGATCAGTGTGCAAGTATCAATTAACCTCGTTTTTGCAGGCCAAATAAGGGTAAAAACACTACTTTTGGTCCTAAATGCAGACCGGGATGACTAACAGATGAGGCCTCTCTGTAATTTTTTAGCTTAGGGGCTTTTCAATTAGGCAAAAGTTTTGGTCAGGTAATGAAACTATAAATTAGACAAAGAACACAGGGTCTCACCGTAAACAACCCCTTTAAAATAAACTTTTTGTGAGCTTTACAGAGCCAACCCTTAAAAAAAAAAATAAAAAAAATAAAAAAACCCATTTGGTTTGCTAGATGTTGAATTAACACCCTAATTCAGTGTTTATTTTTTTGGGTCTCGGCCATTACTTAAAAAAAAAAAAAAAAAAAAAAAACACAGTGAAGGAACTAAAACAAAATCAAAATTACATGTTCATAAAAATATATACCAACCTTATCATAAGCCAAACGATTAGAAGGGTCAGAGAGAACGGCATAAGCATCGTTGAGAATGATGGCCATGTCGTGCCCGGCTGGTCCCGCGATGTCGGGATGGCACCGCTTCTGCAGCGATCTGTAGGCGGTTTTTTATCTGTGACTGATCGGAAGTGCTGTGGATGCCAAGGAGATCGTAGAGATCGAAGTCCGTGATAGAGCTTGAAGAAGAAGCTCTTGCTCTGCATGGGAAAGACTTGCCAATTCTATTTGTTTTACCTTTTCCATGAGAAGCTAAGGAGTTTGGATTAATTTTAGTTATCCAAGTTGAAGCTGTGGGAGTGTACAGAGGAAGGCATGGTGCAGGCATTGTTGTTTATTTCTTAGTTCTAGACTCCAAGGAAGTGGGGAAGAGGATAAGAAAAAGAGAAAAAGTGCTTGCTTTTTGAAGAAAAATTATGAGATATTTTTGCTTCTTTTCTGACAATGACAAGAGATATTTGTGCATGGAAATTTCAAAGTTATTTTGATGCACGGTTTGTTAACTGTTATTTTTGTTGTTTGAAAGCGAACAGTGAGAAAACAACTGTTGATTTCAAGTTCTACGTTGGAAAAGGAGAATTCCAATGTAAATAGCGGAATTCTACTTTTTCTTTCTTTCTCAATTTGATGAATTAGATTTTGACACCTGGTCATCTGGTTAGAATTGTATATAGAATTTTAAATGAGAACATAATAAATTCGCATGACAGATAATAGGATAATTTTTGTGAATTATCTTGAATTATGACTTCCCAAAATTTTAAAACATACATGTTATGCCCCTTTATATATGATGTCTTCATGTATTCATCCTCTGAGTTTTGAAAAACATAAATCTTTTTGGACATAAGTGGAGTACGACATTCGGTTAGTTAAGGGTTTAATGAAATTGAAAAATTTGTGCTTCTCATATTCGTGGCATGTGTTATTCCATCTCAAAATATTAATACATTTTAAAGTTTGGTAATAAATCTAGAGACATGTTATAACTCTGGGTAATTCATACATAATATTATAATCGGATAGCAAACAATATTTCTCTATTATTATAAAAGTGCCTTTGTGTTGTAATTTTTTTCCCCCTATTATCCCCTTCTTTTTTATTGTTTCCAAAGTATCTTATGAGAGAGTTTTTTCCCCCCTAATTACGCCTCTTTAATTTTGTAGTTTTTGCCTCATTTATTATTCGGTTTTATATAGTTAAGAGTGGACAAATGACAATGAAAAAAACATCATCTGATATTTCTTTTCCATTTATTATTATTAAGGTTAATTTCAAAAATAGCATATGCGGGAAAAATATTATTAAAACTAGCATCATTTTTGTTTCCGTTCATTGCTAGCATTGCCATGTCATTTTTTCTTCTGATTTGTGGGACCCAGAAAATGAGATATAGAAAGAGGACTTATATATTGTGCTGGGAGGGGGGGGGGGGGGGGGGGGGCAGGAAAGTGCGAAAAATGTAGGGTTTAGGGCTGGCTGAAGGTATTTCTGACTTTTTACAGCCACCTCAATTGATGGTGATGACGTGTCAGTGCTAGCAATGAAAAGAAACAAAAGTGATGCTAGTTTTAATAATATTTTTCCCACATGTGTTATTTTTGAAATTAACCCTTTATTATTATGCCTTTGTTTTGGTTTCTTATGCGGTTAAGAGTGTAACGACCTGACTTTTTAAACCGTTAACTAATTTACTTATCATTAATTAATATAGTCTTAACACTAGTTTATGTTTGGTTTCAAAAATACAAAACTTTTTTTAAAAAAACAAATCATACTTGTACTTGAAGAGTTAAATATACTAAAATTTTAACTGAGGAAATTGAAATTTCAAGATAATTAATATCATATTCAAATTCATAGTTAAATAATATTTAAAAAGTTATAACGTCATGTGAGTTAAAAGAAAAGACCCGAAAGTCTATAAGTACTCATACTAGTTTATTAGTATTGAAATATTGAAAACATAATTATAAAGATAATCAATACAAAATAATTTAAGAAGTCTAAATGCAGAAATTAAATTCGTGGTGGTATCCAACTCCCTTCTTTCATCACCTCCGCACCGCGTCAACAGTCCAGAAAACATCTAAATGGTGGGCTGCTTACCTGCGTTTTCTATAGCATGAACACACACATATGAGCTTTCGCTCAGCAAGTACAAATTATATCTCACAAAATATTTTCATAGATCATATAATCTCACGTCACAACATGAATGTTCGAAAATGTATGTGATCTATGTGTGTTTTATTATGATTTATTATATATATATATATATATATTTCTTCTCTACTTAAGGGCCCTTGTTTCATACCCTTATGCATGCAACCAATGGGGAGTTAGGGGAGCGACCCTCCAATAACTTCCAATATCATAACTTATAACTTTCGTTCTTATCATATCATTTCATTAATTGGAGGTTGGTACGACATTTAATCCTATCTTTCGCTAGCCTCATTCTTATTAATTGTGACACTGTGTAGATTTACATGTAACTATGCATCTATCATTATGACATAAATATCTATGAGGCATGCTAATCATATTAGTGCAAGAGAAATTATGCACGTCAAATGCTTAATCAAAGCAACACATATATATTCATCACATCATTAAGGTAAATCATATCAAACATAGAATATCAACAAGGAAAACATTTTGTTTCATACTGTAGGTGAGATTTGTACTTACTTGTCTTATATGCTTAAACTTCTGGAATAATACCTCCTACTACGTAAGTTTGGGGAATTGTCTTGATTAACAATACCTCGATATTAGAGTGAATCATAATTATATATATATATTTCATAAATTAAGGTCAGCTTAATTTACTTGCATCATAACTGACATTAATAATTAATTCATATTAATCATTAAGTGTTAAACAAATTTTTACTAATTATTATTTAATTAATTTAATTTAATATAATTGATTAATTAATCAATTAATTAACTAATTAATTAATTAATTAGGTAGTACGTAAATAAATTACATAATTTTAATTGACTAATTAATAATTGTATCATTAATAATTAATTATGTTTCTTAAATCTTCTTTCTCATATACTAATGATCAATTATTAATTCTTATATTAATAACTAATAATTAGATTATATTAATAATTAATGTTTAATTGATCTCCAATTAACCATTCATAATTATATTAATACTTATATCAATAATTAATGATTAATTAATCTATAATTAATCATGTATTTTAGTTATGTAGTTTTTCAACATAAAACTCTTGCTTACACAACTAATAATCATTTATTAGCTCTTATAATTAATTAATTAATTAATTAATTATTAATTAACTTTCTTAACATAATATATTTTGTTATTTATTTATTAGTTTATTAATTTAATTCTTAATTAATTAATTAATCTACATCACTTTAGCAATAAGGAGTCACCTAGGTGTATACCACTAAGTGGGTTGTCTTCCATTTAGTATTGGGCTTGTAAGGCCTATTTCCATTAGTTATGGTCATTAAGTTGGGTTACGGTAATCTATTAGTAAATATCTTGTAATCCTCTAGTTTACATTATCTTGGGCCATTTAAAAACTTATGATTCAACTTAATAGAGTTAGAATTTTCACAGTTGGTTGATCATACACTTAATATCAACTCATTTAATCAACCCCATACCAAGTTCACACAAATACATCCTCATAAAACGGAGTCTAAGTTTGAAATAAATTCCTTTTAACAAATCATTTCATGGAGTAATGTTGAAGGAACCCTAAAAAGAATTAATGGTCACTAAGATAAATGAAATTAAGTAATTACATTAGTTGAATTGAGATTTTATCCTATACTATGCAGTATGAAGTTTTCTAAAAATGTACAGCTTAGTCTAGTTTGAAACCACAAGGTATTCTAACATAGAGCTAAGAATTTTACCAAAAGCCCAAGGTTTAAACTACCACTCTGAATTGAATAAATAACTAACAATCTCATTTCAATAATGAGAAACCACTCGAACTTCAGCTAATAAATATTTAAATAACTCAGGAAACTTTTGAACCAACACCTATGAAGAAAAATACTAATGAACAATATATCTTTATTTTAAGAAAATAGTAAGCTAACATTAAATATTTTACTAGTAGAGCATCCAAATAATATTTTTAACTAAGAAATGCTGCCAAAAAAATAAGAGCAAAAAAAATGAAGAAAAAGAAATAAGGGGATACAGAAGAATACAAATGCAATTATAATTGAATGAAAAAAGAATTACCAAGAGGAGAAAGAAAGCAAATACACGAAGAGGCCCAAAGGAGATTCACTTTCTCTTGATCATAGCACCGACGATCAATCACCAAAGCCCAATCAAGCATTCAACACAAGGGCACAAACTGACCAATCAGCAATCTGTAATGTGTTTAGGTTGAAACTAATAATAATAATAACAATACTAATAATAATATTACAAATAAGATATAGGATTTCTTTTTCCTTTCCTCCATTTTCCCACCAACCAAACAGAGGAAAAGGAAAAATGAAAACATTAAAAAAAAAAAAAAGAGTAGGGCTGTATATGTAGACACAACTCATAAATTAGAGGGAAAACAAAAAACCCAAACCCCCAAATTGAAAAATCACAAATTTAAAAGAAAAAAACCCTAAATTTCCAACAAAAAACAAAACAAAACAAAATCAGAATACATGACAAAAAAATTTGCTAGGTCGACGAGAACCCACGGCCAGCCGGGAGTCACCAGGTGACGATAAGAGGAAAAGAGAGAGAGAGACGACGTTCATGGCAAACAGTAATAGGAGAAAGAAAGGAAGGAAACGATTATACATATTTTATCTATGTATTTGGGATTGTAACAAAATTCTTCCAACCAAATTCTTTGTCCCAAAAGTTCAACCAGTTATTCAACAAGGAAGAACAACAATTTCCATCAAACAAAAATAAAGACCAACAATAAATCTAAAAGTTCAACACATTATTAAGTGAGGAAGAACAATAATCTCCATCAACAGACAACCACTAATCTGTCAAAAAATTTTAGAGTCTCGGTAGAATCAGAAATCCATCAAATTGTCGACGGCCAGGAGCTTTGACTTCCCCAAAATCAAAGAACAGTGAGGGAGACACCAAAAAGTCCCCAACAAGCAAGTCTCAATGACATCTTTGAGAGATGATGATGGAGTATAGAGGTTAGAAAGAAACGAAAAAAGGAAAGGGAAAGGGAAAGGCACCAGAAGATTAGGGATGGAAAATACAAGTTAGAGAGAAAAAGGAATGTGAAAGGTGATTCGAAATGAGGAGGACTGAGAAAGGAGAATAAGGAGTAGATGGAAGGCATAATTGAAGAAAACAAAAACAACACCTGAAATGGTGCATTTTTTACTACCAAAAATGAACAGTGGATCTCTCATCTACTCTTTTATATATTTAAGAATAGTACAAATTGGCACATGCATTCAGGGGCACACTTGTAAAAATTATGGATTTGACAACGGTTATTAACCGTCGTCTAAAGTTAACACGACGGTTAATAAACCGTCGTGGTATCTCAATATTCCATTACGGTTCACACCGTCGTCGAATAGAGAAAAAAATGGAGTAAACTTTACCAAAGTGAGAGTTCAAAACCGTCGTGTAAAGTCCACTTTACACGACGATTTTTGTTCAAAACCGTTGTGTAAAGTTCATTTTAATTAAAAAACAATTTGGCATTTTTTGGTGATTTCCCACGGGTGGCCTAACCCGTGTGTTATCTAATACACGGCCCATGATAGAATTGACAAAATATTAGCTACATTGTATCAAAGTAAAAAAAAAACCATCAATTACATTACAAGTTTACATATCATATTTAATGAATTGCATTACAAATTTAGTCTACTCTCCCCTAATCAAATCCATATCAACACAAGTATAAAATTCTTTTCTTTTAAGTACGTCAAATCCATTCAATACTATGTCCCTCATAAAACCTAAAACAAAATAATCACATTCAACACTTCCCTCTTGGTGAGGACAAGGACGATCTGAGATTTTTATTTTATAGTCTTGTCTCTTTTAAATCCCTTCTCCGGCTATAAGGTTCCAATTCATTAGGGCCCTAACAAGTTTGCAAAATTCAAAATAATTAAGATTAAATCAAAATTTAGGTTATGAAATTGACTTACATATTCATTAGATTAGTAAAATTGTCCCGTTTCTTCTCTCGAAGAGAATCAAAATAAAGGACTAGGTCCTCCCATGGGTCAATAACTCTCAAAACCCAATGTCTCCCTCTATTATGTGGCACAAGATAAAGTCGCCCTTTTGGTGTGTCACGCAAAAAGGCAATAAGAGAAGGAAAAAAAAAAAAAAACAAACAAGTATGGCGGGTCAATTTAATCAAATCAAATTCACATTCACCAATAATGTTAAAAAATCCAAGCATACTACACTAGAAACTAATTCCATATGATTAACCAAACGAAATTCCTTTTTGACATTTCATCGAGCATGTGGTGGGTGGGAAAAAAATGCACAGAATATAGTCTACAAAGATCTTAAACTGCCAAAAACTTGCACAAAAGATTTATCTACAAAGAGCAATAATAAAAATTCCGAGCATACTACATTAGAAACTAATTCCATATGATTAACCATACACAAAACAAACAAATAATCGGTCCAATTTAATCAAATCAAATTCACATTCACCAAGAACGTTAAAAAAATCGAGCACACTACACTAGAAACTAATTCGATATGATTAACCAAACAAAATTCCATTTTAACATTTCATCGAGCATGTGATGGGTGGAAAAAAAAAATGCGTGTAATATTGTCTACAAAGATCTTAAAATGCCAAAAAATTGCACAAAAGATTCGCCTACAAAGAGCAACAATTAAAAAAAATTTTGAACAACAATAAATACACAAATTACACTCTAAGCAAGTTACTAAAGAATTGTGTGTTCGTATTTTTGTAGGAAAACAAGAAATTGAACAATATGGAAGTCACCTTGCCTTTCTTTGATGCAAATAGTCATGGCCTTGATGGGAAGACAGGGTGGTAGCAGAGGTGGCGGCGGCGGAAAAAGAGAGAGAGGGGAGGGCGGCGTTGAGGGCGACGGGAGAATGAAGGAGAGGGGATGGCGGCGTTGCGGCGATGGTCGAATGAGGAAGAGGGGAGGGCGGCGGCTGCATCACCAGGAGAATGAGAGAGATGGAAGGCAGCGGCGGGAAGGGCAACAATGCTTTCGGCGGCGGGCAAAGGAGATAGTGGGTAGGAGAAATCTTTGAGTTGTCAAGAGAGAGAAAGATTAAAATGATGAGAAAGGATGAGAAAAGTGGATTTAAGTTAAGGGTTTACGCGGGAATTGCAAATACAAAATTTCAAAATTTTAAATTAATTTTCGGAAGATTACACGACGGTTTCTGGCTAAAACCATCGTGTAATCCTCCTCAGGATACGACGACGGAAGATTACATGACGGTTTACCGAAACCATCGTGTAATCTCAGGTTTACACGACAATTTATCAAAACCGACGTGTAATTTGGTTTTAGACGACAGTTTTTGTAAAATCATCATGTAATCTCCGTCGTCTAAGCCAACTTTTGTAGTAGTGGCCGATTTTTGCTAAGTTTGGTTAAAAGGATGGAAAATAAAAAAGGAATGAAGAGAAAAATCTCTAGGTGATGGAAATTATAGAGGTTTTCCATCATGTTGTTTGATAGAGGAGAAATAAAATATGAAAGAAAATTTCTAATCAAATACATTTTACAATTATAACCTCATATAAATTAGGAAATGATGATAGATTAATGTTAAAATTGGTATTTTACCCACATTTGTTTGGTCAAGAATTTTCCATTCACTTTTCTTCCCAAAGTTGGATGGATCAAAAAATGGTGGGGCCTATGGATTTTTAATTTCCCTTCCTTCCTAATTTTCTCTCTACCAAACAACCAAAATTTCATTTTCCTCTCCAAAATCCCTCCTCTACTTTCCTTCCTCTCCCTTTTCCACTCAACCAAACAAAGGCTTTGGGGGGTGCTTTTGGGGGTTGTAGTCTCCATTGAAATTTTTTTCTTATTTTATTTTTACCCCAAAACTTTTTATAATTTTTACAATTTGCCCCCACTAATACTAAAACTCTCATACAGTCCCTATTTTACCCCCACTAAAAATAAAAAAATTTCACATTATCCCCACTAAAATTAATATTATAAAAAAATTTAAGACTTTTATTGTTTTGCCCCCACTAAAATTAATATTATAAAAAAATTTAAGACTTTTATTGTTTTGCCCCCACTAAAAATAAAAACTCTCACATAAACCCACTAAAATTAAAAATTTTCACATAGCCCCCTCTAAAATTTTTTTCGTCTTAAAATTATTTTTTTTTTGATTTATGCTCCCACTAAAATACATTTCTAGCTCCGCCACTGCGTGCATTGCCTTGAGCCTTAGTCCAAGGGGCTTCTTGTCACTTTTACACCAAAAACATAAAATTTAACTCTTTTTGCTTTTCTTAAGGGGAGGTCTATTGACACCCCTTATTATTCTTTTCCTACCATATTTCTTAAGCCACCCATCAATTAAAGTTTAAATTATAATTATTACTTTCTACACCCTTCTATTTTTCCAAAAAAGTACTTGTAACTAATTTGTATTTTTAATCTTTTTTCCACCCACCAATCAACAAATAACCTTTCCTTCTTTTTTTTTTAGGTTTTTTTTTTTCAATCTCATTGTTTTCCACGTTATTAGATTTTCATTTTAATTATCCAACGTCATAAGTTTTATTCATAATTTTTTTACTTTGTTTTGAGAATTAATAGAGTTATATGTATACATGGTCATAGTTTTCTATTTTATATCAGTATATAATTTCTTTTTCTTTTATATGATTTAATTTTTTTTTCCTTAAAGTCCTGTCTTTTTATAATAAAAAAAAATTATCGTTTCAAATCAAACTTTGATTTTACATCTTCTCTTTTGTTTTCTTTGTTCTGAGTTGTTTTAAATCATTTGTTTCAATATATTGCTATTAAAAAAAAACTTTTTCTGCAAACATAATATATGTTAAACTTCCTTGCATTTTACATCACCATATTTATTAAAAAAATAAAAAAATAAAAAAAGGAAAAATTCTGCAAAGAAAATGATTAATCATGTATTTTAAAAAAATTAATATTTATAAAATTCCTTTTTATCAGAAAACAAAATGTACATATTTCTTTACAAATTTGCTTTAAAATATGAATATGTATTGTATTTAAAAGGATATATTTCTATTTTTTAATTACTACAGTGGGCTGTGTATAGTATCTTTAAGAACACTTTTGTCCATAAAAGTAATTTTATACATAGGCAGTTTAATAATAATAATATGTATTAAATACGAGGGTGAGAAGAGTAGATGGAGGGGTGTCAATAGACTCCCGCTTTTCTTAATTCATCCCTAAAAAATTTCAAATTGTAATGTTAATATTAAAATTTTTTTGAAAAATATCAATTATACCCTAAAATTTGACATTTAGCATATTTATTACAAACTTAAAAAGTAAATAACTTAACAAAACAACCATGCTATTAAAGAAACTTATTATTTTGTAAAGTATAAACTTTAAAAAGTCACAAAACTATTTTTATTTAAAATTTTAGTTCAATTCACGCTCCTCTAAAATGAAATTTCTAGGACGGTCATATTTTTTACCATGCTCACGACAGTGATGGTCCTAAGCTCCAACAGAAAATTATACATACACAAATACATATACACATACATATACGTATACATATACATATACACGTATAGATAAATCCTATAAATTTATATATCCAACGTTTGGTGAATAAACCAACGTTTCTATTCTTTCTTCAAACAATTTAATAGAAACATTATTTGAAGAAATAAGAATATAAATTATTATTTTTAATTATTTAATAAAAAGTAAGATATCATATAAATATATATATATATTTATAATTAGTTATAGTACTATACATTATAGTTATATTAGTATAAAAGAAGGATCCCATGATGGTAAGATACCAAGACGGTAACAAAACCTCAGTGAAATCCTTCGTCATGTACCATGACAAGATTTCATGATAGTTTTATAACCGTCATTAAATTCAAACATAGAGTACCACACATGCTCCAGACGCCACTTTCAGTGACGGACTATTCAAAAACTGTTGTTGAATGTCCACTTTCAACAATAATGTTTGAAAAAATCATCGTTGAATGCCGACTTTAAATGATATTTTTCTCAAAAAGCAAACAAAAAAACAAAACAAAACAAAAAATCATTTTAGCCAAATATATAATTGTCTAAAATATTATTTTTCTATATAATTTAACTGAGTATAAATTATTTACAATCATCTTTGATAATTTCTTTAAGAAATTAAAAAGACTATCATATTTCATAAACACAACATGAATAACAAATTTCAAATTATAATAATCCTCTTCATTATAATATTGGCCAATACAACTAACATAAAAAAAACTTAAATACAAGGAAAACACATATATAAATTCAGATAAAAATTTAAATAACAAAATCCTAATCTAAAACCAACCAAATAAATACAACAGTCATGGTGCCGGCAGAGACATGCGGTGACGACGGGCATATTTGTGGGAGTCTTGACAGCAAAGGCTACGGCGGCTGGGGTTGAGTGAGGAAGAGAGAGAGAGAGTATGAAAATAAATAAATTAAAAAAAGTGAGGAAGAGGGGGGAAATTTAGAGAGAGAATGGGGATTTGAAACTTTCTAAGTTTGGAATTTTAAGACGATATATAGAAGAGAGAAAGAAATTGGGTGAAAAAGTTTTTTTGGATGAGAAAATAAGAGAGTGCATGAAATTATAGAAAGATGAGAGAAAATTTCAAAATTTTAGAAGAAAAAATGAACAGGGAAATATTCGTTTTATTTTTGTTTTCGTTTATTGTTTTTGAAAACTTTTGGACAATCCAAGTACCACGGTTTTTAAACATGGAGAGTTTGCATTACAAATTCGTTTATGTAAAACCGTCGTGCAATGATCACTTATAACAACGATTTTTTGAAAATAATACGAATAATAATAAACAAACAAAAAAAAAAACTTGGTGCCGCATTTTCTTATCATATTCCATGATGATTTTTTAAAAAGTGCCGTCGAAAAATATTTTATTCCATAGTTTGTTATAGTGAGTATAGTAATTATAGTTAAAAGATTGTGGTCTCATTCAAGAACTGCTATACAGAACATTTCGAGAGAGTAATAAATAATTAACCATATAAGCATGAAGATCAGAATATAATATAAACGACAGATAATATTATTTATTGTTAAAGAGTATATTTTCCTTAGTGTTACATATATGAATTTAAGGACTTGTACATCTACAAGTCCTTGCTTCATTACTGACAAAGTCAAAAGGCCCCTTATTCTAGCAGCATTAGTAATTTCATCTGGACAGATGGGCGTAAGACATATTACACCCCCCCAAGAGAAAGATATGCCTTTTTAGATATAATATAATATATATATATATATGTTGTATATCATATTAATATATATAGTTTAGATCCATCTGATCCACATTTAGAGATCCAATAAGCAGACCTTAGGTAGGGCAGTTTGTTGGGAACTGCACTTCACAGCTTGCAATAACTCTTTGGGCGCCAGTAGAGTTGATGAAGGAGCTGTATGCTGGATCTTTCAGGTACTGACAGAAGCAGGGTTGCTGTTGTTGTACGTTTACGCAACATGTGTTTGATGGTCGCAAATTGAAGAATATCGCGCCAGCGCATGAGCTCAGTTTCGAGGGGTCGCAGGTTGTTTGGGCCACGACGACCGTTGGTGCTGTTACGCACAGAAGCAGTGCCGCTGCTGCAGCTACCACCACCACCGCCGCCGCCGCCTCCGCCAACAAATTCTTCTTCATCATCTCCGGCTTCCACTTTGCAGAACAAACTATTATGTATTTGTGTTGCATTTGCAGCCTACTGCCGTTGCACCGCATTTTATAGACGACACTACTGTGAGCTGATGAAGAGGGAAATGTACATTTTGTCCTTTAGATGCTTTCATTAATATTCTATGGCTCCTAAAATCATAGAAAGTCTTGATTTATACAAATCTATAATTTAATAAAGCCAATAGTACTACTTAATTTTGATACGAAAATGCCAAAAAAAAAAAATTTAATGTGAAACGTTTACTTTTTTTGATATCATGTATTTTAATTTCATTAAAAAAAATCCTGCATTTTAAAATATTTTTTGTATTATGATATTCTATTTAATATATAAATCTATAAAATTTTCTCAGTATTTTGACTTAAATAATTCCAAAATACCCATAAAAAGAAAAATTAAAAAAAAAAAAAGATAAAACCTCTAATTTTCTCGGTAAAAGTTTTAGGCTTCCTTTGGATTATAGGTTTAAACTCACAATTCAGCCAATAAATTAAAATTTTTATAAGAGAAAACATCATAAAAATAAGTTTGGAAAGTGGATTTAGAATAGGGTACCAATGAGGAGCTTAGATGTCTCACCTCCACCCCTATCGCTACCTTGTCCCTTCGCATTCCCACGACCACTACCCAACCCCCTTCCTACCCCACTTCAGCCCCACCGTTATCGCAGAGCATGTTCCTTTCTTCTTCGTCTAGCAAGAGCTGTAAAGATGGCTGGCAACGACGAAGTGTAAAGCGAGGTGAGGATGATATTAGGTTTGCATATCTCTAGCGATGCGCGTATGAGGACAATGCTTGGCAGAGTTGGGATCACAAGGATCGATCAAGGATGGTGCTTGTGTGGCTCTAGGTTCGTGAGATAGTGGGATGAGATGATTTAAGTCATTGTAGTGAAATTTTAAATTTCTTAATAAGAAACCTTTTTCTTTTTTTTTTGTGTGTGAGGTTTATTGCTTGATTAAAAAATTATAAAACATTCTTAAATGTTATTAGGGCATGAATGAGTTGGTATTGGAGGTGGGATGAGTATAAAATTGAAAAATTTTAAAATAAATGGTATTCTTTCAAAATAAAAAAAAATCAATAAACACAAAATTCATAATATTAAAAAATCAGTAACACTTGATTTATTTTTTCCTTCTAAGGTTTTTAGGCATTTTTAGGTAAAATTAAGTGTTAACCGAGAAAATAAATAAATCTGTATATTAAATGCAATTTGATGACATGAAAATACACAATTTTAAAATGCACTGCACAGTTTTTAAATACAAAACAAATTACCATGTACAAAAAGGGGGGAAAAAAGAATCATGTTAAGAAAAGACCATTTTCAATCATATTGAGAAGAATTGCAGAGAAAATGGAACTTGTTTAAAGCTTTTTGCACCGATGCCTCGTGAACTTATTGTTTAGTTACAATTTGCACTCTGAACTTTTAATTTTGACAATTTACATCAGGAAATTATAAATTTATATCAGTCTAAACCCCATTGATAACAACGTTAATTTATTAGAGGAAGTTTACATAGATGAATCTTATTTAATGGCTTAAACAGTGACCGAGCCAGAAAAGTTCTTCGGGAGGGGGGGGGGGGGGGGGGGGGCGTGTGATTGAAACAAAAAAATTTGAACTAAAATTATAACGTTAAAATTTTTTGTCATCATTTTATCGATTTTTATCATTGGTTTTAAATTTAATTGATTATAACAAGAGATTTGATGAGATATTTATGATAGTTTTAATTTGACAATTAATAGATTACACATCCGAAAAGAGAAAAATGAAATACAAAGATGACATGGAAAGAACACCCAAATGTAAAGTTTTTATTAGACGGCTGTACCACATAAGTATGATGACGTGGTACACGCAATCTACCGAATAATTTCTTTAATTAAGTTTTATCAAAATAGAAAAAAATTTCAATTAACTTTCTTTTAAAGATAAACTTAGGGTGTATAATGCCAAAACTAGAATAGTTCATAGTGCAAATTGTAACCGTAGAATAAGTTCAGGGTGCACCAATTTTAAAAAGAAAGTAAAATTTTGTTTAGCAATTATTACTGTTATTATTATTAGGGTCGTTCTATTGGCATACCTTCTTAACTCTCAACACACACAATTCTTAAATTTAAAATGATTAAATTTGCTTATTATACACACTCTTTCAATTCCAGAAATAACCCTACCTACTTTTATAAAATAAAAAGTACTCTACCACTTTAAATTTCTTTTTGTACCCACTTTTTTTTTTTTTTGGTTTATTATTTTAGAGATTCTCTATTTTGAATATCTTCAAATAAAAAAAAAAGAATCAAAATAGTAGGGGAAAAAAAAGTGTCATGTTATAACATATATATAACTTATATTTTTAAGACAAAACAGATGAATAAAAAAAATCATAGGTTGGGATATTTTTATATTATCTGAGAAGTAGTGAATTCATTTGTGTATAATATTTTTAATAATTTGAAAAGGTATTATTACGTTGAGCATCATGTAAATACATTTGATGCATTCAAATTAAAAAGTGAACCTTTAATCTATTTGTTGGTTAAATTAAAAATTTATCAGAAATTTTTTTTTAAAAGAAAGGGAAACGATATAATGTATTTATGTGTATATATATAACCCAATGAAAAAAGAAAAGCAAAAGACAGCCGAAAAAACAAACAAACAAACGCAAGGATCAACAATATATAACCCAACGAATACATAAATACAATAAACAATGAAAAAAAAAAATCAACAGCAACCCAACGAATACATAAATACAATATACAATGAAAAAATAATAATCAACAGCAACATAAAAAGAAATACAATACACAACAAAAACAAAAAACAAAAAAAAATCAACGATAACAACATACCTCATAATTTTTTGGACTACTTATTGATTAGTAAAAATTTGGTGAAAATTAGGGTTTTGATAGTAATAATTCTTATGGATTTAAAAGCAATAATACTTATAAGTTGTTTTTCTGGGGATTTGATATATGTATATAGGTGTGCGTGAAAAGAAAAAAAAAAGATAATAATTGGATTTCTTTTTATTTATGATAGAATTTTGTTTTTGTAATTAAGTGTATAATAGGTTTTTCTATCATTTTTTTGAGGTTTTTTTTTTTTTTTTTTTTGTAATTTATTAAAGAAGTTAATTATTAAGGAGCATAGAGAGTTAAGAGGGTTGTGCCAATAAAACCACCCTTACTATTATTT
The DNA here is from genome assembly GCA_008635985.1 of Ficus erecta. Taxonomy (NCBI): domain Eukaryota; kingdom Viridiplantae; phylum Streptophyta; class Magnoliopsida; order Rosales; family Moraceae; genus Ficus; species Ficus erecta. The sequence continues at coordinate 719,405 of BKCH01000059.1, read as the reverse complement.
TTGGTAAATCCACGTCGACGGTCAGAGTTTAAGGCCAATGTTTAGCATGTAAGGAAGAATTGGAGAGAAAACAGAACAAGTCAAGTAATTTGTGAACTCTTAGGAGAACTTCAGCAGAATTTCCATTGTATGTGAGCATGACGATGTCCAGAACAATTCAAGTAATAAATTAATTTTCTTTCCCGTAGTTCAACCATTGCTAATATGTACTCCAACTAGTTGAGCGAGAAAAACAATGAGAGGAGAAAAGAAGGCATGAGTTCCATTTTTTTTTTTAATCTCTGTTAGAGTGCTAGATCTTGATATTTGAATTTTTAGTTGTTTTTTTTTTAACAATTTATAATTTATATATTTTTTTTTTTATTTTTTTATCTTAACTTTGAAGATGGGCAAACAAAGTTGGATTCAAGGGGAGAGAGGGTAACAAATGCCTGTGGAAGGGGGTTGCCTTGCTAGTTACGTTCAACCATTCTATGCGTTAGGTGCTAAAGTTTGGATTGTAAAATTTGTACTTGGATTGATTGTATGTTTATCGGAGCTTTTGAATTGCTTGAGTTAAAAAAGTGTAAAAACTTAAAATGTTTTCGAAAAAAAAAATCAATATGGAGCTTATTTCATTCGTCTCGAAATTCTATGCAATTTAAAAAAATCCATCTTATTTGGACTTGTCTATACAAAGTTGTGGACTTTTAAAGTTTGAGTTATAAAACTGTGTGAATAGTAAAGCTGAAAGAAGAAAACAAAAATTAAATTGTAGAAGTATGGTTTAGATTGGAGGTCCAAACACCCAAAAATATGTTCCCTTTCATAGAATTGCCCTTCTTTTCATTTTAGTCCAAGTTGCTAGATCAACTATATTTGACATTATTTTCTAGAAGGGAATTGGTTAAGGTTTTAGGAACTAACAGAACTCATTAAAAACTTTATGGGTCTACAAATAATGTATTTCAGGAACTGCCCTCAGAGTATCTTTTAAAGTTTAGGCAGATTTAGACTTTTTCAAGTTAATGGCAAAAGTACAACGCAATTCAATGTTAACTTGTAGAACAATCTATCTAGGTGAAACTATCTCTGTACTAGAATCTAAGGTCTTACATGCTGGCTCCGCACAAAAAGTGGGTTCTACAAAATTGTTTAAGGGACGCCAACCTAGTTGATGGTTCGGTCGCTGGCTTCTTAATTATAGCACACCAGACACCACATTTCAATTTTTTCCTAACAAAAACAAAAAAGCTAACTTGATTACAAACCCTTACCTTCTAACTTAAATAACAGAACTTCCATTCATCAAACATTTTCAATAGTCCCACTTGCCCAGAAGACCCACAGCTTCTGCCTCCATGGGGATCACCTAATCTCTACGAAAAGGTGACGAAATTTGTCATCTGAATTTTATTTTATTTTTAATAAAAAAACGCAGCTAAACAATGCCCACTAAAAATAATATTCAAACAAAAACCTCAATGAGCAAAAAAAAAAAAAAAACTTGACAAGTCCCTGCTGGTAATATGGTGAGTCCGGGATTTACGCAAGGTGAAGCAGAGCATCATTTTTTTTTTTCATGAACTTGAGAACGGGGGATTCAAACTCTTCACCTTGATAAAGTCAAATATAGAATTACAGTTTGATTGTGCCTACAAATAAGTTGAAGATGAATACTCTATGAATGATGACACCTTTGTGTAACCCTAAAAGATAGGAGTTTTATTGGAGGGAAAGTCAACTTTTATTTTTAGCTATTTTTACTTTCAATTTCAAAAATCATTAAATTTTAAGTAATTTGTTAATATTAAACAAGGTTTCCGATTTTGTATATTATAACTAATATTTCTATGTAACCGTATTCATGATACTTCTCATTTGTGAATAATTTTCGTAGTACTCCGTAATTTTAGGCACATCCACTTTTAACGTTCCTATTGTTTCTTTTTTTTTTTTTTTTTTTTTTTTTCTTTTCTGATTTATGATTTTCTTACTCAAATGAAATCAGTTAAGCTTCTTTGGAAAGTAAATGAATATGTGGCATGAGATGATTGCGGCGTCCGAACTAGTTGACTAGAATGAAGTGTGAAACTATAACTCATCTTCAAATAAAACTAAATTAATGCACTCTTATCAGATTGAACCATGTGATTCAAAGAATATTATTCTGGAGAGCGACTCCAATCTTTACAAATCACAACCATAAATTTGAGTGAGGAAACAACATTAAATAATTAAATCTAACACTACAATCTAGCCAAAACCTGATTTTAACTCAACCCGATTCTGAGGGAAAAGCAAAGAAATCCAATACCCTACATTTCAGAGTAGATATTCCATCAAATATTCCAAACCTCAAGGCTGACCAATAACAAAGCTTTTAGGCTAAAACCTAATTCATAGACACTAAAACTAGATTCTAAATTCATAACCTAATCATAATAATAAATAACCCTAGTAACGACTTATTTCCTTAAGTACATTGCTTACAAAATATCAAGTCATTGCATTTAGTTAAGAAAATGAAAATTCATAGTTTTAATTTAATAAGTTAGATAAGTTGACAATTGGAGGTAGGATTAGTCACATAATGCCTATTTAGGAGTCTATGTTTTTAAAAAAATGGCTAAGTGTTTTTTTTTAATTTGTAGAAATATCTAAAGTATTATTTATTAAAGATACTATTACCCTTTCATACTTATTTGAAATAAAACAAATAAAAAATGTTACAATGAAACAATAGTTTTTAGGATAAGTCTATTGACACCTCCCATTTTACTTTTCCCATCCACTTTCCAAAATTATGAACGAATTAATTTCAAATTTAAACAATTACTCGTTCAAACCCTTTAATTTTCCCAAAAAGCCCTTATAACTAAATTATTTGTCTTTTTTCTTTCTCCACGTACTAATAAATCTTAACATCTGCACAACTTTTTTAATATGTTTTGTTTTGTCTTTATTTTTAAATTTTTTTCTCATGAGATTTATTTTTTCTTTTTTCCTTTTTAGATATCCAATAAAATTTCTTCATTAGTTTATATGTTGAGATAAAAATCAATAAACTTATTTTTTAGTACACTTCTTCATGAGATGATAAAAACTTGAGGATAATATATTGATGAAGCTGAGTATTCCACAAGCATGGTTGAAAATGTTATGAATTTGGTTAATACTTTTATTAGATAATTAGAAAAAGCTCACAATTCAGAGTTTGCATGAATTTCTAACAATTTCTCTCAATTATTTATAAAATGAATAACCAATCAAATCAATATACTTGATTATATATCCACATCATGCATATGTATTTTTCATTTGCTTGTTATTTCTTAGAAAACAAAAAACTAGCTACAATATGGAACTACAAAAACTATTGAAAAATATGAATAATAACAAACAAAAAAAAATTTTAAGTAAGGAAAAAAATGTATAAGGATTTAGACTTTAATGGGAGGAGAAAGAAAAAAATTAATAATTTATTTATAAGGGTTTTTTTGGAAAAATTAAGGGGTGGAACAAGTAATTTTTTAATTCTAAAATTAATATGGCAAGTGATTTTAAAAACTGGTTGGAAAAAATAAAATGAAGTGTGTCAATAGACCTACCCTAATTTTTAAATAAAAAAATAGTGGTTCTCTTGACACACCCCTTTTGACTATTCACACCCCCTTTCTAAACACACCACCTTCTTAAATTCAAAATTATTAAATTTGCTTGATTACCATCCCTTTCATTTCCAAAATTATTCTTAATTACTATAAAATAAAAGTATTTTACCACTTCAAATTTATATTCACACCCGTGTTTTTTTTAATTTATTTTCATTCTATTGTAGGTTAAATTAAAAATTTTACAAGAAAAATTTTAAATAAGAAAGACAAACTACATAACATATTCAGATGTATAAATATATATTTAATAGATTAAAATAATAATTTTACAGGAAAAAAAATTTAAAAAAAAAACAACATATAACGTATTAATATGTCTATATATATATATATATATATATATATATGCATACTTAATGAAAGAATAACGATATATAGTACCCGAAAAATAAAAGAAAAAACAGATGAACAATTATATAGCACTAAAAAAAAAAAAAAGAAAAGAAAAAGCCAACGAATAATACATAAGAAGAAATACATTGACAAAGAAAATAAAAATCAACTGCAACATAAAATGTATACAATGAAAAAAATAATGCAACATTTAACATACCTCAAAATTTTTTGGACTACTCATTAAAGAATAAAAATTAAGTTGAAAATTAAGGTTATAGGTTTCAAAGTAGTATTATTTAAAAGTTATTTATTTAGGAATTTGATATATAAGTGTCTGTGAAAAGAAAAAAAGAATATAATTGATTGTCCTTTCTAATGATAGAATTTTATTTCTGTAACTAAGTGTATCATTGTTGTCTTTTTATATCATTTTGTTTGAGGGTTAATTTAATAATAGGAGACTGTGGAGAGTCAAGACTCAGAAAGAGTGTGCTAATAGAACCATCCATATAAAAAAAGGTGACCCGAATATTGTTATATGAAAAAAGCAACAAATCCTTCCAAAAAAAAAAATCCGGTTAATAGAGTTGACTGGAAAAAAAAAAAGATAAAATATATTCAGAAAACGAAAAGTAATGATCCTTAAGATTTATGGATTTGCATTATCACGACGTTAAACTTAAAATATTAGGTAATTCTGCGGTAAAATCCATTTTATATACCTTATAAGTAGAGTCCATTTTTAAATTGTCAAAATGCAATCAAACAGCTGATATGTTACTTATGTATGATAGTTGTAATGCATCTTACTTCATACTAATATAAACTAAAAAATTTAAAAATAATATATAAAAATAAAATAAAAGAAAACACTACTCATTCCCTCCCAGGCCGTCGGCGACGCTCCCCAGCCAACAACCACCCCCCCCCGAGCCACGAGCCCAGTCCCCCATCGCCCCCCCCCCCCCCCCCCCACCCCGTGAGCCCAAAGTCGCCCCCCCTCCCCCCCCCCCCCCCCCCCCCCGGACGTTGACCAACCCCCTCCACCCCCTCCCCCTCCCAACGCCGACAAGCCCATTCCCCCTATATCTAGTCGGCATTTTGGGGGGGGGGGGGGGGGGGGGGGCGGCGTCAGCGTCAGGGGAGGGGGGGCCTCCTTGGCGTCGTCGCCGGCATTGGGGGAGGGGGCTCTGGTGGACGGTTGCAAGACCAATTTTCTCTTTTAGTTTTTTTTTTTTTTTTTTGAATTCCTATTTTTTTTATTTTTAGTATATAATATTATGGGTTAAAGTATATTATCGTTATCATACACAAGCAACATCTTAACCATTCAATTATATCAGGACGGTTTAAAAATGAGTTTTACCGATAGGTATAAATACGATACTTTACCACAGACTTACCCTAAAATATTAATACCTTATTTGTAAAAATATGTAAAATAGTACCTATAATGACACTATTATCCTTTTATAATGAATTAAAATAAATCAATAATGAAATTTAAAATTGAAACAATTTTTTAGAAAATCAAAAGAATTTAATTAATTACGAAAATGAAAAATCTGACCAAAATACCAAAACTGTATAAAAAAGCAATAAATCCTTTTTAAAAAATCCAGTTAATGGAAGTTGACTAATGTTTAAAAAGAAGAATAAAAAATATTCAGAAAAAGGACACTAACGATCCTTAAATAATTTTGAGTTTTAATAAGGCATTACCATAATGACGTTAGACTTGTCATAAAGAAGCAAAAAATGTCTTACCATATGATATTGTTATTATTGTAAGGAAAGAAGCAATTTCATATAGTATCTAATATTTAAAAACAACCTATTAAAACAGTATCAAGAATAATACGAAAAGAGGCATTATCATAATATCATTAGAATTATCATAAATAAGTTAAAAAAAAAAAAAAGGCATTATCATAATATCATTGTTATTTTTAGAACAAAATAGTAAATTGATACGGCATTTAAATTTAGAAACTAGATGTTAAAACAAGACAAATAATAATAGAAAAATGGAATTACCAAAACGGTGGGTGTATTGACACCCTTCATTTTACTTTTTCAACTCACTTTTTAAAACCACTTACCATATTAATTTTATAATGAAAAAATTACTTATTTCACCCCTTAATTTCCCAAAAAGCCTTAATAAATAAAATATTTACTCTTTTTTTTCTCCTCCCATTAAAATCTAAATCCCTATACATTTTTTTCCTTATTTTCTTTTTAAAATTTTCTATTTTTTAATCTTTCAATTTATTTCCACGAGAATTTTTTTAAGAGAAAATTCTTTTATTTTGTTTGTTATTATTCCTATTTTTCAATAGTTTTGTTAGTTTCATGTTATAATTAGTTTTTTGTCTTCTAAGAAATAACAAGCAAATGGAAAACACGTATACATGATGTGGATGTATAATAATCTATATTGATTTAATTGGTTACACATTTTATAAATAATTGAGGGAAATGGTTAGGAATTCAAGCAAACTCTAAATTGTGAGCTTTTTCTAATTATCTAATAAAAGTATTAACCAAATTCATAATATTTTTAACCATGCTTGTGGAATACAACTTTATCAGTATATTATCCTCAAATTTTTATTGTCTCAAGAAGAAGTGTACCAAAGAATAAGTTCATAATTTTTATTGAATGTCTAAAAATGAAAATAAAAAAGAAAAAAGAAATATCATAAGAAAAAAATTTAAAAATAAAATAGAACAAAACATATTAAAAAAACTATGCAGATGTTTAGATTTAGTATGTAGAGAAGAAGAAAGACAAATAATTTAGTTACAAGGGAAAACTAAGAGGTGGAACAAGTAATTTGTTTAATTCTAAAATTAATTTGTTGATGATTTTAGAAAGTAGGTGGGAAAAACAAAATGGAGGGCGTCAATATACTCACCCTTACCAAAATGACATTAGAATTATCGTAAATAATCAAAATCATTTTTTTAAAATAGTTTTTAGAGAACCTAAATCATACTAATAAAGGGGGAGAAAAAAGAGTGAGAGAGAGATGGAGGAAAACATTCTTGATCGGAGATTTGGCGCAGCAGCGCCAGGCGTCTAGCCATGAAATTTTATCTACAACGCAGGGCCTTGAGGATGCTGCTAATGGCAGTAAAATCTTTTATTCTATGTGCTAAAATTCTAGCTTAAGGTTTTACTATGACCTGAGCTTTCGGTTCTCCGGGGCTGCGAATAGAGTATTATTCTGTGGTTCTTTGTGACCCAGGCAGCAACTCAACTATTTAAACTTGGTCATACCATTAATTATCTCATATATAATTATGTAAATACTGTTCTGATGGCATTATATGAAATTATGTAAATACTGGAACATCACATGAATAATATTCTTTAACTTAGGCTGAGTACATATATAAATAATAAATACTTTAAAATACGTGACATAAAACTGACTCTACTTTTGTTGTAGGTGAGCCTTTACATACATATAATTCATATAAACAAATATAGTTCATATAAATAAAGATGAATTGTAAATAATTTTATTTTGATAAAATATCGTAAACATAAGGAAAGGTAATAATATTTCAGATGTATATATGGTTTAAAAACACCCTATCCCAACAGTTCGTCGTCTTTCATTGGCCCTCATGCACAGGCTTAACGTGGCTTGTTTTCTTTGTATTGTCCATTTGATTTGGCGCTTCACACTCTTACTTTTCTTTCTTTCTTTTTTTTTTTTTTTTTTGTTTCTATTTTTTTAATTATAATCTATCCATCTATATCTTATCTAACATTATCTGTATCTTTTCTTTTTCTTTTTTTTGTTTATATATATATATATATATATATATTGGTTTATCCGTTTGCTACTTGTAACCTTTTTTCCTTTTTTTTTTTTTTTTTTTTTGGTCTTCTCTTGCTTTGTCGATCTAGCTTCTTATTTTTCCCCCCTTCCCCTTCCATATCTTCTTATACTTTTTATTTCTACTTTTTCTTTAAATTTTATTACTTGTATTTTAAATATATATCTTCTACGTTCTCCTTTATTTAATCTTTTACTTGGATAATTTTTCTTCTATCTTTTGAAATGTCAGTTTATAAAATGTGACTTTAGTTTATAAAATGTGACTTTATAACTTCCTTTTTTTTTTTTAATTTCTCTATTGACAATTTTCTCACGAAATTATCCCTATTTAAATATCTTTTTCTTTTTCTCTTTCTTTTTTTGTTTTTTTCAATTTTGCTTGTTCTAATTTTTTTTCTTTTGCTTTTTTTTTTTTTGTTATATTAAATTTTTAATTTCTCATAAAAAAAGTTAATAGAGTAATTTATATATTTAACTAAAATTACAAACTCATATTGACATATTTATTTATATTTTTAAAAGAGAAATAATTAGAAAAATGATTTTTAATAGTATAACAGTATTAATCATATACTTAATTTTAAGTACTTTATTGAACAAAAAAAAATGCACAAAAAATAATTACAAATGGGTACATGCCTCATTCTAGTTTTGATAGATAGTTAAAAAATATCTGCAGTTGCTAGACCACATAACCAACTATTACTACATCTTTAGAATAAGTGTAAACATAATCAAATTAAAATCCATTGCGTACACTTAGACAATATTGTATTGGATTAAATTTGCATCTTTGTAAAACCGATACATATTATACTTGTGAATGTGGATAAAATATTGACAATGACAAATAATGTACTTCATGTTTCATTATTTGGAATATTGAAATCGATACAACTCTTTTTTTTTTTTTTTTTTTTTTGAGAATTGTCTTTTGACTTTTAGCAACAAAATTTACATTTCTTCAGTAATTCTAAAATTAACTTTTCGTCACTAATTCTAATTAGTGATAGAACTTTTCGTCACTAATTCTAAATAGTTATAGAATGTTAATTTTGTAGCTAGAAATTTGTCAATTTAGCTAAAAAATAACTCGTTTTTAGTGATAAAAAAAAATTTTGGTGGCTAAATGTTCATATTTAAATACAAAAGTTACTTTGTAACTAATGCTTCACATTTAGCTATAAAATTTTTGTAACTAGGCCTTTTTAAAGTCGAGTTTACATGTATAACCTAACTACGTAAAAAGTAAAATTTTTTAGCTAATTATTTTAGCTTTAAATTTTCGATATATCATGCCAAGTTTTTTATAGTGAGATCAGAATTATGTAAATGATAGAAAAATAACATTATACTTTATCATAGTAAAATCAGAATAATGTAAATGACAATAATAAAACATTATGTTTTCCACATGAAGGACTTGTACATCAAGAAGTACTTGCTTTGGTACTAACATAATTAATAGACTCATTATTCTAGCTCCATTAGGAATTTCATCTGAGCAGATGGGTGTAAGACAAATTACACCAAAGTGTAACCCGAGACAAAGATGCCTTTTTACGGATTTTATACATATAGTATTGTGTAAATATATATATATATAAGTAGTTTTTATTAGATCCACTGTTCCACATTTAGTGATCAATAAGCAGACCTTAAGGGCAGTTTGTTGGGAATTGCACTTTACAGGTTGCAACAACTCTTTTGGCTCCATCAGAGTTGATGAAGGAGCTGTATGATGGATCTTTCAGGTACTGACAAAAGCAGGGTTGCTGTTGTCGAACATTTTCGCAACATTTTTCCGATGGTTCCTGATTGAACAGTATCGCGCCGGCGCATGAGTTCAGTTGCACGGGGTCGCAGGTTACTTGGGCCACGACCATCGTTGTTTGGCATGGAAGCAGTGCTGCTGCTATAGCTAGCGCCACCACCGCCGCCGCTGCCGCCTCCTCCGCCGCCAATTTCTTCATCATCTCCTTCCACATTGCAGAACAAACTATATATTTATGTGTTTGTGTTGCATTTGTAGCTTACTGCAATTGCACCGCATTTTATAGACGACACTATTGTGAAATGAAATAGGTAAATGTCGATTTTGTCCTTTACATGTGTTGATTAATATTTTTATTGCTCTATAAAAACTTTCATTTTTAATTCAAAAAATACCTCTTCAAAACAAGTAGCTGGTGGTTATAACTACCTCCGAGCAAGAACAAAATCTGTCCAATGTGACAAAATTTCATTAGTTAATAATATTCTTTGCGGTCTTATATCGTTTTATGGGCACGTCTGCAGTAGGGGGGTCCCATAAATGATCCACATTCTTTTATGGGCACTTTCATGGGCATGTCTACAGTCGGGGTCCCATTAAAGGGCACGTCGACATTCTTTTATGGGCACATCTTACAATAGGGTCCCCATATTCTTTTATGGGCACTTTCATGGGCATTGTCTACAGTTGGGCCCCCCAAAAAAAAAGTTGAGATGGAAATGGAAGAAATAAAATTTTAAGGGAAAAGCAAATAAAAAAAAGGTAAAGAAGGACCAAAAATTAAAAGAAAAAGAAAGGAAAACAACAATCAAAACGCACGTTTCAACCAAGAAACACGTTTTGGTTGGATGAGGTTGAACAGTGTCGATTATTGACACGTGTATATATAGTTTTAGATTATTGCTCATAAATATAGATAATAAATGAAATAAAAAATTTGAAACTTTAAATTACATAATATACTTTCAGAACAAAAACAAAAATATAGTATTAAAGTAAATTAATACTTAAGAAAAATATAGTTACTTGCCTTTTACGTATTTTAATCAATTTTGTCCGGATACTTTCCTTGTATATACCTAAATTTCGTTGACTGATGTACGTTAGGAGTTTTTCTAACTTTTGATGTGCAAATTTAAGACAGATAAGGATCAAAACAAACTATAAAAGGAAATATACTTATAATTAGGTGAAAAAGACAACCATGGTTGAATAGAACTAGAGACATTAGAAGAAAACCATACAATTAATTGATGGCTATATTTGTAAGTAGCAAGATGGGGAAAATATATATATATATATATATATATATATATATATATATATATATAGACAAACACACACACACTCCAGAGTCTGGATTTTCTTCCTTTTAGGTTCGTTCTTTCTAGCAAAAGAATTGAGTAGATAACTAAATTTTCATATTATAAATTAAATATCAATGTCATTTTTTTTATTGGCAAACATATGTCTACGCCATTATATATAGACCATTGTTGTTTTGGAATATTAGAGTGGAAGAGACAAATTAGCGAATGAATATAAGAGATATGAACGTTACCATGGCTCTCAGTTATCTTATTTCTTTAATTTTTAGTTTTTGTTTATGCTGCTATGGAGTCCAAGGAATTAGGAAATTCGCTGAACAAAGTCAATCAGATATTTCGTACGAGACAAATATACAAGAGATCCTGGTATGTGTATCTCAATCTTATAAACAGAAATTATATAATCTTGCACAAGGAAAAAGTGCTCACAGCGGATTTTATTTTTTTTTAAGGAAAAAAAAATAAAAAAAGAAAAAAGGGAGGGAGCTATCCATTGTCAAGTGAAGGATTCCACCCAGGGTGAATTTATATTTGTTTTTTTAATTTATCTTTAATATTTTTTTAATTTTATTCCACTCAAAATTGATTATCCTTACATCAATCCTCATAAAAAAAAATTTCCACCGTTGTTTTTAAATATATGCTATAGGTATATTATATACAAGGGACAAAGTGAATAAGGCCCTTGGTGGGAAGGGGGCTAGCTTAAGGCCCCCTCAATTTCTTCCTAGTTGAATTTTGTATGTGTTTTTTACTCAAATTTATAAATAACCCTCCTAAAAATTAGAAACTTTGTTTTAGGCTGTGTTTGGTTCGCAAGTTCGGACTCAAATTTTCAGGTCCAAACTCAACTTTTTGCATTTGGCATTTCAGTTCATCTTGAACTTCATTTTGAACCGTTATACAGTGAATTGGAATGGGTTTACTGTTCTCTGCCCATTATTCCATTGTAGGTTGGTACTCGAACTTCTCGCCGGAGGCGTAGGCGGCCTCTTTCTCGGCGATGGTGGCCTCGCAGTGGACGGCGATTCGGTGATTTCTCCTCTCGAGCTTCCACTTCAAGCCGCTACAGGAGAGCCCATTTCTTCTGAGCCCATTTGGCGGGACGAAAGCGCTTCTCAGGTTGAAGACTCCGCTGCTGTTGGGGGTTCTTCTGGCCCTAAAGGGAACGGAAGTTAGAGAAGCCGTGGCCAAGCTTCGGCTCAGAACCGGAGCCATTGAGCCCTAGAGAGAGAAAGAAAGGATAACTATCTGCTTTTGAGGTACGTGAGAAGAAGTGTGTAAAAACTGAAAACCCCTCACAGGGGTTTAAGAAAAAGTTAGAAAAACTCTTCTCAAGTTAGAGAGAGAGAGAGAGAGAGAGAGAGAGGAGAGTTCTAGAAAGAACAGGACAATGAGAGGCTTTGTTTGGAAGTATCCATGTGGGAAGTTTGTAGGGGCTAGATTCTGCCATCTCAGCAACCATAATACCCTCCAAATTTTTCTTCTTTTTTTTTTTTTCTCTCTTTATTTTCTAGTTTCTTCTTTGCTTAATACTCTCTAGAGGAAATTAATTTTTCTATTTTTCCCTTCATAACTGAATGTTAATTTTGAGTTAAACTTTATAAATCAAAATTTTTACATCCAAACAGGGCCCTAATTCAAGTTAAAAGTATCAACTCAAACACTCAACTCAAAACACTCAATTCAAATTAAACTTTTCAACTCAAAATTTTTATCAAACACTCAACTCAAACTCTCAATTTAATTTATCTTAAACTCAACTTAAAAATTTCAACTCAAACTCATGAACCAAACGAACCCTTATTCTTCTAAGAAAAAAAAAAATTTTAGTTATTTAGCCCTTTAGAAATTCTTCGCTTCGTCCTTCCAAAACAAAACAAAAAAAAAAAACAAAAAATCCTCGCTTCCGCACTGAGTTTATATATACATACACGTGTGTGTTTGTGTAACGTGTGCATGTAATATGTGCTTGTAGTCAACTGAGGATGATAAATTGATTGCGTCGACATATACAAGCAACTAGCTCTGAGTCATCAACTGCTTAAGTCTCCGTTTGGTAAAACTAGTTAGAGATGAAATTTTTAAATTAGAGTTTATTAATTTTTTAAAAATTTATTTTAAATTTTGTTGATTTTTCAGAAAAAAATAAAAATTGATATAAAAAAATACAGTTTAGTTGGAGTTAAACTTGAATACCAAATAGAGCATAAGAATCACAAGAATCAGGTACCATTTCTTTATTTATTTGAATGTTTCTGGAATCCAATTTAAAAGTTGTCATGCTCACAGTTTTATTAATTGTAAAGGTTAACCTCCTTGTAAATATGTTATCGATCAAATATTTCATTGAGTCTATTCAACTATCTTAATTTAAGATCCGTTTGAGAAAAAAGATATAAATATAAACAATTTATATATTAGTGATATCTGAATGAAAACATTTGACACTATAAAAAAACACTATGAAAACATCCAAACAATCAAAATTTTAACCCTCCTGTTTCATTTGATATTTTACTTAAAACATCCAAATCATAATATTTTGCAATGTTTGAAGTGAAACGCTCATCTAAAATTTCGAGTAAAACGCTCACTTAAAATGTTTTCAAATGAAATTTTTTAACAAATTATACTTTGGAAGTTTGTGATATAGAAATGTCTTTTTCATAGAAGAGATTTTGACAAAATCCTCTAACGTGTTTAATTTATTAAAAATAAAAATTAAAAATTTCATTCTATGTTTTCAAACGTACAAAGATAATTTATCGTGTTTAACATAACTTTTCTGCTTTTTTTTTAAAAAAATATAAGACGGGTTTGGTTCACACAATTTCATTGAACACAGACAAATTTTAATATTGAAACACTCCATATCAAATTATTGTTATAAAAAATAATCACGTGAATTTTAAAATAAACAGAGGACAACTAAAATAAATTAATTTTACATCATTTAATCATTTTACTCATCAAAAAGACAAAACGATAATTCTTTTTACTGATCAGCCCGTACACTCACGACAAGTCTTGTAGCTTTTCCTTTTTCTTTTCCTGTGTAAACTCATTATTTTGCTAAGCGATTGATCACATTACCATTCTTAGATCTTGAATAATGAAGTTAATTATATAAAAAATAATAAATAAATAAGTACACTATACTAATATCTATAGCTTTTCCTTTAATGTACTTGGATTTTCTTTTCAAGTATGATTGTTCTCTTGTGTAATAATTGACCAATTGATATTATATTATTATTATTATTTGCTAATCCAATTGATAATAATTCTTATAGTTAAGACCGAGCTTCTCAAAAAGCTTGATAAAGAAATGGAAACAGAAAGTTGGGAATGAGAGGATTAGTCAAAGTATTTGTGTTTCCGGGAAGGGAGTTTCCTCAGACTTTGACATGAATATTGTTAAGGACTTACTATCAAGCCTATCTCTCGATAAGAAACACGTCATCCTAACCATACCATACAGATTATGTTAACAATAAGAATATATGTAGACTTGATCCTATAAGATCCTAAAAGATTGTTACCCAATATTCAAATATTTGACAACAAACTCACCACGATAGCTAGATTACATACCTTTATTTCTTTTCTTTCCCTCTCAGCATACATATATGTAGCCTTATTTTATTCTACTTTTTTTTAGGGTAAATGATATAGCTTTAACTACGATACATTATACATTGTCCCTTTAAAAACAATAGAGAAAATACAATTAGGATCAAGCCAGTACTTATCGTTACTACTAAAAGTAGACTTAGCTGGTAAGTGGGTAACTTCATTACCTAGCCTATAGATGAAGCTAACAAAACCACCACTGCGACCAGAGATGAAGCCACCATGGGCTCGGTGGGGGGAGGGGGGGCTGGAACCCCGGCCCATGGTGGCCCCTTAAAAAGTTTTTTTTTTTTTTTTTTTTTTTTAAAGTAAATTCCCCCCTTTTTTTCTCTTTTAGCATCCCGTCCCCCCTCCTCTCTGTAAATTTTGTTTTTGAAGGAAAATTTCCCCTAAATTTTTAGTGTTTATTAGACTATTTTTAGTTCAAGGCTTGCCTTAATTCAAGCTCCCCTAAATAACTTTCCTGACTTCATCCCTGACCACGACACTTCCAACAAAATGAATAACATCAGAGACATTGGACCATTAGCTGCCCAAGTAGATGATGGCTAACAGCGTTAACAGCTCATTTACAATCACTTTCTATGAACTTAAGTTAAGAAACCACAATCAATAGTAAATAAAACTCCTTCCCAAATAGCTGCCAATTCAGCCATAGATTAGAGGCAGGAAAGTAGCCATAACCTTCTCGGCCATAGACCCCAATAACAAAGTCCTTATGGTCACAGACGACGACACTGATACTTAAAAAAGTCGTTTCCTGGAGCAACAACAACGTCAACATTGGACCTGAGGCAACCAACCGATCTTGGTGATCGATTCTGCTCATGAACTCCTGCAGGTCTTTGGTTATGGTCAACCGTGAAATGCAACTCATCAGAAATTCTTTACCATGAAGTAGAAGTTCTCTTCAAGAAAAAGTCATCCGAATGCGTCTTCTTACCAAGCATCGAACAATTCCTCTCAAACCAAATGAACCAAGCTAAAGTAGCAAAGAGGCCAACATGGTCTTCCGACAGTTTTTTAGAGGATAAGATTTTCTAGAGGAAAATAGCTAAATCAACAAAGCTAACTACTAACCGAAAAAAGAGACGAGGATGACCATAAAAGAATCTTAGATCAGATCTCAGAGGCTTTCTTGCAACTTGTCACTGCATGGAACACCGTTTCAAGCCCTTATGAGCGTCACTGACAAGTCCTAGATTTTGTGACATGCCCTTCTTTGAATCCCCACAAGAGTAGGCAGGATATCCTAAAACGCCCTCCATAGGTAAATTATCGTTTTAATTACTAGGGATCTTTAAATGCCACAGATAATTCCACACTTAGACTAAATCAACTCAGAATCAGCAGGCAATAAATTATCATCGACAGATGTGGCAACCACGGATCATCAAAAATTCTAAATCTTTGACCATCGCCTAACATCCATGTCAGACACTAACGAGGATCTCCCTACCCCCCAAACAAATACTTTGCCAAAAACATAATGCACAAAACAGAGACATACACATCATATATTTCTACAAGTAAGTGTGATGGGAAGTTAATTTGTTTCTTTGTTATTTCAGTTTGCATCAATTGGAAATGATAAGAGGGACACGTACCATGTAGTATGAGCAAATATGAACATGTATAATCCAACCGTGAACTCAGACCAATATAGTATGGCTCAAATTTGAATTATAAGTGGGACCAAATATCCGATGATGACATCATACAACTCGGATGGGCGGTACGAAATCTGATTTACTAATCATTTTTCTCTTTTTCTTCAATGTTTGCACTGTTATATAATTTTTAAGTTGTTAGCAACTTGAAATGAGAAAATTATGTTACTTTTTTGTAATTAGAAATTAATGTGTTTTTTGATATGTACATCTTGGGTAAACCCAAAAGTGTATGTGACCACCAAACAAGAGTAAGTGGATATTGGACAGTAAGTGGACCCCATATTTCTGTTGTTTTTTTTTTTTAATGGAAGAAAAACCACCCTGGAGTAATTAATTTAGTTTTTAGCCAATTAATAGGCAGATGGCTATAGACAAACAGGGTGCTACGAAACGGTTTGGCCAGGTTTTGTTCAAGTACACGCTCAATATTACCTAGGTCAACCATTTGGAAATACTTCCATCTATGGAGGAACACAATATGCTACTACAATCAAGATCATACAGGTAATATTTACATCCATATATATGTATATATAATAAAACATGCAATATACTAATCGACCAAATTTTATTCCAAAACAATTATCAATAGACCATTTGATTCATAGGTTTGAACAGTAAATTTCAGTAGAAAATTCAAATTTTTATGGGAGAAGTTCTAATTGTGAGGTCGATTCTATGAACCAAATTGGGGCCAATGATTTCCCTTGCCTCCTTTTTTTGGGACATTTAACAACTGTTGTTTTACATAACAATTATAAAATCCGGGTAGTAGTGAGTGTAAATTTAGTTATTTACTTGTACGCACTCGACAGGACGAAGCTAACGGGAATTGGTTGTTCATAGCTTTCGACAGCATACAAATAGGATATTGGCCTGCGAGGATTTTCACTTGGTTGTCCACGGGGGCTACCACATTGCGTTATGGAGAAATAACAAAAGACTCCGCAGATGGGAGCAGTCCACCAATGGGGAGTGGCCACCTGCCGTCCAACAATCTGAAACGATCGTGTTACTTTTCGCATGTCCAGATTTCGGGTTCGGACTACAATTTGATTGATATAGATGATTCAAATGTGCAGACACTGGGTGATGCCTCAACCTCTTGCTATGATGTTACCTACTTTGGTAACTATCGGGGAAAGACTTTCGCCTTTGGGGAACCTGGTGGAAATTCATGTGGGGTATAGAGAACTTGCTCTTGTATACCTCATCAAATGGAGACTATATTATAGAATGTGGACTCATATTTTATCAATAAAGTGATATTTTCACATTTAACTCAATCGTTATTGTGTCCTGTCACAAGCTTGCTTCAATGGTAATTTTACGAATATTTTAATAATGAGATTATGAGTTTCAACCCCTTCATTCCCAAGGTCTAACCTTTTTTGTTCCTCGCTATGTACAAGGTACTACTCTTAATTGTGGGATATGTGGTTATATGAACGTTTTTCTTCTGATTTCAGACTTCTTTATATTACATGACTTCTTTGTTTGCACTCAAAGGAGTAGAAAAATATTATGGACACCAACTCCAATCTCAATTTCTCAGTACCATTTTATGTGACAAGTGAGTACTAATCTATCAGTGATATACCATTGGCACACAATGATAAACTGATCTATCAGACGGACCATCATTAACAAGGAAAAAAACAGCCATTTACCGAAGAAAAAGAAAAGTTTGATTATTTTTTAAAAAAGGTGGTCAAAATATGGCTGCCCACCTAAGTTCCCAATAAACTCTGCAAATGTGCTTGAGATTTGCAGTGGATGTCTTGATTGAAACCTCTCCTAGCTGATGTCATTTCCAAATTCTTTGTCCGCATTGCTTTCAAAGGGAATACTCGCCTCCTCCTTTATCGCCATATTAGAAACCTGTTCGACACGGAAATGACTAATGACGGATTTGATTCGAAGTCTTTGACTGCATAGTGTCAAACCAAGTTTGGCTTCCAAGCCCATCATCGATCACAAATCGAAAACCATTGAATGTCTAACCCTAGTCCTTCCACCTACCTCTGAACTGCATTAAAGCGTGTCTTATATAGAAGAGCTATTGGAGATTGTTCATTGTAGTTCCCAAGTCTGATATGAAATAGGAAGGAGTAGGGTAAGGCTGCAATTAAAGCTCAAATAAACTTGCCATAAGTCAAGTCAAGACCGCACTACTACACAAGCCAAAGGCAGCACGCACGTGCCCTGACCTAGCAAGTTGAAGAAATATACCTTTACAGTCATATCTATTTGAACAAGGTTTTTCAAATGAAAACCCTAAGTCGCAACGTTAACATTAGCACAAGTTAAGGGCATAACAACTCCAGGAAAGACTAGAGAAATTAGAAAAATTGAGCTTGAAGTGAAGAAAACTGTTGACGGAACAACTAGAAAATAGGTCACAAACAAGTCTCAGCATAGCCAAATACTCGTAGTCACAGATATGATGAAATGCCATGTACACAAAATCCTTGACATCTATTTCGTATGTGTTAAACTGAAGGCAGGGTCGGGGTGTCGGGGTCGGGAAATCCCCATCGATAGGTGGTCAAACTGTGAATGACCATAAAGTTGAGGAACAACCACCATTGGAATAAACTTTGACATACATTCCAATACTTCTCGGACCTTGTAATTGTGAGGACCTTCATGATGAAGAGAGTCATACACCTCAATGGTCCAATTTAGAAGGTCGAGCTTTGCTACTACCCAATGTTTCAAATCTTCCAAGTGCATTGGTATTAGCAAAGTGTTCACCTCAAACCATGATAATCCACATCGGACACAGACGCCAAGTATAATCTTCATTAAAGAATCACACGATCTCTAATCAAAGTTATCTGGTGATTTCTTGTAGACACGCCACAATGCACCAATCTTGGCATTAAAAAACTTGTCTACCGTTGTGACCTTTCGTTGTATCAGTTTGGGGAACTGCATGATCTTCTTCCTCAGATAGTAGAATGCAACATCAATGTGCTAAATAAACAAACCAGAAGCAAATGGCAAAACAGTACGAGTCAGCACAAAAAGTATCTTCTTCACATAAAGTTAACAAAAATTTAGTATTTGGAAAAAAAAAAATTACTACTTACTTCTTCCCAGAGCCACACAAGAGAGGTTGCTAACTTATTAAACCAACTTTTTTTCTCAACTGCCATGAATTTGAGGTCATGGGATTTGTCCAATGTCTCATACTTTGCGATGTATCGGGGAGGTTGTTTCCTAAAAATAAAAATAATTAAATTAATAAGGACAATATTAAATATCATTTTCAAAGAAAAATGACATTTATTCGTCAGAACCAAATTACCCTTGAGGAGGCTTCCTCAATAATCCTTTTTTTATTTACTCCCTGAACTCATCTAGCTTCTCTCTAAGAGGTTCATCTGAGAGACCTCATGGGTGGGCATAATTGACCTTAGTCGGAGCATGGGTTGGTGAGCCAATCTCAACCATAGGTCCGGACCGCTGTTTTCCAAGCCTTGAAAGTCTAGACCTCTTCTGCTTCGGGATCTATAAATGACAAATATCAAACATGTTAAACTGAAGTTTGGCTCGTAGGTAATAATCAATATGACTATGTTTGTTTGTTACAGATATTAGTAACAACCACATCACTTATGCTCTCCTCTTGTTCTTTGGTTGCTTCTTCATTCTTTCTCTCCTCCTTTTCTCCCTTGGCTTCTTCATCCTCTTTTTCCTCTTCTCTTTCCTTCGTCGTGTCAGGCTTTCTCTCCTCCTCCTTTCCCTTGCCGTTCTCAAATTTTTCCTCCTCAATTTCCTTGGCTTCTCCCTCCTCTCCTTCTTGGTACTCTTTATATTTTTCCTGTGTAATTTCACAACAGGTCATAATAAAAATTACCAGTTGACCATTAAAGAAATGGCCATCTACATACAGGGTATACTCAACACACATTTTGAGAATTACCTCATTTTTTTCTCCCTTGTCATCCTCACCTTATGCAATTTTTTTCTCCTTATCTCCCTCTTCCTGCAAAAGGGGAACACACAAACTGTCATTAACATGGGTCATTATAGAAACGACCAAATAGTCATTACATAAATGACTAGTTGGTCATTAATATATCAATAAATTACCATGGGGTCATCATAGAAATCATCGGCAACTACAAACAATCACCTTATCAGCATTAAAGAATTCCATGGCTGCTTTCACACCCTTATCCACATCGACACCGATGTGAGAGTCGATGAATACATCATCTTTAGAACCAAATCAGAGGTCATTAGAATCAGTCTTCATGGCATCCGAGTCATCTGTCATAACATTCCTCTTGTGTCTGCTGCTGACATGGTACACAGTGGTTGGGTTCCCCTCAACATTGTCTTGAGGTTGTACAACAATTTGAGAATCCTATGCAAGAGCTTCCTGGACTACTTATGTCCCTTTTTCAAATCCTCTAATTTTTTGTTCATTGGATCGACCTGTCCTCGAATCTCTTTTTGAAACTCCCGCCACTCAGAGTTTGTCTCGGTGCTCGGTTGCGTAACAGATGTCTTACGAGGTGGCTGAGGCACAATCGTAGTGTTCTTCAATATAGTTGCACAATACATGGGTCCTTCAACTCTTCGTCAGTTGGTATCATCACAAAACACTTCGGCTGCACACATTTGATTTTCATAAAAATTAGTACAGGATATGATCATTATGTAAATAACCAACACAGGTATTGACACTAACAAAGGTATGGTCATTACAAAAATTATCATCCGGTCATTATGTAAATGACCAACACTGGTATTGACGCTAACAAAGGTATGGTCATTACAAAAACTACCACCCGGTTATTATTTAAATGACCAACACTTGTAAATGAAACTATTAGTAATAATAATATATTTAAAATATAGAAATTACCTGTTTCTCGCCTACAGCGGTTAAAGCCGAGATCACATCATCAAACTTCACATTATCAGCGGAGGTCCATGACAGCATATGCAGAATAGCCTCAACGTACTTGGTCGTGAATTTGCCTGCTATTGTTGGGATGCTCTCATGTGCCCAAACAAGTAAGGCATGAGGAAAGCTCGCGATATGTAATATATGTTATCAGACTTCTTTAATGGTCTTCTCTTTGAAGATAGCCTGTTTTCAACTGCATTACATATTATAGCTCGGGTTGCCTCCCATGAGAGCACGCCCCACGGAAAAGCATTGAACTCCTCCAAGTTATCGGCTAGGCCAAAATATTTCGGGTCTATCTTCATGGAATTTGCATTTGCAAGAGGAATGCAAAATATCATGTATAGTAAGCCAAGCTTGACAGCGTCGTCGTCGTTGTCAAATTTTGCATTCGACAACTGCAACTCCAAATGTTCTCTCGACACACCTCGCAATATCAAAAAATATATTCTCATTAATCGGCTATCAACAACCGGTGCGAGATGGGTACACCCTACACATTTCATGCCGGTTATCAGGCAGAATTCGTTGATAAAAAATCTGCTCAGGTCTTCACCAACCTCAAAACATAGAGCATCACTCATTCCTGAGTGATCCGTCAAACGCATTAAAATGTAGTGGAAAACCTGCTCAGCCCAACCAAGCGTCTTTAACTTCAGAAATTTCTTAATAAATGGCTGACGGATCATGCCCTCATACTGTCAGGGTGACAACCACTCTTTCAAGTTATTACATGTCTCTGCAATGTTAATGAAATTTTTTATTTTGGCCCGGGTAAATTCACTATCCGGTACGCGTCAAACATACTGAACGTGTGGTAATATTAATGGTATCATAAAAGAGTAATTATATTTATGACCAAGAAGTAATCATAAAATGACCATCTGGAAGTAACAGAAATCTGAATAATTAAATTGATGACCAGCAAGTCATCATAAAAATGACCAGCTAGAAATAACAGAAATCTAAGTAATTTTTATGATGACCAGAAAATCATCATAAAAATGACCTATGGGTAAAATTACAAGATGATCTCAAATAAATAACCAGACAACCATATTTTTCGATATCACCTATAATTAACCAAATATCAACAAAAACCCAAACACCTTCGGCAACCAAATATTTATATAAACCAATACACTCAATTTTCCTCTCAACATTCAAATACCAAACCAACAAACTTTTAGTTTATGTCACAAAAGCAAATAAAAATACAAACTTTACGTTTTTTATGCAAATTTTTTTCAACAAATTAATTAGAAATGTAGAATCTTATCAAAACCACATATAAAAATGCAAACTATTTTTTACATAATCAATAAAAAATGCAAACGTCCTCAAGTATAATGCACATTCTTACTGAATGTATATTCAAAATGCAAACTTTTTAAACATATAAACGAAAATGCAACATTTTCACATTTTCAGCTTCCGAGATCTTCTCTTTTACGGCTCTTTTCGCCTTCTTCGATTCCTTAACTTCGATTTCCCTCTGCTTTCTCTTCAACCCTTCCTCAGCCACTCTTCTCTTTTTCTCTAGTGCCGGTTTTTTAAGAATTTTCTCTGCCGATGGCCTTTTGTCTGCCGAAGCCATTACTCGAAGAGACCTCTTTTCGGGAGTAATTTTTTTCTCCACCAACTTAGTGGGTTTGGACATGGGTGGTTTTAGGAGATTATCCGACGTTCAGAGACTTCCAAAAGCTTTATAGAGGGTGTTGTTGATGGTTTTGAATGATTTCCGAGCGGTTATGGAGCGGTTTCCGATGGTTTATATGGGTGGTGAAAACTCTTTCTCTCTCTAAGTGGGAGTTTCTCTCTAAGACACTGTAAATGGTTTGAAATCAGGTTAGGGCAGACGAGAGAGATTTGAGCGGGTGGGAAGTGGGGGTAAACCCAGAATATGACATCCCTTAAATTCTTCTGAGACCCACATATCAGAAGATAAAATGACGTGACAGTGCTAGTAATAAAGAGAAAAAAAAGTGATGCTATTTTTAATAATATATTTCCCACAAATGCTACTTTTGAAATAATCCAATTATTTACTTTCATTGAAAAAAAGATATAATCATAGAATTGAAGGAAAAAAAATAAGACCCCAGACTAAAGTAAACAACATCTAAACCAACTGTTATTTTGTGTTGAAATATAACAAATCAAATAAGGTATTTTTGGAGGATCTACAACTCTACTAATCAGGAATCTCCATTATTAATATCTTTATCACATTGAATCTTATATCTTTACTGATAAGTAACAATAATTCCTAGTTCAATCTAACCAATCTCAAAACATGGTTACTCTACAACCTCAAACAATGTCAGTGATGGAATTCGAATGGATAGCACTTTCAGAGTGATAAAAATATGGTTATAGCTACTAAAAACTGGGGATACAAAAAGAATTAACAAAAAGAACAAATAACACAGCTTCATATGCAACCAAACCGAAACTAAATATTTGCAGACTACTACACATTCATTTTAGAGATTATAACCCAACATGGATACTCTCAAAACATTCCTATGAAGATGCAAATCCTTTCAAATTACTACATTTGCTTCAAAGTGTGTATATATTACAAAAGGAAGTTACAAAAAATTATGATAAGTTTCATTCTCTCAGTCCCTGACTCTCCAAAGTACTAGGCAAAAACAGAGAGCCACAGCTGCAGAGATGGAGAATAGGAAGTTTTCATGGAAAGGATATACACCGCTACAGAAGAAGAAGAAAAAAAATACATAGTCAAAAGTAATTGCTTAGGTTGAACATAGTTGGGGCTCCATATTCTCAGACGACGTTCCCTCAGACCTGAGAAAGAAACAGACTTGTTTTACTCGGCAAATTCTGAATAGGATGTAGGGAAAATAGACAGATTTTGTGATTTTGAGTCAAGAAACTTCTGGTATCATACAATTTTCAACTTTGTCAAAAATTTAATTAAATTGTATCATCGAGCTAAAGTAATAGCTTTCTTTCTTTTAACTCCGTCAGTTGATGAATTAGATGCTAAAAAATCAGATGAAAAACACACCATAGAAACAAGCTAGAAAGCTTCCCCACATCACCAAATTTGTCGAACATGGCTCAAAACCAATTTAATTGGTTGGAAAGGCACATAAAAAAAATACTGCAATTTTTAAAGTATAATGCATTTGAGAGCGTGCAAGAGCCTAAAAACAACATTCAAATGCAGGTAGATTAGTTCTGATAACTAACCTCTTCCAAAGTTTTCACGGCTGCGTCCATTGCGTAAAGGGTCATCTTTTTCACCTGTTCCAAGAATGGCAGATTATATCACGCATTATAATAGGATCTAATTGCATCCAGTGTCGATGTTGGCCACCAACATAGCACAGCAGTCCACAAGAACCATGACACAAATGTATCAGAACATGCAAGCTGTTGAAATGGCATACCTCCAATTTGTCCTCCTTAGCCCTGTGACTGGAGGGCAGAGTTCTGAATTCTTCTGTCAACCGAATGCATTCACCAACATTTTCAGGGGAGACAAAGTCAAGTGCAACCTTCAAGCAGGACTGGTGAAAACAGCACATAATAAAAGCCTTGTGTTTAAATATTCTCAAGGATGAACAGCAAATTTGAATGTATGAAACAAATTCAATCCAGATCAGTTATATTCGTAAATATCAAGCAAGGAATAAATACATAAATCCCCGTATCCACCCTTCTAAAATGTGGGCTTTTGTCCAAAATAAGAATGGCAGTGTCAATATTTAAAAATCCACATCAGGCTAGATATAATTCACTATGTGGATCACCCGTAATGCTAGAAATCACAACTCTGGTATCAACTGTGAATTGGCATTCTTCAATGAAAAATATAAAAATTTCTAACAAATTCGAGGCATAAGAGGCATGATGACTTGACATCATCCTCACCTTCCTCCTGCTTATCACCAACAGTCCACTCAAGGTTCCAAACTCAACGGTGGCAACTAAACAAGAGGTTTGCGCTCATTGCAAGACTTAACCCAACACCTTGCAGCACAAGCTAAAGACAGCCATACACCACCTGTGTCCGTGTTCCCGAATGCTCCCCTCTCTTTCAAGATGACTTGTGCATGTGAAGCCCTGGTAAGGTTCGTTGCTTCGCATTGAAGTAAATCACACGTTCCACCACTTACGCGGGCCCCCGTCAATTCCTTTGAGTTTTATTCTTGCGAACGTGAAGAGTGGCGATTTACTTGCCATTTAAATCAATTGTAAAAAATCCATATTCACGAATAATGTATCGGTGCAACAAGAAGAATGGTATGGTGCTATGTTATCTAAAGCTTTAGGTCTCTAGAAATCACAAGGGACAACCAGTTACGCTAGGCATAAACTTAAGGCATGATTACCAAAATGTTATAGTTACAGAAGTGAAAGTAAACGAATAAGAATGGTAATCATTGACTCTCTTATAGTCTTTACTTATCTAACAGGAAGTGGAACAAGAAATAATCAATTTCCTTTTGTCAAGTCTGCTAAACCTAGGAATATGAAAATTATCACTATAACAGTATAATGTGATTTTGCATAATTGAAGGAAAAAATTTGGGAAGGGCGAGACATGAGGATTTGGTGTTACATTTAGAACTTGACAAGGTATAAAAACAAATGTGGAGCTCACTACCATTAACCATGGAACAATACTAAACAATACTAAAGGGAGTGCGAGGACTAGCATTCTCTTTCTAATTCCCTACTTTGTGAGGGTCCCATCAAAATACCTTTCCTAATTTTGCAAGTAAACACTTGACTATAGGACAGAGAAACACTCCTTTTCTCTTTACCAGTCTTGTGAAGTAAAGAGGTTCAAAAAGTAGTTTACATATGCAAGTAGGAGTTATTTGTATCAAAAACTTATAACCTTTTAATAAAGAATGATGACAAGGGTAATTCTATGCTATGTTTGGTAAATATGAAAAATGGGAGGAAAGAAAAGAGTGGAGGGATTTGTGAGAAGAAAATAGAAATATCGATTGTCTAAAAGGAGATAGACACGAAGCGAGGAGAAAAGTGGACACATAAAAGGTCCCATAGGTCCCGTGGAGACATTTTTGGACGGAAACTTGTTATACTTACATATATGGTTAAATTACTTTCTTGTCCTCATTTCATACTTAAATGTCATTAAATAATTGACAAAATGGTCATCTAGTTGATTACCTATTTTATTTTCTTTCCCTCCCTATACCAAACAAAGTGTTAGTGATAATTAAAAAATCATCCCTCATATTTTAGTTTTATTTTCAAACTTACTTTTTTATAATACACAAGAATCACCTTTAATATTTTAGTTTTATTTTCAAACTTACTTTTTTATAATATACAAGACCAATTGGCTATAACTAAAAATCTTTACAAAATAATTGTCCAACTATCCATACTTAAAGTTATTCTTAAAGATCCTTTCTTATTCATTATTAGTCAACAAATGGAGGCATTTTCAAGAAATTTGCAATCTCAATTACTAAAAGAAAAAAGAAAAGATCCGTAACAAAGAATAGTTTCCCATTCCCTTTTAATCTTAATAAGAGAATCTTGTTTCTATATTATTTAAAAAAAAAAAAAAAAAAACTTTTAATCTTAATTTTGTGAGAATATATGCAACCAGATTTGAGAATAACACAAATGAAGGGCAAATTAAGCCGAATACTAATATCTCTTTTACAAAATATCTACCAATCTCCACAAGCTTGGTCCAGTCATTGAACTAGATTATGAGCTATTTTGTTTCTACCTAGTTATGGTTAAGCATCATTGGAGTTTTAACTTTTACTGTTAAATCAATGAGGATAATTTGTCACCAGAACAGCTCGAAAATTCCTTGCATTGCTTTAAATTCTACTTCAACACTTGAACAAGCAACCATTGAATGCCTTTTGCTCCTTTAATAAGGTTTCACCAAGAAACGCACAATATCAAGCAGTGGAACGTCAATCAAAGATTGCCCCTGCCAAATTTGTGTCCTTATAGGCCTCAACCCTTCAGTTCTCCATGTCTCTAGAATAAAATTCCCTTACCTATACCTAGACAACCTTGTAAGTGCCTCAAAATGATGAATTGACTCTAAGCGAGGCTTACTGGACAATGCATATATTACCTTACCTATCGCACTCTAAGCAATATCCAATCAACTGTTAGAGAGAGATAGATAAGCTTTCTAAAAATTCTATGATACATGCTTCGGTTTATTGCTTCATTATTCCCGTCAGCTAGCTTGTTCTCCACTTGAACGTCTTTTAAACCATTTCCAAAATAACATGTCTCTTCAAGCAGGTCTTGAATTAATTTCCTTTTGACTAAAAACAATTCCTTGTTTGGGCCTTGCAACTTCTATTCCAAGAAAATACCTAAGTTTTCCTAACTTGGGATCTTTACTTTTGGCACCTAAGTAGGGATCTTGAATCTTGAGCAAGATATGTTTTTAATTCCGAAAGAATTATTTCATTTTTATACCATGTGATTTAAGCTTATATGAATACCATGCATTTTGGATGTTCTCATCATTGTACCGTTGAATTCAAATTTCATACCAACACATTTATTAGGTCAACTATAGACTTTTACCACACACAAACTGACTTTACACTTAAAAATCATTAACTTCTTCACTTAATACACACAATAAATAAAGCTATCATTTGAAGTGGCCAAAATAGGCATTTGATATGAATTTGATATTAAAATGAAACTTAAAGGTGCAATATTGAGAACATCCAAAAACATTGTATATTTATAACTTCAAAATGCAAGGTATATAATTAAAGATACCCTTTCTGCATTCCTTCGATGTCATCAACTGTAACAATTATGTCAGCAATGTTGTGACTTTTCCCTAATTGGAATTTCTAATAAACAAAGTGTGTTCTCCTTCCCCTGGGTTTATCTGGAGACGCCATCCTTTAGTCCTATAACCCTCTTCGTTTATCAAAAAAAGATATTATACCAAAACTTTCTTTGTTGGAATGAGCCTACTTGTGCAAAAAATACTAATAATAATCATCTGCCAAGCTAGGATAATGTCTCATTGTCTACAATCTTCCATGAGATCAAGTTGGAGGAGAAAAAAAAAAAAAAAGGGTCAAATGTCACAAGATAAGATTCAAAATGTTGTTTCTCTATGGAAGAGAGAGATACTTGGCATCTAGATCAGCTCATATTTAGAAGTTTAAGATCACCTTTTCTGTTGCAATTCGGATAATAGAGAAGTTTGGGAAGGGCATGACCAGTGTTAGCATCCCCCAAGACATTATCGAAGAGTTGTCCCAGATGCTTACAGAAATGTTCGCTTGATTGGAGAAGATTGGAAGAGATGGATGAAGACCGAAATGGGGTCCTAAGAACGCATCAAAGGAATATTCTATTTACAAAAGCGGCTATATAATAAGAATCTAGTTGTTGCACAATGCAAATACAATTGGTCAACAGACCTTGGTTCGTTTTACACAGAATAGACCAAAAACGGGGAATTATACAAGCTCTTTTTGATTGCACTAGATCGCAAGTATCAATCTTCACATGAAAGACCAAGCCAAGCAAACACTTCTATTCTAATGGGGACGTTAAATTTCCAATCAAAAGATAGTTCAGAAATGGAATTTTTAGTGTCAATAAAAGCAAAGAAAAAAGAATTAGACACACCAAAAAAAAAAAAAAAAAAAAAAAAAAAACCCTCTCAAATAATCAATAACCTACACCTTAGTAGTTAGTGTGCTAAGTTGAAAGAAATTTCCCAGAATAGCCAACAATCAAGCAAGGTAATAAACTTCTCTATCGTTCATATAACTACAAATTCAAATCTCCAATCTGTAGAACTATCATGATCTCAAGTCAAGCAGAAAAGAAGTTATAAGGTAGCTCCTTATCTACTGAACTTGAGAAATGATTACTCAAAACAACAAAAGAAATTTATCAAAATATTAGGTCAAAGTTAAACTACTTATTTTTCATCTTCACTACCATCCCTACATGCATCCCTACTTGCTGGCAAGAGTTATAACTTTGTGGAGGTATAATTTATTATACCTTTGCCAAACCATTTCAAACATAATTTCCTTGAATTTATGCACATACTCATCAATTGTCAGAACTTTTTTCAAAACCTTCATTATTTTTTGGGATCTGGCTGCAACCAAAGGGCAGAAGCTTCTTTTTACTTTTCAGCTATGCTGCCCAATTTCCAGGTCCATATCATAGGTTACCAAATTAAGGCACCAAGATTTCACAAATTGATCCCACCAAATATTTGCTCGACAAGTTGTCTTTGTCAATATTTTATTTTATTTTATTTTATTTTTTCTTATGATAGGAACTTAGGCACCAACCATTCTCATAAACAAATTAGATTCTCATTGTTAAAAGAGCTACAAATTAGCCTCAAATAGATACACAAGGAAAAACAATTAACTTAAAATACCATCTTTAATTAAC
This sequence comes from Ficus erecta, assembly GCA_008635985.1. Taxonomy (NCBI): domain Eukaryota; kingdom Viridiplantae; phylum Streptophyta; class Magnoliopsida; order Rosales; family Moraceae; genus Ficus; species Ficus erecta. The sequence goes on along the minus strand of BKCH01000059.1, from coordinate 689,773 downwards.
TTTAAATACCATCTTTAGTTTTTCTTTTTTCAGAAAATAAAAACAATATAGTAGGACAAGCAAAATAGAAAATATTTGAATTGTGAACAATGAACATGGATGTTGCTTAATTTACACGACTGTATATACTTTAAACAAAAAACTGAACCATGTTAAAAGCTTATAAAGGAGTTACCAATTTTGAAAAAGAAAAAAAATGACGGGATGAAAGAGTGTTTGACAAAATTAAGGTGGAAATGAATACAATATTGGTTATAAATACCCGAGTAAACCTCAAGTTTCTTAGATACCCCAACTGGTATATATGTTATTCTCCTTATGCATGCAACTATACCTGCCTAGTATTTATAAACTGGACAAAAGTCAAACATTTATTTTTTTTAGACAAGTTATTGATTATAATGAAGTAATGAACTGTTATTTCATTATAAAGTAACAACCTTTCACTTATTTCCATGGAGCAATATATAAAGAAAGCCACGACCTTCATGCTGACTAGTTCAAATGGACACATTTAAAAATTTTGAGGTTTTGAAGAACCTATTCTAATCAACTGAGAAAACAACTTTGGTGTATAAACAGGGAGGAATTTATCCAAAAAAAAAAAAAATGAAACATAGAATTAGAAACAAAATAAAATAAAAAGCGAGGAAATTAGCTTTTGATCAATAATTACCTTCAAGTTTCTGACTTGATGAGGACAGCCGGCTGGTATGAAGACAGCATCTCCAAGTTTTTGGACAAATGACCATGGTTCAATCCCTATAAGATGCATTCAAGAATGTAAAAGGGATAACAGAAAGGAATTCAACTGATCTCTGTGGATTGCTCCATAATGAACTAACCGAATTCCTCCTTAAGCTTCCTTTTGTGCTCCATAGTCAAATACACACTCTGATCATGAATGGGGTGAATAACCTATTGCATAAAAACAAGCAACAAACAATAAAATTGAAGAATTCAACAGAACAATGAACATATTAATTATTAACTTATAGTCAAAACAAATTGGTGACAAATCAGAGGTCACGTATTTCTGCAGGGGCAACAGCTAGAGCATTAGCAGCAAGAAATTGTCAGTCATTTCAGAAGCACCAAGATACATTCACTTCTTCATCAGTCACCAAGACTGTGGTCACACTTCCAAATTCAGTGATCATGACGGTGTTCAACATGTTTTCTTGCAAAGCAACTGGCCTTTACAGCTTAGTAGTCATTCAAATAAACACATTTGGTAAGGCTTGCATGGTAAGGAAACAAAATAACATAACCCAATTCCAGAAACACGGATAAAGTATCCCATTGAGGGGGAAAAAATGGACGTTTAGATCATTTGAGTACCACAAATGAAAATAGGTGTTCCAACTATAATCACAGAAAGCAAGCTAAAAGACCATTGGTCTCATCACAAATAAGGAATAGAATAGAGTTGAAATTACTGTTATCTATACAAATACCTGTTCTAGTGGACAGCAGTAAGTGTGCCTAAATTCCCTGAAATGCTTTTTTAGATATTCCTGCAGCTTGGGAACGTCCTCTCTCCGGAAAATGTCCCATAGAGCACCACCCTCAGCTGTATCCAAGCTTTCTAACATATTTCCACAATCATGTGACTGCTCAATAGTGGCACAACTTTCATCTTGACCTAAATTTTCCTCTTGCTTCTTTTGAGAGTTCACCCGTGAAAACTTTTTATCCTTTAGCTCACAACCACTAGCCACAACACTTCCAAAAATTTCTCTTTGGTCTTGCTTACTGTGCTCCTTTTTCAGGTCTTCGATGGTAGCAAGCTGTTCAGGCGTAAAGGTCACTTCAGCCGTGTGAGTAAGAATATTGACCTAAGATATTAATACACACAATTAGTAGTGTTCCCACTTAGAAGGCACAAAGCAGAAAAATTTAGCATGGATGAGATAACGGGCCCACATAACTCTCCTTTAGAGAGAGGAAAAAAAAAAAGGTGCATTGTGATCGCATAACTTTAAATGCATAGAATTGCACCAATTACCTATTAAATGCATTTAGAAACTTACATATCATTAACATATGGACAAAGAACTGTAAATGGTGAAGTTTGAATGCAAAAAGTAGAATCAAAAGTTAAAACAAAAATATTACTGCAATTACAGTGATAGCACATTGCTGTTCAAACTAGACCTAATAACCACATAGATTGTTGATTGTGACATGCATGGGTAGAATCCTTGATTTGTCAAACAAACAACATACAAGGACAAACAAGTGATTGGAATCAATAAAATTCAAAAAAAAAAAAATGGAAATACTAATCCCAGTTCCAAGTAAATCAAAGCACATAAATACATAAAATCAATTTGCTTTTATTGTTAAAGATGGAAATGTGTTGAACTAGGTACCATGAGGAGTAAAATTACCAAATGATCAAATTAAGAAAGGCTATTGGAAGCATTAAAACTATATAAGAACAACCCAAGGAAGTACAATAGCCTGCCACCTTAACATGATTGATGATCCAGATCCGTGTTGAACTTGGTATCACAAATGTTAGATTTGACCAGGAACACAAAAACCGCTCTAGCAATATCTTTTGATCGCTACTTTGATTTTAAATAAACATATAAATAAATAAATAAAAACTATTACCAGGTAGAAGATCAGTACATAAATCTATTTGCTAACAGATCATAATAAAAAAAAAGACCAAACAAACAATGACAAACGCAGACACACACAAATAAATGCCCCAAGGGACAAACAGAAGCAATAAAGCAAGCATGACATCCATCTGTTTCTTCTGCCTACTTCCCTCTAAGAGAGTTAGCTACCATTGAATTTGCAAGTATATCAAGGAGACATAAGAATTAAATTTGTGACCAAGAGAAAAAATGTCATGTAATAAAGCCAAACATACTGCATCAGACATGTCGCAATGAAGCTTGGTTACAGAATCTCCACGTCCAAGCTCCTGTTGAACACCATAAGCAATATATGTCTTGGGCCCTAGATCCGGCTTTAAAGATTTCTTGGGCAATTTGACAGCCAGGTTTAAAAATCCACTAAGAGGGTGTGTATATTCCTTAAATGGCAAACAGGAGATGAATTCAGCATTATGTCGAGGCAGACGCTCCCCAAATAAATTGGATGGTGGCCAATCTTTCAGTTTAAGTATCTGAGGCCACATTTTAGAATCAAACCGCCCTTTCAGATATCCAGTAAAGAACTGATGGATATTAATGTCTCCCTACATTTCATGAGAAATTAAAATCAAGAAATGAAATTAGATTAATAGAAGCCATTACACATTTCCAATGAAAGAGGCAAGTTTATTCAAGAGGATAAGATGAAAAGAAACAGAAAGACATGATACAAACTACATAGAACGAAAATACCAAAAGAAATAATAGAAAGAAATCAAAGCAGCTTTATAGTACTTGGACTGAGTAACAAAGCATAGCTTGAAAAAAGTAAAAAAGCAAGAAACACATGAAACAGACAGAATATTGACAACTTCAGACTCTATTTGAAAATTCTAGTTGGAAAGAAAACAGTGATTATATACCTCCATAAAAAAAAATTCCAGAGTACGTTTAAGCTGTGATAACTCTCTAGAACATGTGTCACAATGTGTAAATAAAAAATTAGAATCTATTCCTTCCTAGTGTACATATTATTTGCCCAAATATTACTAAAGAAAGACTACAAAAACTCCATCAAATTCAGATTAAAGAGGATTTATGCATTAAAATTCTTAAAATTCATGAGCAAATAATTCTACTTATGAGAAAGGTAAAGCAGATCTAAGAGTATTATAAGCTAATTAAACCTGGTATAGAAAATCATCAAGTACTTAATATTCATCTACCAAATTACTTATCTTTTAACAGGTAACAATATCAAGTACTTAGTATTCATCTACCAAATTACTTATCTCTCATCTGGTAACAATTTTCATATACAAATACAAAACAGGAAAGCATTTTCAGGGCAATATCCTGAATAAATCACAGTTTCACTCTTTTAATCATGGAAACAAACGAAAAATGCACGAGAACCGTGCAAACTATTGTTCAAACATGGAAAAAAGATTTCATCTATAATAAGAAGATAAACAAAGGCAAGAAATACTCTTTAAGCCCATTGAACGATATACTACTATAATAAAGTGAAAGGGTGGCTCAAAAAGTGGATATGTTTTAATCTCGTAGAAAATGTCTACCTGAAGAACCCCAAATATGGCCAGACTATTCCAGGCAACAGGGAAAAGAGGTAATCAACAAAAAATTGAACACCTCGGTAGAGTTTCCATCAACCGTTATTTCAACAACATAAAACTTCTCATAGACAACCAATATTTCTTATTGAGACACATGATACAGATGGGGTAAGACAAACATCCAGGATTATGTGAAGAAGCAGTAACAGCCACAATGCTCTCTCAAGACAACAAAAAGAAAAGGTCAAAATGTGCAGCATCACTCATGCATATCAATATCCTAAATAAATCACAGTTTCATTCACATCTCCAATAAACCAAATATACTGCACAAAGGATGTATATTGCATCTCCCAACCAAATCATTTCCCTTTGAATGGTAACAAGTTTATTCATTTTTATATAAAAAAGAACAGAGGTTACCCTCCAGCAGGAACACATCATATAAGGTTAGCATGTTCAACCTTCCAGCATCAAAAGATTCATACAAAGTAACAAATAATGTCTTGCCATTTCTGTCAAGCAAAAAGCAGCCGAAACTCATCAATGAGAACAGAACAATGTAACGAGAACCAATGACACAAAAGAGCTACCCAATAAACATATTCAGACAGTGACCTGTAATCTAACCCAAATAAAACTTCATCAATGGTGAGATTAAAAGGATGACATGATCCATACAGGTATTATCCTGAACTTTTTTGCGAAACCATAAGAAGTCAAAATGGTTTGAAACATCATTACAAAGCAGAAGTTAGCAGTTAGAAATGCAACAAAATCAGCCAATAAGCAGTTAGAAAGTACCAGTGTCATCAGTGAAATTTTGTTTACTTGGTAAAAGAAGAAGATGAATAAAAGATGCCCACCTCACACCAATCCAAGCAATCAATGGCCTTGACCTCCAAATGCCTGCCATGCTTGACATGATTCATTTGACGACAAGCACGCCACATGACCAATGGTTCCCAGCTTAACCCAGATGTTGTTTCAAGCACATTACTAACAATTACTGGTTCACCTCTCATCCAATGCCACCGGAAGTGCTTCAAATCCTCATGTTGGATTTTGCTTGCCTTTGGACAGTACAAGTAATTGTCATCAGAATCTTTTCGATACGCAGCTCTCCTTACTGGATTGTTACATGGGTCACTCACATCCCTAGCACTAAGACACGAACACTGCTGTAGAGGAGTTTCCGATGCACCAATGAGTTTGTAAGCATCTTCTATTTCTTCTGCTTTCTTTACCAACTCTGAGACAAAATTTTCTGAATAAATGCTCCTCAGTTCTAGAAGCCCACCACTGCAGCCCTGCAAGTCCTTCCGGGGACAAGGAATGCTTCCATCTTCATTTGCCTTCCACTCAGAAATTGGATTCACGTTGTCGTTACAGCTAGCCTCCGAAGGATTTTGTACTTTGGCCTCACCACCATGCAAATAGGGCATGCCTCGACTTATGAGTGGCATTATTACCTCCTCCCTACCCCCTTGCAAGTGCCCATCTCGAATCTCACGGCAACAGATGAGGCAAAGGTCATATGAACATAGAGTACAGCTTCTGTGGAAATCAACAATGGAAGTCTTGCAGTTGTCGCTGCAAAAGAGGAGATAGTTTTTAGGCACTCAAATTTCAAGTATGATAACTATGTGATTTTGAAAAGGACCTACCAATAAATACGCTCATTTTCAGAGCAACATGACTTCTGTATTTTTAGCTCTGATAAAGAAACCCCTGCCAACATGAACATCACATCAAATTGAAATCATAGAATAGTTAATTGATATATCTCAAGGCCTCAAGTAAGAAAGCCAACGAACCACTATATTCACTAATCCCTAGAATGAAACAATGATTATCCATTTGCTTTTAAGAGAACTACTCACTGGACACAAGGAATATGTCCAATAGTGGAATTGAAAACCATAAGGGATGGAATATCTATATGTATATATAACATTCATATTGAAAAACAATTACATGACGACAAAAGCCTATCTCACATTGTTGGTTGAATATATACCTCGTCTCTTAGCCTCCATCTCACTTTCAATTCTTTGTTCGTCATTTAAACTTTTCAAATATGGAAGAAGCCCTTGAAGCAAATACCTTGAGTACTCAATTTTTTCATCGTTGCCAATTTTTAGATCCAGGTTCTCAAGATTCTGCAGAAGCAGTAACACCACTAAATTTTGGGAAACTTCATCTATTTACTTTGATTTATGTCAGCATTTACAAGATGCAAGAGAAAATGAGAAACTGACTTTTATGGGAGCATCCAAACGCAAGCATGCTTTACAATTGCAATTTCCACGGCACACAGGACAAGCCTCAGCAATGTCCGCTTCAGGTGTTTGCGGATACCTACATGACAAGATGCTTCAGACCAACTACAAAAACTGTAACAGACCGGACATAAGAATTGTAATTATACAATGCTATGCAATTTTTTTTAATCTATTCTGCCATTATGCATCATACATGACGTATAAACTACTGACACCCTTCCATGAAGATCTCAACTAGATAAAGAATCAAAATCCAGCCTCCCTATTTGTTATGCAAAATTAAAAAAAACAAAGAGTAGAAATATAATCATGATTATTCTGAGAGTAATAAACAAAAAACAATGTACTAAGTTCTGTTAGTGCGCCTGCTTATACTATCATTTTCCTTCTCCATGCATTACAACTTTCACCAACTTACAACTAATATATACATGTATATGACACATGATGCTCTAACTGATTTCAAAACCAGCTACATGACGGTTTCCCAAACTATAAACAGAAAAAGCATCCAATTGGCAAAGATCAGCAAAAATACAACATCATGCACAGGTTAGAATTAGAAGTGAAGAAATCAACAAATTGCAAATATGATCATACCAGTTTTGTATGCAAGGAACACAAAACCGCTTTCTCTTACACTTTTGGCACCTAACAACCTGGCCTTTGTCATTCCTTTGACATTGGTGGCACATTAAGGACACCTCTTCAATAAACTGTTGAATCAAAAATCAAAAACAGACTTCCAAATAAAATAAAGTAACAGTAACAATTACGAAGCAAAAAAAAAAAAAAAGAGCAATCTTACTTTGGATCTCGCTTATTTATCTTGGGCTTCACTAGCTCAGGAACTTTTACAGTCCTCAGCGGATACCCTTTACGGTTCCCAATTTGAGATAACTCCACTCCCTCTTCGTCATTGTCCAAATTCCCCTCATTTTTACGTGTTGCCTTTGAAATATCCACCTTCTTTTCCTGATTCAAACTCTCATCGTTTCCCAAATCCTTCCTCCCGAACCCTTCTTTCCGGCACTTACTCCCTTACTATTAGCGCTCCTCCAACGCTTTTGGGGTCCCTCATTACACTCATTACTTCCATCTTGTCCTTCTAAACCACTATTTCTATTCCCTTCAAACTCCAAATCACCAGTTTTATCACTTTTACCCCGTCCTCCAACCCGTCCTCTACCCTTTCGGCCACGTTTTGTAGTCGAAACAACTCTCATGTTTTGTTCTTCTTGGTCTTCCACAACATCTATATTTTTATCCTCGGTATCTTTCCGCTTCCCACGACCCATTCTCCCACGCTTCCTTCCCCTCTTGACATTCCCATCACCTTCATCAAATTCCAAACCCTCTTCCTCTTTATACAGGACCTTAGAATTTCTAGTCCTCAGTCGAGTCCTTGAAAGGAAACCCCCCACACTCTTCAACCATTCCACTAAAAGCCCTTTCACCTTCCTCTATCTTTCCCAAACCGTTCTCTCCATCATCTTCTACAACAAGCTTCGCCATTTCTCCACCTTCCGCAACCGAAATTTTGGAACTTTCCTTTAAAACCTTCTTCTTCTGAGCTTTTCGTCCTCTTTTTTTCTTTTCAACTCCATTGGGAACTTCTTCTACAATATTCTCCTTCTCCAAATCCTTCTCATTCTTTTCTCCATTCTCCTGATTATCTTCTTCAACAAGCTTCTCCATTTTTCCACCATTCACGACAGAAACCCCCGAACTTACCTTCGAAACCGCCTTCTTCCGACCCTTGCGTCCGCGTTTCTTCTTCTCAACTCCATCACCAACGTCTTCAACAACAACATTCTCCTTCTCAAAATCCCTAACTTCAGCTTCTTCATTCTCCAGACCACCATCTTCCACACCCGCCTTCCCCTTCTCCGAAACTTTCTCCGCCAAAACTTCCGAACTTTCCTTCCCAGCATCCTCTTCCACAACCTTCGCCATCTCCGAAACCCTAGCTTCCACAACAAGCTTCGCCTTTTTTCTTCCCGGACCTTTCCCGACCAAAAGTTCCGAACTATTTCCCTTCCGACCGCGTTTTCCCTTCACAACCTCTTCTCCAGCGATCTCCGTCGCCGAATCCCTAGCTTCTTGATCTTTCTCAACCTTCTTTCTACCACGCCTCTTCTTCGCACCTTCGCCATTTTCGAGAAGAATCTCGGCAGTTTCCGGAACTTTCCCGTCGCTCGCCGGAGCCTTCGTCTCTTCGCCGTCGTTCGGCGGTGGATCGGAACTAGACGCCATGGAAGAACTCAAGCAAGAAATTTTGAATCTTTAGAGAGAGGAACAGAAAGGGAAAGAGATTTCTAGAGAGAGAAAGGGGGCGTTACTTATGGGGAAATGGAAACAGTGGGCGGGCTATCGAGAGAAATGGAGAGGCGCCCATAGAGAGAGAGAGAGAGAAACAGCCTATATAAAAGTAAACAGGGTTGTACTCTACGGAGTTTTGAAAATGTGGCGCCAAAATTTGCCACCATACATAATATTTTTTCTGTCTATTTTTGGTCTTTGAAGAATTAGGGTTTCTGTGGTTTTTTTTTTTTTTTTTTTTTTTTTTAGGTGAAGGGTTTTCTATCTCTGACTCTTCCATTTCAGCTTATTATTTATTTTTTATTTGTGGAATGTACTATTTTTTTCCCTCTTTTATTTAACACGGTGACTCTTGTGATCGGATTAAGCTGGCAATATGGATTGTGACACGACGACACAACTTGAAAACAACACGAATTTTGTGGGTTCAGGTCGGGAAAAATAAGGGTCAGGTTAGATTCAGTGACCTAAATTAGACACGAAAAAAAAAAAAGGTCAATTTCGGGTTGGACCTGTCTGACCCGAACACAACCTGTATTTTTCATACGTGTCAATTTCGAGTCCGACCTAAACACGACCCGTGGTTAGACCCGAAATTGTTTTTAGATCAAACATTTGAAAAAAAAAAAAAAAAAAAAACCCTAAAGTTCCACATAACATAAGTATCTCCTATAGCCTTTTAGATCTGCCTCCTAACCACATTTCTCCTCAAAGAAACCCTAACCCCTTCTTTCATCTCCCTCCTCAGTGGATCTTCTTTTTCTTCTTCTTTGATCTCCCCATTCTCTCATCTCATGTATGTGTGTGTTTAAGAATTGAATGTCTTTACAGCTATGTGTCTGCTAATCTGATGTGTGTTCTGTCTTTACAACCTTTTTTTTTTTTTGGCTTCGGAACTTAAGTACCCTCAAAGATATCTATACAGATATGCCTTTCAATTGTTGTACCTCTCTCTCTCTATTTTTGGTATTTGATTTTGGTTTTGTTTTTAATTTATTTGCTTTCATTTTTCAGGACAATGGCTTGGCTTGATATTTTCAGATTATGATATTTTCTTGGGTCGAGATGCATTAAGAGTATAGAAAATCTTCTTGCGAGTGTTAAATTGTTATTGTATAAGCTCATGTATGTGTGTTAATTTTAATTCGAAATATTTATCTTTATCTTATTATGCATTATTATTCTTTTTTTTAATTTATAAATGGACCATGTTGATCTTGAGGCGCAAAGTGAGAATATTGATTTAGAGAATGCAATTCATGTGGACATTGAGCTTGACGAAGATGTGATCAAACTTGAGGGCAGTGATCTCAATAAACCATTAAAAAAGAAAAGGTTGAAGTCGAAAGTTTGGGATTCTTCGACTTTCTTCCTCTTGGTCCAGATAAGAAGTTAAAGAGTGCTTGCAAGAAATGTAGACAATAATATCTTGCGTCTAGCAAGTACGAGACAATTAAAGCATATTAAAACTTGTCCAAGAACAAAACTAGAGACATTGGTCAAATCCTTATTACTCGTGATACTGGTTCGTTATCTTTTGGATCTTGTCAATTTAATTTTGAAAAATGGCGTGAATTAATAACTACTTGCATCATTTTGCATGATTTGCCATTCCAATTTGTTGAGTACAAGGGCTTAAGGGGAATGGGTTCAATATTTTTATCCTGGTGTGGAATTAGTATCCACAAATACTGCTAAAGTTGACACTTTCAAGCTATATCAAAGGGAGAAAGTCGAAGTGAAAAGTATGTTACAAGTATGTCCTAGTAGAATAAGTTTGAAATCTGATTTATTGACTTGTTGACTGTTGATGGATATTTGTGCTTGACTGCTCATTTTATTAATAAGAATTGAAAATTGCATAAAAAGATACTGAATTTTTGCTTCATGCCATCTCCACACACTGGTATAGCACTATCTGAGAAGATATTTTCTTTGTTGAGTGATTGGGGAATTTAGGAAAAGATTTTCAGTAACACTTTAGACAATACTGCTTCTAATGATGTCTTCGTGGACGCAATACAACTTCAATTGAACTTTCGTGGTAGTAAATTCTTTCATTTGAGATGTTGTGCCCATATACTTAATCTAATTGTGCAAGATGGTTTGAAAAGTATTGATAAGGCAGTTAGGAAGATTCGGGATAGTGTCAAATATGTTTAAAGGGTCACAACAAAGTAAGCAAAAGTTTTTAGAATGTGTTAAGTTTGTCTCAATGGGTAGCAAGAGAGGCATGTCCCAAGACGTGATTACTCGTTGGAATTCAACTTACCTCATGCTTCAAAGTGTCATCTTTTACCAACGTGCTTGTCAGCACTTGGAGTTGAGTGATTCAAATTATAAGCATTGTCTTTCAACCGAGTAATGGGAAAGAGTTCAGAAAATTTCAAAAATTTGAAAGGGTTTTACAAAGTAACACTTCTATTTTCTGGCATTAAATATCCCACAGCCAATTTGTACTTTCTAGCAATTTTTGATTGTTACATCACCTTAAAAACTACTATGGAATGGAGATGAGTACTTGAAGTGTATGGCCTTGGATATGTGGAGCAAATTTTCAGAAATATTGGTTAGAATTCAACCCCATCCTAGCTTTAGCACTTGTATTAGATCATCGATATAAGCTGGAGTTTGTTGCTTTCTATTATGACAAAGCCTATGGGAAAAACTATTACGAGTTGTTCTCATTGCGTACGAAGTTAGAAGCCTTTTTTGAAGAATACAAGTTGAAGCTTGCTGAAGGTGCAAATGTTACTCCACCCTCTAGTAAGAAAAAAAGGACAAGACTAAAGCAACGCAAGCAATGGATGTGGATGAATATGATCTCTTCAAGGTAATGACTGTATTCCATTTTTTTATTTTTACTAACTAGTGATTTTATAAACTAATACTTGTTGTTTGTTGTGCAGGAATTTGATGATGTCTCCCATGCTTCTTTTTCTAGTACAAATAGCAAATTGGAGTTAGAACTTTTTTTGAATGAGCACAGGATGAGAATGAGTGATAATCTAGACATCATTTCCTATTGGAAGACAAGTCAATGTCGCTACCCACCCATATTTACTACAATTGCTCGTAATATTTTAAGCATTCATGTATCAACAGTTGCTTTCGAAGCTGCATTTAGTGTTGGTGGTCGTGTACTTAACCAATTTCACAACTCTCTTAAGCATGACACTGTTGAGGTCATTATATGCTCAAGAGATTGGTTGTTTGGGAGTAAAGGTAAATTTTTCCAAGTTCTCTATTATTACTTAGCGTTGTTAAATTAATCTCATAATCATAAATCCTTTTTCAATCTTCTCATGTAGTTAGAATCAAAATAGTTGACCAAGATATGGATGAGCTCATTCAAAATGTTGTGGATCTCAACATTGATGATGAGAAAACAGTTGATCAAGCTTCTAACTCTGGATGTGCCTGAGTTGCACTTGTTGTGTTTGTTTTTTGTTAATGTTTGTGTGGCTATTTATTTTGTTATATTTTTATACTAGAACTCAGTATTTTGTTGGTGATATGTTGTTTGAATTTATATTTTTTTATGCTTGTGTTTGGATTTGTGGACTTTATTAGATGTTTGTAATAGGACTTTGCCTAACTATGATTGTGGACTTTGCACTTGAGTTGGAAGTTAATTTTGTGATTGTGGATTTGAAATCAAACCTTAAAAATTTGTTGTTTTGTCTATGGTATGTTCTTGTTGAAGGTAAATTATTACTCTTGTAGTTTTTTTATGAATTTGGGATATAATTTGCTTAAATTGAATTGGTTTTTGTGTCAATTCAAGTTGTGAGTTCAATTTGGGTCCAATTCGAGTTGTAGGTTTAATTGGGGTCAAATTCGTGTTGCGGGCTCAATTCAAGTCAAAAGTCAATTTCGAGTTACGTGTCAATTTCGGTTTGTGTCAGGTCAACCTGTTACGGGTCCATGTCATGTTCATGTCACGGATTGAAAAACATTTTGCGTCGCGGGTCGTGTACGGGTTGGGAAAGACAAAAATCGACACGGTTCTAACACGACACCAACCCGACACATGACACGAATTGCTACCCCTAGGTCCGACCAATCAAAGGAAAGTTATAAAAGCTTAAAGTTTTTTTTTTTTTTTTTTTTAATTTTTTAAGTTAGGAAACGAAAGCATTAGGGAAGTATTTTAATTTCTTTTTTCGAAAATAGCATGAAACAATATATGTTGCAATTTATAATTTTTATAGTAAGAACAGTATGGTGTTTTTTTTGTTTTTTCTTTGAGTCAGGAAAAGTATTATTTTGATAAAATGATTGTATTTTTCCAATTGATTAGCATTAGTTCGATAAAATGATTATAGTTTTTCCAATTATTATGTTGCAAGTTTATAACTTTGTAATAAATTAAAGCCAACTTTTCAGGGTTTTCCTTTCTCTCTACTGCATGTTCTCTCAAATTTTTCATATCTTGGATCTTCCTTTGTGTGGGATTTCAACCGCCACGGCCGCCGTCGCTGACAAGGGTGATAAGTGATTCGATGATTTCAGTGGGAATGGACTCGGGAGGTTCTAGTTAAGAGTTTATCAATATGATCAAGCCGATAAGCTTTTGGTGGTTTAGGATCCAGCGATGCCTTGATGGTCCGATGGTAGCTATGGTGAACTCTTCCTTCGAGTCGGTTGTTTTCCTTTAAGTTGCGGCGTGCGGCAGAGTAGTTATTTAACGTAAGGTGAGAATTTTGCGGTCGATGTTTTTTTATATTAATGGTTGTTCTTGTGTTTTAGTTTTAATTTTGTAATAAAAGAAAGTAGTTTACCCACCTCCGGTTTGTTTTTGTGTGTGTGTTCCACTTGAGTTATTCTCTAACGGTATTTGTGTATTGGTTCTGCTAGTGTTATGGCTTGGCGGAGTTTGTTACAATCTTTGTGATGTGAGTGACTATCTCTCGATTGATCGGAATATTCTATCGATTGTAGATTTTTTTTTTAAAAAAAAGAGCTTTGTACATGCTCGATTTTAGGATTGCCGAGGAATTCGAGGAATTTCCCATATCCAGGTTTCGGCTAATGTCCTCCTTACTGAGCTTTATCAGATTTTACTGATAGAATCGATATTAGTCGAGAGTTACATCTCTGATACCACATGGTTGTTTTATATGTATTATTAGAGTTTGTATCCCATTTTATCTTAAATGATAATTTCTATTTAAAAAAAAAAAAAAAAAGTTTATAACTTTGTTTTCTACCTAAAATAATTTCAGTACTTTCGGGCCGGACATAATTGGTCTTAATGATTTTTTTTTTTTTTGGTTAACTTGTCCTTAATGACTTACAATGTAAATTTTTCTTTTTTGACAACATTACACACCAAATTTTTTTTGGGCAAATTGCTTATTTAGCTTGCGTTTGGTCTGCCCGTTAAAGATGAAATTTTAAGTTGGAGTTGGTTGACCTTTCAAAAACTAATTTTGTTGACTTAAAAAAAAAACAAAAAATAAAAACTGAGATAAAAAAATACAGTTTAGTTGTAATTAAACTGAATGCCAAACGAACCCTTAGTCCCTAAACTTTTAATCATGTACAACTTTGGTCCCTGAACTTTTTTTCATAGCTGAAATGGCCCTAAACTTTTAAAATGTTGCAGCAATAGTCCTTTCCGTTAAGTTTTGGACGGAATTTGTTAGTAATTTGATTAATAAGTTTTTCTAACTACAGATTACGTCAAAAAATTAACAAAAAGGACTGTTGTAGCAACGTATAGTTTTATGATCATTTCAGCTACCGAAAAAAAGAACATGAAATGCTCTTAAACTATTAAAATGCTGTTAAAATAGTCATTTTAGTTATTTCTAAATGGAATATGGTAATAGTTTGGTCAAAAAGTAATGTTAACTAATGGATTCTATCCAAAAATTAACGTAAAGGACTATTGTAACATCATTTTAATAATTTAGGGGCATTCCAGCTATGAAAAAAAGTTCATAGATCAAAGTTGCATAGAGTTAAAAAATTCAGGGATCAATCTAGCAATTTACCTTTTTTTTTTGGTGCCGCAAATTCCATTTTTATTTTTTTTATTATTACTAAAATCAAAACAAAAATATACTTGATTAATCAAAATGTGGTGGAAAGTAATCAAAAATAATAATTTATAATGGTAAGTATAACATAGTAGTAATTATATATCTGACTCCAGCCGAAAAAAAAAAAAAAAGAATTTGAAACTCTCATCTCAATTGCAAAAAATAAAAAAAATAAAAAAATAATAACAATTTTCAACTTTAAGATTTTTGTTTTGGTACTCATAGGTGCTTTATCTTAACAAAAGATAAGATAACGCTCCATTTTTCTTCCTATTGAAATATATAGAGTTTGTCACAAACCATAACTCTTAAAACTAAGATTTAAAATAATGACCACAAAATCCTCTAAATGAAACGTAATCAGCTTAGCCAATCTTACCATGGTAATGAAATTAGAAATAAAAATAATCTTCTAAATTCAAAAATAATCATTGAATTCTAACACACCCCTTCAAGTTGATGCATATCAACTTGCCTTCAAAAAGTTTGAACATAACTTTTGGAAATCTCACACGCAGACTCAAGTTCACATAAGTTTCACAGTAGATTGATTTCCATAAACTTCGTATGTCATGCTCAAATTCATATGAGCTTCACTATACAAGCTTTAATTTCAAAAGCTTCACAATATAGGTTTCAACTTAATTTGAGTTTCACAGCACAGGCTTCAAGTTTCAATTGGGTTCTTCCACGGTTTTCTTCATATATTCAAATGAGATCATTTGGATCTGGAATCAAGGATCAAAGATCAAAAGGATTATGGGAACAAGGATCAAGAATGATCTTTCTTTTAAAATTTTTTTTTTTGTTTATAACTCTCACTCTCTTTTTTTTGCCAAAAAACAAAACAGCTGCCATATAATGTAGAAGCACTACCACTTTATAAAAAATTCAAAGCAAAAAAATAAAAAAGGAGGCAGTGTTGATACTCGGATAGCAACAGGGTGATGATGACGGCGACATTGCGACAACGGCATGACTGCGCCGAGTTACAGCAAAGGCCCGGTGACACAAATTTTGCCTGATGGTTTAATGATCTTGACTCCATGACTTGGGTATGAATGTTGGACGAATTTTGACAAGAGTGACGTTGACGAGGCTGAGAACGATGTGTCTGTTGCAAAATTTTAATGGTGTTTGGCTCTAAAGGGATTTGTTTAGTGGGTATGGATCCAAAGAACATTTAGGGGGTGTTTGGTGTGCAAGTTTGAGTTAAGATTTGTAAGTTTAAATAGTAAATTTTTTTGAATTTTTTTGAATTTTCAGAAAAGACAAACAACTTTTTGGGGGAAAAAGACAAAAAACATGATGAAAAAAAGTACAGTTTAGTTTAAACTAAACTTTTTACCAAACAAGGCTTTAATTCAATTTTTTTTTCAAGGTTTCAGAAAAGTAACTCTAATACCATCTTAACAAAAAGGAAAGATTATGCTACATTTGTTCTTCTTATCATTCATGGATAAAAAAATACATAAGATATAGAGTTGGTCACAAATTAGAACTCGTAATACTATGGAATAACATATGGAATAAGGATCAAATATTGTCATGAAGCTTAATCAACTAGCTAACTATCTTACCAGTTAATGGCAATAAAATTAAATTAAATAAATCTTCTAAATCAAGAGATAATCACTGAATTATAACACTTTACATACCCTTTTTTTCTTTTTCATAAACTAGTTATAGACATATGTCATGCACGTATTTAATCAATTTGTTAAATAAAATAATTAAGAATAAGTTTTTGTGAGAAAATAGTTATTCAAAAAATATTGATAAAAATAATATTTTAAGTAGTAAGAAACATGAGAGAAGTTAGTGATTCACAATAGGAAATTAATTAGGTGGTGCTATGAGAAAATAATAGTTTGAAATGGTCACAACAACATATTGAATAAGGATACATTTTTTTTAAAAATTATTTCAGCATAGGCTTAAAAGAGTGAAAATAAAGTTTCAAAACGATGAAAGAAAGCATATAAATAAGATATTAGCACGTGGACAAATGCGAATAATAATTTTAAAAAGTATAATGAATTATATATATATATATATATATATCAAACATTACTTAAAAAAAACAGTAGTTGAGAATCTGAAATAGTTATAAAAAAAATAATAAATATACCGAGAGATTTTTTTGAATGAATTAAAGGAGAAAAAGTTTTTTAGCAATTAAAAAAAAAAAGAAAGAAAGAAAAGTAAAAGGGAAAGAAATCAAGAATGAAAGATTATTTAAAAAGAAAAAGAAAAAAAAATGAGGGAATAACATGTGTCAAAAGAAAATAAGAGTCTTTGGTTTTTATATATATATAAAGATGTAAAGATAAAGATAAAAATGTAATGATCTTTACATGCCCATGTTGTAAGCTTCAAAATATGCAGTTGATTAAAAATATCAGCTTGAAAATTGGCTTCATTTTGGATTTTTTTTTTAATGATGATTCTATTTGTACCCATTAAATGTTTAAATATCATTATTAAAATAATTTTTTAACCTTTATTATAGTTTAATATTGTAATAAAGTTACATTAATACCCTTGAATACCCATATCTTATTTATCTTAATTTAACATTTATGAATCGTAACATTTGTGAGCTTCTTCTTTTATTTTGGTAAATAACGTGGGCTAGCAATCCAGTCAAAACAATATGATAAAAACAGAAGATGAGATTAAGTCTATACTCAAAGAGCCACCAAGGTTTCTAGACAACCCATTTAGCTATAGATTATGAGCACAAAAATTAATACATCTACTAATTTTACAAAAGGAGAAGCAACCGATGAACTTAAGATTAGCACGAGCTTCATCAAGACTGTTCACAATTTCCCAATGGGGATCGGCAATTGCATTAGAAAGGCTAGAGATGATTGCTTGGTTGTCTCCTTCAAAAATGCAATAATTGAGCTTTAGGGCTTGTTTGGCAACAAGCTCTGTTTAAATTAAACTGTACTTTTTTCATCATGTTTTTGTCTTTTTTCCCAAAAAGTTGTTTGTCTTTTCTAAAAATTCAAAAAAATTCAAAAAAATTTACTATTTAAACTTACAAATTTTAACTCAAACTTACACACCAAACACCCCCTAGCTTCTTGGCCAAGCGGATGGCTAACAGAGCTGCAGAAGCTTCTGCCCTCTGGGGGGGAGCTAGACACCACATGATCCACCACCAAATCCAAGAAAGCCCCATTTGAGTCTCAACTTCAGTTTGGAATACGGGTTTGAGATGAAATTTTTAAGTTGAACTTGGTTGACTTTTAAAAAACTAATTATAATTTTGTTGACTTTTCAAAAAAAGACAAAATTCAATATGAAAAATCTTAGGTTCACACCTGAGAACTAAACTATCAGACTCTTATCTTCTATTCAATTATTGGTGTCCTAAATGGTATCCAACCAAAAAGATGCATCCCCTCAATTTTGACCCATCTGGATATGATATGTGTTTTTATTGTGGGAAAAAGAACCAAACATCATTTTTTTAAGATTAATATAAAATTATAGCATAAATTTAAATAAATGTCTCGTATATAATACCGCATATCATTGACATTATAACTTTTTATTTAGAAACTTATAACAACTAGTTGATTTACAACAAAGTGCTAGGAATGTTAGCCAATTTGCCCACAGATAAAAATTCTTATTTCAATAACCAATTAAGTTGGCTATTTTTAAGAGAAAATTTCCTAAATGACCACATTTTTTTCTACTATTGATCAACATAACACAAATTTCCCTATCTTGACAAACATAACACAAAATTTAATTTATTTTAGTTTAATTTTGTGTTATATTAGTCTAATGTTACTTTTTTATATTATGTTGGTACAGTGGTATTTTAATTCGTGTCATTCAGGTACTTCCCCCTATTTTAATTGTTTATTTGTACTAAGGGCCAATATGGCATTGTTGCGCTGTGAAAATTTTTTGTTGTAGTTGTGTTGTCAGTGTAAAGTTATTGTGGCTAAAAGCAGGTAGGCGTTTGGTAAATTTTGTTAAAATCAAATAAAATGAATAGTAAAATTTTAAAATATTTAAAATAAATAGCAGTAAATAGTAAATTTATTAAGTAAATAATCTTTTTGTTTTTTTTAAATTTGAGATGATGGATTCTAATTCCACATCTTATAGTGTAGTCAAATTTGAAATTATTATTAGATTATGTCTGCAACTACATGTAAATAATATAGATATTCAATGTAAGTAAATAATTTACTAAATAAATTTGTTATTTATTGTTATTTACTTAAAATATTTTTTTATTAAATTCGCTACAACACAACAGTTTTTAGAATCGATTAAGTAAAAACAAGGTATGTAAACACCCATGTCTTGTTGTAGATTCTATAAGAATAGGTATATTTACACCAATCAAAAGTTTATAATTAAAAAAAAAATCTTTTTTTTTGGGTAGATGGTTCCTTTTACTATACCCAATTTAAGCTTTTTATGCCCCCAATCGCATTTAATTTTGATTTGCTTCTTGAGCTCTTTAAAAAAAAAAAAAAAAAAAAACTTGCCATAAAAATAAATTAAAAAAAAGAGCTAACACCACATGTTTTGTATGTGGAATCATTCGATTCGTAATATTTGGGATGAAAATATTTGAATAAAAATATTTGAATTTATATATGAAAACATTTGAATGCAAACATTTGAATTATCATTTGAAATGATGTTTATATATTTGTAATAATAACATAGTATTTGAATGAGTGTTTTGATATATATTAAAAACAGTTCTAACAAATCTTATTAAATTTCAATGATAATGGAAAATTTTAATAGGTCTTTAACCTGGATTTTGTTAATCCTTTTCAAATTGAACACATGAAAAAAGAACTGTCTCAATAGGATTTTGAATGGAAAAAGATATGGCATTTTAAATTTTAAATAAAAGAGAGAAAAGATTTTGATTAAAAAAATCCAAATGTTACTATTGAATATAGTTGAAGACAAGCAAAATAGAATAAAAAAATAAAAAAGAAAGAAGAAGAAGCCACGTGGAGATGAAATGATGCTATAGAAATGTCACCACTTTTTTAAGAGTACTAGTTTCTAAGCACGTGTCTGGGACTTACGTCTGTTAAAGTTTTTGAACAATAAAAAATATTATTTAACTAAGAAAGCAAATAAGAAAAACAAAGAGAAAAAAATATAAGGAAAAAAGTGCGGATATAGTTGAAAATCTCATTTTAACAAGGATAAGTCAAAAAAGAAGAACGGTAAGATTTTAAGAAAAGTAAAAAAAAAAAACCTACAACATGATAAAAATAAATTAAAAAAATTAATTCGTAACCAAACTTCACTATTGTAAAGCAAATTAACCAAAAAAAAAACGCGAGAAAGAAAAAATGTGTTTAAATAAGGAAAAATTTGTAAAAAAGAAAAAGATAAAAGAAAACTATTTTAGTAAACTGAAAATTATATTTAAAAAATTATCACACAATGTGGATTAAATTAAAGAAAAAATATTTGTCGATACGCATTTGAAATTAAAGGCATAAGAGATTTTCAAGTAAAAAAAAAAAGGTGTACAAAGATATCTAATTAAAAGGAAAAGAAAAGGAAGAAAAAAAAAAGCATAAACAAAAACACCAAATCACAAACGACAAAAGCAAGGAAAGAAAAAGTAAAAAAAAAAAAAAAAAAAGGAAGAAACGGGAAGCGAAAAAAAAAAAAAAAGAGCCTAAACACCAAATCACAAAGGACCAAAAGCAAGGAAAGAAAAGAAAAGAAAAGAAAAGAAAAAAGCCTAAACACCAAATCACAAAGGACAAAAGCAAGGAAACAAAAAAAAAATAAATAAATAAAGAAAAAGGGAACGAAACGGGGAGACACGTGTCAAGTGCTGAAGGAGGGCACTTTGACACTTATATATATATATATATATATATATATATATATAGATTGATATAGATATAGAAAGATAGATAGATAGAAGATTATAGAAGTATAAAAACAGACATATATAGATATACTCAGATGGAGCAGATTTAGGGGAGCAACAATTTTTCTTCTTAAATGGCTGGATGGCCTATTTGATAACATTTGAAGGACATTTCAATTGTTTTGCTCCCCTATTTAAATGATTCATCCAAATGAAAATGTTCTAAATGTTTTGAAATGGTTGAAACAAACCGAAGATTAGTTCCATGAATACCTCTGAATTGGGAACGAATGACAACATCTTAGATATTAATATTTGAATGAAAATATTTGGAGACAACTACATTGGTACTTCTTGTGTTTATCAAATTGCAGAGATACTTCCGTGATAAAAACAAATAGTGTCATTATTCTAACTCTATTAATTTTAATGTAGACTGATTGGAATATCCAAACTAATTTCATCCAAGGATGAAAATGTTGGTACCGATGAGGTTGTCGAGATTTTGATTTATGAATAATGTTGATGGAAATATCGATACGATGGATATCCCAAGAAAAAAATGAATACTTAGAGAAAGACTAATAATTTTTTCTCAAATTTTACATCTTAAAAATTTAATAATCTAAACAATTTAAAACAAAAATAAGACATTTTCTGATCAAATATAAAAGTTAATTCACATGGTGCAATAAGAAATCACCATAATTGTATATTGATTATAATTTACTCATTACAAATAAAATACAATAATAAAATAAAGTACATAAAAATCATGTGTCAAACATAGTAGAATATAAATAAATTTTAAGTGTCTTCAATAACAAAAGGGAATTCTAACATGTTAGAAAACATTAATAGGTTTTGATATTGATTTAAACATTTATAATGTAATAATAATTTAAAATATAAGTAACATGGTCTTAAAAATTATGAATTTTTATTGTTATGTATTGAACATTGTTGTTACATTTTATTATAGAGAGAGAGAAAAAAAGAAAACAAAATATGCTATAAAATTTTTAGGCTTTGCAAAAAAATAAATTTTTTTTTGAGTTTTGAATATTATAGGTTTGAAAGATCTATTCAATTTCGAAAATGGGGAATTTTTTTTTTCAACGTTTTTCGTCATTCTCTCATTTATAAAAAGAAAAGCTATATCATTTTTAAACTTATTTATGAAACATATATCAAAGTATCATGGATATTCACAGATATTAATCGATATTGCAGATATGTTTAGATATTGTGAACATTTGATAGACACTATGGAAAGAATATTTTAATTTCCTATTATTTATGACGGTACTTCAAAATATGGTTAACTTCGTGAAAATTATGATAATACATGGACATTTTTAATCTATGATCTCAATCATCAATCATTTGTGTAATTCAGTCTGTTTGAATCGCATAATCATTTTCGAAATGAAAAATTTTCTTGTTTGAAACGAGAAAGTCATTTCATTTTGAGAATGAAATGATGTTTGGATGTGTATTTTTTTTTTTAAATAGGAAGAATTTAAAATTTATCGAAAAAGTTATAATATAAGATCCCGTTTAGAAGAGTTTTTCAAAATAGAGTTTTACCGTTTGATCTAAAATTTTAAATTCTACATTTCACATTCTCTCTATTTTATTTTTAAAAACTCAAATTTTAAAAATCCATGACTTTCTCAATTAAAATTAAAATGAGATGATTCTTATGTCAAAAATACCCACAACACCATATGAATACAATAATATCAATTTTACATAGTTTTTTTTTTCAAATATATTTTAAATTTTTACATTATTTTTTTATATCAAAGTTTATTTCCAAAAGTCCTCCTTTAAATACACTTTTTCAACTTAATATCTAAACTTTGTCTCCAAAAGTTTTACCAAAGGAATCTTAAAAAAATAATGTTAGAAATAATATATTGACAAAAAAAGTATATTTTATTTAGTATTTTAACTTAATTTTAATTAAATTATATTGTTTTAACTTAATTTTTAATTTTTTTAAAAAATCAATAAAAATTATAATTAATTTTTAAAAAATTAATAATTATAATATAAAAATTTCATTTGAAATAAGTGAAACAAACGAAAGCTTTCGAATAAATGAAAAAGTTCTCCGCACATTTTGGAAATTGGTGTACAAATAAAGGAAGAATTTGACATTTTAACTTAAACTCAAATTTTTTAATTTAATTTTTATCTTTTTTTTTAAATTTTTTTTATTTTTTTTACAAAATTTTTTTATCTTTTCTAAAAATTTTAAAAAAATTACTATTTAAATTTAAAAATTTAAACTCAAACTCATTCACCAAACACCTCCTACCTGTTGATTTATTGATTTATTACATCCTACTACAGCAGAAGCTCCTACACTCCCAAAATCACCCTCACACGGCAGCGCCGCCTTGGCCGTTTACGTCCCACCACGGCGACTCCCTACCCCCGGCGAACTCTCCCACCGCGGCGTTCCCTTCCAGGCCGCAAATTGCAACCCAGGGGTGCCCCAAAACCCCCAGTGCGAGCCACGCCGCTTTGGCCGCGTTCCCTCCCTTTCGCGCCAGCCCAGTCGCGACACTCCCTTCTCCGGCGAAACCAACCACGAAATCACCTTCATCTTTGATTATTTTTCAGCTGAAAATAAGAAAAAAAAAAAAAAAAAAGAAAAACCTCTCCAAAATCGAGGCCACAGAGAGCCACGACCGCCCCGCCAAATAACCCTATTCGGCGCAGTGATTCCGGATAAAGCTTTGCTCTAAGAATTCCTTTCCTCGGCAATTCTTGTTTTCGTTCCTAACCCCAAAACGTATCTGGGTTTTGGGATGTCAACGAGTTCTTATTGGTAAGGTATTCTTTTGCAGCTTATTCGAAAACTTCCCTTCCGTTTTTGTGCCCAGTTTAGTGATTTTGGTATTCTCTACTTGGTTGTTGCAGAGAATTTTGAATCTATTAATGAAGTGAAAAAAAAAAAACTTTGGAATTAAGATGGCAAAACTTGTTAGTACTGTTTTCCTTGAGGATTGGCTAAAAGGTATCAGTGGCCATGGTGGTAGTGCTAGTAACAGTAATTTTAGCTCGAAAAACTCTTTATCTTCATCAGCTAGAGCAATCATTCAATCCTGGTCTGAGCTTAGAGACTCCCTGAAAAACCACTCATTCCATTCCCACCACCACCTCCAAGCTTTAAAATCTCTTGTTAACTCTCAATCTTCACTTCATGTTGCCGACCCTCAAGCAGAGCTTGTCCTCTCCATTCTTTCCTCTCCAAAACTCTCTCTCCCTCATGAGTCCTACCCTCTTTTGCTCCGGCTTCTCTACATCTGGGTCAGGAAATCCACCCGACCCTCTTCGGCTCTCGTTGATTCCGCCGTGGAGGTCGTTTCGAGTAACTTTTCTAGTTTGTTTGATCATGTCATGAGTCCTCAACTGTTTTCAGAAGCAGTGTTGCTTTTGGGTTCCCTTGCTTTTGTGCGCTCGGCATCTGAAAGCTCCAAAAGAGTTTGTTTGGAGCTGATGTGTAGGCTGTTGGACGAGAAGTATCTGCTGATGGGCTCGTTTGAAGGGATTGTTCCTGCTGTGCTAGCAGGAATTGGGTATGCCCTGTGTTCTTCTTTGAGTTTTCATTATATCAGAACTATGGATTTTTTGTTGGGAGTTTGGGGGTAAGGTAGATGGGCCTCGAGGTAGTCTTTCTAATGGCCTTATGATTCTGCATTTGGTTGAGTGGGTAATGTTATCTTTGTTCAATTTCCATTTATTGGAGAATGTTGCCTTTTTTTCTTGCGAAGCTTTGGAAACCAGCGGGGAAAAATATGTTCCATTTGCTGTTGTCATGGCTGCAGCTGGCGTGTTGAGGACTTTGAATAAATCTGCAGCCAGTGGCCTGCGCATGGATATGCTCTCAAGGCTAAGAACTTCCGCGGAGGGTCGGATAGAGTCGGTGGCTAGGTCTTTGATTTCCCAAACGGATTTTGCGAATTCGGGTAATGATCTTTCAGTCAGCCTTTGCCTACAGTGTCTCTCATTAGCGTTGGCACGATGTGGGCCAGTGTCTCCACGTTCCCCGTTCTTTGTATGCCTTTCATCTGCATTATTGACTGAAATCTTTCCGTTAAGACGTTTCTATGAAAAGTGCTTGAATCCTTGCATAGCAATTCATCTGGATTGGTGCATAAGGAGATCAAACAACACTTGGAAAGTGTTCCTTTCCAGGAAGCTGGGACTATAACTCGTGTTTTATGCAATCAGTATGTTTCAGCAGATGAAGAGAGCCAAAGTATGGTTGAGAATCTGGTATGGAATTACTGTCATCATCTTTATGCGGAGCATCGGAAAGTGGCTCTGGAACTTCGAGGTGAAAAGGATGAGTTACTTGTGGATTTGGAGAAAATCACAGAATCTGCTTTCCTTATGGTTATAGTTTTCGCATTGGCAGTCACGAAAGACAAGTTTACCACTAAATTGGACCAGGAAACTAATATGAACTTATCTGTTCGAATACTGGTTGCATTTTCTTGTTTGGAGTACTTCCGACGCATCCGTTTGCCCGAGTATATGGATACTATTCGAGCGGTTGTAGTGAGCATTCAAGAGAATGATTCTGCTCGTGTCTCGTTTGTAGAATCCATGCCCACTTATGGTGATCTCACAAAGGGGCCTGGTATGTTCTTTGTCAATTAGTTTTAAATTTCGTGCGGAATTTTTACATTAGTCTACCCATATTAATAAGTTTCTAATTTTATTTTTCTTTTGTTCTATTTACCTTTTACTCATCTTGGTTATCATATCATGTCTTTGTTAATATGAGTTTATGATTTACTCACTTAATTTAATATGTTTATACAATTGTGCAGACCTCTCTCTTCATCGCAAAACAGGTTACATATGGTGCAAAGACGAGGTTCAGACTGCACGAGTTCTTTTTTACCTGCGAGTAATTGCTACTTGCATTGAACGTTTGCCAGGCCCTGTTTTGGCAAGGTGGTAGCTCCAACTATGTTCTTGTATCCTTTACCAAAAACTTGGTCCTGATGGAAATACCTTATTTTCATATAGTGGTTATTTTACTTCCTTATTAAAAAGCAATCAGATATTTGGGACATCCAAATGGAAAAGTGGCTCGAGCCTCACATTCTTTGTTTGTCGCATTCGTATCCTTGGGAAAAGATTCTGAGCAAGAAGAAAGAGTGTCCTTAAAGGAGCAGCTTGCTTTTTACTACGTGCAAAGATCATTAATGGTATAGGTCGTTATTTCTGCTAATTCTTTAACTCATATTTTAATGCTAAATTATTCTTTGATGTGAATGCAGGGTTATCCTGGCATTACTCCTTTTGAAGGTATGGCTTCTGGAGTTGCGGCCTTGTTTCGACATCTTCCTGCTGGAAGCCCAGCCATATTTTATTGTATCCATTGTCTAGTTGAAAAGGCTAATAAGTTATGTGTAGAAGATGTCTCTCAGCATACTGATATGTGGAAGAACTGGCAAGGAGACTCGGAGTCTTGCAAGAAACTTCTAGATTTGCTTTTACGGCTTATTTCCCTGGTCGATATTCAGGTAAGCCGAAATGGATGTTTCATGTCCCAAAAGTTTTACAAGTTTTACTCCTTCCTCATATATCAATTTTGGTTTGAATTGATTTGATTTGATAGTTGCATTTACTTTATTTTTCAGGTACTACCAGACTTGATGAAGTTGTTGGCACAGCTGATCGTGCAGCTACCGAAAGATGGGCAGATTATGGTTCTGAATGACTTGTATTCATTGGTCGCAGAATCTGATGATGTTACACGCAAGCCCACATTAGTTTCATGGTTACAATCATTGTCTTACCTTGCTTTCAATCTAAAAGTGGAAGTTCGACCTCTGGCAGGAAGGAAAATAAAGAAAAGACTAGTCATGTGCAGAAAACGGATAAAGTGAGTCATAATACCTTAAATGCTCGACTATGAGGAAAAGAGGTGCAGTTATTCAATTGCTGGCCTTTCGATGCATGTATACTTTTTTTGTAGCTCAGGTATATTAGAGAACTTGTTCACTAGATTCTGAGTAACAATAAATTTGTGAATAAAGTTGTTATGCATATCTCTTCATACATGCAATAATTAGACAAACAAAAGGCTGTTGTTGTTTTTACATACTTTGTATTCAACTCAAAAAATGCAGTCATTGCAGACTAAATTAGCTCATTTGAATTTTTACATCACTCATTGTCATTGTCTATGCAACTTACAAACAACGGCTGTCTTTCTTTATCGAACTTTGCTTCTAGAAATCCTAGAATTTTAAGATCATATTTTGAGAATTAAGTCGTATACATGTCAGGGACCATGGCTTTTAGATTCTGCAGTATGCATTAACCTGTTCCGAACTTTTTAGTATTCTGCTTAAAATTAACAAGTAAAAAAAGATAACATGAAAAACTGCAGGGAGGTTGTTGCTTCAATGCATTATCCAGTCATCGTCGTCTTTTACATACATGGAAGATTCTTCCAAAGTAGTGAAGACTTAATGGTCTATACTCTGTACTCGGATCGTTCTTGATTTTCCTTTCTCTGTATCCAATCAGTGGGAAGAAATATCTTTAGGATGTTATCGTAGTTTGATTATTGATCATCGTTGCCATTCAAGATTCACTTATGAAATTCACTTTATTTTACTTTTTAAATTATTATTATTGAATTCCTTCTGTTTAATTATCTAAGATTTGACACTTTTTTCATTCCCTCTTTCTTGGAAATGCACGGCCTCCGTATTCTTAGAGATACTTTAGTTACTGGCTGCAGTAGTCCCAGTCCCGCCTTTTCTTTGCCGAGTCTTTCTTGCAGAGAGTAGAGTTGGCGTTTTACTTGTCGTGACTACCCGCAAGATTGGGTATTTAAACAGGGGTGGAGGTGGGAGCTGGAATGAGGGCTGATAACTATGGCCTTGTGTCGGGTTGTGGCGGTTACAGTGGAAACATCCATGACCACATATGCCTATTCTTTTGAATTTTTTTTGGCTAGTAATGTGCTTTTTGGATATGAAATCAGAATATATATACTGCTGAACTGAAAACATTGAGGATTAAAAAAAAAGTTATCAGGATCAGTTTGTTCGAATTCAAACCAAGGAACCCTTTGGGAACTTACCCAATACCTGTCACCATCATGCAAGATATCCCTTGACAAGAAAATGGGTGAGTTAATGTATTGATAATGTTTTCATACAATCTTCTTAGTTGTGATAATGATGCGATTTGTGATTCATTTTCATTTGTGAAACATGGGTGACTGTGGAATCTTTACTATTAAATGTGCTGAATGCTTGATTAGAATGGAAGAAAGTCCGTTATTGGGTTATTCAGAAACACATAAATATGTTTCGGGAGTGGCTAACATGCTATTTGTGGTGTCATGCAAAGAGAAAGTTGAAGATAATTATAAAAGTGATGAGTATGTGGATATGATAGACTTATAAATAACGTTTTTTTTAATAATTCTTTTTATATTTTCATGTTGTAAATAGCCCCATTATTTAATTCATTGTAGAACATATTTAAATTTGTATATATCCGTTTGTTGCAATATGTAATTATGAACATGACAATTTGTGCTCTTCAATGTCAAACCGTAGGCACAGAGGTCACAATGAAATTGACTAGGTGGTAATTATGAAAATGACTTTTCCTGTTAAACTCTCAAATGTTAAGCAAATCTTTTTTTTTCTCCCTTTATAATTATGAACATGACAATTTGTGCTCTTCAATGTCAAACCGTAAGCACAGAGGTCACAATGAAATTGACTAGGTGGTAATTATGAAAATGACTTTTCCTGTTAAACTCTCAAATGTTAAGCAAATCTTTTTTTTCTCCCTTTATATAGAACGTATGCCAACTACTATGTGTGTTTTAGAATTTATGTTGTTACATAACCCTTGGCTTATATTTTGGTTAAACCGTAGGCACGTAGGTCATAATAAAATTGACCAGGTGGTGATTATGAAAATGACATTTCCTGTTAAACTCTCAAATGTTAAGCAAATCTGTTTTTTTTTTCTCTTTTATATAAAACATATGCTAACTCCTATGTGTGTTTTATAATCCATGTTGTTACATAACCCTTGGTCTATATTTTGGTCAAACTATAGGCACAGAAGTCACAATGAAATTGACCAGGTGATTATTATGAATAATGCCAACTCCTATGATTGTTTTAGAATTCATGTTTTTACATAACCGTTGGCCTATATTTTGGTCAAACCGTAGGCACAGAGGTCACAATCAAATTGATCAGGCGGTTATTATGAAAATGACCTTTCCTGTTAAACTCTCAAAGTTAGACAAAATTTTTTTTTCCCTTTTATATAAATATATGCTAACTCCTATGTGTGTTTTATAATCCATGTTGTTACGTAACCCTTGGCCTATATTTTTGTTAAATCGTAGGCACAGAGGTCACAATGAAATTGACCAGGTGGTGATTATGTAAATGACATTTTCTATTAAACTCTAAAATGTTAGGCAAATCTATGTTAATTCCATAAACTCACAAACGTAGTACTTAAAATCAATGACATAAAGTTATAGCAAACTGTACGTAACTTCGGATACAATTAATGATAAAATCATCACATAACGGTGCTGTGAGTTGTCAAAGATCTCTGGGACCTTGTTGTTGGACCTATGTGTAATGGTACTGGGTTAGTATAAGTTTGTCGGTCGTGTCCATAACCATGACATTTGCCGCACCGAATAGTCTCCGGTTCCTCACATTGGGACAAAATCCTACTAACCCTTGGCCTTCCAGGACCACGCTTTTTCTTAGGAGGATTGACAATTTGAGATCTGACTTTTTCAAAAACATCTTAGCCCTTCGTGCTGTCAATCGGATGGACTACAAGTTTATAGGTAGCATAGAGATAATCTTTTGTGTAGTAATGTGAGCAATAATTGTACGGATCAATTCGTTGGTGGTTATAGACGGCCATAGCATGAGGATAAGGAATTTGATCGATCTGAAAGCGTCTGCAGGTACAAGTCTTTTCTCTCATATCCACAATCTAGGTCTGGGCAACATTGTTAGTAACGACGTACTCAAACTGATTAGCTGGATGAGACTGTAAACAAAGGGAAGTTGAAGACATTAGTTTATTCGAAGTCAATATCAACATTAGTGCAATGTCGTTTATAAAATTACCGATCATTGCGTATACCGTAAGTCATGTTGTAGTTATTATCACGTATCGTTATTGTAAGTCCTAATGAAAATTGTGTGCGAAGAAGTTTCTCTGCCTTGGGGGCCAATTTCGATGTAATTTTCAGAGCCTCTTCACGTCTCTTGACAAACCATTTTGTAGTAGTTCCTTTAACCATTCTAACAAGAATCCACTAGTATTAACTTGGCTTTCCGATCCACACTGTTCAATGACTCTGTAATGTTGGTTGTCATGATTGCATACCTTCGTCCATTGAAGTATGCTCGTAACCATTTTTTAGGATCTGCTTGCGAAAGGTATTGGTGCATGTCGGGGTTACGATTTCGAATGGATTCCATATGACGCTGATGCTCACTGACAAGATACGCCCTCGATGCACTGTCAAAATAGGTCTTCATAGGGCCTTTGAAATTTTTGTACATTGTCTTCAAGTTTGTAGCCAAGTGTTGAACGCATATCCCAAAATCAGCATCTGGATAGACAATGTTGGCTACATATTCGATACCCTTATATCTATCAGCCACAACAACAAGAGACTCTCGCGTGCCTATTGAATCCCGTAGCTTCTCGAAGAACTATTTCCACGATTTATTGGTCTCTGACTGAACAATACCAAAGCGAGTGGAAATATGGAGGCATTTGCGTCATGACCACAAGCTGCAAGCATCATTCCTCCAAACCTAGCCTTTAATGTTGATCCATCAACCACAATTACTGGATGACAATGAGGGCAACCCTGCTTCGATGCAACTAAGCACATGTAGAAGTATTTTAAACTATTTTCTGAATCGATCTCAATGTAAATATCGGAGTTAGGATTTTTCTCTTAACCATTTCTCCCCAGGCGGGCAGAACTGTAAATGGCCAAGAGAGGTAATTATTTAAAAATAATTACCATGTGATAATATATAAGTTACCATGCCGGTCATTAATATAATGACCGCGGGAATTTACTTTGTACAACTCTGCATAATTGACCCTTAGGCTGGTCAGTGCAGCTTCATTCCCTCACTATGCTCTCAGATAATTGAAAGACACTCCAAATTCGTCTTGCATGTCCCACATTATTTCTCTTGGTCTATATGAGGTATTAGTCGGATCCAAGTATTTTGTCTTCACACACTCCCCAATCATCCAACTCTTGGCTTGAAGATGATGCCCTTGAACGATTTCAATAGAGTAAATATGAACATCATCGTACCTCTTCACAATAAACAATTCACTCACGTGCAATATAGTAGATGTCAAACTCTTTACCTTGAATTGGTAGTGTTTACTCATGGCATCGTGATGAAGATGATATTGCAGTAACTTTTTGTAATCAAAAATATAATTTATGCGCATTGTGATAGGTGTAAAATCAGCAACAACTACTGAGCCAGAAAAACTGTCACTACTAGGTGCATGAATAGATTGAGTTTCTAGTAGTATTGACAATAGATTGTGCTCCAATGCTTGCTACGATACTCTTCACGTTTGAATCATGAGCAGCATCCACGACATTCAATTCTCCGGCATTATAATCATCAGGGTCCATGCCAAAGTCATTGTTCAAAAATTCATGTTGCTCTTCAATTCCATCTTCCATGTGCAAATCCAGACTTACTGTGGGAGAAGGGATATGAGGAGGGCTACGAGAAGTGATGATAAGATTGTTAACAGCTATTGGTTGCATGGTTTCATCGCTCTGTCCACCGTCCCTAGAAGGTTGCACGTCTATGTGGTTGCTTTCCCCTAACTCAAATAGTATTGCTTCGGCCACAGTCTCATCCAATAAATCGGTGCTAATTGGGATTTTGCTAAGCACATGAACATCCTTCTTCTTCAATTGTATGTAGAAATTAATGTCAGCATCACACTGTGTCCTCACAGGAGGCATTCCAGGTTTAACGACATATCTCATGATTATAGTCTTGTCTAGACCCCTAATTCCAATAACACTACTCATAACTCAATAAGACCAACATAAGTTGCGGTAAATGACACCAATATTCCCTTCATTTCACTACCAACATATCTCAATGTACTGTCCCAATGATCGTTATACTTGATGAAAACACAAACTGCAGCCATTCCTGAATGAAACAGCAAGAAGTTAGTCAATATATAATTACATTATAAAGAAAGGGAAATGATGACAGATATAGAGATAGGACTTATATATTGTGGGTGGTTATAATGAGAATGACCGGGTGGTCATTATGAAAATGACCACCTGTGTTCAACTCTCAAATTTTAGGCAAATCCATATATTTCTTCAATTTACACAACGTATGACAACTCCAATTTATGTTTTAAAACCGTTGCTATTTCATCAATTTCAATATATATTTCCATTGGCACAGAGGTCACAATGAAATTGACCTTGTGGTCATTATAAAAATGACCAGTTTTGTTCAACACTCAAATGTTAGGCGAAACAAGAGTTAGGCAAATCCATGTATTTTTCCTATTTTGCACAACGTATGATAACTCCAATTTCTGTTTTAAAACACCTGTTGTTTCATTAATTTCATATATTTTTCCATTGGCACAGAAGTCACAATGAAATTGACCTTGTGGTCATTATGAAAAATGACCAGTTTTGATCAACTCTCAAATGTTAGGCGAAATAAGAGTTAGGCAAATACATGTTTTTTTTCCCATTATACACATTATACACAACGTAAGAAAACTCTCATTTGTGTTTTTAGAATCCCTGTTGTTACGTCAATATCAAAATAAATATATCACATCATTAACATTGCGAAGGTCATAATGAAATTGACATGTTGATCATTATGAAAATGACCATTTGTGTCAAACTCTCAAATGTTATGACAACTTCCATTTGTCATTTAGAACCCCTGTTGTTATCCTTGTTCGTCATAATGAAAATGAACATTTGGGTTTAGACTATCAAATGATATGCAAATATATATATTTTTTTTCGTTGTGGTCAAAATCATAACTTCCATTTGGTAAAATATTATTCACCGATTTGGTCATCATAATGATGACCAAACGGTCATTATGTTGTTTACCGTTAGTAGTGTCAAAAAATTTTTGGAACGAGAAATATTACAATGAAAGATCAAAAACTACAGGAAATCTATCTTACTACCCACAGGTGCTACAGGAGACCAAGATCTTACCCTCAAGAGTTTCACATAATCATTTTTTAGATTATAATTCAAAACGCAAACCCATTTAAAACATATAGAAACAAATAAAACCAAATAACAAGCAGCATTACCTCATATTTGCACTTGATATAAGCTAGAACAAGGCTGATGGGAACTGGGAAAAGTTTCAAATGGACTAGGAGGTGAGCTGGCAGCTTCGGTTCAACTTTGGTGAGGATAGAGATGGAGAGTTGAATAGAGTGAACAAAGATGAGGAGAGATTTGTTGGACTTAAAGTGAGCTCAGATCTTTAACAATCGTGAAGAGAAAGTGTGTGAGGCTAGGGTGAGAGGAAAACGAGGGAAGAAAAAATAAGATTTAGAACTAGGACTTATATATTGTGGGTGAGGGGTTGGGGGGGGGGGGGGGGGGGGGTGGGGAAAACTTCAGTTAGGGTTGCTGAGGGCATTTTTGACTTTTACCAGCCACTTCAATTGATGTTGACGACGTGGCATTGCTAGCAATGAAAGGAAATAAAAGTCGTGCTATTTTTAATAATATTTTTCCCACAGATGCTACTTTTGAAATTAACCATTTGTAATAATAATTATCAATAATTGTGCCACATGTCGCACATTTGAGGTTATTTATTTATTTATTTTTTGGCACGTGTTGGTAGGTTCTGTTTAACTCTTTCATTAACCCCCTCCTTAGAGCTTAAGTCCCCTCTTTGTACTTTCAAATGTTTAAAGAAAATTTACTGAAATTTTTACAGCCAAAAAGACATTTGATTTGATTTTAAAAAATTTTAACAGTATAAATAATAATAATTATTTTCTTTGAAGAAAAAAAATAACATTTCATGAATATTAATTTTTATTTTATTAATTTATCGACATTAGAGCCTTTGTTAACCATCAATAAAAATAATGAGAATTCATACACTATAGTATATCTTCAAAACCTATCGTAAAAAATAGGAGGTCTAACAATTTATGAAAAATTATAGTATATTTTAATTTACGGAAGTAGAATTCCTTTTCTGCCCTAGGAACGTTTGTCTTCTTGGTGACAGTAGAAGTTATGGTGACCTTGCGATGCGGCGATGGTGACTGCAGATTGTCAGAGTCCTAAGGTAGGCTAGATCGATGGCATCTTGGTCAGATCACAATGTCCAACAACGAGATGAGATCACAAACGATTTTCAATTGCGATGGAGAAACAAAGGTCGCGATCTCCATCGCTTGCGACTCGAGGTTTGCGAGCTCGATCTCGGTCTCCAGACAATGCACGCTTCTCCGATCTTTGATGAGGTGACTGACAGTGTCTTCGAAGCTTCACGAACGATCTCTGTACTCAACTTTCTTGAGCTCGATCACAAATTCCAAAGCATGCATGATTCTCGGATTTCCAACGATATGGGGACGGTGGCGGCTCGGCAAAGCTTCGTGGCTCGTTCTTTGGCGATATGGCTATGGTGGCAGTGGCGGTGGCGGTAATTGAAGATTTAGGGTTAGGGTTTGATTGAATTGTGGCTAAATTCGAGACACTTTTGGGGGGTAACATTTGTAATTTAATAAAATTTTGTAAATAAGTAAAGTTTGTTTTTAAAATAAAATACTATTTTAAAAAAACAATATAACTATTTAATGGAAATTTTCATATTTACATATAAATACTAATACTTATTTGGTAAATATGCAGATTTACTATCAATATGAAAAGTATAAAATACAAGATAAATAAATGATTTACGTGTAAATACCATTATTTATTAGTAAAATCTGTGCATTTACCAAATAAATTAAGATTCAAAACAATACATATTGCACTAAAAATAACGTAAATATTTTATAATTTATGAAATATTGTAAGTAAGTAAAAATTATTTTAATCAAATATTATTTGAAAAATATTTACTTATTTAATTGAATTAATATATTTACATGGAATTACTGATATTTACCTAAATATTTAGGTAATTATGTTAAATTAAGAAATTTTGTTTAATGTTACAAAAAAAAATTTACTTGAAAATATATGTATTTACCTAGAAAATAAACAACAAAAATATAAATATTTACAAGTAAATCTTGTATTTACTGAATTAAAACATCAAAAAAATCAAGAAAATGGAATAAACTTATTTTCTTCATAAATACCATTACTTATTAGTATATATAAAACCATGTAAATATTAATGTTTATCAGTAAATAAATTTATTTTTTTAGTAAATAAATCTTCGTTAAAGAAGATATTTATGAACTAGATGATTTTTTTTTTGTTACAATAGTTTTTTATTTACTTGTAAATAAACTATTTATTGAAGTAAAATAATAATTTTTTATTTTTATTTCATTAATTACAATTTTTACCCTTAATTTATACAAAAAACCAAAAAGACCCCAAATCTCAAATTATAAAAAAAACCCCCAAAACCCTAGATTTAACCTAGATTTAATCCTATGTCGTTGATGGAGAAGGCCTGACGAATTCAACGACAAAGACAGTCGGCGATCTTGTGGTGGGTGATTGTTGCCTGTCGCTCGGGGGGATTCGTCGGGGAGATCGGAACTTCGGTGAGGTCGCGAAATCGCGATCGCAAGGCCTTAATCAAAAAGCTGCCAGATAAGAATCCGTCGCTGGAGAAGACGATGACCACGGCGAGTTGGGGGAAACAGGCGTACGCGGGATGGCCAGTGACACTGAGCAGATGCCAACGAGGAAGATCGTGATTTTGGATCGCGATTCCCGTGAAATGTGATTGGGACGGTGGCAAGGATGGCTGCAACTACGACTTTATCTGGCATAGGGAGCGAGTGGTCGACATTGCATTTCTCCGGCGAGGGATGGCAGAGAGAGAGTCAGAGAAGAGAGATTAGTGGGGTGAGAAGGGGTATTTTTGATTTTTTATCTTGCTATTTTATCCAAATCATGCTATTTGTTAGCAATAGTTTAATTTATACTACTATTTTAAAAGCTTATATTGTATTATGCCACTTTGACTAATCTCTCTAAAAATAACACCAATTGGATATTAATAATAACTAAATCAGGTGTCCTTTTCTGGTCTTTATAATATCTGAAAAAAAAAAATCTCACTAACTCTTCCCTATTCACCTTTTCCGTACAATTTATTCATCAACAATCCACACACTCTATCTCAAAAAAAAAAAAAAAAAAAAAAGCTTCTTTTTGTATTAATACACTTTAAACTTATTATAGAGTTACAATTTACACCATAAATTTTTAATTTTGATAATTTGCACCCTAAACTCACAAATCTGTAGCAATTTGCACCCCATTGATAAACAATGTTGAATTTTTTTAATGAAAATTGATATTTCACTTGCTTCTAGATTGTTAATTAACAAAGATAAAAATAATTACTTATATCGTGAATTAATAACCCATGTACAAATCACATATTAATTTCCTTCAAAAGATTAATATTATTATTAATAGGGTATACTTTGATATATATTTGTAAATTTAAGATGTAAATTATCAAAATTAAAAATTCTAAATGTGAAATCTAACTTTACAATAATAAATTTAAGGTGTACCAATTAAAAAAGTCATAAAAAAAGCATGCACATAGAGTGAATTAGGAATATAACCTTTTAACTTTGTTTTATTTGCAAAATAACTTTCAAAAAAATTTAATTAGCAAAATGAATTTTTTCTATTAAAAAAATATAAAAAATAATTATATTAATGTAAGGTTAAAAAAATTCAAAAAAAAAAAAAAGAAAAGAAATCCAAATATGATTTCTTGAGCAGCTCTGTGTGGAGGTGTGTGAGGAGGGAGGGAGGCGTTCGTGTGAGAAAGAAACATCAAGAATCACCCCAAATCTTTCAATAGTCACTCTATTCCGGCAACAATGGCACACCCAAAGATCGATATTAACAGTAATTGAACTCCTAATATTCTACAATCAAGGGCTTTGAAGAAGGAAAAAAAGAAGAGAAATAAGATTTTTGAAAAAAATGCTTTGTAAGGTTAGTAAATGGCTAGATGCTATTTGTAAGGTAGTTTTAGAGGATTATCTATAAATATATATGTTTATTTAGCCTAAAAATCAAAATTTTTCATAGAATAAAATAAATTTAGGGATTGCCATTGCTGTAGACGAAGGTTGAAGATGACTCAGATAGAACGACCGTCATTTGTTCCGAACGATCGTGCGGAAAAATGAAGGTTGTTCATGATCGTTCTGACAATTCTTGTAATTTTTTATATTTACAGTGTGGAATAATAACAAACGTTCCTACATGATTCTTGTTTTATTTATTTATTTATTTATTTGTGTTGATTGAAGTAAAATTTGTAGTTGTATTCTTATATTGTTTGTTAATTGACAATTTCAAAATCCATGATAGGTATGAGTCGGATCTACATTCTCGTGGATTATAATGGAAAGTGGGAAAATGTGGATTGCGGCTTTTGGAGGTGGTTCGGAGTTGGTATGAACAAGGGTTTTGTGGTTGATACGAGTATCAACTTTTTGGAATTGGAAGAGACAGTCTACAATAGAACAAGTATTGACAGAAGTGAGTATGCAATTGAGATAACACATAAACATGTTGGTGACATATTTGGTGACACTGCTACACCAGCTCTTATTTCTAACGATTCAGATATTATAGATCTTATATTTTTGTACAAAGAAAAACAAGGAATGACTCTACATGTTATAATCAAAGAAAAATGTGATAAAGGAAAAGCAATATATGCTCGTAGTGATGATGATTTAAACAATGATGGTGGTGATGCATTAGGCTTCCATGTCGACTATTTTGGGTGTCGGATCAATGAAGAAATCCCATTTGTTGCCAGGTTTGTTTCAATTGAATTACTCGATAGTTATAAGCATCCATTGCAGATATGTGCAACTAGTACACCAATCAATGAAAAGATCATTGGCTTCAATCCAACTCCAATCACTAGTTTCAATCTAACACTAGAGGAGACAGTGCATGAGGAAGTACCTAATGAAGATGATGGTGTAGATAAAGCAGGTGATGATGTACCTGAAGGAAGTGATGAGGTGCGTAAACTATGTGATGGTGTACCCGAAGAAGATGATGGTGCACCCAAGGGAGGTGATGGTCTACATGAGAGAGTTTATGATAGCCGTTGTCAACATTCTAAATTTGAAGAGGCAAGATTTGTTTTGCTGATAAGTTCTGATAGCGAAAGAAGTGATGCTTCAGATTTAATGGTGGATAAACACTTTGATAGCAAGAAAGAATTGAATACAAAGTTAAACCTTATCGCCATTAACGGAAAGTTTGAAGTGAAGGTCAAGAAATCAACCAAGTCATTGAAGGAAGCTACGTGTGTAGATGGACCAAATTGATTGGGGCGGGTGCGAGCTACAAAAATGCCAAGTTCAAATTTTTTTGTCATTTAACAATATAATGGTATCCACACTTGCTCATTGATGAATCGATTGATCAATCATAGACAAGCATCCGGTCGTGTAATTGAAGCTCGCATGAAGGGACACTGCATCGATTTCACGCAACCACCCAATCTAAAAGTTCTCATGGGATTCATGAGTCAGGAATTGAATGTTCAAGTAAGTTATTGGAAGGCATGAAAATGAAGGCAATTTGCTCAAAATTTGATCAGAGGGACGCCACAACACAGTTTCGTCATGCTCCTCTCATATTGTTACATGCTCAAACAAGTTAATAAGGTTATAGTTACGCACATTGAAGTTGATTCGAAGAATGAGTTCAAGTTTTTTTTTTTTTTTAATGGTTTTAGGTGCAGTTATACGGGGTTTTAAGAATACGAGAAAAGTTATTGGCATAGATAGGGCTTGGATCAAAACTAAATATAAGGGGGTGTTGATTGTTGTTGCCAGACAAGATAGTGAGTATCACAGTTGTCCCATTGCATTGGGGTTTGGGTGACACTGAGAACAATGATTCATGGACTTGGTTCTTTGAGAAGCTGAATGAGGTAATACATGATAGCCCATAGCTATGTTTTATTTCTGATAGGAACCAGAGCATTGGTTATGTGGTAAGTCACATTTATCCTATGGCGCAACACAGTGCATGTTATTATCACGTTATGATGAATATTAAGAACAGTTTCAAGAGTGCTGCTTCTCTTGGAGTGTTCAAGTATGTCGCTAAAGCATACCGTTTGGAGGAGATTGAGAAACATTTCAGTGACATGAGTCAAAAATATCCAAAGGTGTCTCATTATCTCGAAAAGGATGTCAAGTTTGAAAAGTGGTTGAGAGCTCATTTTAAAGGCAACATGTATGAAGTTATGACAACTAACATAGTCGAAACTTTGAATAATATGATGCTAAAGGCAAGAGAGTATCCCATAATTGCAATGATCGATTTCGTCCTCTTCACAATGGGACAATGGTTCTTCACTCAGCGTCGAGAATCAGTTTTAGTGACCACACCAATTACACCAAAGAGAGAAGCAATATTTATAAGAAGATTTGATGAAGCTGGTTCATTAACGCCATACCAATTGAATAAAAACGAATACATTGTGATGGGTGGTGATTTCAATGCATGTGTCAAATTAACAAC
Source organism: Ficus erecta (assembly GCA_008635985.1). Lineage (NCBI taxonomy): Eukaryota > Viridiplantae > Streptophyta > Magnoliopsida > Rosales > Moraceae > Ficus > Ficus erecta. The sequence continues at coordinate 650,158 of BKCH01000059.1, read as the reverse complement.
AAGGAGTTGCACGTCTAGGGTTTTTGACATTGACAAGATTCCGTGCATCCACGCCATAACAGCAACAGGTTTTTATTAGCCGCAACATACTGGAGCTTACATATACTCCCTATGTTCTGAGTACTACACTTCAAATTATTGGATGTTAGCATATGCAAAAACTATTTATCATGTTCCTCCAGAATCGCAATGACACAATATTCCTGAAAAGATAAGAGCGATTAAGGTAGTAGAGCTAGATATGGAAATGTTTAGAAGGAGGCAAAGAATAACTCGCTTCCCTTCACAAGGAAAATATATAATAAAAAAGTATAAATGCGTAACATGTGGTCAGAAATGACATAATTAAAAAAAATACCCCAAATTATCACATCCATCCGATGTTAGAAGCAGTACCTAATAATGACAATTATTAGTTTGTCAGTTTACGTTTTCATTAATTTCGTTTTATGAATGCTAATCATTGGAGAAAGTGATTACTTTTGATTTTTTTTTAAGATGTTAGATGTTAGATGTTAGATGTTTTATTTAATAGTTATTTTAAAGAGCAAAAAAAGAGACTATATAAAATAAACGACCAAGTGGTTGTTCTTGAATTTTTTGTGTTCGTTCCATTTTTTTTGTGAGTGGTCTGAGGTTTTTAAAGCAAATCATACATAACAGAAACCACATATGGTTATTTTTACTTTTCTTTAAAGGAAAAAAAGTCAATATTTTGAAGGAAAGACCAAATGATTTTCTTAAAATTTCAGTAGTTGTTTCTTCTCTTTTATGGCCGTTCTGTGTGTTTTGAGGCAAATCATATATGACGAAAGACCCTGGTATGATTATTTTTGCTTTTCGTTTAATGAAAAAAAAAGTGAAGTCAATATTTAGAAGGAACAACCGAATGGTAGTTATTGAAATTTTAGTGGTTGTTCTGAGGATTTTGCATGGTGTCGTTGAAATTCTTAATATTTTAGATTACAAACAACAATAAAGTCATGAAAAGCCCAACTTTTAATTTAACGTTTTGAAATAGTGTAAGAACATGTAACTTACTCATCAACATTGGTGAGATATTACTAGTGATATTAGGGTGATGTTAAATTCAAGACAATTTAAATGATAGTTTGTTATTTGAAATAAATCCATACTAAAAAGCAATTATTTATTTTTAAGTAGTTTTATTGTCATTAAATTTCTCACTTTGAAAAAAAAATATGTATATATATATTTATTAAAGGAGCCAAAAAAGGGATGATTTAGAAAGAACGGCCGATTGGTTGTTCTTGAAATTTTAGTGGTAGTTCCTTTTTATTTTTGATCGTTCCAAGGTTTTTGGGACAAATAATTCATGATTAAAGACCTCTATATGATATTTTTTGCTTTTCGTTTAAATAAAAAAGCTAAAGTTAAGATTTAGAAGGAACAACTGGATGGTTGTTTCTGTAAATTTTAGTGGTCATTCTTCCTTTTTTGTGGTCATTCTGAGGATGTTGTACGTGGTTATTGAAATTCTTAATATTTTGGACCTCTATCAACAATAATTTTATGAAAAGTCCAACATTTAACTTAGCCTTTTGAAATAGTGTAAGAACATATAATTTAAGTCATTTCACTAGTGATATGAAGGTGATGTTGATTCCAAGACAATATTTAAGATCGTTTGTTATTTGAGATAGATCCATGCTAAAAAATACTTATTGTCATTAAATTTGTCTACTTGTTTTTATATAATGGAAAAAGAGCAAAAAAAGAGAATATTTAGAAGGAATGATAGATTGGTTGTTCTTGAAATCTTAGTGGTTATTCCTTTTTCTTTTTGGTCGTTCTGAGGTTTTTCACACAAATCATACATGAAAAAAGACTCTCATATGGAAATTTTCGTTTTTTCCTTTAAAGAAAAAAAAGCTAATGTCAAGATTTTAGAAGGAACGACTGAATAGTTGTTCTTTCTATTTTATGATCGTTTTGTGGGTTTTGAGGCAAATCATACGAGAAGAAAGACCCTGATATGGCAATTTTTACTTTCGGTTTAAAAAAAGAAGAAGCTAAAGTCAAGATTTAGAAGGAACGACCAGATGGTTGTTCTAATAATTTTAGTGGTTGTTCATGTTATTTTAGTGGCTGCTCATGTTATTTTGTTGTTTAAAGAAAAAAAAACTAATATAGAAGGAATGACCAAACAGTCGTTCTTTAACTTTTCTTCGGTCGTTCTTGTTATATTTGTGGTAGTTCCTAATTATACATATGTGATTTTCATAAACAAAATAACCACAGTTAACATTATCTCATTAAAAATCAAAATAGAAATCCAATGTTGTCTTTACATATACATATATAACCATATTGTAACTCAAAGTACTGATAATACTAGATTTCTTGATCACTTAAAGTGTTTTCATGGGCTTAAAAGTATCTTGGTCCTTTTTTTAAGCATCAGACCTCGAGTGCTGAATCTTTTTTGGTCATTTTACCACATAAGGTGATAGTAAGACTGACGTTCTTTTCCTTTGTCTCTCCGGCCGGCTCTCGTGGTTTTTCACATATTCAATATTGGCATCGGCTTTCATACCAACTACCCCGTCATGTCCATATTCGCTAGCATCTCTTATTTGTTCATCTTGTGAGGGATGTTGTTGGCATTCAAAATTATCACCCTTACTGTATCTGGTTTCTACACCTCGTGATAACTCCTGCTCAAACTCAACATTCACCCCGCCACTACATACCTCCTTATTCATGGCCATAGCTGACTCTATTTTATGCATAATTGCCTTATTATTTGCCTCCATCTTCTGCACAATCGCCGCCTCGTGATTGGCCAACATTGATTTCATATAGGTTTGGTGCTCGTCTATACTATGGTCAATATAATGCATCAAGGACTCTAAACTAGGAGTCGAGGCTGTGGGCATTGCGCCATGCGTTTGGGGGCCAACAGGGGTCGAGAATGTAGGCGTCGGGCCATGCGTTTGCCAGTCCTTAGGGGTAGAGACTCGAATCTGCTCATGAGTTGGTCTGGTTGGGAAGGACCTCGAGGCTGTAGCAGGATCAAGAGAGGTGGGACCTGTAGGCATCGGGTGTTGACTTTGCCAGACCACGGGGGTAGAGGCTCTAATCATCTGCTCATGGGCCAAATTGACGGGGAAAGACCTCGAGATTGTAGCAGGATCAAGAGATATGTGACTTGATCTAAGTTCATCATTTGTTTCATCGGAATTGGTAGCACTAAACATGATGACATCTCCCTCTAACAACTTCACCAGGCCATCAAAGACATCATCACTGCAATCTTAACGTCTTTCCATTCGCAAAATAATATTCTCGTTACCTCTCCTTAGATGAAGGATTCAAAGTAGGATAGACTATAAACTGAATAAATACAATGGAAAAATAATGGTTAACTGAACTAATAGATCTAAACAAAAACCATAAAATTTAACTTGTAACAAGTTGGTTAATACCTCAGCAGATCTCATGGCCTCTATGCAAGGATCAAATGAGCTGTCAATAGGATTCTGAACATTCTGCCAATGAAACCACCGTGGCCCATTTTTGTTCTTCTTATTCAAAGTTAATTTCTTAGCCATCATCTCACATAACTTCGGCATAGTCTCAAAAGCCCATATCTGCTTGACAAATTAAATGATGGTTATAATACAAACCAATTTATAAATTATATTTAACTAAGAAAAGTATTAACGAAAAGCTTACTTGAAATATCCATGGGCAACCATAGAAGTCGTACGATGTTGATTTTTTGTTAAACTTTGCCACCAAATCAGTTTTTATGTGCTTCAATGTCTGATTGTAACAAACATTCCCCCAAAGATATTGAGTGAAGAATTTTAGATCGTTGGTATATTGGAGCCAAGAAGGATTAACTGCCTTTTTGGTGTCAGAAAGCATCAAGAACCTGCTACCATGTACAAAAATGCTAACTTTACCATATCTTTTTTGCAGCATCCTCTAGTTTTTTTGCAACATCCTCTAATAAAACACTTTTTTTTTCTTGGCCAATATTTATTTTTCAACTCGTTCTTTTCTTATAAGCTTTGATTTCATCCTTAGAAGATCCACCACCTGTGTATGAACCTGAAATCAAGACGAACTCATTGAGAGAGAACCTCAATGGTTTTCCCTCAACTAATAATCACACTTCATGGTCCTTCTGACATACTGTCTTTCTTAAATGCAAATTATGAGCCAACGCACCGGAAAATTCCCCTCATATGGGCAAGTATTTTAAAGGACCTAGTTGATGGTATCTTCGAAAGACGGTTTTATCTTCCTCATTTAGCCATTTCTGAATATTTTCGAGAATTGTCATTCTCGATCGGACTGTAACTTTGGTACTAAAGTATTATGAGAGGATGAGTGGAGGCAATTTTTGGAGCTCTGATGTGAGGACCGTCCTAGATACGTCATGGTCTTCCTTATCAACCTCCTCATCACTCGAATTTTCTATACTCCCATTTGTTTCCGAAAATAATACAAATATATATCGTTTAGAAATATATATATATTGTGACAACCCCTCTTTAGAGAGGAGCCGTCAAATACATACGTAAACCTAACTTGTATCGTTTTAATTTTCAAATTTCAGGGATTTTATTTTATTTTTCTTACTTATTACTTGTTAAACTCATTATCTATTAGATAACTATTCATAAGGTATTAGAGAAAAAACATAAGTAAAGTATCATAGTATCATATATCACAAACCATTTCATTTTTTTAAGCTACGAAACTTTTTTTTTTTTTTTTTTTTAAAGCGAAGTGTTATCCATGCACTCTCTTTCTCCACTGTCACATCATCTGTCTTGTCTATTCATTCATTCAGTTGATCACGGGTTTTTTACCCATATTACCTACAATATAAATTTCTTGAATGAGCTTTCGCCCAGCAAGTACAAATATAAATCTCACAATGCATGAATAATTAGCATGACATTTTATGCAATAAGAAAGTCTTTTGCTTCAAAACTTATTGGGCCCCATTGTGTACGTACCAGGTGCGCGCGACCATTGGGGAGTTGGGGGAGCGGGCCAGTTGTACCCAAGGTCATACATAAATCGTTCATAAATGTTACATCACCTAAGTGGAGGTTGGTAAGACACTTTTCTAACATTTCACTTTTATTAGCCTCATATAATTGAGGCATCGTAATCACATTAACGTAATTGGCACATAAATCACCACATATGCACACCAATACAACAAGCATTCATAGTTTTATGTTGTAGGTAAGATCTGTACTTACATGAATTTGATAATCTGAGATTTTTCTGTCAGTCGACCCCATTCTAGTACACCATCGGCACTGTGTCTTGATTTATGCAACACCCGTCAGTTAGAGCAGTATTTTTTAAACTGACCATTTTTCTTATGAATATTTCTTTTGTTAAATAATTAACTTTAATTTCATTCATTTCATTTTTTTTTTTCTTCTCTCTATATCTTGCTTTCTACTTGAACAACACAGAAAAATCACCTTTTCAGTATATAAAAAAAATGGATCTCAAACAGTTTTAAGAAATTCCCGTTTTACCCCAATTTTTGACAAAATTATCATTTTAACTCTTATTGGACTTTCCTGTGTTTTTATTGTTATGCCCCTTGGCCTGTAAGTAATTAAAAGCAAATTAAATAGTCACTCACACTGAAAACATCCAGTTTACAAATTTGTTTCTTCCTTTTTTTTGTCTTTTTTTTTTTTCTCGGTTTCTTTGAAAAAAACAATGGCAATTCACTGACCTCCATTTATTGAAAAATAAAACCACAACTTGTTTGTGTACCTTTCTCTTTTAACTTCATTTTATCAATTTCTTTTCGAAAAATGCTCATTTAACACTTTTTCCACATGAAACTTGCACTAATCATTTTTCTATCATATGCATGTTTTGCAAGAATCCCAGAGTCTAATATAAAAATAGACTTTCATATTCATATACATACATCAAACTTTCTCACTACAATCCATTCATGAGCAACACGCTAACAAAAGTTGTCAACTTTTTATTTATTAAACTACAAACTTTATTTAAATAGTTTGTTTTTTGTACCATGACCATTCCAAACACATGATACATTATTAGCTTCATTATTGTTGCCTAAAAAAATTCAAACCACAACATCAACTAATCATACAAGCATTGAGAGATTTCATAACATATACATATTCATGATTCCTAAACAGTTCATTAAACCAAGTCCATCAATGAAATAATTTATATATATATATATATATGTGTGGGTATATATATTCATCCCTTTATTTTATTTATTTTTTCTAAAATCACATAATCCAACTTAAAAAAAAATTTGAATATCTTACCTAGCTTCCTTTAAATTGATATTTAACTTAGTTACACCTCCTTGAAAATCCTTTGGTTTCTTGATAGAGACTAGACAATAGAATTTCCCTTTTTTAGAATAGAAATTTCTCAAAATAAGACTAAAAAAAACATAAAATTTTGCAAATTTATTACCTTTTATGATTGCTAAAACACTTTGATTTCTTGAATATAAACTTGCTAGAGAACCAAACTTGAAGATTTGGAGGGATAATTTTTTTTTTTCCTTCTTCTTCTTCTCTGTCTCCCCACGTTTTTTCTTTGAGATGAAGAGACAATTGCTTCTTTCTCCCTCCTTGTGTCTAACTTATGTGGAAGACATCCATACTTTTTTTTTTTTTTTTTTTTTACCTCCCTCTCACCGTTCCTCTAGCTTAAAATAGGATAAGTAAAGCATCTTTTCCTGCTTTTCTACCATCATTGCATCCGATCACTTTTCCTTTTTTTTTTTTTTTTTTTTTAATTCTTATCCTTATCCACTAAGCCATACTTGTCAAGGTATGGGTCATTAGATTAAAATCCATTTAAACTTAGTCCTTGATCCTTGAAGATAATTATACTTTAATTCTTATCCTATTCAGCAGTCATTTACAATATGTTATGATTCAATATAGTAAATTTTACACTAGAAATTTTTTTTAAACTGTTCAAACAACTTTTGATATTAAAAAATATATATATATATTTAAACTGTTAAAACAATTTTACTTTTTTTTAATCAGTTTTTACTGTTTAGAATTAAATTCTGACTATTGTAATTTGATTTAGAAATAATTGTAAATTCCACTTCTTTACATGATAAAATTGTATAATGGACTTGGCATTCTTAATTGAGATTTTCGTGATCACTTTTATCTATTTATGATCTTTATGGAAATTTTCTAAATTCCCAAATTCCTTACATACCAAAAAATATAACTAGTGGCATATAAACATATTTTATCATAAAATTACAAGAATTTACATATTTAATACAGAAAAATTACGGTTTAATTTCTGAGAATAAAACAAGTGACTTATTATATCATCACCTCGGCATCTACCTCATCACCTTCATTGTCCCTTGAATCTTCTATATTCTCAGTGCTTTCTTGAAACATTTAGTAATTGATGTAATGAATAATATTGTAATATCATGATCATAATCTTGATACATATTTTTTAATTTTACAATAATTGATGTGTTTAAATGTAAAAATAAAAATAAAAATAAAAACTAAAAAGAAAAAAAAAATCAAAATCACTATATATCGGAACAACCAACTGGTCGTTCGTAAACTAATTACGATCGTTTCTATTTTCTTTGGTTGTTCCAAGTATGCACATGTCATTTTCCAACAAATAACTACACTTCAAGCGTGACATCATACAAATACGTTTGGAAATTTTCACCTAACGTTTCCGGTTATTTTGAGCATACCTATATCATTTCCCAAACTCCTAAACTAACACAATCCCATCAAATTAAAAAGCAAAAAACAAATAAACAAATAAACAAAAACAAACTAACAAACAAATTCATTATTTCAACGGAACGACCATCGGACTTTTTTATGGTTGTTCCTTTTTTAAGTGGTTGTTCTCAATATCAAAAGACAATGAAATCAATGTTCTACAATCAAATTATCTAAATAAAAAATTCCTAACAATAAATCACAATCCTTTTATCTAAATATTGAATTATTTCACTAATCAAACAAATATTAAAGGAAACCAATAGCTGAAAATTTGAAAAATATATTACATGTCTAACATTCTCACCGAACCCCAGAGGTAGGGACGGCAGCGGCGGCGTGCTTGGTTGCCGTGATGAAGACGGCGGCGGCGTCAAAGGCGGTGACGACGGAAGGCACGACTCCGACATCCCGAACTCCTATATGTTGTTTTAGAAAGCTCTTTTGAACATTGATGGATGGAAAATATGGAGGGTGACTGGCCGTTGGCGTCGGAGTGCTTGACGGATTTGGGGTGGGTGGGAACTTGGGAGGAAGAAACGACTTGGATGGCTGGCTTCCTCTGGAACTTAACGGGAAAGGGAAAGGGGGGAGTTGAGTGGAAAGGGGGTTTTTGCTCTCAAACCCGAGTGAACTCCTCGGATGGCTGGCTTCCTCTTTCCAACTCTCTCTGGAACTCAACGGGAAAGGGAAAGGGGGGAGTTTCAGAGTTGAGTGGAAATGGGGAAATGAGGTTCTGAGCATACATTTTTTTTTCAAAGCTTTTAATTAAATTTTAAATGATTTTATTAATTTAAAAAATTATTAATTATACAGTCAGTATTATTTTGAATTAAAAAAATGAATTAGAAAAGTCATTTTCTTAATTTGTGTTTCCTATAAACTCATTTTGGTAAATTTTCCCAGACAAGGGGTTAAAAAAAACTCACATTGGGAGGAAAAGTTTGGAAAACTTCCAAATCTTTCGCCGGCGCTCCAATTTGGTTCTTATAATGTAATTTCTCTCTTCTCTCTCCAGAAATTTGAGTTTTTCCGGATGATTGAATTTTTGAGGCAAATTCAACTTGGTTTCTCTTCTTTCTGAACTTAACTGCCAATTCACCGGTATTACTATTTAATCAAGACTTTCGAAAGTTTGCTGGATTTTTTTTTTCCCCTTTAGGGTTGAGTTTTGATGGATTTCTGTCAAGCGGAAAGGGGTTCTCTTAAGTGACTAATCTGATCTTTGAGTTCAAAGATGGAGGTGATGATAAAGAAGTTCCAGCAACGGTTCCGGAAGGTTCAAGAATAAATGAATCGCTGGGATGAGCTTCAGTCTCTCTTAGTTTCGCAGTTCAGAAACGCTTCTTCCATTATAGAGAGATTACAGGTTATTTACTTATATATAAATTCCCAAATATTTATTTTATTTTATTTTATTTTTTGTTGTGTAAGATATTTTTGTGTGGCAATCAGGTTCTCCAGGATTCAAAGAATTATGGTAGTTTGAATCGTGTTAATGGCATCAAAGACGCGGTGTTGCTGAAGCAGATGGAGTCGTTGCAGAACATTTTCCTTTCTATTGCAAAGACATTGTAAGTTTTGCTCTTCTTGTTGTTTTCCTTAAAGAAAGTCTCGGGTTGTCGTTCCTTTCAAAAAAAAAATTTACTGCCTTGTTTTTTCTTTTTATTTATTATTTTTGGCTAATCTTTTCGAAGAATTATAGCGATGGAGGGTGACGGTGATTCTAGTGGTGAGCTGGTCTATTGTTTTAGTGGGGGTGCAGATTAATGGATAAAGTGTTAGGGGCTTATATGGTGATAATCAATTTTAGGTGGGGGAAAAATCAGAAAAATATAAAGCTTTAAAGGTTCAAAAAAAGTTTACTGGGGGCTTTGCCCCCACTTGGCCATGGGTGGCTCCGGCATAGATGACGAACCTATATAAACCCGAGGAAGTAGTGTATCCCCGCTTGTCAAGCAGAATGCCTATATATGCCACCTACCTTGGTTGTGAAATCGACTCAAATCCAAAACCTGGAGAACAAATTGGCTTACCATCCAACCAAATGAATTCTGGGCTTTTCTCCATTTTGGTGTTCTAATTGTAGTATGAATAGATGGCATTTTAAGCTGTTTGTTGCAGCAATCGGAGTTATAACAAAGATTAGAATGACAATTAGAAGCTTTTGGGGGGAAGATGATAGATTCTGATATCATCATGGCTAGCTTAGACATAAATTAAAGGAAGTTTGTGCTAATTTTTGTTGTGAATATCAAAATCTTTAAGGAGAACATGTACGGATTTAAGAATGGGAAATTGATTGACATGTCTCCATTTGGTAAAAAAAAGTTGCGCATTTAATATTGCCCTTGAGAGGATGGTTCTGCTAAATCATTTGTGTAAAGGGTAATATGTAGAGTTATTTATTCTGTTTGGTAAATTTCTGATTCTAAATTGATGTCTTTTGCTTTTGTATGTTTTTATGCTACCATTTTCAGGGAAGAGTTTCATAGTATTACTTTGTCTCTTGGAAAGATTCACTGTGATGGTAGGCAGATGGTCAAAGGTGGTTCTGTTCGGCTGAATGAAAAGCAATTGCAGCTGCGTATCGGCATAAAACCCACTCTTGCATATTGCTTGGATGGGCTTATGACTCTTCATGACATGTATCAATCTGAGTATGAAACTGTTACCCAACTAGAAGTTTTTCAGCATTTTAATTTGTTTGTTATTACCTTTTATTTTTTTTTTTTTGGTGTTTGTTAGTGCATATTTCTTGTAAATTGTAACACTAGATGGAGAATTAGGAGAATGGTGGAGATGTTAGGTCAAAAATGAAGTATTGGGAGTAATGGTATTTTGTCGGAAGGATGTTCTTTCTCCTTATTTTGAGATAGGTGATGTATATTTTGGCGAAATGGGGAGTGGATTCTGTCAAAGTAGTGGCTTCAATTCAGCAAAATGATTATGAAGCACTCGTGGAGATATATATAGGAAGAAATAAATAGACTTGACCTGATTACTCTACTGTGCTGCAGTTTGCAGATTTTTTTTATTATTTATTTATTTATGGTGTGTTGTGTGTTTGGGGGGGGGGGGGGTGGTGGGGGTGTGTGTGTGTGTGTGTGTGGTGTTAAAAATCATATGCAAAAATGCGAATGCATTGAACCTGTCTGTTTAAACTTATGGTTGGTTCAAAATCAATGTGTGTTTTTTTCTTTCTTTCTTTCCCCCCATGGACCCACCTTCTTCTTCCTCATATTCCAGGTACGATCTTAAAGTCTCGCTGTTTTCAGCACTTTCGGCTGTTACCTTGAAACCCAAGTAAGCAAAGTACATTTCCTAGTTGAGTATTGCTTCCTTTTCTTTTTCTTTTTTTTTTTTTTTTTTTTTCCCATTTTAATTGCTTCTGAACTTATAGCCTGTCATGTGTTAGTTACTGTTGAACAACCTGCGTATGGCATGTTATTTCTTCACAAAGCTTAAATGTATTTTGTTCTGTTTAGTTATTGCTTCCACTGCTGTCTTCGATTTTTATTTTTGATTTTGTAAACATAAAAGGCTGCCTATCATAAATTTCGCAACTTTGAAGGTAAAGTATGTATTATGGTTTTAATACGTGAGTTTAGTATGCATTTCTCTGTTATATTTCTGTATTTCTAAGGTTTTAGTCCTTTGCTTTAAAAAAAAAAAAAAATTTCCAATGCTTATCTTGCTTTATGCTGTCTTCAAATTATAACCATATCTTAAATTGACAGTCCTGGTGACCTAAGTGCAATCCAGCAACTCTTGGTTGATCAGCCTAACATCCCTATGGAAGAAGGTAGGACGCAACTAAGCTTATGAAGTTTGCTTCGACTGTTCGACTTAGTTGATCCTTGTCCTTCTAAAATTGTTTATCTGATTGTTGCATTATCTTTGCAGTTCAATTCATCTTTGATGTCGTATTTGCAGAAGAAATCTCTTGAATTTTTTATTCCCAGATTCAAGTTCTAAACTTCCGTTTTGGTCACCTAAAACTGCGTGAGACACGGAAATCCCTGCCTTTTGCTCACAAGACTGCGGATTCTTCAAGAGTGTGAAAAGATTGGGCTGCCCATGGACTATGGAGTAACATGGAGGGGACTTGTTTTACGGTTCTTAACTAAAATTTGTCATTCTGTGGATTGTTTTGGTTACCCCTGGATCTCCAAAGCAGGTCGCTGAGAAAAATGCTTGTCATTCTACTTCTACATTAATTACGGACCAAAAAAGTGGGGAAATGTTTTTGTATCGATCAAGTATACACATACACATTTGATATATTTATATAGATAATTTTTGACACGCATTCGTTAAGCGAGTGTACTAATTTTGAAGCCAAGCTACACCATATTTGATGTCATTTTTGCTTCTTTTATGTTTGTTAGTTTGTGGTCATGGCAAACCACACAAACTCTTGGTCTTGGAATCAGTATATTGCTCATAACGCCCTTTGATTGAAAAAGCACTAAATATTGTCTATGTTTGGTAGAGTGGAAAAGTTGGAGGAATGGAGTTTGAAGGATTTTGGAGATGAAATGAAAATCTTGGGTTGGAAGAAATTGGAAAAGAAGTAAGCTATTATCAACAGGGCCCACCTTTTCTATTTCTTCTAACTTTGAGAATGAACGGATAGAAAAATTTTACATTTGCTCTATTCTAATCATAATCACCATCCTTCTCTTTTAAATAGGATATATTAAGGGAAAAAAAATTAAAAAAAAGTCAACGGTTTGGAAGGTAACGGTCGTTCCTGAAATTTTAGCGGTCGCTCCTTCACTTTTAAGGCAAATCATACATGACATAAGGTGATAGAACGGTTATTTTTGCTTTTTGCTTAAGGGGGAAAAAAAAAAGTAACGGTTTGGAAGGTACGGTCGTTTCTGACAATTTAGTGATCGCTCCTTCACTTTAGTAGTCGCTCATTCACTTTTGTGATCGTTCCGTAGGTTTTGAGGCAAATCATACATGACATTAGGGTTTTGAGGTAAATCATATATGACATTAGGTGATAGTACGGTTATTTTTGCTTTTCGCTTCAGGGAAAAAAATAAAAAAAGAGATGCATGCATTCATGTATCATTCAAAATGTTTATCCACTTAAAACCATTCCCCAACTAATAAAGAAAATCTAAAACCATTCCTTGAAGGGACAAAAACCAACTATCCAAATGTTTCACATTAATTACAAATACAATACTCACTTCAATGTTCAATGTTCAAAATAATGACAAAAAATCATAACGTACAACATAGGAATATCTTCATAATTTTTAGAAGAACAGAAAGATTAAAAGAAAGAGTAACTACTAAATATTTACATACTATTACAACGCCCATGTGGTTGGCTACGACGATGAAGCCGACGACAGCATCAAAGGCGGCGACAATGGAAGGCACGACTCCAACATCCCGAGCTTCAAGAGTTGGCTGGAGGGAGTATGAGGACTCTGAGATTCAAGGAAATGGTACGGAATGATGGAAATATGAAGAGCTTGAAAAAGGATAAGAAAAATCGTACTCCAAGGCCGCCCTTCAATTTCACCCTTTTTCCGGTAAAACTTGTCAAAATCTGTTTCTTCTCGAAAAATGACCTACTATGGCCCGAGCCATAGGCCCCAAAATGGTGAGGACAAAACAGAGTGAAAACACTGCAAAATCACCTTAACACTTTTTCCTCCAATAACCCCATATTTTAAATTTTTAGAAAAGATAAAAAAATTTTTGAGAAAAAAATAAAAAATTTTTTAAAAAAAAGATAAAAAAAAGTTTAAATTAAATAATTTGAATGAATGAACCAAACACCATTAATTACACAATCAGCATTTTTTGAAATAAAAAAAAAAATAAAAAAGAAAAGGAAAAGTCATTTCCCTAATTTTACTTTCTTGTTAGCTCATTTTGGCAAATTCTTCTTTGCGCCTTACCTTTAGTCCTTTACTCCTTAGATTAGATCTGCTTGCCTCTGCCCTCTGCCCTTTCCCCTCTGGCCGTCTACCATCATGCCTTACGCCCTCACCTCCTCCAAGCCAGTGAAACCTACCTTCTGCCGGAACTTCCGAATCTGCCTCTGCCCTCTCCCCTCGGCTCTGGCCGTCTACCATCTCGTGCCTCACGCGGTCACGCCCTCACCTCCTCCAAGCCAGCGATCTGCCTCTGTCAATCGGAACTTCTGATTCCGAATCTGCCTCTGCCATCTCCCCATTACTGGTATGTAATTTTCATGCTGACCTGCCGGAACTTCTTTTTTCTTTGGAGGGTAACAAAAGCATAGATATATGATGATGAATGGTTGATGATAAAGCAGTAAATTTGATGAAGATTTTTGTTTATAGATATATGAGAGAGAGAGAGAGACGATGGAGGTTCCACAGAGTACGGAAATCTAGAAAACATAGGCTTGGCTTCTTTCACAAGTTGTGAGCAACTGAGACAGATCCTATACCGAGCGCACCACCATCACTAGCAAAATCACCCTCCCCCCAAAACAAAACAAACCACAGACCACCTTCAACCAACACGTTGAAGAGCCAAGAAGATTCTATTCTAATTTCTAAAACGCAGTGAAAGTTCACCTCCCCACCCACCCCCCCCCCCCCCCCCCCCCCCCCCCCCCCCCCCCCCACACAGGACCACCGCCGATACCTTCCAAAAAAACATATTTTTATTTCTTCTATTATCATTTCTTTTTTTTTTTTTATAATTTTTTACTACGGAACAAACTTTTTTTTTTCTTGCTATATAATATTATACCCCGTAATATTAGTATATCAATATTCTTCCCAGTATGAGATTTCAAGGAGAGACAACTTAAAACACAGAGCAAATACGGATAAAACCGCCCCATTATTTTAAACCAACTTATATGTATATATATGTATATATGTATATATAGGACCCCAAACTCCCCTTCTTTTCATTTTGAACTTTTCCTCTTTCAAGGAAAATCCAAGAAAAGAGTAGGAAAACAACAATTCCAAAGATAGAGGGTGCAACATTGAGCAGATTTTGTGTGAGAGAATTCAATGCGTTTGTGCCCAAAAGAAAAAAAAAAAAAAAGGAGAGAGAGAAAAAGAAAATCGAATCACTGCCGACTCACCTTAAAGCATAATAGGGGGGAGTGTAAAAATGGCTTGTATTTTCCGTTTATAGCATTGGATTCACTAGTGGATTTGGTTCATTGAATAAGGACAAACCGCCAATGAAAACCAACATTTATTTCACCGATTTGGATTCACTAGCATTGGATTCACTAGTGGATTTGGTTTATAACATTTGTTAGTGTTATATTGTCTGAATTTAGACTTTTTTATGTTTGTATTTGGATTTGTGGACTTTATTAAGATGTTTAGGACTTTGCCTAACTATAATTTACATTTTAAATTTTAAATTTTGACAATTTATACCCTAAACTCGTAAATCTATAGTAATTTGCACCCTATTGATAAACAATATTGATTTTTTTAATAAAAATGATACTTCACTTGTTTCTAGATTGTTAATTAACAAAAAAAAAAAAAAAATTTATGTCGTGAATTAACAACACAGGTTTAAATCACATATTAATTTACTTCAAAAGATTAATATTATTATTAATAAGGTATAATTTATTATATATTTATAAATTTAAGATATAAATTATCAAAATTAAAAATTTTAAGTGTAAATTCTAACTTTACAATAATAAATTTAAGATGCATCAATTCAAAAAAGTCATTAAAAAAAAGCACGCACACACGGGGTTAAAAAAAACTCACATTGGGAGGAAAAGTTTGGAAAACTTCCAAATCTTTCGCCGGCGCTCCAATTTGGTTCTTATAATGTAATTTCTCTCTTCTCTCTCCAGAAATTTGAGTTTTTCCGGATGATTAAATTTTGTGGCAAATTCAACTTGGTTTCTCTTCTTTCTGAACTTAACTGCCAATTCACCAGTATTACTGTTTAATCAAAGACTTTCGAAAGTTTGCTGGATTTTTTTCCCCCCTTTAGGATTGAGTTTTGATGGATTTCTGTCAAGTGGAAAGGGGTTCTCTTAAGTGACTAATCTGATCTTTGAGTTCGAAGATGGAGGTGATGATAAAGAAGTTCCAGCAACGGTTCCGGAAGGTTCAAGAAGAAATGAATCGCTGGGATGAGCTTCAGTCTCTCTTAGTTTCGCAGTTCAGAAACGCTTCTTCCATTATAGAGAGATTACAGGTTATTTACTTATATATAAATTCCCAAATATTTATTTTATTTTATTTTATTTTTTGTTGTGTAAGATATTTTTGTGTGGCAATCAGGTTCTCCAGGATTCAAAGAATTATGGTAGTTTGAATCGTGTTAATGGCATCAAAGACGCGGTGTTGCTGAAGCAGATGGAGTCGTTGCAGAACATTTTCCTTTCTATTGCAAAGACATTGTAAGTTTTGCTCTTCTTGTTGTTTTCCTTAAAGAAAGTCTCGGGTTGTCGTTCCTTTCAAAAAAAAAATTTACTGCCTTGTTTTTTCTTTTTATTTATTATTTTTGGCTAATCTTTTCGAAGAATTATAGCGATGGAGGGTGACGGTGATTCTAGTGGTGAGCTGGTCTATTGTTTTAGTGGGGGTGCAGATTAATGGATAAAGTGTTAGGGGCTTATATGGTGATAATCAATTTTAGGTGGGGGAAAAATCAGAAAAATATAAAGTTTTAAAGGTTCAAAAAAAGTTTACTGGGGGCTTTGCCCCCACTTGGCCATGGGTGGCTCCGGCATAGGTGACGAACCTATATAAACCCGAGGAAGTAGTGTATCCCCGCTTGTCAAGCAGAATGCCTATATATGCCACCTACCTTGGTTGTGAAATCGACTCAAATCCAAAACCTGGAGAACAAATTGGCTTACCATCCAACCAAATGAATTCTGGGCTTTTCTCCATTTTGGTGTTCTAATTGTAGTATGAATAGATGGCATTTTAAGCTGTTTGTTGCAGCAATCGGAGTTATAACAAAGATTATAATGACAATTAGAAGCTTTTGGGGGGAAGATGATAGATTCTGATATCATCGTGGCTAGCTTAGGCATAAATTAAAGGAAGTTTGTGCTAATTTTTGTTGTGAAGATCAAAATATTTAAGGAGAACGTAAACGGATTTAAGAATGGTAAATTGATTGACACGTCTTCATTTGGGAAAAAAAGAGTTGCACATTTAATATTGCCCTTGAGAGGATGGTTCTGCTAAATCATTTGTGTAAAGGGTAATATGTGGAGTTATTTATTCTGTTTGGTAAATTTCTGATTCTAAATTGATGTCTTTTGCATTTGAATGTTTTTATGCTACCATTTTCAGGGAAGAGTTTCATAGTATTACTTTGTCTCTTGGAAAGATTCACCGTGATGGTAGGCAGATGGTCAAAGGTGGTTCTGTTCGGCTGACTGAAAAGCAATTGCTGCTGCGTATCGGCATAAAACCCACTCTTGCGTATTGCTTGGATGGGCTTATGACTCTTCATGACATGTATCAATCTGAGTATGAAACTATTACCCAACTAGAAGTTCTTCAGCATTTTAATTTGTTTGTTATTACATTTTTTATTTTTGGTGTTTGTTACTGCATATTTCTTGTGAATTGTACCACTAGATAGAGAATTAGGAGAACGGTGGAGATGTTAGGTCAAAAATTAAGTATCAGGAGTAATGGTATTTTGTTGGAAGGATGTTCTTTCTCCTTATTTTGAGATAGATGATGTATATTTTGGTGAAATGGGGAGTGGATTCTGTCAAAGTAGTGGCTTCAATTCAGCAAAATGATTATCAAGCACTCATGGAGATATATATAGGAAGAAATAAATAGACTTGACCTGATTACTCTACTGCGCTGCAGTTTGTAGATTTTATTTATTTTTTTGGTTTGTGTGGGGGGGGGGGGGGGGGGGGGGTGGGGTGTGTGGGGGGTGTTAAAATGCATATACAAAAATGCGAATGCATTGAACCTGTCTGTTTAAAGTTGTGGTTGGCTCAAAATCAATGTGTGTTTTTTTCTTTCTTTCTTTCCCCCCATGGACCCACCTTCTTCTTCCTCATATTCCAGGTACGATCTTAAAGTCTCGCTGTTTTCAGCACTTTCGGCTGTTACCTTGAAACCCAAGTAAGCAAAGTACATTTCCTAGTTGAGTATTGCTTCCTTTTCTTTTTTTTTTTTTTTCCCATTTTAATTGCTTCTGAACTTATAGCCTGTCATGTGTTAGTTACTGTTGAACAACCTGCGTATGGCATGTTATTTCTTCACAAAGCTTAAATGTATTTTGTTCTGTTTAGTTATTGCTTCCACTGCTGTCTTCGATTTTTATTTTTGATTTTGTAAACATAAAAGGCTGCCTATCATAAATTTCACAACTTTGAAGGTAAAGTATGTATTATGGTTTTAATACGTGAGTTTAGTATGCATTTCTCTGTTATATTTCTGTATTTCGAAGGTTTTAGTCCTTTGCTTTTAAAAAAAAAAAAAAAAAAATTCCGATGCTTATCTTGGTTTATGCTGTCTTCAAATTATAACCATATCTTAAATTGACAGTCCTGGTGACCTAAGTGCAATCCAGCAACTCTTGGTTGATCAGCCTAACATCCCCATGGAAGAAGGTAGGACGCAACTAAGCTTATGAAGTTTGCTTCGACTGTTCGACTTAGTTGATCCTCGTCCTTCTAAAATTGTTTATCTGATTGTTGCATTATCTTTGCAGTTCAATTCATCTTTGATGTCGTATTTGCAGAAGAAATCTCTTGAATTTTTTATTCCCAGATTCAAGTTCTAAACTTCTGTTTTGGTCACCTAGAACTGTGTGAGACACGGAAATCCCTGCCTTTTGCTCACAAGACTGCGGATTCTTCAAGAGTGTGAAAAGATTGGGCTGCCCATGGACTATGGAGTAACATGGAGGGGACTTGTTTTACGGTTCTTAACTAAAATTTGTCATTCTGTGGATTGTTTTGGTTACCCCTGGATCTCCAAAGCAGGTCGCTGAGAAAAATGCTTGTCATTCTACTTCTACATTAATTACGGACCAAAAAAGTGGGGAAATGTTTTTGTATCGATCAAGTATACACATACACATTTGATATATTTATATAGATAATTTTTGACACGCATTCGTTAAGCGAGTGTACTAATTTTGAAGCCAAGCTACACCATATTTGATGTCATTTTTGCTTCTTTTATGTTTGTTAGTTTGTGGTCATGGCAAACCACACAAACTCTTGGTCTTGGAATCAGTATATTGCTCATAACGCCCTTTGATTGAAAAAGCACTAAATATTGTCTATGTTTGGTAGAGTGGAAAAGTTGGAGGAATGGAGTTTGAAGGATTTTGGAGATGAAATGAAAATCTTGGGTTGGAAGAAATTGGAAAAGAAGTAAGCTATTATCAACAGGGCCCACCTTTTCTATTTCTTCTAACTTTGAGAATGAACGGATAGAAAAATTTTACATTTGCTCTATTCTAATCATAATCACCATCCTTCTCTTTTAAATAGGATATATTAAGGGAAAAAAATTTTAAAAAAAAGTCACGGTTTGGAAGGTAATGGTTGTTCCCCCTTTTTTTTTTTTTTTTTTGGGCACAAACGCATTGAATTCTCTCACACAAAATCTGCTTAATGTTGCACCCTCTTTCTTTGGAATTGTTGTTTTCCTACTCTTTTCTTGGATATGCCTTGAATGTTTGTATTTGGATTTGTGGACTTTATTAAGATGTTTAGGACTTTGCCTAACTATGATTGTGAACTTTGCACTTGATTTGGAAGTTTAATTTTATGATTTTCTATTTAAAAACAATACTTAAAACTTGTTGTTTTGTCAATGGTACATTCTTGTTGAAGGTAAATTATTATTCTTCTAGGTTTTTTATGAATTTGGGATATAATTTTGCTTAAATTGAATTGATTTTTGTGTCAAATTCAAGTTAAATGCGGGTTCAATTTGGGTCCAATTCAAGTTGTGGGTTCAACTCAGGTCAAATTCGTGTCGCGGGTCAAGTTCGTGTAGCGGGTCAAGTTCGGTTCGTGTCGTGTCAACCCGTTACGAGTTCGTGTCGTGTTCGTGTCGCGGTTTGAAGTCGTTTTCGTGTCACGGGTCGTGTTCGGGTTGGGGAAGAAAAAAATCGACACGGCTCTAACACAACACGAACCCGACACGTGACACGAATTGTCACTTCTATATCTAATATTGTATTTTTCCTGCTGTTTTCCCTCTCTCTCTCTCTCTCACGGAAGCATATTTCTGTCAATTTGGCTCAAGTTCACCACCGAGCTTTCCACCGAGTAGGAGGTGATTTTCTGCAAGCGAAACTTTTTGGAGCCAAAAGGAGAAGCTTTGAGGTTTGGGTTTTCTCTCTTTCAATGGCCTTAATCTGAAATTTCCATATTAAATTCGTGTTTCCTTCTTTATTTCAGTTCCCGGTGTGATGAAAAGTCTCTTTTCATTATGATTTCGGAAAAAAAATTACCCCCGAAATTCCGAAATTTTTAGTACTTAGTAATGAGCCTATTGAGTTTTTCCTTGGTGATTTGTTATGTGTTCATAGAATCTAGAGATGCCTTCGAAGGCAAAGAAGCAGTCAAGGGTGTCAAGTTCTGACCTATTTTCATCTCCTCGGACTCCGTCGCTGACGCCTTCTCTGGATTCTGAAACCAGTGATGATGATCTTATGCACATTCTGGAAAAAAACTTAAGTGAAATATTCTTCCCTGAGAAGGAAAACGGCTTTCATTGGCCAAGTCACTGATGTTGAAAATGTTTATAAATCTAAAGGACACAATATTTGGCTATCTGAGTCGTCCATGGTTGCATCTGGGTTTGCCCCTGGTTCCTTAGTATCGGTAATTTACCCTTTTTGGCTTTATCTAAGGTTTACGTTTTTTATTTTATTTTTATTTTTCATTTGAAATGACTAGTTATAATTAAATTAGTTTGTCGGTCTAAACGAATAATGGGTTATGAATTATCTAGAATCTGAAAAATGAGAATTTTACTGAGGCTGATTAGTTATAGTATGATATTCGTGAAGTTACATGCTCACTAGGATGGGAGTTTAGTCTAGTGACCAAAGGAAAAATAAAAAATAAAAAATGAAGTATCATGTCAGCAATTCAGGTTAAGTCATAACTGTGATTTTTGAATTAGTAATCATGATAATTCAGACAGTTTTACTCATTTCTTAGCTACAACTATATTAGTCGGTTGTGTTTTTCTTGATGCAGTGAAGAACTTCCATCTCTAGCACTTTATCCTATTGCATTTTTCTTTTTCTCTTGATGTCTGCCTATTTTCCTTTTGCTTTTGCCTTTCGTTTGATTTTTGTCACATTATTTCTCAATCTGCACTCTCTTTTATGACTACTGAAAACTAGCTCTAGCTGTCACTTGTTCTTAAAACGTGATTGTTGTGTAAACAAACATTTAAATACATATGATGCAAGTGTTTTGTTTGTTTGTTTTTTGATTTTTTTTGGGTTGCGTCTGTTTGCATCTGACGTTCTGACCCCTTTTATGCAGGTGTCATCCCCTTCGTTAAATATTGAACTTTCACATAGCTTTCCTGTCATCTCAATAGCAAATGAATGTGCTAGTAATGTTGGATTTTGTTTGGTTGATCGATTAAATGATGAAGCAGGAAACTATTTCTCTCTTGCAACATTTTGGTCTTCTTCTCAGGTTTGATTTACAATTATCTTTGGTGTTTCGTAGCATAGTTCCAGTATTTACAAGTGCGTGTCATGGAAATTGTCGAGTTTCACTTCATTACTGTTTCAACAGTGTTAGGAGACCTTCAAACAGAGCAAGAAATTAAATTAACTTATCAATTCTAATGTTAAAACATTCAGATATGACTATTTGAGTTTTTATTTTTCGGTGAAGTCTCAGTTTTAGAGCTTTAGTACACATGTCGAATTAAGTTTGTTTACAGTCAGATTTGGATTCTATTTGATTTTTAGGTTGGGTTGTTTTTCTTTTTCTTTTTCGTGAATGAACATTGTAGTAAGATGTTTAGGTTATGCTCTGGTTAAAATTTATGCTGGGAAGAAATTGCAGAGATTTTCAAAGAGTGGCGTATTTGTTAATGGCAATCCAAGTTACGAATGTCGATTTGTTTTTTCTTTATGGAAATAGATTGTTGATTGCTGTTTGGGCTATTTCCAAACATTCCTTCCACACACTCTCTCTCTCTCTCTTTCTTATTTTTTATTTGGACTTTCAGTATCTGACGTTTTATATAATTTGTGGTCAATTACTAATTATATAAAATTTAAAAGTCGGAGCAAAAAAAAAAAAAAAAAGGAAAAAATGACGGACTTCAGTTTTAACAGAATGCGTTGATTTACAGAGAGGAGCAGGATACAGTGGAGGGCTGGGGGGAGACTAGTTACTATTGGATACTTTTTTTTTTGATAGAATAGTTACTAGCAGACGCTTGTGCAATTAGATTTACGGCTGGTTAATAGTTTTCTTTATTGCAAGTATTAGGAGTTGCCTTATTATATTCTTTGCACTTATTAACGTTTAATTAGTGTAATAGGCAAGAAATGTGGTTGAGTGTCATTTTCCTTGTGGCTGAACGTAGTATCAGAATGCACTACAAGGTGTCATTCTATGGTCTGGGGTTATCTACCATTGTACCTAAGAACAACAATCATCTAGTAAAAAAAAGGGAACTAATAAATTTCAGCTGATGTAATGAAAACAGAAATTTTTTGTGTATTTGCTTCCAATAACATAATCATCATCAAACACATCCAAGAAATTATCATCTCCATGTTGTTAAAACCTTCCTTATACTTCATGGTTTAAGATTAATTAGGTAGCACAATGTAAATTTTTTTTATTATTTATTTTTTCGTAAGTCTTTGTAGAGATCCTAAGCCATTGTTTGATAATAATTGGAATTATATTTTAACTCTTAATTATAAAGTACTTTTTACCCTTTTTTTTTAATAAATTTTTTCTTTCTAAATTTAGAGTCATATGTTTTAAATTCTTTTTATCCCAGGTTACAAAGAATGGAGTGAGGTTGTCTTCAAGCCTTTCAGATGCAATGGGCAATCCTGTATTGGGCGGAGCTGTATTTGTATATCCCGTAAAAAGTGAGACAGTACCTAGTCATTTAACTAAAGATGAAAATTCACGTAGCACCATGGTTGATCCTCTTTTGGTATATAACTGCGGTGAGTTATTTTTAGAGCTAGTGCACTCTAGGAAATTAACAAGGACCAGTGCTTCTGTGAAAATTTCTTCGGAACCATCTTATGAGCGTTCTGGAAATGGAGTGGTTAGATCCTCATCCCCTAAAACTCCAATGAATCACACAAAGGTTGGCTCTTCAGTTACTAATCAGTTACTTCACCTGTATGTGATGATTCTTTGGCAAACTTAACCAACTCAAATGGTTCGTCTTTTGATCCCTTTGACATTACAAAGTTATTTGGGGACGAAGGTGTTACTAAAAGGCTTATTGAGGCTCGGGCTGCCCCTTTTTTTCATTCTCGTTGTTTACTTCGAGGGAATCTTGTTACCCTACCAATTCTTTCACAGCTTTGTATCTTCCGAGTGGTTGGCGCTAAAAAGTTGTCGGAAGATAGAGCTGACTCTGATTTCACTATTGTGAGTGGCAATAATCTGCTAAACGAAGCTTCTGAGTCACTACAACATTCAACTAATGCTTTTATTGTGGTGAATGAAACAAAAGTAAGCTTATGTTTTCCGTCAGTACTGCCATCAAAAACTCCACAAAGAGAAGGTTTGTCTACAGTGGACTTTGAACATAAGGATGTAAAAGCTGATTCTGGAGATAACAACTTTAAATTGGGCGGTCTTTCTAAAGAATATGCAATTTTGAAGGATATCATAGTTTCCTCATCAATGAACACTTTATCAAGGTATGTTATATCATATATAGTGGCATGTTAAACAGTCATGGCCTACTTTTTTGATTCGTGAAATTCTAACTTGGATTCTTTAAGTTCGATTAATGTATAATGTTGCCATGAGTTTTCAACTTTTCATTTGAAACAAAAATCTTTAGTATGGTTGACATTCATGTTGATCATTGATGTAACTATTTAGTTTTGGTTTACGAACTACGAAGGGAGTGCTTCTTCATGGTCCCCCGGGCACAGGAAAGACTTCTTTGGTTCGATTATGCGTCCATGATGCTGGCGTTAAACTTTTCTCTGTAAATGGACCTGAGCTTGTAAGTCAATATTATGGAGTAAGTGAGCGAGCTTTGCATGAATTGTTTGAATCAGCTTGCCAGGCTTCACCAGCTGTGGTTAGATTTCTTCCTTCTCTGTATGTTTATACCTTTTATTTTCAGGATTATTGTTACCTCTATATTTAGCATTGTACTCATCGAATGCAGTGAAAATCTTTATGGAAATATTCTGGAGTTGTCCGTGTACAAAAACACAAAAACTGAAATGTTAATATTAAGTCTTAGAGTCCATTGAATTTAATGTCCAAAACCATCTCAGACTTGTCTTCAATCTATCTTATATATTTAAATTTTATCTTTCGATGTTTGCATGTGGTGCATATATGCAAGAAAAAATATTTCGTAGGAACTTGGGAAGTTATCCTCGTGACATCTTATATGATTTTATCCAACCAAAGTTGGTCAAGGTTTTAGTCTTACTCATGTAGTCCTTCAATTTCTGATGAATTGCGTACTAATACTTTTAGTTTACAGGTATTCATTGATGAGTTGGATGCCATAGCACCTGCAAGGAAAGACGGTGGAGAAGAACTATCTCAAAGAATTGTTGCGACATTGTTGAATTTGATGGATGGGATTGGTCGAAGTGAAGGGGTACTTGTAATTGCTGCTACCAATAGGCCTGATATAATTGAGCCTGCTCTCAGACGACCTGGAAGACTTGACAGGGAAATTGAAATAGGTATCAAATTTATTTCATTTATGAAGGACTAAAGATTGAAGAACACATCCAAAAACAGAGGACAGGGTATTCTCCAGCAAGAGAAATAGGAAAACCTAACTATTCCTCAAATTACATTCCTAAACTCCTAAGACAAAGAGTCCTATAAGCTAACTCTTTCCTAAATAACCTTTTGGAATCCATCTGATTTGCAGTTCACACTATATAACACTGTCAAATTGTTGCTTTTATTTTAGACACTTCACTTGAGACAATTTAATTTTTTCTTGTTTCAAACATCAAGATATAGAGCTGTCGATCAAACTTTCTACATAACATCCACAGTTCACACTACATATACGTGGAATTGTCAAATTGTTGCGTAGAATTTTATGGATTTGGTTCACATGTCCCTTTTTCCTTTCCCGTTTTGTGTCTCCCAATAATATCATGCCATGTCAATTAAATTGTCATGTCAAATAAATTATCATGCCACATCAATTACAATATCATGTCAGATAAAATATTTTAATTGACGTGGCATGATATTATTAGGGGGGGCATGAAAGGGTACAAGAAGAAGGGGACATGTGAGTTGGATCCAATTTTTTATAGCTTTGTCACCTCATTTGAGAAAATTCGAGACTCTGAAGTACCGTTTGCATATCTAGGACAAATGTGATATCTCTAAGCCACAAACACGAGAAAACACAAGTTTTAGTCATAAATTGGTGCTTGTTTTCTGTTTGCTCTGTTGTGCATGTGCATATGCAGCTAGTGTTTGTTCACACTCCTGACACAACATGAAGTTCAAAGCTTTAAATGAAACTGCAAGAACTCATTTCTTATTGCTTCTTGCTAGTAATGTCATTTCTATTTATCTTGCTTTGAAAAATGATATGCAGGAGTACCATCGCCGACACAGTGGTTGGATATCTTGCTCTCTCTTCTCAGTGACATGGAGCATTCACTTTTAGATATTCAAGTGGAAAACCTTGCTATTGCTACACATGGTTTTGTAGGTGCTGATCTAGCTGCTCTGTGCAATGAGGCAGCTTTAATTTGTCTTAGGCAGTATGCCAACTCAAGAAACTCTTGTGATAATTTGCACGGAAACTCTATTCAATACGGAGATTGTGATGTAGTGGAATTGGATTGCTTAAAAGAAACAGGAGACAATTTAAGGGATTACTTAGACGCTGCATCTTCATCCATCTCAAATGGAACAAAATTAGATGGATGCATACATGAGGTTCAGCATTCTGTTGAAGAAGAATGTCTGTTGGAAGTGGCTTTTGAAGATTTTGAGAAGGCCAGAATGAAAGTAAGGCCTAGTGCCATGCGAGAGGTATGCTTAATATTCTTTCTTTAGGTATTTAGTATGGTTTATTCGTGTTATTGTTGGCTGTAGATAGGTCCAATATTGTAATTTAGCTAAAATGAACTCTAGCAGTAACAACAACAACAACAACGAAGGAGCTTATTCCGTGCTAGCGATTAGCCAACTCCGCTTAGTACATCAACGAGGATTTATGTTGTGTCCCACTGTTTTTCCCCCCTTTGTCCTAATGGTGTCCCACTGTGATGTTGTTTGAACGTACTTCTAGGTAATACTTGAGGTTCCAAAGGTTCGTTGGGAAGATGTCGGGGGCCAAAAGGAGGTTAAGAATCAGTTAATGGAAGCTGTAGAATGGCCACAAAAGCACCAGGATGCATTCAAGCGTATAGGGACTCAACCCCCAACAGGAGTTTTAATGTTTGGTCCTCCTGGATGCAGCAAAACTCTAATGGCACGTGCAGTAGCTTCTGAAGCAGGGCTGAATTTCCTTGCCGTGAAGGGTCCAGAACTCTTTAGTAAATGGGTTGGTGAATCCGAGAAGGCTGTTAGATCTTTGTTTGCTAAGGCTAGGGCCAACGCCCCATCCATCATATTTTTTGACGAAATTGATGGTCTCGCTGCTGTGCGTGGGAAGGAAAACGATGGAGTTTCAGTATCAGATAGAGTTATGAGTCAACTCCTTGTTGAATTGGATGGTTAGTAGCAAATTTCTTATTTTTGTTATGCTCAATAATCTAAAAAATACCTCTTGCTGCTTTTTTAACTTTCGTTTGACAAAAGGACTTTGTTGGCATCAGGTTTACACCAAAGACTTAATGTTACTGTTATTGCTGCAACGAATCGGCCTGACAAGATTGATCCTGCCCTCCTTAGACCAGGTTATACTCTTCTTTCTTACTGTCCCTCTCTAATATTATGCCGCTGTTTTCCGCTCATAACCATACACTAACATGCATGTGATTACACGTAAACATCAACTCCGCCCACTGTTATCCTAATAATCAATAATCCACACTTGGTGCTTGAATTTTTCGTTCTCATCTTTCTACCCCCCTCAAAACTGACGACACTTGTTACCGATTAATTTCCTGGACAGGCCGTTTTGACCGACTGCTATACGTAGGGCCTCCAAATGAGAGTGACCGTGAAGAGATATTTCGTATCCATTTACGCAAAATTCCATGCAGTTCTGATGTCCGCATAAAGGATCTTTCCTCTCTTACAGAAGGCTTTACGGGGGCTGATATTTCATCAATCTGCCGGGAAGCAGCTTTGAAAGCCATGGAGGTCGGTTTAATTTGTCATTTGCTTACGTTAATATTCTCTTCGCTACTTCTTACATATTCTTGATTTTATCCTACCAGGAGAATCTTCATGCTACAGAAATAACAATGGAACATTTGAAGACTTCAATAACAAAATTGCAGCCATCAGCAACCCCTCTTATCAAGAATTATCGGCAAAATTTCAAAGGCTTGTCCTTTCTAGTGGGACAGAAGCGAAATTATGATGTCGGGAATGCTAAGTGGGTCAAATTGGTTTCCCATGTGGGAAAGTTCTTCCACTACTTTTAGTATCCATGGCTTTTCAAATCATATTTTCGTGTTATGTGATACGATTTCTCAATGTGTTGATTGGTTGGTTAGCGGTATAACAAATAGAAGTTGTTAGTAGTTACTCCGGATATAATTTGTTAGGAAGAGAGGTTAGTATTATGTTAGAAAAGGAAAGGGCCATGGGAAGTATAAAAGGGAGGAGTGGTTAATTTGGATTAAGCAGAAATTTGTAAGGGAGAGTCTGGGTTAAGCCAAGCATGGGAAGATTCAGCGGAGTCCCAAAGGTCCGAAATTTTCTAAGATTTTGTAATTGCCCTATTTCTTCAATGCAGTCGTGTAAATTTTCTAGGTATTATTATTAGGTTATACTTGTAATCACATAACTTACCAAATTCTAAGCACACAAAGAACGGCTATTTGGATAAAAATCAACAAAAATTGCATAATCAATCTAAATATATATATATATATATATATATATATACATATATAATCATAATTTGAGTCAAATCTTGACGTAAATATATGTGTAATTTACTTCATCTTCTTCACTTCCATACATATTTATTTGCTCAAGAAATGGTCTATAAAATCTATGGCATTGTTCTTATAAAATCTATGGCATTGTTCTTTCGTCATCCACCCTGGTTGCATAGGTAGCGAGTTGGTTGAATTGCGATGCAACCATCTCTTGCACCTCCATAGGTACTTCTAAGAAAGGTTTCTCATAGTTTTCCACTCTCAACTTTGCATGCATTGTCCATTTATCCAGTATTAGTGTTCGAGGGACCCTTGGAAAGATAAGACATGTCATGACACAAAAAAAATGATGGCAAATATAACCACGAGTCTCTAATAACAAGCAACCACAATTTTGGTGATTATCAAACTCTGTCCCTTATATTGTAGTTGATATCTCCTTGGAATTTTGGTTACCAAAAAGGTCTGTCAATGGTCCACCCCTTTTTATAACTATTTTTGAACATATATCTATATATATATATATATATATATATATATATATATAGATCTCCTCTTCAATTGATCATTACAATTTGCGCAGCCCCGCACCGGTTTATCCCCATTACTTGTTTTGTAAAATCTTCTTTATCAAAGCTCGCGATCGTTAGATGACCGTAGTTTATTTTTAACTTTCTGTATATTCCAGCTAAACTAGTAAGGGCAGTGACATGTGTTATTGGATTTGGTGAAATAAGAACATCAGAAGACCTTTCTATAATTTTTCTCAAACTCAATCGAATATATATTGTCACCTGCTAAACAATGTTTAAGTCTATGTACTTCTGCTTCAAGGTTTAGAAGAAATTTGGATTATGGTAGTAATATAAGCATGCAATAGATTTGACAAGTACTTTAATATTGGTCCTCCAAGGGACTGATAAGGACCCAATTTCGCACTGTCAAGTCAAACTATGCAAATCGAAAAACGCATTGTTGTTTATAGCGTAATTTGTTAAAACTCTATAGCTGCTTTCACTTTTTTGTTTCTGTTTTTGTTTTTGTTTTTTTTTCCCCACCCCTTCCCAGGCGATCTGATCATCTGACTGTTCGCCACAATATGAACATATCCATCAGAAAAAAGAGAGGGGGAAGATCCCTCTGTTTCCGATGGAGGGACGGTAGAATTGCCCAATTGCTATGGACCTCCCGGGAGGACCACACTCCCTTTGATCTACATATGTTTTGGTTGTTAAAAGCTGAATAGTGACATGATTATCTGACAATTTTTAGTCCAAATTAGGTAGAAAATGATTGTTGGTTGATGCCTTCGTTTGTGCTACTCTTAGAGGAATTTATGCAAAATGTGGGTGCATTGAAAAATCTCTAGAAATCTTCAACGGATCAAGGGAAAATACATTAATCCTGATGATATTTCCGTTACTGGTGTTCCAAGTGCTTGTAGTCATGCAGGAGGATTTGGCGCCGCCAGTTCTTTTGCTCCGTGATGGAGAGTAATAAGATTGAACCAAAGTTGGAACACTAGGGGTGCTAGATTAACGGCAGCGTCAACCTTCTACTTTAGTGGGAGTGAACATTTATTAGTTTTTGAAATTAGAAAAAGCGTACATGAGTCGAACATTAAAATATACATATATATATATATATATATATATATATATTTTTAGAGCTTGTTTTAGGGGGAGGGGGGGGGGGGGGGGGGGGGGGGGGGGGGGGGGGGGGGGGAATTAAAATGGGACAGCCATCCCCATTCGATCTCAAGTGGCTCAGCCAGCGGTTAGATGAAGCAGAGGAATTGATACGAAAGATCCGAAATGATGACAATGTGGTTGTAGTTTCACGAATATCGTGCATTTCTTGGTGCTTGTAGAATCCATTGAAATGTGGAGATCAGTGAACGAGTCGCTAGAAGGCTGGCGATCCAATTATTCGGCCAATCTAGCTTGTCATTATCTATACCTCGGCTGAGAGGTGGGAAGACATGACGAAGTTAAGAAGGAACATGAAAGATCGAAGAGTGAGAAAGTTGCCCGGTAGTTCAATTGAGATTAATGGCGTCAATCGTAAGTGAGTTGGTTGTTGGAGGAGTATCTTGGACGTGTGAGAACTAAGAATTCCTTGTTGGTATAGTGAAGAGTGTTGGAATGGAAAAGAGAAACCAATGATCGGGAGATCATTGATGATCTTAGTGCACCAAAGAAAAGCGGGTTCGTCTCTGTGCCTTGGGGGCTCTAGATTTACGTATCAATGATTTAGGACGAACTGTACACGATATTGAGGGTTCAAGAACACTTTCATGCTGAGCCAAGTGGAAGATGATGACGATGATGATTTCACCTTGCAGTTTCATTGATATTTTACTTCTCTATTTGCCATCCTTCTTACCAAACATAGCATTAGGGAACAACGAGGGAACTTAATTCCCTTTCATTTTGTTTTGGGATGCAAGACAAAACTGCTGGATCTAATCTTCTCAGAAATACTTTATTAAGAAAAATGTGTTATAAGCAGAACATTACTCAAGGAAATTGCAAATAAAAATAGTTACGAGGTTGTCCAAAAGCAAGAATCTGCCATCTCTTGCAATAGATAGTACTCTAGATTTTCGTTATATGCATCAAGTTTGATTTGGTTTGTCAAAAAAATCAGGATTGCATAAATTTGTTCCGACTGCGGATGTGTTTTGTCGTGAGCTATGAATCTGTGGAGCAATCCTGAGACCCCCACAAAGCTAAAACCAGGAGACTTCTTAACTCCTCTCCTCTCCATGGCTTCTCTCAGGTTTCTGGCCTCATTCCAACGCTTGAAAACGGCATAAACATTTGATAGCCCTACATATCTACCATCGTGTTCTGGCTCAATCTCTAGAAGCTTCCGTCCAAGTAATTCTGCAAGTTCCAGTTTTCCATGGTTCATACACCCACTAAGCAGTGCGCCTAGCATTGAAGCTGTTGGTTCAATTGGCATTTGGCATATGAATCGAAACGCTTCCTCGACTTGTCCTGCACGTGCCAAAACATCCACCATACAAGCATAATGCTCGCTTTTGGGTGTCATATTGTGTTTATTAAGACATTCAAAGAAATACCAAGCTTCCTTTACCAATCCACCATGAGCACAAGCGCACAACAAACACAAGTATGTGATTTCATCTGGGACAATTTGAATCCTCTGCAATTCCTCAAACATATTAAGCGACTCCTTTACCCATCCGTGTGTTGCGAGTCCTCCGATCATTGCATTCCAAAGCAAGACATCGGTTTTTCGCATTGAACCGCTACGAAACACGCCTAAAGCCTCTTCTATCGCCCCGCATTTTGCATACATGTCCACCAGAGATGTCTTGAGAACCAAGGTTAAAGGTAACTTATTCTCAAGGATATACTGATGCATTTGGCTTCCTTGCTCCAGTGCACCTAAGTGAGCGCAAGCATTCAAAACACTCACCATAGTCACATCATTCGCTTTAGCTCCTGTAGTTTGCATTCGCTCAAAGATTGCCAAAGCCTCCATAAACTCGCCAGCCTTAAAATACCCGTCAATCAAAGAACTCCAAGACACAACGTCCTTCTCTGGCATCAACTCGAACAGTTCCCGAGCTGAATTCACATCCCCACATTTTGCATATCCATCCACCATGGAGTTCCACGAAACCGAGTTTCTTTGAGTCATACCATCGAACAACTTGCGCGCATATGCAATGTCCCCACATGAGGCATACGTATGAATCAAAGAATTCTGAATAAATCTGTCCGAGTCGTACCCATGTTTGGAAATGCGGGCATGAATCGTGACGCCAAGTTCTCGCTTCGTCAGGCACGCTGCCGCTTTTGCAAGAAAAGGGTACGTTAAATAGTCCGGTGTGACCCCGTCCCGCAACATTCGGACGAAAACCGAGATTGAGCGGTTTGGATTTCTGCTCTTGGAGTAACCTCTGATTACTAAATTCCAATAAAAGATTGTTGGAGAGGAGAGCTGCGATAGAAATCGAGAAGAGTAATCGACATTACCGGAATCAGATAAAGCGGAAAAAGAAAGGATTTTGGAGGCAAAAGAGTCTTCCTGGGAGAGGCCAAAAGCGAGTAGCAGCGCATGAATCTGCTTAAGCTCGGACATGGACTGACATTTCTCAAGAAGGGCTGGTAGTGTTTGAGTTAGACTGCTATGTTTGGTTGAAAATGGAACTTTCAACATTTACAAGCAAATGTTCTGTCTGCAGTGGAACACGCTTTCTGATTTTTGAAGCTCTTTTTTTTTTTTTTTTTTTATGAAGCGTCAAATTTTGGAGGGAAGTTGCACAAATAAAACGGCCAACGCCATTGAGAAGTGGTTCAAATAATTTTTAATACTACATAATGATCGACAGTATTAATATTAAGGTAATTAAAAGATCATTGGAACTAATTCAGCAAAAACGTTTTGTAAACAAGTTCGTCAGGCGTTTTTGGACTTTTTCTTTTTCTTTTTTTTTTTTTTGTCTTTTTCTTTTTCTGCATCGTTACACTCGAAAAAGCACGTTCAAATGTGGGCCCTATACAACTTTAATCCCCTTTTTTGGAAATTTTTAATTTCTCTTTATTATTTTTTTTATTCACAAATTCTTCAGTTTAAGGGAAAAGCCTTTTATATTTCCTTTTATTTTTTTCCCCCTCTCACCATTTTTCCACTTAACACCAAAAAAAAAAAAAAAACAATAACAACTTTAAATGATCATCTTCCATTTTGCTATATTATCCTAATTTCTTCTCTAATTTTTTAACACATTTTAACTCTTTTATGTGACTTTTTTTTTCTTCTTTGGAATCGTAGATGAACTATTCAAAAATATGTGTATCCATTTTTTTTTTCCTCAAATAAACACTTTAAATTGATAAAAAGATGTACAATACTATTCAATTATTTTACAAAAGCTCACACGTGCTTTAACTAGTTAGCAAAAAAAGTTGATATTTCAAGTGCATGCTGATGAGTGCATAATTCTTCCTTATCTTCTTATCAATTCCTTTTTTTTTTTTTTTTTTTTTTTCTTTTGGTTTCTAGAGATTTAGAGTATTTATTAATGTTTTATGTTTTGTAAGTGTTTTGGATGCTGTGAGATGAAAAGAGAAAGAAAACGGAGCAAAAGTA
The DNA here is from genome assembly GCA_008635985.1 of Ficus erecta. Classification (NCBI taxonomy): domain Eukaryota; kingdom Viridiplantae; phylum Streptophyta; class Magnoliopsida; order Rosales; family Moraceae; genus Ficus; species Ficus erecta. The sequence continues at coordinate 616,976 of BKCH01000059.1, read as the reverse complement.
GAAGAAAATACACATCTCTAGTACAAAAGGTCGAGATTAGAGCGTCTAGGTGCTACCCTTGGGTGCCTCGGTGCTTTGAGAAATGTCCACCAGGAAATATCGTAGAACCACGGTGCTTGGAATGAGAGCCGTGGCGCTCGGAACCAACTTTTTCGATTTTTGAATTTCAAAAGCACTTTGAACTTTCCCCGTTTGATCTCAACTTTGAGAGCCTATAAATAGGTTCTTCAAAGGTTGATTTGTGTGTCTTTTGACCACTCTTTTGCAGCCGTTCATGGAGAAGAAGAAGAAGAAGAAGAAATAGGAGATTCATTGGTGGCTTAAGAAGACCATTTGCATGGAGGTTTTCAAAACCATATTCGTTCTTCTTCCTTTATTCTCTTATCTTCCATGTCGTTAGTTTTTATTTTATTGTTCTTATCAGTTATGTTAAGATAGGTTTTCTTTTTTGTTAAGGGTGAAATCAAAACCCTAGACATGATTTGTAATTGAATACATAAAAATTATTTTCCATTTTTCCAATTGAGATTGTTTATGTTCTTCCAATTCTATTGTTTTGTTGGGATTATTTTCTTTGCTTAGAATCCCAAACAATAAATTGGAGATTTTGATCTAAAACAAAAATTCTCAAATAAAATTCTTTATTTCTCAATGAATTAAAGAGTGCAATCACAAAGTTTCTCTTTCTAAGAATTCACATAGCTTTTATCTCTAAAATATCTTTTAGAACTCTCAGAAAGGCAAAAATCCCCTCATCTAAGGATCCGGTCCCTATTTATAGGCTTCGGAGAATATCCCTTGTACATGTGCTAGATCAGCTTTATTACTATGACTCTTTACTTTATTTCGGTCTGACTCTTCTTTGATCTCTCTTCAGTCTGAACATCTACAAGTATTCGCTTAACCTCATATCTAATTCACTTATTGAAGTGACGTCGTTTTATCTTCCTATTCTTGGAATGCATTGTCTCAATTCCTAAATATGACATTGTTTTATATAACTGAATATTTACTCTCCCACATGTTCAAAATTATTTTCTTGTTTATTTGGGTGGCCAACCAAATAGGAATTGAGAATTTTCTATTGCTAGATTAAAGTTCTTGATCCATAATTGTCTTGTTTATCTGATCATTAATAACCAATTATGATAATTGATTATGAGACATTTTCGTACGATTGTATGTGGAACATAACATAGGATAAATGAACCAAGCTTGTGTGTTTGTTTATTTGATCAACCTATCTTTTTCATCTTAATGCTTTCGTTAGATTAAATCTAGATAACTTGTTTTAGGATGTTCAATGGATAGAAATTTAAATAAAGAGCTTTTTTTATGGAATGACAAATTAAGGAAATATTGAGGTAACATAGCTTGTTGTTACCTACGGTCAGTAGTTTTAATAGAAAGTTAGAGAGACAATTTTTATTTTAATTATAATTTTAACCTAACCTATTTTTATTATGATTGTTACATCTTTATTCTATTTAGTTTAAAAACCAAAAACCCTCTCAATTTAGTATCTAAGCTAGTGTGTCTTAGATTTTAGAGGCGGTAACTTACTAAATAGAACCAATCATCTACATAAATGACCCTTACTTGTCACTATACTCAATAATGACCCGTGCAGCACTTTTTGAGTATAGTGACAAGTAAAGGTACTTTTTGAGTATAGTGACAAGTAAGGGTATATACCAATTATACTTCAATATGACCCGTGCAGCACTGCTGAATTGCCAGAGAGAAAGTTCTCTATTTCTCTCTCTCTAGTGGGTTGTACTGCTGTCTTTCCCTAATTATGTCAGTTTCTTGCACGAATTATACTGCTGGGTGACCGTTTTGCCACAATTCCTATATATATATATATATATATATATATTTTTTTTTTTGAGAGCTACCTATGTATGGGATCAACAACATTTATGTAATCTTCTAATTTGAATCTAAAATTGTTTGATCAATTAAATTCAGTTTATTTTCTTTCCCTTCCAACACCGTACAGTAATAGTATACACATCCCCTTTAAGACGCTTTCAGAGGCAATCTCTACTCCAGTTTGTTAGACACTGGAGAAATTTGATCCTCGCCAATACTTCAGAAGTAATCTTCATTTTGGTCCACAAGTTCCGAGCGGTCGCACCAAGTACCGTCCAAGTTTGTGAAGCAACTGCACAAATGTCTAAGCATCTATTCCCACAAAACACAAGATATTTGTTGAATTCTCAAAACCCCAAACACCAATTGTTTGCTTTTGCAAATGCCCTTCCATGTTGTTGAACAAGATATCTCTGTTTCGTCGTTCTTTAATGGCACCAAAAACCATCGGTCTACATCTTTTTAGTTGCAACAGAAGTGACAGGATAATTCTATCACGTTTGGCACATCCAAATATCAAGATTCCCAGTAGATCCCAATTCAATTGATCAAACATTCTTGATTGTTCCTTCCCACAAACTGATGATTAACCAGACAGACCACCCACTTGTTAACTTCTTCAAGTTCCATAAACAAAGAATAGTAGCGGGTACCACCCCGTTTGTGTCGCCATAACAGAGAAGATTATGTCTGACCAAATTCATTGCTTGTCCCGATGAAGAAGACTACTCGTCGAACATTTTCTCAAGGACTTGGTTGCTTTCCAACAGAACAAGTAAACCATTTTGCCAACACCAAATGAGACACAGCAGAGCTAGTTCTTGCAACCGTTATTCCACATAAATCAGCCTTTATCTTCTCTATCGAAAAGCCTAGAGTTCAGCTTCAAGAATAAAAGGATAAGGAGAAAGAAAAACTGCGCCTTTAAGGCTATTTTCATAATTGTCCTGGCATCTTTTCTAATGAAATCAAAGATCTGGATCGTCTGAAATTGTCCTGAATTCTTTATGTTTTCTCTTAGAGCCAGTGAGTTTGCGAAACACTCTTGGATATATTTTACACAAAACTAAGACCAGAAGACTTCTCAACTCCAATCTTATCCATGGTTTGTCGCGTGCTTCTTGCATCGTCCCAACGCTGGATACTGGCATACGCATTTGACAAGCTCACGTATCTACCATCATGATCTGGCTCAATCTCTATAAGCTTCTTTCCAACTATTTCTGCAAGATTTAGTTTTCCGTGGTTTATACACCCACTCAACAGAGCACCTAATGTTTCAGCTGTTGGTTTGATGGGCATTTCACAGATAAATTGAAATGCTTCTTCTACTTGCCCTGCACGTGCCAAAACATCCACCATACAAGCATAGTGCTCACTCTTGGGTGTCATACCATGCTTGTTAAGACATTCAAAGAAATACCAAGCTTCCTGTACCAATCCTCCATGAGAACAGGCGCTCAACAAACACAAATATGTGATCTCATCCGGAGAAATCCCAATCATTTGCATTTTCTTAAACAAGTCAAGTGACTCTTCCACCAAACCATGTGTTGCTAATCCTCCAATCATTGTGTTCCAAACCAAAACATCTGTATTTTGCATGGAACCCCCACGAAAGACACCCAAAGCTTCCACTATCACCCCACATTTTGCATACATGTCCACTAGCGATGTTCTCAACTCCAGGGTCAAATCCAACCTATTATCTACTATATAATTATGCATCAATCTTCCTTGCTCTAGTGCACCTAAGTGAGCGCATGCACACAAAACACTCACCATAGTCACCTCATTAGCTTTGATCCCAACAACCCTCATTCTCTCGAATAGAGCCAAAGCCTCCCTATAATCCCCAAACTTCACATACCCATCAATCAAAGAACTCCAAGACACAACATCCCGCTCCAGCATACGCTCAAACACTTCCCTTGCTGATTTCACATCCCTACATTTTGCATAGCCGTCCAACATGGCAGTCCACGAAACCAAGTTTCTGTGAGGCATATGATCAAACACCTTGCGCGCATAATGAATGTCACCACAAGACGTATACATATGAATCAATGCAGTCTGGATAAAAACATCCGACTCATAGCCATGTTTCGTTACGAGGGCATGAACTGTCTCCCCGAGTTTCCTCTTCCGCAACGACGCCGACGCCTTCGTAAGAAAAAGGTACGTGAATTGGTCCGGTTTGAACCCATCTCGCGATATTCGGACGAAAATCGAGATCGAAAGGTTTGGATTCCTGCTCTTGGAGTAGGCTCTTATTACTGTGTTCCAATGGAAGGTCGTCGGAGCGGAGAGCTGCGATAAGACCCGGAAAGAGTAATCGACATTGCCCAGATCGGAAAGTGCTGAGACGGAGAGGATTTTGGAGGCGAAAGAATTTTGTTTGTGGAGGCCAAAAGTGAATAACAGAGCATGAATCTGCTTGAGCTCGGTCATTGATTTGCATTTGTCAAGAAGAAGTATTAGAGTTTGAGTTAAACTCGTATTTATGCTTTGAAATGGCGGTTTCAACATTACAATTTACACAGGTGGTACGTCTGTTGGATTCTTGAAGAACATCAAGCTATTGCCTTTTGGAGGGAAAGAACCGATCCAAACCGGCAAATTAAAGATAAATGAAAATGATTATTCTTTCTTATTTATGCCTCTCAACTTTAGTGTTATTTTCACTTTTTCAAAGTTTTCCCTTATTTTCTAGACTTTAAATTTAATCTTATTTTATTTATTATATCCGACTTCTAATTAAAAACATATACAAATCATAACATCATAGCTTTAGTAAAACTAATTATAATATTTTTTTTCATCTGTTTTAAATTAAAATTTTTATAAAATGGGTAAAGTACGATTAATTCAAAGTCCAAGAAAAAAAATGACAGTGACTTTGAAATTAAGATGTATTGATAAAAATAATTCATAAATAAATTAAGTAATAGTCCAATTTACAAATGTGGAGTTTCTCTAATTAATAAAAAGAATATAGCTGACAAGTTCAAAAAATTTTTGGAAACTATTTGAAAAGTTATATTGTTTTCTCTCCTAAAAATTTAAATTTACTTTTAAAATTTATAATTAAAAACATGACTCAAATTATTAATATATATCACATTTTTATTTATACATGTTTTTTTACATTAAGAACTTCAAATAATACCATATTACTTGTAAAGTCAGGTAAAATTATATATAAATTAACTAGTAATTATATTTATGGAAATAAAAAATTAAATTTAAAAGACAAGTATAATCACTAAACAAGAGACTGTTTTGTACAATGTTTATGTGCCCAACTGTAACCTCCCATAAGCTAGGAGGTCTATTGCTACTTACTTTTATCCAACTAATCTAAAAGGCCTTACTTTTTTAAAACTTATCTTAACTCAAATTAATAAAGTCAGGTGTGGCCAACTTTTGTTGTGTGACAGGGGCTGTATAAGTGGAAATAATTATTACACAATCTTTAAGCAATACAAGATCATTTATCCATAATTTAAAGTTCAATATACAAGTCATGAGATTAGTCAACTCATATCTTTGATTAACTTTAAGTAAATGTCTAATAATAATAATAGCAAGCACTCAATTCATATAAAAATAAATCAAAAGTATTGAACGACTCTTTTTAACTTAATCCAAAAATTATACTTACGAATTATATTTTTAATAAGTAAAATTAGATGTTTGAAAAGTTGGGTGTTACACAAACTTTTAAGGAGATCACCATTTAATTCATTTATACTTTTCAAAAATATTTTTTCTAACTAAAAAAAAAAAGAATATAATTGACAGTATGTGGTTTTTCAATATTTTCTTACAATTATTTTTCTATTTTTTATTTTTAGAGGAGTGAGTTCTCAATAAACACTTGTCACTTTTATAATTAACGAAAATCGTATATTATGAATTATCTTTGAATGATAAAATTTTAGCATATATTAAATCAAGCCAACAAAGTAAAGCAGCAAAACCATGGACTTCAGGAATTCGAAGTGACCAACTTTACGCAAATGCAAATAGAATATATTTTCTCCAAAAAAAAACAAAAGAGAATATAAGTGACATTATTGTACAAAAAAATCCAGTGACATATCATTCACCAAAAAAAAAAAAAAAGAAGTCCCAATGGCATGTATGTTAAGGTAGGAAAAGTTGACCCAAAGTAGACATTTCCTACATTATTTTCGGGGAGATTTCGTGGTTTGACACTATCGATGTTGAAAAAGAGATGCAATATCTTTTTCACAAAATATCCGAAATTTTTTGTGTAAATATCCACAAATATGAATATTTTAATGGAAATATTGTTTTCTTAAAAAAAGAAAAAGGTCTAAGATGATCAAATTTCGTGGAAGTTTCATTGAAATTTCACAAAATTCCTAAGATATCAACAAAAAATTCAAAAAAAAAAAAAGGGGGGTCTAAAATGATAAAATTTCGTGGAAGTTTCATTGAAATTTTACAAAACTTTTCGTAAGATATAAACAAAAAATTCTTTAAAAAAAAAAAGGTCTAAAATGGTAAAATTTCGTGGAAGTTTCATTGAAATTTCACAAAACTTTACGTAAAATATCACTAAAAAATTCAGTACTCTATATTTATTTTAAAATTTTATTTTTTAATGGGAGATGCTTTGGTATAGCCTCTCTTAGAGTAATTATCGGTAGAGCTCTTTTTTGAACCGGTAGATTTAATTGAACGGTTGACATATTGTTGGTGTATCATACTTACTATACACCTTACCTCTTATAAACTTTCCAACCCTTATCTTCTCTGTCGTTGGTGACTTTCCCACCGTCGCCGGCGACCCCCCTTCCCCACCCCCGGCGACCACACCCCCAGCCCTCACACCCTAGGCCCGGCTGGCCCCTCACCCCATCCCAGGCAACCCCCTCCCCCCCGGCCCCTCTCTCTCTTCTCCTCTCTCCCTACCCTCGACCCCCCACCCCCGGCCCCTCGGCGCCCCCCACCCCACCCTCGACTTGGAGCCCCCCACACCCCCCCCTTCTCTCTTCTCTCGTCGGGGGGAGTCGATTGCTTCAGGGGTGTTAGGGGGGGGGGAGCTCCAGGTCGAGGGTGGGGGGGGGGGGAGGGGGGCGTGGGCCGAGAAGAGAGAGAGAGGGGAAGAGAGAGAGACAGAGAGAGGGGGGTGGGGGGGGGGGGCTGCTGGGGTGGGTCAGGGGAGGGGGGCTGGGGTGTGTCAACCGTTCGATTAAATCTAACGGTTCAAAAAAGAGCTCTACCGGTAGTTATTTTGGGAGAGACTCTATCACAACATTTCCTTTTTTTAAATGCTTTCAGGTGATTTAAAAAGAAAAGAGAAAAAAAAAAAAAAACAAAAAAAAACCTTATTCTTAACTTGAAAAATAAACGTTTTTCACTTCCTAGAAGCTTCTTTTATGTATGCTTATCATTTAGTATGCTGTAGTCACTTCTTCCTATTCATATTTACCGACTGCTTTAAATTTTGATTTATAACTTCATCTATTTTGTGTGTAAGGAATAACTTTGGTTTTGAAAAATTCATTTAAAAATTCAGTTTATCAAGTTAAATTCTCATATTTTAAATCAGTTTTTATCAATATCAACATTTCTATAATACTTAAGTACCGTTATTTTTATTGATATATATATATAATTATATATATATATATATATTTGAATTAGGGGATATGAATATTCGAAATCTGCACCTTTAAATAGAGTCAAGTATAGTATTATCACTAACTTATATCTGCAACCACATTCTATTTTATGTTTTGTAATTACTAACTAATTTATATATAACATTCTATTTTTGATAATACAATAGGGACTTTTTAAATTATTAAATACAAAAAAAAAAAAACTAAAAAAAGTTAAATTAAAATCAACTTATTAATAATAACACGTTAAAAAAAAAAGGTTCGAGTTCTGTTTTATAAGGGTGCCATTTATATATGGACACTTTTAATATATGCTTTGTCTATAATATAATCTTTTAATCTGTTTTATAAGGGGGTGTTTGGTTTATAAGTTGAGTTTGAATTGAGTTGAGATTTTTAAGTTTAAATAGTAATTTTTATTGATTTTTTCAGAAAAGATAAAAAACTTTTTTAAAAAAAATAAAAAACATGATAAAAAAAATATAATTTAATTTGAATTGAGTGTTAATGCCAAATCGGGCCTTAAGTCAACTAAAGTAGGCATATGCTTGAAGCTGACATTTCACTCCGGTTCCATCCAAAAAGTCAACATTATGCGACTTACCTTTGGGACATCCCATGCTGTTTTGTCATGCTGACTTTAAAGTCGTCTACCGGGATGCCAATCCATTTGGTGACCGCCAAAAAAGTGATTTCAAAACTCCACAGTTCACGCTCACAAAAGTAATTACGTCTAGATTTGATATTTAAATTTAATTTTAATTAAATTATATTTTTTTATCTTAATTTTTATTTTTAATTTTTAAATCAACAAAATTATATCTAATTTTTAAAAAATTAACCAATTCTAATTTAAAATGTTCATTTCTAATTAACTTATCAAATGGAGGCTACATTTTGACTTTCATTAAACTAAATAACCTTGTGTTACAAGAAAGTGATTTACTTAAGCTAGAAACTGCAACACAATACATGTCAAGTGTGCAGTCGCAAAGCCACTTTGTTATGAGTGGGTTATGTTTCCTTGCTTAACTTTTTAATTTTTGATTTTACGAGATCTCTTCCGTACGGCACCACCGGATTGTTAGACGGGAAAGTTCTCCCTCTCTCTCTCTCTAGTTGGTTGTACCGTGCTCTTCCCCGAGTTGTGCCGATCTCCTGCATGGATTATACTGCTGGATGGCCGTTTTGCCGGACGGGAGATTCTTCTTTTGATTTTATCCTTTAATTTTTAGTTTTGTCTTCATTTTAAAAGAAAAACATATTTGTGACCCTCAGAAATTGGAATATGTCATTGTGTCCTTATTTTGTAAAAAGAAAAATAATAAATGAATAAACAATAATAATTGTGTCCCTAGCTATTTATTAAGATAAATAATATGTCTCTTTTCTACAAAACACTTCCTTTATTATTTTTTTTCCCCTGAAAAATTCCTGCACTGAATAAAAAATATCGACTCCGCCACTAGTTTGCAGAACACTCATAGACCATAATAATATCCCCTTTCTGTTATCTGCTCCAAATCAAATGAAACTTCATCAACTCAATCTCTGCTCTATAAAATTTCCTCCAATGAAACCTCATAGAAGTCCCAACGGAGTCCAGTAGGGCACTTTGCTCCCATTCGTTGCCACGAAGTTATTTGGGATAGGTGGATAAATGACATTTTTATGCAATTTTTTCAAATAAATTCCAAGTTTCGTTAAATTAGAAAAATCAATTTCTATTTTTAATTAAGAAGATTACCAATTTTTAGAAAATAGATAATCCCATCACTCATTGGTTGACCGATATCAATACTGGTTTTTAATGAACACTGATTATTTTTTTTAAATAAAATAAAAATAAGTTCAGTCATTTCTTTAAATAAGTATCAAAAAAAAGTAATTGGTCTAAATAGTTCCCGAACTCTTGTAAAGATGACGGTTTGATCCTTTTTTTTTTTTACCGAAATAACCCTAAACTCTTATTTTCTGACCGTTATTGTCCTTTTCGACAAAATCTGTTAAATATTTAACGCAATCTTAATGAAATGATTATTTTATAATAAAATTACTAAAATACCCTCCCCTTCTCACCCTCCCCCTCCTTTCTCTTTATTTCGCTCACCCCTACCCCCCTCTCTCTCCCTCTCTCTCTCGGTCTAGTCCCCCCATTCCACCACCGTTCGTCCCCTACCCCCCTCTTCTCTCTCTCTCTCTCTTAGTTTGGGCCCCCCACCCTTGCCCCCCTTCTCGTCGCCGTTAACCCCGACCCCTCCTCTCTCTCTTTCTCTTGGTATGGCCCCCCACCCATGTTGCCCCTCCCGCCGCCGTTCGGCCCCCCACCCCCTCCCCTCTCTCTCTCTCTCTTGGTATGCGCCCCCTACCTTTGTTTGCTGCCAGTCCCCACCCCCCCTCCCCCCTACTGGAACCCAAATCGAAGTTGCCCTTGAAATTACTGATCGGTTCGCCATCGTCGAGGTCCCCCTCAAAATCACCGATTAGTTTCCCCTTGTCTTCGCCGTCGTCGAACCTCCCCCCCACTGTCTTCACCCTCGTCAAGCTCGGCTCAAAACCTAGAAATGAATTGGGTCACCCTTCACCCCGCCGCCACCCAAGCACTCCGATCTGGTTTCCTCCCCTCACCACCGAGCTTGTCTTGCCCCCGGATCTTGGCCCCAGATATGGGCTATTATGGTTTTAAAGGGGGGGGGGGGGGGGGGGAGAGTGAGGACTTTGGTTTGGAGGAGAAAGAGAGAGAGAAGTGAGAGATTAATTTTTTTTAAATTTGTTTTGCATAATTATTAGAAAATTACTAAAATACCCTTTCATTTTGTTAGAAGAAATTAACGGATTTTGATGGAAAGGACCATAACGGCCAAAAAATATGAGTTTAGGGTCATCTCGGCAATAACAAAAAGAACATGGATCAAACCATCACCTTTGCAAGAGTTCATGGACTATCTAGGCCAATTACTCATGAAAAAATTGCCAATGACCTTTTAAGCAAAATTTCCCCCTCCCTTGTTATCACCAGTTTTGTAGGTTCATTTAATGTGTTTTACCTTTCTGGAACAACAATTTCCCTTTGCAAATTTGATCAAGAAGAATACAAACATACCCAGCAGCGGAATTCGCCTATTATTTCAGTAGAGGTATATATTAAGTGATAAAAATTTTAAAAGAACTTACATAAAGATAATATATTTTTAATAAGGAAAACTGAGAAAAATGTAAAGTTTTCATAGGTGGCTCCAATCCTTGATCATTCCCATAAACCATATTTACAGGACCCTAACTAAAAAGAGAGGCTTTTACATGGAAAGCAGTTTTTGGTTAAAAAGTAATGATATGTAAATCAAACCTGCTCGGCATTATTTTGGTATACACCCACCAACCTCCTTAGTTGGAGAATGCATGGGTCTATCAATATTAATAACAATATCAGTTTTGTCTAGCATTTTAGAGTCAACTGTTAACATTCAATGTACTAGAATATGTGTTGGAGATTTGCTTCCTTTATTGCCAAACCTTTTTGTTTGTATTGTGGTCCAAATAACAAAGTTAAATTTGCCATTCATTTATATATATATATATATATATATATATATATTTACTTCATTCTCAAACTTTGTCATGATCTCCACTAGTCAAATTGTAAATTGTCCCATCCATATAACACTTTGAAATGTGGAGAAGACTTATAAGTTGGTATATGAAAGTTCATCTAACAGACAATAAAATATAAGATAATAGTGGAAAAATAGGATATAAAACGTATTTGCAGAATCACACACATATATATATATATATATAAATAGAAAAGCTTTTTTAGCCGGTGGTAGTTACAACATTTTATTTAGTATCTTAAAATTATTAATTGATTTACATGTAATTTTTTATTTAGAATATTGTAATATTAATTATTTAAAATTATTGGTCTTTAGGACGAGTATGATTGAAAGATATTATTCTAAAATCAACTAGTTGTTATAATAGCACACAAAAAATCATAAATGCCACTCCGTAAGGGTGCCGCATAAGAAAGCTACCGTCTAATATATATATATGTGTGTGTGTGTGTGTGTGTGTGTTTGTTCGACTTTCAAGCTCTTCAACATGATGCCAAAATCGTGGCTTGGCTGTCAACAATGGCAGGGAAATGAATTTTATATTTGTGCATGTGGGAAAGGCTATATTTGAAAATGAGAACAATAATTCAAACTTCAGAGTAACTTACAGCCGTGGGATGCAAGGAATTGGTTTGTAAAAGCATAACTCATGACCACAACCTCTCGTGTACCACATAACTTTCGCAGAATTTCATATTTATTTGCCTTTCATTGTTGTTCCTCCATTTTCGATTCTCTTATTCTCCGGAAAAAAAAAAAAAAAAACAGATGAAGTTTCATAAACTCAATCTACCTGCATATTCTTCTATGTACCTTCAAGTGATTATTCTCTTTTCCATTTACTTTTTGTGCTTGCAACTTACGGTTCCTGCTGATGCATTAAGCGGCGAAAGCGATAGCTTAGCTTTGCTTGAATTTAAGTGGGGGATTGCCAACGACCCGCTTGGCGTGTTAAGTTCGTGGAATGATTCTGCAAACTTCTGCAAGTGGCGAGGAGTTACCTGCAGCCAGCGGCATAAAAGAGTTACAGAGTTGGACCTTCACGGGCTTCAGTTGCGCGGATCCCTATCGCCTCGCATTGGCAATCTTAGCTTTCTGAGGCTTATAGACCTAAGCAACAATAGCTTCTCTGGTGAAATCCCGCTACAAGTTGGTCAGCTGTTCAGACTGCAATCTCTCGATCTTGCAAACAACACATTTACGGGAGCGATTCCAGCCCAGCTCTCCAACTGTTCCGAGCTCAGGTTCATAGATTTTGGAAGGAACAAACTTCTTGGAAGAGTACCTTCTGAGCTTGGTTCACTGGCCAAGCTTGAACTGCTCCAACTTGGAGCAAACAATTTAACCGGAAGCATCCCACCTTCCATCGGAAACCTTACATCCCTCGTGCATTTCTCTGTCCCATACAATAATTTGGTAGGAAGTATTCCTGAGGAGATTGGCCATTTGAACAACTTGTCTATTCTTGCAGTGGCGGTGAACAAGTTCTCTGGTGAGTTACCTTCCTCCTTGTACAATATCTCATCTATAACTATAATCTCTACTGCAAGCAACGGATTTAACGGCACGCTTCCAGCAAATATAGGCCTTACACTTCCAAATCTCGAGTGGTTGGCCATTTCTAGTAACGAATTCTCTGGTCCAATCCCGCTTTCACTATCAAATGCTTCCAAGCTTCAAGCACTTGTCCTCTCTACAAACAATTTTGTCGGGGTAGTTCCAAGAGATCTAGGAAAACTGGTTGATCTCTGGTGGCTTGGTTTCGGTACTAACTTTCTAGGGAGTAATTCAACAGACGACCTTGAATTTTTAGCGTCGTTGAAGAACATCAGCCGGTTAGAAATCTTGGATTTCAGTAACAACCAATTTGGCGGTGTTTTGCCAACATCCATAGCCAATTTGTCAACCACACTCACTAGTCTATACCTCGGTGGGAATCAAATATCTGGAGCAATCCCCGCAACATTAGAGAAGTACACCAACTTACAAGTGTTAGATATGTCTGCCAACCTTTTCACTGGCAAAATCCCAACTTACTTTGGTAGGTTTTCAAAAATGCAAGGTTTGGATCTTAGTGGAAATAGATTGTCTGGACCGATACCCTCGTCCTTTGGTAGCCTAACCCAAATGATTGAACTATATTTGTGGGGAAACAGATTTAATGGGAGCATTCCGCCAAGTATTGGAAACTGCAAGAATTTGCAATACTTGGACATCTCCCAAAATAGCCTCACCGGAGCCATACCAAAAGAAGTCACCGACCTTTCTTCTCTTTCCCTGTTATTGAATCTGTCACATAATTCATTAACTGGAAACCTACCGTTAGAAGTGGGAAATCTGAACCACCTTAATGCACTTGATGTGTCCGAAAACAATCTGTCTGGAGAAATTCCCACAACTATTGGAGGTTGCGAGAGCCTCGAGTACCTTAACCTGCAAGGTAACTCATTTCAAGGCGTCATACCTTCGTCTTTGGCTTCTTTGAAAGGCCTTAGCCATTTAGATCTTTCCCGCAACAACTTGTCAGGAAATATTCCGAAAGATCTGCAAAAACTTCATTTTTTAGTGTATTTCAATGCTTCGTTCAATGATCTAGCGGGCGAGGTGCCAACTGGAGGAGTTTTCCAAAATGGAAGTGCAATATCATTGATGGAAAATGTCATGCTTTGTGGGGGTATCTCCGAACTACAATTGCCAGCATGCCCCGCTATCAAATTAAGAAAACATGGATTATCTCGTGCTTTGAAGCTGACGATCATAATTACATCCGTTGTTCTATGCTTAATCATGGTGTCGTTATTTCTGGTGTTGTATTCAAAGAGGAAGTCAAAGAAGGAACCATCCGCTACGCACTCAACAGAGGACCTGGACCCCAATTACCCCATGGTCTCATATAGAATGCTCTACAAAGCAACAAGCGGATTTTCTCCTGACAACTTAATTGGCTCTGGCAGTTTTGGCTCGGTTTATAAAGGAATACTAGATCAAGATGAGAGAATAATTGCTGTCAAGGTTCTCAATCTCGAGCAGAAAGGAGCTTCCAAGAGCTTCATGGCTGAATGCATGGCACTAAGGAATATCAGGCACCGAAATCTGGTGAAGATCATAACGTCATGCTCGAGCATAGATTACCACGGCAATGAATTCAAGGCTTTGGTTTTCGATTTCATGGAAAATTCAAGCTTGGAGGAATGGCTGCATAGCAAGACAGAAGATGGAACTCGCATACGAAACTTGAACTTCCTCCAAAGACTAAATATTGCCATCGACGTTGCTTCTGCAGTACATTATCTCCACGATGAATGTGAACCGCCAATTATCCATTGTGATTTAAAGCCAAGCAATGTTCTTCTTGACAATGACATGGTTGCTCATGTTGGTGACTTTGGTTTAGCAAGGATTGTCTCGACCAGAAAGGGTGCTCCTCGAAATCAAACCAGCACAATTGGCCTAAAGGGAACCGTTGGATACGCTGCTCCAGGTATCAGTTTTCTCTCGCTTTGCGACAAGGTCTTCTTTTTTTTTTTTTTTTAATTAAATATATTCTGCAAGAAACTGTAGCTTTTCTTATACACACACACGAAAAATCATGATTGTTACCATTTAATTAGCCTTAATTTTCATCATGTAAGCCTTGGAACTCGAATTCGTTGCTTGGAAAATATTACTTGCATTTCACTTCCTTTTTTATTCTGTTTTGTTTCATTTTTCAAGAGCTAATTCATATTAAAAATTTTTACTCCTAAACTCAAAAACTCGCCATTTTCTAACAATACGTTGAGAACAACTGAAATTGATTTAAAACCGATAACCAGTGTAAGGAATATATGAATGTGCAGAGTATGGAATGGGCGGTAACACATCAATTCTGGGAGATGTGTATAGTTATGGAGTTCTTCTGCTGGAAATGTTCACAGGAAAAAGGCCCACAGATGAAATTTTTAAAGAGAGTCTGAATATTCATCAATATGTGAAGACGGCATTACCAGAAAGACTAACGCAGATTGTTGACCGAAGCCTTCTCCAAAGCCGAGTAGAAGTAGAAACTGCAGCAGAAGAAAAGGACAGTGAAAATCATAGCCAAATTAATGGTAGGATGGAAAACTGCTTGCATATTGTCCTTGAAATAGGCGTTGCGTGTTCGGTGGAATCTCCGAAAGAAAGAATGAAGATGGGGGAAGTGATTAGGGAACTTGTTCGGATCAAAAATGCATTTCTTGGCTTTCAAGATCGTGTGGATCGGGCAAGCATGCCGCAGTTTTGATACTTGACATACAACCACATGATATAATTTGCGCAGATTTTCCGCAGGCCTTACTCGATTTAAGCGACTAAAGATTGTCCTAAGCTGTGAAATATTCAGATAATAAGTTGGATTGTCATAAATTTCCTACTAGTTTTCCTAAAATCTAGTGTTTCATGAAGTTTGTTCTAAGCTCTGCGTGCATAGTGTTACGTTCATTGTCGTTAGTTTCATGGTTGTTTTGGATAAATGTTACACAATAAGTCTCTTCTTCTCATTACGCCTCTACTTTTTTTTTTTTTTTTTATTTGTAAGTATTTATGTGACATACACTGTTAAAATAGGGATTTAACAGTGGCTAAAAAAACTCATTAAAAATTTTTCACGACCATTCAAAAACCACCAAAAAAATCCAAGGAAAAAAAAAAAAAAGCACTGTGAAATGTGCGTGAATATCACGCAGTCAGTGGCGGAGTAAGATTTTTATTTGAGGGGACGTAAACTAAGAATATGGAAAATGTATAAAACTGTCAATATATCAAACGTTAGTACTATTAATTAGCTGGAAGTTGTTGAATTCTTTTTTATACATGAATGCAAACTTTTTTCAAAAGTTTAATTTCTTCTTGATCTTTAAGAATGTAGTTTAGAAAAAAAAATACATTAAAATCTTAAAAAATAATTTTAATGGGTCAAATTAGACTAAAAGTATATACGAGAAAATAATAGTTGAAAAAGTCGGGAAAATATATATTTTAATAGAGACACGTTTGAAAAAAATGACTTCAATCGGGACGAAATAGAGAAAAAGGTAGTTGAGGGGACAATATGAAAAAAAAAAAAGATAATTTGTCTGTTTAGTCCCTAGACTATGAGTATTATGTCACTTTGGTCCTTGAATTTTTTATTTTGGTCAATTTAGTCCATAAACTTTTAATTTTTCATTGTTTTTGTCCCTCACATTTAGATTGATGAATGATTTCTGAAATTTAATATAGATAATGTATCTGTGATGCCCTAGAAATTCATAAAATTGATTTCATGAATAATTATCATGGATTTCCTTCATTATTATACTTCTAATGAATTATTTTGATAAATATCAAATTTTAAAATCATGAATGATTGTATATGTATATCAGTATGATGATGTCGATAATCTAACAATGTTGGGTTTCTCTATTTAAATGAGAAATTATAGATGCATAGAAGATGAGTTGAACGACATATAAATTTATACGAAAAATTTATTATGTCGTATTAAAGGGATAAATGTTAATTTTTGGGAAAGAACCCCGATTTTTATTAGTAGGTCAATTTGATAACCTTAGTATTTATTCTGGTCATATCAATATTTAAGTTTTGAAAGTATGATTGGGAAAATTAATGTGTCACATAGATAGAGATGAATAATTAGGATTTACTCTTAGAAGATCCAAAGGTGGAAGATTGATCAAGAATTGTGCTTAAATTTGAAATCAATGGTGTAGATTTTATGTTAAAGGATCCTAGAGAAATCAATGGCCAAGCTTTAGATGATAAGTGACCAATGAGAGCTCAAGGTAAGGATTGGGGTGATGGAAGATTCAATGGATGAGAATAAAGATGACAACCTTTGATCAATAGTGGAAAAATTGGAAGAAAGAAAAACAAAATAAAAATGAGAAAAACAAAGGGGAGAGATCTGGATTTTGTGGTCAAAAGCAAGAAGAAATTTGAACAAATGATGGGGGAAAAAAAAGGAAGTGGTGCATGCATGTAATCTCATGTAAGAGATGTCATTACTTGTTTTGGCAATATGACACAAAGAAGAGACAAGTGAAAGTGACCACTTGTCTCCACTTTGTTGAACAAAATTTTCACATCAACTCTCTCCTTAAGTGGCCGCAATGCAAGGGGAGAATCAGCTAAAAATTTTCTATTTTTACCCCTCAAAATACAGCTTCTTTAAAGTAAATGTTGACTGAAAACAAGCCCCAAAACATCTCATTTTATTCTCACACAAGTTAAGCTAAAAAACCCAAACTTTTCTAGTCACCACCAAGCTCAAAAAAAACACCAACACTATTCATCATCTCTAACCCCTCTCTAACAGCCTCCTCTCTCCATTTTCAAGCTCCCCCGTTACTAAGTTCGAAGAAGTATGAGGCGATGTTAGAGGACGTGTTACTAGAGGTAACCTAGTGGTATTCTTGTGTTTTAGTCATTTTTGGAGAACTAAAGCATGATGTTTAATTAGAATCTTAATGTTAAACTTTTTTTACCTAGGAAAAGGTTTTGAGAAGAACTTTGGAGGTTCGAGATCTTAAAGGATCCACAGAGCATTTTGGTAAAATCTACAAACTATGTTAGAGCATGTAGTTGTTGTGGTAATATGACATGCATTAAAAAGTTTACATGATAAGATTCTACAGAGGATAACTTCACTTTAGGCTTTGGAATCACTTGTTTTGCTTTTGTATGTCTAAAGTTATGAGCATTTAAATTTGTGACACAAAACTAGAGAGAAAAGGAACCTCTAGGGTATAGTCTAGCCATGGGTTTTATGTACTCCGAACTCCTTAGTCCCAAAATTTTGGATTATAAGTTATAAATCTGAAAACTAAGATTCTTTAAACTTTCCAATAATGTATCATACGCCTCAAACGGATAAATGTGCAGTTTTTAGTGAATTTTAAAAGTTTGGACCACGAACCGAGAGTTTTTACTGGAACCCTATACCAGCCACGAGTTTTGTATATGCTAGGCTAGTAAACCACAATGTTTTAACATTGTTCTTAATGCATGAACTAGACACCATAAGCTTTCTAATGACATATCTTTTGCCTTATTTGGACTTGTAAGTGAATTGTTATAATTTTCTAAGTTTACCCATAAATCTGGACATATGTTACATACGTGGAACCAACTATAATAAAACCTAAGCATATGGTATGAAAGACTTAAACACTAAAGGAAACAACTTTATGGCTATAAAGTATACATCTCATGTTTTGAAATGAGTTAGCATATGTTTAAAACGGATATGTACATAAATTTTAATAAATCACATAATATTATATCATAATCTGGTAAATTGAGATTTTACCATAAAACACTTAGGAAAACATCCACATTGATGTTTGAAACACTTGAAATGTTGGGAAAAAAAATTATAAAGACAGAAACTAGGTACTTTAAGCTTTCCAACAAATTATCAAGTGTACAAAATGGGATTATACTCAAATTTAAATAAATTTTACAAGTTTAAATCTTACACCGACAAAACGATTAAACATTAAAATGTGACATACAGGTAAGCCATAGCATATGGATATATTTATTTATGAAATGAGTTGATATTAAGTGTATGATCAAACATTTAACCCTATTTTAGACTCCTGATCACAAATAACAAATTGAGCTTCCAGTAACTATTCAAATACTATGCATCATTTTTAAAATGTTTACAAGATTGTCATTTTATTATTAACTTCTAATCTACAAGCATATGAATGTTGACATCACTATCCTTAATCTCATCTTTCTAATAATGAAAATGAAAACCAATAAATTATGGGAAGAAAGATTGCTATAAAGACCATAGAGATACATAAACAATACCACACCGAAAATCCAGAAATAGTGCAACACCCAAAATAATTTTCAAGTTTCATGAAAATCCACCAAAAAAAAAAACAATAAGAGGCATGATCCCTCACTCCTTGCTTAATGCATCATGGGGGTAATGAAAATTAGACTCTATGCCAACAAGCCAACGAGGACAAGACTCTATACCTTGAATGTGGCTCGTGCATGTATCATCAAAGCGGTTTTCCGATACCAAGAAAAGCGTTCTTGACCGAAACTAGTTCCTTGATCACCTCCAGCACGTTCATTCTGTCTTTGGGTGATTCCACTGAACGGGCAAGTCCTATTTCAAGGATAGATAGTTAGAACCTTTCCGCATTAGCATTCATTTGGCTAAGATTTTTCTTACTTCTGGCTTCTCCTCTTGCTCCTAATTCTCAAATCATGTCATTTTCTTCAGAGACTTCTGTTGTTGATTCTACTTCACTCAAGAGAAGTCTTTGGTCAACAATCTGCATTAGCACATCACCTTGAATTGAAGCGTTACCACCCATTCCATACTCTACAAATTCAAATGTTCTAAGATGATTAGTTTTATGACTTGGTAACATTTTCTGTTTCTTATTGCATATTGCCAAAAATTTGTGGTGTACCAAAAATAGCTTGTACTTATTCTTCTTGAAGAACTAATAAGAGCAACAAGAAAATGTGATAAAACGATCAGTTTTATATATTGGTATCGAATTTTATTTTTTATTTTTTATTTTTTCATTTTGTACTGCTAAAATGATCGGTTTTTTTGGAACAATTTCCAATACTTGGTGGAATACTTCCATTTAGTTTGTTTTCCTGACAGAAACAATTTAGTCAACTGAGTAAGGTTACCAAAGGACGACGGAATTTGTCCAGATAATCTGTTTCTGCTAAGAGCCATCCCTTGCATGTTTTTGAAGTTACCGAAGTACGAGGGAATGACTCCGGCAAAGAAGTTACCTTCCATTTCTAATGCGATTAGCCTGGTGTACTTTTCTAATACTTCTGGATGATTCCGTATATTTGATTGTAGCCAAGATATAGCCTCGACAGCTGGCTCAACAAATTGGTCTTAAGGCATTAACAATAGTCATTGGAAGGTGCAAAAACAGAAATAGAGGCAGAAGGAGTTGATAAAGCTTCATTTTCTTTGGAAAAGATTGAGAAATATAACAATAAGCAAGGTTGCTTGTGTAAAATTATGCATATGTACTTGTATATATTTCAAGGCTCATTTTATAACATGTATACATTTCTTGATCTATAATGAAAAAATCCATTTCTTCATTACATTTTTCAAATGAATAGAATAAAATAACTTTTCCTATTTCTTTAGCGGTCAATCGACGGTTTTTTAGACATATTCCTCTTTGAAGGATTTAAAGGCCGTTCTACTTTTATAAACTAATGCTGTCAGAGAGAGTAGTTTCTTAGCATACAGCATGGCCAGGCTTTTATAGTTTAGACTTTATTCATCAGAAACGAAAGGTAGATTAAACTATATATCTCACGTATAAACTTGATAAATCCTGAACCTTTCGCCAAATGAAAAGATGGGTTACGAAATTCACGACTCAATCCCCCCAACATAAATTAAAGAAATCAATGATAAATTGACTTGAGAACATCATGAGAACTTATTGGTATTTTAATATTTTGTTACAATATAATCAAGATTAACTTTGTTCGCATGTCCATTTTAGAATGAGAGAAAAATAGTAAAAGAGTGTTTTTTCAACTTTTTTTATTATTACTCTCATTTTGAAAAATAAAAGCTATATTATTTTCAAACTTACTTTATACAATATCCTTTTGGAATCATTTTAGAATTTTTTAAATCTTCGCACAATATACTATTCATAATCTCATTTCGTCTCATTATAAACATTTTTTTTTCCAAGGAAAATTTTTTACACATCCAAATGCCATCTCATTCTCAAAATAAAATGCCTTTCTTATTTCAAACGAAAAAATGTTGTTTTCTGAAAATGGATATGCATTCCAAACATAGCCTAATAGTACTGTAAATTGAATGAAAATATATTTTCCTTTATTATATTACTAAATTTTTTTAGTTTCTGTCTGTTTAGTATTTCCAAATTAAGTTATTATTTCAGATTAACGTAGCTATTATTACTATGGATATATTAAACAATAATAGTAGTAAAAGAGTTTCAAAAATATTTTATTATAAGTCTTTTTTTAATTACAGTTTCAAAAGTATTTTAATTAGACTCAAATTTAAATTTTTCATCTCAGTTTTGTCTTTTTCTGAAAAATCAACAAAAATTATAATTAATTTTTAAAAAGTCAACCAACTCTAACTTAAAAATTTCAACTTTAACTGTAATACCAAACGGAGGTGAAATCTCTTTGTATGAGAGTTTCAACAGTAACATCATTAGTCTGTCAGAGTTTTAAAAATAATTTATTTTCGTCAAAAGAACAATTGATTGGATGTGTGAAAAGAAGAGCACTCGACCCTTCTGTTTTACTCTTTCTCCAATTATCTCACTACTTCAAGCATGTATAAACTTGAACTTACTTTTCCTAATTAGTATTTTTCTGTGCTTAAACTTATCAGTTTTATCTCCAAAAATTAAAGTGGCTGCAGCTATATATTTTTTATTTTATATAAGGATAATAATATTGTCTTAGCCACGCATTTAGTTATGTCTAATGACTCATGGTTTAGCTTAATTTGCTTTTTGAATAGAAATAGACATCAAGTTATTGGAATTGTACTCCGCCATTAATTGTATTGTTCAAATACATTCATATCTCTTAAAAAGGAAATAAAAAATAAAAAATAAAAAAAAATAAAAAAAAGAACATCATGAGAATCATAAGACGCTTAAATATATGATACTCTCAGTTGCCTTCCTTTATCTTATACTTTTTTTTCTAAGAAAAGAAAAGTATTTGCTCATTTCGCCCCCAATCCTCTAAACTCTTTAAATCGGTGTAAAATGATCTTTCTTGTTAACAGACGTTAATAATTTAATAAAAATATCTCCTTAATCACACATGATTTATTATTTAAGAATAATTAAGAAAAATATTTTATGTGTCATATATATGATCTATATATTTTCATCCAAAATTTGACATTTTTTAGTGAAAGGGGACCAAACTGCACCATTTTAAGAAGTTAGAGATCTTTTAGCTTAAAAAAAAAATTAGGAACTAAATCAAAAGTTTGCAAAAAGATTAGAAACCAAATGAAAATGAATAATTGACTAAAAAAATATTGCATTTACCGTTTAGAGAATTAACAAACTAGTATGCAAATAATGACAATGGATATCACCTAAATAAATTTCAAATAGAGAAAGGTGGGTTCCATATTGCTAGCTATTGCTAGGTGCGGAGGGATTTTCAAAGTTTGAATAGTATTCTTTAGCCAAAAAAAAAAAAAGAAAGTTTCAATTGTATTACGTGTATATATTTTTAATTGAAACATAGCAGCTGACTGTATATAGTAAAGGGCTGCTATATTTTCAAGAAGGTTAACTAAGATCTTCTTAAATAATAATAATAATAATAATAATAATCTTTTCTGCCATTTTTTTTTTTCAAAATTCAGTATCAATAACAAAATTAAAATCAATGCCGGCTGAAGGTTTAGGCAGTCTTTTTTGGTAAATGAAGGTTTAGGCAGTTTGCAGCTTATATGCCGCCGCTTAGTCCTTCATTCTTTTTTTGAATTTACTGTGAGATTGCAACTTTGTACTTTTGGTCCATTATTCTTTTCAATCAACCTTGGCATTAAAACTGGATTAGATTATTTGACTCCATTATGTCTCAAGTACTTTTATCAGGTAGCAAAAATAACTTAAAAAAAGGTAAAATGGACTATAATGATTTCTAAATTTTTATAAATGTGCCGTTTGATCTCCAATTTTTTTTTTAATCGGTCGGTCCATAAACTTCTATAAAAGGTATAACTTATCCTTTTTGCTACAACCATGCATTTAAAGTTAACAACTTTGAATTATATTTAATTGTTTTTTAATCTTCTTCATGTGTTATTACCCTTAAAAGTGCTCTCCATATGAGTCTCACCGCCGCCAGTTTCCAAACGGCTGTATTCAAGTTAATTATATCTTTTTAGTAATTTAAGGACCGACTAATTAAATAAAAAAATAAAAAAGAAATTTCCACTTAAACGGAACCTTTATATAGAGTTAAGGGACTAACGCAGTAATTTATCTAAAATAAAAAGTCAACTTCTCTTGGCTACTAAATAAGCGCTCCATATGGCAGTTGTAGATGGAGTTGCAATTTCTTTTATTTTCTCTTATGCTTTAAACGTTGTCAAAGTAATGAGTAAAGAGTTCAAATCTATTATCGTATTTTTATGTCCTTGTTTTGACACTTATTAATTTATTAAAGTATTTTTAGTATTTAATAATTTTTATGTGGTTTAAATTCTTAATTCAGATAATACAACATTCCACTAATAGAGAGACAGTCAATGAAAAAGAAATTTGAGACAGCAGATCTTGACTCATACCTAATAAGGAGGGATTTTTGTTTTGCTGGTTCAGTGTTTGCTGATTATCGTGTCATAACTTTCTGATTTGGCTGGTTGTAGTATGCACTATATTCCTAGAAATAGGAACTCTTCTGCTCGTTGTTTAGCCAGGGTTTTATCCAAAGATGTGATTTTTCTTTGATGGACTCCATTCCCATTTGGCTATCAGGTTGTATTGCCTCTCCATCAGGTTACATATAAAGCTATATACATTTAAATAATCAAATATTAGTTTACATGATTTTTTTTTAAATTACTTTTGTCAAACTAGTACAACGACCGGACTTAAGACCAATCTTATATCTAGATATATGAAGTTAAAAAATTTTCTGTCTTTTCAAGTGTGTTGACTAATAACAAGAGTTTTAACAACAAGCAGGAAAAAGTATTTTTGCTCAATATATTTTATCTTCTTAATAATTGGATTTTTTTTTTGTGAATAAAAAAAAAAGGGATCAATGGTCTTTACATGTCATTGATCCAGCGCGTAAGGAATAAATAACAGTTAAGATCATCAATGAAATGATAAAGATTTTGTCCCTAAACCTTCAACAGCTATCAGGTTCGGGGCTCATAGAGTCTAGGGGCCTTAATAATTGGATTTCATTAAAAGGATTTTGGAGGAATGCCCAAAAAAGAGCAAATCTTTGAAATATTACTCCATCAATAATAGTTTTAGAATTGTTGTCCTTTTACAATGTCAAACAAAAAGTGATTACTATGATAAAAATCTATACCGGTAATTACGTGAGGTAAAAATCTTAAACATATATACTAAAATGGTTATTCCCATAATTTCCTCTTTTCCATATATATATATATATATATATATTTATATAAATATATATACATAGTTGGACAAGATCATGATTGAGTGTATTTTTCATTACATTGATGAAGTTTCTCCCTCTATTAATAGAAAATAAAGAAAAAAAATTCAAATGGTTTCAATTCTAACCCTTTTCCTAGTGCTTTTTTTTTTATGGGATTATTAAATTACATTTCCATCCCTAGAGTTTGCAACTTTTCATTTTAATTCTATTATCTTATATCATCTCTTTGAATTTTAGCCTTGGTTTAGTATCATCGTTGAGAATCTTTTTTGGAATGATATTTAGGAGGAAGAGAAAAGAAAAACGAGCATTATGGATATTTCAAAAAAAATGAAAATCTTAATTTGGACTTGGAATATTTTGAAAATATCCGTTTAAAATAATGATGCCAAATATACCTTTGTGTTTACTAAAATTATCCCATTTCCTCGGCCTTGGTAATATATTTTATTTTAAGTGGTTTTGTTACACCCATATTATCCATCAATATCTCCTCCAAATTATAAACCCATATTACAATTTCTACCTTCAATAAAATTACAGTAAAACTGATTAAAATCCATCGTCATATACACCACATTAGCCATTAAATTAATAAATACCACACCTAATAAATGTTTTTTAATATAAACATAGTAAATATATCATTTTATAGATATTTTTGATACAATATCATATTTAACCTTCTCATATATCCACTTCCATTTTAGTTTTAATTTTTAATGAAATTAAATTAACAATCTCAATAAGCAAAAATATTAAAAGAAGAATAACACACACAAAAAACCCACAAAATCATTTTCAAATACGAAAAGCAGTGAAAAAAAAACACATAATACTAATGAATCAAAAAATTAAAAATATATACTTCAATAATTGTTGGTGCTTCAAGAGACATGCTTTTTTTTATTTTTTATTTTGGTTTTACTCGGATTTTCCATTGAAAAATTTTCATGCAGTTATAAAGATTTCTTAAGAAAAAATATGATAAAGAACAAATTTAGGGTTTATAAAATGAAATTAACATTAATTAAATTTGTAGGGAGTTTTTTTATTGTTTCTTAAAAAAAATTATTTCCATTATAATTAATGTGGTGTATTTTTTTTTAATTATTTATAAAAAATATTTCTATTTATAGGTATGTGGGGATATGATTTTCTTAATGGTTTTTAATATAAATTTATTATAAGGTAAAAGTATAATAAAATCTTTAATGATTTTGTGAGAATATTTATCAATATTGAGAATGTAAATAAAATCTCTCTAAATTAATATCAAACGGCTTTAAATTACTGTACTTTTTTTTTTAATGGGAAAGCACAGAAAATTATTGTACTTATCCAGAAGTAAAAAATACAATACCTATTGGAGGATCCTTAAATATGGATGATTCTACAATAGGTACTTTTATTTTTACCTATTGATAGATATTAGTTTATAAGCATGTGATTTTTGTTAAGTAACAAACTAAAATTTTTAGTGCATTGTTTATATATATATTATATATATATATATATATATATTTCATGGCTTTTTTGTATTGGTGCACCCTAAATTTATTATAGAGTTGCAATTTATACCTTGAATTTTTAATTTTGACAATTTACATCAAATCTGTAGCAATTTACACCACATTGATAACTAATGTTGATATTTTAATGAAAATTGATACTTCACGTGCACAGAGATTATCAATTAACAAAGATAAAAATAATTATTTATGTTATAAATTAACAACCCGTATACACATCACATATCAATTTCCTTCAAAAGATTAAAATTATTGTTGATGGGGTGCAATTTGCTACATATTTGTAAGTTCAGTATGTAATTGTCAAAATTAAAAATCTGAGTACAAATTCTAACTTTACGATAAGTTTTAGGATGTACGAATGTAAAAAAGCCATATTTCATATATGCATCCTCATTAGTAAATTTTAGAAATATTCTACATTAAATTTTAACTTTTTTTTCTTTCTTTTTTTAAAAATATTATCTTATAATTTTAAATGGCCTAATTGAAATATTTTAACTCTCATTAAACAAAATTCTCAAATGGATACCTGCTTACTTTTTTTGTTTTTAATGATAATTTATCCATTTAGTCACTCAACTATGAGTATTTTATCATTTTGGTCTCTGAATTTTTATTTTTGATCAATTTAATCATGAATCTTTAATTTTGATAGTTTGATCACTCACATTATATTGATCAAATATTTTTTTTAAATTTCTTTATATAATCATGTTCCAACTCCATGTTAACATGAAATTTTACAAAAATAATTCCACTAAGTGAAAAAAATTTCCTCCTTATTCTTATCCTTAAACTAAAATCTTTTGAACTTAATGTAATAATTTCTTCAAATTTTAGTTGTTATGCAACAGGGATACTGTAACGACTCGACTTTTCGAACCGTTAACTAACTTACTTATTATTAATTCATTTAGTCTTAACACTTATTTATGTTAAGTTCTAAAAATACATTTTTTTTTACATATCAGATATACTTGTCCTTAAAGAGTTTAATAAACTAAAATTTTTAATTAAGGAAATTGAAAATCTCTAGATAATAAATATCCTATTCAAATTGTACTTAGAGATATTTAAAAAGCTATAACTTCATGTAAGTTAAAAGAAAGACCTTAAATTCTTTTCTCATAAAGTACTCATACTAGTTTAGTAGCACCAAAATATTGGAAACATAGTTATAAAAATAGTCGATACAAAATAATCTAAGAAGTCTAAATGCGAAAATTAAATTTGTGGTGGTATCCCACTCCCTTCTTTCATCGCCTCCGTACAGTTTCACCAGGCCAGAAATATCTAAGTAGCGGGCTACTTACCCGCGTTACCTACAACACAAACACATACGTATGAGCATTCGTTCAGCAAATACAAACAATATCTCACAAAACATTTCATAAAATCATATCATCACACGTAACATCATGAATGCTCAAGAATACATGTGATCTATGTATGTTCAATTATGCTTCATTATATACATGTCTTGTCTGCTTAAGAGCCCCTATGTCGTACTCATATGTGCACAACCGATGGGGAGTAGGGGAGAGCGACCTTCCAACCACCTCTAAGGTCATAATTTATAACTTTCGTTCTTATCATATCCTCTCACTAATTGGAGGTTGATACGACACTTAATTCTATTTTTTCGTTAGTCTTATTCTTATTAATTGTGTCAATGTGTAGATTTATATGTCACTATGCATCTATCATAATGTCATAAATATCTGTAAGGCATGTCGATCATGTCAGTGCAAAAGAATTATGCACATTAAATGTTTCATCAACGCAATGCATATACTCATATACTCATCAAATCATCAAGGTAAATCATAATAAACATAGAACATCAACAAAAAAAAAAAATATGTGTTCCATGTTGTAGGTGAGGTTTGTATTTACTTATCTTATGCGCTTAAACTTCCGGAGTTGTATCTCCTATTATGTAAGTTTGAGAAATTGTCCTGATTTAACAATATCTCATTATTAGATAGAATTATAGTTATATTACTTTATTTATTTATTTATTTTATAAATTAAAGTGTACTTAATTTACTTATATCATGTTTAACCTTCACAATTAATTCATATTAATTATTAAGTGTTAAATAAATTTCTACAATTATTATTTAATTAATTTAATTTTACTTAATTTAATTAATTAATTAATTAATTAATCAATTAATTAATTAATTAATTAGGTAGTAGTTAATTATTACTTTATTTAGTTGAATAATTATAATTAATTACATAATTTTAATTAACTAATTAATAATTATATCGTTAATAATTTAATTATGTTACTTAAATATTCTTTCTCATATAATACTTAACAATCATTAATTCTCATATTAACAATTAATAATTAAATTTTCTAATAATTATGTTTGATTAATTAGAAATTAATCATCCATAGTTATATTAACAATTATATCAATGATTAATGATTAATTAATTTTTAATTAATCATGTATTATAATTATGTAGTTACTCAACATAATAATCTTACTTACACAGCTAATTATCACTTACTAACTCTTATAATTAATTAATTAATTACTAATTAACTTTCTAAC
This sequence comes from Ficus erecta, assembly GCA_008635985.1. Classification (NCBI taxonomy): domain Eukaryota; kingdom Viridiplantae; phylum Streptophyta; class Magnoliopsida; order Rosales; family Moraceae; genus Ficus; species Ficus erecta. Next base: position 588,509 of record BKCH01000059.1, on the reverse strand, counting down.
ATAATTACATTTTGTTATATATTTATTAGTTTATTTATTCATTTATTTCTTAATTAATTAATCAATAAAGGTGACAAGGAATCACCTATGTATATACATTCATTCTAGTATTGGGCTTTTAAGGCCCAATCCCATTAGTTGTGATCATTTAGTTGGGCTAAAGTAATCTCTTGGTATATGCCCAGTAATTCTCTAGTACACTTTATCTTAGTCCGTTTAAAACTTGTGATTTAACTTTATAAAGTTAGGTTCTTCACCCTTATGAGTTTTGACCAAACATTTGACTTGATCTGATGTTTTTAGTTTAAACCCAGGACTTCATAAAGGGTGAAACGGAAGCTAGACCTCTTTGAAGACACCTTAGAGCTTTAGATATGAGGGGTGGAGAAATATTAAGATATTTGTAAAAAGTTTAGATTTGTACCTTTTTTTTCCCCTTAACATGGGACTTCTACGTGGAGACAACTCTAATCCTTCGGATGTTCCTGATAATTTTTATTATAATTTATACGTTTAAGTCCTTAAACTATGAGTATTTTGTCACTTTGCTCTCTAAATTTTTTATTTTGGTTAATTTAGTCCCTGAACTTTTTATTTTCAATAGTTTTGATCCCTCACATTAAAATTAATAAAATTTTTTCTTTAATTGAGGCTAACTTGCTATATTTGTCCCGAATTCTTTACAAAGTTGTCGTTTGGTCCTCAAAAAAATATTTTTTTTAATTAAATGGTTCCTGAAACTCCTTAAAAAGATATAAAACTAATCCTTTTTGTCAAAGAATGTTAAAAAACTCACGGTGTTCCATTACGTAATATGAATTACTTTAAAATGACTAAACTACCCCTTAATTGACAGAAAAATGACTATTGTAGCAACATTTTAAAAGCTTAGATATTTCAGCTGCGAAAAAAAAATTCAGCGACCAAAGTTACACAAGATTAAAAATTTAAGGACTAAATGAGCAATTTATTCTAAATTATTATTATTTTTTAAAAAATAACGTCTTTTTTTTTACCAAAATACCCTTAACTGAAAGCATGTGCAGCTCACGTGGGTTAAAACCGTCTTTTTTTTTTTAACATCTATTAGGGATTTGTCCCTTTTTTCATCCTTTTTATAAGTTTGGAGACCTTAAAAAAAAAAATTTAGGGACTAATTCACACCTTCTTAAAGAGTTCAGGGACCACCGAAGCTATTTACCCTTTTATTTTTAAATAATCATGTTTCAACTCCATGCTAACATGAAATTTCACAAAATGAATACACTAAGTAAAAATAATTTTTCTTCTTATTCTTATTAAAACCCCTTAAAAACTAAAACCTTTTGAACTTAATGCGATAACTTTTTTTTTAATTTTAGCTATAGTGTGATAGGGATACGATTATCTATGTTAAATTTCAGAAATCATTCATAATTTTTAATATGAGGGACCAAAACTTTCAAAAAGTTCATGGACTAAATTGACCAAAGTAAAAAATTCAAGGACCAAAGTGAAAAAAAATATTCATGATTCAGGGACTAAACGGATAAATTACCCAAATTTTTATTAATAGTGCATTATTAGAAAAACGTACTTTATTTTTTCCTTCACCAGGAATTCTCTGTCACATTTTTTTTTTTTACCTAGTAAGCTAGTTTTAACGAGTCATATTTTTAAGTGATGAACAATCAAGTTGAAGTTACATTTTTCCCTTCACCAGGAATTCTCTCTCACATTTTTTTAACCTAGTAAGCTAGTTTTAACGAGTTATATTTTTAAGTGATGAACAATACAGTTGAAGTTACATTTTTCCCTTCACCAGGAATTCTCTCATTTTTTTTTTTTTATCTAGTAAGCTAGTTTTAACAAGTCATATTTTTAAGTGATGAACAATCAAGTAGAAGTTACAAGCAAATTAATGTATTATGTGTGGATGTTCACTCTTCTCAAAAACCTCCATTTGTAAACCATGTATTTCATAACTCATAGTCTATGATTCTTGGCCTATAAATAGCGGCCGAGCCATGGTTGAGTGGAGCACAAAGATTTTGAAAATTTATTATTATTTTTTTTCCTTAAAAGTTTGTCAAGAATTCATTATACTCTTATTTAATAAGAAAAAATATAACCGTTTACTTTGACTTTATGGAATGAAAATTATATCTGATTTATTTTTATTTTTTTTTTCATAATGCCCCTACTGAAAAATAAATAAACAAATTCCTAACTACCTATATGTGAGGTCCTTGTGAGAATAAGTTGTTCAACAGCATTTAATAAAATAGAAGTTTGTTCTCTCTATCTCTTGTTACTCATTTATAGGCTCTGTAATTTGGACTCTTTACATATATAGTCAAATTAGCTCCATTTTCTCATTTATTTTTGTACTATTTTGTATTTGTTTTAAAAGTTTATAGACAGAGGAAAAGATGTTCCTTCTTGTATTAAAAATCTTACCTGTCATTGGTCAACCCACTTAAAATGGTGCCATTGTATGACTCAAAATCAAACCAACTTGGCAATGGCAAGGCAGATTTTTCTAGCGTATGAGATGTGGCACAAGCTTGACAATTAGTCAACGAGCCAACTTGGAAAGTCGGATTTTCTAGCGTATAACACAATCTCAGCGTATATCTTACTCAGATTTTCTGTAGAACTTCTTGAGGCAATTTCCGAGGCAACTATTTCCCTTTGCAATTCGTGTTTCTTCAAACCAGATGAAACTTCATTAACTCATTCTATCAACATTCCGAATCATTACCTTCAAGTGATTTTGCTCTTCCTTCTCAAAATCATGTGCTTCTTGCAGCCTACCATCACTGCAAATGCGTTAGGAAGTGAAAGCAATCATTTAGCTTTGCTCGAGTTTAAGAAAGGACCATAACGGCCAAAAAATACGAGTTTAGGGTCATCTCGGCAATAATAAAAAAAAAGAACCAAATCGTCATCTTTGCAAGAGTTCAGGAACTATCTAGGTCAATTACTCATCAAAAATTGCCAACGACCTTTTAAGCAAAAATTCCCCCTCCCTTGTTATCACCAGTTTGGTAGGTTCATTTAATGAGTTTTACCTTTCTGGAACAACAATTTCCCTTTGCAAATTTAATCAAGAAGAATACAAACATACCTAGCAGCGGAGTAAGCCTATTATTTCAGTAGAGGTGTACATTAAGTGATATTGCTTTTCTCTTCATTTTTTCAAATCCTAGTTTTGATTTTCCTTCGAGTATCAATTGCTTAGTATATTGCGTTTGCAATAACATTCTACAGAAACTAGGCACACGCATTAACCGTATACTTTGACATTATGGAATGAAAATTATATCTGATTTATTTTTTTTTTTTTTTCCATAATGCCCCTACTGAAAAATAAATGAACAAATTCCTAACTACCTATATGTGAGGTCCTTGTGAGAATAAGTCGTTCAACAACATCGAATAAAATGGAAGTTTGTTCTCTCTATCTCTTGTCACACATTTAGGCTCTGTAATTTGGACTCTTTACATATATAGTCAAATTAGCTCCATTTTTCTCATTTTATTTTCGTACTATTTTGTATTTATTGTTTCTAAAGTTTATAGACAGAGGAAAAGATGTTCCTTTCTTATATTAAAAATCATACCTGTCATTGGTCAACCCACTTATTGTATTACTCAAAATCAACCAACTTGGCAATGGCAATGCAGATTTTTCTAGCGTATGATATGTGGCACACACAAGCTTGACTTTAGTCAACCAACCAACTTGGAACGTCGGATTTTCTAGCGTATAACACAGTCTCAGCGTATTATTTACTCAGATTTTCTGTAGAACTTCTTGAGGCACTTTCCGAGGCAACTATTTCCCTTTGCAATTCTTGTTTCTCCAAACCAAGATGAAACTTCATCAACCCATTCTACCAACATTTCGAATCATGTACCTTCAAGTGATTTTGCTTTTCCTTCTCAAAATCATGTGCTTCTTGCAGCCTACCATCACTGCTAATGCGTTAGGAAGTGAAAGCGATCGTTTAGCTTTGCTCGAGTTTAAGAAAGGGATGACAAGTGACCCGCTCGATGTCTTTCGTTCATGGAACGACTCTACCTACTTCTGCAACTGGCGTGGAGTTTCCTGCGGCGTCCGCCACAAAAGAGTTACCGCGTTGGATCTTCAAAGCCTTAACTTGCAGGGATCCATATCGCCTCACATTGGCAATCTCACCTTTCTGCGGCTCGTAGAGGTCAGCAACAACAGCTTCTTTGGTGAAATCCCAGTAGAAGTCGGTAGGTTGTTCAGACTACAACGTCTTGTTCTTAAGAATAACTCATTTGCAGGACAAATTCCACCCCAATTGTCCAACTGTTCTCAGCTCAGGATTATTGATTTCGGTCGGAACAAACTAGTCGGAGGAATACCTCCTGAGCTTGGATCCTTGTCCAAGCTTGAAGTACTTAAGCTGACCGGAAACAATTTGACGGGAAGCATTCCACCTTCGGTTGGAAATATATCATTCCTGGTCCTTTTCTCTATCCAATATAATAATTTGGAGGGAAGGATTCCAGAAGATATCGGTCGTTTGAAACGCTTGTGGGCCTTTGTAGCTGGAGCTAATAAATTGTCTGGTACAATACCTGCCTCATTGTTTAATATCTCGTCTATGACTTTGATCGGCGCCCCAGTAAACCAACTGAACGGAACCCTTCCAGCCAACATAGGTCTCACGCTTCCGCATCTCACAGCTTTGGCCATTGGCAGTAATGAGTTCTCTGGTCCAATTCCAAATTCACTCTCCAACGCCTCAAAACTTCAAGGCATTGATCTTTCCGAAAACAATTTTTTCGGGGTAGTTCCAAGAGATCTGGGGAAACTAAAAGATCTCCGGCGACTTACTTTAGTGATAACTATCTAGGAAGTAATTCGACTGATGACCTAGATTTTTTATCATCTTTAAAGAACATCAGCCAGTTAAAAATATTGGAATTTAGTCTCAACCAATTTGGAGGTGTTTTGCCAAACTCCATAGCCAATTTGTCGAGTCTACTCAACTATCTATATCTTGCCGCCAATCAAATATCTGGAGATATTCCTGCAACGTTGGTGACTTACGCCGACTTGCATGCATTGGATATGGGCGACAACCTATTTAGCGGTGTAATTCCTCCTCCTTTTGGTAGGTTTCAAAAGATGCAAGCGATGTATCTTGGCGGAAATAGATTGTCGGGACCAATTCCTTCTTCCTTGGGCAACCTCACTCAATTGACTAGGCTGTTTATACAAGAAAACAACTTAAGTGGAAGCATTCCACCTAGCATTGGAAACTGCAAAAATCTGCAAATACTTGACATCTCCAAAAATATCCTCACTGGAGCAATACCTACGGAGGTAATGGATCTATCTTCTTTGCAACTGTTACTGAATATTTCACAAAATTCGATAACCGGAAACCTACCTGTAGAAGTGGGCAAGCTGGAAAACATTAATGCTCTTGATTTCTCCGAAAACTATATATCTGGAGAAATTCCAACTACTATCGGAGATTGCAAGAGCCTTGAGTACCTTAATTTGCGAGGTAACTCTTTTCGAGGAGTCCTACCTTCATCCATGGCTTCATTGAAAGGCCTTACCTATTTAGATCTCTCTCGAAACAACTTAACAGGAAATATTTCAAGAGATCTACAAAGTCTCCATTTCTTATCGTATTTCAATGCTTCCTTCAATGATCTAGAGGGTGAGATGCCAACCGAAGGAGTGTTTGGAAATGCAACCGCCGTATCAGTGATGGGAAACAAAAAGCTCTGCGGAGGGGTACCAGAGCTACAGCTACCAGCATGCCCGAACGTCAAATTGAGAAAACACGGGATTTCTCATGTTATGAAGCTAGTAATCATAAGCACTTCAGTTGTCCTGTGCTTGTTTCTATTATCATCCTTGTTGGCACTATATTGCAAGAGAAAATCGAAGAAGGCGCTCTCAATAGAGGACCAGGACGTTTATCACCTTCCCCAAGTCTCATATAAGATGCTCTATGACGCAACTGGAGGGTTCTCTCTGGGCAACTTACTTGGTTCTGGCGGGTTTGGCTCTGTATATAGAGGAAGCCTCAATCCAGATGGGAGAGAAGTCGCTATAAAAGTTCTCGACCTTCAAGGTAGAGATGCTTTGAAAAGTTTCATGGCCGAATGCATGGCACTAAGAAATATTAGGCACCGAAATCTTGTGAAGATCATAACATCATGCTCTAGCATCGATTACCAGGGTAACGATTTCAAAGCTCTAGTTTTTGAGTTCATGGCGAATTCAAGTTTGGAGGAGTGGTTGCATCCGAGGGTAGATAGTGAAAATCCCTCAAGAAACTTGAACTTTCTCCAAAGACTGGATATTTCGCTTGACGTTGCTTATGCATTGGATTATCTGCACACCGAATGTGAACCACCAATCGTCCATTGTGATTTAAAAACCAAGCAATGTTCTACTTGACGATGACATGGTTGCTCATGTTGGTGACTTTGGTTTAGCAAGGATTCTCTCAACTAGAGATACTCTCTCTCAAAATCAAAGTAGTACAATTGGCTTAAAGGGATCTGTCGGCTATGCTGCTCCAGGTAAATATTGTTTATTGCTTTTCTCTCAGCCCTTCAAAATAATTAACTTTGGCTAAAGAAATATCGTTCTCCTTCTTTTTTAATTTAGTTTAATTTATTAGAAAATCAGATAACAAATTAAAGCGTGTAAAACTCCTGAATAGTGACTTCAGATTAGTTTTTATGCTTGAGGTGTGGTTATTTTGTTGCTTGCATAGAAAATCCTATAGATGCTACTTTATTTCTTTTTTCTTTCCTTTTTTTTTTTTTTGGCATCATTTTTTAAGAGCAAATATTAAATTTGCAGAGTATGGAATGGGTGGTAAGGCATCAATTCAGGGGGATGCATATAGCTATGGGATTCTTCTGTTAGAGATGTTCACAGGAAAGAGACCCACAGATGAAATCTTCAAAGAGGATTTGAATATTCATCAATACGTGAACATGGCACTACCAGAACGACTAATGCAGATTGTTCACCAGGCCCTTCTCCAAGGGGAAGTAGAAGTACCGGCAACAACATCAAAAGAAGTGGAGAACGATACGAGCGACCAAATAGTAGCACAATCTGATGCCAACAACGTCGAAAATCTCAACCAAACGATTGTTGAGATGGGAAAGTGCTTCAATTCTGTTCTTGAAATAGGACTTGCCTGTTCAATGGAACCGCCAAATGAAAGAATGAAGATGGGGGAGGTAATTAGGGAATTACTTCTAGTTAAGAGTGCTTTTCTTCGTGCTGTAGCCAATCGGCCACGCAGAAGCCAATTTTGAGGTAAAGCTACATGATGCCGTCCTACATCTAGGTAGAAGACAACAATCCTTTGAAGCGACTGAGGATTCTCCCTAGTAGCGCGGTATGAGTGTCGAGTTTATTTTCACTAGTTTCTTATAGTAAAATAGTAAAGATGCAGTTGTCTGGAACAAAAACTGCGTTGTGTTTCGTTCTTTTCTTTCCCTCTAATATATGAATTGGTCAGCATAGTTTACTCTTCTGCCTAAATAAAAACATGGTACAAAATTTGCTGCAAAACTTTAATCTCTAACCTTCTCTATTGATAATATTGGGTAAAGATGCCTGTCTAGATCAATCTTGTCTTGATCAAACACGCGAAATTGATCAGAAATTAGTTTTTCAAAAGCCATGATTAAAATTTCTTAATTGCTTGAGTTGGTTATGCACCATATCATTAACGTGAATGAATGCTCAACAAGTGCGCTAGCCCCTAGGGAGGACGAGAACATAAAACAATCAAATAAAATGTTGCAATTCTATTTATTCAACCTCTCCAACTTACCGCCTTAAACCAAAATGGTAATCCAGCGCTTAAATATGTAAAATCTGGCTGCAATGTACCTCATTTTACTTATAAAAAGGGCCATACAAAATCAACATTCATCATATTTCAACAGCTGAATTTTACATCAAGGATTTAGTCTTTCCCCCATTGATAGTGACGACTGTAAGCGTGTGATAGAACAAGTGCTATGAACCCAACTCTTTTTTTTTTTTTTTTAAATAAAAAAAAAAAAAAGAGGAAAAAGAAAAATGACCTATCACTTGTAGAATAAGATGGTTGAATGACTCCTACTAGCTGTTTCGAGATGTAGAAACCTCAGCGCTACAAACAGGACATACCTGCAGACAGAGAGTCTTTAGTGATGTAGCTTTCGGCTAAGTTACTAAAAACAAATAATAGGCTGTCACAGAAACTCACATATGCAGCTAATAAACCGAGTTACGTTCCATGAGAAAATGATAAAGTTGCAGAAAACTAATTGTTATTCTGCTATGTTAAAGAGATAACCAGAGAACAGCTAATAAGATAATAGCAGTCAAATGAGCAGGCACAGTGACTTGGCCTGGAGGCTGAAGCCTGGACGCTTGCTATGACGACATTACTAGTTTTTTCTAGCACAGCCAAACAACTCAATTACTTTCCCTGTCAAATTACATGATTTTTCAGTACCAAGAACTTAGCCCCATGAAAATTGGTCCTGCCATCCTTGTCCGACTAAAAAAAATGAAAACAAAACAAAACAGCACAAAAAAAATGGTGGATTAAAACCACCAGATTTATTATGTGATAAAAAAATTTAAGAAAAGTAGTTCAGGTCAGGTCACTTTGTGTTTAAAAATAAATCAAGACCTGAATGATAGCAACAATGTAAGTTTCTCTAGGCTCCGTTTAAACAGAAGAAAAACAAAGTGAAAGGAAAAGAATTAACAAAATCTGTGCTTAGATACAAATGAATGCTTTCTTTCCCCCAGGAGATTCACGATAGCCCTCCATGCTTATAATGCATTTAGAGAGAGAAAGAGATGATTAGTATTGCAATTTTATATTTTCACCATAAAACTAAAATTTATCATTGAATGTACAACAAGATGCACAAACTCTACAGAAAGCTGTACACCATCTAATTGATTGATTAGAATAGGTAGCATTCAAATTTAAGTCCTCAAATTCATAGCGACATTCATACCATGTCCTTGAGACATTTTAGAAAATGAAAAGCAGCGGTTGAAAACTAGAGGTGGTTCTAACATAAAACTTCAAAACCAAATTCATAGATGCACGGACTGTCACAAGCATTGCTATTCACTGCCACTGGTGATGATCACCATAGCACACAGAACTTCCAATCCAAATTCACAGATACATGGCACAACATAAAAATATTAGATGACATGTCCGACCAATGAATGTAACATATAATCCCAGAGAAATTTCATTATTATCTCATGTTTATGATAGGATCGTTTCTAAAAGAACAGAATGAATCTATCACGAACTTGCTAAAATAAACAAAGGATTACATACATGAATAATAACAAGTGTAAAATTGGCATAGAAAAAGGTCGAACTCAAAAATTTCTGAAGCATACCTTGTTTATTTTCAACCAGTTATTTATACACTCAGGATGATAGGAATGTTTGCAAGAAAGTAGTGTCAAGGTCTCACCATCCTCATAGTCCAACCGGCATATGACACACCTAAAACAGGATCACATGGGTAAATAGAGTAAACAACAAATCAAAAAGGTTAAAAACTACGAAATGCATGCTCACGAATCATTGCTTCCATTCTGACTGCTTCCTGTCTTGTAGTTTACTGAAGGCAGCGAGGCAATCCCATCAGCTGAAAGTCCTCTGCTCTCTGTTCCAACTACCTCACCCAAAGCAAGCAACTCCTAAAATAATTAATTAATCTCCTCAGTATCTAAACAAAAATGTATGCTCCAGCAGAAGCGCTAAAACATTAAAATGCCAACTTGCCTCATATGAAAGTTCATCCGGATCAACCTCCTCCCAAGCATCCTGCAAACCGACCAGTGGATGGGTACAATGACAAATGAAAGACTTCAAAGAAGGTTAATAGACTTGGCATACAGTATCAGTTTAGACAACAAAATCATGACAGGTTGCACCAAACGAAGACCTAAATTTATATTCTATCTTTTTGAATAAGACCAAACATGATCTTGGATTGAAAAGCACTTCAAGGTTCCATAATGCTTCATCTTCCAGTATAACAGGCTAGACACAATCCAAGAACTAGATTTAAAAAAACTTGTGTTAAACCCTTAAGAGCTATAACAAAAGAAACCAGGAAAGATATCCATCAAATGCGGATTTGTCATTTACAAAAACCCAAAAGCCTTTTGGGCAAGACCTACAAAAGAAACAGTAACCAAACTGAACAGTGTGCCCACATTGCCCGAATAATTTCTAAAATAAAAACTTTTAGTACTATGTGATGTAACATTTTGTCCAAGACACTCAGCTAAATGCATCTTCTGATTGTCTGTTCTTTAGTCAGCAAAATCAGAGGAGACACTAAGTAAAGTTAATTGGGTTGGATTAGCCCAAAGCTCAGATCCTGAACCAAAATTACTCTGGATGATCTTTGCTTCTGAACGAGTAAGTGAACTGAAACTCAATTTCAAGCTCAATAGAGTTCAGCAAAAGAAATTATTCTATTAATCAGCATGCAGATAATTTACCAAATCCAAAAAGGAAAAATATATCCCATACACCTACAATAAACCAGTACAACAAACTTGTGCAATGTTTTTAAACAAATCACCACAACCACACAACAGCTACTAACCCTCTTTAACTAATACAAGCAATCAGCAGATTCCATTCTGCATTCCCTTTTTCATCTTTAAAACTACTTGTGATCTCACTTTAGCATCATTTCAATCATCAATTATAACCATATAAACCCCCCAACTTGGTGAATTACAGCTACCATCAATCAGATCTTGGTTAGTAATTTATAAATGAGTCAACATATAAGTATATTCAATTATGTGTGATAGGCAAGCTAGTTTGTCTCTTCTGTAGAAGCTCACGAGAGAGAAGGCAAAAAAATGTGTGGACCTAGATTAGCGAGTTCTCGACTAGCCAAAACAAGCATTTACGGTAATTGAAGCCTGGAGGAGCTCCCAATGGAGCAATTGTCTTGACTTGCATTTTGTTCAACCTTCATTGGTATAAAAAACAAAAACATATTATTAAACGTTCAGGAAAGCATAAGCAACAAATACCTGAGAGTTACCACCATTTTCCTCTGGCTCAGAGTCGTCATCTTCTTCTGAAAACACAAAAATGATCAGAATCTCAGATGTGCTCATGATTTCAATTAAGAGAGGGTCATTTAAAATACTCACGATCACTTATCCCGGCAAGAGCTAACAGTCTAGCGGCCATCTCTCTCTCTTCAGCATCCTGTAGGGCTCTTGCATAGGCCTCGTCACTCGAATAAACAGCCGGGTCAAACTCAACACTGAGGTTATTGTCCTCTCCATCATTATCCAGGTGCGCATGCACATCAAATGCATCTTCGTCATTCTCTACATCAGTTCCTTCATATTCCTCTTCGTCATCATCATCGTCCGCATCCGATTCATCATGAAAATCATTGAAATCGTCTTCGTCATCATGTAAATAGCTTCCAGCCTCCCAACTTCCATAATCGCTCCCGTCATTGTTCATTCGTAACATCATATATGCCCTTTCCTACTCCATAATATTTGAATATCAACTAAAGTACTCAAAGGGATAAAAAGACAAGAAAAAAGAAAAAAGAAAAAGGACACAAAATACTCAAATCACCATTAAAACCACACCTACCTGATTCCAACTTTTAGTTGTCACAAACAACAAAGCTGAAACCATCAGTCCCATTAACACGAATAAATGTGAAAAATCCATCCCCCGTGGAGGGATAGGAATCTATGGTTGTTTGGTAAAAGGGAAAAGAAGAGGGAATTTGGATTGGGTGGGCAAGTTCAAATCTTTAAGAACCTAAATTATAATCTCTCTCATTCCAATATGGAGGGATTAGTGGAGGAAAACCATACCAAACACATTAAGAGAATGGTCTTCCCCTTCCTCTCCATTTTCCTCACTTGGGTTCAATACCTTTCTTTCCTTGCAACTTTTTTCCCTCCTTACCAAACATGTCCCAATATTTAAGCGCAGGAAGTCTGAATTTTAAAGTGCCCATTCTCCAAAATCACGAGAATCTAAAAAGTAAAAAAAATAAAAATAAAAAGTCCCTTATTAACTAACCAGAGCATAGTATGATACATTTCCAAGCTGAAAGTACAAGTTCAGCTTCAAACTGACATTGAAAAATTGGAATGCAATCACATCAAAAACATGAATTTCCCAAACTCTCTCGAACTTAACCAACATTCTCGGCAGCCAAACAAGATAAGTATAGGGCTATATAAAAGTTGCTGCCCGCAGTTCTGTTAAATTAATAAAAAATAAAAAATAAAAAAATAAAAACAAATGCCCATTTCCTAAAAATTCAAGAATTAAGGAAACAATTAAGGAAATTAAAAGGCAAAATCGAACCACAAGAACCCTAAAAAAAAAAAAAAAAAAAGAAAGAAATTTAAGCGAGAAAGGAAAAAAACCTGTTCTTGAAGGGTGCGAGCAAGAGCTAGGTCGGCGTCGACCTGGCTGAGATTAGTGAAGGGAGTTCTGGAAGAAGGACGAGCAGGTTCAGCAGTGGGAGAGGACTGAGCCCCCATGTCCAACGATCCAGCAACCGAGTCTTGTGGATCTTCGTCTGGGCAATCGGAATTAGGGTTTTCGACGTGTTCGCCATTGTTGGCGTTGGTGTTGGGCTTGGAGCCCAATTTCGCGTTTTGGTTGTTCTCCATGGAAACGCGAGGGAATCCGAGTAGACTGAGATTGTGATCGAATTCTAGAGAGAGAGAGAGAGAGATGCGAAGAAGAATCTGTGAGCGATTACTGTTTGCAGATGGAGAGGAAGAAAGTTGGGGCTTGGGGTTCGGGGGGGTGGCCTTTGATGTAAATTTGTCCGTGTGTTGGTGGAATTCAGTGGGAACTCAAAATTTTTCTTTTTCTTTGGCCTTCCACTCGGTGCCCAATATTTTACATCTTTATTTGTTTATGGAAAATATTTTTATAAATTATTTTTCAAATTATCCCTAAACTAAATCCCTAATGTAACTTTGGCCCCGAATTTCAAAAATGCAACAATAGGTCCCCCTGAACTATAAAATGTTTGCGGGAGTAGAATACCCCTTCCATCACAAATCCATTGACCCCCCACCATCACCCTACCCCAATAAGAAACCCACCTCCGCCCCCTCCCATGCTTCTTCTAACGACCACCACATCAACACCCCCCTAGCAAACCAAGTGACCTTTTCTAACCCCTCCGGCAATCCCTTCCTGTCGATGCAATGGTGACTAGTTGTGACGCTTGCACTATCGCTAGAACTTATCAAAGTTTGCTTGCTTGGCTTCGATTGTTGACTATGTTCTTCAATCTGAATCTGTTACAATCCTGTCAGATTATAGATAGATTACAAAACAAAATTAGATTTGTGATTTTCAAGTTTTTTCATTTTTTAAGGTAATTTTCCTTTTATTTGTTTAGGGCCCCTTTGGAGATACCACTTCATTTGAGGTTTCCCATATATTGTTTTTTTTTTTTTTTGGGTCTTTTTCTCCTTAAATAAATCAATTTTGCAATTTACTCCCTTAAAAAACTTAAATTTTAAAAGTCCATAACTTTTTTAGACCTCATTGGAGGAGGTTTTGGAGAGAGAATTTTGGATTTGAGTTAAGATATGTTTTTAGAAAGGTGTATTTAGTTGAAAAAATTATTTGTAATAAAAAAGTGTAAAAAATTAAAATGTGTTTGAAAAAAATATTAATATAAATCTTATTTCGTTTATCTTAAAATTATACATAACTTAAATAACAAAGTTATAAACTTTTAAAATTTGAATGCACTGTAGACATTTTGAAGATGTGAATTGCAGAAAAGTAATCTTGAACCAAAGAAAAAATACCAAAAAAAAAAAAAAGTTTAGAAAGGTTTTGGAGATGTGCACCCAAAGAAATGAGATGATATTTTTATATAAAAGAATAATAATTACATATAATGACGAGAAAAACTAAATAAAATCCATAATATATTTTTTTTAACACATTTCAAGTTTTATATTTTTTGACAATCACAATTCATTTTTAACCAAACATATATCTCCAAGCACTCACTCATTTCTAATAAGAACACATGCAAAGCTCCAATTGGAGTTTATGTTTTAATTAAGTTGTATTTATATTTTTAGTTTAGTTCTTGATAAGTACCTTTCCTGATTATGATATTTATGATGAAAGTCGATGATTGATTAAGGATATTGAGATTTCTGGTTGTCTTGTTCTTGTTTTTATCTCTTAACATAATATTTCTACCTCCCTAGCAATTCTATTTTCCCCTTGATTTTGTCTCTCTATCCAAATTTTATCTTTTCTTAAATCCATTTTTTGGCTGATTCTACGATGAGGTAAATTGTTTTACCCTATAAATAGAGTAAAAAATTTTAAATTTCATTTGAACGTTTAGATGTTGTATGCACACTTAATTTATTGTGCACCCTACCACATCTAATTGTTTGAACAATTAACAACAAAGGGAGCCAAAAAAAATAATAAAAAAAAGAGTCATAGGTGGCAAGGGCGGAGGAGAGCCGGCGATGGTTGTTGCTCCATCATAAACGGCGGCCAGCTCTCGTTGCAAGGACAAAATGCCGACCAGCGTCTCAAGCCCAGCACCACCCGTATCCGACCCAGCGACGCGAGTGTCACCAACACCCATGAAAATTACAACCGGAAGCTAGATCTAACGAATTGGAGGAACCAGCTCGAGTCGGCCTGCCGCGACAAGTCCACACTCCTTCGGACTCAGACGACGAGATCGAGGAATGGGTTCGCAGACCTCAAGCTCATGATCGACGGTTTTTCAGGGGAGTTTTCCTCCTTCCTCATCGTCGCCTTTGGTTCGGATGAAACTCCCGTCTCCTATATACAAGATTTTCTCTTCAATTTGCCCTCAAATCATTCGAAAAAGTTGAATTTTTGGTTGAATTGTTCTTTGTTATTATTTATTTGATTATTTATGCATAAATTTGCAGGTAACCCATTTTTAGTTTGTTTCGTTGGAGGCCATATACTGATTAATGAGACTCGGACTCCGTATTTCGCTGGGGACTGCGAGCGGCGCAACTTTGTGATCCACTGTGGATCGCACGGATCCGGAGGTAGGGAGGGGGTTCGCCGGCGACTTGTAGTGGGTCGGACCACTTTCGATCGTCGCGACGAGGGTCACGCGAATGGGTTGTGGATTGGATCTTGCGGTGCGACCCATGTGGCCTCCACGACTTGGCGTCGTCGTTTCACCTGCACCGCCGACCCTCCGCTGGCTCCATGGCTTCGCCGTCGTCTCTCTGCATGGATTCTCACCCATGCCTTATCCTTATGTACTGAATAATGTTTTAGTTTTCAATATTTTTTGTTTTGTGTTCTACTATGTGATCAATCTCATAATTATTGGGTGTAACCATTTAATCTAAATCATCGAAAAGTAATCAACTGGTCAATAATTTTTATTCTATTGATGTAAAA
The DNA here is from genome assembly GCA_008635985.1 of Ficus erecta. Taxonomy (NCBI): domain Eukaryota; kingdom Viridiplantae; phylum Streptophyta; class Magnoliopsida; order Rosales; family Moraceae; genus Ficus; species Ficus erecta. The sequence goes on along the minus strand of BKCH01000059.1, from coordinate 573,000 downwards.
GTCCCCCCATTTTTTATAAGACAAATAACATGTTGTCATCCCATTTTTCATTTGTTTTTTAAACTTTTTCTACTTTTTTTTTTCCTACAATATTTTCTTTCATAAAAATTTGGGTTTTATTGTTTGAATCATGAGTTTGAAACTCTGATCCAAACGAAGGCAAAATCTATTTTCCTTTTTTCTTCTAAAGGAATAATTTTTTCCATTTTTGGGTTAATAGAAGAAGGATTTTTTTTTTTTTTTTTTTTGGGTACCAAATAGAAAAACGTCTTATTTGTATTGTGTGAAGTAATATTTAGAGAATTCTCTAATAGATGTTTGGTAGGCCGCTCTAATTTGAATGCTTTTTCCGTAACTTTCCTCTTATATATATATATATATATATATATATATATTTGGCATAGAGAATGATTGTGTAGACACATTATATGAACCGTCAAATTTTTGTTGAGTTTTGTTAAAACTAACAAAGTCTTTTTAATCTAGCGAAGTTTTTTTAAACCTAACATGTTGTTTTTAGTGAGATTAAAAAAAAAATCAATTAGAATAGAGGTTTAGAACTACATCTTAGGTATGAATTTTTTTCATACAGTAACACAAGATTTTTGCTATTTTTGATCATGAAATCAGATTCAAATTTTATGAAAATAAGATACATATATGTATAAATCTTGATAAAATCTTATAGTTAGGGCATAGAGTGAGAGCTATAGCATGCGTTTGGTGTATGAGGTTGGATTGTAAAATTTAAGTTTGAATTGAGTTGTGCTTTTGGTGAGACGTTTGAATTTGCTGAAGTTAAAAAAGTGTAAAAACTTAAAACGTGTTTCGGAAAAAAAAAAAAAAAAAAAAGTTAATATAGAGCTTGTTTAATCATCTCAAAATTTTATGCAATTAAAAAAAAAATTCTCATTTGGATTTATATGTGTAAAATTATTGATCATAGATTTGAAAGGTAAATTTTTATAATAAATATAAATATTTTGTGAGAGAACACTATAAAAAAAAAATTTAAATAATGCCCAAAAACAATTTTTCAGATTCAAACGGGTGCTTTAAATCTTTTCTGAAAACACCTCGTTTGGTTCTCTAACTTGGTTTAAACTAAACTGTACTTTTTTTTATCATGTTTTTTGTCTTTTCTGAAAAAGTTTTTTATCTTTTCTGAAAAAGTCAACAAAAATTACTATTCAAACTTAAAAATTTCAACTCAACTCAAACTCAACTTATACACCAAACACCCCCTAAAATGTGAGAATATTTGAAAGATTTTAGGTTGGAGGGGTTGGTTGGTGTGGTGGGGTTAATTCGGTGCATTTAAAACTTGAGGGGTAAATTCGGTGCATTAAAAATGGGCCATGCATGAACTTTGAGGTGGCGCATGCTCATAAGGCTTGACAAACATAAAACAATTATCGATTAATTCAAAAATCCCCTTTAACTTTTCACCCTTTTTCATTTTACCCTCCAATTTTCATAAACGTTCAAATGTCTCCTAATATGTACAAAACAATTTGAACTGCCCCTGCCGTCTAATCACGACATGACAGGTTACGAAGATGAAAGATATATATTATTATATATATAATATTATTATTATGATCATTATTTATATATATAAAAGTATGAAGGTGTTTCCTGTCCTGCCTCCGACGGCTATTATATGGTAATCACATCAACATTATGTGACTGCTTACATGACGACCAATCAACACAATATTGTGTTTTTTTTTTTTTTTTTTCCCTTGTTTATGTAATTCGTGCATGCAATACAACTAGTTCTAAGGAAAAAAACTAAAATATAACTCAGCCGCTTGATCTGATTGTGTTTCATCTTAGCCCTTTATTTCCAGACACTAACAACATCAACAATCATATCTTTAAGAAATAACATTCAAAGTCACCTCCATGGGTCAAAGAAAAAAGCCATGCCACCCCCATCGAGTGACCCAGCCATCACAGCCCTCACGCACAGTAACTCCCCGTAAGGATCGTAATGGGAATGGTAATGAAATTGGAAAAGAAGATAAACTAATCATGTACGGTGACTCCCGTAAAGGAAAGTAATGAGGATGGTAATGGAATTGGAAAGGAAGGTAAACTAACAAGAAGAAAGATCATCGACCCTTTCTAGTGTTTACTTGCCTATTGTATATTATAATGTAAAACAATCCAGTTCCTTTTCTAGTTCCTTCTCTAACGTGCCCGATATATTGTTCTCTTATTTTGTTGTTCTTCCATGTCATGAAAATCTAAACAACAATGACTAACGTCTAACAATCATCAAGGATCTTAACCACAAAATGGTAAAGGACGTGTCCTTAATTTCAAGAAATGCTACAAAATTTTCTACTTGTAGCCAATACGAGATTGTCAATATAATTAGTAAACAAAATCAGGTACCTGACTTGGTGTCTCTCCTATGGTCATCTAGGGAAAATAGGAATTATAGTATGGCATTCTAACACTTTCATTCAACTCACATGGCTGTGCAAAGACTCATCTAAACTCGAATGTACGATAAGACGAGACTAATCATAACTTTTCCATCTAAACTCTTTCCCAAAAGGTGCTCTACACAAAAATAAACATATACATACTGTTTTTTCATTATTTTGAACGTTATTTCCCCATTTAGGATGCTGTTATGTCGAATCAAGTATTTGAGCAACAAATTTATGCATTTTTGAAACAGCAATATGAGAAACACTACATGGGCCTGGAGATCATCTCTATATGGTGACCACTTATTTGTATAATGGCACCGAAAAAAACTTTACCTATAACAATCATTGCTCGAACATTTTTATAAGCACACTAGTGATAAATCTAGGCAAAAAGGATTGTGATAGCATTATTGGTTTCCAGTTATAGGGCTGTCCCGACCTTTCTTGATGTCATCCCACCCTCTCACCCAGGGCTGTCCAGGTTTTGCGCGTGTTTCAGGAGAAGCATGGGCATTAAGGTTGTTCATAACTTTGTCGGCCACTGCGGTAAAGACCTATTACCACAAAGCAGTTTTGGATAGGAGTTAAAGCCAACAAGTAAAAGAGCAAAGAAGAACCAAGTTGAGAATTTATTTTTGAGATTGAATCTTACAGGATTCGTTTTGACTGCCTCAGGAGGTTGCTCTTGACCAGTTAGCCACTTCCAGAGATCTGGGTTTTCCTACATGACAAAAACACAAGATTCTAAAGGCAATAGAACAAGCCAATTGAATTATTCGTATATTGCCCATATCAACTGTCCCCTCGCTTTTACTGTCTACAAGGAGAAAAGTCCTAAAAAACTTTGAACACCATAACTCTTTGCTCTCTCATCACAGCTTCAAATTGACATGTATATCGCAACAATAAAGAGTCAAGAAAGTTGGAAATTTGTTCGGACTTGTTCTTAATCCAATTGAAAAAAAATAAATAAAAAAACACTCTGTTTCATATGCAATACTGTCAATCTATTACATTTCTACCCTTTAATGAAAGTCCAAAGGATGCTCAAGTTCTCTAAGCATTGGAACGCACACCAGGCATTTTGCATGGTTCTTTCCCCATTAAAATGTTACAAGACAAGAACAAATTCATAATTGGAAAAGATTAATAATGACTGATATATCTTGATTCAATACAGAATTACAAATATTTGTTAGGCAATCGAGTGGCCTAACTCTCTCCCCAGTCTGCAGTCTACCAAATTCTACACAGTCTCTTCTCTCTTTCACTGCTCCTTTTATTCAACAAAGCACTAACAAAAAATTAAGAACACAATTCCCAAAGCCAGATCCTAAAAAACCAAAAAAACCCCCCCAGACCCTTGTTGACCAAGCCAAAACACGAGCCTAGCAGGCTTAACCCACGTGCCTAGCACGTCTAGCATATGTAAACCAAATTGGAGGCTTATCAAAATGTTGGTATGAAATATGAGTGAAATGAAAGATTCGACTATTTTGATTTCGAGCTAAGCGCGACTTGGGAAAATTTGGAAATTGACCAACTTCAAAGGAGATAGAAACATTGAGCACTAGCAAAAAGAGCCTGTGTCCGGTTTATAAGCTTATACCATGTAATAGTCTAAAGCTCCATGCACCTAAGATGTCAACTTTTTCCAATGACAAAAAGAACAATCTCGGAACTAGCCAAACTTCCAAAATATGACACATTACAATGATCAGACTGTAAATTGGGCAATACAGACATTTGAATCAATGAAGAGGAAAAAAAATAAAAAATACACACACACCCCGATGTCCAGCCAGGAATTTGTTATAATCTGATTATGAGATATGCCCAACCAAAACGAATGATTAACGTATTTGAAACAAAGCACAATACAAATGAAACACATTCCACAGAATTCCGAGAAAAGGCATTACACACAAAACTATGTGGATACAAAAGTGCAACAAGTTACAAAAGAAAGTTTACCAGGTCAAGAACATAGGCAAGAGCTTTGATACCATTCTCATCCATGGAATGAATGTGCTCCTCCACCCATTTTCCCAAAACCAAATCCAATTCGAGAAATCCTCGTTGTTTGCTCCTGTATATCAGCCTATTCCGCAAAATAGGGTGAGTTAGATGTATAGCATAATCTTACTAGTGAAGTCGAAATATCAACAAAAAATTTATAAAATTTTATAAATAGCGAAAATCACATCATTATAACAATTACTACCTAATTTTCAAGCATAGAACGTGAAAATCATTATTAAATTTACACCTAAAGTGTTCCAAAATATTGTTACATTTCCACTCCATTCTTATAAACAGGAAATATATATAATACATGTATATATAATAGGAAGTGAGTGAACACATTTTACCTGTTATAGAGCCGTCTCTTGCTCTCGTCGTTGGAGAGATCGACATCCAGAGACTGTGCACTGCTGTGATTCTCCGAATAAAAGCGGGAAATCCCACAATTTGAAACAGGCCTGCCAAGTGTTCGAAGAAATGCGTAAACGAACAGGTAACATCAAAGGCGAAACTTTAATTTGTTTTTTTTTTTATTTTTTCTTCTTCTTTTGGATATCAATCAAAGACGAGAAACGACAAACAAACCACCTAATTGAGGCCTCTGTTCGAAGGAGAGACGACGCTGCCGCCACCAAGCTGCCATGAGTCGCGGCCGTTGATTTCAGGAGCCGATCAACGGTGATTAAGGCTCTTCTCAAACTACCCATTTTTTTTTCCCCTGTTCTGCGTAGTTGGGCCAAATCAGAAAATTGGAAATAAGAATAACTCCCCAAATTATTGAGGCTAAAGATGGAATATTAACCAAAATGACAACCTCAGAAATTGAAATTAACAAAATAACCTTCTTTCATTTTAACATAAGAACAACCACTGTCGTTCTAGATCGTTCTTGATTGTTTGAGATCATTTTGTTAACAAATTTTTTTTAAAATCATTTTATAAATAAAAGAAAGTTAATAAGTCATTTTACCGATTCAAATTAAAGCAAAGCAAGAAGTAAAGTTGCTAGACAAGAACAAACGAAGCCAGTCCACCAAAGGAGTCGCAAACTCGCCGAGGAGAGAAGGTAAGTTTCTTCAGATATCCGGAGCTGTGCCTTGGGGGAGATTGTGGCTGAGTCACGACTGAGCTGAGTAGGTTTGTTTTTTTTTTTTGTTTTTTTTGTTTTTTTTGGCTTAAAGGTGTTCGTGGTCTTTCTTTGTCCACGAGGGAACCCAAATGGAAACTATTTTTGGCTGCAGGGGCACCTAAAGAAAACTTTGGGGTTAGCTCGGTTGGCCTATAAAACGTTTTTTTTTTTTTGAAGATTTTATTTGCACCACTACATATTTATAAATAGAAATATTTTTTTTAATAAATATTAAAAAGATACAAACCACATTAACTATAAATGAAAATAATATTTTTTTATAGAAACCAAAACAAAAATTTCTCAACAAATTTTGCTTAGTGTTAATTTCATTTTATAAATCCTAAATTATGCTTATCTATTTTTTTTTTCTTAGAAAATCTTTACAACTACATGAAAAACTTCACTTGAGGATTCAAGTGAAATAAAAATAAAAGAAAACATATCTTTTGAATATGTATTTTTAACTTTTTTTTATTTCTTAGTATAATGTGTTTTTGCGGATTAAATTTTAAGTTATTTTGTTAAAAATGATGTTGCTACAAAAGTATTTTTATTGTTTCATTTCTTTTATAGAGATTTTGGTCATGTTTGGATAGCATGTCTATTTTCGAAAAGAAAAATTTTTTTGTTTGAAGTGAGAAAGATATTTCATTTTGTTAATGAGATGGTATTTAGATATGTAAAAAAAATTTCCTTCGTGAAACAAAAAGTTATTTGGAATGAGAAGAAATAGTGTTAGGAACATGCATTTGGTGAAAATTTTAAAAGGATTCCAAAACGGTATTGTACAATAAGTAATTTTGAAAATTAAATAGCTTTCCTTTTTCAAAAGGAGAAGATCGATGAAAAAGTTGAAAAAAAATACTCTTATTATTTTTTCTCACTTTCCCAAGGTGGACATGCGAAACAAATAGGGGGTTATTTTCCTTTTTGAGAATGAGAAAGTCTTTTTTTTTCTCCTTATTTGGATTAGTTAAATTAATTTTTAATAAAACAAGTTAAAACTAAAATGGAAGTGGGTGTATGAGAGGGTTAAATATAATATTATAAAAGAAGTATCTATAAAAGAATGGTTTACTATATTAATATTAGAAAACATTTATTAGGTGTGAGTAATTATCAATATTGTATGTGTAAATATAACTGATATATTTTTTTTCTTAAATGAAAAGTCCGGGAAAGGATGATGGCGTTAGCATATCCCCTAAGCATTATCAATGACCTGTTTGGGAAGGTTTTTGATATGTGTTTTGGTTTAAAAATTAGATATAGGTTTGGGAGTGCGATTACGAAAAAAAAGATATATATAAAAAAAAACTATTCGGAGTAAAAAATATAGAATATTAAAATATGTTTGGAAAAAAATATCAATATGGATTTTGTTTTTTTACTATCGAAATTCTATGCAAAAAAAAAAAAAAACACATTCTTCATTGGACTTGAAATAACAAAGTTATGAATGTTTGAAGTTTAAATATATTGTAGATATTTAGAGATGTGAATAATGAAAAATAGTTTTGAGTTAAAAAAAAAGACAAATTAAAGATGTGATTGGAGATATGCCCCCAAACAGACCCTAAAAGGACTCCTAAGATGTAGACATAAACATTCGTTAAAAGCCCTACAAGAGGGCTCTACTTGAAGCTCATCAAAACGAGAATAATGGAGATGAGATGTCATCGGTTTTATTTATACATGTCCTCTCCTTTCGAACACAAAGAGAATATGCATTTTTCTTTTTAAGATTAGTGATCACATTTTTTTTTTTTTTGTTTTTTTCAAAAGTACTTGAAGTCTGCCAATTTATCATAGGACCTTAAAACTACCAACTCCATGTCTTTACGAGTAATTACATAAAATTCAAGTTATTCTTCTAGTTTGGTGTCTTTTGTATTTACATTCGTGAGATTTGGAATCTCTTCAGTGTCAACAAGATTAATACAAGAATTGGGGGAAAAATTTTTTTTCAACTTCTTCGTTAGTTAAAGTAGAAACGTTATTGTTCAAATAAACCGTGAGTCTTTTTCTTCACCTTTTTTTTTTTTTTTTCTGACTTCACTATTACAAGTGCTCTTGCTTCTTCACAAGACTTTTGTAATGAAAAGATTTTAGATCTGCCTGGTGATGGAGACATGGAGAGCTCAAATGCATGGAAGGTGGCTGACCCAATTCAAGTTCCTGTTGGTCCAATTACAAGAGCCCGTGCTAAGAAATTCAAGGAAGCATTAAATGGGCTGATTTATGAAATCTGGAATCAAGTCAATTTGTGCAAGCCCATTGACCAAGGCCCACGTCAACCTCAAAGGTGCATCAATTTGATCCAGATTCTAGAAGAGTCCACGAATTTGGCATGATCTAGGCTAATGAAGAATTTCGGAAACTTTCCCATTGTTGGCACATGTGGCTGATTTGTTTGTGCAAGTTGTCAACAACAAATTTATTGCTCTTTCCATTAAAGTTTTGGGCATGTAAATTGGCTGATAATCAGCCATTAAAACATTCCTTTTTAGTTGGTTTTTATTTTAGGGTGAATTAGAGTTAGTTACTACATTTGAATTTGTTAACTTTCCCTTTTTTAGTTTTAGGCAATTTCCCTCTGATTTTTGGACGAATTTTCTTAGGATTTTCTGATTGTAATTTGGCCTATAAATAGGCATTTTCATGTTTAGTGGAGAGGATGATAATCATTTTTCTGAAAAGGTTAATTCTTTCTTTGGTTCTTTGACGAACTATTCGAAGTTATCGGAATCTTCCGTGGAGTTCAAAACCGACTTATCAATCAAGCCTTCCATCCTTGATTGTGGCGTCTTCCATATACCAAGGTTCTTGCTTCGATATAAGCAACGGGTCGCGGTGATCTCCATCCAAATCTGAAGTAGAAACGATCTTGGTGTCTTTTTTTTATTGATAACGGGTTTCGTCAGCATATTGGCATGGTTCTTATCATTTGGTATCAGAGCCAAGTTCTAGTCTCAGGTTTGCCTATCCTTTAAATTTTCTTTTTGTTCAAATTCTAGTTTATTTCTGTTCTTGATAGTTCAAAAAAAAAAGTCGAATTAAAAAAAACGTCAAAAAAAAAAGAGAAAAGAAAAGAAAAGAAACCAGAAAGAAGTCTGCAAAAAAAAAAAAAAAAAAAACATCAACAAAAAAATAAACAGAAAATAAAAGAAAAGAAAAACACAAAGGAATCTGCAAAAAAAAAAAAAAAAAAAATTGAGTTTCTTATTCGTTGAGATCGTGTATCCTCGTTTTTTTTGTTTTGTTTTGTGAAAGTCCTTTGGTTTGTTGACAAAGATCAAATCCGAAATTCTCTTCCTTGAGATTGTTTAGCGATTTTTTTTTTTGGAAAAAGTAATTGGTGTCTGAAAGTTTCATTCATGCTGCTAGGGTTGTGATTTTGGGTAACAAGTGTCTTGGGAACCAAGTTAGATTGTAGGTTTCCTGTTTTCGTTTGTTTCCTAGTCTTGTTTTGTTTCTTGCTGAAATTTTTACACAAAGGGGGTAAAAACATCTAGTTTGATTTGTGCCTAGAAAAATTATGATTGATGTTTGTGTAGCTCCAAAAGAACCGAAAGAGAGAATAAAACGAGTGGAAAAAGGCAAGAGTTGTGAGATCATTCGAGGGTAAAAGCCATTAAATCGAGTGAAACACGAGTGAACGGAGTGATCAATTATTTGAGAGAAACACGTGAGGGAGAGAAGTGAGGTTCTTCTTTTGTTTTTTTTTCTATCTAACGTCGTTTTGCAGGTTATTAAAAAAAAGAAAAAAATGAATCCAAATCAAGAAAGCGAAGCTGAAGATGACCTTCCACAACAAAACGTTCCAAATCTCCAATTGCAAGCATTAATGGGGCACATGGAGCGGTTGTTGACACGTGCATTAGAGCCTATTCAGGAGAAATTGGATGAGGTTGATGCTAGAACACGTAATAGGCAGCCATTAAATGTGCAAAATAGGCGTAGGGGTGGACATGATATTTCGGAAGAAGAATTGGAAGCGTTGGAGGAGCCACCAATTAATAGGGGCAGGTTTAGGCATGGAAATGGGAATAGAGAAGCTAGGGACCGGGAAGACAATAACATGGGTGGTATTAAGATGAAGATTCTGCCATTTCAAGGGAGAAATGACCCCGAAGCTTATTTAGAGTGGGAGAAGAAGGTGGAGTTAGTGTTTGATTGCCATAATTACTCGGAATTAAAGAAGGTTAAGCTTGCTGCCATTGAATTCTCGGATTATGCGATTGTGTGGTGGGATCAGTTGGTGATGAATAGGCGACGGAACCGAGAGTACCCGATTGAGACTTGAGAGGAGATGAAAACGGTGATGAGAAAACGTTTTGTGCCCAGCCATTACTACCGGGAATTGTACAAAAAGTTGCAAGGACTCAGGCAAGGAAATAGGAGCGTGGAGGAATATTATCAAGAGATGGAAATAGCCATGATACGAGCCAATGTTGAAAAAGATCGAGAAGCAACAATGGCGAGATTTTTGCAGGGGCTAAATCCGGACATTCAAGATAGGGTGGAGTTGCAACATTACGTGGAGATAGAATACATGGTGCACATGGCTATCACGGTAGAACGGCAGCTCAAGAGGAGGGGTAATTCATGTTCGAATATTAGTTCGGGACATTCTACATGGAAGCCGAATTATGGGAAGAAAGAAGAGAAGTCGGTTGCGAGGCCCAAATTCGAGCCAAAACCAGTAACTATTAGCCCTCCAAACCAAGGTAAAAATGATTTGTCCACTTCTCGAAACCGTGATATTAAATGTTTCAAGTGTCAATGTAGGGGTCATATTTCAAGCCAATGTCCGAACAAAAGGGTGATGGTGTTACGGGACGACGGAGAGGTTGTTACGGACGACGAATCGGACAAGGACTTCATGCCACCTTTGGAGGATGTGGATGAAGAAGAATTTGCTGCCCAAGGTGAGTTGTTGGTCACTCATCGAGCCCTTAGTTTGCTAGCCAAAGAGGACGAAGAAGAGCAACGTGAGAACATTTTTCACACTAGGTGTCACGTGCGAAATAAGGTATGTAGTGTGATAATTGATGGAGGTAGCTGTACGAATGTTGCCAGCACTACCATGGTTGATAAATTAGGGCTGCCAACGACCAAGCATTTTCGGCCATACAAGTTGCAGTGGTTAAATGATAGTGGCGAAGTAAAGGTAACCAAACAAGCGCTAATTTCGTTTCGCATTGGTAGATATGAAGACGAAGTTTTGTGCGATGTAGTTCCAATGCAAGCCGGGCACTTGTTATTAGGTCGACCATGGCAGTTTGATCGTCAAGTCAAACATGATGGTTATACCAATAAATATTCTGTTGTGCACAACCAAAGAACATTCACTCTTGTACCAATGACGCCTAAACAGGTTCACGAAGATCAAGTGAGATTACAAAAGGAGATTGAACAAAAAGGAGAGAATGAGAAAAAGAAAGCGAAAGAGGATAAAAAAATCGAGTGTTGGAGTGCGGAGAGAGAGTTCGGCCAGAGAGGGAAAAAAGATAGAGAGGCTGAGAAAAAGGAGAGTAAAGGAGAGAAAAATGAGAGGGCCAATAAAAAAGAAGATTCGACCAATGAGGTAAAAATTGAGAGAAAAATGAATTTCTATGCAAGAATGAGTGATGTGAAGAGAGCTTTGTGTTCTAATCAGCCAATGATTTTACTCGTGTACAAGGAGGCGTTGTTAAACACTAATGATTTTGATTCTTCCTTGCATAGTTCTGTTGTTCCTCTTTTGCAGGATTATGAGGATGTCTTTCCTGAGGAAACACCGCAAGGATTACCTCCAATCCGCGGGATTGAGCATCAAATTGACTTCGTACCCGGGGCTGCCATTCCAAACCGACCAGCATATAGGAGTAATCCCGAGGAGACGAAGGAACTCCAACGACAAGTAAGTGAGTTAATGGAGAAGGGATACGTGAGAGAAAGCATGAGCCCGTGCGCCGTACCAGTTTTACTTGTGCCTAAGAAGGATGGGACTTGGAGAATGTGCGTTGATTGTCGAGTCATCAACAACATCACGGTAAAGTATCGACATCCCATTCCTCGCTTGGATGACATGTTAGATGAATTGCATGGTGCTTGTGTATTTTCTAAAATTGATCTGAAAAGTGGACATCATCAAATTCGCATGAAAGAAGGAGATGAGTGGAAGACGGCTTTCAAAACAAAACAAGGTTTGTATGAGTGGTTGGTAATGCCTTTTGGTTTAACCAATGCGCCTAGCACAATTATGCGTTTAATGAACCATGTTTTGCGAGCTTTTATTGGAAAATTTGTCGTAGTTTATTTTGATGATATTCTGATCTATAGTAGCAACTTGGATGATCATATTGAACATTTGAAACTTGTTTTAGATGTTTTACGGAAGGAAAAGTTGTATGCTAATGTTAAGAAGTGTACCTTTTGCACAGATAAGCTTGTGTTTCTTGGTTTTGTTGTTAGTGCTCAAGATATACAGGTTGATGAGGAAAAGATTCGGGCAATCCAATAGTGGCCGAGTCCCACAAGCATTGGAGATGTAAGGAGTTTTCATAGACTTGCCAGCTTTTACCGGCGATTTGTAAGGGATTTCAGTACTTTGACTGCACCGCTCACAGAAGTAATCAAGAAGAACGTTGGGTTCAAGTGGGGAGAAGAACAAGAGAATGCGTTTCAGCTTACTAAGCATAAGCTTACTCATGCTCCTTTACTGGCTTTACCAGATTTTTCTAAAACATTTGAAATTGAATGTGATGCTTCTGGTGTAGGAATAGGTGCTGTGCTGATGCAAGGAGGACGACCAATCGCGTTTTTCAGTGAAAAATTGAGTGGGGCAACACTAAATTACCCAACTTATGACAAGGAGTTGTACGCGTTGGTTCGAGCATTGAAGACTTGGCAGCATTACTTATGGCCTAAGGAATTCGTGATTCACACTGATCACGAGTCATTGAAACATTTGAAGGGGCAACAAAAGTTGAACAAAAGGCATGACCGCTGGGTTGAATTCATCGAGACATTACCCTACGTCATTCGATACAAGCAAGGTAAGGAAAATGTGGTTGCGGATGCACTTTCTCGCAGGTACACATTACTTTCTATTCTTGATGCTAAACTTCTTGGTTTTGAGCATATTAAGGATTTATACCCTTTGGACCAAGATTTTAGTAAGGAATATCAAGCTTGTGAGAAAAACGCAGTAGGAAAATTTTATAGGCATGATGGATTTTTGTTTCGGGAGAATAAGCTTTGTGTGCCTAATTGTTCTTTGAAGGATCTGTTAGTGAGGGAATCCCATGGTGGTGGATTGATGGGGCATTTTGGGATTGCTAAAACTTTAGTTGTTTTCCAGGAACACTTCTTTTGGCCACATATGAAAAGAGATGTTGAAAGGGTTTGCGGTAGATGTGTCACGTGTAAACAAGCTAAATTGAGAGCACAACCCCATGGTTTGTACACACCTTTACCAATTCCTAGTGAGCCTTGGACTGATATTTCAATAGACTTTGTGTTAGGTTTACCTAGGACCAAACGAGGGAAGGATATTGTGTTTGTGGTTGTAGATCGATTTTCTAAGATGGCACATTTTATTCCCTGTCATAAAACTGATGATGCTTCGCATGTTGCTGACTTGTTCTTTCGGGAGATTGTGAGGATACATGAAATGCCTAGAACAATTGTTTCGGATAGAGATACTAAGTTCTTCAGCTACTTTTGGAAGACTTTGTGGAGTAAGTTAGGTACAAAATTGTTGTTTTCTACTACTTGTCACCCACAAACTGATGGTCAAACTGAGGTAGTAAATAGGACTTTGTCAACTTTGTTAAGGGCGATCATTAGTAAGAACATTAAGACATGGGAAGACTGTTTACCGCATGTTGAGTTTGCATATAATCGTTTTGTCCATTCTGCTACTAAGTATTCACCTTTTGAGATTGTTTATGGTTTTAATCCTTTGTCTCCATTGGACTTATCACCATTACCTGTTTCTGAGCACGTTAATTTAGATGGCAAAAGGAAGGCTGATTTTGTTAAGCAGATTCATGAGAAAGCAAGACTCAACATTGAGCGAAGAACGGAACAATATGCAAAGCAAGCCAATAAGGGGTGACACAAGCTAATTTTCGAACCAGGAGATTGGGTATGGTTGCACTTTAGAAAGGAGCGTTTTCCAGAGCAAAGGAAGTCAAAGTTGCTACCACGAGGAGATGGTCCATTTCAAGTCGTTGAAAGAATCAATGACAATGCTTATAAATTGGATCTGCCAGGTGAGTATAATGTAAGTGCTACCTTCAATGTTTCTGATTTAAGTCCCTTTGATGCAGGAGATGATTTGAAGACAAATCCATTTCAAGAGGAGGGGAATGATGGAGACATGGAGAGCTCAAATGCATGGAAGGTGGCTGACCCAATTCAAGTTCCTGTTGGTCCAATTACAAGAGCCCGTGCTAAGAAATTCAAGGAAGCATTAAATGGGCTGATTTATGAAATCTGGAATCAAGTCAATTTGTGCAAGCCCATTGACCAAGGCCCACGTCAACCTCAAAGGTGCATCAATTTAATCCAGATTCTAGAAGAGTCCACGAATTTGGCATGATCTAGGCTAATGAAGAATTTTGGAAACTTTCCCATTGTTGGCACATGTGGCTGATTTGTTTGTGCAAGTTGTCAACAACGAATTTATTGCTCTTTCCATTAAAGTTTTGGGCATGTAAATTGGCTGATAATCAGCCATTAAAACATTCCTTTTTAGTTGGTTTTTATTTTAGGGTGAATTAGGGTTAGTTACTACATTTGAATTTGTCAACTTTCCCTTTTCTAGTTTTAGGCAATCTCCCTCTGATTTTTGGACGAATTTCCTTAGGATTTTCTGATTGTAATTTGGCCTATAAATAGGCATTTTCATGTTTAATGGAGAGGATGATAATCATTTTTCTGAAAAGGTTAATTCTTTCTTTGGTTATTTGACGAACTATTCGAACTTATCGGAATCTTCCGTGGAGTTCAAAACCGACTTATCAATCAAGCCTTCCATCCTTGATTGTGGCGTCTTCAATATACCAAGGTTCTTGCTTCGATATAAGCAACGGGTGGCGGTGATCTCCATCCAAATCTGAAGTAGAAACGGTCTTGGTGTCTTTTTTTATTGATAACGGGTTTCGTCAGCATATTGGCGTGGTTCTTATCACTTGGTCTGTTAAACCAAACTCCTATCTTTTGGGTTTCCAAAGGAAATATCAAGAGTTTCTTACGGCAGTATTTTGTGGCTCTAAAAATAGATTGTGACGTTTTCTTATTGGACCCCACTTTAGGGGTGGATCTTGGGTATTTTAATTTTGATGGTTTTTATTTCAATTATCTATTTGTTTTATTAAAAAAATTTGAGTTAAAACTATGCATGTTCAGTCCTCAAATAAGTATTCCATTCCAAAATTTAAAATCAAAAAATTTTTTTTTGACTAAACCGTCACGAAATGTGCATGTAGAAAACGATTTCGTGTATTTTTTGTGATGATTATTTTCCTTTCAATGACAATTAACGATTGCAAAAAAAAAATAATAAAGATTGTTTTAGGCAAAATTATTTACCATTTAAATGATGAGAACGTCGTCACAGGCAAGAGCATCTGGGTTGAGACGTATTCAGATCCAATTTGAGTTCCCATTGGTCCGGTTACGAGGGCTCACGCGAAGAAATTCAAAGACGTACTTATGGGGCTGATTCGAGCAACTTGGTCTCAAGCTATTGCGTGGAGGCTCATCGAGGAAGCGACGACCGGCCCAACAAATGCATGATTCAAGTGCTAGAAGAGACCGAGTAATTACGTTTGTAAGATCACTAGCTGTTGCTTTTCCGTTTTGAGAACTTTCTAGTTTTGAGGCAATAATTGGCGACAAGAATCAGTATTGATTACTTTATTATTCAGTTTCCTTTTATTTTAGAATATTGTAAGGCTTTTCAAGCATTTAGGGAACTTACCTTATTTGCTTTATCTTTATTTGCTTCAGAATGGTTAATTCCCTTTCTAGCTTAGTGAATTCCTGTAATTACTTTGGCAATTAAGGACTGAAAATCCACAAAGGGAAACAACTATATGTACTGTACGAAATTCATTGGGAGGCAGATCAGTTTAGACAAAAAAAATTTGAGGTTTAATTCTCTCTGGTTCTTAAATGAACTTTTTGAACTTATCAGAGAAATCCATGGCGTTCATAGACTTATCAATTAGTTCATCCATAGCTGATTGTGGCGTCCTCACATACCAAGGAGCTTCTTGTTAGGCATCAGCTCACGGTTCCATTCAAATCCGTTTAGAATTCGATCTTGGAGACTAATTTGGTTAGGATCGCGTTAGTTCTTGGCGGGTTTCGTATCATTTGGTATCAGAGCCTAGGGTTCTAATTAGGTTTTGCTTATCCTATCCTTTTTTTTACGTTTATGTTTTATTAATCTTAAGTCTTGATTTCCAGTATTGAGTCAGAAAAAAAAACATCAAAAAAAAAAAAAATTGTTGTCCGAAATCTACAAGAAATAAGGGTTTAATTAGGTTTTCTTGTTACTGCTGGGGATTTACATTTCATGGGGATTACCCGTCCTTTATTTGTTATCACTTAGAAATGTGTAAGAGATTGTTAAAAAAAAAAAAAAAAACCCAGATTATCAAAAGAAGAAGCATAAAAAGAAAAAAAAAGAGAAGGATCCATAATAACAATAATAATAATAATAATTCCGAGTTTAGGGAATTTTCAAGAAAAAAGGAGAAGAGTCTAGAAACCTTTCTTAAAAAAAAAATCATTTGTTTCTTGTTATTCAGGGTTTAGGGAAGTCCAAATTACGTTTCTTTTGGGGTGTTAATTCCGAGAGCCTTTACTTTCCGCGCTTGTTATAATCTTGTATCTAATCTGAGCTTCCTTGGTAATCAATTTGTGAATCATCACGGAAATTTCGATACAGATTTGATTAGTTTTATAAGAACTGAGTGAGGATTAACGAGTGGTAAAAGGCAAGAGAGGCGAGAGCATTAGAGTGAACAAAAGCCCAAAAGTATTGAGTGTAAACATGAGAGAAATTGTGGGAAAACCAGTTCACGAGAGAAACACGTAAGCGAGTGTGGTAAGGTCCTTTGTATTATCTCTAACTTTGTTTTTGCAGCAAAAAAATAAATAAATAAATAAAATGTCAAACAACAGCAAGTACACTACTGAAGGTACCACTGGAGCGGCAGATCCAAAACTCCTCATGGAAGCAATGATGGGAGAGATGAGGCGATTGTTGAGAGGAGAGTTGGAGCAGCTTCATGAGAGGGTAGACCGGATAGAAAACACATGTGTGGAACAGCCACAACATGTTCCTCATGCGCGTAGGCGAAAGAGGGTTCCGGTTAGAGGAGAGGGCCATGACTACTACGGAGTTGAGGGAAATGAGTTTGACGAAGGAGAAGACTCAGCGGGTAGTCACAGGAGATATGGACGGGATAGAGGAGTTAGGAATCGGGGAAATGATGGTATGAGTGGCCTCAAAATGAAGATACCGTCTTTCCAAGGCAAATCTGATCCCGAAGCATACTTAGAATGGGAGAAAAGAATGGAGTTCCTCTTTGATTGCCACAACTACTCTGAAGCGAAGAAGGTAAAATTAGCCGTAATTGAATTTTCTGATTACGCTATAACTTGGTGGGATCAGCTTGTCATTAATAAGAGAAGAAATAGAGAGCGACCTATCGAGTCATGGGAAGAAATGAAGGGTGTGATGAGGAAGCGATTTGTGCCAGCGTACTACTACCGGGAGTTGTACAACAAGCTGCAAAATCTTAAGCAAGGCAGCCGGAGTGTGGAGGAGTATCATAAGGAGATGGAGGTCATGATGGTCCGCACAAATATTGAAGAAGACCAGGAAGCTACAATGGCAAGGTTTATGACGGGCTTGAATCGAGAAATTCACAATGCCGTTGAGTTACAACATTATGTGGAGTTGGAGGACATGGTACACATGGCTGTCAAAATTGAGAATCAACTCAAGAGGAGGGGCAGTAACATGCGTTCAAGCCAAAACCCGAGTACCTCAGCTTGGAAGGCGCACCCATGGAAAAAGGATGAGAAACAACTTAACCCAAGGCCAAAAGCCGAACAAAAACAAGATGAGGCCAGCCATAGGAACCAAGGTAAATCCGATTCTTCCACTTTTCGGAATCATGATATCAAGTGTTTTAAATGTCAAGGCAGGGGTCATATATCAAGCCAATGTCCGAACAAATGAGCAATGGTGATGCGGGACAATGGCGAGATTGAAACTGACAAGGATTCGGACAATGATTCTATGCCTTCATAAGAGGATGTCGACGATGAGGAGTACGCTGTCCAAGGCGACTTGTTGGTTGCAAGTAGAGCTCTAAGTGTCCAAGCCAGAGAAGACGAAGAGGAGCAGCGGGAAAATATCTTTCATACTAGGTGTCATGTCAAAAACAAGGTGTGTAGTGTGATTATTGATGGTGGAAGTTGTACTAACGTTGCTAGTATAACCATGGTAGAAAATTTAGGGCTGCCCACAATCAAGTATCCTCGGCCTTATAAATTGCAGTGGTTGAATGATAGTGGGGAGATAAGAGTGAATAAACAAGTGTTAGTTTCTTTTCGCATTGGAAGATATGAAGATGAAGTTTTGTGCGATGTGGTTCCGATGCAAGCTGGGCACTTGTTATTAGGCAGGCCATGGTAATTTGATCGACGAGTTAAACACGATTGCTTCACCAACAAGTACTCGTTGGTTCACAACCAAAGAACGGTCACTCTTGTGCCGTTAACACCAAAACATGTCTATGAAGACCAAGTGAGCTTACAGAGAGAAAGTGAGAAAAAGAAAATGAGTGAAGAAAAATCAAGAGTGGGAGTGCAGAGAGAGAGTTCGGCCAGTGAGAGAAAAAAGGAAGAGGTGACCGAGAAAAAGGAGAGCAAAGGAGAGAAAAGTGAGAGAACAAAAAAGAAGACACAACAAGCCCATAAGAGAAAAGTAGAGAGAAATATAAACTTTTATGCGGGAGGCGGTGAAATTAAAAGGGCGATGTTTTTAAATCAGACAATGATTGTACTTTTGTACAAAGAGGCACTTTTAAACACTAACGAGCTTGACCATGCATTGCCTAGTTCTGTTGTTTCTCTATTGCAGGAATTCGAGGATGTATTT
Source organism: Ficus erecta (assembly GCA_008635985.1). NCBI lineage: Eukaryota > Viridiplantae > Streptophyta > Magnoliopsida > Rosales > Moraceae > Ficus > Ficus erecta. The sequence continues at coordinate 554,219 of BKCH01000059.1, read as the reverse complement.
CCAGACGAGGTGCCTGATGGATTGCCACCAATTCAGGGAATCGAACATTATATTGATTTTGTACCAGGTGCTTCAATCCCAAACCGACCGGCTTATAGAAGCAATCTCGAGGAGACAAAGGAGCGTCAAAGGCATGTTAGTGAGTTGATGAAAAAGGGGCACGTGAGAGAGAGTATGAGCCCGTGCGCCATTCCGGTCTTATTTGTGCCCAAGAAGGATGCAGGCGACGATTTGAGGACAAATCCTTTTCAAGAGAAGGGGAATGATGAGAACGTCATCACAGGCAAGAGCATGTGGGATGAGACGTATTCAGATCCAATTCTAGTTCCCATTGGTCCGGTTACGAGGGCTCGCGCGAAGAAATTCAAAGACGTACTTATGGGGCTGATTCGAGCAACTTGGTCTCAAGCTATTGCGTAGAGGCTCATCAAGGGAAGCGACGACCGGCCCAACAAATGCATGATTCAAGTGCTAGAAGAGACCGAGTAATTATGCTTGCAAGATCACTAGCTGTCGCTTTTCCGTTTTGAGAATTTTCCAATTTTGAGGCAATAATTGGCGACAAGAATCAGTATTGATCGGTTTATTATTCAGTTTCCTTTTATTTTAGAATATTGTAAGGCTTTTCAACAATTTAGGGAACTTACCTTATTTGCTTTATCTTTATTTGCTTCAAAATGGTTATTTCCCTTTTTAGCTTAGTGAATTGCCGTAATTACTTGGGCAATTAAGGACTGAAAATCCACAAAGGGAAACAACTATATGTATTGTACGAAATTCATTGGGAGGCAGATCAGTTTAGACAAAAAAATTTGAGGTTTAATTCTCTCTGGTTCTTAAACGAACTTTTTAAACTTATCAGAGAAATCTGTGGCGTACATAGACTTATCAATCAGTCCTTCCATAGCTGATTGTGGCGTCCTCACATACCAAGGTTCGTGCTTCTTGTTAGGCATCGGGTCGCGGTTCCATTCAAATCTGTTTAGAATTCGATCTTGGAGACTAATTTGGTTAGGGTCACGTCAGTTCTTGGCAGGGTTCGTATCATTAAAAAGCGTAACATATTTCATGAGATCAACTGTTCATCATTTCTTCTAAAATTTATTATAAATCTTGATCGTCATCACAATTATTATCATCAGCCAATATTCAGAAAACACATATCCAATTCAATCCTTTACACTTTTATCCCAAAATTATGTCATCACCATATTTTATAGACAAAAATATAATATATGTTATTTCTTTTGAAAGTGGATAAATAATAGCATATTTAACAATTTCTCCTTAAAATAAGTTTTTGTTTTCCAATTTTACCTTTCACCCCATCCACATACCCCTCTCGCTCTCCTAAAAAAACAAAAATTTTATCTGAGAAAATTCAAATTCTATATCTTATGATGATATTAAATATAAAATTATTACTAGACTATATACACAATTATAACAATCTTTTAATTTACTCTAAATTTCCTATAAATAATAAAAATTAACATTTAAACAATTTAATTTATTTATTGTAAGCCATAAAATTAGATGTCGTGGCCGAGTTTTAATCCAGAAAAAAAAAAAAGGAAGCATGAATAAAAAGATCAGTTCTTAACACAAGAACATTTTTTGCTTCATTAGAAAGTCAAAAATGGTGTGCTGCCAAGTCATGGTACGCGTCTTTGACGGTTCGATTTGGCAGTTTTATTTTATTTTATTTTGAATAATGTAGCAAATGTACTTTTCTTTGCGTGTGGAAAAATTCAGAGAAACTTGTCTAACATTGTAATGTTCTTGACGTCTTCTCTGCAAACACCACCTGAAGATTGGAAGTATAATTATATTCTATGCTGAAGAAGCATTGAGAACCTCCTCTGCCAATCTCTCCTCTTACCATGACTCCAACACACTCATTTCACTCTTCCATGATTTTCGCCATATTTTCGGCTTTTATCCTAATCCAATTTTCTACTCCATTACAATTCAATTACCCCGAATTAGTACAACAGCAAACGAGCAAGCTCCTATTTGAAGGAAACGCCAGCTACTTGTATTCAGGCATCCAACTCACCCCAAACCAAACGGACCAAATCGGCCGAGTCACATACGTCGATCAGATGCACCTCTGGGACAACTCAACTGGATCGGTGGTCCTCTCCGATTTCACCACCGATTTCTCCTTCGTCGTCTATGCCGATCAAAAACCTGCTGGTGATGGGATTGCCTTCTTCCTAGCGAAGCCTCCATACGCGATTCCAAGTGTAACAGACGGGAGTGGAATTGGATTGCTGGGTGACGATGAGATACAGTCAACTTCGCATCCATTGGTCGCCGTGGAGTTCGACACTTTAAAGAACAAGGTGATTGATCCTCAAGACGTTAATGAACATGTAGGTATAAATGTGAAATCAATGAAATCTAACAAAACTACACCATGGTCTTGTGACATAACGTCAAGGACTACTTATAACGCGACGATAAGTTACGATTCTAGATCGAAGAATTTAAGTGTTGTGTTCACAGGGTATGAAGAGAAAGTCCCTATTGAACAGCATCTCTTTTATGAAATCGATTTGGCAGATTATTTACCGGAATGGGTGAGCATCGGCTTTTCAGCCGCGAACGGACTGTTCACTTCGACGCATATTCTTCGCTCCTGGTCTTTTAATTCGACGTTGGGAACAGAGAGCCTTGCCTCCGATGATCCTGCTACAAAATTGGGCAAAGATGGTTCAAATTCGAAAAAGACGGGATTGGTGGTGGGATTGAGCATAGGCGCTTTTGTTCTTGTTACCGCACTTGGTTTGATTGGTCTAGTCCTGTGGAAGAAGAGGATTAGAAAAGAAAATGTTGATGTTGATGATGATTTGGTTTTTGACTTGTGCATGGACAATGATTTTGAGAGGAACAGCGGGGCGAGGAGATTTTCTTATGATGAATTGCTAGTCGCAACGAACAACTTTGCAGAGGAGGAGAAGCTCGGACAAGGAGGATTTGGTGGAGTTTATAGAGGTTTTCTGAAAAACTCGAACTCTTACGTTGCCATCAAGAAGGTCTCTAGTGTCTCCAATCAAGGGATTAAGGAGTACGCGTCCGAGGTAAAGATCATCAGCCGATTAAGGCACAGAAATTTGGTTCAACTCATAGGTTGGTGCCATAGAAAAAAGGATCTCCTCCTAATCTACGAGTTCATGCCAAATGGAAGCTTAGATTCTCATCTCTTCAAGCGAAAAAAGCCTCTTGACATGGGCGACGAGGTACAACATAGCGCATGGCTTGGCATCCGCGTTGTTATACTTGCATCAAGAATGGGAACAATGTGTGCTACACAGGGACATAAAAGCGAGCAACATAATGCTGGACTCACAATTCAATGCTAAGCTTGGCGATTTCGGTTTAGCCAGGCTAGTGGACCATGACAAAGGCTCACAAACTACAGCCTTGGCGGGGACATTAGGTTACATGGCGCCCGAATGTGTCACAACAGGAAGGGCTAGTAGAGAATCCGACATCTATAGTTTCGGCATTGTGGCAATGGAATTAGCGTGCGGACGGAAAGCCATCGAGCCTCATGCAAAAGAAGGCCAAATGGGAATGGTGGAGTGGGTGTGGGATCTTTACGGAGCCGAGAAGGTTCTAGAAGCTGCCGATCCGAGCCTTGTTGGGGAATTTGATGAGCAACAAATGGAGAGACTTATGGTTGTTGGGCTGTGGTGTGCTCACCCGGATTATAGATTTAGGCCTTCAATAAAGCAAGCAATTCAAGTGCTTGATTTTGAAGCTCCTTTGCCCAATATCCCAAGTGATATGCCTGTACCAACATTAACATATCAGCCTCGTTTTGTTTCATCTTCTCAAATTGGTGGTACTGGTTCCTCTGCTTCTGAGATTGGAGGGACTCAGTCTTCAACCAATACGAGTCAATACACGACTTCTTCCCAATTTACGCCCACATCTTCAGCGGCAACTTCTCCTTCCAAGGCACTTTTGTCCTATTCTTGTCCCTAGTACATAAACCCGACTAAGAGATATATTAATTAGACGTTTAAAATAATGTAGGGTTAGTTACGTATTTATACCTTATATTTTACTTTTATTTAGATAGTATGCCTTGTATTTTCATGTTTTACATTTTTATACGGTTGAATTTTAACATCAACCCATCCAATATACCCTTTAAAAAAGTAAAATTTAGATTGTTTACCTTTTGTGTAATATGTTTTGTTTACCCTATATTTTAAAATAATGTATTTTTTCATCATTTTATTATTTTTTTGATGCATTAAATCTATATATTTTATCTATTACATCTTTATTTGGACCTCAAGATGGTATAAATTTATTAAATTATTTTCTAAGTATAATTTTGAGGATATTTACGTTATTTAAGTGTTTATTGAGAAAAAAAATATAGATATATACTAGATATATTATAATCATAAAAGGCTGTGTAAAACCTTTCTTATATATCTCTATATAAGGTCATTTAAATTTGATTGAATGAATAATAAATTAAGGAGGTATAATAACTATAATATACATCGATCCGCTTGAAAAAAAAAAAAAAAAAAATCAAGTCTCTTGATCGTTCTTCTGCATCAGTAGAGGGAGGGAGGCCGGTGGAAGGTTGCCGGAGGGGGGCTGGTGGAAAGTTACTGAAGGGGGCCCGGGTGGGTGATTTTGCCGTCGTCGAATGCGTTGGGGAGGGTGGATTTTGATTTCGCAGGTCAGGATCCGCCTGGAATGGCGATTTCGCCGTCGCCGAACAAGGGAGGGGTGATTTCGCAAGTCGGATTGGGGGGGGGGGGGGGAGGGTGGGGGACAATTCGCCATCATCAGGAATGGTTTTGCGGGTCCGATTAAGGGGGGTCGGTTTCGCCAGGTCGTGTGAGGGGAGGGGGCGATTCGCTGTCAACTGACGGGGGGCGGTTCGCAGGTCGGATCGGAACGAGGGAGGGGCGATTTCGCAGGTGAGGTTGTTGTTTTGTGGGGGATTCACCGTCGCCAGGCAGGTGTAGGGGGGTTTCGGTGTTCACCATCGACGGATGTTGGGGGGGGGGGGGGGGGGGGGGGGGGGGGGGGGGGGGCGGCGGCGCGGGGGGGACGGTTTCACCAGGTCGCGTTGTGGGGAGGGGGTGGGGCGAGTCGCCGTCGACGTACGGGGGCACCGGACATCAGGGGTGATTTCTGGTCCAAGGATTAGGTTTTTTTCCTTATTTCTTTTTTTGTTGCCTTGAATTTTTTTATTTTTTTTTAATTTCTTATACTATAATACTAATGAGGTGCATCAAAATGATTATGTAGAAATGATATCTTAATCATCAAAATATATTGAATAGAACTATTTATAAAATAAGTTTTATCATAATCTTTTTCTATTATTATAATGGTATAAAAGTAAAGAACTTTAAAATGTACAATACTTTCTAAATAAAAGTAAAATTCAGGATATAAAAAGATAAATACTACTTATTATAGAAGAACTTTAAAATGTACAATACTTTCTAAATAAAAATAAAATTCAAGGTATAAAAAAAGTAAATACTACTTATTATAGTTTTTCTTTTTAAAGGTATTTTAGATATTTTTGGTCAAAATTAATTGTTGATAAAAAAGGGTTTAAATTTGTATATTAAATATAAACTGATGTTATAAAAATATAAAACTTTAAAAAGAAAGATACTTCTGAATAAAAGTAAAATATGAGGTATAAAAAGGTAAATATCCCATGTAATATATTTTTTCTTTGTGTTCTTTACACTTTTTTTTTTAATTTAGGGTTATTTCCACTTTTGTACATTGTATTTTTCTTTTCTTCTAAATTTTAGCCTAAATTTTGAACTTTTACATTCTTGTATGATCAAATTATTTATCATATATGAATATATTAAAATTTAACTTTGACCTTAAAATGTTCAAACAACCCTGAAAAAGAAAAACTAAAACAAAGTATTATTTAATTATATGTCATGCATTTTGTTTTTATTCAAAAAATATGTTGTACCTTTTAAAGTTCTAAATTTTATGTTATTAGATTACATCTAATACATAAATTTATATATTTTCTCAATCAACATATAATTTAAAAATAAAATACTCAAACTACCCTTGATATCATAAAAAATAATTAAATAAATTCTAACTTAAATTAAAAGCTAAACAAAGGGGCTATGGTGGGTCAGAAGAAGTGAATGGAGGTGGGGTCGGAAAGTGTTGGGTGGTAATGAGGATGAGGTTGAGAAGTTTGAATTTTTTATTTTGAAAATACAGATTTTGTTGTTTTATAATCTAAAGATATTTTGGGCATTTTTAGGTTAAAATAAAGTGTTAATTGAGAAAAAAATATTGATTTATATGCAAAATGTAATATAACGACATATATTGGGTGACTTTAAATGCAATGTAAAGTTTTTAAATAAAAGTAAAATACAGTGTATACAATGATAAAAAAAATCCAAATTGTAGTTTTCATTATAAGGGTATTTCAAGCATTTTAGGTCAAATTCATATGTTGACTAAGAAAAAGGTATAGATTTGAATATTAGATGCAATTTGATGGTGTAAAAATGTAAATGCTCAAAATGGATGATATAGTTACTGAATAAAAACAAAATATAAGGTAAAAAAATATATATAATACCCATTTTTTAAAATATTGTAATATACTTATGAGCGCTTTGTTGTCTTGTCCAATAATTTGTTGTTTCTTGATTTTTAAAGGCTAATAGGCTGTGTAGCATTTAGGTTTAAACTGTATGTTTTAACTTATAGATTAACTTTTTATGCTTTGATCTATAAGTATCCTCATTATAATATACAATGTGAGGATTGCTTTGACCATTTAAAAGTTAGTCTATCTACTACGACACTGTTCCTACTAAGCAAGGGAAAATAGACATTTCAATCGATATTTCCATAAAATTTTTATAATTTTAAAAGTACCGAGACGAAATAGGGATGAAATATCTTTTTTGTTTTTTTTTTGTTTTTTTGTTTTTTGCAGAATATCTATAAATTTCTATGAAAATTTCCATAAACATGAAATCACTTTAGTAAGATGACTTTGTAATTCTTAAATGCAGGGGAACGATGACAACTCAACTAACGCTGTTGTAATAAAAATCAATGAGAAAATAGGCAACCAAGGCGACTAAAGAGATGAAGCTCCTGTTGTTGGGGAATTTAATCATCATGCTCCCATATGGTTTGCGATTTCAAATTCATTTTCACGAATGTTTCTTGTTTTTATGATTTTGTGTATTTGCTGTCAATCTCATATTGATGATATCAATATTTTTTGGAACTATATTTAGTCAATATGTTTTATTTTTGCTTAATCATACGATTAATATTCATTTATTTTAAATTAGCCTCATGATTTCTTGTGAATTTTATGTAAATATATGAATTAATTCGGTAAATGAAAACAGTCAAATATAATATATTTTTTACAGTGATTTGATCAATATGAAGTGGACCACTAACAATGAAATAATAAATAAATGTATTTCACGTACGTAGTTCAAATCCAAAGTAACTAAATCCACAAAAGTACGTAAACAAAATTGGCATATAAAAAAAAAACTTGGAAAAAAAAAAAACCTAAAATTCCTGCAAATCGAAAAAGAAAAAAAAAATAAGCATATGCATTTGCTATTAAAACAGGAAACTTTTGAAGATGGGAAAAAAGACTGAAAAAAGTAATGTAGAAAAAAAAAAAAAGGATAACATGCATTGATAAAATAAATTAAGAACAAACGTGTTTTCAAATATAATAATAATGAAAATTTCGGAATTAACTTTTTTGAAAATAATCTGCTGTTTTATTAATAGTTGCAATCAAGAGTAACAACACTAGAGACTATAAGAGGAGTCTCATTAATCCATACATGGGATAAATTAGAACAAAAGCCAAACTGGGCTAACAGAACAAATTTTCGAATTAACTTATTCATGTTATAAATTGGGGGATAAAATGCATAATTATTACAGAGTAATATAAATAGCAAAGCAATGCAGAGAAATAAAAATATAGAGAGAGTTTTCTCTATATTAATATTTGCTCACTTTTTTCTTTATTTTCTCTCCACCATACATCTCTCTTTCATCTCTTATTATTTATTCTCTCTATTTCTCTAAATTCTCAGTTTCTTCATTTCGCTTTTGCTTCCTCTTGAACACGCTCTCTCTTGGGAGTGTTTCTGATTGATAAAAAGGAGTTAAACGTTCCTCTATTAATAGTCACACATATTCATAAAGGCAACTTGCCAACTTGCCCACCATTGATCCTGCAGAGGGATGATGTCCTTCACGTGATCATCAGCACAACACTTGCTTTATGATTTGATTTCATGCCTCCTTCACATAAAGGAAGTGACGTGGACATCCTCAAATAAAAAGCTTTCATAACAATTCAAACGCTGAGCTATGAATTATAGACAACCTAGGGCTGTGCATGGACGGGTTCCGCATGTGGTAGGTGGGCCGTGGGTAGGTTGGAAGACAAATAATTTTTTTTCAAAATTCAAACCTAGAACGACCCAACATGTAGGCGAGATAGGCGGGTTAGAGGAGGGCGGTGTGGCGTGTGGGTATTGGGTCGAGTGATTCCAAACATCCGGTTGAGTTTTACTTTCTTTTTTTTTTTTTTTTTTTTTTTTAAACCTTTTTCTCCTCATCATTTTTGCCGTCCATAATGCTAGGATCGTGGTCCATCCTCTCATAACCATCATCATCAAGAATAAGATTAATTGGTGAGAAATTCATAACTTTAATTAGGTAAATTAGAAAAATAAAAAACATTGCATTGAGACTTAAGATTAAAGGGTGTTGTTTCATTTTTATAAATAACACACCATATAATAGGAATCAAAATTACTTAAATTAGGAAAAAGTCCCTGTTAAATCTCTAAATGAGGAATGCTAATTAAACTTGCTATAAGACTTGCTGGCACACTCTTGCTCTTCTCCTGATGTCATGTAGTAGCTTCCTTCTTTACAATCTGTCAAAATTTGCTTTTAGTTAAAAAGCCATCTCTTTACTGAAAATAACGAAACTGCCGCTACTTTTTGCCTCATTGCCTTCCTTGCGGTCTGCAGCTTGTTTTCAACTTTTAACTTTTTTTTTTTTTTAACCTACCGCACCATCTTCTTCGTCCTCACTCTTCCAACTTGTTTCTTCTCTAAAAGTTAAAAAAAAAAAAAAAAAAAAAAAAAAAGAATTACCCTCCACTCTCACTTCTCCCACCTGATTTTAATCAGCTTTTTAAGAAATTTTTCTTCATTTTCTTCTTTTAATATATAGAAAGAAATAGTCCAATTAACAGAGAAATAAAAAAATGAATAATCACTAAAAAATAAAATTCTCAATCAACAACAATGGGTATTCGGCTCCATTTTAGCACACAGTAGAAGTACAAGAATAAAATAAAAAAAAAAAAAAAAAAAAGCTACTTGAAAAGTTTAAAACGACTTAAAACAAGTTTGTTCTTGCTCCACTAACCCTATTACGATTTGAGGATTTCTGAATCCAATTGGTATTATAAATCGGATGGTCTGTGGGTTGGGAAGAACTTGAGAAGCAAAAGTAGTAATCTAGAAGGGGGAAAAAATGTAAGGAGAGAAAAAATGGAAAAATTTTTAATAGTTTTTCTTTGATATATTGCTGGAAAATTGCATATGACTTATTTTTGTCTTTATATTCTATTATATTTTTCAGAATAAACAAGCCTTATGTACCTATATCAGCTGGAGAACTTTCATTAAAATAAATATAGATATTGATGATATTTGATTATGTTGCTAGCGTTTCAATTTTGCGGGTGATGAATGCCGATATAATCACTACTTCCCTCTAGTCACTCGGTCTTTAAATTGCCTACTTCTACTCGGCTCCTCCGATTCAATTCAAGTGATTTTCTCTTGCAACATCTATTTTTTCTATTCTTATAATATTTTCTTTCTATCCTCTGAATCTAAATGTATATAATCGAAATTATGTTGTGATTTATATAGTTGTAGAGTTGTTGAAAGTTTATCAAATCAAATTTAATTACAAAAGCAAATTAAGTGCATGTAGATCTCCGGTGGCCTTCACAATGTCGGTGTTCTGTACTTGGACTTCAATTTTCGTGGACGTGTGTAACAATTTTATAAAACCAATATCTTTTTATTTATTTAGATATTTTTTTTTTTGTATAGTTTTCTTGTCTTTGCCAGTCATGAAATTCCATATTAAAATTTAAGGATTTTAGATAAATTTCACCTTAAGTGGATGAAAGATAATTTTTTTTAATCATTCTTCTAATTATTGCTCTCAATATAATCTAACATTCAGATTTCAGTTTGTTTTGCAGCCCTCTTATTACTTTTAGGGTTAATTTCAAAAATAACACCCGTGACAAAAATATTATTAAAATTAATATCACTTTTGTTTCCTGTCATTGCTAGTACTCCCACGTCATCACCATCAATTAAGGTGGCTGTAAAAAGTCAGAAATGCCCTCAGCTAACCCTAAACCATTCATTTTTCCCACCGTCCCACCCAGCCCACCCCCCCCCCCCCCCCAACAATATATAAGTCCTCTCTCTATATCTCATTTTTTCCCTCATTTTCCTCTCACCCTAGCCTCACGCACTTTTTCTTCACCATTGTTGAAGATCTTAGCTCAGCTATTTCACTCCAAGTCCAACAAATCTCTCCCCATCCTTGTTCACTTTATTCACCTCACCCTATCTATCCTCACCATAGTTGAAGAAGGTTACAACTCATCTCCTAGTCCACTTGCCACTCTTCCCACTCTGCATCAGTCTCGTTCTAGTTTAGATCATATACATATATGAGGTAATTGTGTGATACATATATCTTGAAATTGAGTAACAACCGAGGTTCTTAAACAAAAATGAGAGTTGTCATACGTTGTCTATAATATATAAATAATTAGATGTTATGCAAATGAGATTTTCCCACTTTCCTGCCCAACCCCCTCCCCCCCACCCACAATATATAACTCATCTCTTTATATATGTCATCTTTGTTCCTCTCTTTATAATATAATTATGATATTGACTAACTTCTTGTTGTTTCGTTTAGGAACCGCTGCAATTTGTGTTTTCATCAAGTATAATGGTTAGTACGACGGTACATCGAGATATGTTAGTGGTGAAATGAAGGGAATATCGGTGTCTCTTATCGCAATTTATGTTGGTCTTATTGAGTTAGTGATGAGTGCTTTATTGGATTGAGGGGTCTAGAGAAGACTATAGCCATGAGATACACCATTGAACGGTTTTGAAAAGCTTTATAGAGAGCGTGGGTGGTGGTTTCCGACAGTTTCAGACGGTTTCCGTGGGTGGTGATCTCTCTTTCTCGTTCGCTCTCTGTCTCTCTCTAAATAGGAGTTTCTCTCTAAAATATTGAAAATAGTTTGAAATCAATTTAGGGCATTAGAGGGAGATTTGGGCAGGTGGGAGGTGGGGGTAATCCCAGAATTTGGCATCCCTTAAAAGCTTTTGGGTCCTACAAATCAGAAGAAAAAATGACGTGACAGTCGTAGCAATAAAAAAAAAAAAACAAAAGTGGTGCTAGTTTTAATAATATTTTTCGGACATGTGCTATTTTTGAAATTAACCCTTACTTATATTGTTGTCTTTGTGATATTGTTTTTTATGGTTATTAGTATCTCAAAAGATCTAACAGATGTCGAAGGAGACCTGAAGTAAGACGTATTTCTTTAATGTCATTAGCTTTGGATCTCGAAGCACTATTTTGAGCCTTATCTTTAGCATCGTTGAAATATTATTACAGGAATAACATAAGGACATTCCACTGCAATATTCGGAGCTAAAGACATTACATTCGTTTGCACCGGGATACTTCTATTAAATTATATTTGCGGTATTCTGGCTGCCATTTACATGCCTCATGTGAATTAATTCTTCACCTCGATAACCATATATGTGTGTGTGTATATATATATATATATATAGATATATATATATATATTTATATAATTGAGACATATCTGCATAAGTATTTGATATATATCCTAGACTTTTATGTCTTTAAAATGTTTTCCCCTCTGTTTTTTGTCCATTTTATTCTTTTCAAATGTATTAAAAGAAGTTCTTTTCTATCTCTCTCTATCTCTCTTTTTTAATTTTTAATTTTTAATTTTTAATTTTTTTTTATATAGGTTTTCAAGAGTTACTTAATGGTGGCCGCTCATGCAATCTTTTCATTGTGGTTATTATTTCAGGTTAGTCTAATTGTCATACATACATTTCAAAATTAATTAATATTAAAGTAAAAGCTAAATTCTTACAAGTACTTGTTTTCTCTAATTGTGTCCTTTCAGGCTAAGAAATTGGACAAGGCAAATTATACTCAGGTGATATGCACATTCCTGTCAAACACATATTGTCCTTATAATGACTCTTAACATATATACATTATATTATATATAAATATATATATATAATTTTATTGATACTAATTACAAATATCACTTGTTGATGTCGATTTCTGCTCCGACCACGAAGTACCACTGCCGACCACCTTCCTCGATCTTCCCACCTTCTCGGATACACCTTCACTTTCTCGGATGATCGGCTGACCAGGATATTAGCCGACAACATCCTGCAACTCCGCGAGAGCAAGCTGTGTACGCGGACCGTGTCGTTCTCGGATTACCCCATTGGATCGGTTGTTTCCAGATTTACGCAGGTCATCCGGGCCCACAGTCACCACAGCTGACACCGATTCTGCCCTGGCACCCATCAGCTACAGGCACCGCCCACCTACTCCTGCAGAACATCACTTCGCCACCCGCCGCCACCAACTCTGACAAAACCTGCCCCTGCAGGCGCCGGCGACAGCCACCCTTCTGTCCCCTACTTGGAGTCAGACCCCACGTGGCGCACGCTCATTTGGCCAATAGCCCCTGCAGGCCTAAAACCCTAGCCACCCGCCGGGTGCCCTAGGTAGCCGACCCGACCGGGTCGCTCCGAGCACCCGAGTCCGGGGAGGACGCCTATAAATAGAGGAAAAATACACAAATTCAGGTATGGTCATTTTGCCTTGCCAAATCTCTGCCTCACCCCACGCTCATCAGTACCTTCACTGACTTAAGCATCGGAGTGCCCGCGGCAGACACCACACCGGTGTCCCCATCATTCCGAGGTGCTTCCATTTTGCAGGTGACCGACGGCGGAGCGACTGGCCTGACCTGACCGGACGACCCTGTCACTTTGGGTGTTGTTGCCGGAGACGTTTTCGGCATCAACATTTTGGCGCTAGAAGGAGGGCCCCGCGCCTTTCCAGCAACCTTTTCATCATCATCCGCGCTCCCCGAGCGCCCGTCCACTCAAGCCATGGCTGATCAAGACAACCAAGACTTCCAGAACGCAGACAACCTGGGGCCTTCCGGCTCGAGGGGCACCCAAAGGACCTAGCGTGCGAGAAGAGCCCGGGCACAGTGGAGGCCCACCCAGACAGAGATCCTCACCCGGGAACGTCCGAGACCTGACAGAGCTCGTCAGGTCGCTGGTGGAAGGACGCAGAGAAGCTAATGTTGTCCAGTTCCCCGAGGAACCGCCTGAGGTGGCCGAGTCCACACCGAGCAGGCCCCCATGGTCAGGAAGCCGGCAGCGCAACGCCTCGCCCTCGGGCGACAGGAGGAGCGATCGGTTGCACCGAGAGAGCCTGGGGCGGCAGCCCCAAGAGGGTGCGGAGCCGAGCAGAGTGCGATCTAGAAGCCGTCACACGCAGGCCACCCGATCAGGAGCGCCCGGGCAACCGACAGCGACTGACGGTAACCCGGACAACTGCGGGAGAGAAACCGTGCATATCTGGGGGAGCACCACATCCGTCTTCGACCGCCTCGACAGGCCGGCAGCCCACCGACGCCAAGGGCCGAGAACGCTCTGTCGACAAGCCGGCCAAGACCGAGGACTACAATCAAACCAGGCTGGACCAGCTCCAGCGGCAGCTAGACCAGCTTGTGGGCCAACAGTACGACATGGACCAGTTCGGGGCGGTGGACCCGCCCTTTACCTCAGCTATCATGGCGTCTCCATACCCGGCTAGGTTCAAGATGCCGTCCGTGGTCTCCTACGACGGTTCGACCGACGCGGACGAGCATATTGAGAACTACCAAGCTCACATGCTGATCCAAAATGCCAATGAGGCTGCCCTGTGCAAATCGTTTTGCCTGACCCTGTCTGGACCGGAGGCTGGCCCCCGGGTCGATTGGCTGCTTCAGACAGCTCGCCAACGCCCTTGCAGCCGCCTTCCTGAGCTCGAAGACTAGAAAGCTGGGAGCATCCCACCTGTTCAGCATCAAGCAGGGCGAGACGGAGCCCCTGAAAGCGTACCTCGAGCGCTTCGACAAAGCGGTCGTGCAGGCTGAGACCTGCACCGACGACACGTTGATGGGGGCGTTCCGAGAAGGCATCAAGGACGCACGGCTCGTCTGGACGCTCGCTTACGACAGGCCACCCACTTTCGCGCAGCTAGGGGGATCGCCTGGAGGCACGCCGAGGCCGACGAATACGTCCGAGAACGTGGCCTCGTATCCAGAGAACAACCCCGGCTTCCCAGAAGGAAGTCGGAGAAAAATCAACCCGACCAGAGCCGACAAGACAAGAAGAAGGCTGTGGTCGTTGACAACCGGGCTCCGCCCAACTCCAGTCAGAGAACACCAGCTGGGAGGTTTCAACAGTATACCCCGCTGGTGACAACTATCGAGCACGTCCTCCACCAGGTGAGCAGTCGAGGACTGCTACGGGATCCCCCACCACTCCGAGCAGACCGTTCGCGGAGGAACCAGAACAACTATTGCAACTTCCACAAGGACGTGGGCCACGATACCAAGGACTGCATATAGCTCCGAGACCAGATCGAGCTGTTGATCCGCGACGGCCACTTACGGGAGTTCGTGGAGAGGATCATCACCCCGGCAGGGCCGAGTAGACCCCCGCAGGTTCCCCGACAGAATCCGAGACCTGCTGGTCGGACAGACGAGCCAAAGCAGGAGCACATCGTCCACACCATCTTCGGCGGAACGGCAACCGGTGACACCGCCAGCAGCCGTAGGAGTTACGCTCGGGAGGCTCGCCGGTACGCCCGAGGAGAATACATCAATATGGCGGAGCATATCTTCAAGATCTGCCGTCAGGACAGCCCACCGATCACCTTCACGGATGACGAAGCGGATTGGCTGCTCCACCCGCATAATGACGCGCTGATCGGCGAAATCCGAGTAGCCGACAATGTCATCCGCCACGTCCTGATCGACAACGGCAGCTCCGCCGACATTATGTTCATGGACGCATTCACGAGGCTCAAGATAGAGGGCGCCGTGCTCACACCCGCCCAAACTCCTCTCTATGGGTTCTCTGGAGAGTGCGTCCGTGCTGCCGGGACGGTCAACCTCCCAGTCACGATCGGGGATGGTCCGGAGAGGGCGACTCGGATGGTGGAGTTCATCGTTGTAGACTGGCCATCCGTCTACAACGTTATCCTCGGGAGGCCGACCCTCAACGCGATAAAGGCGGTGGTTTCCACGTACCACCTGGCGATGAAGTTCCCAACCAGTGGTGGGGTCGGCGTGTTCCGGGGAAACCAGGAGGGGCGCGAGTAAGTGCTACATGGAGGCGGTCAATAAGGTGTGCCGTAAGGCACCCGCCCAGATAACTGTGGCAGCCGTCTTCACGGTAGACGAGGTCGAGACCCCTAGTGGGGAGATCACCCGCCTGAGCGACTTGGACCCCAGGATCCCCGAGGAGGAGATCCGAGCACACCCGGTCGAGGACCTGGTTCCTTACCAGTTGGACCCCGAGCATCCGGAGAGGACCGTGATGCTCGGCTCGAGACTTGGTTCGGAAACCCGAGCAGCGCTCGAGGGATTCCTCCAGGAGCACAGAGACGTATTCGCCTGGTCGCACGAGGATATGCCCGGAATTGACCCGGCGGTGATGTGCCATCACCTGAGCGTCAACCCGAGGCATAGGCCTATGATCCAGAAGAGGAGAGCCTTCAACCCAGAGAGGTATGCGGCCATCAACGAGGAGGTGAATAAACTGCTCGCAGCCGGCTTCATCCGGGAAGTCACTTACCCGGAGTGGCTGGCCAATGTCATCCTGGTCAAGAAGACCACCGGGAAATGGCGAGTTTGTATAGACTACACGGACCTCAATAAGGCATGCCCGAAAGACTGCTTCCCGCTTCCTCGGATCGACCAGCTGGTAGACGCGACGGCCGGCCACGAGCTGCTCAGTTTTATGGACGCGTACTCGGGATACAACTAGATCCCCCTGAGCAGGTCCGACTAGGTCAAGACGGCGTTCACTACTGACCAGGGCCTGTACTGCTACCAGGTCATGCCGTTCGGTCTTAAGAACGTCGGGGCGACATACTAGCGGCTGATGAACAAGATGTTCGCCCCACTCATTGGGAAGTCGATGGAGGTGTACGTTGACGACATGCTGGTGAAGAGCCGTCGAACAGGCGACCACATCCAAGACCTCCGGGACTGCTTCAACATCTTGCGGCAGTACCGGATGAAGCTCAACCCGGCTAAGTGCGCCTTCGGGGTAGAGTCAGGGAAATTCCTCGGGTTCATGGTGAACCACTGGGGAATCGAGGTCAACCCCGCCAAGGCCCAGGCCGTCGTCAACTTGCAGCCGTCGAGGACGACAAAGGAGGTTCAGAGGCTCACCGGGATGATCGCTGCCCTCTCCCGGTTTGTGTCCCGGTCCACCGACAAGTGCTTCCCATTCTTCCAAGCGCTTAAGGGTCAAGGCAAGATCAGCTGGGATGACAAGTGCGGGGAAGCTTTTGAAGGCCTGAAAGAGTACTTGGCTAGCCCGCCGCTGCTGTCAAAACCTGTTCCCCGGGAGGTGCTGCTCGTCTACCTCGCGGTGTCCGAGAAGGCAGTTAGCTCGGTCTTGATCCGAGAAGAAGACAGGGTACAGCTCCCCGTCTACTACAGCTGCAAGGCCTTTCAGGGCGCAGAGGGGAGGTACACTCCTCTGGAAAAATTGGCCTTGGCGTTGGTCTCATCGACCCGCAAGCTGAGACCATACTTCCAGGGCCACCCGATCCGTGTCCCGACCAGCTACCCGCTCCGCCAGGTGCTCCAGAACCCTGAGCTGTCAGGACGGATCGCGAAGTGGGCAATCGAGCTTGGAGAGTTCGACATCGAATATATTCCACGCACCGCAATCAAGGCGCAAGCGCTAGCCGATTTTGTGACCGAGTTCACGGGCGCTCCCGAGCCGGCTCCGGAGTCCTCGGAGAAGGTGGTCGCAGCGCCCAGTGAAGACGGACCGACGGCTCTGAACATGAACGTCTCAAGGTGGAAGCTATTCGTTGATGGTTCCTCAAACTCGGGGGGCTCCGGTGCGGGCCTTGTCCTCGTAAGTCCCGACCAGTACAAGACCAGCCAGACACTCCGCTTCAACTTTAAGGCGTCCAATAATGAAGCGGAGTACGAGGCTGTGATTGCCGGGCTCAGCCTAGCCCGAGAACTTGGTATGCAAGACATCGAAGTGTTCAGCGACTCGATGCTCATTGTGAATCAAGTGACCGGGGAGTTCCAAGCAAAGGAGACTAGAATGGCGAAGTACCTGGACAGGGTGAAAGCCCTGCTCGGCCAATTCAAGACCCAGGTGGTTACCCGGATACCTCGTTCGGAGAACATCGAGGCAGATGCCCTCGCTCGGCTCGCCTCGGGAAATGACCTCGATGGTCTGGTTTCGTTCCCCATCGAATGGCTGGACCAGCCGAGTATCGAGCGAGAAGAGCAGGTCCTCTGTTCCGAGAACACCACTACCTGGATGGATCCGATCATCAGGTACCTCGCCGAGTCCCAGCTTCCCGAGGATCGAGAACAGGCTCGGCAAGTCAAGAACACCTCGACAAGGTATACACTCATCGATGGAAAATTGTACCGCCGAGGATACTCTTCCCCATATCAGCGCTGCGTCGGCCCTGCGCCAGCCGAGTACGTAATGAAGGAAATACACAGCGGGGTCTGCGGGAACCACTCAGGGGGGAGAGCCCTGTCGTTCAAGTGCCTTCGGCAGGGGTACAACTGGCCGACTATGGGAAAAGATGCGGTGGATTTCGCCCAAAAATGCCTCAAGTGCCAGCAGTTCGCCAGGGCAATCAAGTCACACCCCGAGAAGCTGACCTCGGTAGTATGCTCTTGGCCGTTCGCCAAATGGGCTCTCGACCTGATCGGACCACTCCCCATGGCCCGGTCACAGCTTCGCTATTGCATCGTAGTAATAGACTACCTTACGAAGTGGGTCGAGATCGAACCATTGGCCCAGCAGACGGAGGCAAAGTGCACCAGTTTTCTATGGAAGAGCATAATTTGTCGGTTCGGGCTCCCCCACACCGTGGTAACAGACAACGGGAAGCAGTTCGATAATCCCAAGTTCATCGCGCTCTGTGAACAGTTTGGGATCAAGAAGGTGTTCTCTTCTCCCGGGCACTCCCAGAGCAATGGACAGGTGGAGGCCGCCAACAAGACTATCAAGGAGAACTTGAAAAGAACCTTGAGAGGCACAAGGGGGCTTGGATCGACGAACTTCCCCGAGTACTATGGGCTTACCGAACGACCAAGCGCACTGCAACCGGGGAAACCCCATTCGCAATGGCATTCAGAGTAGAGGCTGTCATTCCTGTTGAAGTTGGCTTGCCGAGCCTCCGAGTAGAGAACTACGATGAAGAGGATAACGCCGAGCAGATGCTTCCCAAGCTCGACCTAGTCGAGGAACGGCGTGAGCAGGCCCTAATCCAAACAGCTGCCCGGAACCAAGTGGTGGCCAAGTATTACGATAAGAGGTTCCGACCCAGGGTATTCCGAGTGGGGGACTTTGTGCTAAAAAAGGTCTTGACCCAAGAACCCGGGCTCCGCTCGTTTGGCCCGAAATGGGACGGCCCGTACACGGTCACCGGGATCGTCCGTCCGGGAACGTATCGCCTGGCCGACCAGGATGGCAGAGTACTCAGACACCCATGGAATGCCGACCACTTAAAGCGTTTTTATCAGTAGATTTTTGTAAGAATGGTTTCGGCCGATATATACAATAGAGTTCATTTAAAAAATA
Source organism: Ficus erecta (assembly GCA_008635985.1). Taxonomy (NCBI): domain Eukaryota; kingdom Viridiplantae; phylum Streptophyta; class Magnoliopsida; order Rosales; family Moraceae; genus Ficus; species Ficus erecta. The sequence goes on along the minus strand of BKCH01000059.1, from coordinate 535,112 downwards.
CATATATATAATGTCTAAATCATTAGTTATTCTGTAGTTTGTTGATGGTTTCTCCTATGGTTCTTGGACCAAGGAGACAGGTCCTATGACCGGACACCGACCAGAATTGGACGTGCCCAACCAGGACCCAAGAAATCTAATTGTAAGTCTCCCATGGTTCTCGGACCAAGGAGACATGTCCTATGACCGGACACCGACCAGAATTGGACGTGCCCGACCAGGACCCAAGAAATCTAATTGTACGTCTCCCATGGTTCTCGGACCACGGAGACAGGTCCTACGACCGGATACCGACCAGAGTTGGGCGTGCCCGACCAGGACCCAAGTTGGGTTGCCAAAACACCAATGCGGTTGGACTCGGGTCAACTCTAAGTTCACCCGGTCAAACCAGGGGGGAGGAAGGGTACTCGGATGGAAATTGCGCCGAGTACCCGACCTAAACTACACTTCGGAGGAAGGGTACTTGGATGGAAATTGCGCCTAGTACCCGACCTAAACTACACTTCGGAGGAAAATAACAAAGCAGTTCGTAAAAAAATAATAAAATAATAACAAATATATGCATAAGTAGACAGAAAGAGAGAATGAATTGTGTTCATTAAATAAAAAATAAAAATAGTTACATCAAGGAGGAGGGTACAAGTTGGGCACCTTCGAACAAAAAAAAAAAAAAAAAAAAAAAACAAGGGAGACCTATCAAAAACAGGGGCTGGCTCTAATCCAGCTGGTCCGGGAAGATGTCGACCATTGAGATGTCAAGGGCTGGAGAAGTCGGCTGGTCAGTCGACGGCTGCTCTGGGGCGACGGGCTGCTCAGGCACCTCGGGCTGCGCCGGCTCGTCGACGACGACTACGTCCTCGGACACCGGGGCAGGGCCAGTTACTTCCCCCTCCACCAGGGGCTCCTCGGCTGCAGTTTCCTCCGACCAGGAGGGGACGAAAGACCAGTCCACCCCGACCAGCGAGGGGTTCCTCGCAATGAAACAGGCCTTCATGTCCCGCATCCCATCCTGGTACTCGGAGACGAGGCGAGCCTTGAATTCCTCGGATTCGAGGTACTCGGCCACTGCCTTTGCACGGGCGTCGTCGCGAGCGGCTGGGAGGGCGACATCGATATATCGCTGATGCTCGGCCCGGGCAGAAGCGAGCTCCTCCTGGGCTTTCTTCAGCGCCCTCTCCATCTCAAGACGTGAAGTCTCCGTCTCGTCGGCCTTCCGCCCTGCCGAGGTCGCCCAGTCCTCAGCCCTAGCCCACCTGTCCTTGGCCACCTTGGCCGCCTCCTCGGCAGCCTTTGCCACCTCCTCGGCTGCCTTGGCCGACTCCACGGCTATCCTAGCCGTCTCCTCGGCTGCCTTCTTGGCCTTGTCGGCGACACCTCTGGCCGTCCTTGCGTCGCTCTCTGACCTCCTCAGGGTCCTGAGGTCGGCTTCGGCGGCCTTGAGCTGGTCCGCCATTCGGTTGGCGTGGGCCCTTGCAGCCGCGTTCCCGGAGAAGAGCATGCAGATGGACTGAGAGCAAGAAGGTTAGAAAAACAAATAAACGAAAAATCCTTAAAAGGAACTAAAAAAAAAAGAGAGGGAGAGTTGCACCTACCCCGATTGAAGTGAAGATGGAGTCGTGAATGGCCTCTATGTGGTCGGACCTGGTGGAGGCCTCGGCGAGTTCGGCGGTCAACGCCTCGGCAAACTTGTTGACCATGGCCCGATAGACCGAGGACTCTGGAGGGGGCTGCTCGTCCCGGCCGATGAGGGGCGGTGGTGGAGGAACTGCAGGTCGATCTTCCCGGGGACGGCTCGAGCGAGACTCGTGCCGGCTTGGTCGATCTTCCCTCGGCCAGTCTTTCCTCGGCCGGTCCTCCCTCGGCCAATCTTTGCTCGGCCGGTCCTCCCTCGGCCGGTCCTCCTTTGACTTCTCTGGACGAGCGTCGTGACGAGCCGAGTGTCGGCTACTCGGGGCTGCCGGGGGGACGGCTGCCTTCGCGGAGGCTGCCGGGGGTGCAGCCGCCCTGCTCGGCGGCGCGGCCTCTTTCTCCTTCCCCTTCCCCTTTCCCAGCCTGGCGTTCTTCGCCAGCCGGGCCATGCTCTCCTCCAAGCTCCGGCGCTTGGTCCCGCGGCACTCTCGGTCGGTCATCGGTTCTGCAAAGAAAAAAACACAAGTTCGTGAGTGCTCGGAGAGTCAGTAAACAACAACAATAAAACAGGTCCCGAATAACGACCTTCGATCCGGAGGCCTTGGGCAGGGGACAGATCCCGAATAACCAGGTCCAAGTCCTCGTCAGCGACCCGAGGACCTCAAGTTCCCGGAGTCAGGTCGCCAGACGAAGACTCGCGGACCGTGGCCTCGGGCACCCCCTGTTGAACCCCGGATCGAGTGTCCGTGACCGCTGCTGGTCGTCTTGTCCGAGAACGGTAGTGGACCGCTGGCGGGGGGCATGGCCGCAACTGTCACCGTCGAGGGAGAAGTCCTCGGCTGGTCGTCTGCACGGCCAGAAGTGGAGGACGAGCCGACCCAGTGCTGCCTTAGGCTAGATTCGGCCAGGAGCCCGTGTTGGTTCCTCTCGGGGTCAGATAGACCGCGCAGCACATTTATTCTTCCCTGGGTCTGCTCCGAGACGTGTGGTACCCGAGTCCACACATAGCCCATCCTGAACCACACTGGAACCCTCTCGGACCGAGGCAGCTCGAAGTACGACAGGTGCTCGAGCAGCCACCGACCACCTGCGTAGAACCAGAGGTGTTTGGACTGCTTGTCCGAGTCCGGGCACCCGGTGATGAAGGTCCCCTTGAAGCCCTGGAAGTAGTAGAACCCCTTGGACGTAGCAGCTGACCAGGACGCGATATGCGTTCGCGTTCAGCTGGGCGGGGGCTACATTCAACCTGGTCAGCGCCTGCCCGAGAAACGGGTGGAAGGGGAGGCGCAGCCCTGTCGGAAGTACTCGGCAGAGAGGGCAATGAAGCCGCTGGGAGGACAAGAGGGAATGTCGTCAGGCCCCGGAACCAGAAGTTCCACGTCCTCCGGAATTCCGAAATCCCGACGCAGCAAGGCCAGGTATCTCTGTGTGATGGCCGTCGTAAAATAATCCGCCGTATACACAGGTCGGTCGCCTGCCAACCTGGTCATCTCCGCGTCTGCTCGGCGGTACACCTTCACATCATTGATGCGCATCGCCTTCCCGCTGGCACGGTCACGTGCTTCGGTGTCCTCCCCGGACGAGTCGATGCTGTCCGACGCCATCTCGTCATCTCGGCCAGACGTGCTGGCCTGGCGGCTGTTCTCTCGGCGGCTTCCTCTTCGGCCGTAAGATCAACGACCGGGGTCGGTTGGGCCTGAGAAGCCCTACCCAACTCTTCGACGAATTCGCGGTCGGGAGCTGTGCTCGAACCCGCACGTAGTATCTCCTCAAGCCGTGCCGCGCCAGTCTTTTCTCGGCTGCTCGGGTAGACTTCATCGCCCGGCGATGGTATGTCGGAGATCCCCGACAGCTGGTCGGGTGTCCTGCCCCTCGGGCCCGTCGCCTCCCCTGTCGACGACGACCTTGTACCCGACGTCGAAAAGTCACTCCCCGAGATGTCTACACTCTCGGACAAGGCCGCGTTCTCAGAATCAGAAATATCACTAATTCTCGCAACAAAATAAAAACTGTTACCTTCTCAGATGTAGTCAACGCTGGTCTGCAAGTTCCTCAGCGAGGTAGTCTTCGGCAGCTCTCGGCAATCTTGATCTTTCGCAAGCGATGGAAAAATGAGGATCACCCCCCCGCTATTTATAGGCGAAGGTTTAGCGAAAAATTCGGGCACGATTTGCGAGGCGACGCTTCGGTTTCCCGCCAGTTATCCACGATGGCGCCAGTTTCGGAAATTGAAAATTTGAAGTGTCGTTCTGTCTTCCCGCCAGTCACGGAATCACACGTGGCACTTTTGACACGTGGCAACGGATGAAACCGTCCCGAGAACACCCTTGCTGTCCGAGTATCCGACCACACACCGACTACGAAAGTATGGTCGAGCAGAAGACGAGAAGGCGACTACTCGAGCATCCCTGGCCAAGTCAGTCCAGAGATGCTGGGGGGCTTATGTTGATGTCGATTTCTGCTCCGACCACGAAGTACCACTGCCGACAATCTTCCTCGATCTTCCCACCTTCTCGGATACACCTTCACCTTCTCGGATGATCGGCTGACCAGGATACTAGCCGACAACATCCTGCAACTCCGCGAGAGCGAGCTGTGTACGCGGACCGTGTCGTTCTCGGATTACCCCATTGGATCGGTTGTTTCCAGACTTGCGCAGGTCATCCGGGCCCACAGTCACCACAGCTGACACCGATCCTGCCCTGGCACCCATCAGCTACAGGCACTGCCCACCTACTCCTGTAGAACATCACTTCGCCACCTGCCGCCACCTACTCTGACAAAACCTGCCCCTGCAGGCACCGGCGACATCCACCCTTCTGTCCCCTACTTGGAGTCCGACCCCACGTGGCGCACGCTCATTGGGCCAATAGCCCCTGCAGGCCTAAAACCCTAGCCACCCGCCGGGTGCCCTAGGTAGCTGACCCGACCGGGTCGCCCCGAGCACCCGAGTCCGGGGAGGACGCCTATAAATAGAGAAAAAATACACAAATTCAGGTATGGTCATTTTGCCTTGCCAAATCTCTGCCTCACCCCACGCTCATCAGTACCTTCACTGACTTAAGCATCGGAGTGCCCGCGGCAAACACCACACCGGTGTCCCCATCATTCCGAGATGCTTCCATTTTGCAGGTGACCGACGGCGGAGCGACTGGCCTGACCTGACCGGACGACTCTGTCACTTTGGGTGTTGTTGCCGGAGACGTTTTCGGCATCAACATCACTTTTTTCATACATACAGGAAGCACGTGCAAAATTCTACAACTTCCTTTGGAACCTACTTAATTTGGAATTTATCGTATATCCTTTCATCTAAGCAAATAGTGCAGATTTATGTCCCCTTTTTTTTTTTTTTTTTTTTTTTTTTTTTAAAGTTTATACTAGAGTGGAGAGGGAGAGACACAGAGAGTTAAAAGTTTGTAATACTGTTTTAAACATTGCTATTTTTAATTTTTTTCTCTTGAATGAAGATACTCGAAATAAGTTATTATTTATAATAAATCTTATAAAAATATACTAAAAGTAATAAATTGTCTAGACCACGAAACCAAAAGAACTTTGATACATCTCTAATTGAGAAGTATATCAGTCCCTTCCAATTGATCATTGAAAATTTTATCAGCGAAGCTGTGCATGTTATCTATCTTAATGCTCTGATATCATATAAAAATTTAAGTAGTAAAATAAAAATATTAGCAAGAGAGGAACACAAAGAGAATACAAATCTATCTTAATGCTCTGATATCATATAAAAATTTAAATAGTAAAATAAAAATAATAGCAAGAGAGGAACACAAAGAGAATACAACTATATGGTCCTAGGCAGGGACGGACACATGCTACCCCACTGGAAATACAAAAACAATCATGTAGGGCTGAACGTCGGTTGGTAACCGACCTTTTTCGTCGGTTTGGTTTACCGATCAATCACGTCGGTTTCTAGGGAGGGAAACCGACCACCGAGTCAAGTGGAAACGGTCGGTTAACCGACCGAAAGCGATCGGTTTTACGTCCGTCGGTGTGTTCCCTCATGGCGACGGCGACGCTTCTTCCCTCATGTTTACCGCTTGAAAACAGAACAAGAAGGGACTCGGTCGGTTTCAATTCTAAACCGAGTCCTATACCCCTCAACTGACGACAGAGTCAATCATTGTTTGGGTCGTTCGGTTCACCGGCCGACGGCTGCCAGTGATCTTTGTCAGTTTGAGTGGTTGCTGGTGGTCGGCATCGGTTTGCCGGCTATTAGTGTCGGTTTGCCGGTTATTTTGAATAGTATTCTTCATTTTGAGGATGTGCAACAGATAGTGCCCCCACTAGATATAGTCAACCTGCTCTTCTTTGGGCTTCTCTTGTGTTTTTTTGGGCTTTTTTGTGTGAGAGATTTTTGTGTTTCTTCTTATAGAGAAAGAATAAAATAGCATTTTAGAAAAAAAAAAAAAAATTAATAGTAAATTATAGTATAAAATTTCAAATATAATAAAAAATAATACAATCAAATTTATGATCATACGATATAAAATAAAACCTTTATCCTTCCTCCTCTCACTCTCCCTATCACTCCTCCTCTCCTTTTCTCTCTCTAATATGAAACTATGCATATAAATTTGTTATTAAAAATCAACAGAAAATCGGTTATTTTCTAGGAAATCCAAGGATTTTTCTTCAAATCTTGGATTCACTCAAAAATATATATTATAATTTATCATCTTTTAAAAAAATATGCTATCAATTTCAAAAGTACATATGAAATATGTTATTTGTTACGATTTCCCCTATTTATTTAAGGAGATTTTGTTTACACACACAATATTGATAAATACCCTCACTAAATCATTAAAAATTCTATTTACACTTTAACCCTATGATAAAATTATCTTAAAATTCATTAAAAATACTCATACTCCCACACACCTGTAAATAGAAATAATTTTTTTTCAAAATAATAATAAAAAATACAACACAATAATTATAAATGGAAATAATATTTTTAAATAAACAAAAATAATTTCCTACGATAAAATAATACTTTTATGATCTAGTTCTATTATACCTTTCTATGCAACAATGCCTTATATTTCTCCCATTAAATTCTTCAAGTAAATTGTCGCAAATGGTTTTGTTAATGACAACCATTTTGTTGAGGTATGATAAGTGCACAAAAATGCACTTTTATTGTTCAAAATTGTAAAAATAAATTAAGTTTTAATTAGATATTTTCATAAAATTAATTCAAAAATATTTTGATGTGGAAATATTTTGTTTCAATTTAATTTAATTTGTTTTGAAAGAAAAAATATTTGGGCCAAAATTACAAGCAAAAATCAATCAAAAAGCCCAACAAAATGCAACCCATCAGCCCAAGCCACCCAAGCCGAGCCAAGCCGAGCCGCGAGAATCTCGGGCCGAATTCTCAGGCCCGTGATGCCAGCTCCAACCCAAGCCACCAGCCTTCTCCAGCTGGCTTACGACAAGCCCGGGCTTGACTTTCGGGCCAAATCTTCACTCCAAGCCCGCGCGAAATTCCCTCCAGCTGCCAGCCCATCCCCTGACTCACAGCTGCCAGCCCAGCCCGTGACTCCAGCCAGGCCCGTGACTCTAGCCCAGCCTGTGTGAAATCAGCCAACTCCAGCCCAAGCCATCCATTCCTCCAGCTGGTTTACCGCGAATGTCCACGTGATTTACCAGCCTGGGTGGTGGATTTGTTGGGCAAAAAATCCTCTCTAGTGGCTATAAAATGAGGGTTCCTCAAGAGAGCAAGGGTGTTGTATTTTTAACCAATTGTTGGTTAAGTTTAGAACCAAAATGTAGTCATTTTTCTATCTTTTCTTCTCCTAATTTTCTTTATAGTTTTTGTGAGAATGTTAAGCATGTTTGGCTAAATTTCTCTTGGTAAAGCTAGAGATGAACTCATGTGTTGAGTATTCCAATTGAGATTTTATTTGTTCGATTTTATAATGCATATATATTTGAGTGAATTATTCTTCTTCATTTTCTAATTTTCTTTGAATGTAAAATATTATGTGCTAAGTTTTTATATAGATTCAGTCATACTTTTTTTATGTAAATTTTATCATGAAATGTTTTATAATTAGAATTATTTTATAAATTGATCTTTTACTGCAATATTGTCAATTTGATATATTGTCGATTTTAGATAATTTATAATAATAATTTTTTTGGTCTTAACGTGAGAAGTTTAATTCATTTGAATACTTTTGTTGAATCAAAATTAAAATTGGAAAACAATATACGTGAGGGATTCTTGATGCTTTACCACCTTTTGATTTTTGAATTTACTCCATTCTAAATTATGTTGTCTTTAAATTTGTTTTAAAATTCACAAAAATACTTCCTCTTCTTCTCTCTTTGTTTACTTATTTCTCTAACGCTTCTGTTCCGCTAATTTTTCTTGTTTGTTTTTATTACCTTCTCGTGGGATCGACCGTCCTAATTGTGCTGCAATCGACTGCTTGTTTTTGTACACATTTGGGCGTAATCAAGGTAATATTTTTCATTTATGTAACTTGCATTCAACACATGCCTTTTGGTTATCTTGTGTGTTTATGTTTCCCCGGCTGTCCGATACCATCCACTGCCACTAATTGAATTTGCACTACTATAAAAGTTGGAATAGGTGACAAAGATTAAACAACGGTTTTGCAAAAATCGTCATCTAAAATGGGTCAAAAACACAGAACGGAGCAAGTTATCAGAAAATCATCATAAAATATTCAAAGATAATGACGGTTTGAAACACCATCACGTAAGGTTTTGATTACACAATGGTTTAAGAAAACCATCGTTGAAAGTAGATATTATATGGAGATTTAAGAAAATCGTCGTTTAAAGTAGATATTACACGACGGTTTATTGAAACCGTCATTAAATCTCCACTTTCAACGATAGTTTCCGTAAACCATCGTGTAATCTCCAATTAAAACACACTACCAGCCCTAATTTCATTTTGCAGAATAGTTTCGCAACCGCAAAAAATAGAACAGGGACCTACAAAAACAGATCCTCCATTGCCGTTCAACGTCGTTACCACCGTCCACCATACCAAATGCCGGTTAGTCATTATTTGTAAGTGATTTCTTACTCTTTTGAGTTATTTTGTATTCATTGTAGATATTTTAGATAAATATAACTTTAGATTTTCATTTTTTTTAAAATTTTTTGAAAGCTTGATTTGTTAAATTATGCCGAAAGCTTGATTTGTTAAATTATGCCAAAAGCTTGATATATAGTATTTTAATTGCAAAAACTTGATTATTGAATATGTTTTATGATCTTTAATTTGGATTTAGGGGTTCTTGCAAATGGATAGAAAATGGATGTGGGCTAATAGATTGACTAGAAAATATTTGTCATTTGCCAAAACTCACATGAAAAATGATAAGATTCGTTGTCCTTGTGTGGATTGTGGAAATTATAGGTCTCATTCAGTTGATGAAGTTAGAAGACATTTGATTACACGTGGGATTATTTGTTCGTACTAAACATGGTATTTACACGGTGAAATTTGTTTGAATCCAACATCGAAAAACAAAGGAAAATAACCTATTGTTGAGGAAGATGTAGGAGATAATTTGTTTGATATGGTTAATGATTTGGAAGAGCACTTTGTGCACCGTCCAGAGTTAATTGAAGCAATGATGAATGATGTCGAGATACCCTAGTATGACGGGTGTATTAAATATACGAAATTGTCCGCATTGATCAAATTATGGAACATGAAGGCATCAAGAGGGTGGACAAATTCTAGTTTTACAACTCTTTTAGAATTTCTAAGAGAGGTTCTACCGATTGATAATAAAATACCACCTAGTATATAAGAGGCTAAGTAGACATTGAGCACTTTGGGAATGAAATATGAAAAAAAATACATGCATGTCCAACCGAAATGGGTATGAGAATTTGGATAAATGCCCGGTTTGTAAAGAGTCAAGATGGAAGAAGGGAAAAAAGCCAATGAATGGTAGCAATGGAGTGCTGACAAAGGTGTTATGGTACATTCCTCTGGCGCCACGTTTGTGGCATTTATTTTGTAATGCTGATCACGCCAAGAATTTGACTTGGAACCATGATAAACGTGTCGAAGATGACATGCTTAGACATCCAACCAATGCACCATAGTGGAAGACCTTTAACGACGATTATCCTGAATTTAGTACAAAACCATGGAATCTACGTCTAGGTTTATCAGCGGATGGAATGAACCCAAATATGAGTAGTAGGCATAGTACTTTGCCCATTATACTTGTAAAATACAAATTGAGCATATAGTGGAAGTTTTTATTGTTGACTTAATTGATTTCCGATCCTCAACAACCAAGGAATGACATTGATATGTACTTGGCACCACTAATCGATGATCTAAAGAGCCTGTAGCATAAGGGGATCGAAGTTAGAGATTTTTACCATCAAGAGACATTCACAGTTCGTGCAATGTTAATGTAGACAATTAAAGACTTTTCCGCTTATGGAAACCTATCTGGTTATATGGACTGATGAACTTAAGATGGATGTATCATTTTGAAAGATATATGAAGGTTTTGAAGGGTTATGTTAAGAACCGAAATAAACCGGAGGAATGTATAGTAGAAAGCTACATAGCGGAGGAAACGATCGGATTTTGCTCTGAGTATTTGTCTAACGCGGAAGCAATCGGATTGCCAAAGACTACAAATATTGGCTCGAAAGAACTATCCGTCGGCATTCTTTCTTCGGTAAATAGAGATGAATGGGAGCAAGCTTGTCTTTATACTTTACATAATACTAAGAAAGTTGAGCCTTTTATTGAGGTTCACCTAAAGGAATTAAGGGATGCAAATCAAAGAAGAAGAAGAAATGGATAGTGGTTAAACATGAACACAATTGGACCTTTCGAAAGTGAATACGAAGACATGTCTTTAAGAAGGCCGGCATTTCGCAAGACTTAATGAAGCTAGCTAAAAGACCGTCATTGATAGTTACACGGTATACATCATACTTTGTCAATGGTTATACATTCTACACTTGCGAAAGAGATGAGAAGCATCCCGTTCAAAATAGTGGTGTGAGTCTCCGTGCTGAGACTATGCATATTTCATCTGCAAAGGACAATAATCCTGTATATGGGACAGTGAACTACTTTGGTTTCATTGAACACATTTAGGAACTTGTGTAAGTGGGCCAACAATAATTATGTCAGGATTGTTAATGATGGCATTACAGTTGTGGACTTTAGATGACTGAGATACAAAAATGATCCGCTCATTTTGGCATCACAAGCAATCTAAGTATTTTATACAATGGATCCCAACAATTTAAAGTTGTCCTTAATTGTGCCGATGAAGCAAAGAATGATTCGTGATGGTCAAGAAGATGAGAAAGATTGCACATACATTCCATCATTCACTAAGGGATTGCCACCGGTTGAGGAAATTGACGATTTCGATGATGATGTTTCTCACTTGCTTCAACCTGATATTGGGTAGACACGTGTTAAGAAATCAAAGAGAAAAAAAGAGTAAAACCTAAACATTTTGTCATTTATATATCATTATTGTTAATTGACTCGTTTTGATTATCAATTTATTTTAATTTTCTATATATTGGAGTTTATTTTGTTATGTTGTGTGATATATATTGAACATTAATATTGAATAGGGATCAATATTATAGCAGTTTGGGTCATTGTTTAAATAAGACACGGGGTAGTAGGATGTGGGATGATAGAAAAAAAAATTAAAAAAATGCAATTACACGACGGTTTCCACCGGAAACGTCGTGGTATATTAATATACAATGACGGTTTGTTTGAAAACCGTTATTGTATCATAATAGAATGCGACGGTTTCTAGTGGAATCCGTAGTTCGTTGTATTACGATATAACACAGATTTCCACTGGAAACTGTTGTGGTATATTAAGATACAACAACGGTTTATTTAAAACCATCGTCATATCACAATATAACATGATGGGTACTACAGGAACCATCGTGTAAACATTCAGGAAAAAGCTTCTTAAAATTTGAATCTGGGCATTGAAATCCGCGTATAAACCTTTACTAAATTCATTTTCATCGCGCCCTCTTTCACCCTTTCTCATTTTCATCTCTCTTTCCTCCTTCCTCTAGCCGCTGCCACCTTCCCCTCCCTCTCCCTCTCGCCCATATGACAGTTTTTCCTCCCAGCAAGAATGCCGCCCTATCCTCTATTTTCTTCTCCTGCCAACACTTCGGCCGCCCACCCCTCTCTCACATTCTCCCGCCAATGCCGCCGTCGCCTTCCCCTCTCTTTCCTTCCCCCACCAATGCTGTCGAACTCCTAGCAAGGCCATCACCTTCCCCTCTCTCTCCTTTTCCGCCACTGCCACCACCGCCGCCGTCCTCTCTTCCCAGCAAGGCCATGACTTTTTTGCTACTAAGAAAAGCAAGGTGATTCTTTTGCTCAATTTCTTGTTTTCCAACAAAAATACAAACACACAATTTTTTAGTAACTTTCTTAGATTGTAATTTGTGTATTTGTTGTTCAATATTTTTTTGTTGCTTTTTCTAGACTATATTTTGTGAATTTTTTGGCAATTTAAGATCTTTGTAGACTATATTCTGTGCAATTTTTTTTCCGCCTACCACATGCTCAATGAAATGTCAAAATGAAATTTTGTTTAGTTAATTATATGGAATTTGTTTCTAGTGTTTTTACACTTATTTTTTTAGGACAATCTTGCATTTGCTGGGGCCAATTTGGAGAATTATTTAATATACAAGCAAAAAAGTAGTGTTTTAATTATATAGATTTAGTGTAGTATGCTTGAATTTGTTGCTTTCTTGGTGAATATGAATTTAATTAGATTGAATTAGACCAATTATTTGTTTGTTTTGTGTATTTATGTTGCAATAAATATAGGTAAGTGTTGCAATAAAAAATGACACAAAATAGAGCTAAAGTATGCAAGAAAGGAAGACCATGAAAAGCGACCCATTTAATTCCAATGCCAATAGTAAACGAAGGGAAACTCTAATGAAACGAGTCCATAGAGTAAGGAAAAGAGGAGAATGAATTGAAGTCACCTTTGACGAGAAAGGATAACCAGAAGGGAAGCATGGTGATGAATTTATGAGTTGGATTCATGCACTCACTCGAGAGCACGTTCCAATATGGATATAAGATTAGAGATCCTGTGATTTAGATGGAATGAAAGACCTAATTTGGAAAGAAACTATTACTTCTTTCACCGTGGATGAAGGGTTTCAAAGTACTTGTGTTTAAAATCATGTGGTGAAGCTGCAAGGAATTTTTGACATGATCTTACAAGAATTTTGTCGAGGACTTCTTTTCACAAGAAAGTGTATGGAAACGGCCTCAAAAAGTAAATGACAACTACCCTAATATAGAAGAAGATGATTGGGTGAAATTCATTCAGTAGAAAGCATCCTTACAATTCCAACAACTTTCAGATCGTGGAAACGAATCAAGGTACAATAACGAATACATCAAGGGGAGGCCGAGACTGATATAGAAAGCTTAACCAAAAATTAGTATGTCATTAAGTTCTATTTCTAGTAAATCATAGTAATTTTTTTTAATTATTCATGTATACTAACGACAATAAATTATAGTTTAAGGAGAAGGGGAAATGAGAAAAAAGAGATGCGTTGTGGCTAGAATCACAGATAAAAAAGATGGAGAGTTTAAGAATCCATCATATCAACAAGTTGGCGAGTTGATAGTAAGTTTACTAATTAATAATAAATTCTTCATCACTAGGTCCACTTATAACACTTCAATTTATTTGTGACATTGTTTTTAATTCTCCCGTAGGTGGAGTACAACACACAGGAGACCCAAGACAAGTTCGAATATGTTGGCACTAATGATGTATTGACCCAAGCGTTATCCAAACCTGAACACCCAAGACGTACATGTGGTCAATCAAAGTTCGTAAAGTAGTCTCAGTACATCAACTTCAAGCGAAGTTCGAAATTTGATACTGTAGTATTGTCAATGAGATGAGAAATTGAAGAATTAAAGGAGATGGTGTGTGGTCTATGTACAAAGAAAGATGTGGAGCCGTCAGTTGATCATGAGAATACGTCAACTCCATTTCTTTATGAGTAATTACATAAAATTCAAGTTATTCTTCTAGTTTGGTGTCCTTTGTATTTACATTCGTGAGATTTGGAATCTCTTCAGTGTCAACAAGATTAATACAAGAATTGGGGAAAAAATAAAATTTCAACTTCTTTGTTAGTTAAAGTAGAAACGTTCTTCTTCAAATAAACCGTGAATCTTTTTCTTCACTATTTTTTTTCCCCGACTTCACTATTACAAGTGCTTTTGCTTCTTCACAAGACTTTTGTAATGAAAAGATTTAAGACTCTGCTTGGTCTGTTAAACCAAACTCCTATCTTTTTGGTTTCCAAAGGAAATATCAAGAGTTTCGTACGGCAGTGTTTTGTGGCTCTAAAAATAGATTGTGACGTTGCTTATTGGACCCTACTTTAGTGGTGGATCTTGGGTATTTTAATTTTGATGGTTTTTATTTCAATTATCTATTTTGAATTTTTTTTTTTGAGTTAAAACTATGCATGTTCCATCGTCAAATAAGTATTCCATTGCAAAATTTAAAATCAAGAAAAATTTTGACTAAACCGTCACGAAATGTGCACGTAGAAAAACGATTTCGTGTATTTTTTGTGATAGTTATTTTCCTTCCAATGACAATTAACGATTGCAAAAAAATTTTTTAAAAAAAATTAAAGATTGTTTTTGGCAAAATTATTTGGTACTTAAAAAGCGTAACATATTTCATCAGATCAACTATTCATCATTTCTTTTTAAAATGTATTATAAATCTTCATCGTCATCACAATTATTATCATTAATCAATATACAAAAAACACATATCTAATTCAATCAGAGACAAATTTGCCTTGGGTCGGGGCTCCTTTACACTTTTATCCCAAAATAAAAAACAGAAATTATATCATTACCATATTTTATAGACAAAAATTTAATATACGCTATTTCTTTTGAAAGTTGATAAATAATAGCATGTTTTACAATTTCTGTTTAAAATAAGTTTTTGTTTTCCAATTTTACGTTTTACCCATCCACATACCCCCCCCTCTCTCCCCTCATTTTTTTTTTGGTAGACTTATAATTTGAAGGTTTTGTTTTTTGTTTTTTTGTTTTTTATTTTTCTACTTAAGGTGGGGAATTCAAATTCTATACCTTATAATGATACTAAATGTAAAATTGTAACTAGATTATATGTGCAATCACAAGAATCTTTTTATTTACTCTAAATTTCCTATAAATAATAAAAATTAACAAATAAACAATTTAATTTATTTTATTATAAACCATAAAATTAGATGTCATGGCCGAGTTTTAATTTAAAAAAAAAAAAAAAAAAAAAAAAAAGAAGAAGCATGTAAAAAGATCAGTTCTTAAGTCAAGAACATTTTTTGCTTCATTAGAAAGTAAAAAATAGTGTGCTTCCAAGTCATGATACCCGTCCTTGACGGTTCGATTTGACAGTTATTATTTTATTTTATTTTATTTTGAATAATGTAGCAAATGTCTTTTTCTTTAGCAGTGGAAAAATTCAGAGAAACTTGTCTTACTTATGTTCTTGACTTCTTCTCTGTGAACACCACCTGAAGATTGGAAATATAATGCTATTCTATGCTGAAGAAGCATTGAGAGAAACCTCCTCTGCTAATCTCTGCTCTTACCATGACTCCAATACACTCATTTCACTCTTCCATGATTTTCGCCATATTTTCGGCTTTGATCCTAATCCAATTTTCTACTCCATTACAATTCAATTACCCCGAATTAGTACAACAGCAAACGAGCAAGTTCAAAACTCAAGGAAACACCACCTACTTGGATTCAGGCATCCAACTCACCCGGAACCAAACGGACCAAATCGGCCGAGTCACATTCGTCCAACCGATGCACCTCTGGGAGAACTCAACTGGATCGGTGGTCCTCACCGATTTCACCACCAATTTCTCCTTCATCGTCTATGCTGATCAAAGGCCTACTGGTGATGGGATTGCCTTCTTCCTAGCGCAGCTTCCATACGAGATTCCAAACGTAACAGACGGGAGTGGAATTGGATTGGTGAACGTCGGGGAGATAGGGTCAACTACGCATCCATTGGTCGCTGTGGAGTTCGACACTTTTAAGAACAACGTGATTGATCCTCAAGACGTTGATGAACATGTAGGTATAAATGTGAAATCATTGGTATCTAGGAAAACTACACCATGGTTTTGTGACATAACGTGGTGGACTACTTATAACGCGACGATAAGTTACGATTCTAGATCGAAGAATTTAAGTGTTGTGTTCACAGGGTATGAAGAGAGAGTCCCTATTGAACAGCATCTCTTTTATGAAATTGATTTGGCAGATAATTTACCGGAATGGGTGAGCATCGGCTTTTCAGCTGCGAACGGATTGTACACTTCGAGGCATATTCTTCGCTCCTGGTCTTTTAATTCGACGTTGGGAACAGAGAGCCATGCCTCCGATGATCCTGCTACAAAATTGGGCAAAAATGGTTCAAATTTGAAAAAGACGGGATTGGTGGTGGGATTGAGCATAGGCACTTTTGTTCTTGTTACCGCACTTGGTTTGATTGGTCTAGTCTTGTGGAAGAAGAGGATTAAAAAAGAAAATGTTGATGATGATGATGATTTGGTTTTTGACTTGTACATGGACAATGATTTTGAGAGGAACAGCGGGGCGAGGAGATTTTCTTATGATGAATTGCTAGTCGCGACGAACAACTTTGCTGAGGAGGAGAAGCTCGGACAAGGAGGATTTGGTGGAGTTTATAGAGGTTTTCTAAAAAACTCGAACTCTTACGTTGCCATCAAGAAGATCTCTAGTGTCTCCAATCAAGGGATTAAGGAGTACGCATCCGAGGTAAAGATCATCAGCCGATTAAGGCACAGAAATTTGGTTCAACTCATAGGTTGGTGCCATAGAAAAAAGGATCTCCTCCTAGTCTACGAGCTCATGCCAAATGGAAGCTTGGATTCTCATCTCTTCAAGCGAAAAAGCCTCTTGACATGGGCGACGAGGTACAACATAGCACATGGCTTGGCGTCCGCGTTGCTATACTTGCATCAAGAATGGGAACAATGTGTGCTACACAGGGACATAAAAGGGAGCAACATAATGCTGGACTCACAATTCAATGCTAAGCTTGGCGATTTCGGTTTAGCCAGGCTAGTGGACCATGACAAAGGCTCACAAACTACAGCCTTGGCGGGGACATTAGGTTACATGGCGCCCGAATGTGTCATAACAGGAAGGGCTAGTAGAGAATCCGACGTCTATAGTTTCGGCATTGTGGCAATGGAATTAGCGTGCGGACGGAAAGCCATCGAGCCTCATGCAAAAGAAGACCAAATGGGAATGGTGGAGTGGGTGTGGGATCTTTACGGAGCCAAGAAGGTTCTAGAAGCTGCCGATCCGAGCCTTGTTGGGGAATTTGATGAGCAACAAATGGAGAGACTTATTGTTGTTGGGCTGTGGTGTGCTCACCCGGATTATAGATTAAGGCCCTCAATAAAGCAAGCAATTCAAGTGCTCGATTTTGAAGCTCCATTGCCTAATATCCCAAGTGATATGCCTGTACCAACATTAATATATCAGCCTCGTTTTGTTTCATCTTCTCAACTTGGTGGTACGGGTTCCTCTGCTTTTGAGATTGGAGGGTCTTCAACCAATACGAGTCAATACCCGACTTCTTCCCAATTTACGCCCACATTGTCACCGGCAACTTCTCCTTCCAAGGCTTTTTTGTCCTAATACTTGTCCCTAGTACATATACCCCACTAAGAGATTTATTAATTAGATGTTTAAAATATTGTAGGGTTAGTTACGTATTTATACCTTATATTTTACTTTTTGTTTAGATAGCATGCCTTGTATTTTGATGTTTTTACATTTTTATACTTTTAGATTTCAATTAATGTACAAATCTACAACTTTTTTAAGTCAATAGTTGAATTTTAACCTCAACCTATCCAAAATACCCTTAAAAAAACTAAAATTTAGATTGTTTACCTTTTGTGTCACATGTTTTGTTTTTACTCTAAAAGTATACCCTACATTTTAAAATAATGTATTTTTACACCATTCTATTATTTTTTTAATGCATTAAATCTATATATTTTCTCTGTTACATCTTTATTTGGACCTTAAGATGTTCAAAACACCCTTAATATAAATTTCTTAAATTATTTTCTAAGTATAATTTTGAGTGTATTTACGTTATTTTTGAGATCAAAATAAGTGTTTATCGAGAAAAAATATAGATATCTATTAGATATACTATAATGGGGAAAGGCAGTGGTAAAACCATTTTTATATACCCAACTGGTGGAGCTCTATCTAAGGCCATTTAAATTTGATCGAATGGATAATAAATTAAGGATGTACAATAACTATAATACACACTAATTTTCTTGAAAAAAAAAAATTCAAGTCTCTTGATTGTTCTTCTTCATCGGTAGAGGGAGGGGGGCCAGTGGAAGGTTGCCGAAGGGGGGCCTGTGGAAGGTTACCGAAGGGGACCCGGGTGGGCGATTTTGCCGTTGTCGAATGCATTGGGGAGGGTGGATTTGATTTCGCAGGTTGGGGTCTACCAGAAGTGGCGATTTCGCTGTCGCCGAACAAGGGAGGAGGTGATTTCGCAAGTCGGAATGGGAGGGGGGTGGGGGACAATTCACCATCATCAGGAATGGTTTCGCGGGTCCGATTAAGGGGGGTCGGTTTCACCTGGTCGTGTGGGGGGGGGCGGCGATTCGCTGTTGACTGACGGGGGGGCAATTCGCAGGTCGATTGGAACGGGGGGAAGGGCGATTTCGTAGGTAGGGTTGCGGGGGGAGGGGGGGATTCACCGTTAGTAGGCGGTGGTGGGGGGGTTTCGGTGTTCACCATCAACGGATGTTGGGTGGGGGGGGGGGACGGTTTCATCAGGACACGTTGGGGGGAGGGGGTGGGGTGAGTCGCCGTCGACAGACGTAGGGCACCAGACATTAGGGGGTGATTTTCCGGTCTAAGGATTGGGTTTTTTTTCCTTAATTTCTTTTTCATTTGCCTTGAATTTTTTTTTTAATTTCTTATATTACAATATTATGAGGTGCATTATAACCATTATGCACAAATGACATCTCAGCCGTTAAAATATATCGAATGGTATATAAAATGAGCTCTACTATAGTCTTTCCTATGATAATTGTTGATGTCGTTTTCCGCTCCGATCACGAAGTACCACTTCCGACCACCCTCTGCGATTTGCCCACCTTCTCGGGTACGGGTCCGGTGGCCGGACGATTGGCCGAGAAGGAATGTTAGCCGACCACATCCCACGACTTCGCGAGAACGAGCGGCGTACTCGGACCATATTGTTCTCGGATCACCCGATCAAATCGATGGTTGCCAGCCTTGCATAGGCCACCCGGGCCCACATTCCACCTCACCACGCAGCTGACGCCAACCCTGTCCTGGCACCCATTAGCTACAGGCGCCGCCCACCTACTTCTGCAGAACATCACATCGCCACCCCGCCGCCACCTACCCTGATAGGATCTGCCCCTGCAGGCGCCGGTGACAGTCACCCTTCTGTCCCCTACATTGAGTCAGACCCCACGTGACGCACGCCCATTGGGCCAATAGCCCCTGCAGGCCTAAAACTCTATCCACCTACCGGGTGCCCTAGGTAGCCGACCCGACCGGGTCGCCCCGAGCACCCGAATCCGGGAAGGACGCCTATAAATAGAGGAAAGCTCACAAATTCAGGTATGGTCATTTTTGCCTTGCCAAATCTCTGCCTCTCCCTACGCTCATCAGTTTCCTAGCTGACTTAAGCATTGGAGTGCCCGCGGCAGACACCACACCGGTGTCCCCATCATTCCGAGGTACTTCCCTTTTGCAGGTGACTGACGGCGGAGTGACTGGCCTGACCTGACCGGACGACCCTATTACATTGGGTGTTGCTGCCGGAGACGTTTTTGACATCAACAATAATGATATAAAAGTAAAGAACTTTAAAATGCACAATACTTTCTAAATAAAAGTAAAATTAAGGGTGTAAAAAGGTAAATACTACTTAATATAGTTTTTCTTTTTAAGGGTATTTTGGGTATTTTTGGTCAAAATTAATTGTTAACCAAAAAAGGGTCTTAAAGGTAATCTGATGTAATAAAAATATAAAACTTTAAACAGAAAGGTATTTCTGAATAAGAGTAAAATACGAGGTATAAAAAGGTAAATATCTCATTGTAATATATTTTTTCTTTTGTGTTATTTACACCTTTTTTTTTATTTTTAATTTAGGGTTATTTCCACTTTTGTACATTGTATTTTTCTTTTCTTCTAAATTTTACCCTACATTTTGAACTTTTACATTCTTGTATGATCAAATTATATAATATATATGAATATATAAAAATTTAACTTTGACCTTAAAATGCTCAAACTACCCTGAAAAAGAAAAACTAAAACTAAGTACTATTTAATTATATGCCCTACATTTTGTTTTTATTGAAAAAAATATGTTGTACCTTTTAAAGTTCTAAATTTTATGTTATTAGATTACATCTAGTACGTAAATTTATATATTTTCTCAATAAACATATAATTTAAAAATAAAATATTCAAAATACCCTTGATATCAGAAAAAATAATTAAATAAATTCTAACTTAAATTAAAAGCTAAACAAAGGGGCTATGGTGGTCGGAAGGAGTGCGTGGTGGCGGGGTCGGAAAGTGTTGGGTGGTAATGAGGATGAGGTTGAGAAGTCTGAATTTTTTATTGAGAAAATAAAGATTTTGTTGTTTTATAATCTAAAGGTATTTTGGGCATTTTTAGGTTAAAATAAAGTATTAATCGAGAAAAAGTATTGATTTATATGCAAAATGTAATATAACGAGATAAATTGCGTGACTTTAAATACAATGTATACATTCTAAATAAAAGTAAAATACAGTGTATAAAATGATAAAAAAATCCAAATTGTAGTTTTCATTATAAGGGTATTTCAAGCATTTTAGGTCAAAATCATATGTTGACCAAGAAAAAGGTATAGATTTGAGTATTAAATATAATTTGATGGTGTAATAATGTAAATGTTCAAAATGGATGATATAGTTACTGAATAAAAACAAAATATAGTGTAAATATATATATATATATATAAATACCCATTTTTAAAAATATTGTAATATACTTATGATCACTTTGTTGTCTTGTCCAATAATTTGTTGTTTCTTGATTTTTAAAGGCTAATAGGCTGTGTAGCATTTAGGTTTAAACTATATGTTTTAGCTTATAGATTAACTTTTTATGCTTTGATCCATAAGTATCCTCATTATAACATACAATGTGAGGATTGCTCTGACCATTTAAAAGTTAGTCTATCTACTACAACACTGTTTTTACTAAGCAAGGGTTAAAAATAGACATTTCAACCGATATTTCTGTAAAATTTTTATATTTTAAAAGTACCGAGATGAAAATAGGGATGAAATATCTTTTTTTTTTTTTTTTTTTTTTTTTTTGCAGAATATCTATAAATTTCTATGAAAATTTCCATAAACATGAAATCACTTTAGTAAGATGACTTTGTAATTCTTAAATGCAGGGGAACGATGACAACTCAACTAACGCTGTTGTAATAAAAATCAATGAGAAAATAGGCAACCAAGGCGACTAAAGAGATGAAGCTCCTGTTGTTGGGGAATTTAATCATCATGCTCCCATTTGGTTTACGATTTCAAATTCATTTTCACGAATGTTTCTTGTTTTTAAGATTTTGTGTATTTGCTGTCAATCTCATGTTGATGAGATCAATATTTTTTGGAACTATATTTAGTGAATATGTTTTATTTTTACTTAATAATACGATTAATATTCATTTATTTTAAATTGGTCTCATGGTTTCTTGTCAATCTTATGTAATATATTAATTAATTCCGTAAATGAAGACAGTCAATATAATATATATTTTAGAGTGACTTGATCAATATGAAGTGGACCACTAACAATGAAATAATAAATAAATGTATTTCACGTGTATAATTCAAATCCAAAGTAACTAAATCCACAAAAGTACGTAATCAAAATTGGCATTTAAAAAAAAAACTAGAAAAAAGAAAACCTAAAATTCCTGCAAATCGAATATATATCAACATATGCATTTGCTATTAAAACAGGAAACTTTTGAAGAAGGGAAAAAAGACTGACAAAAGTAATGAAGAAAAAAAATTAGGATAACATGCCTTGATAAAATAAATTAGGAATAAACGTGTTTTCAAAAATTTGAATAATAGGTTTAAAATTTCCGAATTAACTTTTTTGAAAATAATATGCTGTTTTATTAATAATTGCAATCAAGAGTAACAACACTAGAGACTATTAGAGGAGTCTCATGAATCCATACATGGGGTAAATTAGATCAAAAACCAAACTGGGCTAACAGCCCAAAACAAATTTTCGAATTAACTTATTCTTGTTATAAATTGGGGGATAAAATGCATTACTGTTATAAAGCAATATAAAAAATAGCAATGCAGAGGAATAAAAAATATAGAGAGAGTTTTCTCATGTAACTGAGATCGCGCGGCCTAGGTGGAGGAGAGGCAGCCCAAATCACGCAAGCGGGAGTGTGCGCTCGTGGGAGGGACAAGCTGCAGGGACACGTGGCAGCTGATGAGAGGCTGGCACTGGCACTGGCACTGGCAGAGCAGCTGACAGATGACAGATGACACGTGGTGGCTGGCGGCTGCACTTGCTAGGGCTGTGCATGGATGGGTTCAGCAGGTAGTAGGTGGGCCGTGGGTAGGTTGGAAGACATTTTTTTTTTTTTTTAATTCAAACCTAGAACGACCTAACATGTAGGCAGGATAGGCGGGTTAGAGGCGGGTGGTGTGGCATGTGGGTACTGGATGAGTGATTTTAAACATCCGGTTGAGTTTTACCTTCTTCTTCTCTTTTTCTTTTTTTTTTTTTTTTAAACCTTTTTTCTCCTCATCATTTTTGCCGTCCATAATGTTAGAATCATGGTCCATCCTCTCATAACCATCATCATCAAGAATAAGATTAATTGGTGAGAAATTCATAACTTTAACTAGGTAAATTAGAAAAATAAAAAACATTGAATTGAGACTTAAGATTAAAGGGCGTAGTTTCATTTTTATAAATAACACACCATATAATAGGTATCAAAATTATTTAAATTAGGAAAAAGTTCCTGTTAAATCTCTAAATAAGGAGTGCTAGTTGAACTCGCTATAAGAACGGCTGGCACACTCTTGCTCTTCTCCTGATGTCATGTAGTAGTTTCCTTCTCTACAATCTGTCATAATTTCTTTTACTTAAAAAGCCATCTCTTCACTGAAAATAACGAAACTTCCGCTACTTTTTGCCTCATTGCCTTCCTTGCTGTGTGCAGCTTTTTTTACAACCTTTTTTATTTATTATTTATTTATTATTTTTTTTACCGCACTATCTTCTTCGTTCTCAATCTTCCAACTTGTTTCTTCTCTAAAGGTTAAAAAAAAAAAAAAAAAAAAACCCTCCATTCTCACTTCTCCCGCCTGATTTTAATCAGCTTTTTAAGAAAATTTTCCGTCATTTTCTTCTCTTACTAGAAAGAAATAGTCCAATTAACAGAGAAATAAAAATGAATAATCACTAAAAAATAAAATTCCCAATCAACAACAATGGGTATTCGGCTCCATTTTAGCACACAGTTGAAGAAGTACAAGAAGGAAAAACAAATACAAAAAAAAAAAAAGATACTTGAAAAGTTTAAAACGACTTAAACAAGTTTGTTCTTGCTCCAGTAACCCTATTACGATTTGAGAATTCTGAATCCAATTGGTATTATAAATCGGATAGTCTGTGGGTTGGGAAGAACTTGAGAAGCAAGAGTAGTAATCTAGAAGGGGGAAAAAAAATGGAACGAGAGAAAAGTGTTAGCCTAGCTTTTACTCATCTAATAATGAGCAATGAAAAAAAAGATGGTCCATTGCTGGGATAAATGAAGACAGATAGTGCAAGTGCAACTAGCACTCCTTAAAAATTTATCAGCCAAGACAAAATTGCTTTTTATTTTATTTATGATAAGTAGTGAAGTACTTAACTGTGCCTTTTGTCTACAAAATTCAATATCCCTTTGGCACACCACATATGCCGATAATTCAACGCTAAAGGTGCAAAATTCAATATCCCTTCAGCGGCTGAAAACTCAACGCTAAAGGTACAAAGATAACTATTGTTTACTAACAAAACTTAGTCCAAATATTATCTTTGATTTAGGCTGGCATTGCGTGCTTTTATATTATTAAAGAATCTATAGTATGTTAGGGGCGTTTGGTAAATATTGTTTTTATCTAATAGATTCTAAAAACTATTACAGTACAACATAATTTGAGAAGCAGGTCATGAGTTACTTCTACACAGCTGCTTCTGCTGTCACTTTACAAATTTACTAAAATATCCTCAACAAAAAATAATAATTCCAATCTACCCTCTTTATTTATCTCCATAATAATATTTATAAATATTCTCCTCTTAAAATTATTTTCAATTTTGTTAAAAATAAAATAATTTCAAATTCAAATTGTAATTTATACATTTATTTTATTAGTTTTGTTTTAATTTAAAAAAAAAACGTATTTTAATTGGACACTGGAGAGGAATATCCTCCTACTAGCAGTTGAAGGTTGTGGTCCGTTTAAAGGAAAGTATTGCTGCGAGATTGATGAGTGCAAGAAATGGATAATTTGAAGATTTAATTTTTACATGTTTGACAGAGGCATGATATATTAATTTTTTTACTTTCAGTCATTTATATAATTTTATTTTTACGTTAATGTATAATTTATCATCTTAAATAAATAAATTATTTTAGAGTTACTTTAGACTATAAAATAAAAATCTAGTTTTGGTGTAAAATTTTAAAATATTAGACAATAAATAAGTATATTACAGTATTCATTAATATATATATATATATAATATGCTTTTTTGGTCATTATACGTTTGCACAGCAACTTTATTTACAATCTATCAAACACCTCTGCTTCTGCTTCTAATATTAACAGCAACTTTGAAAAAATTTACCAAATGCTTACATACTTTTAGTCATAGTAATTTTGGACTCACAACACAACTGGAGTAACACTTTTACACAACACAAAAATACCAAACCGGGCCTTAATTAGGTAGCCCATGTCAGCATCCTATTAATCAGTCTAACACATGAAACTAGTAAGCCGAACAGCTGGTATAATAATGATAGAAGAAAATCACCTACAAATATTGAAGCTCTAGAAAATCAACTACTATTTTTATAAAATTCATAACCTAACACTCTTCGTCTCGCATAATGTGTCATGCAAATAGGTCGAGGACCAATTTATTTCCAAAAGCTAACTCTAAGAATGATGGTTCCAGTTTATATATAAACATCGTAATATGTCCAATAGCTTAGAGGTATGAAACAAATTCACTCTAACAATATTTATTTTACTTGTTTATTGTTATTTTGTTTTAATTTTTCAAATAGATGAACTACTTTCTTTTGCTATACTTATGTTTTTATAACAAAAGCAGTTTTAAAATTTAAAGCTTACGTGAACTTAGCGAATACAAAGACCGGCGCTTATCTTGAGCACAACTAGTTAACCTCAGGTCATGCATGATAAAAAATTTATCTTAGTGGTGAGTTGACATTTAATATACTCTTAACTTAATTGTATAATCGAGGTTCAAAATAATTTGAATCCTCCTACCTCAAATTAAAATAATAACAACAACATTTAGTAACATAAATTTGTAGTAAATATGTTTAGTAAATCGTGGATATGCGTGCAAACTCTTACACCAATATGTTAAAAAATAATCAGCTAAGGTACAAAATTGTTTTTATTTTACTTGTGAAAATTATAACATAAACCTGACTTTTTCAACAAAATTCAATATTCCCTTTGGCACAGGCCGAAAATTCCAGGCCATAGATAAAACGCTAACTAGTGTTTACTAACAAAACATAGTCCAAATTTCTACCAAAAAAAAAAAAAACCAAAAACAAAAAACAAAATATAGTCGGAATATAATCTTTATTTTAATTAGGGAGCCCATGTCAGCCTCCTTATAATCAATCTTACACATGAAACTAGTAAGCCAAACAGATGGAATAGTAATTATATAATACAAATATTGAAGCTCTTGAAGCATTTGTTTAAGGCCTCTTGAGAATCAACAACTATTAGCATTTTAGAGATCTTATGATTTTCCCTCTTTTTCTTGTTGTTTTTCACATATAGAAACGGAGCTCTCAATTTCTCACACTTCATTTAGAGTCCCATCTATTAACAATCGGCTGAGAACAATGAACCAGCTTACAACCAAAAAAAAAATCAATTTCTCCAACTTATTTCCTTCAGAAAGCTCCACCAACAAATTGATGAATTATATGCCATTGGGGCTCTATGGCGCCCAAGGCAGGTTCTCAAAATCCTTATCATTCTGCCAACATTATAATAAACGAACCCATATCGAGGTATAATTACTCTATTTGTTTTCAAGTTATATGTAAATATTGGTTTTTCTATTCTAACGTATGAAGTGAAACTAATGATGCTAGGCAAGCGAGAAATGGAGCCGTTGGTTTTATAAATCTGATAGTTGCTAATGTCACACGTTTTGGATCCACTTGTTATAACTTTGTGAGGCCCCTTGCAATGAATCAAGTAGTCCTATCGACACTGTAAGTAAAAATAAGAAAATTTTCTATCTCTCAAACCCAATTGCGCATATTAGTTTACGTAATCCATATATGGACATTAACTTTTTTTTTTTTTGGTACAGTTGTTTGTTTGTAAGAGTACTAGTTGAGAACCCGCAATTATTTGAATGGTCTCTATTACTTGAGGCGTTCCCAGGCGTTATTGCTATAATAGTTGCGTATGCTTTTGCTAATGGCATCAATCAGATTTATGATGTTGATATCGATAGGTACGTTCTGATTATAGTATGTGTGTGTGTCTATATATATATATATATATATATGAATTTATAACAATATCTTCACATGATTAAATTGAAAAAACAATTCCTTAAACTGTCAATGATCGAAATGGTAGGTTTTCAATGTTTGTAATCAAAATAGTAGTCTTCAAAAAATTACTTCACGAAAAATTGTTTCCATATTCAAGTCAAAGAGATTTAAAAAAAAAAATTAATAATTTTTCTTTGATATATTGCTGGAAAAATGCCCTATAGCTTATTTTTGTCTTTATATTCTATACTATTTTTAGAATAAACAAACCTTATTTACCTATACTAGCTGGAGAACTTTCATTAAAACAAGTATGGATATTGCTGATATTTGATTTCGTGGCTGGCCTATCAATTTTGTGGGTGATGAATGCCGACATAATCACTACTTCCCTCTACTCACTCGGTCTTTTAATTGCCTACTTCTACTCGGCTCCTCCAATTCAATTCAAGACATTTTCTCTTGCAACATCTATTTTGCTTCCATTGGTACTACTCTTATATTATTTTCTTTCTATCCTCTGAATCTAAATGTATATGATTGAAATTATGTTGTGATTTATATAGTTATAGAGTTGTTGAAAGTTTCGAATTAAATTTTATAACAAAAGCAAATTAAGTGCATGTATATCTTCGGTGGCCTTCACAATCACTACTACAAAATTGGAATAGATATCGGAGATTACACGATGGTTTTACAAAAATCGTCGTCTAAAATGATCCGTTCTATGATTACACGATGGTTTTCTTAAATCATCGTTGAAAGTTATTGATTATACAATGGTTTAAAAAAACCATCATTGAAACTCAGAGATTACAAGACAGTTTTCTTAAACCGTTGTGGAAAGTGGAGATTCAACGATGGTTTATTGAAACCGTCATGTAATTTCAACTTTCCACAACGGTTTAAGAAAACCGTCATATAATCTATGAGTTTGCACAACGGTTTTTTTAAACTGTCATGTAATTAGTAACTTTTAATGAAGGTTTAAGAAAACCGTCATGTAATCTCCAATTAAAAACCCCTACTAGCCTTAATTTCATTTTGCAGAACAGTTCCGCAGCCACGAAAAATAGTACAGAGACCTGCGAAAACAGATCATCCGCTTCCATTCAACATCGTTACCACAGTCGTGTAAACGTTCATGATATGAACATTGTTGAACAGGGATCAATACAATAGCAGTTTGGGTCACTGTTCAAATAACACACATGATAGTAGGCCATATAAGGACAAAAAAAAAGAGAAGGAAGAAATTAAAAAAATTGTAATTACATAATGGTTTCTGGTTGAAATCGTCATGTAATCTCAAGATACGATGACGATTTTTAAATAAACCGTCGTCGTATCACAATATAACATGACGGTTTCAACCAGAAACCGTCGTGTAAGCGTATGATATGACGACAGTTTATTTGAAAACCATTGTTGTATCTTGAGATTACACGACGGTTTCTACAAGGAGTCGTCATGTAAACTTTCTGTAAAAAATTTTAAAATTTGAATTTTTGGGCATTGAAATCCACGCGTAAACCCTTTACTAAACTCATTTTCCTCATCCTTTCTTATTTTCATCTCTCTCTCCCTCTCGACCACATGACGATTTCTCCTACCTTCTCTCTCCTTCGCCTACCGACGGCGCCGCTGCCCTCCACTCTCTCTCATTCTCCCGCCGATGCTGCCGACGCCCTCCCCTCTCTCTCATTCTCCCACAGACGCCTCCGCCGCCACCCTCCCCTCTCTCTCCTTTTTCCGCCACCACCGCCGCCGCCCTCTCTTCCTATCAATGTTGTGATTCTTTTGCTTTTGAGAAAAGTAAGGTGACTATTTTGCTCAATTTCTTGTTTTCCAACAAAAATACAAACACACAATTTTTCAGTAACTTTCTTGGAGTGTAATTTGTGTATTTAGTGTTGTTCAAAAAAAATTTATGTTGCTCTTTGTAAACGAATCTTCTGTGCATTTTTTTGACAGTTTAAGATCTTTATAGACTATATTCTATGCATTTTTTTCCGCCCACCACATGCTTGATGAAATGTCAAAATAGAATTTCGTTTGGTTAATTCTATGGAATTTGTTTCTAGTGTTTTTATACAGATTTTTTTAGGACATACTTGCATTTGCAGGGGTAATTTGTAAAATTATTTAATATAAAAGCAAAAAAGTGGTGTTTTAATTACATAGATTTAGTGTAATATGCTCAGATTTTTTAACATTCTTGGTGAATGTGAATTTGATTAGATTAAATTGGATCGATTATTTGTTTGTTTTGTGTATTTAAGTGGCATTAAATATAGGAGAGTGTTGCAATACAAAATGACACAAAATAGAACTAGATTATGCAAAAAGCGAAGACCACAAAGAAAAGACCCATTTAATCCCAATGCCAATGGTAAACGAAGGACAACTCTACTGAAACGAGTCCATATGGTAAGGAAAGAGAAGAACAAATTGAAGTCATCATCTTTGACGAGAAAGGACAACCATAAGGGAAGCATGGTGATGAGTTGATGAGTTGGATTGGTGTACTCGCTCGAGAGTACGTTCCCACATGGATACAAGATTGGAGATCCCGTGATTTAGACGGAATGAAAGACCTAATTTAGAAATAAAATGTTACTTATTTCACCGCGGATAAATGGTTTCAGAGTGCTTGTTTTTAAAATCATATGGTGAAATCGTAAGGAATTTTCAACATGATCTTTACAAGACTTTAGTCGAGGACTTCCTTTCACAAGAAAGTGTGTGGAAACGGCCTCAAAAAGTAAATGATAACTACCCTAATATAGAAGAAGATGATTGTGTGAAATTCATTCAGTATAAAATATCCTTACAATTCCAACAACTTTTGGATCGTGGAAGCGAATTAAGGTGCAATAATGAATACACATCAAGGGAAGGCCGACACTGATATAGAAATCTCGACCAAAAATTAGTATGTCATTAAGTTCTGTTTCTAGTAAATTTTTTCACCTACCACAATGGTTTTTGGGAAAAACCGTCGTAGTAGGTATGAATGCGGGAATTTTGAAAATTTTTGAAGTTGTTCAACTTTTTGGAGCGTATATTAAAACCCAAAAATATACCTTATTTCCCACCCCATTACACTCCGAGCCTTTTTCACTCTCTAATACAAACTCTAACTCCAAACCCAAAGCCGCCCATATCCTCCCTCCATTTATCGCTCTCCGCTCCCTCTCTACATTCTTGCCGCTGTTCCTCTCTCTCTCTAACTCCGAGCCTTTTTTCCTCTCTCTCTAGCCGCCATTCCTCCCTCTCTCTCTAACTCCAAGCCTTTTTCCCTCTCCCTCTCGCCGTCATTCCTCCATCCCCTACATTCTCTACCACTCCGCCCGTACCCATGCTCGACAATCCGGTAAGTTGAAATGTATCTTGCTTGGGTAAGGCACGGATTTGGGAATTTTCCGTCCAAAATGTTGATTTTGTTGATTGTGTTGATTGTGAAATTTCCGCCCAAAATGTCAAAAATCCACAATGTTTCTTCCAAAATGTTGATTTGGTTGATTGTTGATTTGGGAATTTTCTGTAGAAAATTGTCCAAAATCCATCCTTTCGGTGATTGTTGATTGTCGTTGTGATTTAGATTGCTTTAAAATTGATTGGGTAAGACACGGATTTGGGAATTTTCAGAAAAAAAAAAAAAAATATTGATTTTGTGAGTTAAATTTTTCGGATTTGCCACCCGTGGGAAATGAAATCAATTCGCAAATTTTTTTTTTCGGTGGACCCTACCACAACGGTTTTCCAAGAAAACCGTTGTGGTAGGTCCACCTATCACGATGGTTTTTTACGTAGAACCGTTGTGGTATGTTCTTAAATGTCCACATTTAGGTCATATTTTTTGCCTATTCCACGACGGGTAAAAAACCGTCGTGGAATCTGAAAAGATTTCACGACTTGGATTCCACGACGGTTAGAAAACCGTCGTGGAAATATTACCATGATGGTTAAAAACCGTCGTGGTATCCACATTCTATACTAGTGAAGACTATAAAACAAAAATCTTGGATCGTCCTTATTCTCACCAAAAGGGTAGTGTTGAATGTGGTTTTTTTTATTTTCGATTTTATGAGGGACATAGTCTCCAATGCTAATATATTAGACTTACTTCAAACCAAATCATTTTATACCGATGATGATATGGATTCGATTAGGGGAGAATGGTCTAAATTTGTAACGCGATTAATTAAATATGGTATGTAAACTTGTATTGCAGTGGATGGTACTTTTATTGATACAATGTAGCTATTATTTTGTCAATCCTACTCTGGGCCGTGTATTGGATAACACACATGTTAGACTGCCCGTAGAAAATCACCAAAAAATGCGAATTTTTTTTTAATGTTGAACTTTACACCACGGTTTTTCATCAAAACCATCGTGTAAACCTTACTTTACACGCCAGTGTGCTAAATAAACCATCGTGTAAGGTTCGATTTACAAGTCAGTTTAATTAATGTTGGACTTTACACTATGGTTTTTCACCAAAACCGTTGTGTAAACCCCACTTTACACGATGGTGTGCTAAATAAACCATCGTGTAAGGTTCGATTTACACAACGGTTTTTGTTAAAAACCGTCATGTAAAGTCTTCACATTAACAAGTTTTGTCGCCTTATTTCTCTATTCGACGACAATGTTAGCTGTCATGGAATATCACCTAACCACGATGGTTTATTAACCATCGTGGTATCTTAAAATTTTCTATGACGGTGGATTTTAAGACGGTTGTTTAACCGTCGTGTTAACTTTAAATGACGGTTAATAACCGTCATCGAATCAATAATTTTTACTAGTGTTGGCATCGCTATCCTTGTGTTTCTGGCTGGGCAAATCGAATATGAAGCTCATGTTAAAGTGTTCCGTGAGTTGGTTGGAAGTGAAGTTGCCACAAAAGAAGTTTTTAATTTAGATAGTCATTGAGTTTTTCTTTTTGTCTTAAAAGTTGTTAGTAATAGAGTTTTTTTTTTTTGTTTTTTGTTTTTTGTATATATATATATATATTAACAACTTTATTTCTACTGATTAAATTGTATGTCATTTTGTTGAAAGTGGTACTGTCACAAAAGAACTTTTGTTGTTTCCTCTTTTTCTTTTTTCTTTTTAGAGATACTTATGTTTATTCTTTTAGAATGAATTTTTTTTTCTTATTTAAATTTGGTAATTTGTTTTGAATGAAACACATTAGAATTTAAATTAAAATTGAAATGGAAGTGAGTATATGAGAGGATTGATTTTGTATAAAAAAGTACATGGATAGATTTAATACGTTTATATTAGGAAACATTTATTACGTAGGGTATTTATTAATATTATGAGTGTAAATATAGCTACTTTTAATTTAATGGTAGTCTTTTTTTTAATATAAATTTCTTATCAATATCCATGACCTTTTTTTTTTCTTCTACTTCTTCTTTCTTGTGGTTTTCTCTTCTCACTACTTAAACTTAAAATCACTTCAAATAGTTGACAATTAACGTGTTGAGGTATGTAAACTTATATTTATTGGTAAAACTTAGTAAAAATTGTTGGAGATTAGTTTCAATGTGATCTTTATTGATAATAATTTTGTATTTATGATTTTTTTGTTTTTGGAAAATGCCTAAAAATCTAGAGAGAGGCTGTTTTCTCAGATGAATGAGTGGTGTGTGATGATGATAAAGCTAGTTGTTCTTAGGGAGGGAGAAATTTTTTTTTTTTAAGTATTGATAAAGGAGTTAATATTTGTTTTGAGAGCCTTAGTATAAATTTGTTACTAAGTAATATTAGAAGCATTACTTATTTTTCAATTGTGCATAAATTATGTCTTTATTACTATACCCCCACTGCAATTAAATCCTGGATCCATGTATAGGCCTTTCACATTAGTTGCCACACAACCTCCATGACCAGATCAGCTTTCCGCACTGGTTTCTTAGCAACCAACATAAAAGCCCTAAACAACGTGCTTTTCGAATCAGTTGAATGCAACTGATGATGTGGAAGCTGCTCTCGATGAAATAGTTAATTAATAATAGAGTTGTGTTTGGATGAAAACAACACGTGTATGTTGTTATTTTTCTTTTTTCTTTTTATTACTGAACGTTTGTTGACGTTTAATTGAGCAAATGGCATGTTGTCTTATCAATAAATTTTTATTCTACTTTTGTTCTATAAATTTCGACTTCGAGTTTTCGGTCTTTCGATCATTACGCTGTTCAACAGTCACATGCTAGCAAAAAAACAAAAACAGATGAGCAAATATTTATATATATATATATATATATTTATTGAGTTTAACTTATTCATCATCATGTCAAAATTAGGCAGCTTCTGATATCATAGGGAACTGATAATCCAATCGAACAAAATCTGATGAATAGCTTTGGGTTGCAATTAAGAAAGATAGTCTTGGTATTTTCAATATTTTGATCACTTAAAAATCGGTAGTTTGTGATTGATTTTACAATTACAGTGGGTGTTTCGGATATTTGTACTATGAAAAGGACAAAAGTTATAGTTAAACAAATACGTAGGCGTTTGGATTTAAGATGCCGTGGATGTCTGCAAACTTTGACCAGAGAATCATGGCATGTGGAAATAAACCTAAGCAGCACAACAATTTGTTCAAAAAAAGTCAGCTAAGAACCAATAATGTTGTTTGTATATATATATGTGTGTGTGTGTGTGTGTGTGTGTGTGTATTCATGAAAAGTATAACATGCACGTGCATTTATCAAAGATAGAGAATACCTACAGGTGAATGTTGATGACTAAACGACAAAAAAGCTAACTATTGTTTACTAAAAGTCATATACATATATATATATATAGTCGATATATAATTGTTTTTAAACAACAAACAAAAATAGCACACAATGGTTTATCGAGAGCATACTATTATTGTTTACTAGAATGCAAATAATCGATATTACACACACACACACGCACAATTGCTTTAGAACAACAAAAAAAAAAAAAAAAAAAAAAAAGTACACAGTTGTTTTCTTGGGCAAAAGAAGCATGCTGAAATAATTCATCTTATTTAATTAGGTGGCCCACTTCACCCTTTTATCAGTGTAACATGCAACTAGTAAAATCGAAACAGCTGAAATAATAATGAAACACCTATAAATATTGAAGTTCTTGAAGCATTTGTTTTAAGGCCTCTTGAAAATTAACAACTACTAGCATTTTTAGAGATCTTATAATTTTCCCTCTTTTTCTTGTTGTTGTTTCTTCACAAATAGAAATGGAGCTCTCAATTTCTCACACTTCATTTAGAGTCCCATCTATTAACAACAGGCTGAGACCAATGAACCAGCTTACAACCAAAAATATCAATTTCTCCAACTCATTTCCTTCAAAAAGCTCCACCAACAAATTGATGAATTATACGCCATTGGGGCTCTACGGCGCCCAAGACAGGTTCTCAAAATCCTTATCATATGGCCAACATTGTTATAAACGTACCTCTATCAAGGTATATTTACTTTATATTTTTACTTTCTTAATTAGTTGGTCCAAATATTGGCTTTATATATTCAACTTATTATGAACTAATGATGCTAGGCAAGTGCTAGAGATGAAGCCGTTGGTTTTAATCCGATAGCAGCTGATGTTGCACGGTTTGGATCCACTTGTTACAAATTTGTGAGGCCCTATGCAATGAAACAAGCAGTCATATCGACCCTGTAAGTAAAAATAAGAAGTTTTCTCATCCACTCAACCTTAATTGAACATGTTAGTCTATGTAATTTTGTTCGCTTAAGATATTATTTTATGCAATATATATATATATATATATCTAAACGCATGTTCACTCTCTTTTTTTCTTTTTTTCTTTTTTGGCAGTTGTTTGTTTGCAAGAGTGCTATTTGAGAACCCACAATTGTTTAAATGGTCTCTACTACTTAAGGCATTCCCAGGCGTACTTGCTATAATAGTTGCGCATGCTTATTTTAATGGCATCAATCAAATTTATGATGTTGGCATTGACAGGTACGTTTTGATTACAATATATGACTATATATTACAATATCTTTGCAGAATTAAATTAAAAAAGAATAAAAAGAATTCTTTAAACTGTCAACGATCGAAATGGTAGGTTTTCAACGTTTGTAATCAAAATGATAGGGTTTTTTTTTTGTTTTTTTTTTGTTTTAATACTTCATGAAAAAATTTTCGATTTCCAAGTCAAAGAGTGTCTTTTTTAAATTTAACTAACTTTTCTTTGATGCATTGCTAGAAAAAAGCATTTTAGCTTATTTTAATTTTATTGTTTTAATTCTCTTTTCAGGATAAACAAGCCTTATTTACCTATACCAGCCGGAGATATTTCATTAAAGCAAGCATGGATGTTGGTGATATTTGATTTAGTTGCTGGCCTATCGATTTTGCGGTTGATGAATGCCGACATAATCACAACTTCTATCTATTCACTTGGTCTTTTAATTGCCCACTTCTATTCTGCTCCTCCAATTCGATTCAAGAGATTTTCTCTAGCAACATCTATTTTACTTCCTTTGGTACTATTCTTATATTACTTTCTTTCATCCTCTGACTGTAAATGTGTAAATTGTGTTTATCTTTACATAGTTTCTAGAGTCATTGCAAATTTAGGGGTCACCTCAAAAAATTAAAAATGGCTTGAAAATTGATTTAGAGTATATTATTTGAAAAAACACTATTTTATTTAGAAGTTAAAAAAAAAAAAAAAAACCATATTTTTCATATATCTGCATCCAAGTAATTGCCATGTTTTGGAACAAACTAGTTGATAAAAGTTTATCGAATCAAATTTCATAATAAAAGCAAATTATGCATGCAGACTTCCGGTGGCCTTCACAACGTCGGTGTTCTTTACTCTACCATAGCTTCCCTTGGACTTCAATTTTGTTGGAGGTGTGTAACAAATTTATATAACCAAAACTTTTTGTTTATATTTCTCTTCTCTTTTCAGGTCCTCAAATTCCATCTTAATTTTTTTTTTAATGAATATTAGTATCATTGTTTTCAATGTAATCTTATAATGATTCCAATTTGTATTGCAGCCCGCCAATCACTTTTATCGTCGCCTTTGCGATATTATTTTTCGTGGTTATTAGCATCTCAAAAGATCTCACAGATGTCGAAGGAGACTTGAAGTAAGATGTATTTTCTTTATGTTATGACTTAAAGTCCGGATACTTTCTATTCCTATTAATCGCGAAGCACTATTTTTAGCATTGTCTTTAACATCATTAGAAAAATATTTACAGGAATAACATAAGGACATTCACAGCAATATTCGGACCTAGAAATATTACATTCTTTGCACCGGGATGCTTCTGCTAAATTATGTTGGCGGTATTCTGGCTGCTATTTGTATGCCTCAGGTAAATTAATAACTTATTTTAAAAACTTGCATATATATATATACAGTCTAAAGAAATATCTAAGCATTGAGATTAATTGGATATCTTAGACTTTATATGTCTGTTAAATGTTTTTCTTTCTGTTTTTACGTCCATTTTGTTCCGTTTGTAGAATATTCATTCCTAAATGTAAATCAATCTTTGTCATATTTACGTGGAGAATTATAACTGATAAACATTTTATTTTCTTACTCTTTTTTTATTAGGCTTTCAAGAGTTACTTAATGGTGCCCGCTCATGCATTCTTTTCAATGTGGTTATTATTTCAGGTTTGTCTAATTGTCATACATAAATTTCAAAACAAATAAAAGTAAAAGTAAAAATAATATAAAAGCTTAAAAATCTTACAAGTACTCCTTTTTTTCTTGTGTCCTTTCAGGCTAAGAAATTGGACAAGGCAAATTATACTCAGGTGATATTCACGTTCTTGTCAAACACATGTTGTCCTTATAATGATTATTAAACTGCATATAGATATATTGATATTGATACTAATGACAAGTTTGACTTTTTCAAATATGCAGGAAGCAAGTGCAAAATTCTATAACTTCCTTTGGAATCTTCTTAACTTGGAGTTTCTCTTATTTCCTTTCATCTAAGCAAATAGTGCAGATTGATCTCCATTTTTTCTTTTAATTTTATACTGGAGTAAAGACGGAGAGATAAAGAGAGTTAAAGTGTGTAATATTGTTAAGACATTGCTATTTTTTATTTTGATTTTTTATTTGAATAAAGGCGCTCAATAAATTGAATAATTGATATTATTAGAATTATAAATCTCAAAAAAAAAAAAAAAAAAAAGATGGTTAAACCAATATTGACCACAACAATACAGACACAAAAGAAAATTAGTAAGTTCTCTAGAAGGAAATGAATATTTGTCCAAAGTGTTCACATATTTACCTAAAAGACCAGAGGATGATCTTCTGTATTCACTGCAGCGGCAATGCTAATCATCGAGGTTAACAAATCTTACCCCTTTAAATCTGAAAATTCCAAGAAGTAAGTACTACTTCGAAAAGGGGAGTGTGTAAATATTTTTCTTCTTAGAGAGAACATGAGATATATAGTCTGTTTAGATCACCATCTCTCGTAGCTATTATTTAACTCTAATATAATACATATTAGGGATGGAGAAGGGTCTGTGGTTTCTTGTGTGGCTAAGAAAGTGCATATATGGTCGTTTTTCTTCCGACATAGCAGAATGTATAGCGCTTCGTGAAGGACTTGAGTTTGCTGCTTTTTACAATTTAAAGGTCATGTTTGTGGAGTCAAATGCAGAAAAGGTAGTTTCGACTGTTAATGAGTGATATGCTCATGGAGATGACGGTGCAGTGATAGAAGATATTTCGAGTCTTCTATTGCAGGTTTCGGGTGAAAGTTGCAATCATGTTCCCCGCGAGGGAAACAAAGTTGCTCACCAGCTAGCCTTTTACGACTTAAGTTCTTTTTTAGGTACTGTGGCATTGACAAGAGTGTTTTGTTCTTGTCACCCTTTGTTAAGGCTGATTTAACCTCTTTATTAAATGCCATTTTAACTACAAAATAAATAAATAAATAAATAAACTTAAATCTAAATCTAAATCTTTCCTTTCTACTTTCTAGAAATCCATCCCACACTCATTTTTCTACTTATTCAAATGTAACCTTTAACAAAAACTATCCAAACACATATTTAATTTGAATACATAAATCAAATTCTACATTTGAATATGAACCTTCAGTTTTAATGAACACTTAAATACAGCCTATAATCCAAACGGGTAGATAGTTGTTGCATAGCATGTTTGAGAGTAGGCTAATCAAGAGCACAACCATCTTTTCCAGTGACTGAAATACAAAAATATTTTTTCCGAATTCCCTAATTAAGAAGGAATTACTCTTCTATAGGTTTAGGAGACTGGCATTATTTTTATGATCTCCTAATTATTATAATATAGCATTGGCAGAAAAAACTGTATTTGTGACATCCCTCAAGAATTATGGCAAGAGAAAAACTTGCAGTGATGTTCTTTGATAGAAAGCTTGTCGTTGGCAGTAATGGAGCCACAAAATTTTTTTTTCAAGGGACGAGAATTAAATCTAAGGTTTGACCTAAAACTACAACATAAAAATCTTTCATCATTGTTTATTTATGTATCTATGTCTTTGGTTTTTTTTTTTTCTCATTAATAAAATAAACTTTGAACATAATTAATTTAGCTTTAAAGTTTGTAAAGTTTAGAACGTTATGAGTTTCTACAGTAGTGTTGTTGAATTCTGATTTATTTGAGCTATTAAACTTGAATATGAGTACTTACAAATCAAAACTTAGAATAAAATTGAACGATTTAAAAAAAAAAAAAAAAAAAGTTATCCAAATATAAATAATAAAAGAATTCACGAGAGCAGATAAAAAAGGATAAAACTGTAAAAATATTTTGTAATGTGGGAAAAACCATAAAGAGTTGAGGGATGAAAGGGAATTTCAAAAATCCACGTGGTTGCTAGTCCAGAAAATGACTTGTCTTTCAACTTTTGAAACTTTACAATCGGGTTTTTTTTTATTTTTTTTTTATTTTTTTTTAAGCGAGAGATTGTTTGTCGTTTATGCATAAAAGGTCTTGTCGTCGTTCACTGATCATAAATGTTGTCGTTCATTCATCAAATCACACAGAGTTCGCAACATTACAGGAGAATAGGGTCACTGATTATCTTTCTTTTGCCGAAGGAATCTCCTCCAAAGTGTTTTTTGGTCAATATTGCTACATTGTTTACCCTTAATTCAAATTCATCATGACCAATAAAGGCATGTGTCATTCTAGTGTTACTTTCATTTGTCTTTTATCACTACAGGGTCTCTTTCTTTTTCACGAGGACAATCCGCATTAGCATTTTAAATCCGCATTAGTCATACACAAATTTCAGAGCAAACAAATTATGTATTTTGTACTATAAATACAATTATAAGCCAGACCATAAATAACTTAATTCAATGATAAAAACATTGATCTTACCGATGTGTGTGTGTG
Source organism: Ficus erecta (assembly GCA_008635985.1). Lineage (NCBI taxonomy): Eukaryota > Viridiplantae > Streptophyta > Magnoliopsida > Rosales > Moraceae > Ficus > Ficus erecta. The sequence continues at coordinate 495,970 of BKCH01000059.1, read as the reverse complement.
TGTGGGGGGGGGGGGGGGGGGGGGGGGGGGTTTGGCGGGGTGTGTGGAAAAAAGACAATTCGTATGGTAGAAATTCTTTAGTAAAAGGTAATTAAAACTCTTACAACTCCTCTGATCTCTCGTATTCTTTCAGGCTAGCTAGGAAATTGGACAGAGCAAATTATACCAAGGTGATGTATATGAAAAGATATATATATATATATATATCATATGATACTATAAGTATAGAGATATGCAGGTTTTGTCAAGTGCATATAATCCTCGTGAATAATATTGAACTATATGTTTGACTTTATCATCTTTGCAGGAAGCAAATGCAAATTCCTAGAAGTTCATTTGGAAGCTTTCTAACTTTGGAGTTTCTCTTGTTATTTCCTTTCATATAGCTAATTAAATTAATAAAAGTGTTCCAGCAAATATAATAATAATGATAAAGTGCGATAATTAATAATTTTGGAAAGCATATTCACTACTACAAAATGTGGGATTTCACGACGGAGCTTCCACGACCGTTTTTTAAAAAACCGTCGTGAAAAATGCGGTAAAAACACGGAGCGGAACAGAGTTTCCAAAAACTGTCGTGGAAACCGAAGCTTCCACGACGGTTATAAAAAACCGTCGTGGAAAAAGCATGCTTCCACGACGATTTCAAATAACCGTCGTGGGAAGATTGCAAAAAAAAAAAAAAAAAAAAAAAAAAAATTAGCTTCCACGACCGTTTTTTCAAAAACTGTCGTGGAAAAATACGACAAAAACACGGAGCGGAGCAGAGTTTCCGAAAACCGTCGTGGAAGAGCATGCTTCCACGACGGTTTCTAATAACCGTCATGGAAGATTGCAAATGCCAAAAAAAAAAAAAAAAAAAAAATTTTGCTTCCACGACGGTTTTTCCACGACGGTTTTCGGAAACTCTGTTCCGCTCCGTGTTTTTGCCGCATTTTGCACGACAGTTTTTTGAAAAACGGTCGTGGAAGGGTCTTTTTTCACAAATTTTTTTTTTTAAATTTTTGGACTCTACCACGATGGTTTTTGGGAAAACCGTCATGGTATTGTCACATACCACGACGGTTTTCCCAAATAACCGTCGTGGTAGGTACTAAGGCGGGAATTTTGAAAAATTTTGAATTAAATTCAATTTTTTGGAGCATGTATTAAAACCCAAAAAAATACCCTCTTTTGCACCCCATTACATTCTGAGCCTTTTTCACTCTCTAATACACACTCTAACTCCATACCCAAAGCCACCCAATTTCGTCCCTCGATCTATTTATCTCTCTCCGCTCCCTCCCTACTTAAAATCTCCAAAAACTCGCTCTATCTCACCACGCCTCCTCTCTTTATCTCCTCTCAAATTTTTCTCTTGGCTCCATTCTATGATGGCCTCCTCTACCACTCACGTGGCCTCCTCCATTCTCTTACGGGTCCACCAAGGAACTCACGCGGCTTTCCCTCTCTCTCTCGCCGCACTCCGCCCGTACCCACTCCGCACTCTGTCCGTACCCACGCTTGACAAGCCGGTAAGTTGTAATGTATATTGCTTGGGTAATGCACGGATTTGGGAATTTTTCGTCCAAAATGTTGATTTTGTTGATTGTGGTTGTTGATAAAAGTTTCCATCCAAAATGTTGATTTTGTAGATTGTTGAGTTGGGAATATTCCGTCCGAAATGGCCAAAATCCGTCCCCTACATTTTCGGTGATTGTTTATTGTGGTTGTGTTTTAGATTGAATTAAATTGGTTGGGTAAGGTACGGATTTGAGAATTTTTCAGAAAAAAAGTGTTGATTTGGTGATTTAAATGTTTTTGGGAAAATGAAACGAATTCGTAAAAATTTTTTTTTTGTTACCTACCACGACGGTTTTCTAAAAAACTGACGTGGTAGGTTTGTAATTTTTTTTTTCGTTGTTACCTACCACGACGGTTTTTTGCGTAGAACCGTCGTGGTATGCCAACTAACCACGACGGTTTCCCAAGGAAACCGTCGTGGAAGATTACCTTACCACGACGGTTTTTTGTGTAAAACCGTCGTGATATGTTCTTAAATGTCCATATTTAGGTCTTATTTTTGTCCATTCTACGACGGTTAAAAAACCGTCGTGGAATCTGAAAAGATTCCACGACCCTGGATTCCACGACGGTTTTTAACCGTCGTGGTATTCACATTTTGTAGTAGTGATTGCTAATGGCCTAGAAAATGGTGTGTTCAGTTAAAAAAAGAAAAATGGGAGACAATTTGTCGTTTATGCATAAAAGGTCTTGCCGTTCACCGATTAAAAATAGTTGTCGTTTAGATGAAAACTACAAGTCGTTTATGTTAAAAATGTCCAATTATCTAAACGACATTTTAGCTGATAGAGGTTGTTCATCCATAAAATGCCGTTCTACTACAGTTTTAATTGTCCTGTTCATTCGCAGTAACAACGACATGATATTTGGCGTTTATGTTAAAAAAGTCTTGCCATTTATTTTAATGAAATTGTTGTTGCTTGAATAAAAGCTACATGTCGTTTTGCATGTCGACATTTAATTCAGCAAATGACATGTCGTTTAATATTAATCATATTTTTGTTGACATTTATTCTAAATAATTTTGCTCAAACACAAAAACCGGAAAGCTTTTACGGTCTTCACGTTGTTGACAACCATTTCCCAAAAAAATAAAAAAATAAAAAATTTACCGATGAAATGTTTTGTGTCCCTTTCGTGATATTGGCCACATATTACAATGATTATTCACTAAAGGACAAAGCGAACTGTTGCTCACTAAAAACTAGAGGATCAGGTTGGGGAGTCGGTGTTGATGAGGACGGTGGTGATAACCAGGTGGCTCGTCGTCGGATCTGGACTGCGGTGTGTTATATTGTAATTTTGTCTTACCTCATTAAATTATTAAATTGATTTATTGAACTAATCTCTCTCATCTCTTATTTAATTAGGAAAAGGAGGCCCACATCATGCTTTTTATCTATCTAACATGAAATTAGATCAAAACAACTGGAATAATATAAAGAAAATCACCTGTTAACATTAAAGCTCGTGAAACATTTGTTTTTAGGGCTCTTGAAAATACCTATTAATTTATTTACTATAATTTTTCTTGTAAGATTACTTACCTTAAATATTTTTAGAATACATAATTTGTCATAATATTTTCAGAAAAATGTTATTTACACATTTCTCTTCTATTTACATGTATAAAAACATATAAAATATGTTAAGAGCTTTTGAATAAAAAGAGCAAAATTATTTATAAATAAAAAACAGAGAGTAAAGTGCACTATATAGGAATACAGTGGGGAAAAATGGATGGAAGTCGCAATTTTTTTTTAAAGGCACAAAATTAATTTTAGAAAAGCGTGTGGGGTCGGTTGACCCACAGTACCTTTAAAATATATTTTTTAAAAGTAACACATGGAAACCATGACGCAGAACTATATGATAAAAAATGAGGAGCTAAAGAATAGAAAAAAAATATATATTACGTAAACGCGTTTCTATCAACCAATATTTGTCTCCTTCCATACTACTGAATATTTAAATAGAAAAATATATATATATGATAAAAAATAGAAAAAATTACATAAACGTGTTTCTATCAACCAATATTTAATGTCTCCTTCCATACTACTGAATTTTAAATAGAAAAAAAATAGAAAGCCAATTGCGGCGACCAATATATATATATATATATATATATATATAGGAATTGTTTACAGCCCATCACCTAATTTTTGAATAATCAAAACTTCACAAGTTTAGTGATTACAGGTATAACCTAGCGGTAATTTCACATCTAACCTATCATGAAGTGTAGAGTTTAAATCATCCACTCCCATGTTATTAAATAAAAATATAAAACTTCATAAGTTTGTGACCGTTGAGATTAAAACGGATGGCTGCAACAATAGGATGGCAATTACAATTTTGATTACCAGTGTCAAGAATAAAACTGGTTATTTTTAAGTGATTTTCTACCGAAGTGCTGTATTATTTTGAACTTGAAAAATTCAAAAACACCTTCAATGTTTTACTAAAAGAATAGAGTTAGAAACATTAATTTTAATCTCAATTTTGATATACAAATTTGTAAAGGGAGTACGCTGTCGTCATTTTTTTTTTTTTTTTTTTGATAGAAACAATATTTCATTTTAATTGACTTGACAATTTTATAAATTCTTATCAGTAAAAAAAATGATAATTCACATATCTAAAGTATCCTTATGTTTGTAAAATCATTTACTAAACACGCCCCCTTATATTTTAAACATTTGTATGATGCCGAATTGCTCAAACATGCCTAATTATGACTTTATCTCGATGTCTAGCTTGAATATCAATTTAACGTGAGTGGTCTTTATGATGATAGAGTCAGCATATATTTCATCGACTTAATTATTTCTTACTATTTATTACGAATGACTTAAATCTTCTTGTCTTATATCTTTTGTTGTCATTTCGATTACTAATGTTTGTACCAACTATTGCCATTATTTCTTTTATCATTTTGCAAACTGTTCTCAATATACTTGTTGTTCTAAATGCATCGTTACATATAATGCTATGTCTTTGTACAGAAAAACTCCACTAGATATTTCCATTAATTTGTACTGCTAGTGATATTTGTCAACAATTCACACCCTCATCTGTCTTATGGAAATAATACAGAAATAATACAAGGAGTTTTGTTTTAACGTAAATTGGACTGCAATTAAAATAAAATAAAATAAAAAGTCACTCCTAAAAAATCGAAAACACAAAGTATATTGTTACGTAAATTTACAACTCAAACATACATGTAATTAATTATTGAACAATCAATGTTTTTTTTACGCCAAGTCATTATAATTGGTTCTGATAAACTATATAAACAAATAAATAACGATGCTTGAATCCCTATCATATAAGATCCGATTTATAAATCACTTTTACATTTACATAATTGCCCCTTCAAAAATCAAATCTCAAACTCTGCTACTATGTTTACAATTCAGAGTTACCGGGTTATCATTGCAGTACCATGTCACAACATACTAAATTAATTCAAAGAAAAGAGTTTTTGTAAAATAGAAAAATAAATAGCTAATGATGTTGGACTCCCTAACATATAAATGTGAAGATTAGAGGAAAGAAGTGGAATTTGAAACTGCTAATAAATTAAGCTTTCATATTAAAATATTAACATGTTAAGTAAAATGACTCAATATTTTTATATGTTTATTATTATTCTCGTGTTGTGTTTTTATGATGTGTGGCTTAGGTTTTTTTTTTTTTTTTTTTTTTAACCTTTAACAATGAAGCCAATTTCTAAAAGACCATGGCAACAGTGACACAATAACCATCAACAGACGGTTACAAGCACGGATGACAACCTGACATTATAGCGAGCAATATTCAGTCTTCATTCCTGGCTCAACACGTGGCTGTTCTACCAAAACTCAAGAAGGATCCTAGCTGACCCATATACATATAATATATATATATATATATATATATAATTGTTTAGGCGTTGTCTTTTGACTATATATATATATATGTGTGTGTATTAAATATATTGAGCACTACAAACATAAGATACACGTGAACATCGTTAGAACATAAAAGGAATAGCCATAAAAGGCATCTCATTTTATTATAATTAATTCCCCATAGTCTAACTACCAAAATTAGTAATAGAATTCATAAAAATTATTATTCGCCCTACTATAAATATCGAAGCTCCTGAAGCATGTGCTGCAAGGCCTCTCGAAAATCAACTACAAGCAATTTTGCAACTTCTTTTACTCATTTACCTTGTTGTTGTTGTTGTTTCTTCACATAAGAATGGAGCTCTCATTAGTCTCAAACTCTTCATTTAGAATCCCACCTACTGAAAATAGGCTGATACCAACGAAAAATCTCACAACCAAAAATATCAAATTCTCTAACTTTCCTTCAAAATGCTCCACCAAAAAATTGAACAATTTGCCATTGGGGCTCTACGGCCAAGACAGGTTCTCAAAATCCTTATCGTACGGCCAACATTACAAACATCACTCTATCAAGGTATACCATCTATATGCTTCTTTTCAGCTTATGTTTTTTTTTTCTTTCTTTCTTTTTTTTCTTTCAAGCTAGTCATTGGAATACTATTGATAAAATTTTTGTAAATTGTTACATGCGTAATTCAACATGTTTCGTTAACTTTTTTGAGAGGAAAGTTTTTCATTAGCAGTTATATTAAGTGCCATAATTATTTTTATGCGGTATTTATACTAAATTAAATAGCTTATTTTTAAGAGACTAGTGAAATATATAGTAGATTTTTGAAAGTTGATAAATAAAGAAAATATTTTATATTTTCTCTTTAAAATAAATTATTTCTTTCCTCTTCCCACTCTCTCCCCCTTTCCCCTTTACAGGTAAATACGAGAGTTATCTTCTTAATCTTATACTATTTTTGGTTTTTTTCTCTTACTAGTTAATTTATTTATGCTATTTTATAACAATAGTTGGTAATTAATAACCTTTGTTTGTTGGTCCAATTGGTTATTTTTATTCGACTAATAATAAGAACTAATGATGTTAGGCAAGCGCTAAAGAAAGAGCTGATCTCGGTTTAATTAATCCGGCAGTAGCCAAAGTCGCACATTTTGGATCTGCCTTCTATAAATTCTTGAGGCCATATGGACTGATTCAAGCAACTCTATCGACTGTGTAAGTAAACTTTCACAAAGAAAAAACAGACCATTAAAATAAATAAATAAAAAAAAAGGGTTCACATGAGAACAAGAAATAAATTTCTCTTTCTCTATCTGTTGGGCATAATGATTTACGTAATTGATCAATTATTCATGTTCGCTTTTTCGTTGCAGTTGTTTGTTTGCAAGAGTGTTAGTTGAAAACCCACAAATGTTTAAGTGGCCTTTCTTGTTCAAGGCATTCCCAGGCCTAATTGCTATAATGCTTGCTCGTGCTTATTTTATGGCGTCAATCAGATTTTCGATGCTGATATTGACAGGTATGCTTTGATCTTTTCCAACTAAATATCGCAATCTCCATCACTTCCTAAACAAAAAGACGCTATACATCCATTAGACTCTTTTCAAGGCCTTTCGTTTATTATTTATGTTCATGATGTGCAAGTTTGCCAAGTTTTTTACCGCACGAAAGTTCGGATTTCCAAATGAAAGAAATGTTTTTGTTTTTATTTTACTAGTTTTTATTTGATGATTGCTGCAAAAATTCCTTATAGTTTATTTTTATCTTAATACTTTCAGGGTGAATAAGCCTGATTTACCTATACCAGCAGGGGATCTTTCCATAAAACAAGCATGGATGCTGGTGGCATTTGATTTACTTGCTGGCATATCGATTTTACGGTTTATGAATGCCGATCTAATCACCACTTCTCTCTATTGTCTTGGTCTTTTCTTTGCCACCGTCTATTCTGCTCCTCCCATTAGATTCAAGAGAAATTCTCTTGCAACATCTATTGGGCTCCCTTTGGTACATTTTTTTAACATTTGTATGATTTTCTTTTCATATATTGTGAGTCCATGTGATTGAAATTGTGTTTTGATTTATGTAGTTTGTAGGGTCATTTGTTATTTAGTGGCCCCCTGAAATTAAGAACATGATACAAAATTCTCTCCTTGCATAATCTAAAGAAGAGCAAAATATTATATTTGTTAATTAACAAAAAGCAAATTATGCAGACTACGGGTGTCCTCCACAATCTCGGTATCCTTTACGCTTCCAGAGTTTCTCTTGGACTTCATTTTTGGTGGAGGTGTGTAACAATTTTGTAACTCAAAACATTTTTTTATTTAATATTTTTTTACTCTCTTTGTCAGGTTTTGACCAATTGTCTATCTTTCAATTTAGTGGATGAAAAAGACACAAATTTGATCCTTATTATTATTATTATTATTATTATTATTTCATATAATCTCATGTTCGGATTTAAATTTTCTTTGCAGCCCTCCAATTGTTTTTATCATTAGCTTTGCCACAATGTTTTTCGTGGCCATTAGCATCGCAAAAGATCTTACGGACGTCGAAGGTGACATGAAGTAAGATATGTCTATTTTTTTTTCTTATTATCATTTACACCACTCTAATTTAGTTCATGAAATTATACTTTGGGTCAATAATATTGGACAATATTACAGGCATAACATACGAACAGTTCCAGCAATTTTCGGCCCTAAAAACACTACAATCTTTTGCACTGGATTGCTTCTGTTAAATTATATTGGCGCTATATTGGCTGCAATTTACATGCCTCAGGTAATTCATTCTTTGTTAAAAACTTACTTGTATAGTTATTTTTTAGTTATTATTTTGTTTTTGGAGAAATATTTGCATAAGCATTTGATATTTTAGATTATTTTTTAAGTCTTTTTTTTTCCCTTACGTTTTTATGTCCATTTTGTTTTTTATTTTTTTTTTTTAATTTATTGATTACTAATTGTAAAAATTGACTTACTTCAAGTAAATTACCAATAATGTACTCTGTATAAATTGATATATTGCATATTTGAGTGACTATACGTCATCATTTAGCCAAACAAAATACAGCAAAAAACAAAAACAAAAATATTTTTACAAACATAAAAAAAAATAAAAAATTTGATCATGGTTCCTAATAATCTTTTATTATTATTATTACTTCAATTGATCATTGTAGTTTATTTGGAGAATTGGATCAACTGATAAACAAGTTCTTTTTTTATTTCCTGTTTTATAGGCTTTCAAGCGTCACATAATGTTGCCCGTCCATGCAATTTGTGCATTGTGGTTATTATTCCAGGTTTGTCATACATAATTACCAGAAGAAATCATAATAAAAATAGAATTGTAAAAGTAATAAAACTCTTACAAATAGTTTGCTCTTGTGTCTTTCAGGCTAAGAAGTTGGAGAAAGCAAATTATACGCAGGTGATTTTGCATGTTCCTGTCTTGTACATGTTGTTCTAATGAAAATAAAAGTAAAAAAGTAATGTTAAATTCAAGATTTCTAAAGGATTGAACTTGACTTTCATCTAAAGGATCGATTAATTAAGTATAGTGATCCAATATCCATATATAATTATAGTTATTTTTTTCATATATATATTTTTTTTTGTGAATTTTTTGTTTGTGTTTTTTTTTTTTCAAATTTAATAATTAATACTTTTTTTATTCCATAAATGCAGAAAGCAAGTGCAGATTTCAATGGATCCCTGTGGAAGCTTCTTAACTTGGAGTTTCTCTTATTTCCTTTCATATAGCAAATTAGTGCAGATTAATCTCCTTTTCCCTTTTCGATTATACTATGTAGTGGAGAGCTATATGAGAGAGTCATTGTGTGTAATATTATTAACATATTGCTTTTTTCCCCTTTATACTATAGAGAGTGGGAGATAATAAAGAAAGTTATAGTAACATATAATATTGTTAAGACATTATTCTTTCTTTTTTTTTCCCCCCTCCTTTGAACAAAGGTGCTCAAAATAAATTAAATACTATTGATAATTATAAATAGTCCTTAAACTATAAATATTCTATCATTTTGGTGCATGAACTTTTGATTTTGATAAATTAATCCTTGAATTTTTGTTTTTTTGACAATTTTGGTTCTAGTCTCATATTAAAATTGACAGACGATTTCTGAAATTTAACATCGATAATCGTATTGCTATTGCATAATAACTAAAAATTAAAAACAATATATTCCATAATTAAGTTCAAGGTTTTAGTTTTTAAGGGTTTTAATATAAATAAGGATAAAATTTTTATAATTTTGTAATTATTTTTGTAAAACTCCGTGTTATCATGGAGTTGAAACATAATTATATGCATTATTAAACAAAAAAAATATTTCATCAATTTCAATATCAGGTACCAAAATAATCAAACATCAAAAGTTCGTAGGCTCATTCACTAAAATCAAAAATCCAGGGATCAAAATAACAAAATGTACATGATACAGGGACTGAACGAACATTAATTTACCCAAAAATTTAAGAATGTATTAGTGATTTACAGTGCCTCGATGGAGGCACAAATACGATAATACAAGGGTATAATTAATACATGTATAATTTTTTTGACCTGATCTTATGTCCCTCCCTCAGATAAAGAAAGGTGGAGCAATATATAGAAGAAGAAACAAGGTGAAAGAAGAAACAGATGGAAGGTCAGCGGCAGACTTGGAATTTCGAAATATTTGACGACAATTATACTTTTTTCTTTTTAAATTCCCTAAAATTTTCACTCTTGATTAACATGATATAAGTTTTAGTTAATCTTAATTTAATTTTTGTTATATTAGTCTAGTGTTAATTATTTGTATCGTGTTAATATAATGGCTTCTAAATTTGTGTCAGTCAGATGCTCCCTCCCTTTTTTATCTTGCAAAATTCATGCTATTAACTTTAAGCCGTTTCAAAATTCTACCTTGTACTGCAGTTTCTGTTTTCTGTAAAAAGAACAGGGTTTCTTACCCCTGAATGCCAACCCTATGCTTGGATGACATGTCCATTTTTTGAAAGTGGAAAATTATTTTTAAAAAAATGTTTATCTCCATCTTTTCCATCATTCTCTTATTTTGAAAAATTAAAATTATCTCATTTTCAAACTTACTTAGGGTGTGCAGTGTTCATCTTAGCAATGCTCAATTATCTATAAAAGTCACTTTATATGAAGCAAAACCTTATCCTACAATACAGTAAATTTCTAATTTGTTGAACTCCTTTATTGTTTTAGCATTCAATTCGAACTTTTCGTTTTATTGTTACGTGAAAGGAACAAAATAGCGAGATACAAAGAAATAATTGTGTCCAATTGTTTGCCACATATGTGAGCGTGACTAATTATTATCACAAAATTGCAAATTCACGGACTCCACATACAACATCGAAACAAGCATGCGCTTACATCTATCATAATTGCCTCATTTTAGATTTTCCATTCCTGTGCTCATCATCAAGATTTGTTCGTCTATTGAAATTATTAAGAGATTCGCGGTCAAATTCTTAAAAGTATAGGTGAAGTTGTAAAGTCGTGCCAAATATATTCGGTTTTCTTACAACTCAACATTTGCAGGAAGCCCTGTGCGACATAGCCCGGACATATCATCATGTTGGCCTCATATCGTCGGCAGCTTCTATTTTAGCTAATGTTGTGTAAATAAGTATAGGGTATTTTTAAATAATAGTTTTTGTATTATACAGTCATTGATTCTAATGGAATCATTAGTTCTTTCACTTTTGGCTGCTCAGAAAACCATTTTTTGATTGAAACAGAAAACCAGAAATTATGGCAAATAGATTATTTTTTAAAACTTTTTGGAAATAAAAAAAAAATTAGTATATTTGAAAATAAATTATTTTCTAATAAAATATAGGGCAGTTCTATGGCAGATGGCAGTCACATCTCCCAATAGGGGAACGGTTAGGCAATGTTAAATTGATGTGTCAATAATAAATTTCGATATTTGAGTGCTGTTTTTAATGTCAAATTTACCATATATGAAGCTTGGTGATAAATTTCTAACTAAGTATAATCCTTGTTAAATTTGGTATTTAATTTTTGCTGATTCATGTCTCAATTTTCTATTTAATCATTACAATTTTATCATTTTTAAATTTTAGATGGGTACCTTTTTTTTTTTAGAATTTAAAAACTTAATAATGATGACAAAATATAGATATAATTAAAAATAATGGTTTGTAATGCACTACAAAATCTCAAATATATTATTTTTACTCTTCTTTTAATAAAAAATATAACATTAACATTGACATGGTCTTAGGTTTAAAGCATGAAAAGTTGTCGGTAAATTTTGTTAATCAACAATATTATATAACCAAGAATTGTATAAATTCTATATGACTTGTCATATTATGTCAATTTACATTTTTTTTTTTTTTTTTTTTGTGCAGATAACTGAATCCGAAATTGGATACTTCATGACTACATACATACATGAATAATATGAAACTTATAATTTGTTAATCTAAATTTTTTAATTGTGCTCAAAGTTTGTATCCGTAATTGCACAAGTAACATGAGAAATGTAAACTATAAGGTAATTAACAATTTTCAGTACTGATAAACATACTTCCTCAATCGGCCAAATATATATGACACATAAGTTTAATCTACCAAAAATAGAAAGGCATAAAGTACTTGCACAAACTAGCTAGCTAGTACTTGTCTTATTAAACCCAAGTATACACAATATATATATATATATATATTAGCACTAAATTAACTGCAATATGACCATGAGAAACGATTGGTGCATATTACATTTTATATATGTATATACCCTACTAATTAACAGCCTCTCCACATCAGTTGACAAGATTTCTTGTGGATTGGCACCAGCGATCATAAGAAGTCTGGAGATTAGGCCAATCGGACGCCGAGATGGTGTAGTCTTGTATCCAATTGGTCAGGATCACTTCCTGATCCACCGCCGGCAAACTCCAAATCGCTTCGTCGATCGCTCTCTCGACATCCGCCTTCTCAAAGAATGTCAAGACGGGGTATGCGAATCCGTTTCCGGCATGGCAAAACAATGGAAGCCAAAGCAGGAGCAGCCTGAACTTCACCTCCCTTGGAATCTCTAGCTCTTCTCGGTTCAGATCTCCAAATAACATGGCTATATAATGAAATATATATAGTAATTACTTGTCAAAATTATCAAATAAATAATAACATTTTTCCTTTCAAGTAAATTACATGATTATTTGAACAAGAGAAAAACAGTCCTTAATCGATTTATAATATAGTTAATAATTATTGAATGGGAAAATATTTAGGTCCGTTTCGTGTTTGGGTTTGAATTAAGTTTTTTAAGTTTTAATAGTAAATTTTGTTGACTTTTCAGAAAAGACAAAAAACTTTTTTAGAAAAAGACAAACTTTTTCAGAAAAAGATAAAAATTGAAATAAAAAAGTACAGTTTAGTTTGAGTTAAATTTAACTACCAAACGGACCCTTTGTAAAGTAATAAACTAATAACTGCTCTATTTACATACTAATTATGTAATATTGGAGGTATAAAACATGTAAATTACCAACTTCTAGTGGTAAATATTTCACAAACGGATTCATCGAAGCAAAATTTTAATTTTGTCATAACAAATCCATAGTCTTCTTGCATGGAAATCTCTAAATTAATTCAGAAATAGGTGCACACACAAATCTTATTAATTCAAGCTGGCATTAAAAGAAAAAGTTTTTTAAGTCGGTAAATAATGATTTTTTTTTATATATACTGGAATTCCTTAGGACATTATTTTGAATAATAATCTCTTTATTAAGTTCGTTAATTTGTATTTTTTTTTTCAATAAAAATGTGCTTTTAATTAAACCTAATGTCATCATTTACCCTAAGAGAAAAAGTTACAATTAGTTATTCATATTATATTAATGAAAACTTGCATAGTACTCTAGGATATATAAACATAAAGGCACCCCTAACTGTGCTTAGCATATATATTTTCATAAATATAACATAACAATATGATCTGCATTAAAACTCTACGTTGAAACTCATAATTCAAATATAAAAAATAAAATATTGTGCGAAAAAACTTCATATAAAATGTTAAAATAAAATTCCGTACATTTGGATCATCATCTTAATTAATTATATTGAACTTCAATATGAAATGAGCTTGATAGATAGCGAAACATTCATGTACATTTAAAATTTTTTATTAGTACACAATACTTCAATTCAAATCTAAATATATATTTCACTTTTTAAAAAATCTATATCACTTTTATTTTTCTATCTTGAACTATTTAATTGTTATCTTTTATAAAACCTATTCTAACACACGTTGGATTTAAATACACGATATAAATTATATATTTGAACATGTGAAATTAATATATAAATGTAAATCTATGATCTAATAAATGCACATCTAAGTTAAAAGGGAATTAAGCTTTTTAAGTAGAGTTAAAATAAATAGTTTTAAGATAGAGGAAAAGAAGTAGAACCTGAGATCTTGACAATGAGGCCTTGAAGCCTAGGATCGGTAGTGAGAGAAACGGAAGCCAAACCAGAGGCAAAGCTCCACTGCACAAGAGCCTCATCCACCGCCCCATAAGCCCTTAGCTTTTGGCTTATCCACAGCAGCTCCTCCGCCAGCTTCTCCGCCACCACCTCCCCCCCTTCCTCCTCCTCCCACAACACCTTCCCTCCCCCGCCCGCCCCCACCCGCTATCGCCAACCGCCTCGTCCTCTCCGCCCGGCACGTCGCGATTAACGACCTCACCGCCCCCACGCACGCGCCCAGCCCCTTCACGTACGGCGCCACGTAAGACCCCAGCGGCAGCGCCCTGATGGCTCGTGCCGCCCACGCGCAGCCGCCCGAGTGGTCGAGGTTGTGGATGCGGCGGTGCTTCTCTAGGGAGCTGTGCAGGAGGCTTGAGGTGCGCTCGAACGCTGATGCGAGTGCCACGCGGTTGACCTCCAGCATCTCCACGTGGCACGATCTGGCGTTGCCGTCCATGATTCGCTCGGCCATCGCCATCGCAAACTGGTATTTCCGCGAGCTGGCGGGGATGTCGTTCAGCAGGGCCAGGATCTGCACGTGTCAAGCAACGAATCAGAATGTGACACGTGCTCAGGGGATGGTGTGAGACAAGGGTTTAGTGGCAGTCAGGAAAAGTGTCGACGTGGACTGGTGTGGACACCTGTCCGTCTGAGGTAAAATCGGTTGCTACGTGGATTTAGATAGTAATCATTTGCCTGCCTTTTTTTCTTGCTGGGCATTGCATTTTGGGAAACTTTTGGAATCATATACAAAGAATATTTCCTTGCAAATATGTACACACACACTCATATATATATATATATATATACATATATATTTATATAAATATAAAAGGAATATTGCGAGAAGAAACATATCTTAGAGCTCCAATAATGTAGCATCTAATATATTACTTTAAGGATTAATAAAGACAGATTTGATTTTCATTCGATTATACTTTTACAAAGCTTATAAAATTTTTATAACTCTCACTTAATGTCTCTTTTTTTTTTTTTTTTTTTTTTTAATTTTTATATCTCAATTAGTTTCTGTTATTAGAATTATAATTTAGAAAGTACGGAAAAAATTTGAAGATCATATAACTGTAATTAACTTTTTTTTTTAAATGTAATTTTCGTAAGAGAAGTTAATTGAGATCAATTTAAAATTCAAGACAGAGTTCTTAAGTTTTAAAGAGTAAAATGAGATTTAGTTATAGTTGAACGGTATAAGTGTGAATGATTTAAAATTAACAATAATAATATTCTAATTCGTTGTTTATGTCGTATAATTCTGTGTTATAATAAGTAGAAAATTGGCTATATTTTAGCTTATTAAATCGCTTAAATTTACATGCTTTTACCTTTAATTTTGGCAACTATTTGATGGTTATAGCAGTACTCTAGAAAAATGAACATTTCTAAACCCCCTAAAAAATTTGAGCATTCTAAATAAAAAATGTCTAATGTTTTACTAGTGTCAACGGCCTTTGTGATGCGTTCTCCATTTGGAGCAGTAGTAACGAACAAACTGAGGCCAAATTTAGAAGCTCATTTATTTATTTATTTATTTTGAACTGTTTGACCTATATACAACTTCCAACAGCTTTTTCTGCCACGAATGGAAGTTTTTATTTTATTCTGATTTATTTTTCTGCCAAGTTAATGGGAGCTTAATAACTATAAATAACCTTTAGGATTATATATCCTATTCTGTTTGAGCAAGTAAGGGCTTTGAGCTTCCATATTCTATGTCAACATGCATACTTTCATTGTAACCTCTAGGACGAAACTCTTTATTTATTTATTATTTACTTATTTATTTATTTTTTGTTCACACAAATTATTATACATAAATCCAAATCCACAAGATAGATCGACCCTTAGATCTTTAGGACGAAACTTCATTTCAATATGATTAAGCCATGTATCAAGAGTGCCTCTTTTTTCCTTCTAATTTCTCTGTTCATTTCATACTTCTTTCCTATACCAGAAAAATAAAATTCTAAACCACCAAATATCACGTTATAATTAATCATGTTATCAGCCAAAAAAAAAAAAAAAAAAGATTTGTCAAAATCTAGTTTGATAAACATCTGATGACTTAAAACTACATAGCAAGAAACTCTTAATCTTTGTTTTGGTAGAATGATAAAAATAGAGGAAGGAAATTAGAGCAGAAATTATGAAGAAAACAAAAAGAATCTTGAGTTAATTGGTAAAGAAGAAATTTAGAAGAAAAAAAATTATAAATTCATGAGCTCAAATTTTTTAGTCATTCCAACTATGTGAAGTAAAGGAATTGAAAATTTTTGACAAAATGAATATAAATAAAATAAATATTATTGATCTTAATATTTAATCATTTTTTAATTTATACGAGGTTATAATAATTATAAAATATATTAAATTAGACTTTTTTATTATTTTTCGTCCTCTCCTGCCAACCAAACAAGTTGATGAAAAAACTCCCTCCTTAACTTTCCATTTCCATCACCTGTTGCTTCCTATTATTTTAACCCTCTTACCAAACATAGTATTAAACTAACAAAACTCTTTCATGAAAACGTATGGGGATTTCCAAAATCACTCCAAATACTATTTAAAAAAAAAAAGGAAAAAATAATTATAAATAAAAAACCACCCAAAAAACAAATGAAGAATTACTCACATGAGAAAGGGCTCTCCCAAGAGCCTGAACAGGCACAGCCTCAACTCCTTCATTAAGAATCATCTGCAGCGACGAAACCGACAGAGACGCCGACGCCGACGTGGCCGACGACGACCCTGATCCGGGGAAATCGAGCAAGCCGAAAGGCGAAAACGCCTGAAGGAGGTGGAAAGGAGCAGAAGAGCAGCACCCCAAGGCCAAAGAAGAGCAAGAGGAAGGGATGTGGTCCATCAAAACCCTAAGAACCCACAGGGTCAGCCACGTCATTAGCATCAGCATGAACCGGAAGTGGTCGCCGGGCCTCCACTTCCCCCCGCCCACCGCCACAATCCCGCCGCTACCTTTCGTCGTCGACGCCACCGACACAAGCGTCTTCGCCGCCGCATTCACCGTCGACATGAACACCGAGTTCAGGAAGGTCGTCGTCGACGACCTGCCGTTTTTGTTGCCGTATGCGACTAGACTCAGCTCCGACGACGACATGCCTCTAGTACCATAAAAGACCATCTACAGTAGCACTAATCGTGCACATATATATGTATGTATGTATATATGTGTGTGTATGTATAAGGGATTTTCTGGTGTGAAGAATGATCAAGAAATGGGAAAAATGAGGTCTGAGCTTTTATCATGAGGTGTAAGGAGGTGTGATGGTTAAAAGGGTTAGCAGGGCCAAGTGTTTGAATTCTGGGGTTGACATGTAAAAGGGTGGCTTCAGGAGGGAAGATTGTCGTATTGTGAGCAAGTGGAGGGGTGTTTTTTGGTGTTTTGGGACTTACATTTTTCATCTTGACAGTTATTTTTACTTCGTTAATTTTGGAAATTTTGGTTTTGCCCTGGTTTTACTGTTTTTCTCGTTAGATTAGGTAATTCAACCATTACTGGAGAATAACAGTAATTAGTACTTCCATGCTTTTTTTTTTCTTTTTTTTTTGAATTATTTTTATAAACTATTCTATTTCTCATGTTGGTATTTGATTTACTCTTCTAAACTTTTCTACTGTTATACCAACAGTCCCTATCTCAATATTGTGTAAATAAAAAGAAATAGACAAAATAGATTAATACATTATGACATAAGCTTTACTTATAGATAAAGATGTAACTAAACATTATTTTGGAGGGAATTTATATCTCTAACAAAGATATTTTATAAGTAAATTATTCTTTTATTAAAGATATATAGCGTCATTCTATATATATATGTGTGTGTGTGTGTTCTAGAGGTATAGTATCCCACTCAAAAGTGTTTAAATTATCAATTAAATCTTATGTGATATGAAAGTGTTTTTAGGTAATGATTTGCATAATAGTAGAAAAATTCGAGATGGCATACCATGTAAAATTAATAGTTAAAGATTCATATAAGACTGAATGAATAATTTAAGGACAAATTACGAAAATAGTCTTTTTGTTTTTTAACTTATAAATGTGACAATTTGTTCATGGCATTGCTAGTCATAGTTCCTCGGATTTGAGTAAAAGAATCTCATATTAAGTTCAAATTTAAGTGTCATGGTTCCTCGTTGAAAGGTCTAAGGGGGTATATATACAAGCAAATCATATAAAGCAATTAATTTGAGGATGGGTTATTTACTGGTTAGTACATAATATAATATTAAGCTTATAGAAAAACAAATACTTATCATATTTTGGATGTTCTAAACCTTGTAACCTTAGATTTTTATGAAATATCAAATTTATACCTTCTTAATTAATAGTTGTTGATTTTGAGCACTTAAGTAGTGACAACTTTATTAGTTGTGAGGTGTGCAATTAATAATGACCTAGTATTCACATAGAAAAATTGTCAGGGTGGCCTGAAGCGGGATACGAAAGGGTGACGACAAGGCTGGGAAGGGGCTGGGTGGGTGGCGTTGGAATGGGAGTGGGATGCACGAATCTGTTTTTGAGATAAGTAAGGTTATCTTTTCTCTTTTTATTTTTCAAGTTTTTACTTTTCCTTTCAAGCGTATTTTTTTAATGTCAAAATCAAAAGTTGACCAAAAAAAATGTATATTTTTGTTCATTAAAATGTAATTTTGTTACGTACTTTGACTCAAATTATTGTTTGGGTAAGTTTTTATCTTGTGAGTTTGGATAAGTATCAATATTATGTCCGGTTTAGAGTCTATAAATAGGCCTCTTTCGTTTAGAGTTATGTTTGGTTATGAAGGATAGAGAAAGTGTGTCTTCTTTTGAGAAAAGTGAGAAGAGATATAGATAAATGTCTAAGGGTGTAAGGAGTTTTGAATAGGGTTTGATGAGTATATAATTTTGAAGAAGTTAGTGAATTTATCTTCACTCTTCTATAAATGTAAGCAATTTTATCGAACTAAATAAATATTTATCTTCTCTTTATTTATGTTTGAGTTTATTTTACACCGCACTTTTATGTATAGGGTGTACGTCGGATTGGAGATTTTATTTTATTTTTTTATTTTTAATAAAAAAAAATAGGGTGTATTTCCCAACAAATTTGATGGTACAAAAATGCAAGACTTCAAAATGCATGGTAAAGTCTCTCAATAAAAGCAAAAATAGTGTAGAAAAGGGAAAATAATCCAAACTTTTTTATTAATGGTAAACTTTTTTTATTTTTATTTTCATGTCAAAACTAAGTGCTAACTGAAAAAAATATGTAGATTGTATATTAAATATAATTTGATAGTATTAAAAAGTAGAACTTCAAAATACATTATTAAATCAAAATACATGATATAAAAAGATAAATAATCAATCTTCTTAAATAACGAAATTAATCATTTCAGACTATTTGAATACATCCCAAAAATTTTGTTTCAAATACACATTTGAAGCAAAATATTTAGAGTGGGAAAAACATAGGCTGTGTTGGTAACATTAAAAATGGAATTATTTGAATGGAAAGATTTGACTAAAAATATTAGAATTCAGATATTCATAGTTGGAATAAAATTTTTAAACAAAAACATTTGAATGCAAAAATTAATATAAAAAATTATTTTTAAAGTTTTAAAATATAGGAATATTGTTTTATTTGTCACCAATGTATATTTCAGGAGGAACATATGTTACATTTTAAAATTTGGGGGGTAAGTGTTATAAGACTAAAGTTCATTAGGAATTTTAATAATTAATCCTATAAAATATATATTCTCAATGAGCTAAATTTAGGGTTTGTTTGGCTTTCAGATTTGAATATAAAGTTTTCATCGTAGTTTTTGTATTTTTCTAAAAAGTCAATAAAAATTATAACTAGTTTTTGAAAAGCTAACTAATTTCAACGTAAAAATTTCATTCCAAGCCCGTATACCAAACGCAAGCTTAGAGATGATGTGTTTTTAAATTTTGAACTAAATGTTACTTTACCATTCTAATGACACATTCCAAATGTTGATAAAATTCGTTTCGAAGACACGATTTTTTTAATAACAAAGTAGGAAAAACACATTCATTGTATATTATATCCAAATGCAATGCAATGTGTGTTTTAATATGTTATATACTCCATTCCAACACAAATATACTTAAATAGTAAATCAATTCAAAATAATATCTATCCATTTTTTTTCTATTTACTTGTACTATCATACCATATACTCTCTCACTAAACACATATCAAAATGACTATTTAAATATAAATAATCTAAGTAAATATTTCATTTGTAATACAATACATAAAAATGATATTACATTTTGTATGTTATAATCGAATACAATAAAAAATAAAATGTGTGTTTCAAATAAATTACAAATATTTTTTCAAATGATTTATTTTTATATAAGATCTTAAATACGAGAGGCTATGACAAAGATTTTATAAGAGTAATTACATATCATACTATTATATTAAAGGAATGCCCACTTTTCACTGTTTTTTCTACAGTGATGAACAGTGATTTTCAAATTTTTTTTCTCTCTGATTTCGCTTCATTAGCTACAGTACTGCACAGTACTGTACAGGAACTTGCTAAAGTGAATGAACAGTGAATGTACAGTATTTTTACCTTTTTCTGCAGTATAATTACTTTTTTGCCCTTCATCACTAACTATTTTTTCCTCCGCTACAGTATTATGCCGGTTTTACCCTTTAATTTTTTTTGGTCAATTGACAATTGCCCTTGGCTTTTAGTTACTTTACTATTTGATACAGTGTTGGGACAACTTTGTCCTTCTAAAATTATTAATGGACGATTTTACCCCTTCGTTTGTAGTTGTTTTTTTCCTTTTCTACAGTATTATTCCAGTTTTACCCCTCTTTTTTAGTTGCTTTTTTCTTACAGTGTGTTGTCAGTTTTACCCCTATTTAGAGTTTGTTTTTTTCCTTAATATTGTTTTTGCCTTTTTTTTTTTACGCTAAATTTTAGACATTAGATTCTGATCTATTGTTGTATTGTGTTTTTGCTCACTTTGCCTTTTTTTAATTTTTAAACGATTTTTTACTTTAAATTTTTTATCTTTAGTTTGGATTTTTTTTGTCTTTTTTGTTTCTTTTGTTCTATTTTTTAAAGACACTTTTTTTTTAGGATACTGCATGCATTTTTTTTGTGTCTTTTTTGTTTGTTTTGTTTTATATTTAAAAAATCTTTTTTTTTTTAAACATTTTTGCATGTATATAACCTGATAAAAATTTGTTTTTTTTGTTTTTTTGGTTTTTTTTAAACAGTAAAAAAAGGAGAAAATGAGAGAGATATATATATATATATATATATTTTATTTTGTTAGGGTTGTTTGGTGTATAAGTTGAGTTTGAGTTGAGTTGAGATTTTTAAGTTTGAATAGTAATTTTTGTTGACTTTTTCAGAAAAGAAAAAAAACATGATGAAAAAAGTACAGTTTAGTTTGAGTTGAGTGTGAGAATCATATTTTTTTTTTGTTAGTGTTAGTTTTTTCTGGTTCTTTTGAATTTAAAGATTTTTTTTCTTTTTTTTTTTTTAATTTTTTTTCTTTAAATAATTATGACTATAGAATTTTTTTTTTATTTTTTTGCTTTTGTTTTCTTTTTTATTATTGTTAGTACTATTGTCATTTTAATTTTACATCTTCACTATTGGGAGAAATTTTGAGAAGAATTATACTTATTATAATTATAATATTTATGTTAATTAACTGCTTTTATTATATAATACTCAGTTCTTTTATTTATTTTTTTCTTCCTTTCTCGTGCAACGTACGGGTATTAAACTCGTAATTATTATTTTTAAACCACTCATATTTAATAACACAGTTGAGATATTGAGAGTGCATAATAACTAAGATGGACACTGACTCATGGGATTACTCCCTCTAAAATCTCGTTCGACTACGCCACCAAAGGGAAAAAGAAATCTATCTCCATAGCTTCCGACAGGTAGCCATGGCGAAAGTTGAGGAAGGCATGGATCCATGGAGCCCGGTGGTTTGGGGAAGGCATGGATCCATGGAGCTCGGTGGCTTGAGGAAGGCCGGCGGAAGGAGGTTTTCTGGCCGGAGGGAACCGGTAGCCATGGAGCTCGGGGTTTGGGTTTAAGGAAGTGGGTTTGGGAGGTCGGCCGGGAGCCATGGAGCTCGGTGGTTTGAGGAAGGCCGGCGGGAGGAGGATTTTCTGGCCAGAGGAAACTTGTAGCCATGGAGCTTAAGGGTTTGGGTTTGGATTTGAAGAGGTGACTTTGGGAGATGGGCTGGGAGCCATGGAGCTCGAGGGTTTAAGGAAGGCCGGTGGCCGGAGGGAACATCTGTTGGAAAAAAAAAAAAGATAGATTACAAAAAATAAATCTGAAATTGAAAAAGAAAAAAGATTGTGTGTTTGTTAGATTATAATAACATTGGTGTGCCTTATTTCATCACCATACATTTCAATACAGAGTTATTTTATATCGTTGAATTGGACTCTATCAATGGTTACTAGAATCTCTATCACATACTTTTCCATTTTAAGTATAGAGTAATTGACCTAAATTGTCCTTAAATTATTGAAGATGTGATGATTTGGTTCCTATTTTTTTTATTTTAGTGAAGATAACCCTAAACTCTTTAAATGTTGACAATTATAGTCATTTCCGTTTAATTCTGTTAAATGTTTAAGGGAATGAATCATCTGTAATGCATATGATATAATTTGTTAGGATATTTTAGTAATCTAACAATAATTAATTTAACAAAAAGTTTTTTTTTAAAAATTATCTCCCCCACCACCACCACCCCCCCGGCGGCAAGCCCAGATTTAGGTGGGGGCTGGTTGAAAGCCCAAATCTATGGTTGGTGGGTGGGTGTGTGTGTGCCACGGGGGGGGGGGGGGGAGGGATGGGGGGCTAAGCCGGCAATGGAATAGACGGCACGGGAGGGGTAGGGGGACGCTGGGTTTGAGTTAGCTCTCTTTCCTCTTTTTTTTTTTTAAATGTATATGGGGTATTTTTTTTTTTTTTTTCCAAAAAATAAAGTATATTTTCGTTTTTTAATGGCTAATCTAACTCATGTAATAGGTCACTTAATTTTTTCTGTTAAAAACTTAACGTAATTAGACGGAAATTACTATATTGTCACCATTTAAAGAGTTTAGATTCATCTCGGTCAAAATTAAAAAAAAAAAAAAAAAAGAAACTAAATCATTATATTTTTAATAGTTTAAGAATCATTTAGACCGATTACTCTTTTAAGTATATTCAAAAGTAATTGACAATTCAAATTATACAAATGGTAGAACTAAAGACATGGGAAAAGGCAATCGAAGGAGAATGGGTTTGGAATTGGGCAGTGAGGGAAGCTGAATTGACACATGAAGTTTAATTTCCTTCCGTCACGCCGTTAAGTTTAAGAATCTTCATGTATCAACCAGATGGAACTAGTTGATAATTGAGTGAATTTTATTGTTGTACCCATCAATGTATGCATGAAATGTGTAAAAGAGATTCTCATAGATAAAGATATGCGAAAGTACTTTTTTCTTCATTGTCCTCTTCTGGTCCTTACAAAATGGAGGCCTTGCAAAAGTTTGAAATACAGTATTATCATTTAATTCCTTGCTTTTTCTTTTTCTTTTTCTTTTCTTGGTTAACAAAAAGAGAAACAAACAGAAGAAAAGACATGCTATTTTTCCTTCATTCCTCATGTTTTAGTTATGCATCTCAATCTTCTACTTTGTCTCCTTTTGAGCTAACAGCAATCAGCTCAACATAAAGCGCTCTATACGTGGCCAGAGCTTTTATCAACTTTACCACCAATAACAGCCTCAACGGGTATGTACTTTCCCCAGAACCAATGCGCTTTCCACACTCTGTTTATCTCTTCAATCGGGACGTTCTTTGTTTCAGGCACGAAGAAGGCAACAAAGATGGTCATAATCATCACAAACCCGGCAAAGAAGAAGAAGAGACCGAACTTCAAGTGGCAAAGCAAGGCAAGAAAGCCCTGAGCAATGATGAAGGTAAAGAACATGTTGACTGAGACATTGATGGCTTGCCCGGCTGATCGGATCTCCAAGGGGCATATCTCACTCGGTACCAACCAACCCAATGGGCCCCATGACCAGGCAAATGCTGCCACGTAGGCGCAGATAAAGAACAACACAAGGTTGGCTTCAGTGCTTGTCAGTGTTCCTAATCCGTTGACGCCAAACTTCAAGCCAATCATCACTCCGACAGCGATCTATATAGAAATCGACATGAAATCATACATGTGAGTTGGAATTTACGTTGCACTAATATGTATACTCGTTGACGTGATATTTTTAGTAACAGAATGTAGATACAAACCCACGAAGTAGAACTCAAAATGATAATAAAAGTACTGGTTTTAGAAGAAATGTCTTTAAGATTACCTGACAAATGATCATTTGGACACCACCTTCAAGGAATAAAATCCTCCTACCGAACTTGTCGACAGTGGCGATGGAGACCACGGTAGCGACGACATTGACAACGCCGGTAATAACAGCAGACATGAGGGAAGCTTCATCCCCAAATCCCAAAGTCAAGAAAAGGACGGGAGCGTAGAACATGATAACGTTAATGCCAGTGAGCTGTTGGAAGAAAGGGATAAGAGAGCAAATCACAAGCTGAGGCCTGTATCTGGGTTGAAGGATGTTAGTCCATGGATGGTCCACTTGCTTTGCAGCCTCGCTTGCTTCTAGAAGGTCCTGGAACTCCTCCTCAACGTTGTCTGTGCCACGGATTCTCTGCAACATCTTCTTGGCCTTCTCTTGATTGCCTCTTTCGAGGATGGAGTTGGGAGTTTCGGTTAAGAAGATGGCACCAACTGTCATCATGATAGCAGGGACAGCGGCGAGGGCCAACGAGACTCTCCAGCCCCAACCGCCCTTGATCTTGGCTGTGCCGTAGTTGACAAGGTTGGCCACCAGAATACCGATGGTAATGGCCATTTGGAATCCCATGTTAAGCGCTCCCCTGATCTTCGCCGGTGCCATTTCTGATAGGTAAACTGGTACGGACTGACATGCATAAAACAAAAGAAAAGAAAATGCTTAAATGTAATTTAAAAAAACAAAACAAAATAATTTGATTCTTATGATATAGCCAAAAAAAAAATAATAATAATAATTAGTCATTTTGAGACCAAACTATATTCATAACAGCAAAAAGAAAGAAAAAAAAGTTGCCTAATTTGAGAAGTTATGTTTGTACCTGGTTGGCGAAACCAACGCCCACACCAAGCAACAACCGACCAATGATGAGGACGACAACGCCTTCGGCGACACCATTTAGAATGGAACCGACCAAAAACACCAAACCTCCCAAGAACATGGTCGGCTTGCGGCCGAAGACCCTAGTGATTGTGGAAGCGAAGAAGGAAGCTACCAGTGCAGCAACGTAGAGGGATGAGGTGAAGAGCGTCAGCAGGTGGCTGTCGAACTTGCAGTATGCGTTCTCATTGCCGGTTTCGTCAGTCATCTTCTTGTGTACTGACGGGAAGAACTTGATCAAGAACTGCTCCATCGAGGTAACACCTCCTGCAATAATTTAGAAACAAGATCGATTTAAAGAAACAAAAAAACAAAACAAAACAAATCAAAACAAAACAAAACAAAATAAAATTGAACCCCTTCTGCATCATAGTATTTGAAAACGGATTGGTATAATCTAAACCGTTCTAAAAAATTGTAGACTGAACCGAACCAGACCATTTAAAAAATGGTGGTTATTGTGTGGAATCAGACCAACGGTTTATGAACCAATGGATTAGTTTGGTTCGGTGGTTTACAGTTTTTTCTTGCACAACCTTATTTAAAACCATAATTCATAGAGATCAAAAAGAGCAATGGCGGTTTGGGGATAACACCATGCACACGTGACAGACATGCTATGTTGATATTGGTTAGATCCTTCTGGTTAGAGAGTTTAGAGGGAAACAAAAGAAAAAAGAATACCCGAAATTCCGAGATCGTAACCAAAGATGAGACCACCCATGGCAGCAACCAAGCAAGTGACCACGACGAAGACGGTAACACCGCCTTCATAGTGCCTCCCTCCTTGAGCAACAAACGCACCTCCTGCCATCTTTCTTTTCTTGCACTTACGTACTAGAAATGGGTTTGTTTATCTAAATTAAATTTCTCTCAATTCTCTAAGTTCTTCAGTGAATATATATTTATATATAGATATATATATAAATGCTTTAGATGTTCCAAGAAATTCTACTATGACAAAATCCTTATATATTCACAAGAAAATAAAGAAAAGAAAGATGGAAAATTTTTCCCTGAATTTACATCCACCCCAACTATGTACCTCTCTCTCTCTCTCACGACCTCCCTTCTTTATGGATTCTCCAAGTCTAAAGATGGAATTTATATAGACCCCTTCTCTCTTATTTGGGCCATCCATAATCGGATTTCTTAAAATAACAAAAATGGAATAAAAATAGGATTCGGTTTCTACTTTTCTACACCTCATGGATTGCATTTGGTGTTTTGTAGAAGAACTGTAAATAGATAATCTAATCAAGTTGTTATGGTTAAAGCCATTTCATTTTGATGATGATGAGAAGGCTAAATTTAGCAACAATGAATGAAAGGATAGGATTAAATTATGGTGAATTTGTGGATAGGGAGAGAAACCAGAGCTTCATTTGATCTAATTGATATTTTTGTCTTTGGAGGGAGAAAGTGAGAGAGAGAGAGAGAGAGAGAAGTATTTTGTTTGCTAAGTTTGGTGAAAAGTGGACTTGAATAAGCTGGACATTCGAAATGGCACTACTATTTATCACGAGTAGTTATCCCCATCTTTATATATGCATATTTGAGAAGTAAAAACGCCTTTTTTTTTTTTTTTTTTTCTTTTCCCCAATCTTCTTCTTAAAAATATTGGGATAAATAGATAAGGACTCCAAACCCGTTTGTAGCATACACTCCAATTGAATTTTTTCGAACTTTTTTTTTTTTTTTTTTTTTTTAAGTAATCCAAATTTACTATTTACACCCCTAAATCTCTCTCAAAAACTCATACTTTAATAGTCCAAAACTTTTTTATTTCAAGTCAAAATGAGATATATTTTTTAAAATTTTGCATCAAATGATGAATGAAACAAAACAAAATTTATATATTGCTATATTTTTTACTCAATACATTTCAAATTTTTACACTTTTTAAATATCAAAGTTTATTTTTCATCAAACGTACAACTCCAACCATTGACTTATTTCCAATTAAAACATTTCAAAGACTCCAATGAAAGTTTATACCCCAAACACCATGTTAACTTCAAATAGACAGATTTTAAGAAGGAATGGGCAACGGCGAAGCTAGAAAATTCTTTTTTTTTTCCCCCCCTCTTAGCGTGGCTTTATGAAAATAATTTCATATGTGTAAATTTCAATTATAGAATGGCGACAGATGTATAATTTTCTTAAAAAATAGGGGCATAATGATAGTTAAATTATTGATTGGATACCTAGTTATAAATTTTCTTACAAGACAGGTACTCCCACTAAATGATGTGACTGCCGTTGGGAGTGAGATTGTACCTTTTTCCAATGGGCACAAACATCCAAATACTTCCTATATATTGACCAATTCTTCTTTTTTTTTTTTTTTTTTTTTAAGATTACATGTGGAAGCCTTGAAGGGCGTTGCCTGTCCATGATTTTTGTTTTTTCGGATAAAAACGTTGCCTGTCAATGATTAATTCAATTAAAATATGATTTGTTTTCTCAAGCCTTCCGGTCAACAGAGCACGAGCATTATATGGCCAGTTTCACATTGATGTGTTGTGAAATTTTTTTGTTATAATTATGCCGTGAGTCTATAATTATTGGGTCTAATAGAAGGTATGCGTCAATGACATATCCCAACAATAATTTTTTTTTCCTACAAAATAAAAAATAATTTGACAGAAATAATAAAATTACTACAGCAATATTTTTCAAAAATTATTTACTATCATCTTTTTTTTAGAAATTATTTACTACCATCATTTTTTAAAAGAAAAAATGTTTACAAATCATCTTTAAATAAACATAAAATTACAATAATTAAATTTTATTAAATAATAATAAATGTTGTAAAATTATAATTTGCAATTTGCAAGGAAAAGAATATATAAATTTTAAACAAAAAATGACATGTAATTTCATCATTTGTTATGAAAGACAAATACAGAGGATAGATTGAAATTATTGTTTATGCATGATTAAGGATATTTTAGTAAAATTATTTAATGACAGCAAGAACAGTTGTGCAGAAGCAACTCGGGACCTACTTCTTGAATTCTGATACGCTGCAATAATTTTTAGAGTCTATTGAATTAAAACAGGGGTTATCAAACATCTTTAATGTGTTATAGATTTTTTAATAATCTAAATAGCAGTCTCCAAAAGAAATGAAAAACTGGACCGTACTCTCTTTTAAATACGTCACACAAACACATACAAGCGCTCACCAATCTTTCATGGATGTATGTGCGGCAGCTAGTTGCCATGTAGCCCAGTCAGAGAAAATGCAGAAGGTGGACACTTGTTGATGAAAAAGGAAGATAGCATGGCACTTGTAATTTAGTGAAAAAGAAGATGTCGGACGAAAGAATGGTAAAATAAGGTGTTGAAGGGGACTGAATGGTAATTTGAGACATGTTTTGTAGAGGAGAAAATTCATAGTGTGAAGGTGGTGGCTGATTGGGAGATTGAGAATTTGAGGTTAGAAGCCTTTAATTAAATTTGGCTCAAGATTTCGGCTCCTGCTCTTTTGTGTGGTTTAGGAGAGTTGGAAATGTGACAGCTCATCGACTTGCTGGATGGGCCCTTTGTCTCCGGTGGTGATATCTCTTGGTTCTCACTCCGTTCCTAGGTCTGAGTTTACTTGTTTTTTCTTTGAGCTCCTGGCTGTTGTGTTGTGTGTTTATTTATTTCTTTATTTATTTATAACTAACAGGGGAGAACATTCGAACTCTATATATTTTGATGGAATTATTGATATGTTTACTTACATGTAATCGGAGTGATCATGAATCGGAGTAGGTAAGATTTGGAGTGAACTGGATTCGGAGTCAGAATATACTGTTTACTTGGGTTCCAGGAATCGGAGTCGAAATCACGGTCAATCATATTCATGCGTTTACTTAGAACATGAATCGAAGTCAGTTGCTGTAAATTTACTTGTATATCCCTTTATTTATTGTGTTTTCAAAAATTAAAAAATTGATCAATATTTTTAATTTATTATCATACTATTAATCAAAAGTAAAATAAACATTATGATCTTAAGACAATAAAATTAAATTGTGCAATTTTTTGTTTAAAAAAATTTTAAACAGTTAAAAAATGAAATAAAATAAGTAAAGTATAAAAAAATATAAAAATAGAAATATAATAATATATTGTGATAAAAAAAAAGTTATTTATTTACTCTAATAACATTAATAGTAATTAGGATAGTCATATAATATTAAATTAATAAAAATATATTATATTTGGTTAATAAAAATAATTAATATAGGTTATTATTTTTTTTTAATACAATTTTTAGCAAATAAACTAAGGATAAAATGGTAATAATATTATGAAGATTATTTTTTACATAAAAAAGTTAAAATTTGGGATAACTAGTTTGTTCTAGAAAATATTTAACTTTTTTTGAAATATAAATTTGCTTAAAAAAAACATAATGTTGAAATAAATTTCTAAAATTAAAATTGGGGGAAAAATAGTAACTTAACTTTAATATTAGGAGTGGGAGTGCTAATCCGGTGAGAGGCTTGGGAATGTCAATCCCCTTATTCAATCCCAAATTAATGTGGACCCCACACATTTTCATTCTCATTCCAAGATAAAAATAGGTAAGTAAACATATTATTGATTCTCATTCCTTATTGTGATTCCCTATTCCTGGAAAGTAAACAAGTCATATATGTAGTATTACCGTCATGTTATGTCTCGAATCACGTGTTATATGTTTATTAAGTTGCTCTGTTTGGTGTTGATTTTTGTTCTTTTCAATGAAGCTTACTTAAAAAAAGAGGGGGGGGGGGGGGGGGGGGGGGGGAAGGAACGAGGTGTAGTAATGGAATTGAAAGCAGAATGTAACAAAGGTTAAATAATATGGTACACATCCTACCAAAAATAATAATAATAAAATGGTACTCATGAGGGAGAAAACATTGTCCCACTCCCAAGGTGTTCAACAAAACCGAAAGAGGTGGAATTGAGGGGAGAAAAAAAATTTGTTTCGACGTTCCTGGGATAGAAAAGTATAAAACTGAAATACAACAATATGAGAACAAACATGACTAAAATATATATATATATATATATTTTTTTTTTTTTTGCTTGAAACGATCTATTCTATTTGGATTATTGTGTTTTTTTCTTTCTTCTCTAACTTTTTTTATTTTTGGCCCAAAAAACGTATAAATTCCTTTTAACTATCCTCCATGTGGTAGGAAAACCATTAAAATTTATTTTTCCTCAAGGATCCGTTTAGCGGAGATTTTAGAGATGTAGTTTTGAATTAGAAATCAGATATAGTTTTTGAAAATGTGTTTGGTTAAAACAAAAAAACAAAAAATGTTTGGAATGAAAAATTATAAAATCTTAAAAATATGTTTGAAAAAAGGAAAAATACCATAAATTCCCCCTAAACTTTGTCACTAGTGTCAATATACCCCCTGAACTATAAAAGATACCTATTGTGCCCCCTGAACTTTAACATAGTTGCCCCATTTTTTAGTTTCCGTTAGTTTTTCATTTATCTTTATGTTAAAATGCCCCCTGAACTTTGCTTTTATGTCTAAATACTCCATAATCTTTGCAGTTGTGTCAAAATACCCCCTAGTCTTTAATATTTGTGTCAAATTACCCCCTGATCTTTAATATTTATATAAAACTGCCACATTTATCTTATTTTAAGTTTCAAACATTGTATAATTGCCTAAAAATTATTAACTTTTTTAGAATAGATAAAAAAATATATTTTTTTTATTCTAATAAAGTGGTATGCATCTATTTTTAACATATTTTTATTTTACTTATTTTAATTCAAGTTTATTTCGGTTATGGATTAACTAATGCGTAACTATATTTGGTAGGACTAAGATGCAGGATTTAGATTTCAAAAACGTTGTTTACTTGGCCTACATAATTTGAAATCATAGTCATAATAAATTTCATTTATGTGCTTGCTTAAAACCATAATGAGAATAAATATCGTAAATTTAATGTAATACCCATTCCTAAATATATTTTTTAATTTTTAAAATGATTGGTTTGCAAATATTGGTATAATATTATTAGTCTTAATTAAACTAAAAATTATAATATTAAAAAAGTAAAATAATGAACATAAGCTATTTAATCATTTTTGTTTAAGAAAATCAAAATAAATATAAATTTGAACTAATATAAGCAAAATAAAAAAAATAGTGGGTTAAAAAAATAATTCTCTTTTATTAAATTTTTTTTACCTATTCTAAAAAAGTTAATAATAATTAGGCAATTATACAATGTTAGTAATCAAAATAAAATAAATGTGACAGTTTGATACAAATATTAAAGATCAGATAGTAGTTTGACACAAATATTAAAGACCAGTGGGTATTTTGACACAAATATAAAGATTATAGAGTATTTTGACACAAAAACAAAGTTCAATGGGCATTTTGACATTAAAGATAACAAAAAACTAACGGAAACTAACAGAGAGAACAACTTGATACACAAATTAAAGTTCAAAGGGCACAATAGCTACATTTCATAGTTCAAGGGACATATTGACACTAGTAACAAATTTAAGGGGAATTTATAAAATTTTTCCTTGAAAAAAATATCAATATAGATTTTGTTTCGTTTCTCTCTAAATTTTATATAATTTAAGAAAGATCATATCATTTAGATTTGAAATAATTTGAAATAATAGAGTAATTAACGTTTAAAGTTTGAATTTATTATAGACATTTAGAAATATAAATAGTATTCCTTAAAAAAAAAAAAAAAGAAATATGAATAGTTAAAAAATTATTTTGAGTCGAAGATGGGAAAAAAAAAATTTGGAAACCAGATGTTCATTTGTGCCCTCAAACGGATCCCTAACACAGTTTCGAATGAAAGTCACAGAACCCAATCAAAATACCAAATCAAATCTAAACTCAAGTCCACTTCACATTTCGTTGTTCTTGTACCAGAGATCCATCCGGAACCCACTTTTCAACCCACGTCCACTTACCTTTCCCCTTACTCGATCGTCATTTTCGTCCCTGATTTTGTCTCGCTTCTCTGTCATAGGCTGTTTTTTTTCCTACTCTATACCCAAAAAAAACAAACAAAACAAAAACACCCTTGCTCTCTTCCTTCCTTTTCTAATCATAAAACCAAATGCTCTTCCCTGAGTTAATATATATATATACATATATATATATATATAAATAATTTTTAAAAACCCAAAAATAAAAAAATAAAAAAACCCAAAATGCTCTTCTTCCGCCATTTCAAGTATAGTGCGAAAGACCAAAATAACCTTAAAAGTTTTAGTATATATCAACTGCATTTAAATGATGGGATAATATATTATAATTTTCAAATAATTATTTATTAAAAGGTCTTCAATTGACACTTATATATTATGCAAGGTCTTCACTCCCCCACCAATACGAGATTCGCTAAACAGCTACCAGATTTTTTGGTATACACAATAAGCACATACAAACAATAATGGGATAGGATTGGGTGGAACACAAACATTGGACAATTAATGCTCGGCCATCCAACTCAGCAGTAAATGGCCCAAAAACCGTCTTATGATTTACTATTGATAGTTTACCAAAAAGATGCCCTACACTATATTTTCCCTCTGTAGAAAACTTTTCATCCTCCTTTTTTATTCAACCAAAGATCATTACCGTCCACTTCAAGTCAAACGACCTACATTCCTCCATATTTATCCGCATTCCTATATTTGTATATATATATATATATGCATAAATTTTTCTTAATAATAGTATGCATAAAGAGAGAATTTTTAAAATTATTAACTTTATAGGATAAAAGTTTTAATATAAGAATAAGTTAGAGTGTTCTAGAGCACATTTGAGGGAGGAAAAAACTTTTGAATAGGGTAAATTATAAAATTTAAGAAAAAATAGGGATATAATTTAAATTTTAAAAAATTGAGGGGGGCTGTCCCCTAGGCCCTAATGTAAATATGTTCCTGTGCGCGCGCATGTGTGTGTGTGTATTGTTTGTGCTATGAATGTGATGTAAAATTCCAAGATGTTGACACAAGAAAATGATTAATAGAACACATAAATTAAAAAGAGGATTTTATTTAGAATAATTGGTCTAAATAATCTTTGAATTCTTTTGAAGGTAATAATTTGTCTTTGTTTTTTTAATTTTGATCGAGATAATTCTAAGCTCTTTAAATATTCACAATCTTAGTCATTTATGTCCAATCTCATTAAGTTTCGAACGGAAAAAGTCATATACAATACAAATGATTCAATTTAAAATATATTTTAATAATATAATAATAATTAATTTAATAAAAATAAAAAAAAAATCATAAAAATCCTCCCTCTCTCATTTCTCCTCTCTCTCTCTGTCTCTTCATTTCTTCACCTCCGATCAGCAAACCCAGATCGGGGGTGGTACCAAGATTTCGGCGACAGAGAGACGACCAGGGAGGGGGGGCGAACCTAGATCAGGGGAGTTCGTCCCGGAGTGGGAGTGTAAACCCAAATCAGGTTAGGGGGGGACCTAAGTTTGTCGCAACCTGGGTTTCGGTGGCTGGGACGGGGGCCTGAATTTCGGCGATGGAGATGCGGGGGACCTGAGTTTCGGTGACAGAGACACGGGAGCTGTGTTCGTCGACGAGGTTGGGTTCAGCGATTCACCGGGGGGGGGGGGGGGGGGGGGGGGGGGGGGGGAAGGTCTAGCTTGCTCTGACCTGCTTTATTCAACAAAAAACAAAACAAAACTGATTGGGGATTGGGGGGGCTTTGCAAATATGGGATTAAAATGAGTATCATGTTGCAACACTAGACCCCAAAGAGAAAACATTGCAAGGCTAGCCTCATTCATTAATGAATATTTTGTTTTCTCCAAAATACCCTTTACAAGTAAAAAATAAAAATAAAGGAAAATAAAATAAAAGGGGATCCAATAAAAGGACTATCTTCTCTTTAAAAAAAAACTGAAGAAACCCACTTTTTTCATCTGTTTCATCTCTTTCACCCCCTCAAAACGACCATCATTTTTCATCTCCATCATCCCCCTCAAAACGACCATCCTTGTATTCGGGTTAACATCTTGCACCGTTTTCACATTCCGAGCATCGATTTCCAGCCACAAGGAGAGGAGAGGAAGTACTAAAGTTTGTAAAATCTCTAAAATTTTGGTAAGTTCATCTCAAACCCTCAACTTTTTTTGTTTAAATCATTTTCGAAGTTGTGCAAAGGTTGGGCATTCATGGTTTGGGAGCTTAATATAGAAAAACAATAATGATTCAACCTATTTTGCACTAATTTTCAGCTTGTAAAATCTGTAAATTTGCAAATCCCGTCATAAGAACAGTACAGTGACCTGACCGGCTGGACTGACCTGACCAGTCTAGTGGTTTTGGGGACGGTCTTGTAGTTTTGAACTAGTCTTCAATTTTTCATTAATTTTTTTAATTCTTTCATAACAATCTTTTTTGTTTTTCTTATTTTTATTTTAAAGGAAAATGAGTGAGATTGTCATTTATTTTCAATATGATGGAGAATGGAAGGAGAAAGATGACAGGTCATATGAATGGTGCAGAAGGAATAAGGAAATCAAGAGCATAGTACTATTAGATGATTCGGATAAGGTGAAATATTCTAAAGTTATTGATTGCATATTTAAAAGGCTTCATGTGGACCAAAAAAGTACGGAATTAAAAATAAGTTACATTCCTTTGTATACAATATCGTCAGGTCCTAAAAGCATTTTAGATGATTTTGATGCTAAGTGTTATCTTTTAGACTTTTGTAAAACGACACAACGTAGAAGTATGCTACACGTTGAGCTCATGAAAAAGGTTGAAAGTGGTGACAACAATGATAAAGTATCACTTGAACTTGAAGGAGATGGAGGATGCAATATGAAAAATGATGGAAATATTCGAGATGAGTACTTCGACGTTAACATGGAGGCACCAAGGGTCTATGATGCTGCTTCTGCACCAGGCCACGAAGGTGATGTTTTAGACGTGCCTACCTTGGAGGAACGCCCTAATCAGGAGACAACGGCATATGCCCCAACTCCGAAACGACAACGTTCATGCGTAGAAGTAGACCAGGTCATGGACTATTGTGAACCATTAGCAATAGATGACAGTTCTATGTCTTTTAGTTTTGATGATGGTATGGGTATTGCAGTTAGTCAGGAATTTGAAAGCAAGAACGAGGTGAAGAATTTGATAATCGATGCTTCATTGAAAGCTTGTTTTGATTATAAAATAGTCAAGTCAACCACAAAGTTGTTTGTGGTAAAATGTACAGTCCTAGATTGCAAGTGGGCATTACGAGCTGTGAGGATCACGAACTCAGATCATTTCTCTCTCCGAACATATTACAACACTCATACCTATTCTGCTAGTTCGGTGGATAAAAAAAAATAGACAAGCAACTGCAAATTTAGTTTCAGATATATTAAAAAAGGAGTTTCCAGGCCAGCTTGAGACACATACCCAGATCATTTCTCTCTCCGAACATATTACAACACTCATACCTACTCTGCTAGTTCGGTGGATAAAAAAAATAGACAAGCAACTGCAAATTTAGTTTCAGATATATTAAAAAAGGAGTTTCCAGGCCAGCTTGAGACACCTACCTAGAAGAGAGTGATAGACATGATGAAAAATCATGACGTGTCAATATCCTACTTCAAAGCCTGGAGGGGCAAACGAAAAGCAGCAAGTGATGTTAAGGGTGCACCAGAGGTCAGTTTCGAGATTCTTCCTAGCTATTTGCACATGATAAAGTTAATGAACCCCGACATGATGAAAAATCATGTCGTGTCAATATCCTACTTCAAAGCCTGGAGGGGCAAACAAAAAGCAGCAAGTGATGTTAAGGGTGCACCAGAGGTCAGTTTCGAGATTCTTCCTAGCTATTTGCACATGATAAAGTTAATGAACCCCGACATGGTCACACACTTGGTAGTAGACAAAGATCAAAGGTTCAAGTACATTTTCATTGCATTGGGCACATGCATCGAGGGATTTAAAGCAAAGAGAAAGGTAATTGCGGTTGGTGGAACTTTTTAAAGATGAAATACAAGGGAACAATGATCATCGCCACCGCCCAAGATGACAACTACCATCAATATCCTCTTGCTTGGGGAGTGGTTGACTCGGAGAATGACAACTCATGGAAATGGTTTATGACGAAACTTGAGGAGCTCATACCCGATGACGAAGAGCTGGTCATAATTTCTGATAGGCACCAAAGCATCCGTAATGCAGTTGAAAAGGTATATAAAAAGTCTCACTATGGATTTTGTGCATGGCACCTCTCTCAAAATATCAAATCATGTGTTCACCGAGGATCTCGTGTTAGAGCCGGAAAGAGTACAGGCAAGGTCAAGATTAAAGATTCCGTCGCAAGTAAGTTCATGAAAGTCTCTGCGGCATACTCTGAGCACGAGTTCAACCGACTCTATGATAACCTAAAGAATAGATATCTTGCTGCCGCAGAATATCTTGATGATCATGTAGATGTCAGAAAATGGGCTAGGTGTTACTTCACAGGATCACGTTACAATATCTTGACTACCAACGGTTCCGAGAGTATTAACAGTGTGTTAAAGAAGGCAAGAACATATCCTTTGTTTCCCTTGATTGATTCAATTGTAGAGAAAATTTCTGAATGGTTAAACAATCACCGCAAGGAGTCGAGTCTTGGATCTTCCTCACAATGCTTAACTCCAATAGTGGAGAAAACATTGCATACAAGATACAAAGAATCCACAATCTTGACTGCAAAAGAACTAAACAGTACTACACTTAAGTATTATGTCATAGGATCGAATGGCAGTTTCTTGGTTGATCTTGGAAGGGGAACATGCACGTGTAAAGTATTTGATATCGATAAAATTCCTTGTGTCCATGCCCTGGCAGCATTTCCAGGGGGTAAGGATAAAATGCATGATTTATGCTCAAAATACTATCTAAAGGAGTTATGGGCATTGGCTTATGTCCAAACCATTTATCCCGTCCCGAGCTCATCAGGGTGGGTTATCCCAGATGACATAAGGAGTGAGAAGGTATTGCCTCCTGATTTCACAAAAAAAAAATGTGGGAGGCTTCAACAAAGCAGATTTCCTTCTATTTGAGAACATCGGAAAGGCAAAAACAAGCGATCATGTCAAGCAACTTCTCATGAGAGCTCAGAATTGACAACCCCCCTTTGAATATATTTGATCGAAGCAGATTTTCATAAAATATGATCGTGTTTTTATCCCCAACTGTATTATCCCCAACTGCATGAAGAATTTGCTCCAAAGGTGGAGCTTGTTGTCGATAAAACTTTGTTTTCCATCGACAAATTCTTGGCACCGGTCCTTTAACATCTTCTCTAATCTCAGCATACGTTGGGGTCAAGGCAGGAATACACTCAAATGGTAGAAGCTATAATAATGAGCAATAACAAATATTAGATTGCAAACATTTTAAAACAAATTAAATGTGAGAATCTTATAATTGAAACAAATTTACATACCATCAATAGTAGTATAAACGCATGACAATTCCATCTTGTCAACTTCTCAAAAGCGTCTTTACATTTTGCAACTATGTCTAACTTTTGGACCTGAGTCATCAAATATTGGTATGTCTTTCTTTCCCATGGGTAATTGACACACCAATCTAGGTCTTCAATCATTTTAAAGAGGTTGTAATCAATTTTTTGATTGGGTTTTTCTGGACCACGAAGGACCACACACAAAAAGTATAGGACAACCAACTTCAACTTATCATTTATAAGGATCGATCTCTCTTTTTCTCTTTCTCTGATTTCTTTACTGCGCCTCCTTCTATTGCTCTGATTCTCCTGGGGAGGGATGACCATACCTTCCAAGTATTTCTTAACATCATTTTGCGAGATCTTTTTCATTCCGCGAAAGACCCTTTCTCTAAATTCATTTCCTGTATGACAAGGATCTTTAGGATAAGTAGAACAATTAAGTCCACTTATAAGTGCATGCTTTATGAGCGAGTACCTAATGGGGATACCATTCAAAAAGAACCACATTTCATAGTCTTTTTTTATAACCACTGCTCGGGATAGTAACATCCATAATGGGGTTAAAGTTATTTGATGTGGTCTGTAATATCAAATAGGTGGCCAAATTGGGACTTCTTAAACCACTCTATGCCATTAGGGTGGTCCTGTAAGGCATTGGTCACAGTATTGACAACATCCTTTAATAAGTACTTGATTGAAATTTTGCATTTGAAATTGATTTGATCCACATTCAATTTCAAAATGAGTGATGGGAGATCCAAAACCTACATTTACATAAAATCACATATAAATAAAATATATTTTATAATAAAACCTAATAACATAAACAAAATATACAATTTCATATTCTAAATAATTAAATACTTCTCCAAAAATTCGACAGCATAACAACTTACTTTTATTGACATCCAAACTCAAAACTTGTAAGTTATAGTTTAAAAATATATTCATCATATTACTATTGCAAGAGGTATCTCCCATAATAGTTTAATTGATGTCAAATTTTAGAATGCATAAATATAATTGATAACTTACCTTTGGTATTATGACTGACGTCGATTGAGGTGACGTGTTGCCATTCGGTTGGGGATTGGTCCTACTTACTCCTTCAGAGTCATTTTCTAAGTCCATCTCCGGTGGTTTTAAATATCGCCGTTAGGTATTACGAGGAGAGTATGCCGATGAGGTCCGGCTTCGTGCCATAACTAGAAACAAAAATGATAAAACAAATTTAAGTATACATATTCGAATATAAACACTTGATTCCAGAAATGACTACTAAAGAGCATACAGTTTACCACTAAGGAGCATATTCGTATATATGTTCCAGAAAAGACTGCATAAACATTAAGAATCAATTGAACTAGAGATACTGATATAAACACTTGATTCCGAAGCTTAAACAATTTTTATGGATTGTGGCTGATGCAGTCCTAGAAGAAAATATGATAGTTTTTATTTTGGTTGTAGGGTATCATTTTTATGCCTCAAGCATTCATTTAATTTCCTTCAAAAAAAAATGCTAGAGTTCACGGAAGCAAATGTACTATGCATATAATACACAATACACATCTTTTAACGTTTTTGGAGTATCAGGTTACTGTCGTATGTAATGTTCTTAGTCGTTTTCCTCAAATGTCTTTGTCGTTTTTGTTAATTGTCACTCTTATTTCTCTATCGTCGTTTCTGAAACGTCACTGTTTTTCAATTAAGCGTAAAACATAGTTTTACTCAAGTTAACATGTACATGATTTGAAATATACCTGATTTATCATCCATTAAAAAAAAAAAAAAAAAAGAAAGAAAGAAAAGGAAAAGCACATAACATGAACACTCATGAGGAGGCTTTTACTTGAAGAACAAATGGAGCATCTAGGATCAAAGGAACAAATGCTTATAAACTTTATGTATAAATACAGGCAGATCATTACATCATGAAAGAACATACGAGCATACGATAGGATAAAAATTTCCTCTAAACAAGTAGTGAAAAATAAACATACTATAATAAGGAAACAAGCTCAATATGTAGATAAATTTGAAATATACCTGATTTATCATCCATTAAAAAAAATAAATAAAGAAAGAAAGAAAAGGAAAAGCACATAAAATGAACACTCATGAGAAGGCTTTTACTTGAAGAACAAATGGAGCATCTGGGATCAAAAGAACAAATGCTTAAAAACTTTATGTATAAATACAGGCAGTTCATTACATCATGAAAGAACATACGAGCATACGATGGGATAAACATTTCCTCTAAACAAGTAGTGAAAAATAAACATACTAGAATAAGGAAACAAGCTCAATATGTAGATAAAAGTAAATGTACAATTCTTCTTTTTGGAACTTGTTGATTCGATAGATCATGTATGACTAATAAAAATATAAATAAATAAATAAAAAAGCAATCAAAAACAAAGGTTATATTGGCAATGGTGGTTCAATTTTGGGAAATTTCTTTTATACTGCAATCATTCACACCAAAATAGTTTACTTAATCTCGCTCATAAATAGATTCGACAAACTTACTTTTTTTTTTTTGGATGGGGATCTTGTGTTGGGTCCCCTTCGTCGGCTATAAGAGAAACTGAAGGGGCCTCCCTTTTGCTGGCTTTGAGTGAGACAAAGATAAGAGGAGAGTGAGATGGGTGGGTGGTGTTGGGTCCCTTTTGCTGGCTGGGTGAGAGGGAGAGTCCGTGAGTGAGGTCCCCCCACCTTTGTCGTCTTTAGCAGAGGAGAGTGAGTGAGTGAGATGGGTGGGTGTTGGGTGGATGGGTCCCCTTTTTGCTGGTTGGGTGAGAGGGAGATAAGAGGAGAGGGAGATAAGAGGAGAGTGAGTTAGCAGGGTTGGGGGCTTCTTTTGGGCGAGGGAAGGCTTCAATGAGAGATAGAGAAGGCGAGATAGGGATTTTGACTGCTTTTTGACTTCCCTTTGCCGCCTTCTTCTATGCTTTTTATTTATTTTTAAATTGAAGATAACTGAAGGAGTTTTTAGTCCTTTGTTAAAAAATTGAATTTAAAAAAATAAAAATAAAAAAGGAATCAAAACGGAGGTTATATTTGCGATGGTGGTTCAATTTTGGATTATATATGCAAAAGATCCTTGGGGATTGGGGGGGCTGCGTTTGATGGTGGGGGGTGGTGGGCTGTGTTCGGCGGCCAGCTGGGGGCTTAAGTTCGTTTGCTGGGGCGATCGGTGACAGAGAAGAAAGTGGGGCTGGGTTTTGGGGCTGCGTGCATTCTACGAACGATGGGGAGTGGAGCGATCTGCAAGAAGAAAAAGGTGTGAGGCTACATTCGACTTTAAAGGGTGGCGGGCTGCGTTCGGCGACCGGCAAGGGGCTTGGGTTTCTCAACTCTCTTTCTTTGTCGCCTAAGATCGACGACTTGGGGGGGCCGAGTTTCTCAGCTTTCTCTCTCCTTTTTTTAAGTGTTTTTTTTTTGTTGTATAAATTTTTAAAAATGTTATTGATGAGAGGTGCTGTTTTAATAAGGGTATTTTTATCTTTTGATCATTAATTGAGATCACATAAGAGGTTATGTGATCTCTTCCATTAAAAAAAAAAATTAATAATTTTAGATGAAAAAGACTGAGATTGTTAACATTTAGAGAGTTTAGGATCATTTCGGCTAAAATTATTTATAAAAAAAAAACGACGACCAAACCGTCACCTTCGAAAAACTTCATAGATTATTTAGGCTAATTACTCTTTTATTTATTTTACTACTTACATAGATTTCTCTCTTTTCTCTTCTTCTCTCTCTCTTTTCTTCCCTCTATCTCACTCTCTCTCACGCTCCCACTTCGCACACTATTGAACGTTAATGATCATGGTGGTGTCACAATGAGTTACAACCTTCCCTATTTAAAGAGAGGTGGGGATGAGATTTTGTGGATGAGTAGTATGCTTCATTATCAGCCAATATGGACTACATGCATAAAACTTTCGATTACGTATCTGGGTTGGATTGTAAATTTTTAATTTTAATGATTAGAATCTTACCAATACGGTGTAACTAACAACGGATATCAATTAGAGACACCTTACGTAGGAATTGATTGTTTTTGTAAAGAAGCCAACAAAGCCTAATCTCAATCCCAAGAATACCGGTCGGAGATCCGTTGTTAGATGAAGATCAAAATTAAAAAG
Organism: Ficus erecta; assembly: GCA_008635985.1. NCBI lineage: Eukaryota > Viridiplantae > Streptophyta > Magnoliopsida > Rosales > Moraceae > Ficus > Ficus erecta. Next base: position 453,961 of record BKCH01000059.1, on the reverse strand, counting down.
TTTAGCCTAGATTCAGATTTAGCTTGCCAACTAACAACATATTTCGGATAAATTGTGTTTGGGGCCACAACCACAATAGATTTTCAAAATTAGGGTCTCATTTGTTTACCAATAAATTCAAGGGCGCTAGTGTGAAAAACCTAAAAATGAGAAGCAAAGAAGAAAAGGTGCTGGAAAGAGGAATACGAGCATAATACAATTGAAAATGCTCCAACTTCTCTCAGAGTAGGTTTCCGCAATCTACAGCTCAAGTTAAAAATACAAAGGATATACAAAATATTGTACAAATATAGATGAAACAACATGACAAAGAAGGCATGTATCTCACATTGTCACCATGTTAAATTTGCGAAGAGCGAGCATGTCTTCTTATCAAGGAAAGGTGTTATATGACGGAAATTGACTCCAACAAAGCATCAAGGTATTCTTTGAGCTTCACCTTTGTAATGGCGCCTTCCCTCCTACTGTCCGGAACTTCCTTCCCATTCTTGAATAGAATCAAAGTTGGCAAACCGTAAACTTTGTATTCTTCAATTAATTTTGGGTTTGCATCGTGATCGATCTTTACAACTGTTAATCTGTCTTTGTATTCCTGTATATTGTTAAGAACTTATCAGAAAATGTTGCAAATTTTGGATAGAACCTCTTAAGACATTACTAGCCAAGTTACTGCTTGATACTTCTGTCCATCTACCAACCCCAAGTCATTAAATTCTAATGCATTATTTCAAATGGTCATCTTTAATAATTGCGTCAATCATGGCAACACTTCAAAAAAAAATAATAATAATTTTTTCTCGAAATTTCTGTGTATTGGTGACAGAAATAGACATTTTCGGATGGCCAGTAAATGCCGTAATTCTGCCAAAAAATGCAGACTACATTGGAGAGGACGGTTTGGTGGGACGCTGTGGTTTTCTGCACTTTCAATAGGTACATGTGCAGGATGACCTATTCTAGAGCAACTAGATCCTATGCAATCTCAAATAAGTTTAATCTAACTACAATTTGAGGTTATCAAGTGAATAATTTGCATTCCAAATAACAGAAAAGGCCTAACTGTATAGCAAGCATACGCTTCCAAAAAGACAGAAATTTTACCAATAATCTTTTCAAATTTGATAAAGACTAGTTGCATATTTCTTCACCAGTACGAAAAATGCCAAGAGTTTATCTTCCCTAACTGACTGACTTTCTTTAAGCCCATGCAATTCGACCTAAAAAAAATAATGCTAATTCAACTCCCACCTTTAGAGGCGTAGAAGCTCTTGCAAACCATCACTCGTTCCCTATAATGACATTTGATCCATTACTACATCTCCTCTACACTTCATAATCTCCAAAGATTATCAAACTTAACTATATAAAATCCACTTTTGGCCAATTAAAAGACAGTTTAGCTGTTGTTAATTATCTACTATTTTTCTACTTTTAGCACTAATCAAAAGACAGTTTAGCAACTGTTGGTTACCTCTTTATTTTAATCTTATTATCAACCATCAGGGCAAAAGAGAGATTACATATTTCGTCACAGATGACACTAAACTAAATACAAGTCCTTACAAGAAGAAATCATTATATGGATCTAACTAAATTAACTTTAGTCGACAAATTGTCAGTTTGTCTTACTCTTTAGTAAAAAATTTGAGTAGTATCGTAGTCATATGCTAATTAGGCATTAATGAAAGTGAAATCTTATTACCTAGAATGTTACATTCATCAATGTCAAACAAAAGGCATCATAGGAAGAAGAAAAAACTAGCAAATTTTTATTATTCCATTCAGTGCTGAAGCAACATGATACTAGAACCAATTAAATGTTCGATGTTGTTATCAAAAAATAAATATAAACATTCAATGTAAGAAAATCACGATTTGGGTTGCATGCCATTTGTACTAAGAAAACCAAAAATAAGTAGAGATTCCACATAGAAACACACAGTAAAAGAATGAACTCAACACAATTTAGCTTACCCCATGTCATGCCTAAGTCGACTGTGAGTTTCTAAAACACGGACAAAGGATCAACCTTTCATTATGCCAAATGTAACACTAACAGGTATCTAAAAAGAACAAGAAGGAAGGGTTTTGAGAATTTTTAAGGCTTTAAAAACATGTTTCTTTATATGTTCAATAAACTTATCACAACTAGGAATGAAGATAATTTCTCCTAAGGTAGTTTTGTACTTGATGACAGAAATCAGATCAAAATGAATCTGCTTACGGAGATGCACTCGTGCAAAATGATCCGTCCTTTTTCAACTACTTAATGAAAACATGTTCCACTGTAGCACAACTAAAGGAATTTTAGGAAAGGTGAATAATGATTCAAAATCAAGAGGCTTCAGGGAATGCTTGCGCTCCTTGATGCCCGCGTGCAAGTATATCTTATGATTTTGCTGATACCAATGAAATAAAAGAATTTTATAGGTCTGGGAAAGCTTCCAAGGCAGAGGAACCTCCTTCTGAGCTCGTGACTACCCTTCCTAGATACACTTCCCCTTGCCCTATCCTCGTAAAAAATCTTCATTAAGAATCAACCTTCTAGTCGTTCAATGAGCAAATTGCTCACTTGGCTTGTAAACAATTGTATTGAAGTACTCTCGTGAGGCTAGCCGATTATAGTACTTCAATCCAAGCCTCCAAATGTTATTACAAAATCGAGAATCATAGATTTTAGGCCTTCCATAAAAATACTGATGAATAAATTGCTAGCAAATTATCATACACTCCTTTCTAGAGCTTTAGTTAGATGACAAAAAACTCTTACTTGGATACGAACTAGACACTTCTCTCATTCTTTATCCTAAATCCACCCTTCCTCAATCTCTTTCAGTCTTTTAGCATTCTTTATCCACTATTTCACTCTCAAACCTGTATAATTTTATCAAAAAGTCACCTTGAAGAGAGTGTAATAAATCATTATCATTGTCAACTACTTAACCCAAATTGCTATTTTGTCGAATCCAGAATCTAGCCCAAATGGTCCGTTAATCAATGTTTCAATGAACATATTTTGAAATACGCTAAAATAATTCCACCCAATAAAAGGCATCCACTCCCCCCTGGAAACCAATAAACACTATTCCCCTTCTTGAGTGTGTGGAGCCTAATTATAGTCCTCGATTTCGATTACCCTAGTTACACTTGTACCCCGGTGGTTCCAGTTTTGGGTTTCTGATTAGAGAAAAATGCACCAAGTACAAGAAGCCAGGGGTGCGTGATTCTCTAGTAATCTTATTTTTTTCATTATATTGAAGTTCTGCAGCGACTAAAACCGGACCTGGCTCTCGGTGAAGCCTACTACGAATCTTGTGTGTGCCTGTTTGCTCGTCTTTTATATTGTTGCTCTCGTTGTTGAAGGATATGGTAAAGGATCAGAAGGCTTAATTAGTATAACATCCTTCAATCTTTTCCTTCACTTATGAACTTGGCTACATAACAGCTTCAAATCTCAACAACCAGTACACAAATAGAAAGTGAAACCTAAAACCGCCACAACTTCCAAAACATACTTGTTATCAATACACACACACACACACACATACAGACATATATATATATATATATATATATAAACATCGTCCATTGTTCTTTCACTATTTATGATTTTGTCTATCCATTCAATATTCAGGACTTGAAAAACTAAACGACGTGAAAACAAAAGAGAAAGTCCCCAACTTCCAAAACACAATTCAAAAAGTTGAATGTAAAAAGAGAGAACCGAACCTGAGCGACCCATTCAACGGCCGGGGAGATAAGCCGACAAGGACCGCACCAATTGGCGACGAACTCGACGAGAACAGGACCGTCTGACTTGAGAACCGAATCGGAGAACTGGGTCTCGTTAATCTCCCGAATCCCAATTCCGCAAGTGACGGAAAGCTTACGAACTTGACTAGGACCCAATTGGGTTCTGCGGATTCTGGAGCTAGAACTGGAGGAGGAGGAGGAGGAGAAGCGGAGGTTGAGGCTCTTGGAACAGGAAGCTATAGACGAATGATAAGATGTCTGGGAAGCTATGCGGACCGGGAAAATGGTTGGTTTGGATAGTAACATCGTCGATTTCGAGACGATTGTGTCCATTATTCTTCGCTGGAGTTTCTTTCTCAAACTTGGGAGGACTACCAATGAACGTTTGGCTAAATTAGAATTTTTTTTATTTAAAAAGCATTGATTTTTGTTTATTTTAATTCATTTTGTGAGTTTGTGTGTGTGTGTGTATGTTTTTTTTTTTTTTTTTTTTTTTTTTTTTTTTTTCAATATTTTGTGAAGCGAGCAAGTTTTGTGAAAGATTGGACAGTGACATTGGAAGTGTTAAATTTGTGGAGGGAGTTCATTTGGGGGCGTGGGAGCTTGTCGGCCACAATAAATTCCCAATGCTATTTTGAAAGAATGTTTTTGAAATTTTTGAAAGGCTATTGGTAAGAGAATAATAAATTGGGAGTGGCTGTGGTAGACGACCCACCTTCGGCCCCTCCACCACCGGTCCCAGCCCCGGCCCCGGCCGACCGCCCCTCCCGCCGGCGACCTCCCTCTCTCTCTTCCCCTTTCTCTCTCTTCTCTTCTCTCCCTCTTCCCCTCTCTCTCTTCCGCTCTCTCCCGCCGCCCCTCACCCCCGGCCCCCACCCCCAGCCCCCGGCCCCCCCCGTGCAGCCCCCCTCCCCCGTGCACCGCCCACCCCCTGCCCCACCGGCCACCCCCTCCCGTCGACCACGCGAAGAGAGGAGAAGAGGGAAAGAGAGAGAGAGAGAGAGAAGAGAGAGAAAGGAGAGAGAGAGAGAGAGAAGAGAGGAAAGAGAGAGAAAGGGGAAGAAAGAGGGAGGGGGGTCGTGGGGGGGGTGCCGGGGGTGGCAGGGGTGGTGGGGGAGGCCTGGGGAGGGGGGGGCGCACGGGGGGGTTATCGGGGGGCTGGGGGTGGGGGGCGGCGGGGGAGAGAGGAGAGAGGAAGAGAGCGAAGGGGAAGAGAGAGAGGGAAGAGGGAGAGAAGAGAAGAGAGAGACGGAGGTCGCGGCGGGCGGCCGGCCGACGGGGACGGGGCTAGGACCGGTGGTGGAGGGGCCGGAGTGGGTCGCCGGCGTCGGGGGAGAGGAGAGAGAGGAGAAAGGCGCCCGGGAAGAGAGAGAAGAAAAGAGAGAGAAAATGGGTCGCCGGCGTTCGGCGGTCGGGGCTGGGGGGGCAGGAGGTGGGTCGCCGGCGTCGGGAGTTGGTCGCCGGCGGCGAGAAGATCGCCGGCGACGGAGAAGAGTTTGGGTGGGAGGGATTGTGTGAGGTAAGGTGTATGATAAGCATAGTAAATCAATAACATTTTAACCGTCTGATTCAATCTGGACGGTCCAAAGAAAAGAGATGTGTGGTAGAGACCCTCAAAGGGTCAAAGGGTCTCTACCACAGATTTTCCCTAATAAATTTAACACTTTTTTTATTTATGTTTATTATAATTTTAAAATTAATAATTTTATCATTTTATGATATTCAAATAAATGTTAATTGGAATAAAATTATAAAATGATACTCATAATATAGTTCTCAACCTAATTTTCTCTTTTTTGAAGTTGACATTTATGGGTCATTTTGTTGCATGTTTGGTACATATTATTTTATAATTATAAATGAAAATCGTATTAATTTAAAGGGACTTCTATCACAGGGTAAACTTACTTTTATTATATAGATGAGGTAAAAATTTTGAACCTTTGGATTGTTTTTCAACAATCGAGATGAAAAAATTATACATAAACAAATATTTTGTTTGGTATTTCAATTAAATTTCAACTAAATTATATTTTTTTCATATCACTTTTTGTTTTTTTTTTTTTCTAAAAAGTCAATAAAAATTATAAGTAATTTTTGAAAAATTAACCAACTTCAACTTAAATATTTCATCTCCAATTGGAGAACTAAATGCAAGCTAAAATGAGATATGTACTACTTCTAAAAAAAAAAACCTTTAAAGAAAAGAAAAAATGAAAAATAAGAACTCCTTTCCTCTTCACGTAGTCGCTCAGACTGGATAACCACTTGCCCGTTACGTAGAACCACAAATGCTTGTAGTTCTTGTCCGAGTCCAGGCAACCTGCAATGAATGTCCTTTGGTAGCCCTAGAAGTAATATGACCCAGTCGAGGACGGAGCTGTCTTCATCCGATAAAGGTTCTAGAACGCACTAAATGGAAGTTTCGCGCAAAAGTATTTCACCCAGAGAACGAAGCAGCTAATCAGTATCTGGTAAACGTTGGCAGCTGCATGGGGGCTGCGTTAAGTCTCTGGAGCATCCACCTCAAAAAGGGTGGAAGGGCAAGCGAAGGCCAACCCGAGAGAACTCTACCGACAACGTAATGTGACCGGGTGGAGGACGAAAAGCAGGTCGTCCAGACCATGCACAACCTGCTTTCTCTATGTCATCCAAGATCTGGAATTCTTCCTGCAGCGACTCCAAGTTGTTGAGGGTGACCGTCGTAGTGAAATAGTCCACCATGTACACAAGACGGCCCTTAGCACAGTCGACCATCTCCATATCCGCCATCCGATAAACCATGATGCCATTGATCCGGACTTCGACCGCGCTGGCCAGCCGGATGGGCTCACCCTGAGGGGTCGCACTCCCTGAGCTCTTAGATTATTAGTATGAGCCCCCCCTCCCGACTAGATGTACTCGGTTGCCCAGCTGTTCTGGTCGCGGCTACGTCTTCTTCCCCAGTCAAGTCCACCATCTGGGGACCTGTTCACGTCCTTGGTTGCTCGAAAGCCCGCACACCACTCAACTCATTGATGAAAGAACGATCAGGGAAAGTGGTCGGACCCAACTACAGTATCTGCCTCAACCGCTGGACACCTTATCGCGCGTACCCAGTCGGCGCTGGCCCACCTCTCGAGGTAGGGATGTCTAAGATGCCCGACAAGTTGTCAAGGGTCCTTTCGGCCTGCTCAGTTGAATCGGCATTGTGGTCGGTGGAGTCTAAAGAGTCGGTGCTCTCCGAGGAGCCTGTTGTGGCAATCTCTATGGAAAGATTATCGTTCTCGGAGTCACCAGACAGGTTACTCATCTTCTCAAAAAAGCTATACAATGGAGAAAGGATTTACCTTCTCGGAACGCTACTTGCAAGTGATGGTCTTCTCGGCATTAGTCGACAGCTCTCGGTAGGATTACACGAAATCTGAATGCGAGAATAGAAAAGAGAAGGTCCCAACCCCCTATTTATAGGATGGGGTTTAGGCGGGAAAACGGAGTCACATAATTTGAAGGGTCTCTCTGACCTCTAACCAACCAAGAAACGACACATGGCGTGAAGCTGCCATATGGTTGGTTAGAGGTCAGAGAGACCCTTCAAATTATGCGATGACCAACTCCGACCAGACCTACTTTGATCAACTCCGACCAGTATCCAAAGAAGGCGCACAATTCGCTTAGATGGTCTCAACCACATGGCGACTAACACCCCCAGCCTGAAAGACCAGGAGTGCTTGGAGGACTATTGTTGATGGTGTATTCGTTCCGGTGTTGGAGACCACCTATCCACCGGGGAAAGAGGTGCGCAAGAACCAGTAGGCTCTTTTGCCCGCCCAATGGAGAAGATCCGACCAACAATGAGAGCCGATTAGACCAGAGATGTCGGATCGCGATTATAAATGATGTCCCTTCCCGGGTCACCAAATTGACCTACTAGCACCTCTATTAGGTTGCTAATTCCCAAATTACCTCTCCTTTGAGAACCTTGAGCATATCACCATTGGGCTCCGAGGTACTAGCCCGAGCAACACTTTCCCAACCACAACTAAGTCTCTCGCAGAATGGTCGGCCAATGCTGCCCCTGCCATCGTCCCGTTCCGGCTGACAACCGTACTGTGACAGGGCATGCCACACCCACTACCCTGCACCACCTGACAGCTAATATCTGATACATGTCACTATACATGTCCTTGTCCCTACTCCAGCGCCACCCTCCACCATCTGACCGAACTGACACAGTACCGGCCGCCTACACCAGTACTAATGACCTGCACTCGTATCCCCCCCATCACACGAATAATAGGGCACGAGGCACCCGTATAGTGGGGGTGAAGTACTCATACACCCGGAGCACGTCTGCCCACCGGGACCACTCGGAAAACGATCCATCTGGGTCAACCAAGGACCCGAACCCATCGGAAACATCTATAAATAGAGGAGTGCCTCACTAACTCGGGTATGGACTAATTTTCCTTTCCAAAACTCTGCTTGTTCGCTTGCCCATCAGTGTCCCTTACTGACTTACAAATTAGAATGCCCTCAGTAGACACCCCACTGGTGTCCCCCTTACTCCGAGGTACTTCTATTTTGTAGACGACTAGGCGGAGCACGATGGCACAAGACTGATCACGTCAAGCGATCTCATCTAGTGTTGTGTCAAAGATTTTTGACATCAACATTTGTCATACAATAAAGGAGAGGTCTATTGACACCCCTTAATCTACTTTTCCCATCATATTTCTTAAACCACCCATCAATTAAAGTTTAAATTCTAATTACTACTTAATACACCCTAATATTTTTCCAAAAAAAATTACTTATAACTAATTTGTATTTTTTAATCCTTTTTCCACCCACCATTCAACAAATAACCCTCCCTTCAATTTTTTTTAACAAATTTTTTTTAAAAAAAATTTAATGTTTTTCCACCTTACTGGATTTTTTTTTTTAAATTATCCAACGTCATAAGATTTTGTTCATAATCTTTTTTACAATGTTTTAGGAATTAATAGTCATATGCACTTATACATAGTTTTCTGTTTTATTTTTGTATGTAATTTCACTTTTTTATGTGATTTAACTTTTTTTCCCCCTTAAAGTCATGCTTTCTTATAATTATAATTATAATTTTTTTTTGGTCATTTCCACCCACCAATCAACAAATAACCCTCCCTTCTTTTTTTTTTTTTTTAAAAAAACTTTTTTTTTTAATTTATTGTTTTTCCACCTTATTTGGTTTTTTTTTTTTTTACTTATCTAACGTCATAAGATTTTGTTCATAATCTTTTTTACATTGTTTTAGGAATTAATAGTCATATGCATATATATACATAGTTTTCTGTTTTATTTTTGTATGTAATTTCACTTTTTTATGTGATTTAACTCTTTTTTTCCCCCTTAAAAACATGCTTTCTTATAATTTTAATTTTTTTTGTCATTTCAAATCAAACTTTGATTTTACATCTTCTCCTTTGTTTTATTTGTTCCGGGTTGTTTTAAATTATTTGTTTCAATTTACTGCTATTTTCAAACAAAAAAAAAAAAAATTTGTTCTGCAAGTATAATATATGTCAAATTTCCTTCGAATTTTACGTCATCATCTTTATTTAAAAAGAAAAAGAAAAAGAAAATTCTGCAAGTAAAATGATAATCATGATATTTTAAACAAATAACTTTTATAAAATTGGTTTTCATCATGAGACAAACTATACATATTTCTTACAAATTTGTTTTAAAAGTTAATATGTATTGTATTTAAAAGGCTGTATTCTTATTTTTTTTAATTACTAAAGTGAGGTGCGTATAGTATCTTTAAGAACACTTTTGTCCTTAAAAGTAATTTTACTCATATACAATTTAGTCATAATAAAGTACATTAAATACGGGGTGGGAAAAGTAGACGAATAGGTGTCAATAAACTCCCCCTATAATAAAATTATCTTAAATCCATTAAGGGTGTGTTTATTTATGCATAATCGGTGTGGACATTAATCGGAGTGAGTAGGATTCGGAATGGATATGAGTCGGAGTGAGGATTCGGAATCCGAATGAGTTATTTACTTGATTTTATGGATTTACTTGAACTCAGAATCGGAATGAATTGTTGTAAATTTACTTATATAGCCTTTCATTTATTGTGTTTTCAAAATTAAAAAATGATTAATTTGTTTATTAATTACCATACTATTAACCAAGAGTAAAAATAATCATCATAATATCAAGACAATAAAAATATAAGTTCTGTAATTTTTTTTTGTTTAAAAAAGTTAAAAAGAGCAAAACAAGAAATGAATTACGATAAGTAAAATAAAAGATAGATACATATTAATATATTATAAAAAAATAAGTTCTTCATTTATTCTAATAAAATTAATAATAATTAGGACAATTGTACTAATTTAACAAATGAATTATATTTAGTTAATAAAAATAATTAATATAAGTTTTTACTATTCTATAATATAATATTTTGTAAGCAAACCAAGGATAAGATGGTAATTTAATGCTAACATAAGCATTGAGAGTCGCAAACCGGAGGGGTTAATCCCAAATTGGTGTGGGGTCAACATTTCCAATTCCCATTCTAAATGAAAAAAAAAAAAAAAAAAAAAAAAAAGGAAGAAGTAAGTAAGTAAGTAAGTAAGTAAACAAGATGTTGACTCGCATTTCCTATTTATGAAAAGTAAACATGCCATAAGAATGCCCATACCCCTACATACATATACATAGAGATATTCTTTTTTTAAAAATTAGTTAAAAACATACACCACATTAAATGTAAATGGAAATAATATTTTTAAAGAAAAAAGAAAAAATTTCAAGCAGATTTAATTAACATTAATTTCATTTTATAAACCTTTAATTGTTCTTTATCAAATTTTTTTTTTCCCTAAGAAATCTTTGTAACTACATGAAAATTTTCAATGAAGGATTTAAGTAAAATTAGAATAAAAGAAAACATGTCTTTTAAAGAGCGAAATACTATTGAAGTAGGTATTTTTTAATTTTCTTGATTCATTAGAATTTTTGTTGTTTCCCTTTTTGAAGAGATATTTTGTGTTTCTTTTTTTGTTTTTAGGCTTTATGTTCCTTTATTTTTTTAATGAAAATCTTTATGTTCCCTTTTTGAGAATGAAAAAGTATTTTTTTTTCTTAGTAATATTTTGAAATTTTTTTTAGTAAATAAAAAAATTAAAATTAAAATTAAAATGGAAGTAGGTGCATAAAATAGTTAAATATGATATTTTATAAAAAAAAAATATATAAGATTTATCATATTTATATTAAGACATATTTATTAAAGGTCCGTTTGGTAAAACGATTTGAGTTAAAATTTTTAAATTTGAGTTGGTTAACTTTTTAAAAATTAGTTATAATTTTTGTTGACTTTTCAGAAAAAGATAAAAACTGAAATGAAAAATATGAGTTTAAGATATTATACCAAACGGGTTATAAGTAAAGATATTTATTATTTTTGTGGATTTAAATATAAATCACTCTCTTTTTATTCGTGACTTTCAAGTCAAAATTATTCGTTAAGTGTCCCTAAAATTTGAAAACCCTATATCCATCTACACCACCGTCTCTCAGTCTAAAATACTTGCTAGGGATTAAAAAAAAAGATATAAAAGGATGTTATGTTTTAATACAATAATTTTGGAGTTAAGATTTTTGGATTAATTTAATTATTCTATTTACTGGCCTCCCTTAAAAATTATAGGGGGTGTTTGGTTGATAAGTTTAAATTAACATTTTCAAATTTTTTTTTGTCTTTTTTTTTTTAAGTTTTTGTATTTTTTTTAAAAAAAATTTTGTCTTTTCTAAAAAATCAACGTAATTTACTATTTAAATTTAAAAATCTTAACTCAAACTTACACACCAAACACCCTAGTAGTATTAATTGCTGTTGCTTACCTAAAATGAAAAGCAAATAAAATCTTCTGAAAAATTAACAAAAAAAAATCGCCATTTCCCTCTTTTAATGACAGCGACACTGCAGAAAGAGAGAGACATGGAAGAAGATAAAACCAAGCACGCGATGGACTCACCCACCAATTCTCAACAAACTGGTAATATATATTCATATATATATTTGTCTTTCTTCTTTCCGAATTCAATTTGAGTAAAGTTTAATGGGTTTGGTTGGTTTTCTGTTGTTCAGTGTCTGATGATGAAGAACTAGACTACTCCGTGAAACCGGAGTTCTATGATTCAGAACTTGACGAGAAAGATGAGTTATGGGCTCAAAAGAAGAGGAAAGGTCGTACTTCTGATGCAGTTCTCAGCTGCCCTGCTTGTTTCACCACTCTCTCTCTCGACTGTCAAAGGTATTTTTCTTCTTCTTTTCTCCTAAAATGCAATAAATTTCACGTTTTAGTAAGAATAATGCTAGGAATTCCAACCATTATCCAATTTTTTGATACCAATTAACCCAAACATTGTGGGTGTGTTTGGTAGGAGAGAAAAGTGGAAGGGGAGGGGTGCAGGGATTAGTACAAGAATTTTGACACTGATAGTTGTTTGGTAGGAGAGAAAAGAGGAAGACTCAATCCTTCGAAACACCCCAATTTTGATCTCTCATAAACTGGGGAGATTATTGGAAGGATTTCATACTAAACAATATTAGAGAAATGACCTCTTCCTCCTTTCCCATGTCCCTGACCTCGGTGAGAGACCGCTCCCTCATTTCTATTTTTTCTCCTTCATACCAAACATAGCCTATGATTCTATTTGAAAAAACTATTATGTCAATTAGTATTAAAAGATTGTATCTATAGATGACAAATTACCACCACGTGAGTTGGTAGCTGAGAGTTGGAATGCACAGCAGGCTAGCAATGTACTTTTAGAAATAGAAGATTGAGGATTTTATGTTTCTCCTAAAGCAATAAATTTAACATTTTAGGAAGAATATTGATACCAATTAATAGGATACAAAAATTTTCATTGTTTTATTGGTGTGTATTTAACAAAATTATCTCCAATTAGTATTAAAAGATTGCATCTATAAGATGAAAAATCAGTGCCAGTGCCACAACTCGCGATAGTTGTTGTTGAATTAGTATTTTGTTTCTATATATTTGTTGTTGGTGGACTTCTTGTCCCTCTCCTTGTAATTCATTTTGGATTTTTATCAGTTGTTTATTATAGATAAAAAAATAAGAAAAATAAAAAATACGGCCACTACACTTAGCACTACTCTTACGTGACTTTTTTTTTTTATTATTGTTTTTGCGGAATTATGTTTTAACATTTAGGGTGATTGTGTTTTTAAGATGTAATTGTTGTCAAACATTGCACGGGCATAGTCTTATTGGATGTGGAGTACCATGAATATGAATGAATTCCTAGGTGTAGGAACATCAGAAAACTTTTATGTTTTAGCATATTATGGTTGCCAGTTTATTGTGTGTATAACATTATGGTTGCGTATGTGTAAGTAAATCTTTCTTTCTAAGTGTAAAAATTTGATGACAAGCATCACAAAATTGACATGAGTTCTGGGATTTTATAGAAACTAATAGTAGAAGGAAAGAGTGATTAAGTTTGACTCAGAATATAGAACGATCCTCTTTATTTAAAGGTTAATATGTTTATAAAAAAGGAGGATTACTTTGGTAGGGAATGTTTTCTTTGTAAGCAATCAAAATGGTGAATGAATTGGAGGAATGATCATCTTGGTGTTAAATAGGCATTAGAATCATAAATCATTGAGTTTTTTTGGGGGGGCTAGAGAATCATTGCATATATTCTTATCGTAGGACTCTTTTTTTTTTTTGGTTATTATTTTTTTATGTAAAATGTTATAAACGCAATGGAGAAACTGCATCTTTATATTCAATGAGGGAGAATAGTCAAAATGTAAATGTAGTTTAAATGGCTAAGGGAGAAAATGAAACTAAATTGAGAAATGTAAGTTGGCCCTTATGGTTCGCTTCTCCATTTATGTACGACTGAGGTGTTTCTGAAAAAGGAAAAAAAAAGTTTTATTTTTACAAAATCATTACAGTACTACAGGAGTAGACTCCAACAAGTATAACAGAAAGGCACTGTGGTGAAAGCAGTCATTGCTTTCTATTAGAGGCAGCATGCATGGTGGTTACTCAGAGGGGGATTCCTACGCAATTTCAACATCGAATTTGGTCTGTCCATCATTTTTGGAAGCTTTTGAAATATTAAATTTAGTGTCATCCAAAATTCAGATTTGTTCAAGCATTCCAAAGAGAAAAGCATTTTCTATTATTCAAACTGCTTAGGAGAAACGGTTGAGCACAGGAGTTGCTGCATTTCCAAATGTGTTTGGGCCATACAATTATCTTTTCTAGATGGCAAAAACTGGAAAATACTAAACCTCATAATTCTACACGAGTTTGTGAAATTATTTTGGGTTGTGCTTCATGAAATTAGCAAATGAAGTTACTTTTGTTTCACCAATCTTAATGCATTGTATTTTAATTCTAGTTTTACTCTATTGCTGATATGTACTTAAACAACTGTGCTTGATTTCTTCCAGGCACGAAAAATATTTGACCCAGTACAGAGCAGTTTTTGTTGTCAATTGCAAGGTTGGAGGTGAACGGTTGTTGCACCAGAGCACTCTGAAACCAAAAGGAGGCAAAAGGCAAAGAGATTCAGATGAGAGTAAAGTAAATTCCGCTGTTGGTGAGACATTCAAGCAAGTTTTCTGCCAGGTATGCTCGACAGAGGTTGGTGCAATGGATGAAGAAGAAGTCTATCATTTCTTTAATGTTCTTCCAAGTGAGTCTTGACCCGCTCTGTTTCATTAACGTTGCATTGCTTGGATTTTGTACTTCTGCTCTTTTCAGTTCTTTGAAATGTCATGTGACGAATAGAATATCTTCTAGCCAATATGAGATATGTGAATATCAGTAATTGACTTTACCCTCTCAATTCACTTTGCCCTGACATACCAAGTCCACCAAATGGAAGATATCTGTAAATAATTGTGTTTAGACTTCCTAGTTTTTTAAAAAATTAATTAATTAATTAAAGTGCACTTCGGTAGACAAGTTTCTTAATCTAGACTTTGATTGACCAAATACCATCCATTTTTGGCAGTTATGAATGCATTTGAATTATTCTCTCCTGACAGGTGAATGACAAAATATGTCTACTGTGTTGCCTGGATTTTTGAGAATTCAATACTATTGTTGACCTACCTCCTAACGACTTGAGTTTTGGGGATAGATTGATAAGCTAATATGATATCAAATCAAATAGTCATGTGTGCGAATTCCTCATTTCGTAACTTTTCATATGTGAGCCTATTGCCTCCTTTCATAGATCTAGGTTGGGCATTCGTATTCTCCCGCTTGATTGGCACATGTCGGGTTTTGTTTGGTCTAAGCCCACATGTGGAATGAAAGTATTAGATTGTAATATTATTAACCCACATTCTAATAGTTTATCCTTTTGAGAGAATTGGTAAACTAACATGGAATCAATGCAAGAGGTCTTTATGTTCAAATTTCCTGCAATTGCAAATTCGTACCCTGTCACATATAGGATATCTCCTTTGGTTGGCCAATGTTCATTATTAGCATTCTCCCCTTTGTAGCGGAGAAGTGATCAATTAACATGGAGTAAGCGGTCCTGTGTTCGAATTTGTACAATTACAATTTTGTAACTTGTCATGTGTAAGCCTATTGTCTCCTTTCAAAGGATGTCAGAATTTGCGTTCTCTCCCTTCTTTGACCAGTTTTTGTTGGGTACTTTGCTTGGTCGAGGCCCACACGTGAACGGGAAATGTTTAAATATGATACTATTGTGTGCTCACGTTTTAGCGGCTTTAAGTTTTTGTGATGGATTGATAAATTGTACTTTGTATGCAGTAGCTTCACTGAATGTACAAATAACAATTCTGCATACAAGGTAGAGAAAGTGTGACCTCCGCGAAGTTGGTAGAGTGGAGGATTATAATAACTAAAAAATTTCAAAAAATAAAATAGATATTTGATACTATGGAGATTTTGTTAGATTAAATTAATCCTTGATGAGGTTAACCCAATTCCTTTCTACTTAACTTCTTAACATTATGTCCGGTTAAAAACACACATGGACAAGGCAATTTCGGTCAAAAGCATAAGATTTTATTATATTTCTGTGTTGGGACTCTTGAGAACTTTTCTGAATGGATCCTATGTTGGAATTGGAATAATTTACTTTAATCTTTCAAGGTACATTTCTCCTTTAATAACTTGAAGAATTCTACGGCAGGATGGCCAAAAATACTTTACCTTTTAACCGTCAGAGTTGTATTAGATTTTTTTTGTTTGACAAACTTTTTTTTTATTTGCATAAGATTTTAAGTAAATCAACATTCAAAAACGTTCGCCATAGGGATGCTCTATTGTAGAAAGTTTAAGATCCAAGCAAATTTATCTTCCGGATGCAAGTTCTAGATATATTGGTCGTCTAAATGTTTAGTTGGAAACGTCTGTTAACATTGGATATTATTGTTAAGGAATATATTGATTTAGCCCAAGTTATGATATGCTTTTTTTTTAAAAGGTAATTATTATGATGATTTTAATTTTGCTAACCGTAAAATATTTAAATTTTTTTTGCTATATTTCAATATGATCATTAAAATTATGCAATATCTTCTACTCATTTCACAACTAATATTTGTTAGTGTTAGAGAAAGTTAGGTGACATGACACAATTTTAATGTCTTTCGATCCAAGCCACGACTCTTTTTTTTTTTTTTTTTTTTTTCAGATTTTTGCCATATTAAGAAGTTTATTCATACGAAAAAAAAAATATTTAATTTCAAAATCTATTACAAGTCTATTTATGTATTAAAGTTCTTACGTTCCAAAGTATGTGAAAAAAAAAAAAAAGATAAAAGTGAGTTCCTGAAAATTAATAAATAGCAGAAAATAGGTAGTACCAAAAATACTCCTAACAAGTATCATACTAGATTATTGATAGTAATCAGCCCCCTACTTCCAAGAAAGTGGTAGTCTATTATATTACCGACGGTAACCTGCCTTGTTGTTGAAAGTAGTCTCAGCATGCTCGAAAAGGAACCGTTTGCTATCATTCCACGGGGTACTAGTCTGTTGTGTTACTGGTAGTAGTCTGCCAAAATAAAGAACAAACACAAAAGTTCAATGAAAAAAAAAAAAAAGATCCCGCCAGGCAACCTCGCCAATGTGCGCGCGGCCAAGTCGATTCGGAAGGAAAGCCCCGACCAGACACCTTCTTCGGGTTGTCGCAAAATAAATAAATAAACAAAATAAGTCCATGGCTCAATTGGTGGTAGCTGCCTAAATCTCTCTCCCATTAAGTAATTACACAAAATGGCCATTAAAATTAGGTCAAGGGGTATATTTGTCAACGTAATATGAGTAGTTTCAATTCTTGTTAATTTTTGCCAATAAACTGATATCCGGATATGGGATCTAATTCTGCCATATATGTAAAGAGTCCTTTTTATTTTTGGAAATACAAAAATTCACCACGTTTTGATAATATTGGGAAATACAAAAATACAAAAATCCCCTTCTCTAGTCGTTGATCACCAATTCAAGGAGTCACTTTGGTTAGCAGCGGCGACCAGAGCAACAATTTTATAATATTTTAGAAATTGCAAATTTTCAAATTTGTTTCACATGTAGTCATGTATGATTAATTTTATCCTTTGCTTGACCTTTTTTTTTTTTTTTTTTTGTAATATTACATTAACTACAATCCATAACGGCGAAATTAGAATTACAATGACAAGTTTATAGCTACGTATAATGACAAATGATAACATTATATAATTACATAATCTAGAACTATAATGACAAGCACAAAACCGTAATTATTAAACTAGAACTATAATAACAAATATATCATTTCACGTCAAATGATATAATAATACCATTACAAAATGACATAATGATAACGTTATATATTAGAGATTTCAAATTCATGTAAAGGCGTAATGGTGGAGTTATTCCGAAAAACATAATTGTATTTCATAATAGTGATATAACAAAAGATTTTAGAGATAATTGTCTAGATTAATTGACATCATTATTGTTCTCCTCACAACGAAATTGGTGAGACAAAAAATGGTACGAGCCTAAAATCCCTGTGTCAAGCTATAAGCGAATGCGGGTCACACCTCCTTTCACAACTCGACTTTTCAAGTCAGGATTTTTCAGAATGCTCTTTAAAAAATAAAAAAATAAAAAAATAAAAAGATGTTATTATGTTTCAATAAGAGATATCGGCAGTTTAGTGTTTTATGTCGTACACATTTCTTCCCATTTTTTATAATCATACCGAACTATGTTGTGTACATTTATAATTCCTACTCGGTCCACGATCCATTTACATACGTGTGTCGTGCTTTTAATATGCATGTGCCTTAATCGTGTTTTTACTATGCCTAATAGAAAAATTATAAATAAACAAGAAAAAAAATATGAAATACAATGGAAAACTCTAATTTTTAACAAAAGCAAAGCAAATTATAAAATTACAAAAAACATAAAAATAAAAATAAAAACTACGACATTGAAGACTTTAGTACAAAAACTAAAATGAGATGAAAAATTGGTACGAAAAAAAAAAGTACATTACAAGTCTTATATTAAAAATAATTAAATAAAAAAATAAAAAAAATAGCAAAATTTCTATCCCATCCTGTTGCTTATCATGCATGTGTTCGTGCCCATATCGGACATTTAACATGTTATACCTGTAGCGTGCATCATGTCCAAATATCATGTCAAACACAGAGACTCATTTAATAAATGTATAGAGTCTATTTATTAATCATGTTGTGGTTATTTTTTAACGTGTTGTGCCTTGACTAAATGCCCATTTTGACATCTTTAGTTTCAATATTTTCCCAAATGATTTTTTTTTTTAATTTGCTTTCTTACAATTTAAGAATTAGTGGGTATCATGCTAATGTCCAGTCCTTAAGTTGTATATAGATAGCATGATGAAGAGGAATGTGGGAGTTGATCTTATTCCTTCTATTCGTATTCCAATTATTTAAGTACACGTGTCATCGCGTTATGGTTGAGAAAACAAATTTCGAAATAGTCTTCCAATTTCAGTGGTCGAAATTCCACAGCGACGTACTCAAATGTCTGGAGCCTTTCAAGCAAAATAATTTAATTTAATAATTTAAAATAAGGTCTAGAGGTTGACATGGTAATTTTATCATCCCGGTTAAATTTTAAGAACCCCATTTCTAATTAAAGATCACCATGCTGAATGTCACTTGCTTTAAAAAAAAATTTCGCATGAAATGAAAAAAATAAATAAATATACATATTTGTTTCAAAATATATGTAAATAAAGCGAAATATTCAGATTTTTTTTTTTATTTTTATTTTTTTATTTTTATTTTTTTGGAGATTGAAATTGTAATCGTGGAGAAAAGAAAATTAAATTATTACCGACCAGTGCAGAAAATTTATTTTGGTGTAGATGTTGACCCATCAGTAAGTATCACATGCAAAATATTGGGTGTTATTGTTTGGTGGTATTGACATGGCCCCCCATCTCGCTTTTCATTTTCCTGGTATATAGGCTGCATCAATTTTTAGTTTGCATGTTAGGTACAATATTTCATATTCAGTAATATACGAATAATTGATCAGGACATATATATGTGTAATACATATTATATGTACTTGCACATATATATAGTTTTGTATATACCTACTGGTATCCCTGTTTATACACGTACGTAGACAATATACATACGTAGTGTGTAGTGTGGGATAGATGGTAAAAAGAGTATCAATGAGATGTCTTTTTCCAACTTGATATTATAGCTCCTTTTTCCTAATCTGTTCACTTGCATATATGTGTGTATATATATATATATATATACATCGTTATGTATATACCTATGATATCCCTGTTTATACACGTGCATAAAGAATATATGTACGTATTGTAGGATAGATGGTGAAAGAATGTCATTATAATTAAGTTGTTTTTTCAAACTTGATTCTATAACTCTTTTTCATCATTTTTTCGAAACAAACATTCGTTCCTAGAGTAAAACATTTACTAAATCTACTCGTCAAGTTTATATGTGACCTAATTAAGTACCTATTTTTACGAGTTAACTTTTGAACCACATGATACTTGCATTTCTCAAGTGAATCAGTTTATTTTCCCTTAAATTAAACTCTCAATTAGGACATGGTAGGGGCAGAGAATGCTTCCTCATCCTTATTCATATCCTTTAAAATAATTTTCGTCCTAGCCTTTATCCCTACTTAAAGAGAGATAGAGACGGGGTCAAGAAATCTTTATTGGGGTGTTTTTCCCACTTCCACTCGATCACTACCATAACAATCATACTCAACAAAATTTTACAAATTAGAAACAAAAAAGAAGTATAATTTGATCACAAATTCAATTTAACTTCATTGACATCACCAAAGAAATAAAGAGCAATATTTAAGATTAAGATTAATACTAAAATACATGTTAAAACTAAAAATTAAACGGACAAATTTTTTCATGAATATGTGTACCCGCCCCGACTCCAATTAGGAAACAAGAACTTGGCCACCATCTCCGCCCCAAACCTGTTTACAATCCTCCATCTTCGCTAGATTAGAAGGGGTGCCCGCCTCCGGGAAGAAAAATGTCATCCCCACTTTCAATCTCTTAAGATATATCAGATTCTAGTTCAAGGGTACGCTTGCCAAATGGTAAAGGAATGTATTGGGAAACATAATGACATTGGAAAGAAAAGTAAATAATTATATGTATCATTGGTTCACTTCTTAGCACTTATTTGTCTATTAGATGGTGCAATGAGAAACAATCCAATTCCCATTTTAGTTTTTACTAAAACTTAAGTATAATAGTTTTTACATGTAATTACTAAAATGTCCTTGTACACAATTAAATATTCATTGACACATTTATAAGAACTTATTGAAAATAAATACGTAAATTTGTCATTCATTCCATTTAATAGGTGATCAATATCAAGGGGTTGTAGAGATTAGTATTCTCTTTTTTCATTCCCAAAATAATATGAGGTCCACTAAATTATCATTATTAATTTTATAAATTAACATATAATTAGATAAAAAAGAAAATCATAATTGTTTTTTTCTTTTTTCTTTTGTTGAGAAAAAATCTGGAGTTTTATTCACTAGCTTGAAGATTAGAAAGTACAAACGGCCTCAAACCTAGAGGAACAAACTTATAACAAAACAAATCACCAAAGTTCTGAAAAACTAAATTCGCTAAGAAGTGGGCTACAAAATTCCCACGACAGGAGATGTAACAAGATTTACCACTAACATCATGACAAATAGCCTCCTTGATATCAGTTATCACATTTGATTCTGGAGCCCTTGACGAAGGTCATTAGATAGCCCGAATGACATTCACTGCAATTGATTCTAGAATCCAATGCTCCAAACCGCAACTTTGAGCTAAAAGAATTCCTTCTCTTGATGCTTCGGCTATTTGGCGCTGCCAAGGGAGGGAGGGTAGCCTTGCACTAGTAACACCCACCTTAGGATTCTACTAGCACGATCTTTGGAAGTCTCCACATAATTACATCTTTGGAAGTCTCCTAGGATTCTACTAGCACGATCTACTACCTCCTTAGCCTCCAAACACCTATTATTAAAAACAAACTCGTTTCTGTTTGTCCACATACTCCACACTACCATCACAAAAATTTCTAGCTCTTCCAACGTGCCAATCATGAACAAAAGTAAACACAGAGAACTAAATGGCCCTCGGTTGAAGGAACAAATCCGAGGCCAAATAGCCGTTAGACCCCGTACTTCCAATGCAGCCGTACACCTCAAAAAAAATATGGCTTACATCCTCGACAACATGGGCAAGTCCGAGGGCATTTCACCCCTCGTTTTTCTTTTTCTTCTGTGCAAACTACACTTGCCCCTTAGATAAATTTTGTTGCTTTGAGGTATTTGTGTATATCTTACTTCATTTATCTTTTGGTCTTGTTGGAATAGATAAATAAAACTAATTTTGTTAGTCTTTTTAATGTTTTTTTTTTTTTTTTTTTTTAAATTTAGTCTTTTTAATTTGGAAAAGATACATTTGAGAGGATTTAACTCATGTGTCCCCTTATTCATGTTTCTCCAATAATATTATGACATATCGATTAAAAATGTGTATTTAATTATAATATCATAGTATATCAATTAAAAAATCATATTAATTTCACATGTATCATATTATTATTTGAGGGACATGAATTGAGATATAAATAAGAAGACATGAATTAAATCCCATTTGAGATCCTATATGGTAATTCATAACAGTGTATAATTCGTCAAAAAGTTAATAGTTAAATTTTTTAAAAATTAAATTAAAGTACCATTTACTTAAAACTCTCACTCTCTCTTTTTTTTTTTTCTTTGAAGTTGAATTTTAACTCAACATCTTTAATAGAGTCAGATTTAAAAACCACTAAAATATTTCATTCTCACCACAAGAATTATAGTTGAGATTAGTATCCCATGATTTGGGGAACTCATTTTTCTTATGTTTTTTTTAATTAATTTTTCTAGCTGAACTTTTTCGTTTTCTTGGGAATTTGAAACAAACTAAAACATGCCAGTAGTTTTGTAAGTTGTCCTTATCAGTTTGTTGGTTACTATTTTCGCATATAGCACATACACATATGCATAGGAATTAAAAATAAAAAAAAAATTAAGTTGCCAAATTGGAGAAAGATCTCCTCAGAAACCAGAGTCAATTGGTATAGGGCCATGCCATGCCCGAATATGCACAAACATAAACCAAAATCCGAGGAACAAAAATGCAATAACCCTTTGTTTTTGGTCCAATATTGGTGACAATAAATATTAAATAATAATTATTGATAAAAATAATATTAATAATAAGGATAATAAGATCATAGAGATCAACTTTTAATATATTCTTTTATCATGAACTTACAAAAGGAATGTTCCATCACTAAATACTTTTAGAAAGAAAATTAAAAACTTATTATTTAGTCCAATTATTAAAAGTACATGAAATCCGTGGGGCATGATTACCTATAATTAGTTGATTAGTTTACTCATTATTATAATGTAGTGGGTAATGAAAGAAATAATATATATAGTTTATGATTAAATTATTGACGATTAAAGTAATCCAAAAGTAGGCCATGAAACGCGTTATCAAGATACGGAATATATGCCCTCGTGTGCCTGCCTATCATCATATATGTACCATTCCCTTAAAAACAATTATCATATATGTAAATATTTTACAAAACTTGTTAAAAAAACTATACTTTTATCCTATTGATAGATATTATTATTTTAATTATTGGATTAATTTTCTAACGATCTGATCAATAACAGGAAGCAGTACTATATCGAGCACTGTAAATTTTTAACATAAACGCTCACAAATCAAACTGTTAAAAATTTAACAACAGTTAAAACAGCAACACCTACTGGTAGGACAAAAGTATATTTCGTTCCCTTTTTTGAATTTTTTTATCACAACATATCTCTATCAGTAATGTATGCTTTTTAAAATGACATCAAAATGAAAAAAAAAAATATATATATATATATATATATATAGTTATATATAATTAACAAGTTTTGATAAAATGTAAGAACATAGAGAAGCAGCCGGCCCTAGGAAACGAGGAAAAGAGAAAATGAGAGAATGAGTAGGCCAGGATTTTGGGACCGCCTCCGGGCGCGTTGTTGGACCTCTGGTCTTAAAAATTGGTTACTAGGCTCGTATCGTTGTGAGTTTTTTTATAGTGGTGGCTGTGTTTGGCCGGGTGGCTTCATTGAAGCGGACTTGGTGTCGTTTAGAGGATGGTTTCCAGATGACTTAGAGGTGTTTTGTGACGCTTTTCTCGTCTAGTAGTTGTACTCTTTCAAGGTTTTGTTCCGAACGGTGGTGGGCTTCATGTGGAGGTAGTGGTTCTGACTCCGGATGCTGATGGTGATAGCATATGTATTTTACGTTTTGGTGTTTGAAGGCATCTTGTTAGCTTCGCCAGCTGTCCCCCAAAGCGTATCTCCTACTCTGATGGTCCTCTTGTCGGTTGCACTTTCAATGAAGGCTTGCGAAGATCATACTTTAGTCGTTAGTTTTTTTTATGTTTTAGTCTAATAAACGCGTTGATATTTTCACCATATAGTTTTAGTATTTTCATTGTAATAATGGAGGTGGTTCTCCCACCGTTTGAGTTTGTTTTTGATCCGTCAAATTTAGATCTTGGCGAGTTAGAAGTTCTGCTAGCTATGAGTCTTAACGGAGATGTTTGTGGCCTTGGTGCTACATGTTACATGCTCTCGATGGATTGAAGCTTCCGTCGATTGTAGTAGTTTCAAAAAGAGCCTTATGCGTGCTCAAATTGATGCATCGAGGAATTTTTCTGATATCATATCTCATCTTGCATCGTTTTCCCTTTGTTTCATCAGATTTACTGATGGAACTGATTTTTATCGAGTATTTTGTATTGTGCACCATAGGGCAATTCGCATTATGTTTGGTGTCTATAATACCTTTTACTTGAATACATTTTACCTTCCAAAAGAAAAAAGTTTTGATAAAAATAAGATAGTTTAATACAAAACATAAATCTTATGTCATGTCGTAGAGGTCGTATGGGTGACGTTTCCAGATAGAATTTTGACTACTCAACTCTGAAACTCTCAAATTTACATCTTAATTTTTCTCTCTTCCATTTTCAAAAAACTAATATTTCAAAAATTTATTACTTTCTCATTTCAAGTCCAAATAAGATGATTATTTTTCAAATCACACAAAAAATAGATGAACAAAATAAAGTCTATATTATTTTTTTTTTTTTTCGAATACATTTCAGATTTTTATATTATTTCTTATATTACTATTTATTTCTTTACAGTTTAACTAAATATATATTTTCAAATCAATCTCCAAAATTTTGTCTTTAATTGTCATCCCAAACGACTCCTTACCGTAGAATTCTCTTTTTTGTTCCTAAAAACATTTTGGTTAATTTTTCTTTAATAAAATAAAATAATCGTGCGGTGGGAACCGCGTTATTGGGCATAGAGTGGGAGAAATGTTGTAGAGACCTCGGTAGGAGTCAAACAATATTAATAAAAGAAAAGATAATGCTACTTACATTAATCAATGAAATTGGACATTATCATTACACCGCAAAGTGCGGGTTTATGTAAGCTTAATCATGATTAGTTCATTAATTTTTTTATTTTTTTATTTTTTGTATTTCTTTTCTTAAATTAATTAGAGACACCTGTTGGAAGCTCAATAGATTTTATAAGAACAAGAGCTAGTTGTAGATTTGCGGCCCACATAGGCCCATGAACAAACATGATGAGGTAATCCAAGATTCGAGGGTGGTTTTTTGTTGCTACTAAAAAAATATAATGGAGACAACAATTGAAGAAATTCAGTGGTCCCACGATATAATTTTTCAAGTCAAATAAGGCTATGGTTGAACCTAAAGGGAAAAAAAATGATAGATAGTGGAATAATTGAGAAATATCCTATATATTTCTTCTTTTTTTTTTTTCTTTTTTTTTTCCTAATTTTGCTTATAGATGGTGAGAATCCTCTTGGAAAAGAGAGGAAAGCTAAGGACCATCAATGAATGAAAATCATGTATGGGTAGGTCTCAAATTAATTAGAAGACAAATTGATCATAGTCTTATCAAATCATTTACTTTTCCTTGGCTTCATATGAATTGTGTAGTTATTAGATAACTATGGAGTATGAACCCTATTAGGAATGTTTACAATGTGTTTCTTAGAATAGCAAAATGGAGAGAGACTAGAATGCGAAAATCATTACAGTAGATTGTGCATGTCGAAAGGTATGTTCCACCTAAGACGAATAGCATGTTCCGACTCAAAACGAATGATGATGTTTGTAACAAATCTTGAGTTTGGTTGGTAAAAAAAATTGATGTCGAAGTGGAATGTTAAAGAGAAACAACAAAGAGAGATTTCCATACCATTGAAACTTTTCCATGGTAAAACTTTTACCCTAAGATGGAAATAATGGATTAAATTTAAATAGCATATTATTTATCATCACTCGTGATTATCACTGCCTTTTTAAAATTTATTGCGATATATTTATATGTTAACTCTACGATCCACCGATTATGTATCATGTCTTTTTTTTTTT
Source organism: Ficus erecta (assembly GCA_008635985.1). NCBI lineage: Eukaryota > Viridiplantae > Streptophyta > Magnoliopsida > Rosales > Moraceae > Ficus > Ficus erecta. Next base: position 428,067 of record BKCH01000059.1, on the reverse strand, counting down.
TTAAGTCGTTAAAAAATTAAGATGACAACTAAACATTTTTTAAAAGAAATTTAAATAGGCAATTCTTGCTTTGCCATTATACAAATAATCCACACATAAGTTGTGCCTTCAAGTATTCAACCAGGAGTAAAAGTTGGTTTCACACCTCTCCTCTTTTTTTTTTTTTTTTTTTTTGGGCTAAAAGTTTAACACCACTACTTGATGCTTGATGATAGGCGCAGATGGAGCCAAATTAACTTGAACGCGGACAATCTTATGTTTCTTTATATGTTTAATCTTAGACGAGCAATGAGAAATAGTATCATTTGGAGTTATAGAAGTATATAAAGATATATTAGCAATGAATACGCATCTTCTGTCTTGAACTTCCTGTCCCAATTCATGTTCAACGTATCAAAGATTAGCACATCATTAAATTTTCAACAAGTTTCAACGGAGCTATAAATATTTCAATACAATAAAATGAGGTGGCTTTGTCTAATTAGTTGAACAGTCATTTGGACAATATATTTGGACTGAGAATATGAGTTCATTAACAATATATGAAGTAAAGAATTTAAGAACTTGCATCAAAAAATAAAGAATTATAAAATAAAATCTAAAAAATAAATATATATATATATATATATATTTTTTTTTTTTTGTGTGTGCGTGCAGGTTTCGGCGTTGTTACTTAGAGATAATAGATAATAGATAAAAATTCGATATAGATAATTAACTATCAAGATGCCTTCATCAATCCGGCAGTTTAGAAGTTGATCTTTTATTTTATTTTATCTTTTGACTAAAAAAGTTTGATAGTCTTATCCAGCACAATGGAACGGTAATTTGGGGTTCGAACAACTCTGTGACAATGGGAACACAATATTACCCATCCACACGGTAGTCTCACTTACGTATTACGGTATTAGTGGTTTTTTTTTTTTTTTTTTTTTCCCTTCTCTTGAAACAGTTTGGAATGGAACAATTGGTGTTAGTATACCTTTATTATTATTATTATTATTATTTATTTTGGGTAGGGGATTCAAACCCTATACTTCATGATGAAATCAAGTTTAAAATTACTGCTAAATTATACATATAACAACATGTTAATATGTTGTTTGAACGTCATAAAAAAGACCCCCATATGCTAATAGAGCTTTACCGTCAAGTCCTACTTCTAAATGAGAAACGTGTCATCTCAATCCCACCAAGTATGTCAACGGAAAGGATATACAAAACGTTGTCTAAGGTATTTTAAATCAAATACTAGATTAACAATAATAAATTTTCAGATTTAAAACCTTTAAAAGGATCATTTAATACTTGAATTTTTAACTATAGATGCATCATAATAATTCATAACTGTTAGAATGTAAAAAGCTGATAATATTTTTACCAACGAGATTTTAATATTTACTTCAATTAATGTCGGTTATATTTTGTTGGTTTATCTTTATGTTTAAGTTTCACAGTGGCAAACTTTTAAACATCGAGGCCCCACTAGAATTAATAGAAAGTCATAGGCAATCGCAAACAATATTGCATTGCCCATGTGGTTGGACCAATTACCCATTTATCTAAACTCCTTAGAATTCAATTTCATGTCCCCTTCAAAAACAAAAAAAAACAAAAAAAAAAAAAAAAATTCAATTTCATGTCTTTACTTATTTGCTCACAAGATGGCTTCAAGATTCTATACTAAGTTTCATTTTGAGAAATCATTTTAAGATTCCTAGATTTCATTTTAAGATTCCTATTCAGTTGATAAACTATGCAGTGTTAGATTTGTGATAGTGAGAATAAAATTGAATCCATCCTCTGAAAAAAAAAAAAAAAAGATTAGATCGTTTTATTTATATTGATTGACTGTTGAAATTTTATTAAAAAAAAATTGAAAGAAAAATTTTACGAATTCTCCCTGTATTATGTGACTAGTATTGTCAACATGCCCCTTGAACTTTAAAACATATATATTATACCCCCTAGATTATTATACATCTGTCAATTCACTTCTGAATTCTGAATTTTTAGTTGCATAATTTAGGAGGAATTCGTAAAAATTTTCGAATAATAAATGTAACATCAATTTTTTTTTTTTTAAAGGTAAAAGTGTTGTGTAGATGCATATAATTTCCAAGTAGATTTGTCATGTCGTTATTATACAGAAATTGAGCTAAGAAAAATTGGGGTTTTTCACAAGTCACCATCAATTGTGAATTGTAAGGTTCTAATGCAAAGAAGAGAGATTGTTGGTTTCTTTTATGTGTTCTCCAACTGGCTGGGAAGTTAGCTGGCAAGACAACTTGGCCACAAGATCATAAACAATTTGAAAGCCTTTTTCTTTTCATTAAGATAACTTGACGCTGTGCTGAACTGGAAATTGCCATGCATTTCCTATCAAATCCGAACCGTATTAGATTTCTATCCTATTTTCTATTAGATCTTACAATTTTTTTTCATTCTTCAATAATTTTAATACCCAAAAAAAAATTTAAATCAATATTATCCGTATATGTACAAAAAAAAAATTTCTTTTAAAACAGGCCATGTGAAAAAAAAAAAAAAAAAAAAAAAAAAAAGAGATTTTGTAATGGCCATTTCTGCTATAAACTTTCGGAATAATTAGATAGAACTATTTTCTTTATAAATTAGTAAATAGAACTATGAACTTCACAAAAGCAGCAAGGAAACAGACTTATAGAGAAATATAAGATATGTATTGCTCAAGCTGATTCACTGCATTGAGAGAATACATGCGAGTCCGTTATACGAGTATAGCTCATTCAAGCTTGGCACAACTTTTATATATATATATATATATATATATATTTTTAACAGGGTTTTATAGATCCCTTGCTATCTTATGGAGTCGTATGGGTTCGTTTTGTGATGAAGCAGGGGAAAAAAAAAAGTTTTAGAACTATATAATTAGGAGATTTATATATCCGATCAGAAATCTGATAGTTAAAATACTTCCTTTACTAGAGAAAAAAGTATAGTTCTTATAATAGAATATTATTGTTAAAATGTTTTCGGCACAATGCTATACTGAGGCTTTAAATTAGGGCAATTTCTATTGGAGGGCATGAAAATATACTCAATGAGTACAGTTATATTTTTAGACCGTCGGATTGTATTTAAAATTATTAGTTCTTTTTTTTCGCATGCTTTTTTTTTATTATTTGCTTTATTTGCTGGGAATTTTGCCACCAAATTTAACATATGATAAATTTAATATCAAATATAACACTCTATTAGAGAGTTTTTTTTTTTTTTTTTAACCAAAATATCAAAATTTATAATTGATACATCAGTTTAGCACTCAATTCGAAAATGCTTTAACCTAGCCCCCGATGCTTACGGAGGAACTTATGTGGCATTTTAACATCCCAACAAAATTACAGTTTTCAACACTTAATATGTCTAGGAGATCTATCTGTTTTTGTTCTTGTTGTTCAGCTGATGGGGCTTTTAACTCTTGTGTATTCTGTGGACTTATAAATTGAAAAAGGAAAATTATAATGGGTAACATGTTTACGAAAATAATTAAAGTAAGTAGTAAGGATTTAAAATATGTAAAATAATAAATAATAAATCTACTAGCTAGATACTAAATAAATAACATTTTTATAAGATATAGTTAACTTATTAACATATTTATAATATAAGACATAAATAACTTATTTATTTGTTAACTTTGTTATTTACGGTACTTATTTTGAATATTTTAAAAACATATTATTTATTTTAGTTATATTTTAAAAACTGTTATTTATTTTTTTCTCTTAAAAAAAAAATCCCCTGTCATCCAAAAATTCAAACGTAGCTACAGCTCTAAAGCATTGGCGTCCTCCCTCCTCCTTCCCCGGTTGCCGGAAACCAAACGTAGATGCTGCGGGGCGGCGGCTCGGGGAGTTCGTTTATTTGGTCAGAGATCATTCAGGTACTATATTTACAGAAACAAACGTCCGAATACTATTCGAGTACTGAGTAATTGGCCGTTAGGGATGGTTGGACTATCATTATTTTTTATTTTTTTATGTTGTGTGTGTGAATTGAGTAAAGAGCATGTATTTCATATCCAGATTGTCCTGGGTGAGAGATATTTAAAGCCTTGATGGCATTGACCCTAGCTAGTCGTGATTCCTACTTTTTTTTTTATTTTTTTTTTATTTTTTTAGGGAACCTGCGTTTTCTTTTGGTTTGAGGGGTTTGTTTGTTTATTTATTTATTTATTACTAAAAAAGGATTGGATGTTGGCACTGTTATTTTCCATTTTTTATGTTCACGTAGACAGAACATTCCTTGAGTTGGTTGGGGATTTAAATCTCTGACCTCTCGATTGATAAGATCCTAAGATTGCCTCTCATGCCAACTCATCCACCCCTACCGTGTTCAGGAGGGGTTTGTTTACAAAATCTCCTCTAATGTTGCTTTAAACATTTCTATCAATGTTAATTCCATTATGTTGGTATTGAGCCATAATCATTACATTTTAGAGATGAAACATGTCAATTTAACTCAATTATAAATTAATAAACATTAAGTTAGTAAACTTATAAATTGATAATAGTCTCCCAATGTCCTTCAGATAGTAACTTTAGTTTTAAAAAATTAAACACATATTATTATTTTTTCTAACTACAATCACTTTACTTTTAATTGAAAAAAATAAAGGCCTTATTTGGCAAAAAGCTCTGTTTAAACTAAACTGTACTTTTTTCATCATGTTTTTTTCCCCCTTAAAAATTGTTTGTCTTTTCTGAAAATTCAAAAAAATTCAAAAAAATTTACTATTTAAACTTACAAATCTTAACTCAAACTTACACACCAAACACCCCCAAAGTTTTTCACTTTCGATAAGAAACTATTGAATTAATTTTTTGATGACTTGATTTATAGTGTTTATCTTTACAAAAAAAAAAAACTATAATAGTTCAATAATTAATCTAATAATTAAAACTTTCTTTAAAAAAAAAAGTAAAGCACAGACTTTTTCCTAGAAAAACATGTAAACCTTTTTTTTTATATAATTAAATATTTAGATTTATACATTAATGGCTAAAGCACCAGGGAAAATGAAAAAATAAAGAAATTAAGTGTTACTACTAATTGCAAGAGATTTTCTTCGTGCGAAAGTCAATTTTTTTATTCACCAAAAGAAATCGAAAAAAAATTTCAAAAATTCCATAATTAATCCCACAAAAACAATATTATCCTCGTTCATGTACAACAGTGCTTCCAATCCAACGGCCCTAATCATGAAAACTGTTGATCGGACGGCCCAGATCGTTGTGTGCGATATTCCGAAACATTCGTCTACGTCATGGTTTGTGGGCACAGAAACAGAATTGAGAGAGAGAAAGAAGAGAGTGTTTGTGGATAAACTCATTCTCAAACTGTTGGTTGAAATCAGAAAAAATTTAAATAAATAAACTTGGATAGTGGCAAATTACGTAAATACTTGGCTGCCCAGGTGTCATTTTTCTACGGCTTCCCAACTTACTTACTGACTTGACTTCTTTAAGGCCCAGGCAACTCCTTCACGCGCTCCCTCATGAGCGTGCTCTCAACTCCCGCGCGTTTCACGTTTTCCTGGGGATTTTTTTTTCCTGTCTGTTTTTTTTTTTTTTCCCTCTTTTTTTATTAGTATTATTTTGTCCTCTGTTGATTTAAGCCTTGTTTAGTAAAAAACTCTATTTAAATTAAACTGTACTTTTTTTATCATATTTTTTATCTTTTTCCTCAAAAAGTTGTTTGTCTTTTCTGAAAATTCAAAAAAATTCAAAAAAATTTACTATTTAAACTTACAAATCTTAACTCAAACTTACACACCAAACACCCCCCTTAGATTTACTTGAGCAAAACGTGTAAAATTCCAGCTTTTTTTTTTCCTTTTTAATTTGGGATAAAGAAATTTAAATTCTACATTTTATAATAAAATTAAAGGTAAAATTGACACTAAACTATATGTCAACAATCACAAATTTCAGCTGTAAAGTTTAGGCAAGAAATTTATTAGCAAAAGAAAAAAAAAATGAAAATAGAGATATTATGAGAACACTATGGAAAAAAATATATATAATTAATCTTAACAGTTAAATTGGATAATTTTATAATGATATACCGTCTTATTTAAATTCTGTGATATTTGTTAACGAGAAGTCTTATGATAAGGTATTTTAATTGTGGAATTTTCAAAAAGAAAAGAAAAAGAGGGGAAAAGGCAATTTCTTTGCTGCTGCATGGATTTTGTCCTTGTCACTGACCGAGTGGTTGAATGAAATAGAGGCATAGAGAGAGGGCAAAAGCATCCATTCTTTATAAAAGTTTATTTATTTATTTATTTTCTTTTTTCTTTTTTCTTTTGAGTGTAGGTTACGGTTTCCACCTAGGTTAGTTAAGATGGATTTTTCTAAGCAAATGAGGAGAATAATAATAAGAATTAAAAAGAGCTCATCGTACAAATTGTAAAAAGCAAATTGAAAATAAACACATGTCCAGATAAAAATTTCATTTCAGCCTATTATTTTATTTTATTTTATTTCAGGGTTAATTATAATTTTAATCCCTTAAGAATGTAGGTTATTGTATTTTACCCTTTAGAACTTTAAAATGTCAGACTATTGACATCTAGTTTATAAACCATGTGTGTTTAATCGGTCTGCTTGAGTTGAAAAATTGGAGTTATTTTATTGGAGTTGAATTGAGTTTTGAAATTATGTGTTGGACTCGTTGTAGTTAAAAAATATAAAAACTTAAAATATATTTGAGCAAATATTAATATGAATCTTATTTTATTTTATTTGAAATTCTAGCAATTTATATATAAAAATTTTTAATTTATTTGGACTTGTAATAACAAAGTTGTAGACTTTTTTAAAGTTTGAGTTTTTAAGTTATAGTTAGAGCTATGAATCGTAAAACTGAGTTGATTTTTTCAGAAAAGAAAAAAAAAACAATTTGGAATTTTTCAATTCCAATGGTTGAACCAAATATAAACTAAATATTGATAAAATGTTAAAAAATGACGGAGTGAAACATATAAAGATCATGTGATGGGTGGCTAGAGGATTATATGATAAAATGAATGTTAAGTAGTGGATTAGACGGGTGAGTTGAACTGTATTCATGTTACCCAACTGATCCAAAATTGTGTTTTTCATATTTAAATCAATTGTGTAATGTAGATCCAGTTCAATTCACTCGTTCAATTTTCACTTACCAAATTGGCCTTCACACGTGCTTTATTTTGTCACTTTTTTTTTAATGTTTTTCTTTCATAGAGAGACCAATAGTGAAACGTTGATAAGCTCAAGTGTCAACGATTTGACATTTTAAGTTTTTGCATAGTAAGGTACCTGTATTCCTTGAGAGTTAGAATTGAAATTAACCCTTTATTTTATTTACCATATCGCTTCAATCATTTTTTTTTTTTTATTAATGCAAAAACAGTCATTGTTTGGATTTTATTTTGGCATTGATAAATTGTAAATATGATTGTTATCAAATTACCTTTCACGTGTGTTTCATTCCCTCACTCTTTTAACATTTTCTTTTATTTAGTTTTTTTTGAAAAATAGTTACATAAGATCTTATAATTTTATGTTTGAAACGATATTTTACAATTGTTTTTCTTTTCTTTTTTAATTTCTTTTTTTAAACTAAGGTGGTGAACCTTATGGTGAATGTAAGATTTTTAACAATTGTTAGATTGTAAGAAATCTACTTCTTCTTCTTTTTTTTTTTCTTTTTTTTTTTTTTTTTTGTATGGTACATAATAAAAGATCGTAATTTTAAGTTTTTATTTACTTGAGCCACTCTTAGGATTCTTTTTTTTTTTTTCTCTTCTCTTCTCTTCTTCATCTAAAACTATTAAAATCTGATGGATTTCCGTCTTCAATAAATATATATCCACTTAAATCTCATTCTATAGGCTGGGTCTACACAAATTCTATATTGGTGTGGTTTTCTATTTCGATTTTACATTTTTGTGTATTTTAGGGTAGTTTCTTGTCGAATTTGTAATTCGAAGTACCATAACTTGAAGGTTAACATTATTCACAACAAATTTGTTACTATATTAATTAGAAGAACCTACATTTGAGTCGGGGATATATTTTTTAAAAAGTAAAATATCTATTTTTATGGAGCTTGAATTTGTCTAGCATGTAGAGGTATATGCATGCTAATAGAAAAATAGAAGATTTTGAAAATAATAATAATAATAATAATAATAAAAGGAATTTCTCAGGTTTTTTGTTTGGTCAAATCAATGGTTTAGTAATGATTTGCTTGTTATATCAATTTGATATTTGTATAAGATCTTCAATTATAACGATTATTCAATTAAAAAAAGTACATTTTAGTAATTATATTTATAAGATATTTAGTCCTAAATTTAGTTAACAGCGGAAATAAAATTGTTTTGATTCTAATTTCACTTTATAAGTAAACAATAAAAGAAAATACTTTAGAAAAACACTAAAAGAAAATCAATAATCTCAATTTTTATTCTTTTTACTTCTTAAATAATCCATTATTTTTCTAATTATACTTCATTACCATTTCATAAACATACCTCAAGTTTTTCTTCTTATTTTTCCTCCCTGAAAAAAACTTGCCTTAAGTGCGTGAATCACTCGTTATACTTGTATGATAGATCAAATATCATAAACGAGATCCTCTTTTTTTTTTTTTTTTTTTGGAGTGGGTCATGTATTTTTGACTTAAAACGCATGTTATTGCTTATTTTTGCCTTTCGGACCAATAATACAATTAGTTAGACATTTGTAACACTAAAAAAGGAGGGTTCCTTTCAGAAAAGAAAAAAGAAAAGAAAAAAAAAAAAGAAAAAGAAAAAAAAAGGAGGGTTTCAAAAAGTTTTTTTTTTTCTTTTGCAAGGAATAATGAAAATTCATTTAAAAAAAATAATGAAAATAAAAAGATAGAGCATCATCTACGCACCCAAAACCTACAAATTAAGAGGCTGCATTTTAAAGATATTGCACTTACAATGAGGAAACAAATAAAACTAAAAAAATAATGAATTAAAACTAAAATAACGTACGTAAAGTTACAAATTATATCTTTTTCAAGTTGTGCATTTTGTTCACAAATATGATTATTCAAGGACAATATTCGAAACTAGCACAAATAAGTAGTCTAAGCATTCGTTTAGATTTTTTTTTATATTGTTTTAGCAAAAAATATATATCTATATATATTGGAACGTTGGTTTAATTTAAATATTTTCATTCAAATATAGAATTTAAATTATGTATCAAATAAAATATGTATTTGGATAGTTATGGTTAAAGATAACATTTGAATAATATAAAATTAGAAAAATGAGTGGTACGGATTTGAAAAAAAAAAAGTGAAAATTTGAGATAGGTATTGAATTGAATAGTTGTGAAATAGTAAAACATTCAAAATGCTTATATTAGAATAGTTGTGTAACCAAATGTCTATCAATATACAATTATTGCATTTAAATTAAATATCCAATTGAATAGGTGATCCAAATGAATGTTAATTTATTTTTTATTTCTTTCACTCCTATCTACTTCTAATTTTTGCTAGATTCTTGATGCATGTTCTTGTTGTTGTTGTTGTTTTTTTTTTTTTTTTAAACTTAAAAAAAGATAAATTGTTATGTTAGTCTCTAAACTTTTAAGTTTGTATAATTTTAGTCTTTAATTTTTTTTTCGTAGTTGGAATGATCATGAATTACTTAAAATGTTGTTATAATAATCATTTCCGTTAATATTTAAAAGAAATCTATCAGTTAGCATCATTTTTGATAAAATTACTAACGAATTCCGTCTAAAAATTAATAAAAATTGAGTATTATAATAACATGTTAATAGTAAGGAGCATTTTAGCTAAAAAAAAAAAAAAAAAATCGGATATCAAAGTTATTTAAATTTAAAAGATTAAGAATTAAATAAAGAATTTCTCCCAAAAACAAATGATCTAAACTTTATATATCATAAAAAAATCATGTGTGAAGTTATTATTAAATTATACATGTAATTATGCCCCATCTTGTTGTTTAACGTATAGAATTTCATTTTCGTGTGAACTTTGCTTTTCCTTAAAAATAAATAAATAAATAAATAAAAACTCAATCTATAAGAAAAACAAAATCCCGTCGGAAAAAAAAACTAAAACAGTACGGAAAAGAAGCGGGACCCAGTGCTGACACGCAAAATCCCTTTGGGGGAGAAACCACGGGGTCCACACAAGCAAACAAGCCAGCCAGAGAAGAGAGGGAGCGTCCTGGGCACGCGCCGTTATGGAGTCGGAGGGCGAGCGTGGGGGAGGGGATTGGGGGGTGTTGTGTGGGTTCAGTTGTGTATGAGAGTGTGAGCTGTGGGGGTGAGTACTGGGCCCCACCACCCATGTGCCCTCCCCCTGTCTCCACCAGCTCCTGCCGCTCAATGATTAGAGCTCTGTTCCCTCCCTTCCTTCCCTTCTTCTCTCTCTCTCTCTCTCCTCTCTCTAATCCCAAACCAAACCAAAACCCCAGAAGAGAGCCACCACAACACAACACAAACACGCAGAAAAAACACAACCACCTCTCTCTCTCTCTCCTCTTCTCTCTTTCTCTCTCGAAAACGCGCAACTCAGCACTATCTTCGAAAATCCGAATTTGGGAAACCGGCGAGGGTTTGGTTTTAGTTTTGATAGAAAACATGTCGAATTCCGACGTCGGAGGTAGTAACGGCGTCAATAACGGCGCGTTAATCGACGTCCAGCAGAGGCAGCAGCAACAGCAGCAAACGACGGCGCTGGCGACGGTGAACAGCAACAATAACGGGAGCAATAACGGGGCTTTGGCGGTAAAGAAGCCGCCGTCAAAGGACCGTCACAGCAAGGTCGACGGCCGTGGACGGCGCATCCGCATGCCGATTATCTGCGCCGCCAGGGTGTTCCAGCTCACGCGCGAGCTTGGGCACAAGTCCGATGGCCAGACCATCGAGTGGCTCCTCCGCCAGGCCGAGCCATCCATCATCGCCGCCACCGGCACCGGCACAACTCCGGCCAGCTTCTCCACCGTCTCGGTCTCCGTCCGCGGCGGAGCCAACTCCTCCCTCGCCACCTCCACCACGTCGTCCTCCGTCTCCCTCGATCACAAGCCCTTGCTCGGGCCCACGCCGTTCATCCTCGGGAAGCGCGTGAGGCCCGACGACGGCGGCGGGGTCAAGGACGGCAACGACGGGAACGACGGCGTGTCGGTGGTCGGCGGCGCCGCTGCCGCCATGGGTTCGATGGTCGGGTCGGCGGCGCAGGCGGGAGGGTTCTGGGCTCCGCACTTCGGCCAAGTATGGAGCTTCGCCGCCGCGGCACATCCGCCGGAGATGGTCGGTCAGCCGGTCGTATCGCAGCATCAGCAGGCGGCGACGTCGCTGTTCGTACAGCAGCAGGCGATGGGAGAAGCGTCGGCGGCGAGGGTGGGAAATTACCTTCCGGGACATCTGAATTTGCTAGCCTCGTTGTCGGGTGGGCCCGGGAGCTCCGGTCGGAGGGAAGACGATCCTCGTTGAGTGTGGATTTTAGGGGGTGGTGTTTAATTCTCAGTATATATAAATAGATATGTGTATTGCTTTATATTGCTTATCGTGTGCTGGGGTCTGAGAGGAATTTCTCTTCTTTCTCTTTCTTTCTTTCTTTTTTTTTTTTTTTTTCAAGGTTTTAGGTTTAGAATTGGACAAGTTAGAGGTCGGTGGACGCAATTTGGGGGGAAAATTTTAAGAAGAGGTGTATGTGAATTGCATTCAATTTAGGGTTTTAGGGTTCAAAATTGTTTTTTTTTTTTTTTTTTTTTTTTTCCCTTAGGATTTTGCAGGGGTTTTGTTTGGAGAGGGAGGAGAAAAGGGGTTTCTCTTTTTTATCATTTGTTGCTGTGAGAATTCCAAGACTCAAAAAACAACATTTGGGATTTTCATCAAGTTTGTAAGTGACACATGAAGTGAATAGTAGTAGTCATTATTATAATTATTAATGCAAGGCTCTTTGGATGAGCTGAGCAAAATATTGGAGAACATTTTGAAGATTAATATCTCAAGATGATGTTGTTGATGGTGGTTTTTGAAGATAAGTTGTTTGTGGAAATGTCACTGCCACAAAATTGGGGGGGGTCGTGCGTGCAAAGATTTTTGGTTTGTTGCAGGAATATCCACATGCTGAAGAAATTGGAGTTTCACGTGTGGTTGGTTGTGCTTGTGCTTGGGTTCTTATGGATGAGAAGTAAACAAAAAAATTCCCTTTCCTTGCGAAATTACAACAGCAGAATTCAGACGGTTAAAATTAGACAAGGATTGCTGAATTATCTTCCACTGACACGGATACCGGATTGCTTACTTTCTCACTCTCTATACGGCCTTCATTCTCTATGTTGTTGGTTCTAATGCTATCGAAAGACAAGGTGACTGGTTGTGTCAAACATGAAGGACTAAAGATAAATGCTCTTGCTCCTCTCTGTAAGACCACTGTTTCTTTCTTCTTCTTCTTTTCTTTTCTTTTCTTCTTTTTTTTTTTTGGGGAAATTTGATCCGTATTCCTTTAGCCATTTCTTAGATTTATTATCAGCGTGAGAAATAATAATGTGTTTCCTTGTATGTGAGTGGATTGTTTTTGGGTGCAATGTGGTGTGAATAAAAAAAAAAAAAAAAAAAAAAGAACAAAAACAAAGAAAGCCCATCTGTTTTGCTTAGTTCCTTGTTGTTTTTGTGGCCATTTCCATTTGCTCAATGTATATATGAACTAATTATATTCGTTTGATCTGCAATTCTAGTTGGAGTTTGATTAACTCTTTTGTATTCATGTAGACTACAAATATATATTTTTTCCAGAAGTTTTTGGTTGCCAATTGGATAAGTTTTTTTTTGGCCGAGATGATCGCTATGATGCACAGCATACTTGTTTGTGATTGAAGTACGGATAATGCAGTTTGTGTCTTTATGAGAGTCTACGCTGCGTATTTAATGCTTTTTTTTTTTTTTTGTTTTTTTTAATAAAGATTTTAGGTTTGGTATTCAGCATCTCTGCATCTGCATGAAAAAGTCCTTGTTTAGCAAACCACATTTTTTGAGTCAATGATGATGATGATATATGCCAAATTGGAATTCCATTCCATTGCATTGTAGAAGAGTATAGTAGTCACAGTTTACATAACGGTCGGTCATTCTTTTCTTTGCATTCTTAGAATCATTGGCCAATACTTTGCCCTGTAATCTGCAGGTTGGCTTTTGCTTTTTGGACCCGTTGATCTCTTGCTAGTGACATTAGTCATTTCAAACCCCTACTCTCTCTCTCTCTCTCTCCCCCCCCCCCCCCCCCCAATTTGCATATTATTTATTCTCTTGTATGCATGTTTGAACAACTTGAAAAAAAAAAACGGATAGATTGTTCGTATAGTCCTTAAACTTTTTAAAGTTTGCATAATGTTGATCCTCTGTTTTTTTTTTTTTTTTTTTCCCGTAGCTTGATGAGCTTGAACTATTAAAACATTGATACAATAGTTATTTTTGGTGAAAAATAAACGGAAAGGACTATCGCAATGTTTTTAATAGTCTAATATTACTCCAACTAAGGAAAAAAAAAAGATAGGGAGGAAAGTTGAGTATATGGGCAAACTCAATATTTCACCCTAATTTCAGTTTTCACTCAAGTGAGAAGTGAGAAGAGAAGTGTGTCTTTTAGCTAAAATATTGTGTAATTTTTATTTGTCTGCATCTGTAAAAATCTCTAAGTGGTATGCCCAAAACAGGGGAATGGGGGTGAGAGTTAAAATTTCTTACCATTAAGGGTGAATACAGAGATTCATTAACCCAAACCCATTCAACATGCCACAGATTGTACTCTGGTACTCTTGCTCACTATATTAAAATAATTTCTTGCAAGAAGGGAAAGGTCAGGGGACCAGACCCAATAATTGAGGGGTCCACAAAATTAATAGCCATGGAGAAGAGTTGGGGGATGATTTTATTGATTTTTGGGTGGGGACCATCTTGCAAGACTTGATTACGTTTTGACAGGTTGAACTCTGATTTGGAAACTGATTCTTGAGCCCACAAGTTCCCAGTAGGGGACCCTTTTTTCTTTCTGTCATGGACTGGGCCACGTAATAAATGGGCCACTTATTTCAACCCAAGGTCTTTGTGGGCTCTCTCCGCCATTAAGAACGTCTAATCTAAGGTTTCTCATTGGTCTCGCTTAACAGTGCACTAGGTTGTTGTTGGTGGTTAATTGTTCAATTGGTTGTCTCGTGTGTTTTTTAAGTTTTGAATACCACAGATACATGGCTTTGGGTTGGTTTGAGGTTGTGCTTTTCACGGAATTTCTACTTTTACTTATAGCAAAAGGAGAAACAAAAACTAAAACCGAAAGTTAGAAATCTACAAATAACTATTAAAATATATTGGTGTTTGTGTAAATGATTTTTAAACACTTTTGTCAACTACAATATTTGCATCGTAATTTTTGCAAAGGACTTTTTGAGTCTCCAAAAACATTATCAAACTAGCTAGCCCCTTATGGGCAGCCAAGTTAGCTTATAAGAGAGTGGATTCTCTTTCCTCACCCCATGTAACTTACATAGCAAAATAGGGATAGATGGGTAAATGACATTTTCTTAAGAAATTTTTGTGATAGAGAAGTCTATTAACATCCTTTATTTTATTTTTCCCACATCATTTTTGATAAATTTGTTTATAATGATTTACCTATCAATAAAATTACGTTTGGGGAAAAAAAAAAAATAGTGTCTGCATATTTTTAATGATTTAAATAAAGAATTTTACCAATTTTTATAATTTTAAAAAGGGCACCTATAATAGTTGAAAAATTATTTAAATTTTAAATTGAAAAGGCCAAGAAACAAATTGACACAACACACCTCATATAGACAACTTTTTTCAGCATAATGATGATTGTTGTGTAGTCATCTTAAACATTTGCCAAAAAATTCAAATTAGTAAACGAAAAAAATGTTTTTCTTTTTCTTACGGGAATAAAAATAAAACAAAGAAAAAATGTCATAAATTCCCCATGAACTTTGTCACTAGTATTAATATGCCTTATGAACTATGAAATGTACCTATTCTGCCCCATAAACTTCAACATATGTGTCAAGTTGTCCTCTCAGTTAGTTGCCGTTAGTTTTTTCGTTATTTTTAATGTCAAAATGCCCCCAAACTTTACATTTGTGTCAAAGTACCCTTTGATATTTAATATTTGTGTCAAATTACTCTCTAATCTTTAATATTTATATCAAACTTTCCCATTTATATTGTTTTAATTATCTAATATTGTATAAGTACCTAATAACCATTAACTTTTTAGAACAACTAAAAATGTATATGTATTTTTTTATTATAATAAAGTGATGCATATTTTTTTTAACTCACTTTTTTTTTTATTTTACTTATTTTAATTCAAATTTATTTGGACTATGGGTTTAGTTATGCATAATCATAGTTTGTAGGACTCAAATGTAGGATTTGGATTTCAAATACGCTATTTACTTGGCTTACATAATTTGAAATAATAATAATAACGAATATCATTCATGTGTTGTTTAAACCTATAATGAGAATAAGTATTGCAAATTTAAAAAGCAATTAGTTTGCATATTTTGGTACAGTATTATCAATTGTAATTAAACTAAAAATTCTAATATTATGACGATAAAATAATAAACATAAGTTGTGTAGTTATATTTGTTTAAGAAAATCAAAATGAATGTAAATTTGTATTAAGATAAGCAAAATAAAAAATGGCTAAAATAAAAATTACATTTTCTTTTAGTAGAAAAAAATAATTTTTTTTTTACCTATTCTAAAAATTTTAGGTAATTATACAATGTTAGATAAATAAAATAAAATAGATATGACAGTTTGACACAAATATTAAAGATCATGGGGCACTTTGACATAAATAATAAAGATCATGGGGCATATTGACACAAATGCAAAGATCATAGGACATTTTAACACAAAAGTAAAGTTTATTGGGCATTTTGACATTAAAGATAACAAGAAAAACTAACGGTAACTAACTAATGGGGTAAAGTGACACATATATTAAATTTCAGGGAGCACAATAGGTACATTTTATAGTTCATGTGATATATTGACACTAGTGACAAAGTTTATGAGGAATTTATGATATTTTTTCTAAAATAAATAAATAAAATAAATTGGGAGAAAAAATAAATAAATAAATAAATAAAGAACTACCCAAAAACCAAATTCTTCAAGGGCATGATCCTATAATCTTTGCCAACAAAGTGAATAATAACCTCGCAACCAAATTAAGTCCTAGAAGCCCTCCAGACTAAGATGGACAGTTTTGACTTTTGTGGTCTCTACTCTCTAGAGATTATCATCCGCTATATAAGCGCCGTCTTACAGATCATTTCTTGTAAATTCCCTTTATGCGAAGAAGAAATGTCGGAAATGAAAAATTGAAAAGGAAAGCAGTTGTTAAAAATTAGTTGGTGGGAGAAAAAGGAAAAGAAAATACAACTGAAGGGACTTTTTTAGGAATAATAAGGGGTGCAAAAAATAGTATTTAAATTTAAAACATAAATGCTGAGTGATTTAAGTAAGGGTGTGAGGAAAGTAAAGAGAGGGGTGTCAATAGACTCCTCATTTTTAATAAATTCCTGAAGTTTGTAAAATGAAGAAAAGATTTTTGATTGACAAAGACTAATTATCAATTGATCAATGATTAATTGTAATCAATTACTAATTGACATTGGATTTTCTTAAAAAAAAAATTTTAAAAAAATTGGTCATTTTTTTTTAAAAGTAAGTAAGGGTTTAAAAATAGTCTATTTTCCTAATTTTGTTCGTGAGTAGTTAGTTGGGGATTAAAAACTTCATTTTTAAGTCTTTGCACTTCCCAATTTATTCTTAGGAAAATAATTTTAAAACTTAAAATTAATTAGTATATTGTCTATAATCACACAAGAATCTAATGTATTCAGTGTAGAAGAAGTGAATTTAGTGACATCTATTAAGAAGGGTTGGATCCAATTCCAACAGCTCCATCATAAGAGTCATCAATCAGATACTCCTGAAATATGGGGTCGGTGTCCTAGGTTGTTCGATTTTCTTATCGTGGAAAAGATGGTAATCTTTAAAATTATTTATTATTTATTTATTTTAGCATAAGAATAAAGATAAGAAAAATTGGAATTAGGAATGTTTTATCACATTCTAATATTGACACCCACTGTAGTTCCTATCAATCCTGCACCAAATTCTCCCCATTCAATTTAATACAAACAGTACAAAAATACAAATTAACTAGTATGAATGGCAACACAAAATTAAAGGAAATTATAAACTGGTTGGAACTTATCTGAAATATATATATATACACACACACACACAGAAGATCACTCATTAAAGCCTTCGAATTTATATGCTTAGTAATGCAAAAATTTATAGGACTTAAAAAAATGCCTGCTTTTTCTCTTTTTCTTATTGGACAGGTAACGCACCAAAATAGCCCATGCGGTCCATGCTGGTGGTATTGAATGAACATAAGACAAAATGAAAGAGAAACGAAGAACAAATTAATGTAGCTGTTTTTCCAATAAATCCCTTTTTTCCGAGATGTTAGTACAGTTTGCGAGTAGACAAATATAGCCTTTTTACACATTTAATTAACAAATGTATGTTTACAAATTAAGAAAAAAAAAAAAAACAGCAAATTTAATTAACTTTCCAAATAGGCCTACGTGCTCGAGAGATGTGTTATTACTCATTTAAAACAAATGAAAAACAGAAAGTAAAAGAACAAAAGGGTAGTTGCCCCCATGCAGGATCGAACTACAGACCTTCAGTTTACAAGACTGACGCTCTACCACTGAGCTATAGGGGCTCTTGTTTTCCAGGTCTTAACTCAAATTTCTTTACGATGCTAGGGTGAGGGCACGCGCATGATGCCTGTAAATATATACAGTAATGAAATATAGTTAAAAACAAATATTTATATCACATAAAACTAATATAAATTACATAGTTTATGAGATTTTTCTCTTCCCCATTGCACTTGACTTTTGATATTTTTATCCTACTTCAAATTTGCCAATTACACTGTAGGTAAACTGACTACCTCCAGAATATTCATTTCTATTGATCTTAATATTTATGAGGTACTCTTTCGTGTTTTGTGTCTTCCAGAAAACCTCAAATTTTTTGCTATATCCTACAATTAGTAAACTTTTTTTTTTTTTTTTTTTTTAAATTTTCAATGAAATATTGTTTTATAAAAGTTCATATACATTAAATTAGAAAATTTATCTTCAGACTTTGTTAGAAAAAGATCCTCAATTCAATATTTCTTCACCATTTTTAGCAAAAATTGTTGCTGCTATTGTTCCAATAGGATCTTTCAATTTGCTAAGAACTTGCATATGTAAAACACATAAAATAACAATTAGTAGTCATTAAATAAAAGTTAGGGGGTGTTTGGTGTATGAGTTTGAGTTAAGATTTTTAAGTTTTAATAGTAATTTTGGTTGATTTTTTCAGAAAAGACAAAAAACTTTTGGAGAAAAAGACAAAAATTGAGTTGAAAAATTTGAGTTTAAACCTTTGCTCCAAACTAACCCTTAGTTAAATTGTAACTAAAGCATCTGCTTTCTATCATAACTGATACTTTGATCCAGAACTTCATTTCCTACAAATATAATGTTAATACTTAATTTATTAGTTGTTTAAAAAATTATTGTAATCAATAAAGGCATACAATATTTTTTAGTAAACAATAATTACATAATCAGCAAGATTTTGTATGTCACTAATTTTTATTATCGTTTCGGATCAAATTTGTGAAAACTCTAAAATTAATTTTGCAAGATAATCTCACTACTAAAAATTGTGGATTACACGACGGTTATTTACCGTCGTGTAAAGTTTACACGACGGTTAAACAACCGTCGTGTAATCCAACGTCGTGGAAGATACCACGACGGTTCCAAAACCGTCGTGGTATCTCAATATTACACGACGGTTCACACCGTCGTCGAATCAAAAAATATAATAGCAAACACCGCAAATTGAGAACTTTACACGACGGTTTTGCTCAAAACCGTCGTGTAATTAGGCTTGAATTTAAAAAAAAAAAGGCTTTTTTCAAAACCGTCGTGTAATTAGGCTTGAATTAAAAAAAAAAAGGCTTTTTTTTGGCAATGGCACATATTACACGATGGTTTCGGAGCAAAACCGTCGTGTAATGTGTGCCATCACCAAAAAAAAGCCTATTTTTTTAAATTTAAGCCCAATTACACTAGAATCAAATATCATATGATTATCCAAAACAAAAATCTATTTTGGCATTTCATCGAGCATGTGGTGAGTGGATAAAAACCATGTTAAAAAATGTGTGTAGAGTGCCAAAACTGTGCACAAAACATTCATCTCCAAATAGCAACAATTTAAAAAAAACATTCAAACAACACTACAAATTACACTCCACGCAAATTATTAAAGCATTGTGTGTTCGTAGTTTTGTTAGAAAACAAGAAATTGAGCAATATGAAAGTTACCTTGCTTTTCTTTAAAGAAAAATAGTCATGCTCTTGATGGGAACACCGGGAGAGAGAGGTGGCGATGACGGCGGCGACGTAAAAAAAAACTGGGGCTATGGTAGCGGTTTGGGAAAAGTTTGAAGTGGCGGCGGCGTGACCGGATTTTAAGTTAGGGGGGGACGAGCGAAGGAGGTGGGGAGGAGAAAAGTTTAAGTTGTCTAGAGGGTTGAAGATGAAAATGATGATAAATGAAGAGGAAAGTGTATTTAAGTAATGGGTTTTCGTGCGAATTCTAAAGCATGAAATCTGAAAATTTTGAAAATTTTCGGAGGATTACACGACGGGTTTCTATAACCGTTGTGTAATCTAAGGATTACACGACGGTTTTTGTAACCGTCGTGTAATCCTTGTTTTTGAAAATTTGAAAATTTTGAAAATTTTCGGAGGATTACACGACGGTTTTGCTCAAAACCGTCGTGTAATAATCCTCCGAAAAATTTCAAAATTTCAAATTTTCAAAAAAAAAAAAAAAGGAGGATTACACGACGGTTCTTCGAAGAACCGTCGTGTAATCCTCTTTTTTTTTGAAAATTTTCGGAGGATTATACGACGGTTTTTCTCAAAATCGTCGTGTAATAATGCTTCGAAAATTTTCAAAATTTCAAAAAAAAAAAAAATTAAAAAAAGAGGATTACACAACGGTTCTTCGAAGAACCGTCGTGTAATCCTTTTTTTTTTTTTTTTTTGAAAATTTTGAAAATTTTCGGAGGATTATACGACGGTTTTTCTCAAAACTGTCGTGTAATAATCCGCCGAAAATTTTCAAAAATTCAAATTTTCAAAAAAAAAAAAAAAAAAAGAGGATTACACGACGGTTCTTCGAAGAACCGTCGTGTAATCCTCTTTTTTTTTTTTTGATAATTTGAAAATTTGAAAATTTTCGGAGGATTATTACACGACGGTTATATAAAACCGTCGTGTGATCCGATGATTACACGACGGTTTTTAGAACCGTCGTGTAATCCTTCCTTTTTATTTTTTTCAAATACTGCCGGATTACACGACGGTTCCAACAAAACCGTCGTGTAATCCGGCGGATTACACGACGGTTCATCAAAACCGTCGTGTAATCATTTGTTTACACCACTGTTTTGTCAAATCGTCGTTGTAATCTTGTTTAAGACGACGGTTTCACAAAAACCGTCGTGTAAGCCAACTTTTGTAGTAGTGTCTCCATTGTTGGAAGCCCTGCAATCATATAATGTTACAAATAATTGTTATAAATTATAGAAAGCATATATATAATAAATTCTTTATTTATTTTTAAATTAGTGGATATAAAATACATACCAAGATTGCCGTTCAACAGCTTCTGAAATATTTGGATTTATGAGAAAATTACTCGATTGTTTTGTTGCTTTTGAGATGTGAACAAATGTTTATCAACAAACAATAAGTAATTCAATTTAAATTTAACAATTGAAGAATAATATATTGCGCAGTTATATCGCGAGGGAACAGTTGTCTTTGTTTTAATAACATTTGATATAGTTGCAGTTTCATTTGTGACATATTGATTTCACATCGTTAATAATATAGGACGACATCTGAAAATATATAAAAATAGTAATAGTAATTACTAAATATAATAGGTAATATATGATGCAAATAATAATAATAATATAAATTGAAGTTATTGGTCAACCAGATATATCTCTTGAACTTCTGATGTTCCATAATTTGTGTTGACTTGTTTTTGACGATTTTACGTGAAAAGCTACGTCAAGAATATCTAATATATGAACAAAAGATTAATATATATGAAAAAATAATATATAGTTTAAAGAAGTTTTAATTAAAAGAAAAAAAAAACTTAACAAGATTTATAGTTGTGTCCACATAATCCTTGAGGTCAGCAGAATGGACAAGATTGAAGACATATGGAATTTCAACATCTTCTTTACTGTCAGCTTCTTCGACGACCGTAGCTCCATTAGTCTTCACAATTTGATATTCAAATTTGATAGGACGTATATGGGCATTTGACACCATAAAATTTTTGATGCTTTTAATGGGTGTTGAAATTATTCAATATCAGCTTCCATTATTGTTGCTTGTATTTTAGTTCCCTCATACATATTAAAAAATTATATATTTTTAGAAAATAAAATGTTGAAAAAATTACAAATATATTTCACATACCATTGTGTCGATCAAAATTAATTTTTGATATGTTTTGGAGCTGAAACGTGATATTCTTGGTGATTTTTTTTTAATCAAATACTGTCACTTTGGCGGTCCATCCTTTAGTTCTTGTTGATATGTCTTTTCTAGCAGTAATTCTTCTTGCCATTACTGAAAAAAAAAAAAAAAAATTAAGAAAATTAATTTATATTTCATTTAGTAGTATATAAAAAGTGCCGGTAGCAGGCAGGTGACGACTGACATGAACGCTTTTTTTTTTTTTTTTTTTTTTTTTTTTTTTTGGCGGACGGCTAAACACATTAATATACGTGCTTTTTGTTTTGAAATATGTAATTTTTTCCAAATTCCAAACGAATACACGAAGCAAAGTTAGAGGAGTCCCTCTACGCGTTCACATATGACGTGGAAAGAACTTCAAACTCATCAGATGTAAAGAGACATAAAAGTAGAGAGTAAAAAAGTACGAAAAAAAGAGCGAGAAAAGAGCATGGAGACAGAGAAAGGAAAGAGAAAGAGAGGAAGAAAATACTGTAAGTGAAAATGAGTTAATTTTTTCCTGTTAGTCCATATATGTTCAATTAGTTATTTCCTTCAATATCTGAATATTGTGCCTCACATATATAACATTATTTTTCCCCCATTTCTGACCTTTTGAAGATTTCAGCAAGATCAGATAAAATGCTCTGTGCCCGTTTTGTCAGAAAAAAAAAAAAAAAAGGTAATAATTATATCTAATCTCAAATAAAAGTATAAATAGTTCAAATATTTGATGAATATCTCTTCTGGCTCAAATATAGATAATGGATAGAATCTATTATGTCGACTTGTTTTATATATATATATATATATTAATGAGAATTACCTTTACTTTAATTCATATACAACAACTTCTTCAGTTCAACAATAATCTCATTTTATATATTTCCTCTCTAAATTTTTTTTTCCACATTACTGTATGGCAAGTTATATTTTCCTAAATAATTAATAAATTTGAAGAAAAAAATTAGGAAAATATAACTTGCCCTACAACAATGTGGAAATTTTTTTTAGAGAGAAAATGTATGAAATGAGATTATTGCTGAACTATAGAAGTTGTTGTATATGAATTATGATAAAGGTAATTCTCATCAATATATATATACAAAAATAAACCCACATAATAGATTCTATCCATCATCTATATTTGAGCCGGAAGAGATATTCCTCAAATATTTTAACTATTTATACTTTTTATTTGAGACTGGATATAATTATTACCTTTTTCTTTTTGTTTTGTTTTTGTTTTGTTTTTTTTTTGTTTCCAGGCAAAACGGGCACAAAGCATTTTATCCGATCTTGCTGAAATCTTCAAAAGGTCAGAAACGGGGAAAAAAGAATGTTACATATGTGACGCACAATTTTCAAGAAGTGCTAGGAATATCGACTCTAATCCTAACTTTTTTAAGTACTAATTCACATGTCATATTTCATTAGAAGATACAATTAATTGATGTGATAATACTTTAAATACTTATCAATAAAAGAACGATAATTTATATATCACATAAATTGATACTTAAAAGTTGAGATTATAGTTGATGTTCCTAATATTTTTCTATTAAGATATTGAAGAAAATAACTAATTCAACATATTATTACTATATACTAAAGGAGAAGGTGTTTTTACTATTCTTTCTACAGTAAATCACAGTGTTTTCCTCCTTTTTTTGTTTTTTGTTTTTTTTTGTTTTCGCAGTTCAAGCTACAATAAAAAACAGTTCCACACAGTGTAATTACGATTTTGGCCTTCTGCTTCTCTCCTACCGGCTGGGAGCGCACAGTGAATGGGCGATTTTGCCCTCAAACCTCAAATTGTTGTGAGGACGGATTTGCCCTTGGTTCCCTGCCTGTCGGATACTGTTTGTACAGTGACTTGCCAAAAATGTCCTCCAAACCCTATTTGCCCACCTGCCTTTTCGCCTTCTCTCTTCTGCCGCCCATCCTCTTTTCTATTTTCTCTCTCTACTGTTTCCTTCTCTGGCTTTTTCTCTCTTTACTGTTCTCTCTCTCCCTTTCTTCTTCTTCGACGCTTTGCTCTGCAAAACCCTATTTCCCCCTTCATTATCGCCCTGGAAACCCTATTTGCGCTTTTCTCCTCTCTCTTCTGTCGCCCATTTTTTCTTCTGTTTTCTCTCTCTATTTAAAGTTCTTGGTTTTTCCTCTCTGTACCGTTTTGTCTTTGTCTTTCTCCTTCTTCGAAGTTTTGCTCTGTAAAACCCTATTTTCTCCTTTGGTTTTTTGGTTTTTGCCTTTCACCGCCGATTATAGCGTAGTGTTCTCATTTCAGTTAAAAATTAGCGAACCTGTGCGTTGCACAAGTGTTTCTCTAGGGGTTGTCGCCGCCTCCTCTCATTTCCTCTATTCTCTGTCATTTTTTCATTTTCTTCTCTCTCTTGCTCGCTCGCTCTCTCTCTTTGTGTTTTCTCAGTTTTTGGCTTTTTGGGTACAAACCCTATTTTTCCTTCTTCTTGATCTATCAGCCGGTCTCCTCTTATTTTTGGTTGTATATTTTTTAATCTTTTTTGTGTTTTTGTTTCTTCTCTTTTTGTTGTTTTCGGATTTTTTTTTGGATTTTCGGTTTTGCATTTTTTTTCCTGATTTCTTATTTTTGTCCCTTCCCCTCCCTCCTCCCATGATTTTTCATCATTTTCGAGCATCTGTATCTAATGTTGATGGGGGGTTTTTTTTTTTTTTTTTTTTTTGGATTTTCGGTTTTTCATATGTTATTTTCCGAATTTTTTTTTTCCCCCTCTCTTCCTCTTATTTCTATCTTAATCTTTCATCATTTTCCAGTATGTGCATGTAATGTTGATCGGATTTTTTTTTGTGTGGCCGGAAAATGATTAAATTTTTGTTTGTTCTCTATCTGTTGTTTTCGGTTTTTTTTTTTTTTGGATTTTCGGTTCTAGATTTTTTTTTTCTCGGATTTCTTATTTTTGTTCCTTCCCCTCCTTTCTCCGTTGATCTTTCATCATTTTTGAGTATGTGTATCTAATGTTGATCGGTTTTTTTTTTTTTTTTGTTTTGGATTTTCGGTTTTTTTTTTTAATGTTATTTTTCGATTTTTTTTTTCTTCTCTCTTCCTCTTATTTCTCTCTTAATCTTTCATCATTTTTCAGTATGTGCATGTAATGTTGATCGGAAATTTTTTTTTTGGCCGGAATATGATTAATATTTTTTTTTGCCCGAATATGATTAAATTTTTTTAAACCCTAGATTTGATTTTCAAGTTTTTTTGGGTTTTCTTGGAATGGTCGTCGTCTCCCTCTCATTTGCTGTATTCTCTTTCAATTTTTGTTTTTTTTTTTCTCTGTCTTGGTTGCTCTCTATGTTCTTCTCTTTCTTTCTGCTTAGTTTTTGAGTTTTTTGGTGTCCAAACCCCATTTTTGCTTCCTCTTGCTTTCTCGGCCGGTCTCCTGTCATTTTTGGTTGTATGTTTTTGATGTTTTGTGTGTTTTTGTTTCTTCTCTATTTGTTGTTTTGGGTTTTTTTTTTTTTTTTTTGTGATTTCTTATTTTTGTCCCTTCCCCTCCCTTCTCCGTTGATCTTTCATCATTTTGAGCATGTGTATCTAATGTTGATTGGTAATTTTTTTTTTTTTTTGGATTCTCGGTTTTTTCATATCTTATTTTCCGATTTTTTTTTTTCCCTTTCTTCCTCTTATTGCTTTCTTAATGTTTCATCATTCTCCAGTATGTGCATGTAATGTTGATTGGAATTTTTTTTTTCGTCCGAATATGATTATATTTTTTTTAAACCCTAGGTTACATTCTTTGATATATTTTCCCCCTTCTTCTTGATTTTTTTTGCATTTTTCAGTTTGTTCATCTACTGTTGATGGTAATTTTTTTTTGTCCGGCTATGAATAATTTTTCTTAAATTCTAGGTTTTCATTTTGAGCTTTTTTTGGGTATTTTTTAGTTAAGTTGTGTAATATTTTCCCGTTCTCTATTGTTCATGTAATTTTGATTTTAAAGTTTAGCATTTTATGTTTCTGTCAATTGTACATTTTTCTTCTTTTGTCATCTGAATGTTAAATTTTTTCCCTCTTAATTTTCATTCTCGGTATTGTTTTTTTTATCACTGATTTAGGTTTTGTATAATTATATTATTTTTTTCATTGTTTTTCAGTTTTTCTCTTACAAGTTTAAGTTTTGATTTTTATAAATTTTTTTTTTTTTTTTGCTAGACAATTAAATGCAAGGAGTCAAATGAAAATTTTAGGTATGTTTTTGTTTTTGTTGTATTTATTTTAGTAATTTTTGTTTCCTTTTTTTTTTTTCTTCTCATTATATTACTTAAATTTGGAGTTTTTCATTTCTGCTATTGTTTTTGTGAAGATTGCATCGACAATGCTATGGACATGGCTGCTTGGGAATATGGAACAAGAGATTGAAGATTTTGTTTCTGTAATGTTTGTATTTGTTTAGTTTTTGTCGTTTTTTCCCCTCGGCTAATAGTCTCTTCATTTTGCATGCAATTTTTTGCGGTTTCTGATTTTCTCTCATATTTGATGCTTCAATTTTATTATTTAGTTAGGATTGAACAGATTGTTAGATTTTCTGATTAGTGAATTTTCTAGGCTATTCATGTAGTTTCTAACTTTTGATCTTATCTTTTGTTTTTGCTGATCTGTCATGAGCATTTAATGCTTCTTTATCAATTTACTTTGCTTGGAATATTGTTATCTGTTTTACGTCTGTTATTTACAGACTAATAATCATTTTAACTCAAATTTTTCATATCTTTAAATATATCATTAATATTTTGAATTTTCGTTATTTTTGTGATTTATTATGAATTAATGTATTTTTGTCT
The DNA here is from genome assembly GCA_008635985.1 of Ficus erecta. Lineage (NCBI taxonomy): Eukaryota > Viridiplantae > Streptophyta > Magnoliopsida > Rosales > Moraceae > Ficus > Ficus erecta. The sequence continues at coordinate 401,468 of BKCH01000059.1, read as the reverse complement.
TTATATCTATGAGAAATTTATTATATCTCTTTTTGACTGACCTTTTCTATGAAAATTTTTAGAAATAAATTTTTTTACCGTATTTCCTCTTATAAATACTTTTCTGCTCATTTGTTAGTTCATTCCCATATGTTACCATTACTCTCTCTCTAATAGCTTCTTAATTGCTCTCCTCTGAATCTTCCTTAATTGTTACCCCGAAATCATCTGTTCTGCTCTTTCCTAAAAATTAATCATCTTGGCATCTTTATTTCTGTGCAAAACTACTGTTTTTAATTAAGTACTATTCATATTCATCTTTCTTAATTGGAATTTATTTTTCCTTTATTATATTAGTATTATCTGTTTTATAATTATTGTTATTAGTATTATAATGATGCTATAGGAGAAATAGTTTTGTTATTGTATTTAATTTTTTTTATGCTCTGTTTGTGCCTCTCCCCTTCTCCCCCCGTCTCTGACTATAATATTAATCTTAGTTTTTTATAATATTTTTTCATTATGATTCTTATTATAAGTTAGATGATTATATTATATGATTTACTATTTTTTTTAACGGCTGTGAATGTTACTGTAGTTGTGATGACTGTTTAGTTTAGTTTAGTTTAGTTTTTTTTTTTTTTTTTTTTTTTTTTTTTTTTTTTTCCATCCCTATTCTATCTTTCTTTTCTTTTGTTGATACTTTAAATGTTTTTTTACAAAATTTTCGACCACAAATTATAACATGCTATGATGATTTCCATTTATGTATAATATAATCCGTATACTAAATATATTACTTAATTTGGTATATGTTGCTGAATTTAATATTATTCAAAGTGTATGTTGAATAACTGTTATATGTTATTTGATAGTTTTCATTGATGCTATGGATATTTGGGAATTATAATCTCTATCTTTTTTTGATACTAAAATCATATTGAATATATTACTATTTTACTTAGTTTCTTGAGTTTTTAGTATTTTCTTATTTTTTCTACATTTGCAGTTTTGTATTGTAACTATTTTCTGTCTCCTCTTATTCTTTTTATTTTCGTTTTTCCAGAGTTCAATTTTCAGCTCTCTTTTCTGTTTTTACCGATTATTCCATCTCTTACTGTTTTTACTACTTGGTGTTTTCTTACTATTTTTTTTTTTTTTGTTATCTTCCTTTTCTGTTTATTAATTTTTTTCACAGTATAGATATTCCCAAATATCTCATCTGGTAGCTATTGAAGACAAGGTTGAATAACATTTTAGTTATTCTTCATAAATAATCTTATGATATATGAAATCTGAGCTTAGTGTAATAAATCTTAATTTTCTTCTATTTTTCCAGAAAACAGTATCCATAAACTTTTTTAATATTTTCTATAATATGAATATATTGAATTATTTATTTACATTAGTATCTATATATTGATTCTGTATTGATTATGCATTTTGAATGTTCATTTATCCTTTCTGTTATCTTGCCATGTTATTATTATTTTTTATTCATTATTATATTTTACTAATTTCACACAACTTTTTTCCACTATTTTTATTAGCCGAGGGGGTCTTTTTTTTTTTTTTTTTTTTTTCTTCAGATTGTAAATTATTTAGATTTAATAGGAGAATTTATCTGTATAAATGTCTTTATACTTACAAATGTTTGTAATTTTTAATGTATAGTTCAATTTTTTGTATTTTGTAATTTCTGTAATTTTTATTGTATGATTTACTTTTTTATACTATGTTATATTGTAGTAGGATAATAAATTTTTACCTTAGAAGATTTATCATATTTCTTAGATGGTTTTGAGAAATTGTTCAGATTGACAATTTCATAATTATATAAAAACTAAAATTGTTTCAAAATATTAGTAACAGCCAAAAAAGATAAGTATATAAAAAACTTGATAGCTATTTGCCTATGTTTGTCTATATATATAAACACAACACTTTGATATAAACTTGAATATAAATATTATAATATTGTAATAATTAATGTTAAAAAAATATATTCATCATAATTATATTATTTATCTTAACTAACTACTTTTATTGTATAATATTTAATCATTTCTTTTTATTTTTCCCCCGCATTCCCGAGCGTAGCACGGGTCTCAAACTCGTATTGACTAAAGGAAAAAATTTAACTTATTTTCACTTGCAATATTTTCTTCCTTTCTTTCTCTTTCCTTTCTCTGTCTCCATGCTCTTTTCTAACTATTTTTTTCCTACTTTTTTACTCTCTACTTTTATTACATCTGATGAATTTGAAGTTTCTTTCCACGTCATTTATGAACACACAAAGGGATTCCTCTAACTTTACCGCGTGTATTCGTCCGGAATTTGGAAAAAAAAATTACAAATTTCAAAACAAAAGGCACGTATCATAATGTGTTAAGTCGTCTGCAAAAGAACCAATATATATATATATATATATATATATATATATAAAGCATATGTGTTCAGGTCAGTCATCACCTGCATGCTATCACCACTTTTCATAATTTTTTTTTGAAATTATAATATGGTCCTCATTTTTGTTTGTGAATAATAGATTTCTAAATTCTTTTAAAAAGATGTAATATGGCGTTTTTGAATTTAACAGAAAATATCACGTTAATCATACATATTAGTTTTTAAGAGTAATTAAGAAAAAAATTTACATGATTTAACTTTCATGTGTCATACATGTGTTATTCGGGGGTTAAATTGCCAAAACTAAGAATTTAGGTTAAAATTTTTATAGAAAATGTCATGTTAATCAAATGTGATCTAATATTTAAGAGTAATGAAGAAAAAATTTACATGTTTCAGTTTACGTGTGTCATCTAAGATTAATTATCAAAATTAAAAGTTTAAGTTCAAAATTTAGTAGAAAAGGTCACGTTAGTTAGTGCTGAATATCGTATTTCATAACATCAAATATAAGAGACAAAAATTTTTGAATACAAAATGTTACCGTATAAAACACGTGTGAAATGGTTAAAACTAGATGGTAATTTCTAAAATCAGCTGAATTTCCATTTTCAAAAGGAGTTTTTAACTCCAAATCTTCATTAACACACATTTTCAAAGTGAGATTTCATTCTGAATTGGCCCAAATGAATTTGAAGTTTAACCATACAAAACAAATTTGGGGTAAATTTTCAAAGATTAAAAATACAGTGCTAGAAGTGCCAAATCATGAAATATTCAGGGGTTAAAGTGACAAAAAAATCTTGAAAGAAAGGAAAGAAAGAAAGAAAGAAGAGGAGAGAGACAGTTTTCACATCAGGTCAGCAGCAGCTGAAGAAGAGTAAAAATGGCGTCGTCTAAAGGAGGAAGCAGCGGAAGCGGAAGCGGAAGCGTGGGTCTGGAGAAGCTGAGCGTGGAGCAGCTGAAGGCAGTGAAGGAGCAGACGGATCTGGAGGTGAATCTCCTCCAAGACAGCCTCAACAACATCCGCACCGCCACCTCCCGCCTCGACCTCGCCTCCGCCGCCCTCCACGACCTCTCCCTCCGCCCCGCCGGCAAGCCCCATGCTCGTCCCCCTCACCGCCTCCCTCTACGTCTCCGGCACCCTCGACGACGCCGACCACGTTCTCGTCGACGTCGGCACCGGCTACTTCATCGAGGTCTCCCTTCCTTCTTCCTTCTTCCTTTTCAATTTTCCTTTTCTCTCTTGATTTTCTCGGAAAATTCTGCTTCCGAGTTGTATTAGCGCATTTTCTGTTGCAATTGTGGATTCTGAATTGTGTTGCGTGACAAACCTAATCAGTAAAGCGTCTTTTGATAGTCTTTTGATTTGTTTGCTGTTCTTGTGATTTTCTTTGTGGATCACCGACCAGGAAATAGTTTCCTGGATGAAAATACAGCAAAAATCAAGATGTAAAACAAATTGAATTTACTTCGAATCCTTGACGAAATCAATTTGTTTGTTTGGTTTTTTTGTTTTGTTGATTTGTGTTGTATGTTTATATCAGAAAACAATGGTTGAAGGAAAGGATTATTGCGAGCGGAAGATCAACTTGCTGAAATCTAATTTTGATCAACTTTTCGAGGTATGTTTTTCAAACGTCTGACGCTGTATTCTCCTGATGGATTGAAGATCTAAATTTCGTCTTGAAGCCAAACAAGTGAAATGTCGTCGCTAGCTCTAGAGTTGGGTGTTTTCCACTCAAATAGAGAAAAAAGGATAACAAGAGAAGAACCGGCATGAAAAGGAAAATCAAAAAAAACAAATATTAAACACTTAGGCAACAACTCCGTCATGACCATGGTTTTAGTACCTAACTTTCCTATAAAGTTTCACGGAGGAAACTTTTTTATGTTTATAAAATTGTAACACCTTGTTTTGTGAACCTTGATTAATGGTTCACTTATGTTGCATTTATCTTGATGATATAATACGATATGAGGCCATTAGGATGAACACTTTAATGTACTAAGCCAAAGGGGTTTGAATTGATGATGTGCTCCTGTCTACAATTATGTTTGAAAATTGTTGTATGTGTAAAACAAGAATTATCCTGCTTAGTTATGGAGTTTTGGGACGGAACTTCTTTTAAGGCTCCATTTGATTGGAGGGAAGGAGAGTAGGAAGGATGGAAAGGGTTGGAGGGATGGTTAATGTAAAATATGGAAAGGATTGTAACAATCCTTCATGAGGAGAGTTGAAAGGATGGATAATTTTTACCGAGTAAAATAGTCTTCCTGAATTTGAATGAGATGGATTTGGTGGATCCTTCCATCATTGGAAGGAGTAGTTTTGGGGATCAGAGGGGGAGGTCATTCCTCCATCTCTCCTCTCCCTCCTCTTTATGGAAACTAACTATCGATTCTATCTCTAGCTTGAAGACTTCTCATCTTGAATATTGAGCTTAAATGCCCTTTATATCTTTACTTGCATGATTGCATGCGGCTTTTTCTATACTATGTTATGGAGCTTAGAATGGAGGTTGAGTTTTGTTGTTTGCATGTTGGATTCAAAGAAGAAATCTGAGAGAAATCAAGAGATAAGGTGACAAGAGTTTCTTGGCTTAAAAAGGAATGAAGAGAAGAAGAAACAAGAAAGGAGAGGAAAGAAAGAAGAGAGGAGAGATGTCGGGGAAGATAAGAGAAGAAAGGATAGAGAGAAAGAGTGGCTGAATGGGGAAATAGGGAAGGAAGAAATAGAAAGAATCAAGGGGACAAAGAGTGATGAGATATCAGGTTTTATATTTTATATTTTATATATATATTTTTTTCAAACTAGATAAAACACCAAGTAGTTCTTTAAACCTACCCTTAGATTGGGCAGTACACTAATCTTGACCATTTATTTCTTATTGGAATGAGTACAAATCCCACCAAGTCTTCTCAATCCTAGCCATTGATATATTTTGTCCCTACACATTGTGCCATCAATTCTTCATAAGTTTCGTGTATTTAATATGCACCATTAGATTCTTGAAGGAAAACCAATAATCCTTGACTAGTCAATAATTCATGATTATGCCTACCTTTTGTCAAATCATGGTTCGCCATCTCATGTGATTTTAGAGAGTTAATTGTAGACTAATAAATTTTAGTGTTTAAATTAATGTACATCATTTCTGAAGAAGTAAATAAACAAAACAACAATTAGCTTGAGCTCCAATCTCTTCCTTTATTGTGAATGTATAGCATAATAAAATTTTCGCACCACTAAGGAATAAGTTTCTCCTTTCAAATTATCATAGAGTACTTATTACTAAAATAAAGGTAATTACAATATAATTGTGTCCTAAATGCATAATTAATTAAGGTTACGGAAATGCAGGGTTACAATCTCTACAAACTTAAAGAAGTTTCGTCCCTGAAACTTTGGAACAAAGTTGGATAATTCTTTCTCTGTATATATATACAACAAGGCTTAATATCAAGTTATCAAACAAAAACATTGATTTGTTTTGCAATTATATTTATAGTATAGTATCCTGTGAGGCCATTACGGTGAACACTATAATATACAATGCCTAAGGAGTTGAAAATGAATATGTGCTTAGGCCAACAACAGTGTTCGATAACTTGATATATAGGCCTTGTTGTTGTACATATATAGAGGAAGAATGACCCGACTTTGTTCAAAAGTTTTGGGGATGAAACTTCTTTTTGTTTTTAGATTGTACTCCCTTATTTCCGTGACCTTGATACAGTAAGGCGACATTTATTCCATTATGTGCATTTCGAATAATTTTCAGGCCTTCATTGCCAAGTCTGTTGTTTGCTAATTGCTCATAAACTGATGATTTGTTACTTTAGTTAGAGTAGAATTTTCTGGTTTTTAATCTGGTTTTTTTTTTTTTTTTTTTTTTTTTTTTTTTTTGAACCTACACAAATTTTTTGGAAAGAAATTACTTTTGTCTGCCTGTCTTTTTTGGTACTTTACAAGTGCTTCCACTCCGTGATGAAACAAGAAGTCTATGTTTGAAACCTATCCTTGTTTAGTTCAGTACCGTTTGTGGTTGACCATGACATATATTTCAGCCTCCACTTTCCATTAAAGACTGTATGCCAAACTACTCGGAATCATTCCATCTTTATGAAAGGGTTTCTAGATATCACTTGTATTTTCTTGTCTTCATTTGTTTGATTAAAATATTTCCTGGATTTACCCTCTGTTTTTAATGCCAACCCAAAGGACTTAGTAGTCGTCAAAGCTTTTATTATAAGCCATATCAAAGGCTCGTTAAGTTCATAAGTAGCCGTTAGGATTTGGTGGTCTGTTTATTGTGGGCTTATGTATACCATTAATCTTGGTAATGAAAATTCATATTTTGAGAACCCAGATAGTTGCTACTCTTCCTCTCTTGAACAAGTTCTTATTAGCTGAAGGTGTGAAAGGTTTTGATGAAATGAAGATTTTAACGATCTATTAGAAAATCTCTCTCTTTTTTTCATTATTTTTTTTTTCTTCAAGCCTTTGTGAGCCTTATAAATCTTATGACATGTCTGGCACTGCTTCCTCGAAGTTGTTTTGGCTTTCTAAATCCAAAGCTGCTTCCAAGGTTATTTGGATGACCTACTACAAGAGCTTTTGCTCAAAGCCTTAAACTTCTATTATTTTAATTTGCTTAATAGAGAATGTGGTATCATTTTGTGTCATCTAGCTCTTTCAAAAATGTGGTTTTAATTTCAAACACTTATTGGAAAGCCATAGCTTTCACTTTTAATTTTCTCCTACCTAAACCATAAGAAAAAGTGAAGCAAACAGGAGCCCAAGTTCGGTTGTAAGTGTGTGGCGTTAGAATAGCACTATTGCCTTGTCAGATATCGAACAGAATTTGTAAGTCAGATTTATATGTTAAAGTTAATGACTGAATATCTTAGTATGAGTACCATCGTGCTTATTCTGCTTGTTGCCAGTATACACGTACTTTTTTCATGCATAGTTTTTGCTTTGATGTTTTATTCTAATCCCTTGCTTGTTTGATTGCGATGGAAACTCAACTGACAACTTAGTTAAATGGACTTGTAAGATATGCTCTGCTCTATGACCTATTTTCATTGTTTTACATAGTGTTTCAAATGAAATGATAAAGAACGTTGTTAATGGACTGGAGCAGATTAAATGTTTATTGGGGAGCTGAGGGATTCACTGTTTATCTTGAATAAGTAGATTTGGTTGGGAATGTTTTCTCACCATTTTCTTTTCAAGTTCGGATGTTTGTTCTTTTTTTGCATTATCCATTCTTGTGCGGGTAAGAGAATGCAATACTGTTTTACGTTTAGGGCAAGGAAAAAACGTTCCTAGTTTCTGGCCTAAGGAGCAGGATTTCTCCTCAAAATTGCTCTTGGAACTGTTTTTGGAGTTTGGATTTTATGTTTTATTGGCATCAATATGTCGTTCCCAATATTTCTGTAGCGATATCTATTCCGGTTAAGAATTTATAAAATCTGAAATGCAGGTTGCTTCTAAGAAGAAAAGCATAGAGGATGAAGCCGGGGCACTTTTGCAAGCAAAACTGAAGCAATTATCTCCTAGTGCACAGTGAGTCAATGGTCCTTTAGTGTTATAATTCTCAAATCCAAATATCAGATCCTTGTGATGTTTTTAAAATGCTTATCCACTGAAAGATATATATATACATTTTTGGGATTAATTCTCCGCTTTGTTTAGTCAAATAGTAATCCAAGATTCCCATGATTCTAAACCTTAAATCAAGATGTCCCTGGAAACCAAAAACTCAAAATTACCTGATTAACTGTGTTTTTTAGCCCTCAGCCGCAAGTGGAGAAGGCTTATTAATGTAGTGAACATGAGCAATATTTCAGCTATGTTTGTTTTTGGATTTGGAAAATTTACAAGAGTGGCTTTGGAAAAGTTGTGTGTGACAAGGTTATTAGAAGTCGGCTTTGGTTAATCACAAAAGCAACTCAGTGGAGACGGGAGAAAATAATGCATTCATGTTAAATAAAAAATGGAGGATTTCTTGGTTATAAAATAAGCAGATTAGATTTTTGAAATCAATGGTAAAATCAAGAAAGTTAGATCAAATTAGTCGGGAGGAATTTGGTCATCTACGGTAAAAACATATAAGAAATGAAGATTTGCAAATTCAGCGTTATATTTGTGTGTGTGTATATATTATATATCATCAGCATATAAGTAATGGACAAATACATTTAGACGCTAATAACCATCACCTTTTTAAAAAGAACCAGTGTTTCTTGAACCAACAATAATTGCTCCCATTTAGCCCTCATTTTAAACTCACTTTTCAAAAAATTTTTGACAGTGTTTATTGAATTTAGTGTTTAAATAGGTTTGAAGCGAAAGTGCTAATTACCAAAAAAAAAAAAAAAGAATATGTCCTGACAATGTTCAGGAGCAGTTCAGGACTGTTAATATGAAAAAGAAATTAGGATGGTACAGGGCTACGCTTTTTCCGCTTGCAGCAATGTTTCAACCAGATATGGTGTAGAATTAGACCAACTAGCCAAAATTCTGTAGTTGTGATTGGATGTGAGTTTGGTCTTCGTGAATGGTGAAACCCATTGAACATCATAGAGATTAGAGACTGGCTGAGCAGACTACAGTGCACCTTGACAACTATTGGGCAATTCCTGAATTTTGAATGTTTAAAAATTAGGCCTTAAATTTGCAAATCCGTTGTACTTATTGTTCAATAGCTAAGAACATCTTTAATGCAATATTAAAAGACTGTACTATTGATGGTAAATTTTGATATTTGAATGAAAAAAAATACTCTTTAATGAAGTGCAATATTTGACATCAAATTTCCTGTATGTTAAATCTTGTGACAAGTTTACTACAATGTATAGTCAATGTTAAATTTAACATTTGATTCTTACTAGTTGTTATCTTGATTTTTGCCATGTAATTATCATAACATTTTAATTTCTTATTTATTTAAATACTAAATATTCACTTTTGTATGTTTTAAAGCACAATAATAATGACAAAAAATATGAATAACATAATAAATTGAAATATAAAGTAAGATAATATTTTTTTTCCCACTTTTTTGTAACCAATTTATAATATTGGCATAGTTTATGACATTTGAGATGGTCTAACTGTTGTCAATTAATAGACTGAATGCCCCACAATCTTTTAAATACAATGTAGGTAAAACTCTTTATTGATTGACAAGTTGAACCCTGAACTTTTTCAAATTTTGATATTTGGGACTCTAATTGCCATGGCCATCTATTAATTGAAACAATTGGACTGCATTGTCCAAAATTGTTAGTTTTAAGATCCTAATTGTCAAAATTTAAAGTGCGGGTGCGGGTTCCACCTTGCAAATGACAAAAAATTTAAAGTGCATCGTTGTAAATTATTGCAAAGATAGGTAAATACAAATTCTTTTGATATATCTATACAATAAATAGAAAGCTAAAAAAAAAATTAACTGTTCAGCACTGTTCACATTTTTAGTCCAAACGCACATTTCGAAGGCACTGTTCACATTTTGTTTGTTTTTTTAGTCCTCCATTTACTACTTATTTACTTTTTAGTTCTCCATTTATTACTTATTTACTCTTTAGGTCTATTTTTTTTTTTCCCATTTCGGTCCTTTTTGTTTCCTTCTATTTTTTTTTTGGCATTTCATTTACTTGATATTTATTTTGGAGTTCTCCTTTTATTGTTTTTTTGCTGTTAGGTCTTTTTTTTTTTTTTTTTTTGCATTTTTTTTCTTCTTCATTTTTAATCTGTACTTCCCCTCTTTTTTGTTCACCTTTTGAACCGCATATTTATAAATCTGGATTAAAGATGTATGTGCGAATGCACATGCTTTCAAACTAATATATATATAAGTCCCTATGTTGAATGGAGAGTATACTGATATGAACCTAATTACTAAAAATCAATAGTAACTTCTGGTTGATCAAAAATGTCTATTCTGGTTGAACTGGTGAGTTACAAATCTTCTGATATCAGCCTAATTACTTCGTACGGAAATCGAATTTTCGTTAATGCAAACTCAGGAGCTTTGTTAGTATTGAAAACTTGCAAGCAAGTTACTAAATCTGCCTAGAAATCACTTTATAACTCCAATAAAGTTCCGTTAACTGAACTCAAGAAACAAGAACAATACTCTAGGTTCCGTTTTAAAACTTAGTGAAACTAACTAGCTCTCATCACATAATTGAGGTCAGCGATATAAGATCATCCACAGTGGCGTAGAAATCACTCGAAACTAGCACATTACATATCGAAAAGCATACGAAAACGCAAACAAGTAGGAGGCCTTGTTTATAAGCAAAAAGGAAAAAGAAGCTCAAGTCTGTTCGGGAATGTCGCTGGAAGAAAAATCGAGTCTTAGCCGTTCAAAGTACGAGGTTTTCAAGCCTCTCTTTCTAGCCATGTCAGAGCGGACAAGATACGGAGTGCTTCTGGTTGAACCTGTGATGACAACAGCGGTATTCTCATTGGCGAAATTAGCAAGCGCTATCATGGTTTCTGGCTCTACCGGCTGAAGCATCCACGATAAAAACATGGCTAAAATGCCCCGCTGCTAAGCCTTCTTTATGGAGCCGAAAGCAAGACACAAAAGTCGATAGGATGATCCTAAATTCCTTGAGGTCATCGAACGAAGGACAAGTAAAACACTCTCCATCATAAGGGCAGAGGGAAGGATGTCGGTTGGCACTACATTCACCTCTCGAAATGCAGCATTGGCTCGAAACATTTCGTCTTCCGGAATAACCTCCTTTAAGCTCAGCATAAGCTCATCACATGAAGCATTCAAGGGTGAACATATGAGAATTTGGTGCTCGGGAGAGCTTTCGTAAATTCGGTAGACTGCTTCTCGAACAACCTCTCCAGTTCTTGATAGTTTCTTCACTTTGGGTCCTGTCACACAAAGTTGGCCCTCTACAAGATAAGGTGGTGGGCATTCAATGCCTAGAATCTCTTCAACCGCAGAAAGTTGATCGGTGTCAAGTGTATTCCTCCTAGAAGGCACGGCTGGGTTGGAGAGGTCACTCTTTCCCGAGAGGAAATCGGAAAGAGGTAGGAGAGCTTGGGGAAAGAGGGGCTTGTAGTAGCTCTGATTGCTTGATGAGCTCTTCTAAAGCAGATCCGGTTGAACGAGAAATTGATGTCGTATCTCCATTTGGGGCGATGCTGAATATGAAAGTCGTCCTCAAAATCAACTAGAACATGAGTGCTGTTCACCACACGGTAGACGAGACCCTATGAAGTGTTCAAGAGGATTAGCACTAATAAATAGATTAAGAAAGGAAAATCTCAACACATTCCGTCATAAGTAAGCAGAATCTCAAGCTGCCTTGTGAACAGGGAATTTAACATATTTGTGTTAACAAGATTATCTTGAAGCTAACCTCAAACGGCTGAACTTCACTGCCCGAAGGACGTGCATAGACGTGTCCCGTGATAAGAGGAACGGTCGCCTCTCTATAATAGAGTCCATATCAAACACAACAAATATCGTATCCTTTTTCTTCCTTTTCCACCATGTATGGATGGTTGCATCATGAAACTCCAGTTCTACATCACGCATTTGAAAGTCGCTCCATTTCTGATTCCGACGTTCAAGCTCGGTGATTAAAAATTTGCAAGAATGAGAGCCTAACAACCATGCTAGCTTGATACTAACATTTATATCGATCCCTATGAAAAACGTTCTTCAAGTATTTGCTTGCCAAGAAAACTTTTAGTCTCAACTCTGCTCAATCAAGATATTGTATGCACTTTGCTAACAATCAAAACTAAGAATGACAAAAAAACCAACGTGATTTCCAGACTCTTACTGTCATGACCCACTGTCCGCCCCACTATGCTAGGCAAGCGGTAGATCTCGATGGCAAAAATAACATATATACATATGTGAGAAATCATAATTACTTTGAGAGTGTATACTTACCAAGGTAATTATAATCAAGAAATAGTAAATCAAACAAATTGATGTTTAAGAGAGAAGTTCATATTCGGATCAGCATTTAACAAACTGTTCTAGTTTGCAAAATGGACTATATACCTGCAGGTAAAACTCCTCAGCGTACAACAGAGCGGAAAGTAATTACTATACGATGACGGAGACAAACCGTTCTTCAGTTCTCTAGGCAGGATATCTTTGTTGATCTGATCTCTGATATGCTTAGGAATTTTGTAGATAGGTAACGAATCCTTTTCCCGTAGCAAATAAGTTGATTTCTTCGGCTGTTGTTTTCTGTCCGAAGGTTGAATCCACTGCAAGGTTGGACGGCGCTTGGGGGACGATGGAGGCGATGTCTATCGGAAGGATGTGAACTAGAAGGAGATGACGGGGGTGGCAAAGATGGACCTCGTGAAGTCTCACCACCATATGAAGTTGTTACACTTGGGAGGAGAGCTGTAAACTGAGTTGGACTAAAAGTCGGAGGATGTTGATGGTTTTGAAGCATCCTTTTTTCTCCAAACGTATTTCATCTTTGAATTATGATTGCTTACATGAGAAGAAACTTGCTTAACAGAAGAAGATTCAGGTAATTTCGATGAAGATGGATATCAGAGAAAATTATAGGTTCTTTGGATGAAGAGGATGTTAAAGAGGGATCAATCTGCTTCTGGGCTTCTTAGATTTAGATTTCGAGCGTCGATGACCCGACGAAGAAGGATTAGTTGATGTTTGAACCATGTTGTTGTCCTCCTGTCATTAAACATTTCCCATTTCAAAACTTGCAATTTTTTTTTTCTTTTTGGTTGAAAGATATTTATTATTAAAGTGAAGTTATTTGGAAATAAATAATAACATCTTTATTCTTTTACATTCTTCTGATCGCTTTTTTTTTTTGGCTAGGGAAAAAAGAATTGATCAAACTAGTTTACATTGATATAATATTGATCAGTTGAAGAGAAAAAATAAGGAAAAGGTAAAAAAAAAAAGGGAATTCCATCAGAAAAAGAGAGACTAGAAAAAGAATGAATAACAAAAATTCCCCTTATTATATCCTTAACATTCAAAAACTTTTTCTTGGGAACAAACAAGTTGTTGATCATATATATGCAAATGGATTGAAAAGAGCAGAATCTGAAACTAAAAAAAAAAAAAAAGAAACATGAAAAACTGGAGAAAAACTGACCTGGGCTTGGCTGGTGGAGACAGTGTTGTTTTTGTGTTGCTGAGAATGAGAGAAGTAGCTCATCAAAGTTGCTTAATTTTCAGTCCACCAAACATGTCTCTCACGTCAGCAAATGGGGTCCATCATAGATGAAAAATAAAAAAACAGACTTTTTCTGGGTGATGACTTTATGATTTTACAAACATATGAGGTGTTTTTTTGGGCATGATTTTACAAGCAATGGGGCGGCTTTGGGCTCACGGCACCGGGTGTGGTGGGGGGGGGGGGGGGGGGGGGGGGGGGGGGGGGGGGGGGGGTGGGGGGGGGTGGGGTGGGGGGGGGGGGGGTGGGTATTGGGGGGCTCGCGGCGGGGTGGAGGGGTGGCTATGGGCTCACGCACAGGGGGGTTTGGCCGAGAAAGGAATGGTCGTGTTTTCTTTTTTAATTTATTTTTTATATATTATTTTTAAATTTTTTAGTTTATATTAGTATGAAATAAGGTGTATTATAACTTTCATACACAAGTAACATGTCAGTCCGTTTGATTATATCATAATGGTTTAAAATTTGACTCTACCGATAGGATATATAAAATGGTTCTACAGCAAAATTACTTTTTTTGTGACTGATTTTACAAACATATGAGGTGTTTTTTGGGCATTTGTCTAAGAAATGAGCAAAAGTGATATTTAGACTGACTACATGTGGTGCTCTGTTTGAGATTTGTAGGTAAATGGATTTTTTTTAAATAAATTTTTAATAATAACTAAGTTTTGTAAAATTAAGAAAAAATTGTTTTTTTAAAAATTAATAAACAATCACTAATTAGAGACTGTATTCGGTATAAAAAATATTACAAAAAATCACTAAATGTAAATAAATGTTTAAAAATGTCTATTTATCTAATTTTCTTTTTTCCTATATACGTGTGAAGTTTGTCGCTAGAATCAAAATTAATAGCTGAATTGGTTGTCAAATTATCTAACCATTGCAGCTTTCTATAAATAAAACTAATACCACCATACAAATATCATCACTACATGAATACCACAACCACTATCTTGTCTTTTTAATTACATTATGAATATGACCAAATAAACAATGAATATATTTTATTTTTGCTTTTTAGACTAAAGAAAAGATCAACATATATGAAGCTCAATTTCATTCTCAATATTTACAAGTAGTGTTATTTAATTAGAAATCCAATAAATTAAAAAAAAAAAAAAGAATCCAATGATGCATAGTAGCTCGGTTGCCCTTGTACTATAATATTTTCATGCATCCAAATTCCAAAAAAAAACTTCCAAGTTTCTTCTTCTCATTCAAGTTGCTATAGAAAAGGTTGAGTTAGAAATATTTTTGTCTGGAAAGAGGGAGGAAAAAAAAAAAAAAAACACGTTGCACAAAAAGATATAGAAACTTCTCTAGTAAGGTAGTATTAGACCAAATAATAAAGTCATAGAAAGAAACAACTTTCACACAGACTGAAGATCAAGTTTAGGGACATCTGACGGTGATGAGCATGGAAGTTCTATATAAAAAAAAATTTGCTTTTTTCAGCTTTCAGCTTTGAGCGGTGGCACATGTAATGTTTATCTTTTCGTTTTTACTATGTTATGTTACACATAATATGGATATGTCCGGGACACCAACTAAAATAAAAATCTGAATTATCTTATTAATTTACAACAACCATAAAACACAACATTTCCTTTTTATGTATTATTTGCACAATATATAAGTGTCAAAAAAATTGTACTATTCCACATATTTTCAACTAAAAGTCGTTTGGGTTGGCACTTTAAAAAAAAAAAAAAAAACTTTTCATTTGTTTTCTTTTCTTTAAAACTTACTCCTTTTTTTACATTCCTTTTTCCTCAACTTTTCCTTCCTTAAAAAAAGATAATGAAATGATTAATTATCACCAAAAGTGTCGGTCGGATATAAGATCTTATCTATATATATATGACCAGAATTTTTTTGCAAATTATGAACCATTTTTAAATTATATTATGATTAATAAATAGCACGTTCAGGTTATTTTATATTGGTTCGTCGTTATATACGTTGGATTATATACAGACTAAAGAAAAGCATAAAGGAGCTAACCTTAATTCTTAAAAAAAAAAAAAAAAAAAAAAAAGCTTAACTCTCATTGTCAACATAATGCTATTAAATTAGGAATCCAATGATGCATAGTAGGTAGGTTGTCCTTGTAGCACTGTAGTGTTTTCACTGGGGTTTTTACCATCATCCAAATTCCAAAGTCCAAAAGAAAACTTGCTAAAGGTTCTTCCTCATTCAAGTTGCCATAGAAAAAAAAAGGTTGAGTTTGAAATATTTATGGTTCACAAAATTAAAAAAAAAAAGAAAGAAAAGAAGAAGATTTGGTTTTAAAAAATGCGAAATATAATGCTTTTTTCAAAAGTGGAAATTCTTTACTAGAGGCATTATTACGACAAGAAATAAAGTCATATTAAAGAAAAACTTATTTATATTGACAAAATATGATTAGGTTTATGATAGAATTCCATCCACTCCACCAAACGATATGAAAGAAAACGATACTTTGAGATTCTGAAAAAGAAATTAAATTGGGTCCATTTAATTGCTCCCTGGCCTTCTCACTCATAATGGATCATTGTTTACTAGTAACTTTTTTCCCCCTCCAAAAATGTTGTCTCTTGTATTGTTTTTTTTTTTTTTTTTTTTCCTAATAATATATTTTGTATTGTTAATTAGAGCAACTTTTTATCTAAGAACAGTAATTTTAACATAACGATATTCAATAAATCTATTTCGGATAGATAATGATAAGTATGAGTCGCGCGCTATTCAACATATTGACTAATCTGCCTACAACACCTTTCTACAACAGTCGTGTAATCATCAGCAAAAAATTGGCCGGAGGCACCAAGGCGTCCTGTTCGTGGCGAGGAAGCGTCCACCACAAAGATATGGCTGAAATGGCCGCTGGGAAGGCCCGCATTCTGCAGGCAAAAGCTCGAAATGAAAGTGGAGAAGAACACTTTGAAGCTGCGGAGTTGGTCGGATGATGGACAATGAAGCAGTTGTTTCTGTAGAGACAAGAAGGAAGAAGAATGTTGTGTCAGACACCTCTTCTTTCTTGCGATTCACGAAACGCAGCGTTTGCTTGAAACATGTCTGATTCAGGAATCACGTTAATTAGCCCTCTTATCAGCACATCACAGGCGCTGTTGTAAGGCGTTTGATCACGGCTATCATGAATGACCAATCCAGTACTTGACGGTGTTCGCTTGTATGAGGAGGATTTCCTTTCGCAGACACATCTTGGACCGGAGACAAGATAAGATGGACAACTCCGGATGCTTACAATCTGATGAATTGAACATGTCGGGATCAAGCTGATTGTAGTTCAACATGATCATGGTTGGAGTAGGAATGATCTCTCGGCGCAAGTCAAAATCAGGAAACACAAGTTATCGGACGAAGAATCAGATTGATCCGGAACCGCTAGGTAGGCTATTTTCATGCAGACTGGGGTTAATGGAAAACTGATGTCATATGTTGAGCTGCAGTGAGAGTGCAAGTCATCTTCAAACTCAACTAGCACAAGATTAGCACAAGATTACTCTTCACCACTCGGTAGATAGAGCCCTCCATTAATATAACAGAAAATAAATAAATAAATAAAAATATAGGGGGTTGAAATGCAAGAAGAATTTAACTTACAAATAGTAAAATGAGAAATACGAAGCAATTATAGAAGTAATAATATGTTTCAGAGTGGGATACAGTTATAATGTTTCATCAGTACTACCAGAGGGTCGTGCAAAGACCAAGTCCACTGACAAAGAAATGGTCGTTCATTAGGCCCCAAATTAATCTCAAATGCCACAAGTATTGTATCATTACTTTCCTCACTCACTTTCATAGATATTTCCTTGCCTACTGGATTTCTTATAAATTGCAGCTGCGTGATACTCCAAGCTCATATCTTTCAGTTCAAAATCTCTCCGTCTCTGATTCGCAACAAAATCGTAAACTATTACGTATATATGAGCATGAAACAAGGCCAACATAGCAAATTAACAATGGTAGATTTAAATTACAAGCTCTAATACCGAAGGCAATAAAGTAGGAGAAAGACAGGAAAGCACATACAAGATTTGCAGTGATTCATGAGAGCTACGTCCACTTTTAGACTTTATTTGTTGCGAAATTTTCACCATAATGAAAAAGTAAATTACAAGAGAATTACACGCCTCATGCCTACTCCTTTTGTTTTTTCTTTCACTCTTAAATCCTGGAAACTGATGCCTCTCAACAAGATTAAAATAGGACAATAAAAAATACGTGTGAAATTGCCAATATATCCTTACTAAAATTGGTTCCGGTAACTCTGCCTCCAACATTTAGGAGGGGTCACTTCCTCCTCTAACCCTCTTCTCAACCTTACTGTAAAGATTGGTCGGTGTGCAAATTTGTGTCAGAACAATGATGTACGTGGCTCTGCACTTTAAGAACGTGTATCTCACACAAGATGCCCTAACTTTTTATTTCTTTTTTCTGAATTCGACGTAGGGAAATTTGAACTTTACCTTGTGGTCTAATCAAGTGTCGAATTATCGTTTAGGCTATGCTTTCTAGCTGTTCAAAGTAGGAAAATTGTTCGGCATACCGCAAAGCGGCGAAGTAATCCTTGTAAGTCAAGCGAGACAGAGGCTTACTGAGAACTTCAGGGACAATGTCATTCTCAATATAATCTCTTATATCCTCCGGAATCAAGTGCAAAGGTAATGAGTCATCTTTTTCAACACATACATAACCCTCCTCCCTTGTAAATTTTCCCCTTTCGTGGTAACTTCAGAAGTTGGAGGGAGTTTCTTTGTAGAAGGGTTTGAAGGACTTGATATTGGTGATGTAATGATGAAGAACTTGCAGGACTAAGAGGCAAATGCTTAGGAAGATTGGATGAAGGTAATAACTCTTTCTTGACCCACACAGGATTCGACTTCCATTGTTGATATTTCTTTTTTGTGGTTTTCTTGGATGAAGTAGGCTTAAATTGAGGAAGGAGCTTCACGGAAGAAAAGTTCGATGAAGATTGCGTAGTTGAAACTTGAGGAGATGACTTAGATGAAGATGTAACTAACGGATTGACTAGTGATGGGGATGAACTTGGTTGAGAGGGATTCGATGAAGACATTACAGGCAGAAGAGAGCCTGTATTCGGACTAACATAAGAAAAAATAAGAATGGTTGAGATAAAGATAATGAAGATCCATTTACAGAAGAAGATTTGGATTGATTAGACGAATGGTTGATATAGATTGAGGTACGGAAACAACGGAAGGTTTATATGTAGAGCGATTGCTTCGAAGGGGAATGATGACTTAAATGAATATGTGACTTTGGATGAAGATGCTATAGGCTGAAGAGATGTCGAACATGAATCAGTATAGGAAGATTGGAGTGGTTTTGATGCTGTTGCAGGTTTAAGGGAAGAAGAAGATGTTAAGCCTTTGAGGGTTGATTTAGATTGGTTAATTGATTCTTCGGGCGGTTTAGTTGCAGAATGAGGCAATGCAGAAGATGTCAAAGATGAATTAATGGCTGCAATGTTGCGCGTGTATGTGATAATTTCGGTAACGATCATAGTATCTAGGAGTTGAAGTTGGAAAATTTGATTTGTTTTCTTGGTCGTTGTGATTAGTAGATGGAGTAGAGCTAATCCTAACATGAGGATTTCCTTTGGCTCTTCTATTGCAACTGTTATAACGATCATCCTCATCATCTTCGATGTCGCAATAGAAAACGAAAACCAATGCATGAGGACAACCCCATATTGTCTTACGAAATCATTTGTTAAAAAAAAAAAAAAAAAAAAAAAAAGACTAATGTTTGCATCTTGATTTTGGATTTGTAAATGGGAAGTGTTTAATACCAGCTGACACTCGAGAGGAGAAGAACATTTTTCTAGCTTTACTCTGATTTTGATCTTTTTTTTTTTTTTTCTTTTTTCTTTTCTCTTTTTCTTTCCTTTAGCAACCGAAAAAAGTTGACGACATGTAGTGAAGCAGAGAAATGAAGTGATGATCTTGACAATTCACGCACCAATGAAAAAAAAAAAAAAAAAGGACCAAAGAAAAGCTTGAACAGAAAAAAGAAAAAGAAAAACATGTAAAGGAAGAAGAGTGATACAAGATTTGGGTGGTGATGATCAAATACATTGACTGGTCTTCTGTGAGAAAGTAAAAGGAGATGTCTTGTTCGGTATCTTCATCAATCACTTTAATTTACTTTACGTTTTTTTTTTTTTTTGGAAGAATTCTACAATGAGGTTAAGCAAAACTATTTTACCTCGTTAATAGGGTAAGTATTTGCGGCCATTGAAATGGTTTTAAACGGTTTGGATGCAGTGAATTTGTGAAATAACCTTTTAACTTCTTTAATTTACAAAATGACTTTTAAGAAAATTTAATTAGCAAAATGACTTTTAAAAAAAAAATAATAAAAAAATAAAGATATTAATATAAGGTTTAAAAAAAACAAAATATCCAAAAAAAGAAAATCCAAATATGATTTATTTCTTGAGAGTGAACTGAACTGAGCAGCAGGAGAGTAGGAGCAGCTATGCATGGTTCATAGAGGCTTGCAAGGAGGGAGGGAGGCATTTGTGTGAGAGAAAAACGCCAATAACCACCCCAAATATTTCAACATTCACTTTATTTCGACAACACCCGAAGTTCTACGATCAAGAGCTTTGAAGAAGGAAAAAAAAGGAGAAATAAGATTTTTGAAAAAACACTTTGCAAGGTTAGTAAATGGCTAGATGTTGTTGTAAAGTAGTTTTAGAGGATTATATGTAAATGTAAATGTTTATTTAGCCTAAATATATATATATATATATATATTTTTCATAAAATAAAACGAATTTGGGGATTGCCATTGATGTAGATGAAGGTTGAAGATGACTCAGGTGGAGCAACCGTCATTTGTTCCAAACGACCATGTGGAAAAATAATGGTTGTTCCTGGTCGTTCCGATAGTTCTTGCAATTTTTTATGGTTAGATGTTATTTGTAAGGTAGTTTTAGAGGATTATGTGTAAATATATATGTTTATTTAGCCTAAAAATATAAATTTTTTCATAAAATAAAACGAATTTGGGGATTGCCATTGATGTAGATGAAGGTTGAAGATGACTTAAACGGAACGACCGTCATTTGTTCCGAACAATCATGTGGAAAAATGATGGTTGTTCCTGGTCGTTCCGACAGTTCTTGCAACTTTTTATGGCTAGATGTTGTTTTTAAGGTAGTTTTAGAGGATTATATGTAAATGTATATGTTTATTTAGCCTAAAAAAATATATATTTTTTCATAAAATAAAATGAATTTGGGGATTGCCATTGATACCGTCATTTGTTCCGAACGACCATGTGGAAACATGATGGTTGTTCCTGGTCGTTCCGACAGTTCTCGTAATTTTTTATGGCTAAATGTTGTTTGTAAGGTAGTTTTAGAGGATTATATGTAAATGTATACGTTTATTTAGCCTAAAAATATTTTTTTTCCATAAAATAAAACGAATTTGGGGCTTGCCATTGATGTAGATGAAGGTTGAAGATGACTTAGATGGAACAACCGTCATTTATTCCGAACGACCATGTGGAAAAATGAAGGTTGTTGCTGGTTGTTCCAACAATTCTTGTAATTTTTTATGGTTAGATGTTGTTTGTAAGGTAGTTTTAGATGATTATATGCAAATGTATATGTTTATTTAGTCTAAAAATCAAAAAAAAAAATTCATAAGATAAAACAAATTTGGGGATTACCATTGATGTAGATGAAGGTTGAAAATGACACAAACGGAACGACCGTCATTTGTTCCGAACGACTATGTAGAAAAATGATGGTTGTTCCTGGTCGTTCCGACAGTTCTTGTAATTTTTTATGGTTAGATGTTGTTTGTAAGGTAGTTTTATAGGTTTATATATAAATGTATATGTTTATTTAGCTTAAAAATCAATTCATTTTTTTTTCATAAAAAAAATGAATTTGGGAATTGCCATTGCTGTAGACGAAGGTTGAAGATGACTTAGACGGAATGATCATCATTTGTTCCAAACGACCGTGTGGAAAAATGATGATTGTTCCTGATCGGTTCGACAGTTTTTGCAATTTTTTATATTTATAGTGTGGCATAATAACGAATGCTCTTACATGATTTTTGTTTTATTTATTTATTTTTATTTTTTTGTGTTGATAGATGTAAAATTTGTAGTTGTATTCTTAATATTGTTTGTTAATTGATAATCTCAAAATTCATAATAGGTATGAGTCAGATCTACATTCTCGTAGAGTATTATGTAAAGTGGGAAAATGTGGATGGCGAATTTTGGAAATCGTTCAAAGTTGGTATGAGCAAGGGCTTTGTGGTTGATATGAGTATCAACTTTTTGGAATTAGAAGAGACAATCTACGACAGACAGTATTGACCGAAGTAAGTATGCAATTGAGATAACACATAAACTTGTTGGTGGCACTGCTACACCAACTCTTATTTCCAACGATTCAGATATTATAGATCTTATGTTTTTGTACAAAGGAAAACAAGGAATGACTCTACATGGTATAATCAAAGAAAAATATGATAAAGGAAAAGCAATATATGTTCGTGGTGATGATGATTTGAACAGTAATGGTGGTGATGCACTAGGCTTCCATAGTGACTATTTTGGGTGTCGGATCAATGAAGAAATCCCATTTGTTGCAATGTTTGTTCCAACTAAATTACTTGGTAGTGATGAGCATCCGCTGCAGATTTGTGCAACTAGTACACCAATCAATGAAAGGATCACTGGCTTCAATCCAACTCCAATCACTGGTTCCAATCCAACATCAGAAGAGACAGTTCATGAGGAAGTAGCTAATGAAGATGATGGTGTAGATAAAGCAGGTGACGATGTACCCGAAGGAGGTGATGAGGTGCGTAAAGGATGTGATGGTGTACCCGAAGAAGATGATGGTGTACCTGAAGGAGGTGATGGTCTACATGAGAGAGTTTATGATAGTCGTTGTCAACATTCTGAATCTGAAGAGGCAAGATTTAAAAATGAACTTTACTGATATGATATATAAAAGAGATTTACCGTAACTTTACCCCATTTTTTCCTTCAACTTCTATTTTGCTTTTGATTTTTTTTCTCTCTCAAATTTTTACTTGTCTTTTTCGTAATAAAACTTGCATTAAAACCCATTAAAAATATTCCTTGTACCCTTCACATTAACTATATATATAAAGTATATTTCTCAAAGAAATAGAAAGACAAATCACATTTTTTTCTAAAAATATAATTTTTTCCAAATAAATAAATAATGCATATCCATATCATTGATTATTCCTTATTCAATTTTATAAACCCTAAAGTTTTTTAGTCATACTCTTTCTAAACTAAGAAATTTTTTTTTTTGAAAAGTCAATTGAAATTCCAACATGTATTTTTTTAATCTTTTTTTTCATACCAATTTTATCATATATTTTGTGTGCATCCATATTTTTTTTGTGATCATCGAATATGTGAAAGTTGATGAATCTTGAATTTTTTGTGTTATTGAACTTTTACTATTGTTAAATAAAAGTATTAAGCGTTATTAAGTTTTTTAAATTTTATGTTTTTTTCAAAGAAGAAAGTAGAAAGAAATTATGAACAAGAAGAAGGATAATGTTATGAAGAATGGCTAGCTAAACAAGGTGCATAGGGGCATTTGCTTCTTTTATTAGGAAAAAAATAAAATAGGGAAAGTTTTTTTTTCTTCTTAATTTATATTTGTTACTGATTTCTATATAACTCATATAAAAACAAAATTAAAATGAGCATATGAGAGGTTATATTAGATATTATAAAATAGTATCTATAAAAGGATAGATTTTTTAGATCTTCAATAAATTAAAAAAAAAACATAATATGGTGTAGGTATTTATAAATATAACGGATGTAAATATAACTATATATATTAATTTACGGTGTTTGGGGAGATGTTTTTGGATGGTGTTTTACTGTCTGGTTTCCATACATGCGTTTAGGATGAAACTTATATAGATGTTTACAGTAAACTTAAACTTAAAAGTTCATAACTTGGTTATTTCAAGTCGAAATAATATGATTTTTTTTAATTATATAAAATTTCAGAGAAATGAAACAAAATCGATTATGTTATTTTCTTTTCCAAACACATTACAAGTTTTTACACTTTTTTTTCACTTAAAACAGTTTTTGTTTTCCCCAGCCAATGCATATTTCAAACATTGAACTCAATTCCAATCAAAATATTTCTAAAACTCCATCTCCAATTATCCCCTAAGATTTCATTATTATGCACAGTATATTATGATGCACTTTTTCTCATGAAGAATTGAAGATAGAAAAACAGTGCTTCTATTTTGATCATGCTCATACAATCCCGCGTGTTCGAATTTTTTTTTTTTTTGTTTTCCTTTTTTTTTTTTTTGCGGGACATTTCTTTTTCTTTATAGGATAAGAAAATTTATTTACTTAATTATATATTATAAATTAAATATTCTGTTTTTATAAAACAAAATCAAATATTAAAATCAGAACAAAGTTCATTAGAAAAATAAAAATAAAATATGACAGGTATAAATTAGGTGTTAAGTGAATAATACCTACCATGATAGAATCTTTAAATCGTTATTAAGAAACTACTAATTATTTAGAGGTATCTGTAAATTTAATGGGTGCAAATATAATATGTATTTTTTTTTTTTTTTAAGTTTTGAAAACACAAACTTGCTTAATTCATGGTTACCTCAATAAATAGTAACAAACAACAACGCAATGGTATAAAATTACGGCAAAAAGTTTTCCTCGATATTGTTTTTACGAGGACAAAAGCACCAGAATTTCATTACATTCTAAAACACTAGCGCAGCAAGGAAAAAAGGCCAAGGAAAAACACATCTCAAGCCCATATTCCGAGATTCTATTAAATTTTGCATGGAACACCACAGTGACTCAACTGTAAGCGAAAATCAAAAAAACGAACCATCTAAATCGAGGGATTTTAAGAGGGCTTCCAGTAGAAACTTAAATTATCGGGAAAAAAAAAAATGTTAATGTACTTTTTTGCTATTTGTATCTCATCTTGTAAGGGCTTCTACCTCAGGGAAACTTAATTGGTTCGGGCTGAATCACTTTCTGCACAAGCTCGGCTTGTTCCTTCAGATGAACTGTATAGAAACCAGTGGCGGTGGCAGCCGATGGAGGCCGCCCGATGTACTTTATGTCGTCCATGGTTCCTCTCTGCAGTGACTTCATGGCGGTGCAGAGGCGGGGTGCAATGTAATTGAACGCACCCATGTTCATCGGCTCTTCTTGACACCAGACGATCTCAGCATCTAGATCAATATTAGATGAGAAAAATGTCAGGCTCGTATTTCTACCAAATTTTATCACCACGAACAGGAGATGAGATAATCTGGCCGTCGCAAATATCCAAGAAGTAATGCGTACACGATTTTTCACAATAGAACAAAGCAACAAGTTCAAATTTACATACTTGGATATCGCTTCAGTTCTCTCTGAATAAGGTCGTATGGGAAGGGGCAAAGCTGTTCCACCCTACATATTGCAACATCCTTTGCTTCTTTCTTTTTGCGTCCTTCATCAAGTTCATAATAAACCTGCAAAAATGAAATTATTATCAGTGAAGATCATCTTTTCCCCTCGGTAGGCAAGAACGGGGAGACTACGAGAAACATACTCTATGAAATCATTTGTTCTCGTTTTTTTTTTTTTTTTTTTTTTTCCCTTTTTATTTTGATAAACCCTGTTCTTTTTGCTGTTGTTTTTAGCGAGTAAATACATAGACAGACGGAGAAGAAAAAAGAAGTAGCAACATTTCTCAATTATGGTCCATGTAATATCATACGTACCTTCCCAGAGCAAAGAACTAGTCGCCTAATGCCCTCCTCAAGGTCTGAGTGATCATTCTGGTCCTTTATTAGGCGCTTGAATCTGGTGCCCTGTTTGTCAAAACCTGGGTGACCTTGCACATCATCAAATTCAGAGAGATTTGATTTGCAGTCCTTGTGACGAAGCAGGTTTTTTGGAGCCATCACAATAAGAGGCTTCCTAAATTCCCTGTGTATCTGGCAGAGTAACAGCGTGTTAGTATGACAGAAACTTCTATTTGATAGAAATTTATCATCGAATGAATTGGTCCCACTAACCTGACGACGAAGAACATGGAAGTAATTAGCAGGAGTAGTAACGTTGACAATCTGCCAATTGCATTCCTGAATCTGCTTGCGAAGAGTTGGATCCATCTCAGGAATAACAAAAGGATTGTCATCACTCATCTGCCATAAAATTTGTGAACATGTATTAGTTGAGCACTTGAACGTAATCTTGTCTGGATAAATGAGGGAACCTCGTAAAGTAAAAGGTTGTTCTCAAGGAAATTAAAAAATCTCCACACACACACCACACACACAAAAACGGAGGGGCATTAATGCAAGATTTATCAGCTGCTCATATAAATGTAAGCTAATAGTAATTGCCACATTAGTAATGTCAAGTGAGTGCAACCAGGAATATAAGACGACAGAGAGCTATGAAGTACATGAAAATACCTAAACGAACTAGAAAAGAAATTTACAATTTCGTTGCATCAATAAATGATTTTTTCACTTTCAGCCCCTCACTCGCAGACATAAAAAATCAACTATGAAATTCCTTTATTCCCAAAAATTTCCTAGGTAGGGAGGGCGGGGGGAGGAGGAGATAGATTATAATGGAAAAATAAGGAACATGCTCACTGAAAACATAAAAATACCTAACTGGTATCAGAGAGAAAGAGAAGAGAGACTACAAAGGAAAAATTAAGGAACAAACTCACTGAAAAAAGAAATGAAGGGAAATACTTAATTGGTGCCATATCTCTATTTTTTCAATTAGAAAAACCATTTCATTGATATTTTTTACAGGGTACCGTATTCATCTTTAGATATTCAAGTAAAGCAATAGCCGTTTCTGATTACCTGAAGAAAACGTTCCAATCTTGCACTAGAATGCTCAGGGCCTTGACCATCATAACCATGAGGAAGCAGCACAACAAGCCCAGTCTGACGAAGCCACTTAGACTCCCCACTGCTCAGGAATTGATCAAATATAACCTGAGCGCCATTGGAAAAATCACCAAACTGTGCTTCCCAGATTACCAATGAGTTTGGACTTTCCATTGAATAACCCAATTCAAATCCAAGAACTCCAAACTCTGAAAGTGAACTGTGAACACGAGCATAGTTAGGCCTTGTGCAAGACAAATTAAATAAAATGCACAATTTGAAGAGCATTTAAATTTCAAACTATCATAGCAGAGTCTAGCCATCCTTTGATTTGGGCAGTTAGGAGTAAGACTCTGCCATGGGAACAAGAAATAGATACTAAATGCACATCTTATCAGCTTAATGTGCATTAAAGAAATACAATAAATAAGATAATGGTTTTCTAACACACTCCGGTGGTGACTGGTGACTGACCAAGCTACCTGCTTTATACCGAGGTGTAAACCTTGACTAGTCCATGAAGAGAATTGAAAAATAACCAAATTTCAACATTCCATGGGAAATTGCTTAGGTGAAGAAAGAGAAAAAAGTAATAATAAGGACACCATACGGGAATGGCCAAGCAGCAAAACTAAAAAGGACATTAATTATGGTAATCAAAGCAAAATATCATTTAAAAGAACCCCAAAAAAAAAAAAAGGATCATTGTTCACTGGATTGTGCATCAATCAAGAGGTTCAACAAAACCCAATGACCATGAGAAAGCAACCTTCTTATAACTAGGGCCACTCACTGAAACAGAAAAGAAGTTGGGACAGAAGACAACCTTACGAAAATCTCGTGTGCGTGTGTGTGTGTGTGTGGTCAGTGATTAGAGACTGATGAAAGAGAACAATCAGTACCAATTACCTGTTGCTAACAGTAAACATTTCCTCATCTTGATTTATGATAACATGGTCCAGAGGGCAATACTGTTCCCCTGTCTCTTGATCGTGGAGTACAGAGTGCCGGTGGCTGAATGTACCTCTTTCAACATCCTGACCGCTTAGCCGAACATGGTTACCTTCTACTACCAATGTAGCAAAGGCAAGGGCTTCTGCAAGTGCCCAGTCAATGCCTTCACCGGTTTCAATCATTTGTGCACGTTGTTCGTAAACCTTCTTCACCGCTCTGTGTGGCTTAAAATTTTCTGGAAGTGATGTGATTGCTTTGCCAACATTCTTCAATATCTCGGGCTTTACTCTGTGTAATAGCAAACCAATTTTAATCAAAGAATTTTGACATCGGATAAAGCAAGAAACTAACTTCATACTTATAGGAAACAACTTTCATACCCAGTGTTACGGACACGTGAAATCTGCTCGGGTGACTTAAACCCAGTCCAATGGGAAGAGAGCCAGTCCCTTCTTTGAGGAACATAATCCTTGCTATCTAAGAACTCTTCGTTGAGGATTTTATTCACTTTCTCGTTTATCTTATCAATGTCTTCTTTGGTCACCTGACCAGATTCCAAAAGCTTATTTTGGTAAATCTGAAGAGCTGAGGGGTGATTCCTAATAACCTGCAACCATCAACAGAGAAACGTCAGAAGTCTGGATGGCTTATCACAAAAGCAGCAGTCTGAAATTACTATAACTAAAACTGAAAATTAAAAAATAGCAGCAAACGTGTTCCCCAACCAAATAAGAACATAAAGCTTAGCAAAGAGCTAACCTGATACATTTTGGGCTGAGTGAAAGAGGGCTCATCAATCTCATTATGCCCAAATCTTCGGTAACAGACTAAATCAACAACAACATCAGAATGGAAAGTCTGGCGCCACTCGGCTGCAAGCTCACACACATGAACAACAGCTTCCATGTCATCACCATTTACATGGAAAATAGGGGCATCCAGGGCTTTTGCAACGTCAGTGCAGTACTGAGAAGATCTGCCAGACCTCGGATCAGTTGTGAAGGCAACTTGGTTGTTCACCACAATGTGAATGGTTCCACCAGTAGTGTAGTTCGGAAGAGCACTGAGATGAAGTGTTTCATAGACGACACCTTGTCCCGCAAAGCTACCATCACCATGAATCAAAACACCCATGTTCTTGGTTCTGTCGGCATCACTTGAGTAATATTGCTTAGCTCTAGTTTTCCCAACAACAACTGGGTCCACAGCTTCCAAGTGACTTGGATTTGCAACCAAAGATAAATGAATCCTCTTCCCACCTCTAGTTGGCCGATCATAAGAAGTACCCAAGTGATACTTAACATCACCAGTTCCAGTGTAGAGCCCAACTTCATCGACAGGCTTCGTACCACCAGTAAATTCACTGAATATCTGACGCAGAGGCTTTCGAACAACGTTTCCCAATACATTAAGTCTTCCTCTATGCGGCATTCCAATAACTATGCTCTCAACCCAAGATCTGCGGACCTATCAAACATCTCCTTCATGCCAGGAATCAAAGTCTCCCCACCTTCAAGTCCAAATCTCTTTGCTGTTGTCCACTTAGTGGCCAAGAAATTCTCAAATTGTGTACTCCATATAAGTCTATCAAGAATAACTTCACGGCGCTGCCTGTTGTACTGCATTGGCGTTGGAGTTTCAATCTTATCTCTCAACCAATTACACTTCTCACGATCAGCAATGTGCATGTACTCATATCCAATGCTCCCACAGTATGCCTGCTCAAGGCGGGTCAAAATGGATCTAAGAGTCCGTACCGGACGATTCTCCGACAAAAACCCAGCCATCCTCCACACCCCTAAAAAGAATTCCCTATCAAGGTCGGCTTCCGTGAACCCATAAAGAGCAGGGTCCAAATCATCTGGGATTTCTCTCTCTTCCAATCCTAGAGGATCCAACTTGGCTTTCCTGTGACCATTAACCTGGTATGCCCTCACAAACAAAAGCAACCGCATACTCTCTTGAATCGTTTGGCCCGAAATCCCGGGGGATGTAGCAGCCTGCCCCACAAAATTTCTGAAGAAATTGTCCCACGACTCATCGACACTGTTCGGGTCAGCTTCCCAAGCCCTTTGAAGCTCTTCCAAATACACACTGCTTGTTCCATCTAAGAAGCTGTCTGTCAACTTAGAGAGGGGCACGGGGCGCGGGACGGGCGCTGCTTGCGCCTTGGACTTAAAGATTGTGCTATGAAAATGACGATTTTGCGACGGAAGAACTCGTGTTCTTGCTACATATAACCACCTTGTGATAGAGTTCTCCTAATGGCTAGCTTTGCCAAACTAGACCCAGCTCTAAACCACGCCATATGGCTTCAATCAGCTATCAGAAATTCACAAGTTTCACCAAACAAAAACGTAATACCCAATCTCAAACCTCGAAGCGAAACATCTATATTTCCTTTGCTGAAAAACAAAAATAAAACAAAATAAAATAAACATCTTAAGATTCGACAAAATCGATAATGCCCATTTCAGCACATTTCATGGTCAGATCAATACGCAAAAAAATTTTTAAAAAAATAAATAAATATATATATATATATATATATATATATATATATAACGAAACCAGAACGACGAAAATTACAAAAACTAAGTTCTTTCTTTTCTATTTCGTTAAGGAAAATGATCGAAAAGAAACACAAAAACCCCTAGTCAGATTTAGAGAAAATCAAATTTCCTAAGTGGAACAAAAACAATAATTTCATATATTATAATTTTTCTATTCATGTCTTATATACTTATTTGCAGGCCAACATATTATATTTCCTCACTATATGTAGCTAGCTGAAAATTAACTCCAAAAATTAAACTAAATTAAGATTATTAGTTTGCAAAACGGGCAATTCATCTGCACAAGTGATCGTAGTGTCTTTCTAATAGTTTTTATATTTTTCCCCCCTAATTAAGACAGTGGTTTTAAAATTGCAAGTGTTTATTTGGAAAAATTATTGTTGTAATTTTTTTATTTAAAAAAAAAAAGAAAAAATATTGTTGTAATTTGATGGGAAAACTGATGTTTTTCTTAAATTTCTCCTAATCTAACCATTTCAGTTATTAGGGATTAGCAAAAGATCGCTAATTCAAATGTTTAATATATATAATTATCAGCTTAGTCAATATTTGTGGGGAAAAAAATCTGAATCAAGTGAATGTAAAATAAATTGAACAATTAATTATAACATAAAATTAACCAATATTCAATTTCAGGCACTAGGCTCAAAAAAAAAAAAAAAAAGGCAAATCATTTTTTTTATTGTTTTTTTTTTAACACTTAAGGGACGACAACGAACAACATTTCCTATCATAAGGTATTACATTTCAATAACTAACGGCATGTCGTTCTCTCAAACAAATCAAATGACAATTATTAACCACGTGCAAAAAATGAATAAGAATGCTAAACGACAAAAGCTTAAACTTGTCGTTTCTTGAAAAAACAACAACAAACATTTCAACAAATAAATGACATCCTGGAACCAAAAAGGCAAAAAGCATTACTAATTTAGCAAAGCATTTCCATCAGAAAGCGACATACTCGAAGTCTCGAGCTCAATCTCGAGCTCAATAAGACTGCATTTTTAGTCAAAAAAAAAAAATTAAAATGACTTCATGATTTCAGAAATAATAAACTACATTTTCTCAAAAAAAATAATAATAATAATAATAAAACTACACGCCGTTTAAATACAAACGACACCAGGAAGTTACTATAAAACGATTTGTCGTTTCCATTGAGCTACAACCCTTTATAAAACAGCCCACCAAAAAATATATATATATATATTATTCTTCAAAATTCAACAAAAACAAAAACAGCAAACTTTATCTATGTAATGCTAATGTCTCTCGTGTCCTTGCATAATTTCACAGTCCTTTTAGTATAAAATTGTAGAAAAAAAATTATTTCCTATAAATGTTGTTAATCAAAAATCAATCCTCATATTATTAAAAAAAAAGAAAAGCAACTCCGTCTACTGGTTAGTTTTTGAAAAATATTAGGTTAATACTTAATAATAATATAATAAAAATTCTGAACTTCCTATTTTAATCTTCCACAATTTTCTCGGAAAATGAAAACAATCGGAGAGAAGCAAAAACTGACCACTGTCGCCGATGAGGAGGAGCTTGATGAGGTAATCGTAATCGGCGCGAGCCCTAGCCGGAGGAGCAGCCATGGATTGGGGCGTGAAAATCGAATTTCAAAGTTTTGCTCAGAAACCGATTTCCCTCTCTGCGCCAAAAATGGAAAAGGAAAATCAAAATAATTGTGAAGAAAAAAGCGGAAAATGAACCGGAAAAGAGAAAACTATTACAGACGTTTGGGAGATCGGAGAGAGCCCTAAAGAGAAATACCTTTGACGAATCTTAGCAAGTGGTCGGCGACATGGAAAAGTGAGAGAGAGAGGGGGAGGGAGATCAGAGAGAGAGAAACCCAATGAAAACACCAGGAGTTGGGGACTTTTTGGCTTTCCACGTATGATACGTGAAGAGCGCTGGACGCTGGTGCTGCTTGTAGGATGAAAATTTTTTTTTTTAACCCTTTTTAAAGGAAAATTAAAATGTAGATTAACAAAAAATTAGTAGAACAACCACTCCAAAAAAAAAAGAAAAAAAAAAGAAAGGGTAGAACAGGGACATACACGTAATGTCCTTCGTACCCTTTATTCCATTTTCATTCAACTGATCCAAAATTAAGGAAAAAAGACTGTAAAATATTCGGAACCGTCATCATATTCCTTTTCCCTTTTTCCTAGTTTTCAGCTTTTTTTCCCTTCTAATTTCGGAAGAGTCAAATAAAAATGGGAAAAATGAAAAAAGGATAAGAATGATAATTTTGTCCTAAGACTTAACATGATGTACTAAAATGATATTTAAAAAAAAAAAAACGTTAGGATTCATTTTGATCTTATCAAAAAGGCATATATACTAAATTGATTCTCCATTTATTATATTATATATAACTAGGATAAAGAAAATAAAGGTGAAGGTGAAAATTAACCGAGAGATGAAATATATATATATATATATAAATATATAGATATTTATATAAAAACAGATAAATAAGTAGTTTTTAAATCCTTATTTAAATAAATGATCAAAAAATTTTATTTTAGAAAAATCACCGTATCATTGATTAAGAAGGAAAAATATTATTAACAGTTATCGATCACTAATTAATTATGATAAATTGATATATTTTATAAAACCACCGTTTTCCTAATTTTTAAAAAATTAGACCATTTATTAAAAAGCTTCTTAAAAAAAATCATTTAGTCAAATATCCCAAAATATAATACAACAAATACTAGACAATTTTCCTTTACATATACTGGTAATAGCATAGTCAAGCAGAAGAACCTGCATACAGCTAGGATGAAGAAACAAACTGCCAACTAAAAGAGCAAACCATAACATTCAGCACAGTAACAGGCTCTTCTCAGCTTGCTTCAATGCACATCTCTTCGTGGTTAGACATCTATCCCGTTCCGCTCTATCCGTGCGGATCGATTGGCGTCGTAGTCATTGCCTCATCTTTCTTTTTTACATTGACACAAAAAAAAAAA
The DNA here is from genome assembly GCA_008635985.1 of Ficus erecta. Classification (NCBI taxonomy): domain Eukaryota; kingdom Viridiplantae; phylum Streptophyta; class Magnoliopsida; order Rosales; family Moraceae; genus Ficus; species Ficus erecta. The sequence continues at coordinate 368,360 of BKCH01000059.1, read as the reverse complement.
AAAAAAAAAAGGTTCATATTCAAGAGAAGGATAAAAAGCAGGCAATGCAACTCAATTCGAGTTCAAAAACTTGGACCGAGGCTATGATATGGCCTGCACTTGCACAATCTCTCGAAATACGAAATCTTCAATCCATTTTTCCTTCCGATTTCAGATCTTACCCAACTAGGAGAAGAGCCAGCTTCACCGGTAACAATAACTGCAGTGTTTTTGTCAGCAAAGTTAGCTAGAGGCACCATTGCCTCTGGCTCAATGGCAGAGGAAGCATCCACCATGAATATGTGGCTGAAGTGTCCAACAGGCAAGCCTTGGCTATGCAGACGGAAGCTGCTCATGAATGTCGAGAAGATCACCTTGAATTCGCAAAGCCTCTGAAGCCGTGGACAAACAAAACACTCCTCTTTGTAGAGAGACGATGAGAGGATGTCTTCAGGCACGTCTTCTTTCTCTCTGAATGCAGCGTTGGCTCGAAACATGTGTGATTCGGGAATCGCCTTCTTTAGGCCTCTCATTAGGATATCGCAAGCACTGTTGGAAGGCGAACAGATGAGAATTCGACAATGTGGGCTGGTTTTGTATGTTTGGATCACTGCATCTCGGATGATCACCCCAGTTCTCGATAAGTCTCTTGAGTGTGCTGCAGTTCTGGCTTCAGAGGAGCACCTTGGACCGGCTATGAGATAAGGCGGTGAGCCCCGAATGCTCGCAATCTGACGAACTGTCGAGGATATTTCTGCATCGAGTTTATGAGTGTTTGAGACGAGACTTGTTGTCGTAGTGATGCTGTTCTGGTACACATAATCAGGAAAAAGGAAATTCTCCAGCAGCGAATCCGATATAGAATTAAGCGCTTGGTGGGCTCTCTTTAGACAGACTCTGTTGAATGAGAAACTGATGTCGTAACTGCGGCTTGAATAATGCTGGGAATGGAAGTCATCTTCAAACTCAACCAGTACATGATTACTCTTCACCACACGATAGATTATGCCCTGCGTCGAATTTTAAGAACATTATAATGGAGTCAGCATTCGAAGATGAGATTTTAAACTAGTACAGAAGGTTTTGTAGTTTCTTGGTAAAGTTAATTCGATTTTTCGGAGAAAAAGATGCAAGAAATATTCATTTTCATATGATGAAATATTATCAGCCCATGAGGAAGTTGATACAACAAAGATGTAACTATATGTGTGTGAAGTTGAATCGGCCCTTGCACTTCTATCAGAATTTGGACAACCACAAAGTTCTTTCGCATTGTGTTTCTTAGCAGTCCATTTTATTCGACACCAAAACATAATTAAATATATGTCATATCAAGAAGAACAAACTATTGCTTTTTTGTTAATCTAATGAAAACATTGTTTATAATTTGGTAGGCAAAGAATGGTTTTTTATTTTTTATTTTTTGCTGCACTAGAAACTAGTTAAACATGCATATTAGACTTCCTTGCATTTGATCAAGAGGTTAAAAAGGAGAGAATGTGAAAATATCAGATTTCAACTACATAATTAATATTCCGTACTATGTTTCCAAAAAACAAAAAACAAAACAAAAACAAATCAAGAAAAACAAAACAAAAAATAAACAAAATAACAAAACAAAATAGGGGGGAAATTTAAGCAACAGCCCACCAATTCCACTTGGAATTCAAAAATTTCCCAAGTGAGCAGGAATGATGACTGATTGCCAATCACTAGTCTGTCCGGGTGGTAATGTTATGCCTTATGCTACCGACAGAACTCACGAAAATGTTGTTTGTCGCGGAATGAAACTCAAAGATTCATCGAAACAATCATGTTTAACAAAAAAAAAAAAAAATTAAAATATGAAGCAAGTTATTAGCTACGGCGATCATGCTAATCTTAAACGTAACCGTATCTCTATTTGCTTCATCTCGATGCAAGTATGCAATTACTTACTTCAAAATACATGGTAGTAAACATAAGCTTACCTGAAATGGCTCAACTTTGCTACCTGAAGGTCGTGCATAGACCAAGTCCCTTGACAGAAGAAATGGTCGTTTTTCAGGAATAGCCTCAATCTTGAATACTACAAAGATTTTATCATCCTCTTCTTCGATCCAGTTGATATTTTTATGCCGATGTGATTTCTTATATATTGCTGCTTTATGCAACTCCAGTGTCACATCCAACAGTTCGTAATCACTCCATTTCTGAAAGTAAAATTAAAAAAAATAATAATAAATAAATAAATAAACCTTCTCATCCCAGCACACAGTAGCATACATTGTTGAAAAATCGACAGTTCTTTATCTGTCATTCAGAACTTAAAGCAAACACATTTGCATTCAAAGTAACAACCTTAAAAAAATCTTCCAGAGCTACATACATAGGACAGATTTTAATTACGATTCTAACGTATTTAAGCAATATAACCTCTCCGTGAAATTTTAAGGAAAATTAAAGCCTTAACTGAGCAATCCACGGCGTCGTGGCCAAAATGAAATTCTATGAAGAGAAAGTCATATCGTACTCGGCTTCTAAAAGGGTAAAATGATGCATACCTCACAGTAGTGGTCTTCGGCATTCAACAGGACAGAAAAGTACTCCTTATATCTCAACGGTGACAAAGGCCTCTTCAGAACTTCAGGCACAATGTCTCTCTTGATCAAATCCTTGATGTGCTCTGGAGTAACGTACAACGGTAACGAGGAGTCATTCTCGACAGACACATAATTCGTTTTGATCCCTTGCCGGTTCTCTGCTGTTGTTGTATCTCCAGTTGGAGCAGGCTTCAAGGTTAGAAGAGGGATCTTCTGAGGAGAAGACGAAGAAGACGGAGAAGAGGAAAGCTTAGGTCCCGAGGAAGATAGAGCTCCATAAGTGGAGGATAAAGACGGTTTAGTTGAACGCTGCTGGGGTATTTTGTAGGAAGATGGAGATGGGTTAGACAGGTTCGGTGAAGGACTAACGTAAGAAGATTGTGGCGGTTTAGATGAAGACGCCACGAAGCTATAAACAGGTGAAGAAGATGATGATGATGGTGGTGTGGTTTTCGGGGATGATGAAGTACAAGGTAATATGGATGTGAATTGAGGTGGTTTAGATAGGTTCGGTGAAGGACTAACGTAAGAAGATTGCGGCGGTTTAGATGAAGACGCCGCGAAGCTATAAACAGGTGAAGATGATGATGATGATGGTGGTGGTGGAGTTTTCGGGGATGATAAAGTACAAGGCAATATGGATGTGAATTGAGGTGGTTTAGAAGACGGTGATTTCCGAGGATATAAAGATTGGAAAAACTCCAAGTTAGATGGAACTGAAGTGGGAAAATTATTGTCACAAGACTCCAAGTTACTAGGAGAAGTATTAATATCAATTCTAACAAAAGTTTGATCACAATCCTTTTTGAAAAGTTTTCTGATGTTTCTAAGAATGTTACTGAAAACTATCCAGTAACAATCATCAGTCTCATCTTGGCAACGGCAAAGGCATCGCAAGAGATCGGAGCACGACGGAGCCATGTGTCCGGCTGCGATTCCCAACAAGGGCAAAATGAAAATGTTAAAAAATAAACTGGGGATAACAAACTCTATATGAGCTATAAAGAGTAACAAGACACCTGAAATGTAACTTTTGTAACTTTAAAATCTGAAACTTTATTAAGGAAAACGAGCTAAATCAGAGTGTTTTCTTGGCCATTCTGATATCTTTTCTCACCATCCAAACAGAAGCTATAATGATCGTGGAAAACGCATACACGAACAACAGAAAGGATCTTTGCAGGTGAATATGTGAATACAAAAGGACCAAAAAATGGTAAATGGAAAAAAAATGATAATAATAATAATAATAGTAAAGTAAAGCAAGTAAAAGACCAATTTAGAAGCAAAAAGAGTACAAATCTCACATATGCTTGGTCTTTGTCGATGATCCAATCACCAATCAGGCAGATCGTTCGTTAGAGGAAATGAGTGGGTATAAGAAAATAAGGCAGCAGCATGGGAGATCAAACAAAAAAGACAGTAAATTTTCTTGAGTTCTCTCTCTCTCTCTCTCTCTCTCTCTTAAAACTTTAAAAGGACAGGACAATAATGTTAGCTTGTATGGCATTTGGAGACTTACTTTAACCAAAGAAAAAAAAAATCCATTTTTTTTTTGCTTTTTATGAAAATGATCAGTAATTATTAAAATAATTGATATACTGGTGAATTAGAACCGGTGATTAAGTGATTAGTCACGGTCAATTAATTATTAATCGGAGAAAGTAATAATTGACATTGGTTAAATGCACATAATCAATGATTGATAATTTTTAAGTAAATGATCTTTTTCGGATTAACATACTTTGAGACATGTATTAAAAAATTGTTATTTAGGTTTCTGTACTCTCTATTTTGCTTTTTTTACAGAAAATATGTCATGCGTCTACATTTTTAAATTGTTAAATTGTATTTTGTGTAAAAATTTGTTCATTTTTATCAATCAACACTTAATTTTTACATTAAAATATCCAAAATACCCTTAAAATTAAAATTAAAAATAATTAAGGAAGTTATTGTGATGTCCATAATTCTCACATACTTGTTGGTTAATGCATTGCATCCTTTCATGATATTATGCATATAAATCATATGTTTGAGTGATTATTGAAATGCATTTGTCATGCTCATAATATGCATTATATCTTAAAAATGCATAAGTGTTGAGTCATGTTTACTGCATTGATGAATTTCAGGATTCCTAGAAGGTGGATCCGGTAAGTGAAAAAAAAAAAAGGAGTTTATGATAGTGATTTCTATGAAATTTAATGGATTAAATAAGTTATGGAAGTCAAATATGGTGAAGGATTCAAAGATAGTTTAGGTGTACAGGATCTTTGGTGTGAGTGTATACATCACATTTGGTAAGCAAGTTGATTGGTGAAGACTTAGTTTGTATTTGAGAATTGGTGTGAGCATTCAACACCCCATTAAAGAGGTGAATAAGCTGAAAAAGTAGGACACTAGTCCAGCTTAGGTAAAATTACTTCATGGTGAAGGAATTTATTTAGGGGATCTTTTGCATATATAAGCAAAAAATGAGCCACCATTGCAAATATAACCTCCGTTCTAATTATTTTTTTTTTTTTTTTTTTTTAATTCAATTTTTAAACAAAAAGACCAAAAGCTCCTTCAACTATCTTCAATTTAAAAAAAAAAAAAAACATAGAAGATCGGGCGGCAAAGGGAAGTCAAAAGGCAGTCAAATACCTACCTCCCCTTGCCTTCTCTATCTCTCATCCCACAAGCTCCCTCGCCGAAAAAAGAAGCCTCCCCCACTGCTCCCTCACCGAAAATGAAAGCCCTTCCCCCCACTGAAGCTCCCTCGCCGAAAAAGAAGCGCCCCCCCCCCCCCCCCCCCCCCCCCCCCCCCCCCCATCCACCCTCCCCCACTGCTCCCTCGCCCAACCCCTTGCTAAACTCACTCTCTATCTCTCATCCCACTGAAGCCCTCCCTCGCCCAAAAGATCCCACCCAAAGCCCCCCTGCTAACTCACTCTCCTCTTATCTCCCTCTCATCCAGCCGGCAAAAAAGGGACCCATCTACCCAACACACACCCATCGCACTCACTCACTTTCCTCTGCTAAAGACGACAAAGGGAGGCCCCATCAGTTTCTCTTATAGCCGACAAAGGGGACCCAACACAAGATCAAGATTCCCATCCAAAAAAAAAATGTAAGTTTGTTGAATCTATTTATAAGCGAGATTAAGTATTTTGGTGTGAATGATTGCAGTATAAAAGCACCATTGCCAAGATAACCTTTGTTTTTTATTGCTTTTTTTTTTATTGAAGAATTATATATTTACTTTTATCTACATATTGAGCTTGTTTCCTTATTATAGTATGTTTATTTTTCACTACTTGTTTAGAGGAAATTTGTATCCCATCGTATGCTCGTTTGTTGTCGGTTTGTAATGAACTAGGAAACCACTCATATATGTGGTTTTTATTTTCACTTTTATTTTCTTTTTAATTAGTAGCAGACTTTATTAAAAAGAAAAGGAGGACCAAAACACAGGACGTCAAGAAGTCCTCAAATAGAAAAGAGGAAAAGAAATAGAAAACAAAAGAGAGCGAGCAAGCTACATCTAAAAACAACCGGAAATCAAAATGCCAAAAACTTGTGAAGAAACAAAACTCTCTAAAATTATTAGATAAAGATGCCCAGAGATGAAGCTGGAATTTATCTTGCTAAATTGATATGTTTAGCGCAATCGAGCTGCTAATGGATCAGATTGAAAAGGATGAGTTGTGGTGATTATCATGAGAATTTCAAGAAATATAGCAGTTCAAGGAGAGAGAGCTACATTCTAGATTCTATTTTCGAAAGTACGTGATGTAAGTACTATTTCTACCTTTTTCCCAACGGGCTGTTGCAATGAATGTGTAATATCAGCAACCTACAGAGAAACAATTAAATAAGATGGTTAGATGATCCAGCTAAAATCAAAGAGATGGACGTCAATTTGAAAAAGTTCAAAGTTAAACTGATGCTTTCAGTAGTTATCCACTCCGCACATGAAGACAATTTTTTAAAAGAAATTTATTTATATATGAATATGTATACTTATATTTTTTTTATCATTTTCATTTTTTGCTATGGCACGAAATCGGACCTCATCGGCATACTCTCCTCATCCTATCCAACGGCGTCGATATTTAGAACCACCAGAGATGGACTCAAAAAATGACTCTGAAGGAGTCAGTAGGACCAATTCCCAACCGAATGGCAACACGTCACCTCAATCAACGTCAGTCACAATACCAAAGGTAAGTTATCAATTAAACTATTATGGGAGATACCTCTTGTGACGAATATACTTTTTAAACTAGAACTTACAAGTTTTGAATTTGACAAAACTTGAATGTCAATTGCATGGTTGTGACTCTTTATTAGTCTCCTTCGTGTGGGCGTGTGTGTATGTGTTTATATACACACACAAATATATATATATATATATAGTATATTTATATAGTGAGGAATTCCACGGTTTTGGTATACTTGAGTCTTTTCAATGGACACCTTCCACTACCTGCCCGTTCTATCATGGAATTATGGACTTGAATTTTGGAGTTTTGTCTGCCATTAGTGAGCTTTGTATATCCGTTTATTATTTTTCTTTTTTGTTGTCCTGTATTGAGTTCAAAAGTTCAAAGGTTACATGATCCATCTTGCACTTTTTTTTTTTGGTCACGATTTACACTTCAGCAAAAGGGTTAACAAGAAAGGAACTTTTTTGAAATATAGTAAGTTTTGAATTTGGATGACAATAAAAGTAAGTTGTTATGTTGTCAAATTTTTGGAGAAGTATTTAATTATTTAGAATATGAAATTGTATATTTTGTTTATGTTATTAGGTTTTATTATAAAATATATTTTATTTATATGTGATTTTATGTAAATGTAGGTTTTAGATCTCTCATCACCCATTTTGAAATTGAATGTGGATCAAGTCAATTTCAAATGCAAAATTTCAATCAAGCACTTATTAAAGGATGTTGTCGATACTGTGACCAATGTCTTACAGGACCACCCTAATGACATAGAGTGGTTTAAGAAGTCCCAATTTGGCCACCTATTTGATATTACAAGACCACATCAAATAACTTTAACCCCATTTATGGATGTTACCTATCCGAGCAGTGGTTGCACAAAAGAACTATGAAATGTGGTTCGTTTTTGAATGGCATCCCCATTAGGTACTCGCTCATGGAGCATGCACTTATAAGTGGACTTAATTGTTCTGCTTATCCTGAAGAACCTTGTCATATCGGAAACGAATTTAGAGAAAGGGTCTTTCGCGGAATGAAAAAGATCTCGGCAAATGATGTTAGAAATACTTGGAAGGTATTGTCATCCCTCCCGAGGAGAATGAGAGCAATAGAAGGAGGCAGAGTCAGTAAAGAGTAACGAAATCAGAGAAAGAGAAAAGAGAGATCGATCCTTATAAATGATAAGTTGAAATTGATTGTCCTATACTTTTTGTGTGCAGTCCTCCGGTGGTCCAGAAAAACCCGATCAAAAAATTGATTACAACCTCTTTAAAATAATTGAAGACCTGGATTGGTGTGCCCAATTACCCATGGGAAGAAAAGACATACCAATATTTGATGACTCAGGTCCAGAAGTTAGACAATATGTGCAAAATGTAAAGACGCTTTTGAGAAGTTGACAAGATGGAATTGTCATGCATTCATTGCTACCATTGATGGTATGTAAATTTTGTTTTATTGTTGATTCTTACATTTCATTTGTTTTAAAATGTTTGCAATCTAATATTTGTTATTGCTCATTATTATAGTTTCTACCATTTGAGTGTATTCCTGCCTTGACCCCAACGTATGCTAAGATTAAAGAAGATGTTAAAGGACCGGTGTAACGACCCGTCTTACGTAGGCCGTTACCGTTACTTATCTTACATAAATACTGACACTTACTTAACTTGTGGAAAATACAGAATATATAATATTTTTTAAACAATTATAAGGTAACTCGACCATAATACTTACTTATACCACTATATGGTACTTATTTGAGTAGTTAAGTATTAAAATTATTTTAACATACAACTGATTAAACTAAATAATAATTTCATATTTTTGAACACAAAATGCGTAGCGGTCTCTATCCCGTAGTTTCACAGTTAGCCTGTCAAGCCCCACCGCCTTATATCAAGTATTGCCAATAGGGAGCTTACCTACAGCCATAAACGTAAGTTGTGAGCTTTCGCTCAGCAAGTACAACTATTAACCCGCAAAAACAATATAAAATTAAACAATGCATGTACCAATTATGCTTCATTATGCTTTCTTAAGTTAGCATATTTTTGGGACCTTACTTAATTTAAGTGTACGTACCGTGGCGCGCAGTCATGGAGTGGTTGGGACGGCTAGCCCAATCCAACTCAAACCATGAACAAACCTGACCTAGTACAGGTTGGTACGACACGATTAAACTTGCTTAACATCTTACTTGAAAACATTTTCTTAAAATAGTTTCTTAAAAACAGTTTCTTACTTGAAACTTAATCTTACTCTTATCATGTAAATTATCATTAGTGAACATGCTTCATGATGTCACAATAATAAAACATAATCATATGCATCACATACATAAGTGCATGAGTTTTTAAAAACATGCAATCGGTAAAACAATTAGCTTATGCTGTAGGCGGAGTTTGTACTTACTGGTTATACTAGAGCTGGGGTTTGTTGCTCCAATGGATTGCAACAACAGGTTACTTTCCTATTTTCAAAAAGGACGTAAGATAAGAATCATTCTATCTTATCATAAATCATTACATTAAATGTTGGTATCCTAACCAACATTCACCATTAACCCTAGTTATATGTCCCCCACTAACATAGTATCCTATTCGGTTACTAGATGTAACCTTAGGGCACTTGACCTAATAACAATCAAACGGTATTTTGTTTGATTACTTAATACGTTATAATTAAATAATATCCTTTCAGGTTACTATTAGTAACCCTGGGTACAAGCCCAATCATAATTATGTTAATGTCCTATTGGGTTTCTAAGACCCAATAGTGGTATCCCATTTGGTTATCATAAATAACCTTGGGTCTAAAACCTAGCATATAAAATTAGTAACCTATTTGGTTACTATAAGTATCCCATCAATTAACTTGGTTCAATAATAATTTTTAGTATCATAACCGATTACTATGTGTCTTACTATGGTTACCATATTACTTAGCATAATTTAATTATTTCTTTTCTTCACAAAAACCTTATTTAATTCTTTTTAAAACCATTTTTATAAAACTGCAATTTGATTTATTTTATAAAGATAGTAAAACGGTGAAATTTTGAAAATCATTTTTGAAAACAGTCTCATAATCTCGGTTATCAGTGCATGTGCAGGAATTGCCTACCCATGCACTGTTTTGAAAATCATGTGCAGGAATTTCCTATTTCCTGCTCAGTTTTAAGATTTAGTTTATTTAAAAATATGTTTTGAATTTGAAAAGTTTTCTCCATGAAAGTAGTAGACCTAAAAAATTCCTGCAACTTTCATTTTTTAATCAAAACCTAATTCTGCCTTTAACCTACTCATATTCCTTGTTGAAACGTCTTGAAAAATATAAAACCAGAAAAGTACTACTTTGGTGTGGTGATCAAAAATACAAAGAAGATCACCCCCCGGTCCGGAAAAAATATTCCTGACCAGCGTGACTGGTCAGGCCAGTTATGCCAATTAGGAAAACCAGAAAAAAAAAAAAAAAAAAAAACAAAGTACTACTTTGGTGTGGTGATCAAAAAAACAAAGAAGATCACCCTGTTCCGAATAAAAATATTCCTGACTGGCGTGACCGGTCAGGCCAGTCATGCCGGTCAGGAAAACCAGAAAAACTAGAAAAGTATTACTTTGGTGTGGTGATCGAAAATACGAAGAAGATCACCCCTAGCCCGGATAAAAATTTTCCTGACTGACATGACCGGTCAGGCCAGTCATGCCGGTCAGGAAAATCAGAAAAAAAGCAAAGTACTACTTTGGTGTGGTGATCGAAAAAACAAGAAGATCACCCCAGTCCAGATAAAAATTTTCCTGACCGGCGTGACCGGTCAGGCAAGTCATGCCGGTCAGGAAAACCAGAAAAACCAGAAAAGTGTTTATTTTGGTGTGTTGATCGAAAAAATAAAGAAGACCACCCCGGTCCGGAAAAATATTCCTGACCGGCATGACCAGCAAAAAACATGTTGACTTATTTTAATCAGACACTAACATTAAGGACCCTAAAAAAACAATTAAAATGATTTCAGCCATTATAATATCAAAATACAGTTCATTACTACAAATATAATTCAACTACTAATACAAAATATGCAGTCCAAAATCTTTAGTAAAAGTTAAAAATAGAAACACGATCATATTTTATGAAACTCTGCTTCGATCAAATATATTCAAAGGGGGGGTTGTCAATTCTGAGCTCTTATGAAAAGTTGCTTGACATGATCGCTTGTTTTTGCCTTTCCGATGTTCTCCAATAGAAGGAAATCTGGTTTGTTGAAGCCTGTCACGTTTTTTTGTGAAATCAGGAGGCAATACCTTTTCACTCCTTATGTCATCTAGGATAACCCACTCTGATGAGCTCGGGACGGGATAAATGGTCTGGACATAAGCCAATGCCCATACCTCTTTTAGATAGTATTTTGAGCATGAATCATGCATTTTATCCTTACCCCCCTGGGAATGCTGCAAGGGCATGGACACAAGGAATTTTGTCGATATCAAATACTTTATATGTGCAGGTTCTCCTTCCTAGATCAACCAAGAATCTGTCATTCGATCCTGTGACATAATACTCAAGTGTAGTACTATTTAGTTCTATCGCAGTCAAGATTGTGGACTCTTTGTATCTTGTATGCAATGTTTTCTCCACCATTGGAGTTAAGCATTGTGAGGAAGATCCAAGACTCGCTTCCTTACGGTGATTGTTGAACCATTCAGAGATTTTCTCTACAATTGAATCAATCAAAGGCAACAAAGGATATGTTCTTGTCTTCTTTAACACACTGTTAATACTCTCGGCACCATTGGTAGTCAAGATATTGTAACGTGATCCTGTGAAGTGACACCTAGCCCATTTTCTGACATCTACATGATCATCAAGATATTCTGCGATGACAGGATATCTATTCTTTAGGTCATCATAGAGTCGGTTTGAACTCATGCTCAGAGTATGCCGCAGCGACTTTTATGAAAATACTTGCGACGGTATCTTTAATCTTGACCTTGCCTGTACCCTTTCCGGCTCTAACACGAGATCCTCGGTGAACACATGATTTGATATTCTGAGAGAGGTGCCATGCACAAAATCCATAGTGAGACTTTTTATATACCTTTTCAACTGCATTGCAGATGCTTTGGTGCCTATTAGAAATTATGACCAGCTCTTCGTCATTAGGTATGAGCTCCTCAAGTTTCGTCATAAACCATTTCTATGAGTTGTCATTCTCCGAGTCAACCACTCCCCAAGCAAGAGGATATTGATGGTAGTTGCCATCTTGGGCGGTGGCAATGACCATTGTTCCTTGTATTTCGTCTTCAAAAATGTTCCATCAACCGTAATTACCTTTCTCATTGCTTTAAATCCCTTGTTGCACGCGCCCAATGCAATGAAAAGGTACTTGAACCTTTGATCTTTGTCTACTACCAAGTGTGTGATCGTGCCGGGGTTCATTAACTTTATCATGTGCAAATAGCTAGGAAGAATCTCGAAACTGACCTCTAGTGCACCCCTAACATCACTTGCTGCTTTTCGTTTGCCCCTTCAAGCTTTGAAGTAGGATATTGACACGCCACGATTTTTCATCATGTCTATCACTCTCTTCGGGGTAGGTGTCTCAAGCTGGCCTGGAAACTCCTTTTTAACATATCTGAAACTAAATCTGTAGTTGCTTGTCTGTTTCTTTTATCCGCCGAACTAGCAGAGCAGGTATGAGTGTTGTAATATGTTCGGAGAGAGAAACGATTGAGTTCATGATCCTCACAGCTTGTAATGCCCACCTGTAATCTAGGACTGTATATTTCACCACAAACAACTTTGTGGTTGACTTGACTATTTTATAATCAAAACAAGCTTTCAACGAAGCATTGATTATCAAATTCTTTACCTCGTTCTTGCTTTCAAATTCCTGACCAACTGCAATACCCATACCGTCATCAAAACTAAAAGACACAGAACTGTCATCTATTGCTAATGGTTCACAATGATCCATGACCGGGTCTACTTCTACGCATGAACGTTGTCGTTTCGGAGTTGGGGCAGATGTCGTTGTCTCCTGATTAAGGCGTTCCTCCAAGGTAGGCACGTCTAAAACATCACCTTCGTGGCCTCGTGCAGAAGCAGCATCATAGACCCTTGGTGGCTCCATGTTAACGTCGAAGTACTCATCTCGAATATTTCCATCATTTTCCACATTGCATCCTCCATCTCCTTCAACTTCAAGTATACTTTAGCATTGTTGTCACTATTTTCAACCTTTTTCATGAGCTCAACGTGCAGCATACTTCTATGTTGTGTCGTTTTACAAAAGTCTAAAAGATAACACTTAGCATCAAAATCATCCAAAATGCTTTTAGAACCTGACGATATTGTACACAAAGGAATATAACTTATTTTTAATTCCGTACTTTTTTGGTCCACATGAAGCCTTTTAAATATGCAATCAATAACTTCAGAATATTTCACCTTATCCGGATCATCTAATAGTACTATGCTCTTGATTTCCTTATTCCTTCTGCACCATTCATATGACCCGTCATCTCTCTCCTTCCATTCTCCATCATATTGAAAATAAATGATAATCTCACTTATTTTCCTTTAAAATAAAAATAAGAAAAACAAAAAAGATTGTTATGAAAGAATTAAAAAATTAATGAAAAATTAAAAACTAGTTCAAAACTACCAGACCGTCCCCAAAACCACCAGACCGGTCAGGTCGGTCCAGCCAGTCAGGTCGGTCAAGCCGGTCAGGGCTGTTCGGCCGGTCAGGTCACTGTACTGTTCTTATGACGGGATTTGCAAATTTACAGATTTTACGAGCCGAAAATTAGTCCAAAATAGGTTGAATCATTATTGTTTTTCTATATTAAGCTCCCAAACCATGTATGCCCAACCTTTGAACAACTTCAAAAACGATTTAAAACAAAAAAATTTGGAGGTTTGAGATGAACTTACCAAAATTTTAGAAATTTTACAAACTTTTAGTACTTCATCTCCTCTTCTTGTGGCTGGAAATCGATACCCGAAATGTGAAAACGGTGCAGGATGTTAACCCGAATACAAGGATGGTCGTTTTGAGGGGGATGATGGAGATGAAAAATGATGGTCGTTTTGAGGGAGTGAAGGAGATGAAGCCGACGAGAAAAAAGTGGGTTTGGTCAATTTTTTTTTTTAAGAGAAGATAGTCCCTTTGGAGAAAACAAAAGATTCATTAATGAATGAGGCTAGCCTTGCAATGTTTTCTTTTGGAGTCTAGTCTTGCAACATGATACCCATTTTAATCCCATATTTGCAAAGCCCCCCTAGGGTTCATTTTCTGTAAAAACTCTCCAAGTCTGACTTCCTCTGCCTCTAAACACCATATTAAGTTAGGTTTTTGAGAAATTAAGAGATATCTTGAGTGGTTTGATCAATTTTCGGTGGAGAATTTCAAGGAAAAGCCTAGTTTGTACCAAGGTAAGGGTAGTTTCGGTTTCTGTTTTCTTTGACGTTGGTTTAGAGGGTTTACTATGGAATTAAGCTGTAATTTTTGAATTATATATAACCACATATGTTAGGTTAAAGCCTGTAAAACTGTGAGGGCAAATTAAATTCGGAGGTTAGGGTTTTACCCACGTTTCGGAACCTGTCCAGTTTCAGGTCAGTTTTCACTGTGGTTCAGATTTTGATTTATTTCTATATGCTACAGAGCTTTGTTGGAGTTGAAAATTTGAGAGTTGTTCCCTCTATGTGTTGGCTAAATAGCCCTAAAACAGTTTTGATTAATTCCTTTTGGATTGAGAAATATGGCCATGACAATTAGGCTGGTACCAGGCAGTGAAAATGGGAGATTTATGGTTTATAATAGTCTCGTAATTTATGGATATTTTGAAGAAATTATATTGTTTTCAGGTGTTGTATGAGATATTTAAGCTTTGGGGAGGCTTAAATACAGGGGAAATTAACTATGGCAAAATTTTTCTTTTGAAGAACTAGGCTTTAAATTTAAAGTCCATTGTAGGGAAATGAGCTCCTTAGTACTTTTATTGTTAATAATTATTGAAATGATAATAGTGTGGTTAAACTGCTCCATATTTCAGAGGTGTTGAACACGAGATCCCCTGAGAGGAAGCCCGAGAATCTTTTATGTGTCACCATAAAGTCGTGCATATGTATTATGTATTTGAAAGTAAGATTTGGGCATATGGTCTACACATCATGATGGCATAAGCATTCATGCACTACATGATGAAATATGTGTATCAAAGGTATTTTGTGTAATAAATGAGTTTGAGAATAGTTTAAATGATCTACTGGTGACTTGTGACGGGTTTACTGTTAAGAATTGATGAAATGTGTCTTTATGGAGACCTCCGAACCTTTATGTCTCAATGGAGACTTGAGGTGTGAAAAGCTTTTTCAATGATCACGAGGAAGAAGAGTGTTTTAAATATGATATGCCTCACACGACGGCACCTTATTACATTATATTTGTGGTCACGAGATCGATGGCCCTCCTATCTCGATGGAGACTTATAGTGTGGGAAGCTTCCTTGATGATCACAAGGAAGAAGGAATATTTAAAATAACTTTACCCTACATGATGGTGTTTATTATCATGTTTGTTCTGTGGCCACAAGGTCCGATAGCTAAGATATATGGGATACCACCCTGTTTAAGAAACCCTAAGCACGCAAAAAATAAGAAATATTATAAGAAGTGAAATGGGATAAGTTAATTGAAGAAGTAAAGTTATGAGCTCATGCATATTTATATTTTTTATGTTATGCATTGATTCTATTTACTGGGCTTTAGTTCATTCGTTTATGGTGATGCAGATTAGGGCACTTCTCAGCACTAGTTGAGGACTAGATGGTTGGTTGGTGTACTCCCGATACTCGTGGACTTGTGTATATGGACTAGCTGACCTGTTATTTTGAGTTTTGACTACCCTCACGGCTATGTTTTTTTTTTTTTTTTTTTGCTATACTCGGCTGTGCCGATTTTGAGTTGTGTGTTATATTGTATATACTTGGCCAACCATATGGGTTGTGTGTGATATAGTTATTTTAATATCTATGAGGTAGTACCCAAAAGTTCAAATTTGTCCTCATTTTCATACTTTATCTATTTAACTACCTAAGAATAACATAAGTAGAAGTTAAGGAAATAACGCTACCTAATATGGCTATTTGGGTGATGTAAAGTTTTATTAGGTAGGTGTTACAGTTATTCTTTAAATTGAATGCTAAATAAAGGGCCTCATGAGACGGGGTCGGAAGGGGTACATGGTGCAGAGTGGGAAAGAGCTACTGGTTATGATGGTGGGGTGGGGGGAGTATTAATTTTTTTTGTTGAGAAAATTAAAGGTTTTATCATTTTATAATTTTTCTTTTTAAGGGTATTTTGGACATATTTTTAGGATGAAATAAAGTGTTAATCGAGAAAAAGTACCGATTTATTTATTAAATGTACTACAATGATATAAAATGCATGACTCTTAATGTAGGATATACTTTTTGAATAAAAGTAAAATACAATGTATAAAAGGGTTATATTTTAAGGTAAATGTTATCTGTTAACCAAGAAGAGTTATAAATTTATCTATCAAATGCAATCTTGTAGTATAAATAAGCAAAATTTTAAGATGTAAGATATATTTTCTAAATAAAAAAACAAAATATGAGGTAAAAAAACATAAATAACTCTATTAAAAATGCTTAAAAAGAAGGCCATTGTTTCACATATCCTAAAATAAAATATAAAAAAGGGTATTGGCTCCTAAGAATTGAGTAAGGACTTTTTTGTTTTTCTCTTGAAAATCTGAGTAAGGACATACAAGAATTGGACAAATAAGAAATTCTAAGGGTAAAAAGGAATTAAGCTCCACGTAACTAAATTATAGAATTTCATTTAGAGCAAAAAAAAAAAAAAAATTATATATATATATATATAGAATTTCATCACAACCCCTATGGCACATCCACCTTTTGTCACGTCATCATTAGTTACTGCCAAATTTGAAAATGGCAATATTGATAGAGTTATTGAGATTTTGATTTACGGATAATATTGACGAAAAATGTTGATGTGGATGGATATCCCAAAAAAAAGAAAGAGAGATAGAAACATATCCCAAGTTAATACAGAAGCATATCCCAAGTTAATACAGAAAAGTGACATCCGAGTCACTGACTTGACTTTACAGTAGATCAGTCAGTAATTTCAAAGAAACAAGTTACAGGAAAGGCTACCATGGTTTTTATGGATAATTTGGCTGTTCAGTAGGTAAAGGAAAGTTTTCGCTTTAGCTAATAAAGAAGTTGACATTTTTCTTTCTAATTCTTGGGCTTGCTAATTCTGAAATGGTTCCGAATCCTAAGATTGTCAATCCCCAGAATGATAGGCTATGAGAAAAACTTGATAATTATATAATTACTCGTAAACAAATAGAGATGATGGATTTAGGGTCTTGGGATGACAATCCTGAAAAGAAAATTGATTATACTCTCCGTGCTAGAGGGAGAGGGCTTTCAAACTGCATAAATAAAACTAGAATTTTCAATCCCGACTGCTCTCTTTTGCCTTTTCTAAAAGGTTGTTCCTCATCCCTTTTTATGGTTTACTTTGCTAAAAAATAGAGGGATTTAGAATTAAATAAGCGTAGTTATAAAAATACATATGCGACGAAAATAATTAATTTAAAATAGGGAAAAGCTTGGTGAACAGCTAAGAAGCAAGACCATTATAAAGACTTCATCAAGTTAATAAAGAATTTGTTTAACAAAGAAAAAGAATTTTTTTTCTTAAAACAAAGTTGACTGTAGGAACACTTCTTAATATTATAATCATAGAAACCAAATAAGTAAAAATAATTGAAAAAGAAATTTTCTACACCACTGTAGCAACAGCCAGCCCGGTTGCTATCAAATAAAACCAGCAATAATAAAAAGACCAACGTTTACATTTTTGCGCCTCATAAGACATACGGAAATTTTTCCCAAAAAAAAAAAAAAGGTACCAAACACCTGTAACACTACTCTTAAGTTATACACATTACAAGAAAACAAAAACTCAAAATTCAAGAGAGTCACATAAAGCAGGCATCGCGATTCAAGTCCAACTGCGTGATGAAACTCGGGCTGAGGCTATGATATGGCCTGCACTTGCTCAGTCTCTGAAAATACGACGTCTTCAATCCATTTCTTCTACCAATGTCGGATCTTACCCAACTTGGAGAAGAACCCACTTCACCAGTAACAACAACAACTGTATTTTTGTCAGCAAAGTTAGCCAAAGGCACCAGAGCCTCTGGCTCAATGGCAAAGGAAGCATCCACCATGAATATATGACTGAAGTGTCCAACGGGCAGGCCTTCGTTGTGCAGACGAAAGCAGCTCACAAAGGTTGCAGAGATCACCTTGAATTGGCGAAGCGTCTCCAGTTTTGGACAGATGAAACACTCCTGCTTGTAAAGTGATGACGAGAGGATGTCTTCAGGCACGTCTTCTTTCTCTCTGAATGCAGCATTGGCGCGAAACATGAGTGACTCGGGAATTTCTTTCTTTAGGCCTCTCATGAGGACGTCACAAGCACTGTTGGAAGGCGAACAGATAAGAATCCGACAATGAGGGGAGGTTTTGTACGTTTGGATAACTGCCTCTCGGATGACCACACCGGTTCTTGATGGTTCTCTTAGGTGTGCGGCTGTTCTGGATTCAGAGGCGCACCTTGGACCGGATATGAGATATGGTGGTGAGCTCTGAATGCTTGAAATCTGACGAATTGTCGAGGATATTTCTGCATCAAGTTTGTGAGTGCTTGAAGTGAGAGCTGATCTGGGAGTGCCACTATTCCGGGATGCACAACTTGGAAAGAGGAAATTCTCAAAGAGCGAATCTGACACAGAATTGAGTGCTTGGTGGGCTCTTTTCAGACAGATTCTGTTGAATGAGAAACTGATATCGTATCTGCGAGTTGCAAAATGCTTAGAATGGAAGTCATCATCAAACTTGACTAATACTAGATCACTGTTCACCACGCGATAGATTATGCCCTGCATGACATTATGGAACGTCATAACAATAGAGATTAGAGATTATGGAGAGATTAGATTTCTAATTTAGAGACAAGATTTCTAATTAATACATCATGTGGTCCTATACTTTGACGGGAATGTTGTTTAGGCATATCCTGGGATTGAGATGCAAGAAAAAGAAAGTTCCAAGTAGTAAAATAGTACCTTCCATTGAAGTTAATAAGAAATAAAATATTGGGGACTTTAATTTTGCATTCTACATGAAAAATTGTTCGTGCTTGAATTGTGCACTTGACATCCATCAAAAGCAGACAATCATGTAGTTCTCTACCTTGTGCTGCTCTGTAAATGACTCTATTTGATGACAGTCACAGATAATCCGAAGTATGTTACCCAGAGAATTACAAGTTCATGGTTTTGTTTATTCACCAGGTTTTGTTCGAACTAATTGGACGAGAAAAATATAGTCTTATGATAGATTGAACCAATGTCTAAAGTTGCAGACTCAAACGTGGACTGCACTTGCTCACCATGCACGAAAGGATTGGTTTTGTGCAAATGCTTGATTACTTATTCTCAAGCTGAATTCACATTGAACAAGCCAAAAGAAAACAAGAAAAACATATATTGAAAGGAAAATATTACTGGTTATGAACTTATGATTCAATCATTGGACTCTCATATTCGGCGATTGAGTTGCTAGATTGAACTGTCTGCCTATTTGTTATGCACGTCTTTGACGCTAGGTTGAACCCATGACGGTTTAGTTTGTCACACAAATGAATTGAACTTCATGGGTTACCTTATCAAAGTATACTTAAAAACAGACTCAAAAGGTTTTGTTTTGTTTTGTTCCTTTTTTTTTTTTTTTTTTGGCCTAGTCAAGGATTTGCTGTAAAAAATAATTATATATCATTAAGAATACAAATTAAAGATGAAGCATCAATGATAATAATAAAAAGAAAAAAAATTTAACCTAATAATATAGTATCAGCAGTACTAACCCAATTTGCTTTACAAATCCAATAATTTGCAGTTACTTACTCTAGTATATGGTAGTTCAAGATTGAGGAAGATTACCTGAAAGGGTTCAACTTCACTACCTGAAGGCCGTGCGTATGCTAAGTCCCTTGACAAAAGAAATGGTCGTCTCTCTCGAGTAGCATCAAGCTTGAATGCCACAAAGATGGTATCATCCTTTTCTTCATTTTCATTGACACCTTTACGCTTGTCTGATTTATTGTAGATGACTGCTTTATGCAACTCCAATGTAACATTCATGAGTTTATATTCGCTCCATTTCTAATCCAAACAAAACTAAAGTAAATAAGTTCTTGTCGGAGTGAAGTACTACACTATTGGAAAACCAGACCGTCCGTTTATATAAAAAAAATTCTGTGTATAATGGTCATATGAGAAAGAAAAAATGAAATTAATCAAACACATATCGAGTCATGTACATTATACAAACAAGATCAAAATAAGGATAGAAAAGACATCTAAAAACTATATTGAATCCTTGATTTCATTTTAAATTCACGATCTGTCATATGCATCATACGACTCAGATGTGTGTTTGTGTGGGACCCTAATTACGAACCTAATATCTTTCACTAAGATACCATGTCAAAGTTGAATTAGTGAGCGTAAGACTAGAGGAATGCCACTCTAGTGAAAGGGCCTAAAAATTTATGACACTCCTTTATACAATGATATTCTTTCATTAATACAAGGGTAGGGGGAGTAAATAGTTTAAGTGATTTACACCTCTAAGTGTGTAAATGTATCAATCTACCCTGGTGTGATTCTTGTCAAAGCATATACTCGGGGGGTTGGGTGCAGGGCGGATGACTTCAAAGCAGACTTTGCATTCATTGGATAGAGAATATCACCAAGATTCGTGATCCACTACTGAACTCATTCCAATTTAATGAGCATTTTCGATATTCTATATTATGCATTGAAGATGACTAGATCCTCTACACTCTTTTGCACGAGATTTTGAGTCTTGCGTGTCTACCATTTCACCTTTATAACCAAATTGAAAGGGGCATAATTTCTAATAGAGGAAAATTGGGGGACATAAAACTGAAAACAGGATTTAAGCGGAGCACATTCCCTAAATTTTTCTACTAAGAATCTACATTGTTGTGGCCATATGAAAAGAAATAATTGGATGTTTCATCTTGAAGATTCCATCAACAGACGGTAAATGTCCGTCAAGTGTACCATCAAGAAATACTCTTAAGCAAAAAGGGGCGAAATTGAGCATACCTCGTAATAGTAGTCTTCTGCATACAACAGAGCAGAGAAGTAATCCTTGTATGTAAAGGGCGATACAGGCCTCTTCAGAACATCAGGTACAATGTCTCTCTTGATCAAGTCCTTGACATCATCGGGAATTATGTACAACGGTAACGAATCATTTTCATCTAGCAAATAACTCGCCTTCCCTTGCTGTTGTCCCACTTTTCTAAGAGAAGGCTTCAGGATTGGAGGCTGCTTCTGGGACGACAAGTTTGGGCCAGAAGAAGACGGGGAATCCATAAAAGACTCGGGTGATTTGTATGAAGATGAAGATTTCGCAGGCTTTGGAGCAGCTGCAGATGTTCTAACAAAAGAAGACTGCGGTAGTTTAGACGAAGATGTTGGGGTTTTGGGGGATGATGTGGATTGAGGTGGTCGAGAAGGCGATGATAATTGTGGCTGTGATCTATGCAAAATCGCGAAAAGCAATTTGGCTTGTAAGTCCTCTCGCGTTGCATCATTACCATGTTGCACTGATCTCTGAACATAAGGAGAACTGCTATTTGCGGCATTACGCGGAACTGAAGCCGGAATATTGGATTCACGGACTTGGTAGCTGGGACGAGGAGCAGAGCTTTCATCGCTAACAACAGTGTGATAATCAGACCGAGAACTTCTATTGCTGAAAAAGTTTCCGATGGCTCTAAAAGTAGGAGATTGTGTTCTTCGATTATCTCTTAAATCTACATAGAAAGTATCATCGATCTCATCTTGGCAGCAGAGAAAACATCGAAGAAAACTTAGACAAGAAGGATCCATACGGGATATAATTCCTGAAATTCAAAAGAAAATGACAAAGAAACAAAAGGGTTTTTAGACTCTTTTCATGTGCGTTTGGTTGCCAAGAAATTAACCGAGAAAGAGGTCAGTTCGGATACAATTTCATAATAAAAACTGAGGTAAGAAAATATCCGATCTTGTTTTTTTTTTTTTTTTTTTTTTTTTTTTTTTTTTTTTTTTCCCACCTTTGCCTTAACAATAAACATCAGCGACTGAACCAGAGTGAATAATTTCGATTTTTTCTTTCACCACTTTCGATCTTTTTCCCACCAACCAAACACAATTAAAAAAAAAAAAAAAAAAAGCTAAAATCCTTAAATTTTTTTTTTTCTTCCAAAAAAATCAGATGAAGATGGCGATGAATAAGAAGACGATGAATATGAATACATGAAGCTGAGTAAGGATCTTAAATTACCCGCGAAATGATGATAAAATGACCAAAGAAAAAGATGAAAATAAACTGAAAAAGAAAACAAAAATCAAGTAAAGAAGAAGAAGAAGAACACCAGTGAAAGACAGTCAACAATTCTGAGACCTTTTATCGATGATCCAATGAGAGATCAGGCAGAGGAAATGAATGAAAAGAGTGTCGAGGAATTTAATAAAACATGGTATAGTCTACACACATGAATACGAGGATTCTTTTTTTCGAGTTTTCCACCATGGAAATGACAAAATTCATGCTCTTCATTTTATTCTTTGCCCAATCAGCAAACGTATATCCTTGGTGGTTTGGTCCCACTTAAGTAGTGAGTAGACTTTTGGGACGACTTTAAACTCTTTACGACAAATTTTGTTTTGTACCCAGAACTTTAATGCTATTGTAATTTTACCATAGAGCTATGAAAACTGATTTTTTTCTGAATATTTTTTTAAATTTTTATTATGTTTTTGAGTAATTAGTCAAAATAGTTCCTGAATTCTTTGAAAAGTAATAATTTAGCTTTGTTTTTTTAATTTTAACCGAGATAACTCTCTAATGACATGTTTACTTATTAGGAGTAGGAAATGAGAGTGGAGAGTGTGAATCAATCCCTTATTTACTTGCTTTCTTTTTTTTTTTTTTTTTTTTTTTTTTTCCTGAAATGGGAGTGAGAATAATGGGGCCCACACTAATTTGAGATTGAAGAATGAGATTGGTAATCTTATGTCCCCCTCCGGATTGTGACTCTCATTCATACTATCAATATTAAATTAACATTTTATCCTTAGTTTATTTGCAAAAAATTGTATTAAAAAATAATAACAACCTATATTAATTATTTTTATTAACTTAATATTATATAACTATCATAAATATTATTAGAGTAAATAAAGAACTTTTTTTTTATCATAATATATTATTATGTTTCTATTTTTATATTTTTTTTATACTTTACTTATTTTAATTTTTTTTTTTTTACTTTTTAATTTTTTTTAAATAAAAAATTGCACAATTTAATTTTATTGCCTTAATATCATAACGATTATTTTACTTTTGATTAATAGTATGATAATAAATAAATTAAATTAATCATTTTTCAATTTTTGAAAACATAATAAATAAAGGGCATACAAGTAAATTTACAGCAACTAACTCCGATTCATGTTCTAAGTAAATACATGAATGAGATTGACAGTGATTTCGACTCCAATTCCTGGAACCCAAGTAAACAACATATTCCGACTCTAAATCCTGATTCCGAATCCAACCCACTCCGAATCCTATACACTCCGATTCATGCTTACTCCGATTACGCGTAAGTAAACATGCCATAAATGTTGGCAATTTTAGTTATTTCCATTAAATTCCGTTAAGTTTTTAACGGAATGAGTCATGTGCAAACGTAACGGTTAAAATTGGATCACATGCATTGTATATGACTCATTTTGTTAAAAACTTAACGGTTTTGGATGAAAAAGACTATAATTGCTAACATTTAGAAAGTTTAAGGTCTTTTTGACTGAAATTAAAAAAACAAGGATCGAATCGTCACCTTTTTAAGAGTTTAAGGACCATTTTGGTCAATTACTCTTTTTTATATTACAAAATTTTTTCAAGGCCAATTACTATTTTTTATATTACAAATTTTTTTCAAAAATCTTCTATCTAAATACACATTTGTAATTCAACCTTTAAACACACACGTCTCCCAAAAGAGCCTTAAGATTTCTCATATTCTCATCTTTTCACCCTCTCATCTAACGTTTAATTTGATTTGATTTGACTTGATTTGATTTTTTTTTTTTTTTGCTGAACGATTTGATTTGAGAAAAATTTCTTTCTTTTTTTTTTAAATGAAATTTGTCCCCCCCCCCCTTTTTTTTTTATGAGAAAGGATTAATTTTGTTTTTAATTTTTTAGTTGTGATTTTGTTAAAAAAAAGTTTGGGTTATATGATTTAACCAAAACATCCATTTTTGTCAAGTTACTTTTTGCTGAAAATTTGTAGGTGACTTATACTATGAAGAGTTTAACGGACTTGGACGAAAATGACGAATATTACAAACGTTTTAAAAATTTAGGGAACACTTGACTAAAATTTAAAAAACGAGAATCAAATCATCACCTATTGAAAAATTTAATGAGTCCAATCTTTTTTTTTTTTTTTTTTTGGTTGAGTCAAACCCCTTTTAGCGTATTTATAACTATCTTATAATTGCTTCTTTTTTACTATTAAAAAGCGATCAAGTTAGTTTGTCTTTTTGTATTGGCTCCCCCGCCGGCCCTTTTTCTGTCTCTCTACATTTGGGTTGCTTAATAAACCCTCTAAGCTCGTCACGTGATAATTTTTTAAAGAAAATAAAAAATTTTAAAAATTAATAAAAAATTATTCTTTAAATATTTATATTTTCTACTACTGTTTTGTTGTATTTGTCTATTTTGTTCGCGTGTGCTACGCAATTTTTATATTAATAAAATTAACATTATGTTTTGTAAATACTAAAAAGGGGAATGTAATTGTTTTCCTTCATACATTAAATAAGCAAGTAAACATTAGAAAGTATTCATACATTAAATAAGCAAGTAAACATTAGAAAGTACAAATTATTAACAAACACTTTTGATAAAATGCCACAAAAACATGCCTTTGATTGATTTTTGCCATGCAAGAAAAAACTCTTATGTTAAATTTCATAAATAACATCATAAATACTTATTTATATATTTATTTGAAAAATGTCGATTATAATTACAATTTAGTATCCATGATATAACCATTTGAGTTACCAAATGGTAATTAGTTGGTTACCGACCGTCGATGAGTTTCCAATCGGTAACACCGCTATCGGCGAGTAACCAATTGGTTATCAAATAGTAACATGGTTACTAATCGCTGGCGAGTTTCCAATTAGTTATTAAATGGTAACCACTTGGTTACCAAAAAGTAACCTGGTTACCAATTGCTGGCGAGTTTCCAAATTTGGTAACCAGTTGGTCACCGATCACTGATGGGTTTCCGATCGATAACCACTACAGCTAGTGGGTTTCCGGTTGGTTACTAAATGGTAACCAGTTGGGTACTAACCACCGGGAGGTTTCCGATCAGCAACTACCGCCACCAATAGGTTATCGGTTGGTTACCAAATGGTAACTAGTTGGTTACCAACTATCGGCGGGTTACTAGTTGGTCATTAGTTGGTCATCGAACGCCGGTGAGTTTCTAATCAAAAAAACACCGCCGCTGATGGGTTACCGGATGGCTACTAAATAGTAACCAGCTAGTTACTGACCGCCAGCGGTAACCAGCTGACGATTGGTGACAAGTTGGTAACTACTTGGTTACCAATTAGTAACCGTTTAGTTACCAATTGATAAGCACTTTGTTACCAACCAAAAACTTTCAACCTCACTGGATTTTTCGTCATCGGTATGTTAAAACAAACACATGATTTTATCAAATATAACTAGAATTCTACTAAAATCATAAACCATTTAACCAAAACTTTTCACATAATTTAAAAAAAAAATGGAATGTAAACAACTAGATGCCGATTGGCAACCGGTTATAGATCGAAACCAATTTGTTTCCGATCGGCAACCGGTCGGTAACTGACTAGTTTCAGTCGGTTTTTTATCACCAGAATGCAAGAAAAAAAACATAAAATTAAAACCACAAGCACCACAAAAAAATATCATACCAGTCAAATAATTACACAAACAAAAAACACATAATCAAAAAAAAAAAAGAAGGAAAAAAAAAAAACACCACCACCAAATCTTTACTGGAGGAGATCTTATCTCATCTCCTCTGCACCTCTGAAAACTCTAGAAATTAGAGTTATCTTAGGCACTTTTAGACTTGAATGTAGTGGGTTTAGAGAGTATTTGTGTTCTTTTTAGCATTTTTTCCTTTGTTTTATGTTTGTGTGAACTTTTTATCTTGGGTTTAGTGTTTGGTTGAAATCATAGCAAAATGTGAAGAAAAATAGGATCAAATGAGGGCTGATGTATGTTTTAATTCTTATGTGAATTGTAGAAGAATCTGAGCCGAAAATGCTGCAGCAATGCTGCAGCAAACGGTACCAGCTGGCATTATTTTGAAAGAGCAAAAAGAAGATTACAGCTCATAGTTGTGGGAACCACTTTTCTACCTCAGCTGAGAGGTCACGTGAGTCTTGGGTTTTTGCCCTAAAGGGTTAGTACAATTGGAGAGGCAGCCGCTTTGGAAGGAGAGAGCTGGAAAATAGGGAAATTTGGAGAGTA
Organism: Ficus erecta; assembly: GCA_008635985.1. NCBI lineage: Eukaryota > Viridiplantae > Streptophyta > Magnoliopsida > Rosales > Moraceae > Ficus > Ficus erecta. The sequence continues at coordinate 341,813 of BKCH01000059.1, read as the reverse complement.
CAGAGAAAGAGAAAAGAGGAAGAGTACAGGGAGAAAGAGAGCTGCGGATCTCCTTCCATTCACGTCCATTTTGGGGAGTGAGCTGAGGAGAAGAAGGAAAGGACGAGAAGGACACATCTAGCCAATTGGAGTTTTTCTCTTGCTTACTCTTCCTTTGATTTGTTTCTTGATTTTCATTCTCTGCTGAACATGGATTATGTACTTAAGCTTGTTCTTGTAATCCTAAACATTAGCTAAATTTCTTTAGCTGGGATTGTTGATGGATCCGAAATTGGGAGGATGATTTGAATGTTTGTTGGAATGTTGAGCAATTTCTTTCCTATTCATTCAAGTGCTTTGATTGTTTAATTTCTATTGTTAATTGGCCATCAATTTATAGGAAACTAGGTTTTGATTAACTCTGGAAAGATTAATTTGAACTGGATCTAACTTAGATGATGCAAGTTCAATATGCTTTTTGATGTTTATATTGATTTGTGAATAGTATAGGAATATGCTATTTACCTTGTATAACCCATTGAAATTGGTGCATGAATTTGTGTTCTGAAAACTAGATTCACATAAGAATATGTTGAAAAAGGTTTAAAGAATTTTAGTCATAATTAATTCGGAAGAATTTTATGATAAAATTGAATTTCAGTTAACAGGACAGATTTTGCTGCAGCATTTCTTACATCATTTGGATCAGACTTGCAATTGAGGGGAAATTGACAATCCTAGCTTAATTCTTATTTTTGATTTACAAACTCTTGATTGAATCTTGTTCTTTTTGTCCATTTTAGTGCATTTTCATTATACTCATTTCATTTCATCAAATTATTGCCATTTTACTTAGTTTAATTTTCATTCCAAATTTATTTGTGCTTGATTTCTTTTGCAAATTCACTTTAGTGATTCAATCCCTGGGGAGACGATACTCAACTCATTTTCTATATTACTTGTTCGATTACGTACACTTGCGTAGGTTTATACATACTAAATAATCGCAAACAAGTTTTTGGCGCTGTTGCCGGGGATTGAAATCATTAAAAACATTTGTAAAAGTTATTTCGTTTTAGTTCTTGTTTTTGCATTTTCTTATCGGTTGAGTTTTTGTATTTTCAGGAACTTGTTTTCTCTGCATGAATAACCAGCGAAACCAAGAGTTGCTGCCCTTGGACCCATAAATTGAAAGAACATTTCTAGGAAGGAGAAGGGAGCAACAAGGTCTAGCCGGGTGTGGGAGAATTAGCAGAAAGAGTTGTTGTCAATATGGCTAATGATGGGCAGCAATTGAATGTCAACAATCTATTATGTCAACTGGTTTTGGTAGATGACAAGGACAGGGCCATTCGAGAGTATGCTGTACCCATTCTACATGGGCTCAATCCAGGCATTATTAGGCCAGAAATACAAGCGCCACAGTTTGAACTCAAGCCAGTTATGTTTCAAATGTTGCAAACCGTGGACCAATTGTTGCGAAATCTTTGTATGAAGCGTGGGAGAGATTCAAAGAATTGTTGCAAAAATGCCCTCATCATGGGATTCCCCATTGGATTTAGATGGAAACGTTTTATAATGGGCTCAATGGGTAAACACGTGCGATAGTTGACGCAGCTGCCAATGGTGCTCTTTTGGCCAAATCGTACAATGAAGCATATGAGATTTTGGAGAGGCTGGCAACCAATAATTATCAGTGGCCCACCGAGGGACTCAATGCTCGAAAGGCTGTAGGACTTCATGAAGTAGATGCTATTACTGCACTTTCTGCCCAAGTGTTGAGTTTGACGAATATGATCAAGACTATGAGCATGTCGGCGGGTGTTAATTCGGTGCAATATGTTGGCGTCACTTGTGTTTATTGTGGAGAGGGACACTTGTATGAGGATTGCCCTTCTAATCCAGCCTCTGCTTGTTATATGGGTAATTTCAACAGGAACAACCCTTATTCGGCACCTTGCAATCCGGGATTGAGACAACACCCAAACTTTTCATGGAGTAACCAAGGGGCTAGTTCTAGTGGAGCAAATGTTTATCATCGACCTTCTCACCCACCAGGCTTTCCATCTCAACAACCAAGAACTCAAGCTATGGAATCATCTAGCTTATTGGAGAATTAGATCAAGGAGTATATAGCAAAGAATGACGCTAGAGTTCAGAGTCATGATGCAACATTGAGGAGCTTGGAGAATCAGATTGGGCAGATTGCAAACGCCTTTAATGTTAGGCCGCAAGGCTCTCTTCCAAGTAATACTGAATATCCAAGGAGGGAAGGGAAATAACACTACAAGGCAATTTTATTAAGGAGTGGAAAGGAACTGGAGCCAAAGGCAAAGCCAAAAGCCGTATAGAATGAGTCCACTTCAATCCAAGAACAAGATGAGCAACTTCAACAAGAAGAAAAGCAGGGTACAAATCAACAGCTGGAATCTGATCTGAAAAAGGCTATAACATTTACGCAGCATTCTGGTATAGCAGGAATTGCAGAACCCAACAATAACAAACTGCCTTCACCATTTCCTTTGTGGTTTCAGAAGCAACAAAATGATGATTAGTTTCGCAAATTTTTGGATGTTTTGAAGTAGTTTCACATCCATATACCTCTTGCTGAAGCCCTGGAGCAGATGTCAAATTACACCAAATTCATGAAAGATTTGGTCACTAAAAAGCGTAGATTTGGAGAATTTGAAACTGTAGCTTTGACAAAGGAATGCAGTGCCATATTGCAAAATAAACTCCCTCCCAAGCTGAAGGATTTGGGAAGTTTTACAATACCGTGCTCAATTGGAAACCAATACTTTGGTAAGGCTTTATGTGATTTGGGAGCTAGTATCAATTTGATGCCAATGTCCATCTTCAAGAAGTTAGGAATTGGTGAAGCAAGGCCTTCCACAGTATCATTGCAGCTTGCCGATAGGCCCATCACACATCCTGAAGGGAAGATTGAAGATGTTTTAGTAAAGGTGGACAAGTTCATTTTTCCTACAGATTTTATCATTCTTGATTATGACGTAGACAAAGAAGTGTCAATCATCTTGGGAAGGCCATTTTTTGGTACAGTCCGCACCTTGATTGATGTGCAAAAGGGGGAATTAACTATGAGGGTGCAAGATGAGCAGGTGACATTTAATTTGCTCAAGGCTATGAAGTTTCCAGTTGAGGTGGAGGAGTGTTCGGCCATATCTGCTTTAGATTTCTTAGTGGCTGAAGAGTTTGAGACAAGTAACCAGCAAGATTTGATACGTTCGTCATTGGCATTGGATTTGATGGATGATGAAGATGAATTTGTGGAACAAATTGTTTGGTTAGATGGTAATGCAATTGCGCCAAGATATGTGTGGAAATTTGAATCATTGGATTTGTCAAACCGTTAGCACAAGCCATCCAAGTCCTCAATGGAAAAACTACCGGTGTTAGAATTGAAACCTCTGCCGTCTCATCTGAGGAATGCTTATTTGGGAGAATCCTCGACTCTTCCTGTGATCATTGTGGCCGACTTGACTAAAGATCAAGAGGAGAGTTTGCCTAAGATTTTGAGAAAATTCCAAGGTGCCATTGGGTGGACAATAGCAGATATAAATGGTATAAGTCCCTCATTTTGTATACATAAGATTCTTTTGGAGGATGACAAGAAAGGGTTTATAGAAGGTCAACGACGAATGAATCCGATCATGAAGGAGGTAGTCAAGAAGGAGATAATTAAGTGGTTGGATGCAGGGATAATTTAACCAATCTCCGATAGTTAGTGGGTCAGTCCGGTTCAGCATGTTCCCAAGCAAATCAAATCTATTTTGGAGAAAACCGTATGTCCTACAAGAAAGGATTGGTCCAAGAGGTTGGAAGTTACATTGTGGGCCTACAGGACTGTCTTTAAGACTCCAATTGGAATGTCTCCATATCAACTTGTGTTTGGGAAAGCCTGCCATTTGCCTTTGGAGTTGGAGCACAAGGCATATTGGGCACTTCAACAGTTGAATATGAACATGAGTGCTGCTGGAGAAAAGAGATTGATACAGCTTAATGAGCTTGATGAATTTCGATTGCAAGCTTATGAGAACGCCAAGCTCTACAAGGAAAAAGTCAAGCGTTGGCATGACAGGAGAATCATCAACAGGACATTTGAACCAGGGCAACAAGTTCTATTGTTCAATTCAAGATTAAAGCTTTTTCCTGGGAAATTAAAGTCTCGGTGGTCTGGCCCGTTCATAATTTCTTCTGTTTTTCCTCATGGAGCGGTAGAATTGCAAGATGATCCAACATGAAGGAAATTTTTGGTGAATGGTCAGCGAATCAAGCACTATTGGGGAAATCCTGTGGAGCATTCCAAGTCTTCCATCATTCTTAAAGACTCTTAAAATAGAGAAGTAGTCAGGCTGATGACTTAAAAACAAGCGCTCTTGGGAGGCAACAAAAAAAAAAAAAAATTAAAAAAAAAATAATTTTCTTGTTTTGTTATTTTGGTTTATTTTAATTTGTTTGAGTTGTTGATTTAGTAGTTGTTAAGTAATTTGATCTGATTTGATGATATTTTTCTATGCAAAAAGCGGCCAAGGAATCAGCCTTCCAGAGCAATCTGTCTTAAAATGCTATAGGAATGCTGTAGCATTTCTGAAAAAAAAAAAAAAAAAAAAAGAGTGAGCAATCTGTATTAAAATGTTCAAAAAAAATGACAACCCTTTTCTCAGCCATTGTGTAAACCTAGGTTAAAAAAGTAAATAGTCATTTGACCCACACTAGCCCCTGCTGTTTCTTCAACCTAAAACCCACCCCTTTGTAACTGCCATTAAATAAGCAGATTTCTCCACAGATTTCGCGAGGGAAGACCCATAGATTTGGTTATTTTGTCTTCAGGTCACACGGCAAGTTTGGGGGTGCTGGCTTTTCAGTTCGTGCGAGCATTATGGGCAAGATTCTTGGCAGCAATTTCACTGCAATCCACTGTAACTCCTAGGGGGCGTGAGTTCTCTTAAATTTTTTTTTAATATATAGTTAATTTTTCACTTGAAAAAAAAATTTTGATTTTGTGGGTTGGTTTTTTATTTCAATTTCTGGGTTGGTTGAAAAGATTATTCTGTGGGTTGTTTGTGTGTTTATGGTTTGGTTTAAAAAAAAAAAAAAGCCATTCAAGAAACGGGCAATGAGAGGGAAAGGAAAGGCTGCCATGGCAAGACCAGCTGGAAAGCAATCAATCTTTCGAAGTGCAGCCAATTGGAAATGGAAGGATTAAAAGTGATCGTCAGTAGCCTTCACAGTTTCAGAGGAGTTTTCTTTGCCCTTTGGTTTATTTTTATCTTTTTTTTTTTTGTTATTTCATTTTCGCATATTTGGTTAGTGTGTCTGTTGTTTGTTTTTCTTTGTATATTTTACAAATAGTGAGGACATTGTTTACTTAGGGAACTGCAGTTCCATGTGTTTATTTGCTGGTTTTTGTGTTTTTGTTTATGTGTTAGTTTATTTAGTATGCTAAACCCGATATATGTTTTCTGTCATATGTTTGTTTGGTGTTGTTTTTATTGTTTGTTTTTAGTTTTTTTTTAGTTTTTTTTTTAATGTTTGTGGTTTGTTTTGTGCTTGTGATGTTTTGGAGAATTTGTCTTTCGGTCGTTTGTGTTTGGAAGATGGTTTTCAATGACGATGAAAAAAATATATATATTGACTACCATGTTTTGTGCAATGCTCTGACTTATTTGGGTGTTAGGAAAACCTGTTGAGCTGATTTTGGATATAATTTCCCTTGTTTCATTGAGCACAACATCTTAGTATAACTTTTTAAGTAGTTTAGTGATAGCTAGATTGCTATGAGAGCTGAGGTCTCTAGAATTGATTTAGAGAAACCCTCGAGGTGAAATTGTTGGAAACTTAGCATGAGGGAGATGATTTAGGCCTATTTGATCAGTTTGAGCCTTTTCTAGCCACCAATGATCATATGCATCCTTAGTCACCCACTTTGAGCCTTAAGACCTATTTCTTTGGCACCTTGAATTTCACCTGAACACTACACAATTACTGTTTTATGAGCTAGCATGCATTTTCTGATTGTTTAATTTAAAAAAAAAAAAAAAAAACTACTCCGCTATTCTGAGCTGCCTAGTAACCAGGAGTAACATGAGCCCCATGTGTACTTTTGCGTCAAACAACAATTTAGAATATGAGTATGCTATAGCAATTATGAAATGTGATATTGCTGAGTAACCGGGTGTCTTTATCACCAATGTTGGCATTCGCATAAAAAGGTAACTGTGACATGATGAATGTTAAAAAAAAAAAAAAAAAAACAAGAGAGAGAGAGAAAAAATATAGTGGAATAAAGTGTTGTATGAAGTGTTGATCAAAGAAGGTATTCGGTTTCAAGTGTTCTAAAGGATGAGGAGGACTATTTTGATTCTTAGAATTAGCTTGTGTTCTGGTGTTGAGCCTAAAGATTAAATCCTTTAACCTACCCTAGCCTCAGCCCGACATTACAAGCCATTAAAGTCCTATTGATCCCTAATGCTAGGTATTTTTACATTAGTGGAGAGGGAATCAATAAGTCAACCTATGGAGGCTCGGTGATCATGGTCTAGTTTGAAGTAAGTCATTGGGAAGGAAGTACAAAGGATGTGCACACACTCATTAAGGGATAACATTCAAACCAAGTGACGGGATAGGTTGACCTAACACTTAAAGAAAGTTGGTGTTGAGCATAGGCAGGTGGTTTAATTAAATAAATAAAAACTCTGAGAAAATAACATATCTTTTTGACCGTTATGACTGAAAGATGGAAATCTCCTGCTGCCATCACTTCTTTTTGTTATTGTCTTTTCTTAATGTTTGTGTATATTGTCTTTTGTTTGAGTCATTACTCGAGGGAGAGCAATGTCCTAAGTTTGGGGGTGCGATAACTCTAGAAATTAGAGTTATCTTAGGCCCTTTTTAGACTTGAATGTAGTGAGTTTAGAGAGTATTTGTGTTATTTTTAGCATTTTTTTTCTTTTTTTTAATGTTTGTGTGAACTTTTTATCTTGGGTTTAGTGTTTGGTTGAAATCATGGCAAAATGCGAAGAAAAATAGGATCAAATGAGGGTTGCTGTATGTTTTAATTATAATGTGAATTGTAGAAGAATCTGAGCCAAAAATGCTGCAACAAATGGTACCAGCTGGCATTATTTTGAAAGAGCAAAAAGAAGATTACAGCTCATAGTTGTGGGGACCACTTTTCTACCTCAGCTGAGAGGTCACGTGAGCATTGGGTTTTTGCCCTAAAGGGTTAGTACAATTGGAGAGGCAGCCGCTTTGGAAGGAGAAAGCTGGAAAATAGGGAAATTTGGAGAGTATAGAGAAAGAGAAAAAAGGAAGAGTACAGGGAGAGAGAGAGCTGCAGATCTCCTTCCATTCACGTCCATTTTGGGGAGTGAGCTGAGGAGAAGAAGGAAAGGACGAAAAGGACACATTTAGCCATTTGGAGTTTTTCTCTTGCTTACTCTTCCTTTGATTCATTTCTTGATTTTCATTCTCTGTTGAACATGGATTATGTACTTAAGCTTGTTTTTGTAATCCTAAACATGAGCTAAATTTCTTTAGCTGGGATTGTTGATGGATCCGAAATTAGGAGGATGATTTGAATGTTTGTTGGAATGTTAAGCAATTTCTTTCCTGTTCATTCAAGTGCTTTGATTGTTTAATTTCTATTGTTAATTGGCCATCAATTTATAGGAAACTAGGTTTTGATTAACTCTGGAAAGATTAATTTGAACTGGATCTAACTTGGATGATGCAAGTTCAATATGCTTTTTGAAGTTTATATTGATTTGTGAATGATATAGGAATCTGCTATTTATGTTGTATAACCCATTGAAATTGGTGCATGAATTTGTGTTCTAAGAACTAGATTCACATAGGAATATGTCGAAAAAGGTTTAAAGAATTTTAGTCATAATTAATTCGAAACAATTTTATGATAAAATTGAATTTCAGTTAACATGACAGGTTTTGCTGCATCATTTCTTACATCATTTGGATCAGACTTGCAATTGAGGGGAAATTGACAATCCTAGCTTAATTCACATTTTTGATTTACAAACTCTTAATTGAATCTTGTTCTTTTTGTCCATTGCATTTTTATTATACTCATTTTATTTCATCAAATTATTGCCATTTTACTTAGTTTAATTTTCAATCCAAATTTATTTGTGCTTGATTTCTTTTGTAAATTCACTTTAGTGATTCAATCCCTGTAAAGACGATACTCAACTCACTTTCTATATTTCTTGTTCGATTACGTACACTTACGTAGGTTTATACACACTAAATAATCGCAAACAACCTCCAAAAGAAATGCCGACATGAGTCGAGCTTCGCCGGTGGTGCTAGATCACGAAGGACAAGAGCCTCGTTGGCTGAAGCAACACCAGGGCCGACACCGTCATCGAAGCAAATCGGTGATCACGGCAGATCCCGACGGAAATCATAAGGCCGATTGCAACTCAAGCTCAGATCGCGCCTTCTTCCAGGCAGAGAGCGACACCGAGCTTAGATCGAGGCTCTTGGTGAAGATCACGAGGCCGATCACAACAAAGGCCCACGGAGGTCGGGTTCGGCCATGCTGGAGATCGGGCTAGGAGGATCGACACCATTGTTGAAGAGAATTAGCGATCGTGCATATCCAGGCGGAGATCGCAATGCCGAGCTCGGATCCAAGCTTAGATCGCGGTTTCTTCTTAACGGAGATCGCGGTGGAGGCCCATAGAGGTCCGGTCTGGCTGCGTTGGAGATGGCACGAGGAAGATCAAATCCCCGTGCCACCGCCGTCGTTTTCTCGATCGGACTCCGCAACGTCAGTTCTCCGGAACAGCCGGCGAAGTGGGGAAAAGAGATACAGAGAAACGACGAAGTGGGGAAGTGAGGAAGAAACGGGGACGGAGTTTGAGGAGAGAGAAAGGGAGAAAGGGAAGAGAGTGTTCGAGAGAGAGGGAAAAAAAGTAAAACTTATTTTAATATTTTTGAAAATATATTAATTAATGAGATTACCCAAAAAAAATTATCCATTAGACATGGAGATCTTCCTTTCAAATATCTTGGTGTCCCTCTCTTTAAAGAAGCTCCTAGACGACAACATCTTCAGACAATGGCTGACCGGATTATTGCTAAATTTTCGAAATGGAAAGGGGAAACTCTTTCTTTGGCAGGAAGGCTTACTCTTGTAATTCAGTAATTGCTGGCTCTCTAAATCACACCTTCATGATCTATAAATGGCCGATTAATCTAATTCGTAAAATTGAAGCAACAATGAGGAATTTCTTGTGGACTGGTAGCATTGAGAAAAGGAAGCTTGTTTCAGTTGCTTGGGAAAAAAACTCGTCTTCCTAGAAAGGAAGGGGGTCTTGGCATTAGATCGCTTGAAGCGGTCAATATAGCTTTTCTAAAGAAAATAGCTTCGAGAGTGATGGCTGAGAAATCTCTTGCTTGTGACTATTTGAAAGGTAAATATGTCAAAGACTTTCGTAACATCAAAACTGGACCTGTTATGTTTTCCATTTGGCCTGCAATTCACGCCCAATATCAGCATCTTCTTCATGAATGTATATAAATCGTTGGAAAGTCTTCAAAGGTTAACTTTTGGAAAGACAATTGAATTGGTTATCAAATTATTACAAAAGTACATGTACCGAATAATGTAGATTTGAGATTGACATTGGGAGACCTCATAGTCGATGACAATTGTCTTCTTCGTCAGCAGTTTTGGGATTCTTTTCCAACAATTGCAAAAGACATTGACAAAGTAGTTATTGCTCATGATACCACTGATGAATTGAGATGGAGTCTATGCTCGGATGCTCAGCCAAAAATTCGAGATTTCTATTAAGCTCTTAGGCCTGAAGATCCAAAAACCGATTGGGGAGAAAAAAATCTGGAAGCGATCGATCCATTCGGCCAAGGCATTCTCTGACAGTTTGGAAAGCGCTTCATGGTCACCTTGCAATTGAGCAGTTTTTAAAGATTAAAGGCTTTGCTAATCCCAGCTGTTGTCGTTTCTGTTGTGCAGCTGAAGAGGATATAAATCGCATATTTCTTCATTGTAGTTTTGTGATGGCCATATGGAGTCGCAAGTAAACAATTTTCAATAGAAAAATTGATAGATCAGGCGATCTCAAGAAACTTCTCAGTTTAGCGTTTAAGGAGGATATGAGTGCATATGTAAAGAATTTGTGGGTTTGCGGAATCATCCCAACAATATGGATTATTTGGAAGTTGAAAAATGTGGTGATGTTTGAAGATCAAGCGCCGAATATGCACCAGGCCTTATTCAATTCAACTAGACAAAACTTTGGTTTGAATGTGATGCTATATATGTAGTTGATCTTCTCAAATTGAAGAGTAAGAATGTGCCATGGAAATTCCTTTCCAGATGGAAACGTGCGCTGCATTATTTGGAGAATATAAACCACTGTGTTTCACATGTTTTTTGTGAGGGTAATCGAGTGGCTGTTAAGTTAGCATCTCATGCGATTTATATCGAAGACACTACTTGGTGGTTTGTTTGCCCCACAATTACTTCTTCAAAGGTCTCTAGGAATATGATGGGGGTTAATTTCTTACAAATTTTGTAAGTAGCCGACCTTTATTTGTTTCTTGGTAGATATGTACTCTTTTTTCCCTTTGACATTTTTCTCGTAGGATTTTAGTCAAAAAGTTTTTAATTAGACATATTTGAGATTATATTTCAATATAAGAGTTTCGGCTTAATTTTTTGAGATTGATCTCCGGCTACATAGGGTTTTATTATTGTTTTTTATTATTTTTATTAGGGTTGTTTTTATTTTCCTCTTAATTTATATTCTTGTAAACATTACTATATTTTTCTTTTTTCATTAATAAAAAATGAAATAGATAAGGGATGAGGGTGTTTAGGAGGTGCCGACGTGATCAGGATGTCTGAGTGCTCCTATTGATATCTGTTACCATCATTTAGAGGAAAAAAATGACATCATTTTTAAAGACATTTTCTACTAGAGTTTTTAGGTTAGTGGCAAAAATCAATCCACATCCCATTTTTGTGGCATCCCCCCTAATTATCCCATTATTAACACATGAACACTTACTAAAAATATATAAATAAATTTGATATTTATTTCTTTTGATAAAAAAATAAATAAAAAAAGAATGATTTTTTTTTTTTAGGTTTACCAAATTCTCATTTTTTATTTAATAAATGAACTCATTATTATTGTTATAATTATTTTTTTGAGAAAGTGACCAAAATGATCCCTAAACTCTTTATAAGGTGACGATTTGGTCCTTATTTTTTTAATTTTGGCCAATAAGATCTTAAACTCTTAAAATGTTGGCAATTATAGTCCTTTCTGTCCAAATCCGTTAAATTTTTAATGGAATGTTACTTAAGTCATAATTTTTATAGTAAAAAGACCAAAATACCCTCCAAACTGAAACCCAACCCCCCCTCCCTAGTGCGCCACCGTCTTCTTCGTTACCGAGCTTAAGCCCCCTTCACCCACCGAATTGAAAACCCAGTGCCTAGGGCACCCCCCCCCCCCCCCCCCCAAAAAAAAGTCTAGACCGAAAACTCTGATCTGGGGTCCCCCTTCCCCGCCGCTTCACCATCGCCGAGCTCAGACTTTGGGTCCCCCCAACACACAAAACTTTGATTAGCACCCTCCCCTCCCCTCCCCCTCGCAAAAAAAAAAAAAAAAAAAAAAAAAAAAAAAATCCAATTCCCCCCTTCCCCCACACACACATAAAACTCTAATCTGACCGCCCGCCCCCCCCCCCCCCCCCCCCCCCGGGCGACGTTCCAATGCCTTTTTGCCATCGCCGAGCTTGGATCCCTCACCCTGAGAACTCAAAATCCAGCTCTCAGCCCCCACCCCCCCCCGATCTGAGAAATGAAGAGAGAAAGAGAGACAAAAAGAGAGATAATTTTAGTTGTTTTATGATTTTTTTTAATTTTTTATTAAATTAATTATTGTTAAATTATTAAAATACCCTCTTAAATTAGACATATGCATTATATATGACTCATTTTGTCTGTTATGAATTTTACAGAATTGGATGAAAATGACTAAGACTGCATTTAGAGAGTTTAGGGTCTTCTCGATCAAAATTAAAAAAACAAAGACCAAATCATCACCTTTAAAAAAGTTTAGGGATCATTTAGGTTAATTATTTTTTTTATTTTTATTTTTTTTGCTGAACATAAACAGATGATTAATAACCATATAATTAAATTGGGAAAGTTCTGTTGCCCTTTGATGCAAATAAACATGCCCTTGTGTATAAAAAATAAAAAGATTGGGCCGGAAAAAAGATCCAAAAACCCTCCGAACCCGATTCTTTTTGGACTAAATATTTGCAACAGCTCCTCCTAACAACAAGAAGGAGAGGAAGCCACCGCCACCACCATATAGGAGAGGCGAGGCCTTGTGCACGTACTCCAACTCCAAGCACACACCTCTCTCTTTCTCTCTCTCCCCTCTCGGTTCTTAGCATTCTGGGAGTTGTTCCTGTTCTTCCTCTTCTTGGTTTTGCTTTAAATTTCATATCTTTTGGTGGGTTTTCGTTGTTAATTTATTATTCCCACTAGCAATGGCCTCAAGGGCTTGGAGGAGATTATACAGGGACTTTCCACAGCAAAAGGTGTTTTCCACTCCTATTGGAAGCTACAGACATTGCTCTTCTTCCCCAGAAACTGCTCCTAAAATCCCTCATTTTTCCAAGAAAGTATGCTTTCTCTCCCTCCCTCTCTCTCTCTACACACACACACACACACAAATATTTATGTTTGTGTTTATTTGATGAAAACATAAACTCCGCCAAATTTGAGTTATTCTTTGATTGGTTTGGAATAAAAAGATAAGTGCAAAGTTCAGAACTTTCATATTGTAGAGATGCATTTATGTGGGTTTTTCTTCTAGTGTCTTATTGGGCAAGCATAGCTATGTTTCTGTTACTTTTAAACATTGACTAGTTCATAGCTATCCTTATTGAGATGGGGTTTTCTTACCCTGCTCTATCAAATTTGTGTTACTGCTTTTTGTTGTTGTTGGGTGTTTTTTTTTTTTTTTTTTTCCTTCCTTCCTCCCTATATCTAAATCAATCCATTGTTAATGAAACCGCCGGGGGGGGGGGGGGGGGGGGGGGGGGGGGAATATTTCTGCTGAAATTGTACTGTGATTTGAGGAATTTCCTGTCTGATTCTGAGCTAGTTTCCAAATATTTTGAACCTGTAGGGGAGGTTACTAACTGGTGCCACAATAGGACTAGCTATAGCTGGAGGAGCTTACGTTAGTACTGTCGATGAAGCAACTTTCTGGTACATCATTTTCATTTAAGTGTAAAATGTTTGCTTAATTCTATATGTAAATTTTGCAGCTTTATCATGTATTCTTTTGGCAATGATTATTCTTGAGATTTCCTAAATGTAATTTTGGTCCTCAATTTGAATTTCTGCTTTAATGTCTTGCTAAAGAAGAAAAGGTCGTAAAGGTTAATTTGACTGTAGTATGCTGTTTCATTTTGGTTCTAACTCTTGAACGATGCACATTATGAATTTTTGAAACTATTATTCGACAACAGCTCCAATGGTAAACTAGCATGCAAATATGTTGCTTCTTCTATGTTGTGCTATTGTTAGTCCTTTCCATGGTGATGAGGTTCGGTGATCTGAACGTAGATACATGTTTGTATGTTTTGCTTTGAATTCGACTTCTCTTGCTCCCTGGACGCATATTTCCTGACAGTTTGTTGAATGGTCTTTGTTTCATTGGATCTTGAATGTTTTAAGGTCAATGATATTTGCAACTAATTAATTTTTTATTTTTTATTTTTTTATTTTTGTATCAAAACTTATACAGTGGCTGGCTATTTTCTGCTACAAAACTGGTAAATCCTTTCTTTGCCCTGCTGGATCCAGAGTTTGCTCACACGCTAGCCGTCTCAGCTGCTGCTCGTGGTTGGGTTCCAAGGGAGAAAAGGCCTAATCCACCAATTTTACAGTTGGAAGTTTGGGGAAGGAAGTTCTCCAACCCAATAGGTCTTGCTGCTGGGTTTGATAAAAATGCAGAGGCTGTTGATGGCTTACTTGGTTTAGGATTTGGCTTTGTAGAGGTCGGTTCTGTAACCCCCGTTCCACAGGAGGGTAATCCTAAACCTCGTATCTTCAGATTGCCTCAGGAAGGGTAAGAGTTAACGTTTCATTTGAAGTCAGAATGATTTGATGTGATGAAAGATGTATTTTGTTTTTTTTTTTTTTTCTGAGTTATTTTAAAAAAACTATGTTATGTTTTCAGTGCTATCATCAACCGGTGTGGCTTCAATAGTGAAGGAATTGTTGTTGTTGCAAAGCGGTTGGGCGCCCAGCATGGTAAGAGGAAGTTGGACGAATCTTCGAGCACTTCACCTTCCCCTAATGATGAAGGCAAACATGGAGGCAAGGCTGGACCTGGAATTTTGGGGGTGAATTTTGGAAAAAATAAGACAAGTGAAGATGCTGTCGCAGATTACGTCCAAGGAGTACATACGTTGTCCCAGTATGCTGATTACTTGGTATATATTCTTTACGTATTTTAAAAAATAGTTTTTTCCGTGTTTCTTTTTATGCAAAGTGTCTAAATTACTTCCACCGAAATTTACTGATTTGTGGAATTTACGGAGCAGTTTAGGAGTTAAGGTGCATCTTTCCTTAAGGCCAATATTCAGAAGATCATAATGTTAGATCATTTGCAAATTGTAAATCTGGTTTCTTTTAAAGATAAAAAAGATGCTGGAGCTATGTGCAAGTTTAAATGTCACTTTCTCTTGGTATAATAAGGGGCATGAAGACCCTTCTAGTTAATAACAAAAGGTAAGAGAAAAGAGTAGCATCATAGGTAATACTGGCATAAAGACCTATGATCGGATTTAGAAACTCTACATTTCTTGGTGCGGGCAAGGTTTCACATGTGATGTAGTTAGCAGTTATTCAGTTGTTTGTCTGTTTAATAGGAGTTTGATTGTCTGTGCGTGGGCGTATGTGTGTGCGTGTTTTATATCGACCTTTAGCTAGTTATCAGATCTCCTGGAATTTAGTTTTAAGCTGAATTCTTCTTTTGTGTGTGTGTGCGCTAAAGTGGTTTTTTTCTTCATGGTTAAGCCAATTGCATTCTTCTCACATTCTCTGTCAGGATGAAAAATATGTTCTGTAGTTTCGTTGTTCCATCGACTTGTAATTTCTTTAGTTGATGTGAGGATTGCTTATCCTTGCACTCTTCTGTTATATATTATATATTCTTAATATTTACTCAGTGTTTATCCAAAAAAGAAAAGAAAAGGGAAGAAAAATTTTTCTTCAGAAAAATTCTCAAGGATGCGTTTATTCTAAAAATTCTCACACAAAATTGTTTGGCTTCAATGTGAAAGCTGTAAATTTTAGGTACTTGAAGCAAAGTATTGACAGCACAAGTTTAGAAGTTTGTAATGACCATAGGTTAATTTGGATTTGATTTCTAAATATTAGTCCACTGTCAGTTGTTTATGCTATTCATTGGAAAAGATATTATAATTCATAATCCGCACTAAATGCCTTCACGGCTTGGTGTTTCGGGTTAAATTCTATTGCTTAGCCTAAGTGTTTGACAATCCTTTATCAGGTGATTAATGTTTCATCACCCAACACCCCAGGATTACGTATGCTTCAAGGAAGGAAGCAGTTGAAGGATCTCGTAAAGAAGGTATAAAGCTCAATGCACAACTTACCCCTAATTCTTAAGTAATTTATCACAATCTGGTGTTGAAGTTTGGTCTTTCATATTTTTCTCTTTGTCCAGGTCCAAGCCGCTCGTGATGAAATGCAGTGGGGTGAAGAGGGCCCGCCCCCATTGCTTGTGAAAATCGCTCCAGACTTGTCAAAAGAAGACCTTGAAGATATTGCAGCTGTATGTACACTGTTCTCATCTCTCTCTCTCTCTTTCTCTCTCTCTCTGTCTCTCTTTTTGTTTTTTTAATTGTTTCTTACTTCTGTATGGTAGGTTGCCCTAGCCCTTCGCTTGGATGGATTGGTATGTTATTTCGGCACAAACTCTTAACCATTTTCCTTGTTTGTCGTGCATGTTGGTTTATTCCTTTTAGTTTATCGTCATCATTACTTGACTAGTCACTGGCCAACTGCTGCTAGTTCAATTGGTAAGGGTGGGCGGTTTAGGGGAGAGATCTCAGGCTCAAATCTTGGGAACAACTAGTAATGTATCAAAAAGAAAAATATTCGAGTAGACATTGAGGTTTAGTTGTAGGAAGATTCACATAAATGGTGTATGGATGTTTCGAATTTGACGATGAACCACTCTAGGATATTTGCTTGATTGTGACCACGAACACAATTGAAGCTACAAGAAGCTACCATGACTCGGTCAGAACAAGGCTTCAATAGCATGTGCTTCACATATTTACTTACAAATTCTAGTATGTGCATTGGCCACTCTGCCCTAGTAACATGGTTAATTTGCAATACTGAGAAGTGAGAAGTTACGTCGGTCTAAAAAGGATGGTCATTTCTCAATGACGAGCAGTCAGTTTTAGCATACTGTTAGTCTGTAAAGATAAACAAATAAATAAATAAATAAGAGCTCTTCTTGGGAATTCCACATGAAATGATCCCCATGCGTTTTGGTTCAAAATTTATAATGAACTAAGGCAGCTAACTCATGCTTAGTGCATGGGAAAGGGAAGTGAAGTTGTATAAAGAACTAGGGAAATTTATATAAATACCCCGTATTTTGGGTTTTAGAAAGTATACCATCTATTTTGGACATCGCCAAATACATACGACGATGGTTAAAGACTTAAAAGTGTGTAACAAATTTATATCATCTAACAACCAATTCTCAGTTTCGACTAGTTTATGACAGAAAATTTATAGCTCTTTTTAAAATTTATTTTTTTTTAATATGGATGGTGAAAATAGTCTTCAGTTGCTGATGAACTCTTTAGATGTATTGTTGGAAATAATTTGGAAGTAGAGAAGGTGAAAGGTGGATTGTTGGGTGGTCAGTGTCTCGGAGGGAGCATGGCCGATTAAACATTTGGGCCTTCTATAGCTGCAGCGTTCTGAGAACTTTTACAAAATTCTATCCTCCTAGTGCGTTATCACTCCATGCCTTATTTATTTATTTTTCCTGTTTCGATTTGGTTTTCTAGATTATATCCAATACAACAGTTTCAAGACCAGAGCCCATGAATAAAAATCCAGTGGCTGCAGAACCTGGTGGGTTAAGTGGGAAGCCACTATTTGGGATGTCCACCAATCTATTGAAGGATATGTACATTTTGACAAGGGTATGTGGCCTATTTTGCAATGATTTAGTTTGTTCTTTTATTTTCTTAAGAACTAATGCTTCATTAGTACAAAACATAAAGTTTTTGAACATGAACAAGGAGGATAGAGTCATCCAACTGGATCAAAGAGAAAGTAAAGGTACAGGGGCCATCGAGCACTGAACTTCTATCCCCGTCTTTATTCTGCCCGGGTTTAGCCCTTGATTGGCAGCATGAGCGGGGGATAAAGAGAAATATATATATATATATATATATACATATATAAAATATATGACATAAGATGTCAGTCCCTTACCAAATCTATGCTGTTGTATTAATTGTAAGTTTTTATTCACTTGAATCTGTTTCTTAATTTTCACCAGGGAAAAATTCCACTAATAGGTTGTGGGGGCATTAGCAGGTAAAATCAGCAGATCACCATTTTTTGACTATTTTTCTTGTGTAAATCTATGTACTTTTCAAACTTCTTCTTTTGTTAGTAACGTTGTCCACTCTTCTTCTTCTATGCCCCTTTATTAGTGGTGAGGATGCATATAAAAAAATAAGAGCTGGGGCAACTCTTGTTCAGCTATATACGGCATTTGCCTATGGGGGACCTGCTCTGATTCCCCAGATCAAGGTATTTTCTAAAAAAAATGCATGCTGAAAAGTTAAAAACAGTTTTCTTTTGTATTCATAATTGGCACTCGTTTTTTTCTTACACCTTGGGGTGGGATTTCTACATTGAACATAGTTTGATTTGGGCTGTGCAAAGAAGGATTTCATAGGAAGGAAATCCAAGTTGATAGGTTGGTAGGTTGAACTTTAGGGTCGAAAATATAGATTTAGCTATAACTCTATGTCTCTGTGTAAGTGGTACTTGAGGCAAACGTCTTCGAATTTTTCAGATGCCCTTGGTTGAAATCTAAAGTTTTATACAGAACCATTAGAGTAGTACTATAGGCGTGCTTGTTTAAGATTTTTAAACTGGAGAAAAAATGACGGTAATAGCCACTAGTTTGGACCCTGCTGTTCCAGATACTGTATCTCATTCTTTCTTTCTTTGTTTTTCCATTCTTTTATAGGCCGAATTGGCAGAATGCTTAGAAAGGGACGGCTTCAAGTCAATTGTCGAAGCAGTTGGTGCTGATTGCAGATAACCCCGGGATCTCAGGTCAAGTATATGATTCCTTACAACTACAAGACACATGAGAGTTTTACTAGTGTTTAATTGCTGTGCAATAATCTTTGATTCCTTCATGGCGTAAACTTTTTTTTTTTTGGGCAACGGGTCCTCGTTTCTCATCGTCTTTCATACTGGGGTCCATTTTTTATTTAAGAACTTAGTTCTTTTGAGAGAGTATTCATCTACAATTTTGGCATGGATGGTGTTGATCTTGATGGGGATTCCAGATGTTTTTTTGACCTGTAATCTATGAAAAAAATAAATAACAAAAATAAAGCTGTAGGCAATTTTGTGTATTTATATAAGATTGGAACATTTGGTTACTATTGTAACCAAAAACTAACTAGGTTCTGTCCAGAATTAGACTTCTGCAGACTGACCTGAACTCTGTTTTCTTATTTCCTCAAGCACATTTTTATTTTTATTTTTATTTTTTAAAACTTATCGTTCCTGCCATTTCTTTTCCACATGTTTAATGATTTTGTTGTGATCTTATGTGTTTTACCTTTATAGAATGCGCAAGAGAGAGAGTGACCACCCCTTGAACTTTTGTTTTTGTTTTTGTTTTTTATTTTTTTTTATAATAACCCCCTTGAACTTTTTGAATATGAAATTTTAGTCTCTAATTTTTCCCCTAATCAATCCCTTGAACATATAATTTTTGGCACCGTCAAGAATAAAAGTTTAAGAACTAAATTACCAAATTTGAGAAAGTTCAGAAAGTATGATTCCTGTTGTAAAGGAGTGAAGTAAGCTAGGTAATTGGAAATGTCATTTTTCACCATGCAATGTGCACTGGGGGCAGTAGAGCAAAATTCACATATGTTAAATGCTGCAATAGTTTCAAACAAAAAATAGAAATACAATGGGATTGGACTTGTTCTTTCGTGGAAGAGTAGAGCCTTATTTATATGTCAACTAAAACAAGAGTGATTCTATTTTTTCGACAATGATTTGGGGGTTCCCTCAAACAGATCCAAAAGGTAATTCTCCAGATCATCAGCACTGTACTTGATGTACCTGTCATCTATGCTGCCAAAATATCTTCGGACAAACGACCTGTAGGCTGGGATTACCTTGTAGGATATTGAGATTCTCAAGTCTTCTCTAAGCTCTATATCCGTGACGGTCCATGCTGTTTGAGTCCTGTAATTTTCCTCAAAAGCAATATAAAAGCTCCGGAGCCTCTCCTTGATGAGGATTTTCCGAGCAGAATTCGAACCTAGATCAAATACCCCACGGTCCTTGAACAACGAGAGGGCGGAACCCCAACTGGCTCTTTCATAGTCCATTGCATACTTGAGGCATAACCCATTATGCTTTCCAATCCACTCGTCGCCAAATATTGGCTTCAGTTCAGATCCTTTTACTTTCCGCACCATGTAATTTATGTTGTTCATCATAAACAAGTGCTGCAGAGAAGCGTTCTTGAATAACTTGGACTTGGTGTCAAGGTTGCCTTCTAGAAGTGTGGCAAGTGATGCAAAACGGCGACTTATTGGGGTAAGCTTGCTTGATGAACTACTGCTAATTCCACCCGTGGTTTCAATTAGGTTAGCAGACAAGAGTTCAGTGTGATCCCTTTCTTCATTTTGGTCCTTGAAAACCACATTCAAGGTCTCTGCATAATCAGCAAGAGTTTTGACGTAGTTCATCACATGTTTGGATAAAGGATGGAGCCCTCCTGATTTAGAAGTTGTTGAGTTGTCGGAAGCAATGATATTCTCGAAATCAACATAAGCTGCCCTCACACTGTCACCCAATCTCCTTAAAAGCTCATGGTATTTCAGGGTCACCAAAGATCCCTCGTCTCCCATGTACAAGGCTTCGATATCAGGAAGAAATGCAGTGAGCATCTCGTGCATGTCGAGAATGAGAAACACACGCTCTGGTTTTTCAGGGCCAATAGATATGGCATGCCCAAAATCCAGAAGCTGCAGTATTGAACCCTTTGATGCTTTAAGAACACAAAGAGTTACCGAGCCAAGCTCCCCGAAAATTTGGTCACAGAGGCATATCTCGCTAGCAAGAAAAATCCGCACAAAGATCTTGACAGCTTGAAGCCATCTCCTGATCTTGGAATTCCAGCTTGCCCAACTCATTCTGCTCACTTCATCGAAGTTCGGTTTCTCGTCAACATTAAGCATGAACAAGCATTCCTCAAAGGCATCCTTTCGGACAGTAATATATGCCTGCGTGCATTCTCTATCCCACTTCGAGTTAAACATCAAGTTTGCAATGCTTCTGAGCCTAGGAATTGCATCTTTGTCGATAAAGTCGATAATTTCCTCTGACATTCTACTGATACAGTCTTTGTAAACAGATCCCTCGATCGAATCACCCCCCAAATCCAGACTGTCTGCATCACTGAAACAAAGAGGCGTCTGTGCTGGCCTGAAAGCTTGCCTATTCTGGACAAGAATGTATTTAAACTCTTCCTCAAGCCTAACCATTGCATTCTGAAGCACATCACGAGCCCTCCCTTGCAGCTCATTTCTTTTATCCTCATCTTCTGGATTGTCCAAAGGAAAACTCTCCAATCTTTCAATCAACTTCCTGGCTTCATCCACAGCATTTAGATGATCGAAAGCCTCATCAGGGCCCGCAACATCCCATATCATATAGCGATCTGCATCACAACACATTACCTTCTCTTGAACAGCATCCAGGAGGCTAGCAATCTCACTTATTGTCTCACCATTTTTCTCATCCGGTTGAGCAATTGAGGTCAATTGGGTGCCGAGGTCAACCAGAACTCTCCTTGCTTCATCTGTAAGGTTTGTACACGCCTCCAACGCACTTGCTATGTGTTTTATTGCTGCAATTAACTTTTCTTCCCCGTCTAGTTCGGGGAATGTGTATTTAGACTCCGCCATAGCCATGCACGCAATAAGGCAGAAGCAAGGCAGGAAGGATCACAAAGAGTTGACTGAAGTCTTCACACTCCAGATCCTTTTCGTTTACCACGGGCTCGAAAGCCGGCTAAATGATACTCTTGCACTGCTATCTTGTAACAAGAAAAAATAGTGAAAAATCAAGAAATACCGAACAACAGAAAATCTAAAGCTTCTTAAAAGTAAGTAGTCCTTTCCGGAGTAAATAAAAGTAGCATCATGTTTAGATTCAAGTTGGAATAAATATCAAGTGCTTGATAAAAGGAAGAAATTTTTTTTTTTTTTTGAAAGAAGATATTAGTTAATGTAAGAAGGGCATTAGAAAGTAACCTACCTCTTCAGTCTTGAAGAAACCCAGAAGCTCTAAACGTCAAAAATACTTCCCAAAAAACCAAAAAAAAAAAAAAAAAAAAAAAAGTGAAAAAAAGGCCTTCAAAGATGATAGTAATTTGAACGAAGTGTATGATTGAACAAGAATGTCAATATATCTAGATTTCCTAGCATGGGATGAGACCAATTGATGAGGCTCTGTAGATGGCATTTACCACGAAGTTTCAAGGACTTGGAAAAGAGATTTCTGTGTAGAAAAATAACAAGAGACATTCAATGTGAACACAAGATACAAAACGACGAGGGATGTTGACTAAGAAACGATCGAGAAGTTTGTGCTGAAATTTTTACGCATATTCAATACAAAAGAGGTGTTAAAGTTGACATTGTTCAATAATAAACCTTGTCGTGCAGGTCAATAGGTTAGGTTTACTTACAACGATTATATACATATATAAGATATTATATAGCGCGTTTCTACAGTGCTGCTCCTATATCATAACATGTAAATAGACATGATTATAAGGTCGAAACCATAGATATGTGGGCATATTGAAAAAAAAAAAAAAAAAAAAAGGAAGGAAAGTGAGTAAAAAAGGGAATGGAGACGACATAGTAAGGGCAATAATAGTGATAGTAACATATAGTTGGTTGGAGAGTAAAGCGTGCATATTTAACAATGGATGAAGTAAAATTGTTTGGATTGAGGTAAGCAGACACGATGGTAGAAGAAAAAATTAAATTTTAATTTAGAAAAATAAGTTAGCATTATAATTATGCCCCTACAAAGTAAGAATAAAAAAAATTAATTAGTAAGTTACTCCAATTAAATTATATAATTGATACAGATTGTTTAATAGCAAAAGAAAACTTTCGAGCATGTATAAATCGAATAGTAAGATTTCGTTTGATTGACCGGTTCGGATTTAAGTTGTAAATAAATTTTTTATCTTTTTCTGAGAAGTTACAATAATTATAACTAGTTTTAAAAAAGTCAAAAACTTCAATAAAAAAATTTCATTCCCATCTGGTGCACTAAACGCACCATAAGTATGATAATGTAAAGTTTTATTGTTTGAAATGAGAATTAGATGGCTTTTGGATACGTAAAAAAAAAATTATTATATTCAAAAAAAAAAAAATAGAAACAGTAAAAATTTTGCTTGAAGTCATTTAAATATCAAGAAGAGAAGAAATTGTATTAGGAATGATATATTCGGAGAAGACTTAAAATAGGTGAAAAAAATATTATAAAAGGGCCTTACTGTCTAATATATCCATTTTCAAAATGAGTGAAAAAGTAGATATGATATTGTTTTTACTCAAGTCATTCCATCGTTATTTACTGTTTGATAAAATTGTGGATATATATATTCTAAAACTTAATGTGTAGAGTAAACTGGAAAAAAAACCCAAAATTCGCCCCTTCTAACCCCTAAATCAGCCCTCAACCCTTTATTGTGACCGCCTCAATCAATGTGGACATATACTACTTGCGTTTTGGGACTTATTAAAAACGACATGTTGTTGCCTTCCAAGCCCTTTGGCGCTTTTTTTTTTCCCCTTCTTGCCCTCCCTTCGTTCACAACCGTTGGATTTCATACAGACGGCAGAGATTAAAGTGGACTTTCTATTCTCCAAATATATATATATATATATATATATATATATATAATACAACAGGAAAAATGTTAGGCATACCAATTCTAATCATAACTTTTAAGTACCAACTTATGTGGTGTATGAGTTGTCATTTTTTTACTGATAAGTATTTAAAGTATTGTCACATCAATTGATTGTATTTATCAATAAAAATATGACACATGAGTTGATACTTAAAAAGTTGGAATTGAAATTTGTGTCCCTAACATTACTTTATACAACAATAATGTTAAAAAAAGTATAATAAAATCCTTTGTTTGGATGACAAATCCAATTCTGAAAATTGAAATTTTTTTGCAAAAGAGTGTTTTTCTCAACTTTTTCCATCATTATCTCATTTTAAAAAAGAAAACTATCTATTTTCAAACTTATTTTATACAGTATCTTTTTGGAAAAGGAAAATAAATCTTTTTAAAATATTCTCATAATGCACAATTCCCAACACCGTTTTTTCTCATTCCAAATAACTTTTTTTTTTCAATAAAAATATATTTTATACATTTAAACACCATCTTATTTTCAAAATAAAAAACTTTATCATTTAAAACAAGAAAATTTTCTAAACATGCGAAACAAACGAAGCCAAAATTTTACTAATTTCTAACCAGTGTTGCACTAAGGAAATTATTGAAACTCTACAGTCCTCCAGGAGGAGTATTGAAACTCCGGACACGTTTCAGGTTTTTCCCTAAAAAGGGTTATGCCATAAATTATCAGATTTTATTTTACTTTTCATTTTAAAGGAGAGTGTTAACGGAAACCAGTTATAGGGGTGGATTTGAACTGTTCATTGATGGCATCGTGCAAATATGGCTGATTTTAAGGGAGTTGAAAGTAATTTGATGATAGTTATTTATAATTATTTTAATTGCATTATTGTTTGAATTTTTGGATTGGTGACAACGTGGTAATGAAAATCGGGGATAGAGTAATCCATAATTTGTGTGGGGAAATTTATTGATGGCAAAGTGAATATGTTGGGGTTTTAGAGGGACATTAGTGTAAATTAACTTTCATAAACAACCCAAGCACTTATTATATTTGAATACAATGTAAGAAGAAAACATCTAAACGTAAATTGAATTCTACTCTATTATATTTGAGTACAATATACAAGGAATGTAGTTTCCAAATGGACCATTAACTTTGATACATGATTTGTATTGGAGAAAAGAAAAGGGCAAAAGAGAATGGGAAAACAAATTTTTTCTTGTCTTTTTTTTTTTTTTCTTTTTAATTTGAAGGAATGCTTATTGTCTTGATTATATGTATGATACCTGTAGGCTTTAGGACTTTAAATTTGGAGAAAGACCAACTAGTAGTCTGAATAGGGTTGCTCTATAACTTAGACTCCATTTGGTAAGAAGGAAAGAGAAGAGGAAGGAAAGAAAACATTTAAAGGAGAGAAAATGTGAATGGAAGAAAAAAGTTGGTTTTTGATGCAGTACGTGCTTTCTGCTTTTGTTATTTTGTTAGTAGAGTTTGATGATTATTAATAAAATCGCTTTGAGAGTTCTCTCAACTTATCTTGTATATTTTCGGCACTAGTTAACAATTAATGATTTTGTGTTTTATCAAGATTCCGTTACATCATTTCTCATTTTTTCCCCAAGTCACGAACAGTAATATTTTGCAACATTTCATACCATTTCAAAATGTTGCTTCCCAAAATAACCCTTTGAAATGCTGGGAATTGAAAATATTTGAAATATTGAAAAATGGTTCAAAGAAATGAAATAAACATTTGCAATATCTTATATCATTCCAAATGTTGTTTCCTAAACGTCGACTTAAAATTTTAGGAAATTAAAAACATTTGAAATCTTGGAAGAAATTCATGTTACTTGATGGCCTTTTCTAGTGCAGTGCTTGTCAATAAGACCATCGTTTGTTAAATCTGTGGATTTTACACAAGAAGGAAAACGATATAAATAAATTTGAAATTTAAAGGGTAAATCTTATTTATGCCCTCAAGAACTTTCATGTACCATTTTACCCTCTCAATTTGTACCATATGGCCTAGACCTAAATCTTATAAAGAGATCCACTTTATAGTTTAAACTTTTCATCCGAACTCCATTAACTAATTTCCACTAGTTAAGTTTTATGAATCCCATCTACACCCCTAACCTTTTATGTTTGTCTCATTTAACCCTCTCAACTTTGAAATTCCATCCACACCTACTATTGTTTTAACTAATTAATCATATTTGGCCCCTACGTTGAACTCTATTAACAAATTTTTCATAATTCAAGTCCTATTTACGAACAATAATTTGGTCTTTCATTAAAAAGAATGAACAATAGAGTTAATTATAAACTACTGGTTCCTTCAATATATATATATATATATATACACTATTAGTCCATTTGGTGGAAGCATCCGAATGAAAACATTTAGGATGAAAACATTTGCATGGAAAACTTTAAACAGAAACATTTGAACTGTTATCCAAATTGGCATTTAGATGTTAACGTTCCAAACAAAATATTTGAATATAAACATTTAAATATGTGTTTGGGAGTAACAATCTGAAAAGACATGAGAGAATTGAAAAAATGACATCTGAAATGAATTTCCAATTTCTTTTTAAAATCACTGTAGAATAGATTTCAAATGGAGGTAAATTTTAGGGGAGGACTTTTTGTCATTTAAGAACAAAAACTCAAATGCTATTTAAATGCTCTATTTCTAATTGTTTCTAACAAACGTATATTTAGAATAATCATTTAAATAAAATTCTTTAAATATTTCCAAATGATTGAGCGAAACGGATGTTATATATTTTTGCAATTTCATGTTACTTGAAGAAAAATGAACAGTGTAATTCTTACAATTTCGATCAAAGAAAATTAGTTCAAAGCATGAACATACGCAAAATTATTGATTCATCTTATCATAAAATTTCTTAAAAAAGAAAGACAATATGAAATAGCTATGTTTGAACTTACTAAATTGTTAGGAGAGTTTTTTGGTATTGCCGCCTTGGTGTGTGCAAGGAGTCGTGTGATTGTGTTCCATGGCCATGGAAGATATAGTCGGACGGTGGAAGTCCCTCTCCATTACTGAGGAGGAGGGAGAGATTGTGGGGATCGATGATGAGATGCTTGAAGAGGGTGAAAAGGAGGCCCATAGTGGTATTTTGGGAAAGGTTTTAACCAAAAGACCCTTCCGGAAAGCCTCTTTCCGGGGGGCAATTGCTAGAATGTGGAAGGTTGAAGGTGGGTTTATGATTCACGAGATGGCGAATGATGTTTTCCTTTTTCTTTTTAGTGATGAGAAAGAAAGGAGAAGGATCTTGGATATGGAACCGTGGGTTTTTGATAAATATATGATTGTTTTGAAGGAGGTGAATGGTGATGATGTCCCAAATTGGGGTGATTGATGCTTTACCCCTTTTTGGGTGCAGGCTCATAACCTTCTGATTCGGGGGACTATTGAGAAAATAGGGATGATGATTGGTGAGGCGACGGGGGTGGCTATTAGGGTGTGGAAGGATAAAGATGGGAAATGCAGCGGAAGCTTTCTTCGGATTAGGGTCTTGGTGGATGTCTTGAAGCCAATTCGAAGAGTTGTTCCAGTAAGGCTAGGATCAAGCGGAGTAGTCCATTGGGCAGAGTTAAAGTTCGAACGCATCCCAGATTTTTGCTATATTTGTGGCCGTATTGGTCATATTGCCATGGAATGTCAAGACCCGGCGGTGTAGTCGATGATCGAATCCAATAAGTTTCAGTATAGGGATTGGCTTATAGCGAAAAAAATTTCAAGCTCTGGGGGTGGAGGAGGTGCTGGATCTCAAAAGGATTTCCGGGGAAAGAGACTTCAACACGACGAAGGGAACCCTGCAAGTCCTTGGCCGAAGGTTCCGGCTAGGCTGCCGGATTTTCCAACTCAGGGATCTGATTCACAAGCCCCTAAATCCCGTGATTTACGCTTGAATTATGAGAAATCTAGTTTTAATTCTGAAGATTCGAATGAGGTGGCTTTGACTAATGGACCTCCTCCCATTTTGGAATCTTTGACTTCTCCTTTGGTGAATGAGACAGTTAATAACTTGGCTGGGAATTCTTTTAATGATCCACGTGAGGAGCATGTGACTTCTAAGGGGTCTTTGGAAGATACACATGAACAGGAGCATGTTGACCTTAAGGTTCCCCTTTTTGAATTTATGGCTAGTTCTAACAGTAAAACTACACGTAAAAAGGAAAAGCTTGTGACCTGCAAGAATGCTGGTGCCCAGTTGATTTTGGGAACGGGTCTTGATGGTCTAGGTGGGTCGAAGAGAAAGTTAGTTGGCGATTTGATTACGGGCGATAGCAAAAGAATGGTGCTTGGTGACATCTCGAATACCATTATATCGGCGGAGGTTGCGGTGCAACCCCATCGGGAGCAATGAGTGTGATTGTTTGGAATGCCCGTGGACTTGGGGATCCACGGGCGTTCAACAAGCTTCGGATGATGGTCTGAAGCTTCTCCCCGGACTTAGTTTTCATTTCGGAGACTAAGTTATGTGGTCGGAGGGCAAGCTTAGTAAAAAGTAGACTTGGTTTCGATGGAGGGATGCATGTGGATAGTGTAGGTAGAAGTGGTGGCCTCATTCTTCTCTGGAAAAAAGATTGGGATGTGATGGTTAAGGGATGTTCTCAAGGCTTTATTGATTGTTTTGTGACTTCTCCCAACAGAAAGGATTGGCGCTTCACAGGTTTCTATGGTCATCCTGAGAAAGTGCAACGTCATCTCTCGTGGGATCTCCTTCGCCGCCTTCGTCGGCAATTTACTTTGCCTTGGTTGATTGCAGGAGATTTTAATGAGGTTCTGCATCTCTCGAAGAAGAAAGGAGGAGCTGCTAGACTGGATACCAGTATGTTTGGCTTCCAGGAAGCTGTGGTTGAGTGTGAAATTGATGATTTGGGCTTTCAAGGCTATCCTTTTACTTGGAATAATTGTCAAGACCCGCCGGGGAATATACAAGAAAGACTCGATAGATGTTTTGCGGATTCAGAGTGGAAGAAGATGTATAAAGATTGTAGAGTTATTCATAGGGACTTTTTTGGGTCAGACCATCATGCCATTCACTTTGTATTAGATTTCAATCCGCAAGCTATTAGAGACTCATGGCGTTCGGATTGAAGATTTGTTTTTCAGCCTTTATGGAGAACGAAGGACGAGTTTAAAGAGGTGTTAAGGGAGGCATGGGTTCGATCGTGCATCGGAAATGATGGTAAGGCTCTTCTTGATACTCTGAAACATTGTGCAGGGTCACTATGGAATTGGAGTAAACAAACGTTTGACAACATTCCAAAGCGGATAGCTTCTTTACAAAAGGAATTGACTGAACTCAACAAGTGTAACTGGAGTATGGAGGTTAGGAACAAGTGTAAGAAGATGGAGATTGAACTGAATCAACTACTGGGACTAGAGGAATATTACTGGAAGCAAAGATTGCGAGTGGATTGGCTTCGAGGGGGTGATCAGAATACCAAATTTTTCCATAACAAGGCATCGCATA
Organism: Ficus erecta; assembly: GCA_008635985.1. Classification (NCBI taxonomy): domain Eukaryota; kingdom Viridiplantae; phylum Streptophyta; class Magnoliopsida; order Rosales; family Moraceae; genus Ficus; species Ficus erecta. The sequence goes on along the minus strand of BKCH01000059.1, from coordinate 312,972 downwards.
GACGGAATAAGAATTGTATTAAAGGGTTGGAAGACGATATGGGAGTTTGGGTCACCAAGAAGGAGGATATTGCTGATGTGCTTAATAGTTATATTACTGATATCTTTTCGACAACACGTCTAGATGAGGAGACTTTGGGAACGGTGTTGGAGGGCGTGGAGAGGAGAGTGACACCAACTATGTAACGACCCGACCTAATCGTGGCCGTTAATTAACTTCATAAACATAATTACTTGCTTTGACCTTAAACTTGATCCCCAAAATTTCAGAGGAATTTTTTTTTCTTTCTTCTTTAGTCTAAACATTTCATAGATTTCATGAAGTCTATGATCATTTTAATTTTTTTTTTTAATATTCAATCAAAACACAACACAACTTTTTCAAAAAGACTTACAGCTTAGAAACACATATTTTTTTTTTAAGAGATCTAAACTTGATAAATTAAATAGTAAAAACTGAATCTAAAGTTTAAAATATCAACATGTCAAACTTTCATAACTAAAATTTAGTATAGGCATATCTTAAGTTTGGTTTCTTGTAAACCAAACTACTTGGTCAAACAGAGGTCTTTTCATCGTTCAAATACGTATAACCAAAAGAATAAAAATACATTTTAAAATATTAAACTTTCTTAACCTTGCTTGGTTAAAATTAAACTCAGCATTCCTTTCATATGAGTTCCTTAAAACCCAATTACTTGAAAACAATTATTCTAAAAGGATACAAATCTTTTAAAGCTTATCATAATTTAAAATAATTACTTATTGCGGAATTTACATTTTGATGGCGGTATCCATAACCCATGCCTCCATTGTCTCGACACAGTTTACCAGTCTATCGAATCACCGTGTTGCCTACTGCATGAACAAATATTAATAAGCTTTCGCTCAGTAAGTACAAACATAAATCTCACATAAACAAAATGCATATAATAATGCATGATATTTTATGAATCGTACAATTATGCTTGCTTCTTGTTTCTTATTTTCTTGTTTCATACTTATTCTTACTTAACTTTTTACTTTGGGCCCCATGTGTGTACGTACCCATTGCGCGTAACCACAGAAAGTTAGGGTTTGCAAGGTCCCTAACAATTATGGGAATCATAGACATATCCCTTCACGATCTACGGAAGGTCTTAGAATTTTAAAACATACATAATCCTCCACGATCTGCGGGAGGTTGGTACGACATTTTACTTGAACTTATCTTGCACTTTCATTAACTTCTTAGTTTCTTAAGGTGAGCATGTAATTATGATTCTGATACTATGAACATACATTAAAATCTCATGATGCACATAATAATGCATTACATTTTATGCATAATTAAATTATGCTTATTTTCTTCTTATCATGGGCCCCATAGTGGTACAACACTTTCTTGAACTTATCTTTCACTTTCATAAATCTCTTCCTTAGGATGAGCATGAAATTATGTTCGTAACTCATGAGCAGATATTGCAGTTTCACACAATCTAGAGGCATTATCATCAATTCAAACATATTAATGCATAAAAACATATGCTCACTAAAGCATATCAAGCAACTATATAATCACATTGCATAAAAGCATCATTCTTCATGTTCAATCACAAGCATAGTATTCTAAACATGCACACATCAGTTGTTCACAGATGTGCTTACATCGACAAACAAGTTTTATGCTGTAGGTGAGGTTTGTACTTACCTGGATTCCGCATTTAGCGTTTATGCTCGACTAATCCTCAACCTCGTTAATGCCGGTGTTGTGTCCTAATTAAATCGAAACCCGACAATTAGAATGTGGTCTTATCATATTTGTGATTAAACCGCCTTTTTTTTTTTTTATACTAGTTCATAATTCTTAAATCTCATTCCCCATTTAAAATGGTTCAAATATTAGTTTAAGGTCATGATTCTGTTACATTGAAACTTGAAAATTATAGAGCAAGTACAGATGTCATGACTCAACTTCAGAGTCAAGAATGAAACTGGGAAAACAATGACTTCTCCCCTCATTTAAAACATCATAACGTTAAACCATATAACAACTTAAAAGTAGGCATTCTTATGAATATCAATTTAGAATGCATCTTATTAATCACTGGAGAATATGGAGGAGTGTCCACTATTACTACTCCCATATCATATGCAACAAGGCATATAAATATACGAAACTTATTGGTGAGAAAAATAAACACCATAAAACATATTACTCCATATATCATTTCCACTTAAAATCAAGACATGAACTTTAGATTATAAAATTGTTCCGATAGCATAACTTGTAAAACTAATTATAAGTTCAATCACCAATTATGGTTGAATTTAATAAAAATTCATCAGCATAACGGCTCATTTTTTCTTAATAACCAGAAATTAAACCTGAAATTAAATCAGTTTCTAAAAAGTTTCGGCACACCAAAACTGCAAGACGTGCCATCCATAACAAATTTATCGTATTAACATAAAACATATCTCGTTCTAATCTAACTTTACTTGATTAAATTGATCAAATATATATATATATATAAATATTTATATATTTTAATATCGATATTCAATTCGAAGTACATAAATAGACACGTAATCAATCCAATAAATGACTTAAAGTAGTCAAGATTACTACCGAGATCGTTCGATGACGTTCGGGTGCGTAAAATGATTCCTAGTTGGCACTCAAAACAGCTTTTAATATCGAGCCGCTGAACTTTTAATCGACATCCTTAACCTTCAAGATTCCATCTCGCAAATCCGAAGTCACAAACATGTCCGAAACATTGAAAATAGATCGGAAAGGCGATCTTCTAAAACTTCTCGACGAGGTCAAACGTTGACCGCATTGACTGGCATTGACCGACGTTGACTGCGGCGGCAAAAGGGACAGAGATGGGCACCACTTCGAAGATCTCGACGAGATGAACCCATTTCTGGTGTCGATTTCTTCAAACGGCATTCGGTTTTCTCGAAAATGTAAGAAAACGAACTTGAAGATGGCGGTGGATCGGGAAAATTTCCGGCAACGATTAGAGGGGTGATGGATTGGGTTTTGTTCCTCTCAACAAGTGGAACTCAACGAAACCAACGGCTCATAAAATAGAGGTCAGATTACACCGAAATCTTGCTTGAAAGCTTATGTGAACGAAACTTTCAAAGCATTTTTCCAGCGAACGGCGGCAAGTGAGGCCGCCAAACTCCGGATATTGGATGCTCGGTTGATGGGTTGCATGGATCACCGGCGCGTGCGAAGGTGGCTGGCCGGAGATGGAAGTTCCTGCGAAGGCAGCAACATGCGTGACACATAGAGAGAGAGGAGCGAAAAAGAAGAGAGAGAGAGAAAAGGAAGAGGTCTCATGTTTATCCTCTGCTTTTTCTTATTTATTCGTATCCTTATCCCATAAAACCAATGCTTTATAAGATGTATATTTAGTAAGAAGTCCATTTACCCCTTCTTTTTTTTTTTTACACACGTCACGTGTGGTAGTCCACACATGTAATGCATACATATACATTTACTTTCTTTTCTCCTTCTTATGTACCGTGTATATATATATATATATAGACACACACTTGCATTCATCCGTTTGTCAAAGAAATATTTTGGCCCCCTTGATTACAATAACTCCTCAAATATATATCTATATATAGATATATATTTGTTGTGTGTACATTTTGAATGATGACTAAGTAATATGGCTTTTGACTTATAAATTTTGCATATCAATTAAATCGTTCAAGACAATAGACTCGACTGAAATTTTAAGCTTGTTCATAATTCATGTCGAGAATATAATCTTTTTTTTTCTTGTACAACTAATTCACTTGATCAATTGTCACACTTTTCTGAATTAATTTTACAGTTCAGAATTATATTCTGTCACCAGTAAATTATCTCATAAATACTTATTTATAGTGTCATTCTTTATATTAACTCGTGAACTTGATAAGTTCAAAAAAATTCAAAAAAAATCACTTTGCACGAGATCACACTTGCTACTATTTTTTTTAATGGACTTTTTTTTTTTTTTAATTTTTCACATTAATCACATAATATGAAAAATTACTCAAACATATTAACAAATATACTGTAACATAAAAATTTGCTATTCATGGTATTATTATCATGAATTGTTAAACATTTACGTCTTGATTCATGTTCAATTCAAAAATTCGTGCATTTGACGTGATTATTAAAATTATAAATCACGTCCTCCATTTTTTTTTTTTAATGTGACTACATAATTGATGGAAACTTCAAAAATTTCCAATCAATTTATTAGTACAAAACCATTCACACCAATTTCTTCTAGCATAACATAACTTCATATTAATCATTCATAACACTATAGTCTAAAATTACGATAACACTTAAAAAAAATGATATTAATACAAAAAATTCATAACTTCATTCCTAATTAATTTAGGAATTAACATTGTGAATTTTCCGGATATTACAATCTCCCCTTCTTATAAAATTTTCGTCCTCGAAAATTAAAACAAATCCACTAATTGACACTCATCACAGTCTTACGTCACTAGCTGCTTTGATGGCGCTAAGGTTTCATTGGTTCATTAATAACTAACACTCGTATAAAGACTTCTTCATTAAAGAAAATTAAACTAATTTGAAACCTAAAAGGAGTATATCACACCATGTCGTATCATAAAACATTACTATATTATACATATCATGAGATTACATAATATGTACAAGTCATGTATCTCGTACTGTTTTCTAATACAAGGGCATATAAACATGAGTTTTTTTTTTTTTTTTTTTAAACACATATCACCTTGCTAGTCGTGATAATTAATGCTTAATTGGTCATAGACATGCTCCATGGTTACTCGTCAGAATCCTGCACCGAGTTTTGCTCGGAGTTTTCATTAGAGTCATCATCTATATTGACTCCTTCCATGAACATGCAGTTGTATAACAGAAGTCCAATATTATTGTTGTCTTCTGTTATAACCAAAATTCTTGAAAGCAATGACAAATAAGCTCGATTAAAATATTTAAATTTTATCTAAAAACAATCGGGGGTTTTACAGAAACATCTTAAACATTTCCCCTTACAACCAAAACACATACCATAAATAATAGTCTAATCATAAGAGCAAATCATTACTCAACTCATGATTTGCATATTTCACTTGTATCCAAGTCAAAAATTTATTAACTTAGTTCATAGAACTTTTTAACATTTAAGAAAAGAATCTATATATATATATATATATATATATATATGTATCAAACTTCCAAAATTTGGCTTGAATCTCCCTTGACCTCTTAAGAATCAAGAGGCTATTGTTTTTGTTGAACTCTCTTAAATACTAGAGTACTTAGACTTACGAGAATATGGGTATGAAAAAAAAAAACAATCGAGAAAAACTTTTCTTTTGAATTTCATGAGTTAGTAGTCAGTTCTCTTAAAGAGAAAAGGTGGATGAATTTATTAATGTTTGTTTAATTCATCCATTCTTTCTCAACATGTATTACTTCTCTACATTGCCGTTCGAAATTATGTACTGTGAGCCATAATAATGGAACCCCTTGCATATAAATCCTACATAACAACTTAATCCAAACAGCTCTAAAGAATGAGAAATTGAAATATTGACTTGTATCATTCTTCGTCTTGTTTGGATCGTAGATCGTGGTCCTACGCTTGCATCAAGTGACAAAATGCTTCATCTAGCTATGTAATCGATCAATCATCAATTGACATGAAGTTGTAACTTCAAGTGACATCGAAATGTACATGTATCAAATTATCAAACTTAAAGATAGCTACTATTTAACTAACAGAAACTTACTTACTTGGACTGTGCAGAAGCTGAGGCAAGACAACGTGAGGTAGGTTGGCGGGGATACCTGCTCTGATACCAACTGTAACGACCCGACCTAATCGTGGCCGTTAATTAACTTCATAAACATAATTACTTGCTTTGACCTTAAACTTGATCCCCAAAATTTCAGAGGAATTTTTTTTTTCTTCTTTAGTCTAAACATTTCATAGATTTCATGAAGTCTATGATCATTTTAATTTTTTTTTAAATATTCAATCAAAACACAATACAACTTTTTCAAAAAGACTTACAGCTTAGAAACACATTTTTTTTTCTTAAGAGATCTAAACTTGATAAATTAAATAGTAAAAACTGAATCCAAAGTTTAAAATATCAACATGTCAAACTTTCATAACTAAAATTTAGTATAGGCATATCTTAAGTTTGGTTTCTTGTAAACCAAACTACTTGGTCAAACAGAGGTCTTTTCATCGTTCAAATACGTATAACCAAAAGAATAAAAATACATTTTAAAATATTAAACTTTCTTAACCTTGCTTGGTTAAAATTAAACTCAGCATTCCTTTCATATGGGTTCCTTAAAACCCAATTACTTGAAAATAATTATTCTAAAATGATACAAATCTTTTAAAGCTTATCATAATTTAAAAGAATTACTTATTGCGGAATTTACATTTTGATGGCGGTATCCATAACACATGCCTCCATTCATAATATTATAGTCTAAAATTACGATAACACTTAAAAAAATGATATTAATACAAAAAATTCATAACTTCATTCCTAATTAATTTAGGAATTAACATTGTGAATTTTCCGGATATTACAAACTATGTCTAACTCTCTTGATGCTCCATTCTCAGCAGAAGATGTTAAAAGGGCTGTGTTTAGTATGGGAGCATGGAACTCGCCGGGCCCCGACGGTTTTCATGCCGGTTTTTTCCAAGAAAATTGGGAATTAGTTTGTGCAGATGTCACTCGTACGTGTCTAAAGGTACTTAATGGTCTTTGCTCTATTCGGGAATTAAATGCAACTTACATTGTTCTAATTCCAAAGATCAAGTATCTGAAGAAGGTATCGGATTTTCGACCCATTAGTCTTTGTAATGTAGTGTATAAGATTATTACGAAGACCTTTGCTAATCGTTTGAAAGTACACTTGCCGGATATTATTTCGGATGAGCAGAGTGCCTTTATCCCAGGCTGTTTGATTACTGATAATATTATTGTGGCATTTGAGACCATGCACACTATTAATAGGAAGATCGGAGGGAAGAATGGTTTGATGGCGTTGAAGTTAGAAGCAAGGCGTATGATAGAGTTGAGTGGTCCTTCCTTCAAGCTATCATGGTACGTCTTGGATTCTCCAATCATTGGATTATACGTATTATGGATTGTGTCTCAACTGCACACTTTGCTTTTCTCCTAAATGGTGAGCCAGTTGGAGATGTTGTCCCTTCTCAAGGCCTTAGACAGGGATGCCCCTTATCTCCATACCTCTTCCTCTTTTGTGCAGAAGGTCTTTCGAGTTTGATTCGGAAGAATCAATGTGATCGTTCTATGCTGGGTGTCTCTTGTGTGAGAGGAGCTCCTCGGATTAGTCACTTATTCTTTGCGGATGATAGTATCATATTTGGTAAAGCTGATTTGGATTGTTGCCAGTTGATCAAAGAAATTTTGGTGAAGTATGAACGGGCTTCAGGTCAAGTGATTAATCTTCAAAAATCAGCCATCAGCTTCAGTCCGAGTTTGTCAATTGAGAGGAAAGACATGATTAAGGATTGCTTAGGATTGCCAACGGGGGGGAGCTCATGATATTTATCTTGGGCTGCCGTCTTTTGTGGGTCGGGATAAGAGGAGAATTTTTGATTGTATCCGAGAGAAAGTTTGGGCAAAAGTTGCAGTTGTGGAAGGGTAGAATGTTCTCAGTGGGTGGGCGAGAGATCCTTATTAAGGCAGTAGCCCAAGCCATATCCACTTATGCTATGAGTGTCTTTAAGATACCCATCACTCTCTGCAATGATCTCCAATCTCTCATTGCTCGTTTTTGGTGGGTTGGCGGCTGCACTGATAGGAAGATCCACTGGATTAGATGGGAGAAGCTTACCATGGCTAAATTCGATGGTGGAATGGGGTTTCGAAATATGTCAGCTTTTAACAAAGCTTTGATAGCTAAACAAGGTTGGCGCATTCTTACGTCTCCTTCTTCCCTTATGGCTCGTGTTCTTAGAGCCAAGTATTTTTCCAACTCAAACTTCCTGAGGCTAATATTGGACATAATGCTTCTTATGTGTGGCAGAGTATTGTTTGGGGGTCGGGAGCTCTTAAAGAAGGGATTAAGATGGAGGATTGGGGATGGCGAGAATGTACAGGTTTTTAAGGATCCGTGGATTCCCTGACCAACTCTCTTTCGACCTATCTCAAGGCCCTCTCCAAACACAGAGAATCTAAAAGTTTCTGATTTATTGTCGCCTTTCGGTTGGGATAAGGAGAAGTTGGAATCCATTCTCTTACCGATGGATCAGGAATTGGTTTGGAGTATTCCTTTGAGTTAGAGGCGAATCCATTCTCTAAGCGTGGAATTGATGCGGACAAGCTTTGCCCACTATGTCGAGACAATTTGGAGGACACCAGCCATGCTTTTTGGTATTGTGTTGATGCTCAGGAGGTTTGGAGGAATAGTGCTTTATGGTCAGTTTTGAAGAAGTTTCCGTGAGGACCTTTTATGCCCTTTGTCTCTTTGTGTCTGCTCACTAGGATGGTGATGAAATGGGTGTGTTCTTTACAATCATTTGGTGCCTATTGCAGAGACGTAACAAATGAATTTTTGAGAACCAAATGCTGACTGCTATTGAGACTGTGGCTTGGGCTGGAAGATTCTTAGGTGATTTCTTGGTTTGCAATGGGTTGGACAAACCACATGAAAAGAAGACTTTAGCCCCAAAGGTCCTGTGGCATGCCCCTAGCCATGATCAGATCAAAAATGTAGATGCAGCTGTTGATAGTTCTCTGGAGTACATTGGCATTGGAGTGGTTGCTAGAGACAAAGATGGTGCTGTCATGAGTTTTTTGACTAGACGCATCTTTGGTAAGTTTTCTCCCCATATAGGAGAATGTTTGGCTGTGAGAAAGGGTGTGTGCTTAGCCAAATTTCTTGGTTTGGATAATTAGGTGGTGGAATCGGATGCTTTAAACATTGTTAGTGCTATTCAGAATCCAGTAGCGGAGGCTCCAGAAGCAAATATTGTTGAAGACATCAGAGACTCTCTCTTGGTTGCTAGAAGTGGCATGGTTTGCTACATCTCCCGTGATGGGAATAGAGTAGCCCACTTATTGGCAAAATATGATATTTCCAGGTCTGTTTACTGTTTTGGGGTTGATTATGTTCCGAGATGGCTTGGTCCGATTGTTAAAGCCGATCTTGCTATTTGATTTTCAATAAAGACATCCTTTTTCAAAAAAAAAAAAAAAAAAAAAAAAAAAAAAAAAACTTACTAAATTATTGCATTACACACCATATGAATTAGCATAAACTTAAGGGCCTGTTCAATCTAGATTAATTTAAAGGGGCATAGTCGGAAAGACTCGGAAATTAAGGGGAAGGAACAGAAATTACAGAAAATTGAAGAGGAATGGCCTTGTTTTCTTCTCCGCTGTGGCAGTTCGGTTAAGCGGGAACGGGGAGGCTCTCACTTTCTGCAATAAAAAAGCCATTAGAGGCTGATCTTTGAAGAAACTCGAGTGACCCCTCACTTTTTTTCCCAAGTTCTTTTCCACTGGGTTCGGTTCAGTGAAGGTATTTCTCTTTTCTTTCTTGATTTTATCCTTTTATATTTTCTGGTTTTCTCAGGTCGTATAAACAAAATGGGAATCGTATGGATATGGGTTTTGAATACTACGTTTTTTGTAACTAGAAAAGAAAGGAAAAGAAAAGAAAAAACATAGGAAAAGATCAAAAGGGGATGCGTTTGGCTCTGTATGGTAGCCAAGAAAATTAGAGAAGAAATCGTATTTTTTTTAAATTAAGGAAAAAAAAAAAGAGCGTATGTTACCGCTATCTTTTTCAGGTAACTAATAAATATCAACCGAAATGTATTTAATACTTTATATTTTCTTTGCTTTTTAATGCCCACAATGCGTCTTAGGCAATGCATCATAGGGATGTTTTTGTTTATTTTGTTAGAATAATTCACTCTAATAGTTTTTGAATTCTTTACAAGATGATAATTTATTCTTTTTTTTTTTTTTTATCAAGAAAACTCTTAAATATTGACTATTATAGTCATTTCCGTATAAACTATTAAATTTCTAACGGAATGAGTAATTTGAAAGGATATTTTAATAATTTAATAATAATTAATTTAATAAAAATAAAATAATTCATAAAAAGCCTAATTCTCTCTCTCTCTTCTCATTTCTCATATCAGTGAATTGGAGAGAGGAGCTTTGGATTCTTGGGGGGGGGGGGGGGGGCGATCTTGGCGGCGGCGGAGGGGGCTTTGGATTTGGTTTTTGTGTGTGTGTGGGCGGGGGGGGGGGGGGGGGGGGGGGGTGGGGGGGGGGGGGGGGGGGGGGCAGAGGCTTTGTGGTGGATCCATAGGAGATTGGGCTAGAGGCGACGAAGAGGCTTCATGGTGGATCTGCAGGAGATGGCGATGGAGGTGACGGATGAGAGATCATTGTCGTCGGTGTTGGGTCGAGGAGTTTGGGCGGTGAAGGCCTCCGGAATGTCGTTGTTTTGGTCAGTGTCAGGGGTTTTGGGGATCCAAGGAGTGGGGGATTGGCGAATCTAGGGTTAGGGTTTTGGAGGGGTGGGAATCGGATTGGGCAAGATATTGGGGGTTTGGAGGGGAGATTCAGAAGGTGGTGGAGGATATTTTGGACTTTTCACTACAAAAATGATCCTTTGAATAAAATACCATTAGAAATTTAACGGAATTGGACGGAAAGGAATAAGATTGCCAATATTTAGAGAGTTTAGGGTCTTCTAGGCTAAAAAAAATAAAATAAGGACCAAATTGTCACCTTGCTACAGTAATCTTTTTCGTTAATTTTTTGACGGAATATGAAGTTAGTGTCATTTTTTGACTAAATTACTAATAAATTTCATTCAAAAATTAACGGAAAGGACTATTGTAACAGTATTTTAAAAGTTTAGGAGCATTCCAACTACAAAAAAAGGTTAGGGATCAAAGTTGCATAATGTTAAGAGTTTAGGGACTAAATGAGTAATTTACTCATGTTTATATATATATGTATATGTAGATATATTGTATTGGAATGGAAATTTATTTTAGGTGTTATAAAAATTCTTATTTGTAATTGATTTAATGGGACTGAGACAATAACTCTATAGATATGTTGAATTAGGTGCAAGAGGAATAGAGTAGAAATGGGCAATTGTTCTTATAATTCTTCTCTTGCAAGTTCCCATCATTTAATCACTAACGTTTCTCGGCAACACAAGATTCTAAATCTTAGCGCTACATTAGAGATGCTATTGGAGATAATCTTAGCTTGGCACTTCAAACTGTCATTTTTAAGTATGCAATGTGCATCAGCAGCCTTACATCAAATTCACCCTATCTGGAATACAAATATAGTTTCAAACACCAAACAGAAGAAAATGGGATGGGACTTCTTCTTTCGGGGAATGAATGAGAACATTATAAGTTTATCACACGAGAGACGAGCCTTATTTATATGTCGACTAAAACAAGAGTAGTTCTATATATTCTACAGTCACCTTCTGCATGGACTTTACAATGATTTTGGAGTTCTATCAAACAGATCCACAAGGTAACTCTCCAGATCATCAGCACTGTACTTGATGTACTTGTCATCTAGGCTGGAGCAATATCTTCCGACAAATGACCTGTAGGCTGGGATTACCTTGAGGGATATCGAGATTCGCAGGTCTTCTCTAAGCTCTTCATCTGTGACAGTCCATGCTGTTTGAGTTCTGTAAATTTCCTCAAAAGCACGATAAAAGCTCCGGGGCCTCTCCTTGAGAAGGATTTTCCAGGTAGAACCCGAACCTTTTGGATTCGATATCCCCCTGTCATTCAACAACGAGAGCACTGAACCCCAACAGGCTCTTTCATAGGCCATTGAGTACTTATAGCATTTCCAGTTGTGATTTATAATCCATTCATCTCCAAATATTGGCTTCAGTTCAGATCCTTTCACTTTCCGCACCATGTAATGTATGTTGTTCATCATGAACACGTTCTGCAAAGAAGCATTCATGCATAACTTGGACCGAGCTTCGAGGTTGCCTTCTAGAAGTTCGGTGAGTGAGACAAAACTGTAAGTAATAAGTTTGTTTGATGAACTACTGCTAATTCTATCCTTAAAGTGCACCAGGTCAGCAGACAATTGTTCAGCGTGTTCCCTTTCTTCATCATTGTCCTTGAAAAGCACATTCAAGGTCTCACCATAATCAACTAGATTCTTCATGTAGTTCATGACATATCTGCATAAAGGATGGATCCCTCCTTTGGATAAAGGATTCATCGTGCGGTAAGAAGCAAGGGCGTTCTCAAAACTAGTATGAGCGGCCCTCGCATGGTCACCCAATTTCCTTACTACCCTCATGGTATTTCATGGTTACACAAGATCCCTCCTCTCCCATGTAAAAGGCTTCAATACTAGGAAGGAGAGTAGCAAGCATCTCATACATGTCAAGAGTGAGAATCAAATTTTCTGGTTTTTTGGGGCCAACAGATATGGCATCCCCGAAATCCAGAAGCTGGAGCATTGAATCCTTTGAGGCGTTAATCAAACAGAAAGTCACTGAGCCAAGCTCCCCAAAAATTTGGTCACAGAGGCATAGCTCGCTAGCAAGAAAAACCCGCACAAAGATCTTCAGAGCATGAATCCACCTCCTGATCTTGGCATTCAAGCTTGCTGAATCCATTCTGTCCAATTCCTCAATGTTCAGTTTCTCATCAACTTTAAGCATGAACAAGCATTTCTCGAAGGCATCCTTTCGGACACTAATATATGCCTCTGTGCATTCTCTGTCCCACTTCGAGTTGAACATCAAGTTTGCAATGCTTCTGAGCCTAGGAATTGCATCCTTGTCGATAAAGTCGATAATTTCCTCCGACATTCTACTGATACAGTCTTTGTAAACAGATCCCTCGATTGAATCGCACCACAAATCCAAACTTTCTGTGTCACTAGAACGAAGAGGCGTGTATACTGGCCCGAAAGCTTGCCTGTTCTGGACAAGAATGTACTTGAACTCTTCCTCAAGCCTAACCATTGCATTCTGAAGCACACCACGAGCCCTCCTTTGCAGCTCATTTCTTTTATCCTCATCTTCTGGATTGTCCAAAGGAAAACCCTCTAATCTTTCAATCAACTTCCTGGCTTCATCCACAGCATTTAGATACTCGAAAGCCTCATCAGTGCCCGCAACATCCCATATCATATAGCGATCTGCCTCACAACACATTACCTTCTCTTGAACAGCATCAAGGAGGCTAGCAATCTCACTTATTGTCTCACCATTTTTCTCATCCGGTTGAGCAATTGAGGTCAATTGGGTGCCGAGGTCAACCAGAACTCTCCTTGCTTCATCTGTAAGGTTCGTATACGCCCCCAACGCACTTGCTATGTGTTTTATTGCTGCAATTAACTTTTCTTCCCCATCTAGTTCGGGGAACGTGTATTTAGACTCCGCCATAGCCATGCACGCAATAAGGCAGAAGCAAGGCAGGAAGGATCACAAAGAGTTGACTGAAGTCTTCACACTCCAGATCCTTTTCGTTTACCACGGGCTCGAAAGCCGGCTAAATGATACTCTTGCACTGCTATCTTGTAACAAGAAAAAATAGTGAAAAATCAAGAAAGAACAGAAAATCTAAAGCTTCTTAAAAGTAAATAGTCCATTTCGGTGTAAAGAAAAGTAGCATCATGTTAAGATTCAAGTTGGAATCAATATCAAGTGCTTGATCCGGGGGGGGGGGGGGGGGGGGAGGATTTGAAGGAAGATATTTGTTAATGTAAGAAAGGCATTAGAAAAGTAACCTACCTCTTCAGTCTTGAAGAAACCCAGAAGCTCTAAACGTCAAAAATACTTCCCAAAAAAACATTAAAAAAAAAAAAAAAAAAAAGTTAAAAAAAGGCCTTCAAAGAAGAGAGTAATTTGAACGAAGTGTATGGTTGAACAAGAATGTCAATATATCTAGAATTCCTAGCATGGGATGAGACCAATTAATGAGGCTCTGTAGATGGCATTTACCATGAAGTTTCAAGGACTTGGAAAAGAGATTTCTGTGTAGAAAAATAACCAGAGACATTCAATGTGAACACGAGATACAAAATGACGAGGGATATTGACTAAGAAACGACTGAAAAGTTTGTGCTGAAATTTCTACGCATATACAATACCAAATAGGTTTTGGTGTCGGGCAATTATTCGGCAAAAAACTTGACATGCAGGTTAGGTCAAGTACTGATCAGGTTTACTGACTACGATTATACACATAAAAAATATATTATATGGCGCGTTTCTATAGTGCTTCTCCTATATTACATAACAAACACATATATGTTATATAACAATAATGTTAAAAATATGCAATAAGAATTTTAATTATTTGAAACCAGTGTTACACTAAGGAAATAGTTGTTAGGTTGATTATTATTCTAAAAGAAAGCTTAAGAAAGTCAGGTTTATTACATATAATAGTACGCTGGAGGAGTCCTCCAGTAGGATATTGAGACTCCAGACACGTGTCAGGTTTTTCCCGAAAAGGGGATCGGAGAGGTGCTAAAGTTTGATAGATTTTATTTTTTTTATTATTATTATTTTTTTATATTTTTGAAGTGGGTGTTAATGGAAACCAGTTTGAAGGGGTGGATTTGAACTGTTCATTGATGGCATCGTGCAAATAAGGCTGATTTTAAGGGAGTTGAAAGTAATTTGATGAAGAATTATTTTAATTGCATTATTGTTTAAATTTTTGAGATTGGTAACAGCATGGTAACGAAAGTAGGGGATAGAATGATCCATAATTGTGTGGAGAACTGTTTATTGATGGCAAAGTGGTTATGTGGCGGTTTTAGAGGGACATTACTGTAAATTTTGCTAAATTATGCGTGGTACATAACTTATTTAAACTTTAAAAGTAAAATATGATATTACCGTTAGGTTGAAAAGGAATAATCCACTTGAACTGACTGCATGTAGCAGTGCAGACTAAAAAATTACAAAAGTAAAACATTCCACTGACGGGTTTCCATCTACTCATGTTGCTTTAGTTTAACCGTTTGCTTTTGGCACTAGTTGAAAAAAAAAAAAAAAAAAAACACAAAAACAATACAAAACAATCGAAATTTATTTTAAAAAAAAAAGTGGTGGGAGTTTATTAAAAAATAAAAATAGAAGTTGAACATCCAGTGAATGAGGATTCGTGCTTGGAGGCTTTCAATCCAATGAGTTTGGTCTCTTCTTCATTGACTTTATTGCTTCCTATTTGCATAATAAGTCCTTTTTTTTTTTCACAAACCAAAGCCAAATAGCCAATTGATGGTGAAGGGTCCCAGTTGCATTTTTTTCATTGCTTTGAAAACAACGAGTGGTTTTATGGCTCTTCTCTACTATTTTAGAAGATATTTTTTATCCTGTGGAAGACTGAAACCCATATAATTCCTTTCCCCTGACTCATTTTCCCTGGTAGATTTCATTCTAATCTTTCTTTTATTCAAGAAATATAAATTAGAAAACCACATGAGGGCTACAATTATTTTAATAGAGCAAATTAGAAAGAAAAAAAAAATTGTGAAAGTCACATTCTATAAAATACTATCTTTGAGGGTTGTAAAAAATAAAAAAAGAATATTTAAACCTCGACAAGGTCCGATCGCTCAAGGTTTTTGGATCTGGGTTCTTGTGAAATAAGAACCAAGGGGAGGAAATGAAGAGAGAGAGAGAGAGAGAGAGAAGAATTCTATTTTTTTGTTACTTTTTTTATTTTTCTTAAATTAATTATTATTAAATTATTAAAATATTCTCTTAAATTAGATCACACGCATTTCACATGACTCTTTCAGTTAAAAACTTAACTGTTTTGGACATAAAAGACTGAAACTACCAATATTTAGAGAGTTTGGGGTTATCTCGGCCAAAAAAATTAAAAGATGGACCAAACCGTCACTTTGTAAAGAGTTCAATGACTATTTAGATCAATTACTCAAATGAAAAAATAGACCAAAAACTATATATACAAAAAAAAAAAAAAAAAAAAAGGATAAAAGGAGAACTCAAATATAAATATTCGAAAGTTCTCAACCAAAATAAATTGTTTTGGTCAAAAAAAAAAAACCATTTAAATGTATAGATATTTGAGAAGATTACTTTTAACACGGACAAATGAAGAGAAAATTTTCAAACAAGGATAAAAACTTTAGACTAGAAAGAAAAAAAAAAAAAAAAAAAAAGGATAAAAGGAGAAATGAAAAATAGATAATAGATAGTTTTCAGCCGAAACGAACTTTTAACCAAAACAATTCGTTTTGGTTGAAAAACCCATGAACAGTATAAATTTTTGTGACTTCTAGTAAATGTATAGAAAATTTATATAAGGCAATCTATGATTCTTCTCTTATACCATAACACAAATATATTTATATACATATTAAACATGTGTATAAATGGTAATGAGGCGGGTTTGGGATATGGTAGTCTTCTTGTCAATCAGGTTCGTAAAAAAAAAAAAGTACCACATATTAGTTTCATAATCCGTTTAAATTGAGGGGAGGCGACGAGTTTTTCATATTACAGGTATGGATACCCGATGAGTATTTTATTTACTGATAAGTTATTTTCATCAAATAAAAAAAATTATGGATCTAGAAGACCTTAAGTTAATATAAATAAAATACCATAGAACATCAGTTCTCATATATCTTTGGGCTGAAATGTATAATACTTAAAATTAAATAAATTAAAACACATCATGTGTAATATTTTTAGTATAAAGATAAATAATTAAACGATTATGATAAACAAGAAACTGGATCGATGACTGATAAGTGCGCAAGTATACACTTTTGTTCATGTTATTTATTAAAAATTTTAATTTTTAATTAGACTTTTCCATCATTTTAATTCAAAAAATTTTTATTATAGAAATGTTTACTTTTAATTTATTTGATGTAATATTTATTTATTTTGGATTTATTTTATTGCCTGCTTTCTATTTTCAACTTTCTTTATTTTTCCTTTCCTTTATATTTCTCCTCTTCTCTTTTTATTTTGGGAACTTTAGAAAAATGTCATAAAATCATGCTTAGGATTGATCTTTTTTCACACAGAAGGGAAAAAAAAAAAAAAAAAAACTCTTGTAAAAAAATATCATACATGACATCATAAAAATATTTATTTATTTATTTTAAAATACCAACTATAATTACTAGTTTGTATCTATAATATAGCCAGCCTAGCTAGTAGGTAATTACAGATTATCGATAGGTAACCAATTAGCTATCAATTAGTTATCAATTAGTAAAAACTTCCTTGAGTAGGTAACCAGTTAAATGGTTATCAATAATTGGTAACTTAAGTGGTTATTGACCAAAAACTTGGTCACTAACCGATTACCAATTGATAACTAATTAGTCACTGACCACAAAATTTCGATTTTATCAGATTTTTCAGGTTTCGTCAACGAAATATTTAGCTACACACCAGATTTTATCAAATATCACCAAAATTTCACAAAAAATCATAAACCATATACACCAAAATTTATTATAATATATAAAATATTGGATTTTCTAAACTTCAATATTAAAGAAACACTAAAATTCGTCGCTGTGAAATTTAAAAATTCAACCAAATTCCACAAAAACCCAATCACCACAAAAACTTACAATCGGAACCAGATCTTAGATTAAAACAGTGAAAAAATAAAAAACTAAAAAAATTGTATAATCGAAAAGGCAGACCATATCTGAGATCGGAGGAGTGGATCTCCTTCTCCATGCAACCCCGAACGGAGATCTAATATCTAACACCAACAATCATAGGAGATCGGAAACGCACGAGGAATGAGATTCGGTTGCCATTCGCAGTGACAGCGAGATTCCCCTCTTCTCCATTGCAACCGTCACTACACCGACATCGAAAAAGCTCAGACTCACTCAATAAAAGCGACGCCTCCACACAGCTGCCCGCGATGGGAGATTTCCTTCATAGCACAAGGAGGAGCGATCGGAGCGTTGGAGGCTTGCAAAAGTGGGGGAGCGACGGCATCTCGGGATTGGTCACAAAAGAACCTCGAGTAATTGTTGCAGCATGAGGACGGAACGGGAATCGGGGAGAGAGAGAGAGAGAGAGATAATTTAATTTAATTAATGACATTATCTTTATGACATTTTCTGCAACAATTTTTAAGGGGGTGGATGGCTCAACCACTCAAATCATTCAACTCAAACTTTTTTTTGTCTTTTTCTCAAAAAGTTTTTGTCTTTTTCCCAAAAAATTTTTTGTCTTTTCTGAAAATTTAAAAAAATTTACTATTGAAACTTAAAAATCCCAACTCAAACTACTACACCAAACAGGCCCTAAGTTGCGGTAAAAATCAATCCACACTCAAATATAGTGACATGTAGCCTAATTATCCCATTTTTTCTGTGTCTTCTTTTTCTTCCTCTAGCTAGCTGCACGATTTCTGCAAGTCTCCAGCTAGTTGACCAGCCCTTGTGGCTGAATTTGTGGGCTGATATCACTCCAAGACCGTGAGATATCAATTCAGGCCCTATACAAGGCTGAGCCTTCAACAAGCAATAGATGTTTTTCCCTTGGTGTTTTTCTTGTATTTTCTTTTCTTTTTGCAATTTTTTTTTCTCATATTTTCTTTTTAGAATTTTATGGGATGAATTATAAGTTAAGCTAGATATTTTAGTGATGCTAATGATAAATTCATGTATTGAGTGATTCAGTTTGAGTTTTATTTTTATTTTTATTTTTATTTGTTTTGTAGAATATTGTTTTAGTGTATTTAATCTTTTCATTTATCTTCTCTATTTTCATTCACTATATTTTACGCCAATTTTTTTATAACAATCAGTCATGCTTTGTATATAATTTTTAAATATCTATTTTGACAAATATTTATTTTATGAGTTGTCTTTTACTATAATTTACTAAGTGGGAGAACTATTTGTAGAACATCTTCACTACAACGTCAAATTCATGTGCTAAAATTAAATTTAACATTTAAGAAAGGAAAATTACTTGACAATTAATATTTATTTCAATACTAATTTTATCGCATATAAATTGTGTTAAATTTACTAAATTTACCAGCAAGTGTAAGAAATAGCAAATTTGACATTAGAACATAGCAAATTTAACTTTTTATTATTAGTTATACTCATTTATTTATTTTATCCAATCATCATAATATCGTCATTTCTACATTATTATTTTTCTCAAATTCATTTTAAATTATTTAAATATTAAAAGTTTACTTTTATCGATTTCAAATCTTTAATGATGATAAAAGAAGTAGATATGACATGACATTACAAATAATATTATGGTGCGACAAAACTCAAATTTGCTATTAAAAATTTAGGTGAAATTTGAAAATACTCAAACAATCCAAGTATTAGATTCCATAAGAATTTATCTAAGCTGTTAATTTATATAGAAAAATATTGATTCAACACTTTTAGTGAAAGAAACATTTAAGTTATACCATTTATGTAATTAAAAGCTCGTACAAAATAAATAAAAATTGTCTGAACTCTGGAAAAGGTCCAAGTCCAATTAAAAGGATTAAAAATCACAAAAAAAAAAAAAAAAAAAAAAAAAGACGAAAATGAATTTTTCTTTGAACAAATGAATTTGTATGATACTTAAGTATAAAAAGTGCGTTTTTAACTATTTTACAAGGGAAAATTTATTTTATATTGTTTTGAGGAAAATTTATACATTTTAAGAAATTTGATCTCTACAAAAGTCATCTCTTAATTTTTGTTATAATGAAGTTAATATTAGAAGGGTGTCATCGTATTTAGTATAGGAGTGTCAAATGTAATATTGATATATGTTAGGAGTGTCATTTTTTTTTTCTTTCTAATTACGGTTAATAATTTTCTACATTCTATCAATCAAATACTATTGATTTTAAAAGGATAGGTACTTAGATATACCTTGTATATAAATTTTAAAGAATTAAAATATTCATTTTATTTAATAATTAAAATTAATACACATGCTTTGCACGTGCATTTCTTTGCTAGTATATTCATATATTTACAAAAATGTTAGGGACATTAACTCTAATTTTAACTTTTAAATATCAAACTATATAACATATGAGTTCTTATTTTTACTGACAAGTGTTTAGAACATTGTCATATTAATTAATTGCATTTACAAATAAAAATATGACATGTGAGTTGATACTCAAAAAAATTAGGATTAATGTTAGTATCTCTAACACTATTCATACATCTATTAGTCTATTCTATCCACTAATTGCATAGCACGACAAATAAAACAAAACAACATTTAAAAAAATGAGGAAGTCTGTGATAGAGTTCCTTTTATATACCATATCAATAGAACTCATTTTTAAACTGTTTAGATGTAATTGAACGATTGAGAAGTTGTTTATGCATAATAATTACAATGCACCTTACCTTATAATAATAAGAAATGAAAACAAAAAAATTTGAAAAAAAAAAAAAAAAGATACTAAAAGAAATCCAACCTTCACCAATGGAGGTTTTCCGGAACATTGGTCGACAGGGGTGGCTCGAGGGCCGATAATGAGGACTAAATATGGCGTGGGCGGGGGGTTTCGTTGCAGATCGGGGGGGGGGGGGGTGGTGAAGATTTGTGTGTGTGTGTGTGTTGGGGGGGGGGGGTTAGGGGTTGAAGACTTGTTTGTTGGGATCTATATGTGCCCTAAAGATAGAAAATCAATTACAAGGATTTTCTGTAAATATGACATTTTGATATTAATAAAAAGATGTTATTCATGTTTAATAAATTGTGCCTTATTTAGTTTCATTTGTTGATTGTATGATTATTTTGAGCAAACATAAAATACTCCTAGGTTGTTGGTAGTATATCGGATTACCATATGTATAAGGGGTATACATAGAAGACGTGGTAATTTGATAACAGTCTAAATAAATGGTCCACAATCGATGGAATAAGATTTGGGGATCTTATTTATGATAAGATTGTAAATGTTGTCTACTTCCTTAGAGGGATAGTTTGTCTTGACCATCGGATTAGTTCCGAGTAGAAACTTTAATGTATACCAGTATTGAGGTATTGAGGTATGACATTGGACTGGACCTAAGGTGTTAATTGATTCAGTTTAATAATTCCGTTTATAAAAATCAATGACGCTTTGATTATCATCCTGCATTAATCTTAATCCTGAAATGAATACTTGAGTTCGCATCCATGACTTATGCACTTTGATCCACTATATGTGAGACACTGATAATTGATGGTCAATATACTTGTGTTTTGGGTGAATGACTTATGGATGGAGAGATCAAGATTCATAGATACAGAATCCATAATTATCTTAACGATAGTACATGTTATCTACTTAAAGGCATTATTTGGGAATTGAAAGATAATATAACAAGATTTTGGCCATCGGTTTACTTTGTGTTCTCTGATGGTTCACCGATTGTATGGCTTTACAATTGATAGTTCTTTCATTAGAGAATAATGGAACTTTAAGTTAAAATAATTGAAAAGGTAAAACGGAAAAGTCCTTAATTCAATCATGGATAATATATGGGGATTAAGCAAGCGATGAATAAATCATAGAACAAGCACTGCGTTAGAGAGCTTTCGTAATACGGTATGTAAACGAGAGTTCAGCTTCAGACTTTTAGTGGAATAGTCCTGAGTTGATAATTGATGAATAATTAATCCGGGATTAATTTTTCACAATTATATGAGCCTCTTTACATATTTCCATCGGGTCCCTCTACTAGCTCATATAGTTCCATGAAGCGTTTTGGGATTTGTTCCTAATGAGATCGGTAAATTAAATGGGAATTTAATAATGTCTATTAAGACATGGTATTCTCTAACATGCAATCCCGAAAGGATTGGACATGTGAAATTAATGTAGACAAACAATGTGATTTGTCAACATATGATTGGTTGTAAATAAAATAATTATTTGTTAATTATTTTGGTTAATTGAATTTTGGAAATAAGGTTGTGTTTGAATTATTTAATTTTTGAAAACAAAATTTTTCTCTCCTAATTATAAGGCACGGTTTTTTAATGAATGGAGGGAAGAAGATTTTGTTTTAAAATTGTTTAAATATATTACAAACATTAAATTATTAATTGATTTAAATAATGAAGCTTATTTAATAGATTTTCTTTTCTTAAAAAATGGTGCACATTTTTTTGGTGGAAAGGAAATCTAAAATATTCTATTTATTTAAATTAATTAAATATGGATAATGTTTGTGGAAAATATTTATTTAAATTCAAATAAGCAAATCTTATTTAAATTCAAAAGTTTTAAAAGGAGTTCGAATCAAGATAGGATTAGGACTTTTTGACTAGTCTAGATTCTTGATTTAAATTTGAACCACCAATCAATATCCACATGAAGGAGAGCACGAATTTTTTGAGTTTCTCCTAGCAAAAAACCATCCATAAGGTTTAAAGAACCTAGCCCGAAATTCGAATGATCTTTTGATTCAAAAGATTATCCAGAAAAATAATTATTTATTATTTTTCAAGTAGGAGATTTTTTTAAAAAGGATTGGAGCATTATAAAAAGGCTAGGGGTTCTTGAGAAAAGCCAACTATCATATCATACTCATTGTTGGATGGTTTTTGGGAGAGAGAAAAATGCCAAAATTTAGGTTTTTGTGATTGAGAAAAATTCGTCCTTCTTGGGTGTGAGAAAAAGAGAGAAATTTTTCATTGAATCAAAACTGTGAGGAAGGTTAAGCCAAGTGATATTTTTCATAGAAGGTTAACCGGTTCCTGTTTTGTAGTTTTGAAGAACGAACCCGGATCGAATTCTCAACGAGATACATCGAAATTGAGAAGGTGAGATCTAGACTTCGGAAGAAGTACCGGTCGCTTGGATTCATAGCACGTATGCCCACACACACTCTGAGACGTGGGGACTCGAGAATAGTAGAGAAGACACGTTGGTCGACGCTCTTGCAAATCCGGAATCCGAGAAACAAGGTACGTTTGATCATGTATTTAATTTATTATTATATACATCATAAGTTTCTTTTCTGAATTGACATAACAATTTTTAAAACTGCGCCGTAACTCTGATATCAGAACCATTTTTTTCCAACATTGTTGCAGATCGCTAGGGGTGGGGATTGCAGGGGTTGGGGGTTCGATTGCCGGATGTCATTATTACAGATCTTTGGGGGGGGGGGGGGGGGGGGATCGCGGAGGTTGGAGTCTGATCGCCGGACGTTATCATTAGAGATTTTGGGGTGGGGGGGGGGGGGGGGGGAGGTGGGATGGGATTGCGAAGTTAGGGGGTCTGATCGCCGGACGTCATCGATGCATATCTTGGGGGGGAGGATCGCGGGGGTTGGAGTCTGATTGCCGGATGTCATTATTACAGATCTTTTGGGGGGGGGGGGGGGGGGGAGTGGGTGGGCCAATGGGGGTGGGTCACAGTGCTTTTTTTTTTTTATTTCTTTAATTTTCTTTTTCAAAATTTTTAGTATATGATAGTATAAGTTAGGTTACATTATAATTATCGTGTACAAGCAACATCGAAGCCGTTATAATTCATGTCATTTTAAAAAATTATCACATGACGAACTTAAAACTAGGCCGCGTGACGACTTAGAGGAAAGAAATGGACGAGAGGCACTATAACATGTAGTAGATTAGGTTTATTATAAACGGAGTAATTGGCCTAAATAGTCCTCAAACTATTGAAGAGATGACGATTTAGTCCCTGTTTTATTTTTTTTGATCGAGATAACCCTAAACTCTCTAAATGGTGGCAATATAGTCATTTCCGTCTGATTCCGTCAAAAACTCAGGGAATGATCACTTGAGAAGAACGTTTTGTGCTATTTAAAGCAAATTACCCTTTAAAAGATGAAAATACCTTTTATTCATATCAATAGTATCAAGAGAGAGAGAGAGAGAGAGAGAGAGTTGAACTCTAAAACCCAGCCCCCCCCCCCCCCCCCCCTCTCTCCCCTTCCCTCCCCACCAACCACAGATCCAATGCCAGACGCCGGAGGCCATCACCCACGGGTCTGACGCCAGACGTCTCTCTTTCTCTCTCTCCCCTCATTTCCCTCCCTCCCTCTCTCTCCCCTCCCTCCCACCACCAGCGAGCTTCCTCCCCTCCCCCCAACACATCCGATCTCAGACACCGGAGGCCCTCCCTCCCTCCCTCTCACCTCACCCCACAGATTCGACACCGGACACCACCACCATCACCCACAGATCCGATGCCAAAGGCCACCATTGCCCAAACACAAAACGGAAAAGGAAGCCGACCATGCCCCTCTCTCTCTTTCTCTCTCCAATCGCAAAGAAGCTTTCCCTGTCATCAGCTCCCATGTCGTCGGTCCCCTCACGCCATGCTCACACCTCTTCCCCGATTGAGTTTTTTCTTTGTTGGAAATCTGATGTTTTTTCTTTCCTAATGGTTTCAATTATTATTTTTTTTAGTAATGGGTTTTAAATATTTTGATTAGATTGATAATAATTTTTTTTAAATATAATATAATATCAAAATTATTGAAATACCTTTTAATATTGTGTCACATGTCTCACACGTGATGCGTTTTGTAAAGTTTTTAACGGTTTTGGACGGAAACAACTAAAATTACCAATATTTAGAAAGTTTAGGGTCTTATTGACAAAAAAAAAAAAAAAAAAAAAAAAAAGTGATTAAACTGTCATCTTTAAAAGAATTCATGGACTATTTGAGTCAATTACTCTTAGAAATGAGAATTAAAAACACACAATTTTGCACTTCAAGTACAGGTGTCATGATGCAAGTTAATTTTTATCGACAGATACAGATGCTTTTATTTCTCAAGCCCAAGTGTTTTTGTTTTTGTTTTGTTTATGTTTTTTATTTTTTTTATTTTTATTTTATTTTTATATAATTTTACCGTTTTGTTTGTTTTCCCCTTTCTTTTGTTTTAGGTCTACAGAGCGGAATATATCTCTCTATTCTTCCATTCCACAACTGAGATTATATAGGGCCAAAATCTTCGACTAATTTTGGTTTTTGCTGCTCTGCCGTTGACGTTTGGCTCCTCAGGTTCTCTCCTCGCTTCTCTCTCTTTTCTTCAATTTGGGGATGTTGATTTGCTCCAGGTTTAGGACTACTCTTTTTGTTTCATTCTTATTGAATTGATGGTTGTTAAAAATGTTTGGATTTTGTTAAAAACTCCGAAAAAAAAAAAAAAAAAACCCAAATTCATCAATCCAAAGTTCATGATCTGCTCAATCATTTCGAGGGATTTTGTTTGCTTGAAAAAGATTTTTTTTTTCGTTCACTGTTATGTTATGGAATGACTCGTTAATGTAAATAATTGTGAAGTGAAGTTGTGGTGTAGCTCTCTCTCTCTCTCTCTCTCTCTCTCTCTCTGGGTCCATTCCATTTTCTGAAATCTGGGCAGTGCCTAAGCGGTCACTTGCCAGAAATAGCTTTTCTTTTTCAGAAATTTCAAGAGATAGTTCTCTCTCTCTCTCTCTCTGTGTGTTTTAACAGGTTTTCTTTTCTGAAAAATTAAAAGATATCACTCCAAATAAGAAAAAGAAACGAAAAAGAAAAATTCATACCGTAAACAACGAGGACAGAAAACACTCAGGCTATGTTCGGAGAATTGGTTCAAACACAAATTTTTCATCTCAGTTTTTATCTTTTTCTAAAAAAGTTTTTTTGTCTTTTCTGAAATTTTTTTTTTTCTTTTCTTAAAAGTCAACAAAAATTACTATTGAAACTTAAAAATTCTAACTCAAACTCATTCACTAAACGGATCCTAAACAGAAAAATAGAGAAAAAGAAGGTATGAGGTTGTAACCAAGCGCTAGTTTGGGTTTGCTGTGCTTTTGCCAGAATTTCTACTTTTACTTCTAGCAAAAGAAGAAGTAGAAGCTGAAAGTAAAAGTTACAAATCCTATCTTCACCAACTAACTATTGAAACACATTGTTGTTTGTGCAAATGATTTTTAAGCACTTTTACCAAATACAATATTTGCATTGTAGTTTGTGTAAAGGACTTTTGGAGTCTCTAAGAATATTACCGAACTACCCCTAAATCTTTTCACAACCGCACTTTTCTTCTTTTTGGGGGGACTCTGTTCTTTAATCTTAAACTTATTTGCTTAGTTGAGCTGGGCATGTTTCTTTCTCTTTCCTATGTTTTCTCATTATGCAAACGGAGGGTTTGGGTTTATATTAAACATTATTTTTGTCAGTTTTTAAACATGAAATATATTATTTCCTGTACTTTATCTTAAGACCTTGTTTGGTACTTGGGAGAGTTGGAAGGAGAAGTAGAGGTGGGAGGATTACTAGGTGGATCCCGTTTGGAACATACTTTGGAGTTGGAGTTGGAGTTGGAGTTTTCGAGATGTGTGTTTGGTTAAAATGTGAATTGAAAACGAACTGTGATATTTAAATAGTGTAAAAATTTGAAACATGTTCAGGAAAAAATTGGTAATATAGATCTTTATTTCGTTCCCCTTGTTGTTTTGAGCGTTTAGGGACAGGAATCAGATTCATTTTGACCTGAAATAAGAAACTTATGGACTTTTAAAGTTTGGGTTTTATAGAAATGGAAGAGAGAGACAGAGATGTGGGATTTGTATTGTTGCTAATTGGAGTTGGAATTTTTGGAAACCAACCTTGAAAACATAGGTTGGAACCGTTCTTCCAAGCAGGCCCTTATAGTTGTTTAGTGGGTGTGATTAGAGGAGGGAACTGAAAATCCTTCGCATTACTCCAGTTTGGATCCCTCTAAAGTGAGAAGGATTGGAGTAGAGAATCCTTATCATACACAATAAAAGAAAGGTCCTCCTGTTTGTCTCCATTATAAAGGAAACAAAATGTTGGCAATGGTTGTCGGTGCACAGATATAGAAATGTCATTTTTGGTCCTCGCCATGCTAATTTGATTTCTAGTGTTTATTAATTTATTTTCAGGCTGTCAAAACTCTTGCGAAAAAAGGAAAGTGCCATATGAGACAGACATGAACTGCTTGTTCCTTTATACCAGGTTGGTTTCACTTGAATAAGCTTCCAATGTGCGTGTTTGTGGAATTGTGGTGATGAATTATTTGTCTAGAGTGATAAATTATGCAGTTCGTACCATCTGACAGGCGCTGCTATGTGACCTTTTCTTTTGTCACTTTGTTGATGAATTTCTTAAGCTATTATTATATAATAGTGAAGTATTGAACTATGCTCAAGATTTGCATATTTTGTAGTTCAACAAAGTTTATATGATGATCATTTCTGAACTGCTTGGTGCGTCTTGTTTTGTCTTGAATTTAAAATGTATTTATCTCATTAGGATCATATAGAATTTGGTTATGCTTATCTTATTGTCAGTTTTTGTTTCTCTATAATTATACTTTAATGGTTGTAATTTTAATTCAAAGTTATGGTTGATGAATAAATAATGAGATTGTTTGTTTTCCTCCGTTTGAGTTCTTATTCTCTCTTTCCATTTATCTAAATTAGTTTCTATTCTTCTATCTAGATACTATCTACTCTATGGTTCCTACATTGTCTACCTTTTGGTCTTCTCTCTTGCAATATTACTTCTTAAGTATTAGTGATTTTACACACATGTAAAGAGTTAAACCGCGTATCTTGTTTGGTATTCTCATCCTACAGTGTTCATAGCTTCTTGTTGCTCGTAGTACATGTTAAATTGATCTTTCTGAGAAAATCATGTATAGTCACTGGTCATACTTATACTCCATTGTCAACTAATTGATTAAATATTGCTTTGCCAATATTTTGTTCTATAAAGCATTTTCAATACTCTGGCTATTCGTACACGGAAATCTAGATGATGAGAAAACAGTAAATATCGAGTAGTTTCAGCAGCACTATAATCCCATCTTCCCCAAGTCTTTGGATAGTCGTAATGCAAAGATCTAAAGCACCCTCTCATCATTAAATTCCAGACAGAAGAAATAATCTGACAAGGGAGAAAAAAAACCGTTATACTACCCAAATATCTGTCATTATCTCTCTGTGAACTGCCAATATGTACCATGTATCACACCAGTCACAATCGCTTTCATTACTAATCCTAATGCTAATTAAATAAACTAAAAAGTATCTTTCTTCTTTTTTTTTTTTCTCTGTTTTTTTTTTTTTTTTCCTTATTTTGTTTCATAAATTGACTCCACATGGCATAGGTTAAATTATAATTTTACGTACCACTCATACATGTCCTCGTATTTTTTTCTACTGCTTTTGCTATGAAGAATTTTGCTTCATGTGTTCCTATTCTCTTATAGTAACCATATCTTTGGTTGACTAATCATATATATTGTTACTTCTCAATACTCTCTATATCAACTCTTTGTTACAAATGCTCATGTAGCAGGTAATCCTGTTTGGCATAGCTAAAGAATATGTTTTCTAGATGGATTGCACCATTGGATCCACTTTCATTTGTTGTATTCAAAACTCAAAGAAGTCATAAGTTGCATACTCATCATGGAAATCATGTAGAAGTAGCCAAAATATATTTACATTTTTACACTTAAAATGCTGTTGCCTTTCTTGTTGTCTTTGGTTATGGAAATGAGTCCCAAAAAAAAAAAAAAAAAAAAAAACAAAGTAAAAGATTGATGCTGCTCAAGATTCTATTAGTTTTTCCATTTAGGAGTTCTCCTCTGCCATTCTTCCTTAAAGTTTACGACCAATTGACATGACATGGTGCCTTTAGATGTTTCTTTGTTCTTATATGTGAGAAGTAATATGAATTTCCACCGCTCATCTGTGAATTTCATTTTGGGTATTTACTGCAATTTTGTCAACCAATTTATTTCTTCCAATCATAGGCATCAAGTCTTTCTACCTACAATAATTGTAAAGAAGATAACTTCATGGAGAAGTTTAATCTTTTGATACTGGTAGAAACCGTGTATCTGTCTGATCTTAAAAATCATTGAGCTTGACAGCAGTATAAAATGAACCTTTCTTATTTCTTTTCTTTTGTTTCTTTCTATGAGTGCAATTTATTTGGTCTACTTTACATTTTTTTTAGGGGGGAAGTGATGCCAATGCCACTCTTTTGAAAATTCTTAAACATTTTTGCTACTGTTTTGGACACTTTAACCTTTTTGCCACTCCAATCTAATAAGTTTTACCCAAATTTCCCTTATTGGCCAAAAAAAAAAAAAAAAAAAAACCACTTAGATACTATATACATTCTACCAGATGTCATTAGAACCAACAGTGATGACCGACAGTGTTGGTTACCGGCTTTGGTCTCCGGAGTTGGTCACTGGAGTATTATGGTAGAATATTTTTGATAATCTAAGAGAATATTTTTAGATGATTGGACTTATCTAGCTCTGATGGCCGGTTGTTGGTTTCGGTCGCCAATCACCAGTCACCAGGATATTCTAGTAGAAATTTTTTTTATAATCTAAAATAATATTTTTGTTTTCAATAAGGATTACAGAACGTCTTCGACTCCAATTCACCAACGCATGCTACCGGAGTATTTTGGTAGAATTTTTTTGGTAATCTACCAGAATATTTTTGTTTTCAAAGATTATTCTAGTAGACTGATATTTTGGTGATTGGTGCTGGCGATCGAAGCCGGAAAATTCTGGTCATCCATGTTAAAAACAAAAAATTCTACTAAAATATTTCAGTGATCGGAGATGGCGTCTGAAGTCCATGATGTTCAACCATCCTTGTTGGAAAAAAAAAAATTATAATACACTATCAAAAAATATTTTACTAGAATATTCCCATGACCGGAGCCGGAGATGTCCGATTATCCATGTTGAAAAAAAAGTCTAGTCAAATATCTAAGACATTATACTAGAAATTCTGGTGATCGGCGTGAGCGATCAGAGCCGGTGATGGTGGTCATTGTTGGTTCTGGTGACATCTGTAAAATGTATATGATATCATGGTAGATTTTATTTAAAAAATTAATAAAATTCAGAAAAAAAAAAAAAAAAAACAAAAGCATGTCAAAAGAAGAAAAGAAGGAAAAAAAGGGTGGCAAAAATGTCCATAGAGGGAAAAGGGTGACAAAAAATTCTCTTAAAATTCGGACTTTTCTTGCAATAGGGCGGTTTGTTTCACCACCTTGTAATGATATCTGCGCTTTTGTTATTTTTTTGGATGTAGATATCTTCACTTTTAAGGTAAGTTTTTTCTCTGAATTTTACTAGTTTCAATAGAAAAATCTATGTATATATATAACATATATTTATCTCTATAAATCATAATTTTTGTTAGCATTTGGTCGTATGTAGATTTGGTTTTGTTGGTTGTTGTTATCTTTAGGTAACCTTAATGCCTGAATGATGGGAACAGTAATTTTAGTTTCTGGATGTTGCAGGGTTTTGTGCTGACAAAGTTTAGCTTGGACATGTTATTTATAAAAAAATCAATGGTGGGCTATGTAGAGGCTGGTTTGAACATCCGTCGGATTTGGAAACTCTAGCGAAGCGAAAATCTTATCCTAGATTGGGTTTTTAACTTCTAATCCTGAAAATGGAACATCCGTTTTCGTCAAAAGAGAAAGGGAATGAGTATTGGTCACCTTCAAGAGCTCAGGTGGATGGTGGCACTAGAAGTGTAGTCCCGGAGGATATCTTCAGTAGCTTCTCGGAGCTCCTGAGTTTTGATTCCTTTCCTGGGTGGTACAACAGCCCTGCAATGACAGATCCAGTGTCAGCTGCATACGGGTTATCTTCGCTGCCATCAGTGGCTCACGCACCTTTGGATGCCCCAAACATGATTGAGGAGAGTCTTGGGTTACTTCCTGGGACTGAAGTTGGTGGGAATTTCAACTTAGTGAGAAATTCCCTCAACTTTGGTGACAAGATTGTGTTTCAGCCTGTGGATACTCAGTTCGAGGCGTCAACACATCCTAATGCGCCTAACGTATCGGTTACTAAACTAAATAGTGCTCCCTTTCAAGGGAATGGTGAGATGGACATAGTGAATATGTATGGACCCACTAGATGTTCGCTTGATGAGAAGATGCTAAGGGCATTGTCCTTTGTGAAAGAGTCTTCTGGTGGAGGCATTTTGGCACAAGTTTGGGTTCCCGTGAAGCGCGGTGATCAGTTGGTCTTAAGCACTTCTGAGCAGCCTTATTTACTTGATCATATGCTGGCTGGCTACCGTGAAGTCTCAAGGATGTATACCTTCTCCGCGGAAGGGAATTCAGGTGGTGTCCTTGGGCTTCCTGGCCGTGTGTTTGTCTCCAAAGTTCCAGAGTGGACTTCAAATGTTGGTTATTATCAGAAAAATGAATATGTCCGGGTGGAACATGCATTTAGTCATCAGGTCCGTGGTTCAATTGCCCTACCAGTGTTTGAACCAGATCCTACAATGCCATGCTGTGCCGTGTTGGAACTTGTCACTACAAAAGAGAAAGCCAATTTTGATACGGAGATGGAAATTGTTTGTCATGCCCTCCAGGTTTGCTTTCACTCCCTATGTACATGGAAGAAACTTTTCTCTTTTTCCTTCTACCCAAACTTGTGTTTGCATTTGGCATTTGGCCATTGTTTTTATAAGCAATAGGCTTTTTCTTTACTAAGTTTCTTGTGTGTCTGCTAAGTCGTGGACAAATGCTTGGGTTGTCTGGGAAAATCTCGCAAATACGCTGGTTATGATTGCATTTCATTATCACCTACTAGAATTTGGTTTTCTGGTTTATGTTCTCAGGATGGGGGATGCTTAAAGTTTAAATACGTTTTCTTGCCATCTATGTCTTCGTAGATTTATCCTTCTGTTTTAGGTGGCTTTTCCCATGCTTAGACTTTTATTTTGTTCAGTTGAGTTCTTGTGACCTTGAAAATCATGAATGTTGCAGACATGTATAAATTAATTGAAGCATAAATTTATTCAACATGGATTATTCATCATGTTCTCAGTAGCAATTTTCGGAATCATCTCATAAGTGTTCTTAGATATATGGTTTGAGTAATTTTGTCAAGAAGATCATCCGTTTACCTCAAGCATCTTACCAAAAATGTAATTCCAGGCTGTGAATCTGAGGACAAATGCCCCTCCACGGCTTGCTCCCCAGGTATCAATTATAATCATATTACATTTTTACTTATCCCCTTTCCTTGATGAGATGGGACCGAAAAAAAAAAAAAAAAAAAAATTCTGTCGTATGAAAAGACCCTTCTTAAGGTATTCTTCACTTCTTACAAGGTAATCTATTTGTTTTTGCAGTGCCTTTCGAATAACCAAAAAGATGCATTAGCTGAGATCGTTGATGTCTTGCGAGCTGTATGTCATGCACATAGATTGCCGCTGGCTCTAACATGGATTCCTTGTAGTTACGTTGAAGGAGTTGATGGTGAATTTGTAAGAGTACGCGTCAGAGAGGGTAAAATCGGTGCAAATGAGAAATGCATACTATGCATCGAGGAAACAGCTTGTTACGTGAATGACAGGTCAATGCAAGGTTTCGCACAGGCCTGTATGGAACATCATCTTGAGGAGGGACAAGGTCTAGCTGGAAAAGCACTTCAGTCTAATCTTCCCTTTTTCTTTCCTGATGTAAAGACGTATAATATCGATGAGTATCCACTGGTTCATCATGCACGGAAGTTTGGGTTAAACACTGCCGTTGCGATCAGGCTAAGGAGCACCTACACAGGAGATTGTGACTACATATTGGAATTATTTCTTCCCGTCAATATGAAGGGGGCTCCAGAGCAGCAACTTTTGTTGGACAACCTCTCTGGTACAATGCAAAGAATCTGCAAGAGTTTGCGGACAGTTTCGGATAAGGAATTGGCTGGGGTTGGCTCTAATGATTCATTTCAGAAGGAATCAGTCCCAAACCTCCCTTCTTTGTCTAGGGAAAGTTCCCAAATGGTACTATCAGATAGTGACTTGAATTCGGTTGATGAGCTGCCCTCTAAGGTGTCTAACAGAAGAAAAAAGGGAACTGAAGCAGATAGTGTCTGGGAACAGGTATTATTCTAAACAAAATTTATTATTATTTTCATTCTAATAAATAGATTCTACGCTAATGTGCATGCTCCATCTATTTGGTAGTGGAAGTTATACTAGTTTCGGTTGCTTTTGTGCGTTTCAGTAGAAACACAACTACTACACACATGCGTACTTAATTTCTCGTTGTTAAAATATGGGTCTGGTGTCTTGTTATGGGCTAGTAAGTTGCTGTTGCAGAAAGCGGAAGAGTAGTTTAGAATGTTTAGAAGTTGTTCTCTTTAAAAGGCTATTGATTTTATAGTATTTTACTATATTTGCTTTTCAATAGACAAATAGTACATGCCATTGTTTTCTTCCTCTATTCATGTCGTATTCACATGTATAGTTACATGTGTACGTATAGGCCAGCATTGTCCACGTTCCTAACGGGTGCATGCACATGTGTGTTAGCGCATACGAGAAAGTTGTTTTATAGCAGTAGAAATGTGTCCTTGTTTCCTGAGGCTTCCAGAGCACAAACCTGCTCTAAATTGTTTTTGTGAGTACTTAATGATCTATCAAAAGATTCTTCGACGGAATCACTGCATTTTTATCGTCTGCGTCCCAATCCAAGGAAGGGGATTACTAATAAATAAAAGATCAAAGATCCGCTCCAATTTCTTGTTATTCGAGACTGGGGAGGGATATAGAATGAATGAATGAAGAAGGGGGGGAAAAAAAAACAAGATGATGGGATTATGGAAGTACCGAGCATTTATTGCTACTGCACTGTGTATTCTAGTTTCTGCTGCTTTTTTACTATACAAGTACAGTATGCACCTTAAGTAAAAATGATTTATTTGAATGTGCTGAATTCAAGTCTAATAAATGAGATATGATAAGGGAGATTCTGTCAGTTATGGTGAATAAAATGTTGATTAAACCTGCTAATCTTTAAAACCAAACTCAACTAGAGCAAGGATCATCATGCTTTTGGTGTGGCTTTATAGAAATTTTTGGAACTCAGTCAACAACTTTTTTTTATGTTGTGTAGGTAATGAATAGATCAAGACGGCAGACAGAGAAAAAGCGAAGTACAGCAGAGAAAAATGTGAGCTTGAGTGTGCTTCGGCAGTATTTTTCTGGCAGTCTTAAGGATGCGGCTAGAAGCATTGGAGGTAATCTCAGAGAATTATAGTGGGAAGTTAAAAACGAATAGAAAAAAAGGATTGAAGAAATAAACTTAAATTGATTCAATTTAAGAATAGCAACATGATTAATCACTATTACAATGTTTTGGCAGTTATTCAAGACACTTCAAACTCTCCCCAACGGTTTCCTTAATTTCCACAAACAGATGATAAGTACTCAGTAACTACCAATCCCCCTTTTTAGGCTACTAATTCTCTTCTAACAACTACTAACAGCTATTACTAATCAAAATAACACCTGAAAACCATGGAACAAGTTTATAACAAACCACAATCTATGACTAACAAACCGAGCTAACATCCTGAATGAAAAACAGTTTGTAAACCAGTGTCCACAAGCACACCATAACGCACGGTTTGAACCGTTGGAGTTCATGATTTCTCCAACAACTTATGAGGAAAAGTGGTGTATCCCACCACGATCAATTCATACCAATACAAATAACATGACAACAGACTAATAGGATTGAGAAGCTTTGGCAATGAAATTTAAGGAAACCCCATAACCAATGTTTCATAAATGAAGCATTTAATTGTTAGTTCTTAATTATTGAATTCTTTTTCCTCTGTATTTTGTGTTGTTTCTGATTATTAACAGACTTTGATGTTATATGTGTTGTGTGTATAAAAGAATTATCCTAAAATGGACGTTCAATTTGTGTTTTTTTGTTTTTGGTAGTTTGCCCCACTACGCTTAAAAGAATCTGCAGACAACATGGGATCTCAAGATGGCCATCTCGTAAGATAAATAAGGTAAACCGTTCGTTAAAGAAAATACAAACCGTGCTTGATTCTGTTCAGGGGGTTGAGGGAGGTTTGAAGTTTGATCCCACTATTGGAGGGCTTGTGGCAGCAGGCTCCATGGGCCAAGAATTTGATACGCGGAAGGGTATTTTCTTTTCTGAGAAAGCGCCATCTCTGCAGAACTCAGATCCCACTTCAGCGATGAAGTTGGAAGAGGATGATTGTTGTACAGGGGGAGGTATGGTTGATCGAAATTCTCATGATATGAGGAAACCGGATATCGTCACTCGGACTAATCCTACTAAACAATCCAAGTGGGTTGCAATGGATGCTGGATCGAAACCAGTTAGCTATGACACCAGTTCTGGAGCTTTTCCGGAAAGGGCTTCCATTGGTTCTTATCATGCAAAAGAATGTAGGGCATCGGATCCGGGCATGCTTAGTTCAAAATTTGAGAACTCTGACCGCCATCATGTGTCTCGGAGTTCGGCCTCCTTGGCTACGGGTGAAGAGAGGGATGCAGTAGGTGATGGCTATAATGATCTTATTGAACATAACCAGCCTAGTTGCTCAAGTACGACGGACTCGTCAAATGGTTGTGGTTCAATGCTCCATGGCAGTTATTCAAGTTCTCAAAGCTTTGAGGAGCCTAAGCATCCCAACGGCAAGACAAGTTGTGCTGACAGCAGTTCTAAAATCGTTGTAAAAGCTACCTACAGAGAAGATATCGTGCGGTTCAAGTTCGATCCTTCTTCAGGTTGTTTACAACTGTATGAAGAAGTTGCAATGAGGTTCAAGTTGCAAACTGGAACATTCCAGCTCAAGTATTTAGATGACGAGGAGGAATGGGTGATGTTAGCGAGCGACATGGACTTGCAAGAGTGTCTAGAGATATTAGATGATACTGCAACCAGAAGCGTGAAGCTTCAAGTTCGCGATGTGCCTTGTGCTGTGGGCAGTTCTGGTAGTAGCAATTGTTTCTTGATAGGAGGCTCATAAGAGGTTCGAGGTTACCAGATCTCCCCCTTTTTCCTATGGGACTTCTCACAGTGCCATGTATGTTCGTTGTACTTGATCGAAGGTGAATGTAATTCCCGGTAAAGGCTAGAAGCGAAGAATTTTCATCTCAATGTCTAGATCTTTTCTGGTTTCATCATTCGTTATCAAACCGATCATGAAATGCCACGTCAAACTGGTCTTCAGGTCAAATGGGAGCACAATTGGTTGGAATTATTGCGATCCATATGAAACTCCATTCAAGTCAGCATAAAGGTTGTTATTAGCTACAAGCAGTTACGCAAGTATGTCGTCGTAGAAAGAAGAGGGGCTTGCTGCCCTAGTCCAGTCTAGTCTGTGTATACGTGTCTGTATAACATTGAAGAAAATAAAAGTTTTAGCTTGAGCAGTTGATTTTCATATGTAGTTGTAATGTACGAGTAAAAGTTATTAGGTGTTGGTTAAAGTCAACAGCTTGTTGATGTCAGGATTTTATGTAGTTTTGAATGAGCTTAAAAATTGTACACACTTGTATGTTGAGATTCCAATTCTGGTAATTTTTTTTTTTTTTAAGTAGTTTGTACAAAAGTTCAAAAGCAAATTTCATGTCTTTTGTTTTCATTTGCTGATGGGTTCTGATTGCATGCCTTTTAACTCTTGTTATGCATACTATGCTTATTGTAGGAATGCAATTTTATGCCACGGCTTTGCTTCATATAATGGCATATGATACAAACTTATGATTTTTGTCATATGATATGGGTTGGATAATTGGACTGTCCATTTTTTTTCCTAGAGGTCCTGGGGGCTGGAGTATAAAGAGTCGCTAGTGTTTGATGGTGGATACATCAGTATCATTTTAAGTTTGAACTACCAAATTTTACTTTTGTGCGACATTGACGATGCTAAGGGCATGCTTGGTGTATTGTATTAGCATTCCGTATTGTTTTATTTAATACAATACAATCTTTGGGAATATCTTTGTATTGTATAATTTATCAAATAAAAAAATTAATATAAGACGGACTGATATCTAATACGACAAAAAAACATTTGTATTAGGTCGTATTGTATAATTTAATCTAGATGAATATATATTAAAACACATAATATAATGGATTTTAGGATGGAGGTCGTAGTTGGGTTTTGGGACAAGGATCGGAGTCGGGTTTCAAAAATGGGGTTGGGTCGAGTTTCGGGATCTGAGTCGGGGTCGGATTTCAGAACGGGGATGTGATCGTGTTTTTCCTATAGTAAAATATTTTACAATTTTATCGCTTATTCGCCCCTGTTGAAATTTCTTAATTACTACATTTGCATGATCTTTTAAGAAAACTCTAAATTTCACCCAAATTTTTTGTTCGTAAGTACTCACATTTAAAATTTAGTTTCTCAAATATTGAATCAAAATCAATTATACTACTATATAAATTCATAATTTTTTTTGAAACTGTACACTTTAAATTCAAGTTGAACTCTATTACAAGATTTAGTTTATTTAGCCAAAAAAAATATATATATATCTGAAAAAACCCCAAAGATACAAATTAATAAACGATGGCAAACGATTTTACCCTTCGAGTTTTGGTTCAAATTTTTTGTTTAATTCAAGTCCCCTGGAAAAAAATTTTATGACTTCACCAGTGAATACACTCATGGTTTTTTTTTTTTTTTTTTTAAATAAATACACTCATGTTTTAACTGCTCTATAACTTTATATAGAAGTGGCAATGAGATTAGTACTTTTGCACTTCAACCTTTTAACCTAATGGTTCAAACTTAATTCTTTTTCTATTTAATTCAAATATAATGGTTTCTATAAAATCCACTTCCCTTGTATATGTTCTCACACCTCACACTTCACACCAATTTTGTCTTCTATGCCTTGCACATCTACTATATTATGTATATTTATCTATCACCTCTGTTTCTATAACATATCTTTACCATATATAAAAGAATATATCTCTTTCGTCCCCTCTTCCATGATGCCACGTGGCATTTCTTTCTTTGCTTCACCCGCACCGTTTCGTTAGCGTTTTTTTATCTCCTCATTCTTCCTCTTCCACTTCTTCTTCCTGATGCTCTCTACTTTCGGTTGCTTTTTTTCTCTGTCTGCCTCTTCCACGTTTTTCTCATGCTCCTTCATTTTTGCTTGGCTTTCTCCATAGTAAGGAGAGCTTCTATTCAGATTTCCAAAATTCAAGAATCCGTCTTCCAAAATTCAAGAACCCGTCACAAATCCTTAATCCCTAATCCCAAAAATCCAAAATCCCAAATTCCTAATACCTAATCCAAACTCTAAAATCCCAACTTAAAGAAGGAATCGCCAAACACACTCAATATCTGGCTTCATATGTAGTCTATATGACTAGTCGTTGATCCTAATCTTGAATTTCATTTTCTGGATCTCTCCGATGCTCCACTTACGGTGAGTCATTGCTTTTGCTCATTTTTTCTTTTCTTTTTTTTTGGTAATAATCGTTGCTTTTGCTTTTGTTTGTTCTTGTTGATTACTTTGGTTTATAATCTATTGTATTGGTGATTATACCTAAAATTATATCACTAAAATGTACTTAAAAAAAACTTGGAAGCAAAACTTCGTTCGCTCCGATTCTTTTATAGTTGGCATAATCTTGTATATTATGACTTTAATGAAGGAGATTTTTGAGTAATTTCCAGTTCTATCTCGTATATATTTTTCTATTTTGTGTTACATATTCAATTGTACATAATAATGTCATCTCAATCTGTCTGTTTATACGCATGGGTGCAAAAACAATTATATTGTGCATGATGATATGATGATGATAGTAGTGTTGCTGTCATTTAATATTTAGTGGGTGCAGAATTTCCTTCCAACTAAGCACAATCCAAGCATTCTTTCCACCGAGCTTTCCACTGAGGGAAAAAAAACTGAAGAAACCCACTCCTGTCAAAGAAAAGAAAAGAAATACGACCATCCTTCACCATCATTTTTCATCTCTATCATCCCCTCAAAACGATCATCCTTGTATTCGGGTTAAAATCTTGCACCGTTTTCACATTTCGGGCATCAATTTTCAGTCACAAGGAGATGAGAGAGAGTACTAAAAGTTTGTAAAATCTCTAAAATTTTGGTAAGTTTATCTCAAACCCTCAAATTTTTTGTTTAAATCGTTTTCGAAGTTGTTCAAAGGTTGGGCATTCATGGTTAGGGAGCTTAATATAAAAAATAAAATAAAAAAAAACAATGATTCAACCTATTTTGCACTAATTTTCGGCTTGTAAAATCTATAAATTTGCAAATCCCGTCATAAGAGCAGTACAGTAACCAGACCGGACCAGCTTGACCGTCAGGACCGGCCTGACCGGCCGGACCAACCTGACCAGTCTGGTGGTTTTGGGGACGGTCTGGTAGTTTTGAACTAGTCTTCAATTTTTCATTATTTTTTTTAAAAGTCTTTCATAACAATCTTTTTTGTTTTTCTTATCGGTTGTTTTTCTTATTTTAAATAAAATTTGTTTGTTTATGTTATTAGGCTTTATTATAAAATATATTTTATTTATATGTGATTTTATGTAAATGTAGGTTTTGGATCTCCCATCACCCATTTTGAAATTGAATATGGATCAAATCAATTTCAAATGCAAAATTTCAATCAAGCACTTATCAAAGGATGTTGTTGATACTGTGACCAATGCCTTACAGGACCACCTTAATGGCATAGGGTGGTTTAAGAAGTCCCAATTTGACCGCCTATTTGATATTACAGACCACATCAAAATAACTTTAACCTCATTATGGATGTTACTATCCCGAGTAGTGGTTGCAAAAAAGGACTATGAAATGTGGTTCGTTTTGAATGGCATCCCCATTAGGTACTCGCTCATGGAGCATACACTTATAAGTGGACTTAATTGTTCTGCTTATCCTGAAGATCCTTGTCATACAGGAAACGAATTTAGAGAAAGGATCTTTCGCGGAATGAAAAAGATCTCGCAAAGTGATGTTAAGAAATACTTGGAAGGTATGGTCATCCCTCCCGAGGAGAATCAGAGCAATAGAAGGAGGCGCAGTAACGAAATCAGAGAAAGAGAAAAAGAGAGATCGATCCTTATAAATGATAAGTTGAAGTTGGAAGTCCTATACTTTTTGTGTGCGGTCCTCCGTGGTCCAGAAAAACCCGATCAAAAAATTGATTACAAGCTCTTTAAAATGATTGAAGACCTAGATTGGTGTGCCAATTACCCATGGGGAAAAAAGACATACCAATATTTGATGACTCAGGTCCAAAAGTTAGACATCGTTGCAAATGTAAAGACGCTTTTGAGAAGTTGACAAGATGGAATTGTCATGCGTTCATACTACCATTGATAATATGTAAATTTTGTTTCAATTATAAGATTCTCACATTTAATTTGTTTTAAAATGTTTGCAATCTAATATTTTTTTATTGTTCATTATTATAGCTTCTACCATTTGA
Organism: Ficus erecta; assembly: GCA_008635985.1. NCBI lineage: Eukaryota > Viridiplantae > Streptophyta > Magnoliopsida > Rosales > Moraceae > Ficus > Ficus erecta. The sequence goes on along the minus strand of BKCH01000059.1, from coordinate 272,609 downwards.
GTGTATTCCTGCATTGACCCCAACATATGCTGAGATTAGAGAAGATGTTAAAGGACCGGTGCCAAGAATTTATCGATGGAAAACCAAGTTTGATCGACAACAAGCTCCACCTTTGGAGTTAATTCTTCACGCAGTTGGGGATAGCACGGTTGGTCTTTTGTTTTGTTTTATTTTATATTACGTAGATATGTCTTCATTTGTAGGTTACTAATTTGAAGTGCCTAAATTTCAGAACATAAAGAGCATCCTTGTCCCAACCTTGGAGGAGCAGAAAACCAATCACATGAAGGGGTTTGTTCCTTATCATGATGATCCCGACACCATTGTGGACAATTGGGCAACCATCCTAGAGTCTGGAACAAGCATATTTTGGGAGGACTTATTACATACTGATCTAGAAGGCCGACGTAACTTCCTTCATGGTTATGGTGAGAGAGTTCAAGGAAGAGATAGAGAGAATCCTGAAGATATTATACATGAGCAGTCTACGCCTCAAGAGGGTACCACTGTAGCCGAGCAAACCAGGTATCCGTCGTCTAACCCTACTGTCAACAAGTCTATACCTCCATAAGCTAGCTCTCATGCTGACAATTCAATGGTGCTACGTGAGATTCAAGCTCTAAAGCAAATACTAGAAAAGATGTGCACCGAACATGAATCTCGGTTTTCACAATTAGAGAAATTGATAACCGAGAATAGTAACCGCGTTGATATGCTACAAACATTGTGTCAAGATTTGTTCAACAACAATCTGAGACTTGGAAAGGTGGAGATCGAGGTGAGAGCAGTGGAGGTGGAGGTGAGCATAGTAGAGGTGTTGATGTTAGGATTATTGCCGGTAGTGATATTGAGGCTCAGAATGATATATATGCACCGAAAAATGTTTGTTTTGGAACTGAAATCAGTGTAAAAAGAGACATGGAAGATTCTCACCTCAATGAAATCTTTTATCAGACTCTGACTTGTTCAAGTGATGAGGATTGTGAAGAAGATGTTTTGGATGTTGGGCAACAAAAGAGACAACCTCAAAGACATCTAAAGAATTCAAAATATAAGAGAATTCCATACACCGATCCCGGTCCAAAGAAGATGATGTTTCGTAAAGGATCGATCAAAGAATTCGATCCATTGCGCCAACCAGATAGTATGCGAAAATCATTTGAAGACTACAAGAATTCAGATTCGAAGCCCCCATTTACTTCTGGTCTAGGGTTAACACGAGCATGAGATTTCTTTGATAAGATAATAACTGAGCACCTTTGGCTTTTAAGTGATGTAAGTGATTCTCTACTAAATAACGCTGTATCTAAGCTTTTTTTTTTATTTTTTTATATGGAGTTCTTTTTATATCTAACATTTTTGACTCATATTACAACTTTTTTTTTTGTTTTTGTAACACATAGAAGAAGTCATGTATGGAATAAGAAAAAAACAATCCAATCGAGATGTCATCAATCAAGACGTCGTCATTTTGGATGAGATCTTTGGCCAATTATTGGTGATGAATGCTAATGAAGATGGGATCATAGATGACTGTTTGATGACATACGTGAAAGGCGACATCCCCAAGATGGGAAAATGTTGGATTGGTGTTAAGGCACTTTACTTTATGCATAATTTATATGACATATTGGACACCAACGTCACCGAAAAAGATAGAGGAAAACATTGGGTTTCGGTGAAGGTTGATTTGATAACTCCAGAGTTGGTGGTTTTTGATTGCAATTGGAAATGTTACGAAAAAGTAAAGCTTGATAGATTTATGGAGCCCGTGCAAAAGATGATTCCCTTAATACTTCAAAAATCTGGATATTTCGGCCACCTTGATCCTTCTCCATGGCCCTATAGGCGTCCACTCAACCATCCGCAGAACGAAAAATTGTAAGTGTACTTCAAATGTTTTAATTTTTTATTTGTCATTTATAATTACAAACACTAACAAACATTTTGTTTTACACATGAGAGATTGTGCCATATATGCCATCAAATATATCGAGTTCGATATACAAGGGCACAATTTTGAGTTAATAAATGATGAGATGATCAAATTTTATAGAGAGAAGATGGCAATCAATATTTACCATAAGGATTGGATTCCTTAAACACTTTATGTATGTATTTGCTTTTACTTTTGAAACAATTCTATGAGACACGTCTTTCATTTATGGCATCCAAATTTGTTTCTACATTGTTTTTTACAGGGTCTAAGTTATGGTGTTTTATTAAAATAAGTTATTATGATGACCAAATAGGCGATCAGGCCAGTCTGGGGAAAAATATTCTTGACCGACATAGGCGGTTAGGCTAGTCATGCCGGTCCAGAAAAACATATTTCATTAAAATAATCATAGTACTTCCGTGGTAAGACCAACAAGGTCGCTTGGTTGTTTGAGTAAAAATATACCTGATCGGCATAGGCGATCAGATCAGTCATGCCGGTCCGAAAAAACAGATTAAAATTATCATAGTATTTTGTGGTAAGACCAATAAGGATGATCGAAAAAACAGAGAAGATCACCCCGGTCCGGGTAAAAATATTCCTGACCGGCATAGGCGGTCAGGTCAGTCATGCCGGTCCGGAAAAACAGATTAAAATGATCATAGTACTTTGTGGTAAGACCAACAAGCTCACTCGTTGGTTCGAGTAAAAATATATCTGACCAGCATAGGCGGTCAGGTCAGTCATGCCGGTCCGAAAAAACAGATTAAAATAATAATCGTACATTGTTTTTTACAGGGTCTAAGTTATGGTGTTTTATTAAAATAAGTTATTATGATGACCAAATAGGCGACCAGTCTAGGGAAAAATATTCCTGACCGGCATAGGTGGTCAGGCTAGTCATGCCGGTCCAGAAAAACATATTTCATTAAAATAATCATAGTACTTCCGTGGTAAGACCAACAAGGTCGCTCGGTTGTTCGAGTAAAAATATACCTGATCGGCATAGGCGATCAAGTCAGTCATGCCGGTCCGAAAAAACAGATTAAAATTATCATAGTATTTTGTGGTAAGACCAATAAGGATGATCGAAAAAACAGAGAAGATCACCCCGGTCCGGGTAAAAATATTCCTGACCGGCATAGGCAGTCAGGTCAGTCATGTCGGTCCGGAAAAACAGATTAAAATGATCATAGTACTTTGTGGTAAGACCAACAAGGTCACTCGTTGGTTCGAGTAAAAACATATCTGACCAGCATAGGCGGTCATATCAGTCATGCCGGTCCGAAAAAAACAGATTAAAATGATCATCGTACTTCTGTGGTAAGACGAACAAGGTCGCTCGTCGGTTCGAGTAAAAATATACCTGACCGGCATAGGCGGTCAGGTCAGTCATGCCGGTCCGGAAAAATAAATTAAAATGATCATAGTACTTTGTGGTAAGACCAACAAAGATGATCGAAAAAACAGAGAAGATCACCTCGGTCCGGGTAAAAATATTCCTGACCGGTATAGGCGGTCAGGCCAGTCATACCGGTCAGGAAAACTAGAAAAAAAAAAAGCATCATACTTCTTTGGTATGGTGATCGAAAAAACAAAAAAGATCATCCTGGTCCGGATAAAAATATTCATGATCGTCATAGGCGGTCAAGCTAGTCATGCCGGTCAAAAAAACCAGCAAAAAAGTATCATACTACTTTGGTGTGGTGATCCAAAAAATAGAGAAGATCACCCCAGGTCGGATAAAAATATTCCTGACCGGCATAGGCGGTCAGGCCAGTCATGCCGGTCAGGAAAACCAGAAAAAAAAAAAAAAGCATCATATTACTTCGGTGTGATGATCGAAAAAACAGAGAAGATCACCCCGGTCCGGGTAAAAATATTCCTGATTGGCATAGGCGGTCAGGCCAGTCATGCCGGTTAGAAAAACCAAAAAAAAAAACCATCGTACTACTTCGGTGTGATGATCGAAAAAACAAAGAAGATCACCCCGGTCCGGGTAAAAATATGACCAATAAGACCGCTTGCCTTACGTTATATTAATCAGTGATTGATAGTAAATTAATTTTACTTATTGACCATTTTAGAAAACAAATGACATTTTAACTAATTTTTTAGAATTTTGGTCATTTATTAAAAAACTTTTTAAATGGTCATTTTTTTTTATTTAGGAAAAATGGTCGTTTGTTTTGTTTTATTGTTGATTGACTAATGATCAATCAGTTATTGACTTTCAAATTAGTGATTGGCACCATTTTGTCCTAATTTTTTTTTTTAAGAGGGTTTTCAATATTTATTTTAATTTTATTCTAATTTTATTAGTGTGATAACAATATCTATTTTAATATTATTATAATTTTGTTACTGTGATCAAAAAGTCATGAAGTCATAAGTAATATTTTCAATTTATACTACGTCATATTAGGTAAGCGAGAAGATTGGTCTGTTCTTTCACTAAATAGAATACATGAGTTACGAACATACAACCGATAAGAAAAACAAAAAAGATTGTTATGAAAGAATTTTTTTTTAAAAAGGAAAAATTGAAGACTAGTTCAAAACTACCAGACCGTCCCCAAAACCACTAGACCAGGTCAGGTTGGTCCGGCCGGTCAGGTCGGCCGGTCGGTCAAGCTGGTCTGGTCACTGTACTATTCTTATGACGGGATTTGTAAATTTACAGATTTTACAAACCGAAAATTAGTGCAAAATAGGTTGAATCATTGTTGTTTTTCTATATTAAGCTCCCTAACCATGAATGCCCAACCTTTGAACAACTTCAAAAACGATTTAAACAAAAAATTTGAGGGTTTGAGATGAACTTACCAAAATTTTAGAGATTTTACAAACTTTTAATACTTCCTCTCCTCTCCTTGTGGCTGGAAATCAATACCCGGAATGTGAAAACGGTGCAAGATGTTAACCCGAATACAAGGATGGTCGTTTTGAGGGGGATGATGGAGATGAAAAATGATGGTGAAGGATGGTCGTATTTCTTTTCTTTTCTTTGACAGGAGTGGGTTTCTTCAGTTTTTTTTTTTTTAAGAGAAAATTGTCCTTTTATTGGATCTCCTTTTATTTTATTTTCCTTTATTTTTATTTTTTACTTGTAAATGGTATTTTGGAGAAAACAAAATATTCATTAATGAATGAGGCTAGCCTTGCAATGTTTTCTCTTTGGGGTCTAGTGTTGCAACATGATACCCATTTTAATCCCATATTTGCAAAGCCCCCGCTTCAGTGTTTCGATGTAAAGCATAATGAAGATGAGATGCTATATAATTAAGGAACGAGCACCTTGAACTATATATAATCAAGATGAAGATGAGAGAATGACTCCGGGCAACAAAGGATGAATGTTATATAACCAGGGAACAAGCACCTTGAATAATACAATAGTTTTGAAGGAACTTGGACCATTTTTGCTTCATTACTACATATCAAACAAAACCCAAAACGTATTTTTCACGTTAAGATCATATCTTATAATATAAACATCGAAAATGTGAAAGATATAGACCAACTAATCTCCCAAAAAGTCAGCAATAAACTAGATATAATTACACAAGATAAACTGAATTCTATTTTTCATAATTACATACAATAAACATTCTTCATCACCAAGGGGTGCTAGGAGGGAACAAAAAGTTACGTATGTGTCTGAAATTATTGGTTGCCTTATCGGAGTAAACCAAGGGATAGAAGTTTCACTGTTTCAGATAAAACAACGAAGAAAAATATAACCGAAATAAAATGTGTATTTAAAAAGAACAACTATTGTTTCAAAAAGAAAAACTTACCCAAAATAGTTCAATCCGGGAGTGGGATCGAGCTCCACCTGGATGGAAGTTTTACTGTTTCAGAGAAAACAACAAAGAAAAATATAAGCAAAATAAAATGTGTATTAAAAAAGAACAATAATTATTTCATAAAGAAAAACTTACCCAAAGGAGTTAAATTCGGGAGCGAGATCAGGATCGGGCTTCACCGGAATAGTTATGGAGATACTGGCTTCCCAAACCATCGGATCAACAACATAGATTGCACTTTTCTCAGGAAGCAACACATATTCATAAAACCAAAGCCAAAACAAACAAAAAAAGTTCGGAAGTTTCCATCACTATGTTAGTAAAATAATAATATAAGAGGGTAAAATACAAAATATAAATACAACAATTATTTGAATTATGGGTATGAACTATGATTTAAAATATGGGTTAATTGTTAAATTAAAAAAGTTTTAAAAGTGTCTGTACAAAAAGAAAAAGAAATGAAATGAAAGCCTAAAAAAAAAAAAAAATCACGATGAACATAAAATGACAAAAAGAAAACAGCAAAAAATGGTCCATTTTGTTTTCTAATTCATTTAGAGGGCTAAAACTCCTTGAAAATTACCATTCCCAAAATCCAAATCATGAAGCAACACAAATGTTTAAAACCAAAACCAAAACAAAAATAAATTAGAAAAAAATTATGAAGTTTCTACCACTACCTTGGTAAAATAGAAATATTAGAGGGTGGAGCACAAAATACAAATACAACAGTTATTTGAATTATGGGTTTGAATTATGATTTAAAACACGGATAAATTATTAAATTAAAAAATTTTTAAAGTGTCTGTATAAAAGGAAAAGAAAAGAAACGAAAGTCTAAAAAAAATTTACCATGAACCAAAAACGACAACAAAACAACTAAAAATGGTCCGTTTTGGTTTCTGATTCATTTTGAGGGCTAAAACCCATTGAAAATTCTCATTCCCAAAATCCAAATCATGAAGCAACATAAATTTATAAAATCAAAACCAAAACAGAAATAAATTAGAAAAACTTTGGAAGTTTCCATCACTATATCTTGGTAAAATAGAAATATAAGAGAGTGGAATACAAAATACAAATACAACAGTTGTTTGAATTATGAATTTGAACTATGATCTAAAACATGAATAAGTTGTTAAATTAAAAAATAAGTCACATGCATTGGACTTTTTTCGATGATTTATGAATTTGGTTGAGAATTAAAAGGAGAAAACGATCAAAAAGCTCTAAGGATGAACCATGGCTGTGAGTATCTTTCGGAGCAATTCAAAGAACTTTGTGATGAAAAAGATATCCAAAGGCAATTGACTATTTCTTGTACTCTGCGACAAAATGGTGTTGCATAGAGAAGCCATCATACGCTATTGGATATGGTTAGGTTGATGATGGTGAAGGCCAACATCCCTACATCTTTTTGGAGGGATGCTATTTTGATTGCAGCCTACATCCTTAACGAAGTGCCCTCAAAATCTGTTCCTGCAACCCTTTTATGAGCGATGGAGAAGTCAAAAGCCTTATTTGGACCATTTACGGCCATGAGGTTGAGCTGATTATGTTCACACTACTTCTCATAAGCATGGGAAATTAGGCCTTAAGGCGCATAATTGCATTTTCAGTAGATACTCTGATAATCTAAGGGATATGTGATGCTTGGTAAACAACCAAAATGAAGTGTAACAAAAATTGATTGCGGAGAAGTTCCCTAGAAGAGAAGTGGTTAGAAACCTTGAGTTATTTGTACCTTCTTTAGATGTCAAATGTGATGCTGTACATGGTCGTTTAAATCAGATCTCTATTTTGGTAAAATGAGAACCTCTTTTTCTCTCTCTTCACGAGCACCATTGACGTAGATTAACGGAATCATAAGGTTGAGAATACGACGAGCTCACGGTTCCAATGAGATGTGGAGGAGATGTCGCGCCAGTGGGAGCACGTCGCTTTTTCGGGGAGATTTGTGGAGATGTCTCGCCGGTGGAGCCCCTTGCTCCGCTCGTGGGAGATAAAAACTGTGTCTTGACTCCTAACAGACAAAGTGCTTCTCCGGCATGGCGAGGCTTCTTTTCCGGCAATGGTAGATCATAGGCCTGATTTTGGGATTCTTTTCAATACACTATGATTTACAAGGATTTACAATTTAGGATTCACAGGGATTTACAAGGATTTACACAGATTTAAAATGAGATCCTAGATCGTGAGAGTTGGAAATTAGTTGTCATCGGAGAAGACGACGAGCCCTATGAAGGTAAAAGAAAGTGCCACGGGGAGGCCAGAGATCCAGTGCCAATAGCGATGAGAATGGACAGGCGCAATATGACGGCGACTACAACTAGGTGCTAGTGTCAGCCCAATGATGATGACTGTGACGGCGAGCAACGACAATGATGGTGACGGCAATGACTAACAAAGACAAATATAGCGATCTCCCGACGGTGACTAACAAAAGCGGCATGATGATGAAAACTCGCGATTCTTGAGATCCTAGTGCTCATGACGTCGATAGCGATCGGAAACACGTGCTTTGTAAATATGGATTGTTGGGCTTAAATTTTGTCTCCCCATTGTGTAATGCCTATGTCACAGCGAATCAACGAGCAATGAGCATCCAACCATGGTCCATTGACCATTCTACTTGGGTTTTGCAAGTCAATTGACTCCATTATCCGATAGTATGATAACTGTCAAAGCATGATTCATCGATCATTTAACGTGGATTCCATAGTCCTAAGTGAGTCGATTAATTCCATCTTTTACTCGACCAATATTCGACAGACGTCGAATCATGGTCCATTGATCGTCCACTATGCATTCATTAGCTCAGATGCTAACCAAACGTGAGCCCGGCCTAATGTCCAATTCTTCATCCTTACATGAAAGGACCAACGAACGTCGAACTATGGTCCATCGACCACTCGGCATGTGTTACGTTCGACTCAACAATTGGCTTTGTTTGACGAACATCGAACGTTGATGTTCGATTGTCCAACATCCGACTCTCAATACTCTACGTGAGGGACTTACGAACGTTGAACAACGGTCCATCGATCAGCTCAACATTTGGCTCAACATGACGAAAGACGAACAATAATGACATTCGATTGCCCGATGCATACCCAATCTATCCATTAAAAATGGTGCTTGGTTCATCATTCGACGCTCACCTTGAGCGAACGATGAACGATGGAAGTTCGACTTCCATAACTGCTAAGCCCACGATCAATCATGGCCCACGTTCTTGCACACGTTCCGAATTACTCGGAGTAGTGGGGAACCGCTCACTATTGTCCTAAAAACTTGAACCCACAACTTATCCTCTATTTATAGAGGAAGATCCCTCGCATTTGAGGATCTTCTTCTGCTCCCCTTATTGAAATTCTACCAAAATATTCTCAGAAATTGTAACATCATACTCATAATTCATACATAGTGAAACTCTAGACTCAAGAGGACGTAGCATGACATTTCAGCGAACCTCTCTAAATCTTGATGTTGTTATCTCTAAACGTTTTTATCACTTTTCCATTTATGATTGCCTTGTGATTCTTATATGCAATATCCAAAAACTCTAATATTTATGTTTATTAATAATGTTCATATGATCTAACTCGAATTAGAATTTAACCGTAGATCCAAGCATCTACATAGATATAGTAAAGTTACGCTATTTATTTCCAATCTTTTAAAATTATACTATTTATTCTATACACACCATATCAAATATGCTATTTTTCCAATTCTCTCATTGTTAATATACAGAACATAAAATAAAGGGCCTATTTGAATCTAGATTAACTTGAAGGGGCAAAGTGGGACAGACTCGAAAATTTAGGGGCACTTTAAACAAAAAGCCAATATTTGACTGTTCATTTTATCTTCTTCTTCCTCTGTCGCAGTTCGGTTAAGCGGGAACTGGGAAGCTCTCACTTTCTGGAGCTAAAAGCACCCACCACTACCTCCATAAAAAAAGCCATCAGAAGCTGAACTTTGAATTAACTCTAGTGACCCTTCACTTTTTCCCAAGTTCTTTTTCACTGGGTTCGCTTCAGTGAAGGTATATATTTTTTCTTTCTTGATTCAATCATTTTCACTTTGTATATTTCCTGGTTTTCTTAATACTTGCATATAAAAAGGGAATCATATGGATATGGGTTTTGAAGGATACCTATTGTGTAGCAAGAAAAGAAAAGAACAGACGTAAGAAGAGCAAAAGGAATACGTTTGGCGCTGTTTGGTAGCCGAGAAAATTACAGAAAATTTTTTTAATCACCTTTTTTTTTTTCGGGTAACTAATAAAATATCAACTGAATGTGTTTATACTGTTTATTTTCTTTCTTTTTAATGCCCACAATGTGTTTGAGCCAATGCCTCGAAGGGCTGTTTTGTTATGGTGATAATGCTTGTGCAACTTCATCATGTGTTATTAAACACTACAGTGTCAATATATATATGTATAAACATGTCCCTTCGAGGACATGCGATATATGTATAAACATTTTGTTTATATATGTTCTTATTTCTTTTTGGTTTAATGGGATTGGGACTATGACTCTACAGATATGTTGAATTAGGTGCAAGAGGAATTAAGTGGTAATGGGCTATTGTTGTCATAATACTTATCTTGCAAGTTCCCATCTTTTAGTCACCAACTTTTCTCAGGAACTCAAGAGTCTAAATCTTCCGCATCAGGTAATTTCCGTTGTTTTGATGGCTTTCGTTTCGTTATTTTTCATAAAATTTATTTCAAGCGATTTTTTGTTTTGACATCCTTTCCTGACTAGCAAGAATCGATGCGCTTGCAATGTTCTATTCATTTGTACTTATGTTGCGTGCAAATCCAGAATTTTGGTTTTTATAGTGTAAAACACATTCATTCTTTGTGGATATGTCATATATTAAGGCATTCGCGCACTGAGATAGTCGTATTTGAATATATCAGTTGTCTTCGTTACTAATTGTGTAAGTTACAACTACTAATTAAATTGACTGCTGGACCGAAAATATTAAATTTAATATATCTAGTCATCAAGTACTTCTCCTTTTGGCCCGAAAAATTTGCAACTGAGATATGCTCCTATTTTCCCTTCTTGTTTTTCATATTTGAGATTGTTCTAAAATCAAAGGCTTTATGCATTTGGTTTAGAATAATTATCTGTCATCGCTGTTTAATTTGATTATTCAGTGTCGTGAGTCCAACGTCCAGTTTTTGTGTATATAGATTTCTTGATGATGCATTTACATGACAGAATTTTTATGAGTTCTAAAATTAGTTTGCATATGCTGTATGGTGCAGAAAAGATGGCCCAATGGGTTGCATAGAGTTTCCAAAGTTTTTGCTTACCATGGCTTGAAGACACCACCTTATAAGCTCGTAAGTCACATGTATTACTTATTATGGAACAGAAAATGTTGTCACTAACTTCTATTGTCACACCCCTTCCTAAGAACGATAGTCCAGAAAACAACATAAAACTATCCATTTCTGAAGGACAAATACTAATCTGCTTATAGGAACATTTTATCATACTACTACAGTTAGCTTCTAGTTTCTACTGCGGAAATAGGTGCTTCAATAATTGCAGCTTATAATAAAGAGCTTTAGTGATGAGAAGCGTGCCATGTCTTTGTTTGATGATCTTATTACCGGATTTACCTTGTGATGCATTTTTTCAACGAAATTTCTTGGCTTCTGGAATTCCTCGGAACTTTGTTCTCTGATAGCCCTTAAAGAAACAATGGTTTTAGTTGTTTTATGTAATACGAATCTTAGTAAGCACTTTCTCGATGGCAGATTAAAGTTTAAACAGTAATTTGTTAGAGTTTGTGGACAAATGTGTGTGTGTGTGCCAAAGAGCACAAACATGAACGTGTATCAGACAACTGTTGAAACAAAAACTCGTTCTACATTGGTTGATTCATCAGAAACAGTAAGAAAGACGAAAATATTGAAATGAGGATGATAGCTTATTATATGGACATTTTAAAAATTTCCCTAAATCTTGAATAATTTGATCAGGGAATGAAAAAAGGTTGTGAATGAATTTAAAGTAAGCACTACCACAGGATTTTGATTTTGTACTTTGATGATATGTCAACAACTAATTTTTGATGAAAGGAAAATGGAAATAGAAAGGAACATTATCCGCTGCTTTGATTCCAAATCACTTATCGTACTTCTAGATAGATAACTATTGTTCCACGGAAAATTATTCTATGGATTATTAAGGTCTCTGACTAATATTTTCTTTGGCTTGCAACTGTTTTTTTTTTTTTTTTTTTTTTTTTTTTGTAGGATGCTTTGGAACCCTATATGAGTAAAAAGACGCTGGAGATGCATTGGGGTGGGCATCATCGGAATTACGTGGAAGGTTTGAATAAACAGCTGGGGAAGAATGACCTACTCTATGGTTATACCTTGGACGAACTTGTCAAAATAACATATAACAATGGGAATCCTTTACCTGAATTTAACAATGCTGCCCAGGTATTTCATGACTGCTTGGTCATTCACATACTCCTTTGACTATGTTTTGGAAATTTTTTCCGTGGAATTGTTGTAGTGGGATAATCTTTGAGACCATATAGAATCAACTATTTGCTTAAATTGGGTGGCTAGAAGCAAATGGATCTTTAGCCAATGGTAAAATCATGTTCGTTTGAAACAAAAAATTGCATCAGCATCTTATCAAGGGACACTGATTTTAAAATTATGGCTAGATCGGAAATGGAGAAGGATTTTCTGTTCCCCAAGAAACATACACCGTTTCTTTTCCTTACCCTTAATATCTATATGTTTGGCACATGCAACATTCTGTCTTTTTCAAAACTATGAAGCTTCTTAGCTAAGTCGTGGTGTCATTAACCCGATCAACAAACTTTAGGGCCGAACACAAGTTCATACAATCAGTTTAAATTGTGCCCATATGACAGTACTAACCAAGAGATATGTTTCCTTGTGTTAATATGCGAGCAAAAATGAGAAGCCCCATTCACTGAACAGGCTTTGTTGTGTACATATTTCTATGAATACATGAACTTAGTTATACACATGTTCGAGTAAAAAACTAGTTATACACATGTTAGAATAACTTTTTTACAAACATTCTACTGCTCTGAATGATTTCGCATCCTACATTATCAGGTTTGGAATCATGACTTTTTCTGGGAATCAATGCAACCTGGAGGAGGGGACATGCCCCAGCTTGGTTTGCTTGAGCAAATAGAAAAGGATTTTGGTTCCTTTACAAATTTTAGAGAGAAGTTCATACAAGTGGCACTAACGCACTTTGGCTCTGGTTGGGTTTGGCTTGTTTGTAAGTCTTTTCCTATGCTGTTTTTCGAACGATATGATCTTAATGCATTTGGAATTTCTGAAAAATGTTCATTATTCTTTTGATTAGGTAAGTTTATTAATGATTTAATCTAGAATTTGTAAAAAGAATAGGTAAGTTTGTCAATAATTTAATCTAGAATTTGTATTGGTTGCTATGCTACTAATCTCTTCTGGTCACTAACGTCTCCTGGTTTGTTTGACTATTTTAGTGAAAAGGAAAGAGAAACGACTTGAGATAGTTAAAACAGCAAATGCAATAACCCCAATTGTGTGGGATGATATAGTAAGTTAAACAATATTCTGTGGAAGTTTCTTTTAGGTTCATGACTAAGTTAAAATTCATTCCTTCTCTAAAAAAAGAACAAAAAAACCAAATATAAGAAAAATTGAAATTTGATCTTCTCATCTTTTCTTTGCAGCCCATAATCAGTTTGGATACGTGGGAGGTACTCTCTCTCTCTCTCTCTCCACACACACACACACACACACACACACACACGTATCTATCTTGCTCTTAACATTTTTGGAAATCTGATATTGTCTCGTCTCTGCATGCAGCACGCATATTATCTGGATTACAAGGTACATAAAACCATCATGTTTATCCTCGTTTGCTAATATGATTTTCTGTGTAGTGATCCTCTTCTGCATCTTCGTACCAGAATGACAAAGGGAAGTATGTGAATGTGTTTATGAACCACCTCGTGTCTTGGAATATGGCATTGGGTCGCTTGGCTCGTGCCGAGGCCATTGTGAATTTAGGCCAACCTAAAGTGCCTATTGCTTAACAAAGGAAACATTTTGACACCAGAAGCTGCTCATATATCCCCGCCATGAGGCTTTGCCAGTGATTTGTTCAGCCGCTTTCAGTTGATGGTGCAATTTTTGTGTGCGTGTATTCTGTTTCCTTTTTATGTCCAAGAACTTCATCGGCGTTCTTGATAGGCGTTTCCTGAGTAACCGTAGCCTCAATGGAGAAGAGTTTGTGTAATGCCTGAGGGAATGGTTACAATTTTGGTGTGGTTTACAGTTGAATCTTAATTTGTTGGCTATAAGAAATGATAAACTCTGATGAATCAAGCACTTCACTGTTATTGGCTTTAAGTTTGAATTTTCCCCTCTTGTTTCTTAACCTTCAAATTTACTTTTTCCCCCTTAAAACTGCCTTGCATATATGCCCATTTGCATATTTATGTATGTCGTTTTTTGTTTTTGAGCATAAAAGAGTACATCACTTAAAAAGAATAATAAATAAATAACTTTAGTAAAGAAAGGGTTAATTTCATTAATAGCATCTCTGGGATAAATTATATTAAATACATCACCACTTTTTTTTTCCTTCAGTTCTAGCACTGCCAAATCAGTTTTGTGGGGCCCAGCAGCATTAAATGTATGTAAATTTCCAAGTTTACCCTCATCTCCCTCACATGCCCCTAAAAAATTTTCAAACCAGCATTTACAGTGTTTTAGAGAGAGAAACTAAAATCTAGAGAGAGAAAGAGTTGCAACCGGCTGGAACCGCTCGGAAACCGTCCGAAACCACCACAAAAGCCCTCTATAAACCGCTTGGAAGTCTGTGAACGTCGGAAAATCTTCAAAAACTACCCATGTCGAAAGCCACGAAATTGACTGAGAAAAACATTACTCCCGAATGTTTGCTTAAAATACAAAAAGTTAGTATTTTTATCTGATTTTGTAACATAAAATTCAGTATTTTGGTTTATATAAATATTTGAGTGGTCATAACAGTTATGACATCTCTCCATTTCATGAACAAGAGTAACGGTCACAACTGTTATGACCGGGTGGTCATAACAATTATGACATCTATTTATATGGTGAACTAGAGTAGCGGTCATAACCGTTATGACCGGGTGGTCATAACGGTTATGACCGCTACTATATATAGTGAACTAGAGTAGCGGTCATAACCGTTATGACCGTTACTATATATAGTGAATTAGAGTAGCGGTCATAACCGTTATGACCGGGTAGTCATAACGGTTATGACCTCTCTTTATATAGTGAACTAGAGTAGCGGTCATAACGGTTATGACCGGGTGGTCATAACGGTTATGACCGCTACTATATATAGTGAATTAGAGTACCGGTTATAACCGTTATGACCAAACTGTTATGACTACCCGGTCATAACCATTATGACCACCTGGTCATAACCGTTATGACATGTACTAAAAAATGGTCAAAAATATTAGATTTTTTTTTAAAAAAAATTTTTAACATAGGTCATAATTATTATGACCGGATGGTCATAATAGGAATGACCTTTACTCAAAAATGGCTAAAAATGTTAGATTAAAAAAAAAAAACTTTCGATGGAAGTTTCTCTCTCTAAATGGAAGTTTCTCTCTATTATATGAAGATTTGGGTTTCAAAATGGGTTGGGAGCTAGGCGAAAAAGTGAAAAAAAAATAAGATTCCGGTGGGTGGTAACTCTTTCTCTCTCTGGATTTCAGTTTTCTCTCTCTAAAATACTGTAGATGTTGGTTTGAAAAAAATTTTTGGGCCATGCGAGAGAGAGGGATATTTGAGCTGAAGGAGATGAGGGTAAACCCGTAATTTGATATACATTAAATGCTGCTGGACCCCACATTAAGTGTTAGTAATGAAGGGAAAAAAAAGTAATACTATTTTTAATAATAAAATTTCTACAAGTGCTAAAAGTGAATGCTTTCAATTTTTTAGTGGGGTAAAGCTGCAGTAATGCACTTTTATATATCTTATCGATAAAACTCATTTTTAAATCGTTTAGATATAGTCAAACAGTTGAGATATTGCTTGTGTACAATAATTATCATACATTTTACATACAGTAGTATTTGACTAAGAATTAAAAAAAAAATTAAAAAAAATCTATCTTCACCGGTGGAAGGTTGGGGGGAGGGGAGGTTTCTGTCGTCGAGGTAGGGAAGGAGGGAGGGATTGTGCTGGTCGGCGTGGGGTGTGTGTGTGTGTGTGGGGGGGGGGGGGGGGGGGGTGTACAGATCTAGTCGGGATTGGGTCGACACCGACGCGGGGGAAAGGCGGGTCAAATCTAGCTCAAGGGGAGGGGGGTCTGTTGCCAACATCAGCAGGGAAGTCGCCGATGTCAAGGAAGGGGGTTTGGCCTTTTTAAATTTTTTTTTTATTTTTGTTATTAATCTATACTCATATGAGATAAGGTATATTATAATTATTATACACAAACAACATTTCAACCGTTCGAATATATCTTAACGGTTTAAAAATAAGCTCTATCGATAGGGTATATAAAAAGAGGTATACCGCAGCCATTCCCTTATAAGTGAGGGCGTTTTTTAAAAAATGTGCAACAAAACACCCTTAAATGATAAGGGTGTTTATTTCCAACGGTAATAGTCTGTGACTTGTACGGGTTATGAACTCATGATGAAGTGCATGAAAGGTCTTTTTCAATGTTAATTGGAATTTGTACCTCAAACAAAATTAGTTCAAAATTTTAATATTTAATGAAAAAGAATTTAATGCCACAAATCCAATAAAAATTGGTTAAAAAGGATAAAAATAACGATTTCAGTCATTAATTAATGATCCACATGCAGGTTATAAGTTAATTTATTTTACAATACACTTTTAAGTTTAAAGAGAAAATTATCAAAATTAGAAGTTCAAAAGACAAAATAAAATTGTATGATAAGTTCAGGAGTATCAATCAAAAATTAGTTAATGTTGCATTTTTTTAATTTTTTGGGAAAAAGTCTGGAGTTGTATTCACTAGCTTGATGATCAAAAAGTACAAACGGCCTCAAAACTAAATGAACAAACTCATAACAAAGCAAACCACCAAAATTATGAAAAACTAAATTCGTCAAGAAGTGGGTTACACCATTCCCACGATGGGAGATGTAACAAGCTTTATCACTAATAGCATAAAGAATAGCCTCCTTGATATCAGCTATCACATTTGATTCTAGAGCCCTTGACAAAGGTCGGTAGATAACCCGAATGACATTCACTACATCTGATTCTAGAATCCAATGCTCCAGACCGCAACTTTGAGCTAAAAGAATTCCTTCTCTAGTTGCATTTTTATAATTTGTGTTTTCTTTAACGGTTTATTCCCTTTAGTTTGCATTAAAAACTTTGATTATTGATACTTTGCGGTTTCCACTAGGGATTTACTTAGGAATTAGGATCTTCATGATCTAGGCACATATGAAACTGCATGATGTGGAATAAATCTCAACGAGTTGAATATTTATAGTATGTTGTGAGTTTGTAGCGTGTAATTTTATGTTGATGTAATTGTGGTGAAAATTTTCAAAAACAAAAAACAAAAAAGGAAATTGTAACATATAGCATAGTTTATAGTTACTTTTGAAGTTTATAACATGTTTTTCAAAAGATAATAAATTATAACATATTTTACAGTTAAATCATTGAATTTTCTAATAAATAACAGATTTACAAATAACATATTATAATTTTTAATAATAGATTTATGTGCATAATTTTATGTTAGAGAAAGAAAAAGAAAAGGAGAATGAATGATGAGGGGTATTTTGGTATCATACACGATCAGAAATCTAATTATGTCCTTATATTATTATGTTTAAAATTTTATATTATAATTAAGTATTATCTATTTAAAAATTTTATTTGACTCTTTTTCCTAAAAAAAAAATTTGTGGTGGAAATTTTAAGTAAGCCTAGCTTTAGGAGGTCGAAACTATGGGTGTAGAAAATTGGTGTCACAAAGGCATCAATGATTTAGGCATGCCCCCTTAAATCAAGGTTAACACTTAAGGCTATGTTTGAAGTCACATTTGGAAACATGTTTTCAATTTTTTTTTTTTTTTTGGTCATTTTCCTCCAATTGTACTATTTACTTTTTCAAACATAAAAAAAAAAAAAAAAAAAAAACTCAAATTTTAAAAGTTCATAATTTTATTATTTTAAGTTAAAATGAGATTTTTTTAAATTACATAGAATTTCACGAGAAACGAAACAATACCTATATTGCTAATGTTTTCCGAACATGTATCAAGTTTTTACACTTTTTCACTAAACACACATTTTCAAAACTCAAATCATCTCCAACTTTCAAAACACCATCTCCAAAAGTGACCACAAACGGGCCCTAAATAATGATGGTTTATGCTTCGTTTGGCAAACAAGTTCAAACTCAAAAATTCCATCTCAGTTTTTGTCTTTTTCTCAAAAAGTTTTTGTCTTTTCTGAAAAGTTAACTTCAATTTACTATTAAAATTAAAATTTCCAACTCAAACTGATTCACTAAACGGACCCAATAAGCAAAATGAACAGTCAAGTTCATGTAAGGGAATACAAGTTCGGAGTAATGCTAAGATTAAAATTGACATTTAAATTTGTAAATTGGATGTGACATAATTAATATAATGATATGATCAATGGTAATGTCAAGATCATTGTAACGTCCCATAAACTACCGGGTCAATTATCAATTACTCTTATTCAACTAGTCTAATAGGCATTATTTCTTGTAAACTTATCTTAACTCAAATTAAGAAAATCTATACACAGCGGAAACAATTATAACACAATTTTTAAAGAATACAAAATCATTTCAGAGATTAAAATCTTGATGTACTTATTATCATATCTTGAACCTTTATGCTCAGTTAACTCAATTCTGATTGAACTACTTACCTCTATAACAAAAACTATATAAGTCAGAGCTTACTAAGTTAAAACATTATACTATACTATTATACTAAAGTGAAGGAGTGAATTACTGTTCTTTCTACAGTTCTGAACAGTAATTTTCCCCTTTTTTTTTTGTTTTCGGCGTTCCATCTACAGTAATGCACAGTTTAGAATAGTGCAATTACGCTCTTGCCCTCCTCAGTTTGCCTACCGATTAGTTATGTTATAGTGGATGGACGTAATTGCCCTCGAAAATCTTTTTCCCCTTTGTCTTTTCCTCTTCCACCGCCCACTATGCTCCACATTTGCTGTCTGTCATTTTTCCATTCTGCCTCTCTCTCTACACTTCTCTTTCTCTCTCTCTTTTGTTCTTATTTGCAACAGTCCTTTCCCCTTTTTTCCCTCGGTTTCGGCGTCTCATCCATAGTAACTCACATTAGTGAACATTTCTCTCTTTCCTTTGTGTTTTCCTTTTCCACCGCCAATTATACCTTATATTTGCTCTCTGCCATTTTTCCCTTCTGCCTCTCTCTATCTCTACAGCTCTCTTTCTCTCTCTTATGTTCTTCTTTGCATTTTTGAGTTTCAAACCCTATTTTCCCCTTTCTCTTCTTTCTTTCATCGCCGATTATGTTTCTCCATTTTCTCCCTTTCTCTTTTTCTTCTTCTTCGGATTTTTGGTGTTCAAGCACTAGAAGTTGGCGTTCTTTTGCAGTCTCGGCCAGTCATTCTCTCTTTCTTGGTTTCGGTTTGTATTTTTGATGGTTTTTTTGGTTTTGTTGTGTTTTTTCTCTTCAAATTTGCAAGTTTGGTTTTTGTTCATTGTTTTTTTTTTGGAAATGTTTTTTTTTTTTTTTGGAAACTTTTGAATGATTTTTCCTACTGCCTTTTCTTCATTGCATTTTTTCGGAATAATAAGTTTTGATATTTTATTTTTTTTTTTTGGCTATTTCCGAGTGCTAATTTTATAATGTTGGAAAAAAAAAATTTTGGGAAATTTTGTTGTGTTGGAAGTGTAGATTCTAATGTTTATTGTGTTGTTGTGTGATGCATTGTTGTTTGTGTTAGGATTTTTTTTTTTTTTTCTTTGCCTCAGATTTGGGGGTTTTCACTGTTGAAACCCTAATTTTTTTTTTGGGTCTTTTTGCCGGTTTTTCCCCTCCTCGGTACAGCTTTTGTGGTGGATGTGTAAATGTTTGTTCAGAATGTGGATTTTTTGGTGTCACACCGCTAATTTTTTCTTTTGGGTTTTTTATTTCTTTGGTTTCTCTTCGGTACATTTTTTCGGTGGAAGTGTAGGTTTTAGTTTTTAGTATGTTTTTTTTTGGCTTCATTGTTGTTTTTGTTTGGTTTTTTGCTCTCCCTCAGACTTGGGTTTCGGTCTCTACTGTTGAAACGTTTTTGCTTTTTTTATTATCAGTATTTTTTGATCTATTTTTCTTATTTTTGGAAACAAATGCAGAGTAAAAAAGCTAAACGAAATATTGGGTATGTTGAAATTTTTTTTTTGGGTTTCCTTTATTTCTGTATTGTTTTCGGATTTTTGCTTCATTTAATTTTTTTGATTGGTTTTTGCAGATTGGGATAACAATCGTGATAAAATGAACAAATGCAAGTGTGGAGAGGAACATTGAGGATATTTTCCCTGTTGATTTCTAAATCTGTAATTTTTTGTTCTTTTTCTCCCCGGGTAATATTTGGTTGATTTTCCTTGCATTCTTGATATATTTAGGTTACAATGTGTGATGTTTTGTTATCATGAATTTTTATTTTGTTGTAAATGTTTGGTTAGAAATTTAGTAATTGTAGTATATAATGATTTAGTTAGATTCAAATGATTTTTTAGTCTTTTATATTGTTTAGTTGTCTGCTTATCATTACAGTTTTTGAAATCTGTCTTTCATGTTTAATTTTATAAATTATCTGTTTTATTTTTTCTTCCTATTGTCAATATGCGGTTTGTTAGAAGGCTGTATTTTACTGTTCATCATTACTTTGACTGAGCTTCCTTTCGGCTACAACTCTATAATTAATGCACGTAATTATGTTTTTTCCTCTTATTTGATATCTATGGAAAAAAATCTCAGTCTCTCTTGCACCGATTATTTTGATTTACTTACCTCTCTTTTATAAACAAATTCTCTTCATTTATTGCTTCATGTCTTTTCCCCTTATCTGTTATCTCCAAAAAAACTCCCCCATCGTCTCCTCTACCGACTCTTTTCATTTGTTTAGCTCTCTTTTCTAAACAAAATCCGTTCATTTATTGCTTCACCCGTTTGGTTAACTATTAATGCTTCTGTGAAATTCTCTCCTCTTGAGTGCTTTGCTTTCCATCTTAATTGGCTTCTGTCCAGATCTCCTCTGTTCTGTTATCCAGGTACTGTGTTTATGTAAGACTTTTAATTAGTCTTGATTGCTGTTTTCATTTCATATATTGTTAAGTGTTTGTTTCTCGGTTTCCCTATTCATTTATATATTATGTCAATATATTTATTATTATGATAATTATAGTGTGAACAGATTTAATTTTTTTATTTGTCGTTTTTCCCCCCTCTGTTTTTTGTTTTTCTGCCTCCTTTTTTTTTTTCGTTTGCTGTTTTATGTTATAAATTGACTGTTCTGTATTGTCTTTCTTTTTTCCCCCTTTTCTGTTCCTCCTATTCTGCTTTCTGTGTTTTGTTGGTATAATTATTTTTAATAAAAACTTTTGGATCACAATTTTTATATGCTATGATGATCTCTGTTTAACTAAACAATGATGCATATACCAGATTTTTTGTTTGATTTGGTATATGATGCTGAATATGGTATTATTGATTGCATATGTTACATATACTATTTGACCATCTTTAGAGTTGCCGTTGGTGTTTGGGACTTTGTGTCGATTTTGTTTTTGTCATCTTATAATAGTTTTCATTACATAATGCTGTTATCATATTATTATAAAATTTTAAATCTTTTTCCCCCTTTTTATCTATCAGATCTGTTTTTCCTATCCTATTTGTTGTCTGTTTGGCAAAAACATTTGTAAGCCCTGCCCCCTCTCCCCTTCCAGCCACCCTTTTTTTTTTGACACATTCCCAAACATCATACTTGATAGCTAGGAAAGATGATGTTGAATTGTATTATGATTATCATTAATAAATAATATCAATGAGATCTGAGCATAGTATAAAATATTTTATAAAAATTCCTGTGATTTTTTGTAGTATATATATTGATGTATATTTATATATTAGTTATGTATTTAGATTAGTGTATATAATAAAATGTAATACATATTTAACTTTCAGTTTTTCAAGATCTTTTATTATTGTTATTATTTCTATTTACTTTGTTGTTCTCTGCTTTGGTTTTTTCATTCTCTCTTTGTTCCCTCCTATTACCCGGGGAGGTTTTTTTTCCTTTCTTAGTATATTGTTGTAATATTTAAATTCAGTGTAAGAATTTTTGTATTTAAATAGTTTTATGATTAGAAATTATTGTAATTTTAATTGTATGGTTTAAGTTTTTTTATGATGTAATTCTATAGTTTTTATTTGTATGGATAAATTTTTTTCCTCCTACAGAATGTTTAATGGTTAATTAGCACAAGTTAAGTTGTTCATTATTTGATTTAGTTAATGCAAACTTTTATCAAACAAATTAAATCGTTGGAAAAAATGAATGTCTGTTGAAAAAAAAAAAAAGGGTACCATTATTTGACAATTTAGTTAATTATGTTTTTTCGTTAATCTATATGAAATTTTTTATTGAGAATAAATTCATAATTTGTTAAAGAACATACCTAAGCATAATTTATTCATTATGTTATCAAATAAATGTAAGTTCAGGAAAAAATAGGTTACAAAATAACATTTTCATAAATTATTATGTATTAGGAATAAATAAATTTTGAACCTAAACTTTTGTGCCATCCGTACGGTATCGTATGGTTAAAACAAATAATACAAAGTTTGTAATTACATACATATATATTAAGAAAGTTAAAATAATTTGGTCCATTTAATTTTAAGTATGTAAAATAACATTACATAAATATAATAATATATAGAAAATAGAATTTACTTAATTGAAAAAAGTTTACAGACAAAAATACATTAATCATATAGAAATTACAAAATATTCAATTGAGAAAAATTTAGTGGACCGAAATTAAATAATAGTTAATTTAATAATAAAATTTAATTTAACAAATAAATCAAATTTAATAGGTATTTTCATTAAAAAAAAATATTAATAAGGTATCTCATTTTTTTTTATATTTGAAAAACAGTACACGACAGATCTGCATATATATATTTTTTGATAAATATACATAAATTTTCTTTTTTTTAAAAGCAAGATATATATAATCTTAACTATTTGATACTCCAATTGAAACTTAAATTTTCCAACTTAATTTTTATTTTTTTATATTAACAAAAATTATAATTTAATTTTGTTATGGTTAGTTTTTTTCGGTTCTTTTGAATCTAAAGATTTTTGTTCTTTTTTTTTGTTTTTTGTTTGTTTTTTGTTTTATTTTTATTTTTTTTCTTTAAATGAATATCACTACAGAATAATTTTTTAGTTTTTTTGCTTTTGTTTTCGTTTTTACTATTGTTAGTATTATTGTCATTTTCATTTTACATCTTCACTATCGAGAGAAATTTTGAGAAAAATTATACTTATTAAAATTATAATATTTATCTTAACTAATTACTTTTATTATATAATAATCAATTTATTTATTTATTTTTTTCTTCCTTTCCCGTGCAAGGCACGGGTATTAAACTCGTACATATACTAAAGGAATGGCCCATTTTCACTGTTCTTTGTACAGTGTTGCACAGTAAATTTTTTTTTTCCCTCACTTTGCCATCTCTAGCTCTACAGTAGTGTGCAGTTATGCACAGTAATTTTGGAGTGAAAAGACGATTCTGCCCCTTTCTTTCTTCAGCCGGTTGAGATGCCCACAATAAAATGGACGGTTTTGCCCTCAATTTAATGTGCAGATGCTTTTGCCTTTGGGGTTTGACTGCCGGTTCCCTTGGTGCACAGTGGATGGATGGTTTTGACCTTGAAACTCTAAATTTCCTTTGTCTTCTTTCTTCCCGTTCCCATTGTGCCTCTTGATTATCTCTCTCTATTTTTCATCTTTTGACTCTTTCTCTCTCTACTGCTTTGTCTCTTTCTCTTCTTCTTCTTCGGATTTTTGACCTCTAAACCTTATATTTTTGGTTTATTTTGTTCAATAAAATATTTTTATTATAACAGATCGGAGGAGAAAATGAAGAAGGTTAAACATGAATGACACCAGGTCATTTTACAAACAAAAATTTCCTACTACAAGACTTTTTATATGTATAAATATAAATATATATCTATACAAATATATATAATTCAGATATCTTAATGTAAATTTAAATAAGCAAAAAAAAACAAACTAAATTCTCAAAGTTACTGTAAATATATTATCTTCCTTAATTAACGGCATTTAATGTATATTATTTATTTTCATATTTCGTTTTTAACTTTTTTCTCCTTGTTGCACGGGTATTAATCTAGTGTATACTAAAAATACTTCAGGCACCATGAAAAATGATTTAAATAACCATCATACCCTTCACTTAACCAAAAACCTTCTGGAATTTTAAGAAAACAAAGACAGTGTCTTTTCTGCCATAATCTCTTTGACAAAGGCAAGGCTAGTTTGTCAATACTAGTTGGAATTAAAATATATATATATATATATATATAATATAATATATACACACACACACGTCGAGAAAATGGAATTGAGACACTGGCTTGTTGTATCAGGCGCAAGAGGAATGTAGTAGAAATGGGTTATTGTTGTTTTAATCTTCTCTTGCAAGTTCCCATCTTTTAGTGACCAACTTTTCTCAGCAACTCAGGAGTCCAAAGCTTCTTCATCAGGTGAATGCCATTATTCTTAGCCTTAAGGCTTTCATTTCGTTGTTTTTCCCGTAAAATTTACTTCAAGAGATATTTCTCATGATATCTTTTTTCTAATCAGCAACAAATCTTTGTACCTGATTCATGAGTTATGTTGCTTGCAGATCCAGACTTGCAGTTTTTGAAGTGAAAAACACATTCATTCTTTTTTATGGATATATGTAACTTCAATGCTAAGAGGTCTTATTCTTTCTTCAAACAAACCTTGTCTGTTTTTGTCAATCCTCGAACACCATTTTCGTCTCTACTGCTCCGAATCCCGCTCTCGATGTCTTAATCTCTTGGTAAAAGAAGACCCCATTTCCATTGCCAATGCTCTCTCACTTGCCGAGAATTCGAAGTCGTATTATGTCGGTGCCCAGATCCACGCCCGTGTCATCAAATCGGGACTTGTGGACGAGGTTTACACTCGGAATAATTTGATGAAGATGTATGCGAAATGCGGGGTTTTTCGTAACGGGCTTAAGGTGTTTGATGAAATGTCTAACCGAAACCTTGTTTCTTGGACTTTGATGATCTCTGGTTCGGTTCAAAATGGAGAGTTTGAGATGGCTTTGGAGTTTTATTTCGGATTGTTGAGAACTGGTTTCAGACCAAATGAATTCGGTCTCGGGAGTGTTTTAAAGGCATGTGCTCTTGCAGGAAGGTATGAATTTGGTTTGGCTATTCATTCTTTCGCTATAAAAATGGGGATTATACAGAACTTGTTTGTGGGCGCTTCTATTTTGAACATGTATGCTAAGTCGGAGGACATTCAATCGGCTGAAAGGATGTTTGAGTCCATGCTCAATGTCGATGTTGGTTGTTGGAATGTTATGATTGGAGGATACATGCAATGCGGACATGGAATTGAGGCCTTAAAGATTGTGTCTTTAATGCTGCATAGAGGCATGACTCTGGACAGCTTAACCTTTCTTAATGCTCTTAAAGGTTGTTCTATTGGGGGAAATCTGGAGTTCGGGAAACAACTTCATGGACTGATCATCAAAAGTGATATGGGATTCAGTACGTTACTGATGAATTGTTTGATGGACATGTACTTTAGGAATGGCATGAAGGACTCTGCTATGAAGGTTTTTCATGGAATACAGAACAAAGATGTCATATCGTGGAACACTCTATTTTCATCCCTCTCTGAAGATAAGGATGCAACAGAAATTGCGAGCTTGTTCCGTGAGTTTATGCTCAAAGGAATGAAGCCAAACCATATTACTTTTTCAATCCTGTTTAGACTATGTGGAGAGACACTGGACCTTGAGCTTGGACTTCAATTTTATTCTCTTGCTGAACAATTTGGGCTCCATGATGAAATTAATGTGACAAACTCACTCGTCAATATGTTTGCCAGATGTAAAGAGATGAAGAAGGCACGTCTATTAGTTGAGACGATGTGCTCTAAAGACACATCTTTGTGGAATCAGTTGATCTGTGGGTATAACTTAAACCACTGTTACGCAGAAGGCCTTCAGATTTTTATTAGATTATGGGGCCTAGGAGTCAAATCAAATGAGTATACCTTTTCCAGCATATTGGAAGCTTGCTCTCGAATTGAGAACCAACAAGTTCTTCAACATATTCATGGTATCATCGTTAAATCTGGCTTTTCTTCTAATGGATATGTTTGTAGTTTACTGATTTATGGCTACGTTAATTTTGGGCTACTGCACGACTCCTTTCAATTCTTTAATGGCTATGATAGGTTGGATTTGGTGTCTTGGGGGACTATGATATCCGCATTGGTACATCGAGGACATATTTATGAAGCTGCCAGACTCCTGAACACTCTGATGGAAGATGGTGGAAAGCCTGATGAGTTTATTTTGGGAAGCATTTTGAGTTATTGTGCCAGCATTTCCGGTTATCCCCTAACCAAAGTTGTTCATTGTCTTGTGCTCAAAATGGGACTTGAATCACAAGTGTTTGTTGCGAGTGCAGTAATAGATGCATATGCAAAATGTGGAGACATTGACGGTGCGAAGATGGCCTACAATCAATCATGTAGATCACATGACGTTGTTATATATAACACCATGATCATGGCTTATGCTCATCATGGTCTAATATCAGGAGCCATCGAAATCTTTAAGGCAATGAAGTTGGCTAATCTGCAGCCTAGCCAAGCTACATTTGTGTCGTTTATATCTGGTTGTAGCCATATGGGTCTTGTTGACGAAGGCTATCGTTTGTTTGAGTTAATGATATCAGCTTACAAAATGGAACCATGTAAAGATGTATATGGTTGTTTAGTCGATATGCTTTCAAGAAATGGATGCCTCGAAAATGCAAGATGGATAATTGAAAATATGCCCTATGATCCTTGGCCTGCAATATTGAAATCCTTGCTTAGTGGGTGTAGAATACATGGGAACAGGGAGCTGGGAGAATGGGCTGCTGAGAAGTTGTGGCAGTTGGTACCGGAGGACGACACGACTTGTATACTATTGTCGAAGGTTTATTCCGAAGGGGGCTACTGGGAAGATGCTGGAAAACTACAGAGGGACATGATAGAAAGAGGTGTTTCCAAAGACATAGGATATAGTTGGCTAGAGATTTAAGCAAAAGCAAGTATATACAAGTAAGTTACATAGATTTTTTTGTTCTGAAATCAGTATTTCTGTTGGCTATGTTTGAGCTGCCAATATCGATACTAGATAGGATATTCATGTCATTTAAAGTGGAGTTTTCTGGTGCTTCTCGGAAAGACCATTCTCTGTTAAATCAAAGAAAAATGACAAGTAGTTCAACACAAAAGGGAAATGGCATGCAGGTATAATAACTAAATAATTTGAAAACAAAAGGCAAGATTGGCCGTTTTATCTTCTTGTCTGCGGTAGTTCAGTTAAGCGGGAACTTGGAAGCTCTCACTTTCTGGAGCTAAAAGCACCACCACCATAACAAGCCATTAGAAGCTGAAATCTCAAAATTTTCATCCATGGTTACCAAAAATCGTTTTAGCTATAGTTGTGCTTTAATGAAGTAAGTGATTTTTAGTATTTCTCTTCTATTTTTACTGTATTTAACCGCCCAAAACTTTTTCCTTTTTTTTTTTTTTTTTGGCTTGTTTTACCTATACTCCCTGAACTTTAGAGTCAAACTTTGTCAGTTGAACTTTAGAAACTCCAACCTCCCCTTACTCCAAACTATGAGTTTTTAAAATTCAGATAATCTAATAAGAGTGGTCCTAAAATTCAGGGGGAGTTTGGAGCTTTAACTCAAACTAAAATTTTTCAACTCAGTTTTTATCTTTTTGTCAAAAGTTTTTGCACTGTGCTCCTTAAATTTTGTTTAAGCTTTGACAAACTGGCACTCAAGATATGTCAAACTGTTATCGTTTTTGTCCAAAATGACGGCACTGCAAGCCTGCCACACTTTGTGATGGAAACGACCCGTACTTGCCTCACAATGGCACATCATTCGCATTTTGATTAATTACCACCGTAAGTTGAATTTTGATAACTAACCTCTTTTAAGCATCACAAATTCCAAATAACGTGATCACACTTTCTAAATCATCTGATAATTTTAAGAGATAATTAACAAAATTAAAATTTAGAGGGATAACTTATTAAATTAATGAAAAGTTAAGAGAATTAATGTACTATGGCTTTTAGCAGCGCCCACCAAACTTGTTGATTTTTGTTAACTTGTTTAACAAACTTTTAGTTTTGATAATTTATCACTCTGAATTTTTAAATTGTTGATTTGTATCCCTTTTTTTTCCCCCTTAATTTCCTATTAAAGACAGAATATCCATGTGCGCCCATGTGAAGACAAAAAATTCAATGTCTAAATATTTTCAAATCCAATTCAAATCCTGATTCAAATATTCTAAATTGTAATTTTAAATTAATGAAAAGTTAGTAAAATGGTGTACATTTTTTAGAAATTTTTTTAGGTAAATCGTCAAAATTAGAAGTTCAGAGACAACAAGTTTCAAAAGTTAAGAGATTCAAGAGGTAACAATGTTAAAAAACCCTAATATCCTAAGATAAGTTGCTACATTAGTCCCTGAACTTTCTAAAAGAGTCCCGTTTGGTCCCGTGAATTTTTTTTATTTATTAATCGATCCCTATACTCGTTTAAAATGTGTAAATTAGTTCTTTTTGTTATCTTTATGTTAAAATTTAACATACTAATTCAACTTCATATATTTTTCAAGGGAAATTTAGGAAATTGGTACGACAAAAATACAAATAATTATTAAAAATAAAAAAACCAAAAGAGATTTTTTTATAAAAAAAAAAAAAAAAAATCCCCCATGTTTGGATATGTTTTATTTTCCTTTGCAAAAATTTTCCTGTTCATTCTCTCCTCTCTCTCTCTAATTTTATTTTTGAGGGTGTTTGGTGAATGAGTTGAGTTTAAGTTGAGTTGAAAATTTTAAGTTTGAATAGTAATTTTTATTGACTTTTTTAGAAAAGATAAAAAGCTTTTTCAGAAAAAGATAAAAATTATGATGAAAAAAATACAGTTTAACTTGAGTTAAACCAGTATGCCAAACACCCCCTTTGTTTTTTTTTTTTTGCCCTTTTTTGCTGGTTCCTCGCTCTATACTTGCAGGCCCCAAAACAAAAACTCACACCCAACAAAAAGAGGAAAGCCGCCCACCCTTCCCGTCGCGAGCCAAAAGCCACCTACCGCGGTCCCTTGCGAACCAAGATCCGCCGCCGTGAGCCCTTCGCAAACCCCCAGGCGCATTACCTTCTCTCTCTCTCTCTCCACACCGAAGCACAGTCCAATCTTTCTTTCCATGGCTTGATCACCGAGCTTCCCCTGAGTAGACCAATTTCTGCAGCGAAACTTTTTAGCAGTTTTAGACATCTTCAAATTTTTAGCCTCGAATTTGTTCCCGGTCGAATTAGAGATTCAGAGAGCGCTACGATTTTGTTCATGTACTAGCATTCGAACCCAATTTTCCTTTTTGTTTTTGTTTTTTGTTTTTTGTTTTTTTCCTGAGAACTTTTAATTTCGATGTTTGTAGTAGTTTAGAGGCCTATCATCCTAATTAATCTTTAGTCTCAGTTCATATTCTCCTCGATTTACATTTGCAATTTCATAAATTTCACACATGTGTGTGTGTGTGTGTGTGTGTTATCTTAAAACTTGATTTATTCTGTTTTTCTGCAGATTCTTGGAGCATGTTTGGAATTGGGGGCACAAAATCCATTATTAATGTCATCTGGGTGGTCTTCATATTTTTCAGGTCTGAACTGAATTACAGCTTAAATAGAAATAGTGATACTTTAGTCCTTCACTGAGATAGTTGTGTAATTTAGGCTTAATCCAAGTGCTACATTCGAGTGAATTCGATTCGGTTTTAATCTTGTTGTCGAAAATGATGGAAGTTCTCACTCCGACTGCCTGCACACAGTTGTCTGAGATGTTTTTGGCTGTAATCTTTTTCCATAGTTCCGAGTACCTATTAGCAATTGCCTTTCATGGGCGACCGAATGTTACTCTCGGGTCTCTTCTTATCAGTCAGAATTATCTCATCGCGATGATCTTTTCGTTGGTGGAGTATTTGATTGAAGTCCGTGTCTTTCCTCAACTGAAGGAACATTGGTGGATTAGCTACTTTGGGCTTGCCACAGTTGTGATAGGGGAAATCGTTCGTAAGTTGGCGGTCATAACTGCCGGTACTGCCTTTACGCATCTGATTAGGACTCGTCATGACGAGCGTCACGAGCTGGTTACGCATGGAATCTATAGATACATGCGTCATCCGGGATATTCCGGTTTCTTCATATGGTCAGTTGGCACCCAGATAATGCTTTGTAATCCGGTGTCGACAATTGGGTTTGCGCTTGTGGTTTGGCGCTTCTTTTATGAACGAATACCATATGAAGAGCGTTACTTGAGGCGATTTTTTGGCTTTCAGTATGATGCATATGCACGACGACTCCCTTCTGGTGTGCCGTTTGTAAGATAAAAAGTTAAAGGATTCTACGGAGCAGAGCTAAATTCATCAATCTTTGGTGTTAAAGTTTCTTTGCCGCATTTTTAAAGGGCTTGGATTTTTGAAGTTTAACATATAGACCGGTGGCAAGAGTGACAGAGCTTTTTATCCCCTGGTATTTGATCTGAATGCTTGTCTATCTATTATCAATTTGCTTACTAATGGCAACATCAAATCCAGTTTCTCGTGATGGCTTATCCGGGGTTGTTGACGTCAAGCAGATCTATCATGTTATATCCGAATGCTGTAAGGCTTAGTACCTTGAACTTATTTTTCGTTACCGAAATTGCCAATGCTGAACTGGTATAACTTTAAAGTGTTTTTTGCTTTTCATTAGTAAAGGTTAACTTATTACTGCTGCACTATTTTTATTTTTATTTTTAAATTTTCTGCTTTTACTATGTTTACTGAATACTCTATAAAGTATAAACTAGAAGCATAGTATGATAAGAAAAATTAGACGTGTAGAGGAGTTGACTATTCCTCTTCTTAATTGCTGACAGCATCTCTTTTTGGTAGTAGTTCAGCTGCCATAAGAAATAGATAGGGCTGACTGATTTCCGTAACATTTTTGGAGTGTTTGAGGCTAGAAAACCACTTTATAGTTCTGTTTCAGTTCTCTGATTATCCATCCAAAGGTGCACTACTTGAGTATTTGCGGTGGCTTACCCCGTCTTCTATTTTGTTCATGGTTATTTCTAGTTCTATGTGTACTCGTTGCTTCAACTTGTAGAACATCTTTTCGGTTGTTGATTTAAGGAATTATTACTACGTTTGTGAATGTCTGTCCCTTTCCGAACACTCTTTGTTAGTGCTTTTGCAAATAATTTCACATCATTTGTAAATTTTTCTTATGGAAAACCTGAAAAATAGTCTAGGCCTGGCTTCTGAAACTCTTAGTGTGCAGAGAAAACTTTTTCTTTAGGTGAACTTAATTCTCTACTTTACCTCATGAAATAACCTGCCAGTCTGGTTTAACAAAAGAGTGTCAACTCTCTTAACCGATCTCTATGTTCAACGTCTGCAATAGCTTGATATTGAGCCTTCGGTTTTTATTGCTTATTAGAAAATTTTGAATGTGGTTCTCAACGCTAACATAGAAGTCATAATTTTTGCTTCTCTTCTTCTACCATACAGGTCCTATTTTCGTTTTAGTAATTTTTTAATGTGAAATATGTCAATTACTTGATATTTAGTTAACATAATGTCTTGGGAGGGAAGCTAAGTCATTTTCAGAAGTGGCTGATCTCATGAATCGTGAATATACAAAACGACGAAAGCCTAGATTTTTCAGACCTTATTCAATATTGTTCCCTTGTCCTTTTAACATTAGGATAGGAAATTATACCCTGAAAAGAGTCGCATTCCAAGGTACGAGCGTGTTTGAAAGTCTCTAGCCAAAGTAGTAAAAGGATTTTTTATTCGGGAAGTTTTTCTTCTTTTTTTTTTTTTTTTTTTTTTTTTTTTTTTAATTTTTAACTTCTGCTTCTTTTTGATGGTTGACATCGAATCAGGGCCAACGTGATGTCACCAAGGGAGATCAGGGCACCATTGTTGTGAGATTTTTTGAGGATTGAGGACAAGGAGGAGTTGAAGGACTCTTGCCATTTTGCCCTCCTAAAGCATCCTTATGTGGGACTTACGACATTTTGATCAGTTAGGAAAAGTTAGGGGGAAAAAAACTCTTAAATTTGTCTCCGTTTGGTTGGGAGGAATTGTAGAGAGAAGAATAAGGCCCATCACTTTTCAACCCCTCCATGAACTACAGACAGATTGAGAGGGAAAATAGACTTGCATAAAATTTAGGGTAAATTATTAGGTTGGTCTTCAAATTTTTTTTTTTTACAGTTGAAATGCCCTTAAACTTTTCTAATATTGCCACAGTAGTCCTTTACATTAATTTTTTAACAGAATCATTAGTTAGCATCACTTTTGATCAAATTACTAACGTATTCCGTTTAAAAATTAACATAAATAACTATGGTAGCAACATTTTAATAGTTTAAGGGCATTCTCTGTTCTTTTTTTCATAGCTGGAATGATTATAAATTATTAAAAACATTATTATAGTATTATTTTCGTAATTTTTTTATGGAATCTGTAGTTAGTACCACTTTTTAATTAAATTATTAACATATTTCATCCAAAAATTGATGAAAGGGGCTATTGTAGAAACATTTTAAAAATTTATGGGTATTCCAACTGCGAAAAAAGATATAGGGATCAAAATTGTACAAGATTAAAAGTTTAAGGACTAAATGAGCAAATTACCCTAAAATATAAGTAGAATATTATCATTTTCTTTCATATATCAAAATAAGTTATTTCTTTAAGGTTTTCCCTTTACGAATGAGCTTTACAGTTCTATGTCTATAATTTATAAATTATATAGAAAGGAGAAAAACTTCTTTTGTGCATCGTTCAAAACATTTTGTTTTGGATGAAAAAGTTTTTTCTTTTTTCTTTTAGTCCCTCTGTTTTTTTCCTTTTAATTTTTGTGGCCCAATTTTTTTTTTCATTTTAGTCCTTTTTGTTTTTCTTTTGGTCCTTTTTCCGTATTGGTCTTTCTTTTTTGTTTGTCCTTTTTTTTTTTTTTGTCTTTTTTTTTTTTTTTTTGTCTTTTTTTCATGTTAGTCCTTAGGTTGGTTTTCCCTTAACTTTTTTCCTAATTTTTAAATTTGTTTTATTAAATAACTTATTATTTTAATTTTTTTCTATTCAAATAAATTTTGAATACCCGCACATGCTTTCAACTAATATCATATAAAAAGGATAATGAGGTTGAATTTTATTTTATTTTATTTTTTTGTTCTTCAACCTATGATCTAATGGTCAAAATTTGTTCTTTTCTCGTTTAGTTTAATTGAATGACTTGTATTAATCCACATGGTATATTTCTTTTTTTATATCTTACACTTAATTTTCTTTTCATTCAAGTACACTTCAATTTTATAGCTTGAGAAACCAATATACTTTTACGGGGGTCTTGTGTTTGGCACCTCATTTTTGCTCGACACGAATGGCACCCCTAGGGAGGTCTCTGATGTCTATCTCTCTCTTGATTTTTGCCAAAAATCATGGTGAGAGTTGCCGGAGAGGGAGCTTTCCTTGTGGCGAAGCCGGAACTCGCCGCTAACGAACGGATGGCCCTCCCCCCTCCCCCAGTACCAGTATCTCTGTACCTCTCTCTCTCTCTCTTGATTTTTGTCTGAAATCATGGTTAGAGCCGTCGAAGAGAGAGATTCCCTCCTTTGTTGCTGCCCTGCGCTCATCCCTCCCTTGCAGCTCGTCTTTGTCATCGTCGACGGCGAAGAGAGAGATTCTCTCCCCGGGTTGTATCACTTCTCGTTTCAAGTTATGCCGTGCTATGGTCCGATCGTCGTACACAAGACATTTCCTATACTTTTATACGGACTTTTTATTTTTTATTTTTGAATTGGCTTTATACTTTGTCTTTTGCACCAACAAACATTATACTTCTAATTAATAATAATAATTATTATTATTATTATTATTTGAGAATCACATATATCTATATATATTTTTCTTTTTGTTACCGTAGCCTATTTACTAGTTTGAATGGCTGTACATGGTTCTCCAAATGGGAAAGAAAATCCTAGGTGAAAGAGAATATATATATATATATATATATATATATATATATATATATAAGACTATCTCCAATGTATTTTTGTGTCAATGATATATTTGTTACAAAATAGTGTAAAACATAGTATTATTTTATTTTATGTTTCAATGTATTATGTTATTTATAATGCTTTTTTTTTTTTTTTTGTTATTAATATTGTACTTTAAAAATTGTACAAGTGAATTTCTACTGTTTAAATAAATGAAAATAAAAATGTTGTAATAATTATATGAGACAACAACTAATAAAGAATCAAAAGTGAAATTTGATATTGACAATACCTTGAAAATTTTTCATAAAGTTTAGCACTACGCTGTACAGTTCATTATATATATACTGTGCAATATTTTGGACTGTTTGATTTTGCTTTCAACATAATTCATTAAATGTACATGAAATTAACTGTTTTCCTCGGTGTGAGGGTTCTCCTGAGTAGTACAATCTGACAACGATTTCCTATCCATATACTAAAATGAGGTTGTTTACATTAATATCAGTGTCAAAGGCTTCCCGGTTATGATTATTGTTAGGTAAACGGTATTTCCTCTTAATGCACCGTGTGGTGTTCAAATTGACAAACAGTATTGGAAATCTGAAAGACAGATTATATATCCATCTGTTCCATGTATTATGTCAATTCCATATATTTTACACATACTATCCTGATTTGATTCCCAATCTAATGGGGAAATTAAACTTTAGAATTTTCATGGTGTTTACATGAACAATCAAGATGACCTTGGATGTAAACGGAGAATCGCTCCCCCTGCTTCCCCATTTAAGGTCGCTCGCTCGCATTCAGTACAAATACAAGGGTCTATAAAATGTAATAAGCATAAGTTGACTGCTCATAAATAGTCATGTCTCAATTATTTGCATTGTGATATTACATTTGTACTCGCTGGCGAAATCTCACCCCATGTGTTTCATGCTTTAGGTAATCCGGGAGCAAGAAGCTCATGTCTTGACTCCTTTGGATTGTGGGATGCAAATGTGGAACAACAGAGACGATATCTATATGGATACCACTACGCAACTTAAATTCTACGATTAAAATAATTATTTAAAATTAAGACAATTAAAACTAAGTATATTTTACGCTAATCATGAACTCAATATTCTGGTTATTGTAAGAGCATATAACCGGTACATACTTTCTTGATTATTTTTGTACACTAAAGATTATAAGAATAATTATGTTTAATTTCGTAAAAGTAAATTTCAACTACCCACCTATTCAAGTTAGTCAAATTAGACCTTTTGAAAATGAACTTTTAGGTTCTTAGTTATATATGTAAATTAGAATTATTAAGTTAAGCTTATGCTAAGCAAGTAGCTAATGATGGCTCAAGTAAATCGGGTTGTCACAATTACTATGAATTTCATATTTTTCTCTAAATGAGAGAAAAATCCTAGATGAAAGAGATAACCCAAAAAAAAAAAAAAAAAAAATATTTGACATAAGAGACTCCTATAAGGGTCTATTTATAACGCTAGATCTAAGTTTGATAAGAGAGAAAAATTACCTCCTTGCTCTTGATGATCAACGCCCACTCCCTACGCACGTGTATGCCTCGTGTAACGACCTTGCTAGAGTGGTCATTACTTATATTACTTAAACATACAATATACTAAAGTACATAATTTTGCGAAAGATTTTTTTAATTGATGATTTACACTTTGAAAATAACATCAAAGCAGTGCATAAGTTTTCCAAAAATACATGCATTTTTCAGAACGTACTTGTTTTCATAGTTAAATAAATTAAGGTTGCATGTTATAATATAACCTCAGGCTCAAAATTACATAACTTAACTTAAATAGTAATATTTATACATGACTATAAGTCTCAAAAATTTTACTATAATGCGCAAGTAAAAATGTATAGCGGTATCCGTTCCCACCTTCACAATCTACCTCTTACCCACCTGGTCCATAATGCAACATTCACTAATTTCTTATCTACGATATATTGGGGAAAGTTAGTATTAATATTAGGAAAAGTTATTATTTTGTATGTAATTATTTATATTCCGAATTTTAGTTATTTGTAATTATTGTAATTTAGAATGTCTTAATTTTAGTAGATTGTAAGTATTAGATAACTTATCCGATTATGTATATTATAATTTGAATTTATATGGGAGCCTATGCATAGTGTTCCTCACTAATGAATTCTTTGTTCTTAGTTCGTAGACACTCACATCCACGTTAAACATCTTTGTGTTCTTCTTCGAACCATCTTAAATGAGCTTGCACTCAACAAGTATTGACATGGTCTTGCAAAACATAAGAAAACTTTCTATAAAATATGCATGAACCATTTCATGCTTAATTACAAACTTCTCATCATACCTAATCGCCTGAGTTTGAGTTGCACACGATTATCAAGATGTTAGGGTTTATAAGGTTCCAGATGACACCAAGATAATAGGAGTTGATTTAAGTTTATCTAAACAAAAACTTAAACCTCAAAGTTTTTTTCCTAAACATTTTACCTCCATACCTTGATGAGTTTCGACCTTTGTCAAGCATACTCAACACCAGTCAAATTCTATCGATTGTGTTTCAAGAATCAATAAAATTATCTTAATTTCATATTTATCCTTCTATTCATGAATGATGAAAATGCCATTTCACATATATTTCTGAAAGTCGTTTTAAAGTAAGGGTTCGTTTGGATCGCAGGTTCAGTTTGAGTTGAGTTGAGATTTTTAAGTTTGCATAGTAAATTTGTTGACTTTTTCAGAAAAGACA
This sequence comes from Ficus erecta, assembly GCA_008635985.1. Classification (NCBI taxonomy): domain Eukaryota; kingdom Viridiplantae; phylum Streptophyta; class Magnoliopsida; order Rosales; family Moraceae; genus Ficus; species Ficus erecta. The sequence continues at coordinate 235,538 of BKCH01000059.1, read as the reverse complement.
AAAAACTTTTTCAGAAAAGACAAAAAACATGATGAGATTTGAGTTGTTTAGTTTGAGTTGAGATGGTGAGGCAAACGGAGCATAAATATCTAAACAAAAATTTAAAAGTCATGTCCATTTTCTTTTTGAACACTTGACTTTCCCCGCCGTGATGGCTTTTTGATGTCATCGAGCATGTCCGAAACTTGTCATTATGAAAGTAAGTCTATGTTTGGTATCCAGATTTAACTCCAACTAAACTGTACTTTTTCATCTTAATTTTTATCTTTTTCTGAAAAGTCAATAAAATTTATAACTAATTTTTAAAAAGTTAACCAACTCAAACTTAAAAATTTCATCTCATCTCAAACTCAACCCAAACACCAAACGAACCTAACGTCATAATGCATGCTTGAAACCTGTCAAACGCCATTGAATGTGTTTGAAACGTCTTCAAGAATGCTCAATGCATGTCGATTGCCAACTAATGTGATTCAAATTAATAAGCCTTTCTTATTTCCTTTTTTTTTTTTTCTGTCAACGGGTGATGAAAACAAAGTTCGATTTATATCTTTAAGAGTTCTTTCATAGTATATATATTTAAAATAAAAAAAATAAAAAAAAATAAAACAACAACAACAACAACAATTTGAAAGTCAGTTTTTTCGTTTTTAACGCTTGACATCACATCTTGATGATTTTCAAACGCCATCCGGCATGCTCAACATCTGTCAAATGCCTTCAAAATTTCTTGTTTTCAGTTCATCCTTCTATTAATGAATGGTGAAATTAAATTCCATTTATATCCCTGAACAAAAATATTAAGATTGCGGTTTTTTTTTTTTTTTTTTTTTTTCAACTTGACCTCCTAGACACCTGTCAAATGCAATCGAACGCGTTTTACAAATAAGAAAAGGTTGCCAAGCATGCTCGACACTTGTCAAAATCCATTACATGTGTTTCAAAAATTAATATAACGTTCTTATTTCCATATTTATTCTTTTAATAGAGAATGTTGAAAATAAAATCCATCACAGTAATCATGTATTTCAAAAAAGATATGAACTATTATTACATATTAGAAATTTGTACAATTCATGTCTCTCAATTACATGAAGTACCTAAATTATCGATTACATGAAGAATTCAGAAATTACAATCTCTAAATTTTTTGGATGATAGTCTCTATTATAAATTTACCTTTTACTTTCCTTGCTAAGAGAAAAATAACAAAGCCACACACTCACACACACTCACACATATATATTCTTTTTAAGCATGCTAGGGAATCAACATCCCCAAAAAATGAAAGAAAGTGTGTAATAGTTCTCAATACGAAGATACAATTGTAAAAGACTGGATATTTTAGAATTAACAAAAATAAAATTCCATTAATAACCTTAAGAGTGTGTTTCATAGGAGAGAAAAGTGAAAGAAAAGAGGGTAGTGAGAGATTAGTGGAAGGATTTTGACATTCATGATTGTTTGGTAAGTAAGAAAAAAAAGGAAGTGATTAGTGAAAGGGAGACAAAATTCTTTAAAACAACATCTTAATTTTGATCTCTTTCTAAATTAGAGATATTATTATAGGATTACATGCCTAACATCATAAGAGAAATTGCTCCCCCTCTTTCCCCATTTTCCTCACCTAAATGATATACCAATCCCACAATTCCAGGCAAATTTGGGAATCAAATTCAGAAACAACAGGAAAAAAAATATAAAATAAAAACGAAAGTATGTAATGATCCTCAATAAGAAGAAGTTGTTATAAATGGAAGGGTATTTTGGTAATTGAGAATTTATAATAGAATTTCTTTTATTGAGACAAAACTTTCAGAGCCATTTTCTTTTTTTTTATTCTTCTATTCCTTTTAAACATTCCAGTCATTTTTTTTTTTTTGAAATAAATTTGGGAACCAAAATCTGAAACAAAAGAAAAAGAAAACTTCTGTTTGGTGATACGGTTGGAGTTAATATTTCTAAGTTGAGTTGAAGATAAGTTAAGTTGAAAGTTAGAGTTGAGCATTTGGTAAAAAGTTTGAGTTGAAAAGTTTAACTGGAGTTGAGTGTTTGGATGTAAAAAGTTTGAGTTAAAAAGTTTAACTTGAAAAGATAAGTTAACATGCTATTGTAGGTTGTGAATGGAAAAAATAAAATAAACTAAAATAAAAACACACATCAACAACATACATCAAACCTTTTACAATCTTTTTTACATAGCCATAAAATACAACAACAAGAATTACATAGGTATTCGGATTTGCCGAGTTAGATAGAGGGGAGCGAAAACCCCTGATTTTATACACCCCGGAATCCACGAAGGGAAGAGATAAAGGCGATTAGGGTTGAAGAATGGAGCTTGCACAGGTATTCGATTCTCAGGAAAATGCTACACACAATTGGAGCCGATGGTCACAGGGAATCGAATATATTCGATTTGAAAACCCAGAACACAGAGACGAGACGAAAAAAGAGGATCAACGACCGAAGCATCACATGAGAGAGAGGAAGGTGCACACTAAACGAAGGAACTGTGAAGCAGTAGATGAGCGAGGATTGGGAGCACAGTCAACTGAGCCACTGTGAAGTAGCAGATGGGCGAGGGTGGGGAGGAGCTGCAGGCGGTGGGTGCACAGAGAACAATAAATTGAGAGATAGCAGAAGAGGGAGGGTTGGGAGCACAGTAAACATAGTTTTGTTTACTGTGCAACGGTCCAACTATGGGTTGGAATGAAATGAAAGCCCAAATAACATCAGTTCAGTTTGAACTCAAATATTTGAGTCTCAACTGATTAACCAAACAGGAGCTAAAGCAAAAGTACGTAATGGTCCTCAGTACGAATGTACAGTTACAAGCGGAAGGATTTTAGTAATTATGAATTTACAATACAATTTCCTTCTATTAAGAGAAATTTTAAAGCCACTTTTTTACTCTTATTATTTTCATTTTGAGCATTCTTGCCAAACTTGGGAACGAAAATCCGACTCAAAAAGAAAAGAAAACTAAAGCGAAAGTACGCAATAGTCCGAAAGTACTCAATAGTCCTTAATGCGATACCATTACAAATGGAAGGGTATTTTGATAATTGTGAATTTAAAATAGAATTTCTTTTTAAAGAATGAAATTTTAAAGCCATTTTTTTTAATTTTTATTTTATTTCTTTTAAGCATTCCAACCCGATTTCCGAACCAAAAATTTATTAAAAAAAAATTAAAGCGAAAGTAAGTAACAGTCCTTGGTGCGAAGATTGAAGGAAAAACATCATAAATTCCTCCTGAATTTTGTCACTAATATCAATATACCTCCTGAACTATAAAATGTATCATTGTGCCCCCTGAACTTTAACATGTATGTCAAGTTGTTCACTCTATTAGTTTCCGTTAGTTTTTCCATTATCTTTATGTCAAAATACCCCTTGAACTTTGTTTTTGTGTCAAAATACCCCATAATCTTTGCATTTATGTGAAAATGCCACATGGTCTTTAATATTTATGTCAAACTACCCCTAATATTTGTATCAAACTGTCACATTTATCTTAATTTAAGTATCTAACATTGTATAATTGCCTAATAATTATTAACTTTTTTAGAATAGGTAAAATATATATATTTTTTATTCTAATAAAGTGGCATGCAACTTTTTTTTAACATATTTTTTTTATTTCTTATTTTAATTCAAGTTTATTTGGGTTATAGATTTACTTACGCGTAACCATAGTTGGTAGGACTCAGATGCATGATTTGGATTTCAAATATGTTGTTTACTTGGCCTACATAATTTGAAATCATCGTCATAACAAATTTCATTTAGGTGTTTGCTTAAACCCATGATGAGAATAAGTATCATAAATTTAATGTGATACACATTCTTAGTTATATTTTTTAATTTAAAAAATGATCAGTTTGTAAATTTTGGTACAGTATTATTAGTTTTAATTAAACTAAAAATTGTAATATTAGGAAAATAAAATAATGAACATAAACTGTATAGTTATTTTTATTCAAGAAAATCAAAATGAATGTAAATTTGAATTAAAATAAGCAAAATAAAAAATAGTAGGTCAAAAAAAAATACATTCTCTTTTATTAAAATTTTTTTTACCTATTCTAAAAAATTTAATAATTATCAAGCAATTATACAATGTTAGATAATTAAAATAAGATAAATGGGATAGTTTGATACAAATATTAAAAACCGGGAGTATTTTGATACAAATACAAATATTATGAGGTATTTTGACATAAAACAAAGTTCGTGGGGCATTTTGACATTAAAGATAACGGAAAAAACTAACGGAAACAAACAGATGGGACAACTTAACACACATGTTAAAGTTTAAAGGGTACAATAGGTACATTTCATAGTTCAAGAGGCATATTGACACTAGTGACAAAGTTAAGTGAAATTTATGAAATTTTCAAAGATTCAATTACAAATGGAAGCCTATTTTGGTATTCCAGTCATTGAGAGAGAAATTTTAAAGCGGCTTTTTATTTTTGTTTTATTTCAATACGTAATGGTCCTTAACATGAAAATCTCGTTACAAACGGAAGGGTATTTTAGTAATTATGAATTTATATCAGAATTTCTTTTTATTGGGAAACCTTTTTTTTTTTTTTTGAAACGGTATTGGGAAATCGGGAAAGGCTGTGGTAAAACCCATTTTATATAGCATATCGATAGAGCTCATTTTTAAAACCGTTCAAATGTAATTGAACGATTGAGATGTTGTTTGTGTATCATAATTATCATACACCTTACCATATTAGTATAGATTAATAAAAAAAAAAAGTTAAAAAAAAACCCACCCCTTCCCTTCCCCGATGTCGGCAACTTCCCCCGCCGATGTCGGCGACGGGCCCCCCTACCAAATCTACCCCCCGATGTCGACAAGATCTGGATCGTCGGTTGCGGTTGGGCTCGCCAGCGTTGGGGGGGCAACAAGGCTCGTCGACGCCGGGGGAGGGGGGGGGGGGGGGGGCAAGCAGATCTGGGTCATCGACGCTGGGGGGGCACTTGTCTCAGATTGCCAGCGTCACCCGAGGAGGGGGGGCTAGCAGATCTGGGTCGTCGGCGCCCAGGAGGGGCTGGGTCGTCGGCACGGTGTTTTGTGGGGGGGGGGGGGGGGGGGGGGAAGAGGGGACAGGGCTTGTCACCGATTGTCGGAGTTACGGGGGTGGGGGGTTTCCTCGGCGTCAGTCGGAGGGGTGGGGGGTCGGGGGCCTCCATCAGCCTTAGGGGAAGGGGGAGTTTTTTTTTTAATTTATTTTTTAATTTTTTTAGTAATACTAATATAAGATATTGTGCATTATAACTATCATATACAAATAATATCTCAACCGTTCGATTACATCTTAACGGTTTAAAAATGAGTTATATCGATATGGTATATAAAAGGATATTTACCGCAGTCTTACCCTTGGGAAACCTCCCCCCCCCCCCCCCCCCCCCCCCCAGCATTTGAGCCAAATTAGAGAACCAGAATATGAAACAAAAATTTTTTAAAAAAAAAAGGAAAATTAAAGCAAAAAGTACATAACAGTCCTCAATATGAAGATACTATTATGAACGAAAATTTGAAATAGAATTTCCTTTTATTGAGAGAAAACTTTAAACCACTTTTTTTTTTTTTTTTTTTTTTTTTTTTTAAACTTTTATTCTCTTCCTTTTACGCATTCTACTCAAATTTCGGAACCAAAATACGAAATAACAAGAAAAGGAAAACTAAAGCGAAAATACATAATGATCCTCAATACGTAGGCATCATTTGTATCAGAATGGTATTTTAATAATTGTGAATATACAATATAATTTTCTTTTATTCCATTTTTTTAATATTTTTTTCTTCCTTTTAAACATCGTGTGTAACAAAAGGGTATTTTTAGTAATTGTGAATTTACAATAGAATTTTCAGAAACTTTAAAGCCACTTTTTTTTGTTTTTTGTTTTTTTTTTTATTCCTTTCAAGAATTATAACCAATATAGGAAAACTAAAGCGAAAATACATAATGGTCCTCAATACGAAGGTATCGTTTGTAACGGAAGAGCATTTTGGTAATAGTGAATTTATAGTGGAATTTCGATTTATTAAGAGATATTTTAAAGTATTCTTTACTTTCTTTCTTTGAAGCATTCTAGCCAAATTTTGGAACCAAAATCCAAAAGAAAAAGAAAATGAAAACTAAAGCGAAAGTACATAACGGTCCTTAATACGAAGATATCGATCGTATCAGAAGGATATTTTGGTAATTGTCAATTTACAATTGAATTTCCGTACGTTACTGTTTCAACTATAAATGGAGCATTTCGAAGTGGGGAGTTTTCAGCTATGAGAGTCTGTAAGTGGAAAAGAAAAATAGTTTAGTGAATTTTTTTAATAAAATTATCTTTTTTTTAAGAAAAGTAGGGGAAAAAAGGAAAAGGGGATATTTTTTTTTTCAGAGGTAGAATGACGAAATTGTCCCCGACTCTTTCACTGAATTTACCAATCGCAGGGCCCAGTGCGGGTAGTAGTAGTATTAGTGCATCCGCGTCAAACGCAGAGGTACCGGCAGCGAAGAGAGACAGAAAAATGGCGTCCGCTGAGCAACTGGTGCTCGACCTCAGCAATCCTGATCTCCGCGAGAACGCTCTTCTCGAGCTCTCTAAGGTCTTCTTCTTCTCTTTCCATTTTTAAATTTTTTTTTTGTCATTCAATTCTGTTGATTTCGTCAATTTAATGGCTCAAATATCAGTTTTTTCTTTTCTTCGATTCGGAAGTTTTCGGATTTTTATGGCTTTTGTTGAAGTTTTCTTGCTTTCGATTGTTGTTATATGAATTACGGTTACGAAAGGTATTTCCTTTCTTTTTTCTTTTCTTTTCTTTCTCCTTTTTTTTTTTTTTTTTTTTTTTTTTTTTTTCAATTTTTAGGACTATATAGTCGAGTTTGATATTTCTATTTTTTAGAAGAACATTTTTTGTATTGGTATGGTGATTGTTTTTTTCCATTTGTTAATTCGTTTCCAGGTTTTCCATGTAATTTCCTTGCGTTTGGTTTACTAGTTTCGTTCTGTTTGGCTCATAGTTTTCATTTTTTTTTGAAGACCATTTTCTGTGTTGTGGTGATTTTGTCGCTTAATAATTCGTTGCATGCAATTTTATGGGTTTTTGATTGTATGTTTTTTCAAGGGTCTCTAAGATTTGTTGTTCCAATTCCATCAGTTGAAAGTCCTACGTTTTAGTCGAAATTGCGAATTTAGGTCTTCGATTGTTGATTTATTGTTGGCAAATGAGCTTGATTCATATAGCTTTCCTTCCAGAGAATAACTGAAAAAGGGTCTTTGGTGTTGCTTTTCGCTTTGCTTAGGCAGTAACAGAAGAGAGAGTAAAATATGACTACTTGGTTATTTTTTGGAACCGCATTTTTAAAAGTGCTTAATGCAACAAAAATGATATTTAGATTTTCATATAAGCAATAAAATGTTAGAGTTGATGTTTATAAACTTTTATTGAAGCTCTCGTACAAGTTTAAAGTCTTAGAAGAGGTTTTTTTAGTAGCCACATCTTGTGAGTTGTGACCAAAACTCTTGTGAAAAGTTATTCAAACAATCTCAAAAGCCAGAGGCAGCTACATGTCTGGAATGAAAGTGTTATTTCTTTAGGAGGGATCTCTCAGTAGTATGATCTCAATATGAAATTGTGTGGTTGCAAGTTTTATTGTAATTTTTGCTTATTATTTGATAACTTAGGTGGAAATGTCGTTCGGGCATGCTTTTATGTGTTCATTTGTTGGAAGGAAATTTGAGTATTACGTCGTCCATTGGGTTTTCGTATTTCTATTTATGTCGTGGTGTGATAGGAACTGACATAAGTGGCATTTAAATGTTCAAAACAGTCTGCAGCATCCTTCGATGCCATTGAAATGATATGTAACATTGAGAAATGAGCAATCAAATCCTCTGGTTTAATTGATTAGAAAAAATTAATGGTTTATTAGTATCTTAATTACTTTACTGTGTAAAATAGAGAAAATGTTCAAACTAATTTAGTTGTCAATAGAATGCCTTTTTTTCATTACAAAGGATGACTCACATATTTTAGGCTGATATGAGGCAGACAAAGTGATAATTAGGTTGATTGGTTGATACATTTGGTGGTGTACTAAAGGCAATTTATTGAGTCCTACTACTCTGAATATCAGGTTTGTGGAACAAGAATGATTGCTACTCTAATATAGGCCCAAGATAGTGCAATTTTTTCCTACATGAGGAAATTATAAAAATGCTTATACAGATGGAAACTTTTTGTAGATAGCTTTGTGTATCATTTGCATGAGTCTTTACATTTATGTCAATATTCTCCTTATTGAATTTTGCAATTCTATGTTACATATATTTTATCAGCTTATACATTTATGCTTAATAAATTCGTGTTTGTTTCTGTGTATTGTAGAAGAGAGAACTATTTCAAGATTTGGCTCCTTTGCTGTGGAATTCGTTTGGTACTATTGCTGCATTATTACAGGTACATCTTTTATTCATAAGTGTGCTATTTTTTATTTGTTTCATTTATTTATGTCTTTTTAGGTCAGAATTCTTACAAAGATTGCCAATGCCACCATTAATGGCTTTGCAAGGTTCTTGATTACTTCCAGAGTTTTGAAATGATAGCCTTTGACTTACAAAGGTAACGTTGAGCTGGAAACAAGTGGTGGAAATTCGTAACATAATGCTATTTTTAGTTTGGTGATTTTATAAAAAGCTTTCAGGTTGCTAATAGTTGGTCTGTATTGGTTTAAAAGTTTTCTGAGTGGTTGTTGTTTATGCACTTAGCCGCTTATGTTTTGTGTGAAACTTCTGATGTGTCATTAGTTTCGTTCTATCGTTTGTATGTAATGTACTACTCAACTTGTAAGAATTGGATATCCAATCTTCAATAAACCTTGATTTTGCCAATCTTTTGCATGTTCTTACGATGGATACTTGCTTGTGTATGTTTCTTTCTGCAGGAGATCGTCTCAATTTACCCTGTTCTGTCACCACCAAATTTAACTCCTGCCACAATCAAATCGAGTTTGCAATTGCTCTTGCTCTTCTTCAGGTGACATGATTGCAACAATTTGATTTTTTTTTTTTTTCTACCAAAGGACTGCAGAACAATTTACTGTGTTTTGTTTTATTTTAAAGTAATGATCATATACTTGGTCTCATCCAACTTTGATTCTTTCTGATTCTAATTCTGAATTGTTTAAGCATTTGTATGTAAGAAAGTATTTGTAAAACTGTCGGTGGTCACCTAAAATGGGAGGATATTAACAGTCCTGATTGGTGCAAAAGTGAGTTACGTCTTCTTTTTTATGCTAGATAAAGCTTCCTTGGAAATCTATTCTTAATAAGGTTCAAAATCCCAAGGGATGCAACCCAAATACAGAGAAATTTAAAGCGGACAAAACTAATAATCTAGTAAAAGACAGATAAAATAGGGGCTCTTATACTTTCTACAAAAAAAAGACTCAAAAGTCCAGCTTTGGATATTTAAAATGATTTTGATGCTTTTTATGGGATTGCATTGGACTCCTGAACGTTGATAATTCTACATCTTGGCACATCTGTTTTCTGAAGAGCATTGGTCTTCAGTATTTTCCATGTAACATGAAGCAATTTAGTGCAAGTATAACTGTCATCTTTGTGCCATCAGAATTGAAAAGCCATCATATGCAATATATACACACATATATACATATGTATATTTGATTTCAGTATACAACCTCGTCTAATCTGTACAATAAGAATCCTGTAAACTTGTCTACTGAGACTTTGCCGGATGCTACTTATTCTAATTCTTCTTTAAGTGGGCCCTCTTTGTAAATTGTTTTACTTATTAATTTATTTTTAAACTATCTGTATTGTCTTGCAGTGTGTTGCTTCTCACCCAGATACGAGGATGTTATTCATCAATGGTAATTTTCTTGATCTTGTCAATATATCCAGATTTTCTACGTCTTTTTTTTTTTTGGGTCATTGGTAATTGCTTCTTTGTTTTTCAATTCCCTTTTTTTTTTTTTCTTTTTCGTTTTTTTAACCAACCCAACCAAAGTAGGAAATGGTCACCGTGATATACATGTAAATGGAATTGCCGTTATGCAAAGCCTGCAACCACAATCTCACACACAAATTGAATCTTGGTCTTGTACTTTTAGTAATTTATTTATCATGCACCCAAACAGGGGTATTTACTAATCTGGCATTCTTCTTCCATCAAATCCATTGAAAGTTTGTCAGCAGTTTTTAGCTGATTGAACTGTTGCTTTTGTGAAGCACAAATGTGAGACAGGGCAATGCCATAAGGCTTGACTTTTCTTGAAATGGAATATATATAATGATATGCAAATACAACTATGCAAGTCAAGTAAATACTTGTTTGGAATTTTAACTTGTAATAATTTCAACCATGCGATGATTCCTAATCCATACTCTAGTCTGTTGCTGTGTGATAGGCTCCCCCTTTTGTTATTGACCAATTTATCTGTCATTGGTGCATGCTACTTCCTCATGAGATTTCAAAGATTAGTAGAGTACTCCTTTTTTTTTTTTAATTACCGATTCTGCAACTTGAAGGTTATGTTCAACTGGATCTTGTTTTGGAAGAAATTGTTCTCTATTGTGCCTTTGTTCGATGAGTTTATTCGTCAATTGAATTCCACAGAGAAATAAATCCTCCTGAAATTTCATTCTTTGCAGCTCATATACCCCTATATCTGTATCCTTTCCTCAACACAGGAAGTAAGTCGAGACCCTTTGAATATCTGAGGCTTACTAGTTTGGGAGTAATTGGTGCTTTGGTGAAGGTAATTTATCCTTGCTACTATTCTTTCTATGAACTGATGCACATTTTCTTTGCCGATTGTCTAGTTTTGGTTGTTTTCATTTTAACAGCTGCTGGATGCACATACACATATTCAGATCAGATTTACATCCTTGTTTAACCCAGAATGCTAGAATTTGCACTGTGGACACAGTGTCTAATCTGAGAACGTTACACTGGGCACAATTTTTTGTTGGCATTGCATATGTTGTTACCGAGAGGTTGTTCATTACTTGTTCACTTCAAAACTATTAGGATCCTATCTCCTGTCTTATTTAAACTGCTGAGGGAATAGAAAGTGGTTTTAGGGAAGATTGTTGCGGAACTTGGCATTTTTTTCATTTATAATTTGCCTTTGGGATTCTGAACATTTTGGTTGGTCTCTTATTGGTCAAATAACAGCATCATAAGAGTCAGTTCCTCCTTGTCCACATGTTTTTGTGATACAATTTTTTTCTCGTCTCTTTTTTGTGGACTTGGAGGTTGAGCCAGATAGATTTGTATCTTTTGTCTTTCTGTTCACATTGATTTTGTTATAGAGAGCTATTTGGTAGTAAAATCAATCTCATAATTTTGACGTTTTCAGTTTATGTTTTAACTTTGAATGTGTCCTGGTGTATTACTCTGCCCTTAGTTGCACATTTATCAAGTTATATTCCATCATTCCAAATATTTTTAATGTCAACTTAATCTTCTGTTTTTCCAGGTGATGAGTCACAAGTTATTAATTTCCTTCTCTCGACTGAAATAATTCCCCTGTGCCTGCGCACCATGGAAATGGGCAGTGAACTATCAAAAACGGTATGCCTTTTTTTTGTATTACTTTTCCTGGGAATAGCTTTGTGCACATAGAGCACCAACATGTATTCTTGTTTGCATACACAGATGAAAGCTCAAAGAAAAGTCTGCATTATTTTAGTTTTCTATTTTGGAGGTCCATAATGGCATGGTTTATGATCTGACTAGCTATCTATCATTTCAAGCATGTTTCTGTTAAATAATGGAGAGGCTAATAGTTATATTCAGAAAATGGTGAACATGAATTGGATATTGGGTAAACTGGACTATATGAATAACTAGTGAGAATGATTTCCTTTTACAGTAAAATTATGTAGTAGAGGGCTAGGGTCATAAACACTCCTGTGGCTGCCATTCAGATTTTCGGTTTGTTGTTTTGCGTTTTGATTTTTTTTTTTTCCGTGGACTTGTGTTGGATTTCTGTTTCTTGTTTCTACACTTACAGATCTATTGTACTTGATTTATTGTACAAAACATGAAATCATGTTTTGATCCATTGCGCTACTAAAATATTTCTTACTTATATCACATGAAATCATCCAAAACACACAATTCTTACCTGTTGAAATTCCAATTGAAGTTTTTAAGGGCTTATCCCGCTTTGCTTAGAGTGGGTGTTGATGTATTAATATCCTGAAAGTGGTTCTTTTCGACAGGTTGCTACTTTTATAGTCCAAAAGATTCTGTTGGATGATACGGGCTTGGACTATATCTGCCACTACGGCAGAGCGGTTTTTTGCCGTTGGCCGTGTTTTGGGGAGCATGGTGGCGGCTCAAGCTGAACAGCCTTCGTCGCGTTTGCTGAAACATATCATTAGATGCTATCTGCGATTGTCGGACAATTCAAAGTCGGTGCCAGTAGACACTTTCATTTCTCAAAAGCTTTACTTTTTATTGTTTTCCCCTTCTGCTGAGCTCTTGTTTATCTTCGTTTTCTATGTCTCTTAATGCAGGGCTTGTGATGCATTAAGAAGTTGCCTCCCGGAAATGTTAAGAGATTCTACCTTTAGTAACTGCCTGCATGTAAGTGTATCTATCTCTAAAAGGTCAATTGGATTCTCCCTTTGGTTGTAGGAGTGTTTTTCAATTTTGGCCATTGGATATCCCGCTACATCATTGAACATAAAAATGGTTTAATTTTAAACCAAGCACGACGATAGAGCTTTTATAGGGATTGTAACTGGTTGAAATTTTCTTGACGAGAAAAACATTTGTGGGCAACAATTCTGTGGTAAGATTTCTCTACCGTGCATGCTTACATCTGATAATTGGGCTCTTGAGCAAGCCATCGTGCTATCATGTGACGGAGCTCTAGGGCCAAGGCACATGTATGTTGCAACACATATTAAGTTCTTACCATAGATTTTTGTTTTATAGTTTTTTCCTGTTTTTCTTTTTAGTCGCGTGCCTAGTTTATAGATAGATTGATAATGTTTCTAAGCTTTTTTCCTTCCTCCGGATTTCACCGAGCTGAATTGGGGCAAATAATGAGAAACACGGTAGTTCATGCATAGTTTTTTCCTTGATACTCCTGTGGTTCGCCAATGATTATCCATTTCCTATCTCATGTTCTTCCTTTATGCATCCAGGAAGACCCAACAACCAGGAGGTGGCTGCAGCAGTTGCTGATCAATGTCGGAGTGAACCGTGTCCCGACACTTCAAGCTGGAGGATTTGAGCATATGATGTGAATTAAGTTACAGATATGATCCATTCTGTTGTTTCTAGTCCCAAGTAAATAGGGTCCCTGGTGTCTTGTCGATCTTATTTATGCAGTTCCCATCAACCAGTCGAGGATGTTTTAATTCGAACATGTAGCGGCTATAAATTTTTGCTTTTGTTTTCCTTAATTTATATTAAGTTATCTTGTTTTTTAAGTATGATGGGATGATTATCTAACAAATTTAATATTTTGTTAATAAATTATTCTACTTCATAGTTTATTAGCAGATGAAATTTGCAAAATCTCTTGGGAGAATCATTTTGCAAAATGATTTTTCAAATTATTTCTAAAATGACTTTGGTGTGATCCTGAACATTCCACTTTTTACACTGCACGCGATCAATACTGGTTGCTCGGTGCAAAAATTAAATATCATTTTGTTAATTTCACTTTTGATTGCCATTTGTGATTTTTCTAAATTCCTTTTACTAGCAGAGGGTGTTTCCAAATGAAATCGAAGTCTTTTCTTGTTTTCGACTTCGAAAGAGTGGTTCTCCAATGTATGCAAGTTCTGTTTCACCTTCTCGATTATGGTAATCTTAACGCTCCCGTTATTTCATCTTGGAAATAACCACCCTATTGATAAATCTTTAATGTATAGAAAATCATTCCATTATGTCCATTAAACAAATGATCAAGACTCTTTTTTATTAATCCGTCTTGAATAAAACTTTAAGATGTTATCATTAACTCTTTGTGAAAGAGTTGTGTATTTTATACCTATAAATAACGCGCTCATCTTTTATGAATCATGTCTCATACATGTGGGTATGATAACTACACTTTTCGGAGTTTCACCCTTTGAAAATCGAAAGACATAACCTGAAATTATACTGGTGGACTTGCTTCAAATTAGACATCAAGCAAATCGGCTATATTCAAGTGAACTTGCTTCTTGCTCATGTGAAGTCCAGGAAAAATTCTCTTACAATGCACCAAAAGGAATTCATAACGTTGACCTTTTGAAGTTCAAATTTCAGCCAAGGAAATACTTTGGTCTAATGACTATGGGTCTTTACAAAGACTAAATTATCAAAAACTAAAAATTCGGAGACTGTTTTCCCAAATTGACAGCAAATTCAATAAGCAAGAGGGCAACCTTTTTTTTTTTTTTTTTTTTTTTCCCCTTTCCTTTTCTTTTTTCTTTTAATTTGGGCAATTTCAGCTATTGAACGATCCACAATCATGCCTAATTTCACCTTCGGTTCCTATCTTAACCCCGATGTTTCCCAACTTAACCATAGCCGACGCAAAATAATCAAAAAATACTCTCTCATCTTTCGCCATCATCATGACATAAGGCTTGGTACTCGGGTCGAAAATGAGCATTTGGTCAGTCGCAAGCAATCCGAAACCTTTCTGAAGGTTGCGGTAATAGACGTTGTCAAAGACAAATGGTGTAGTTAAGTCATTGAGAGCTACCACAGTTGGGTCAACATCACTCTTAGGGCATGGACCCCTAAGACTAATAGCAAATTCTTTGTCCATTGTTGGGTCTATATCGAAAGTTTGTTGTAGCCATAGATCCTTGGCATGAATTCCTTGCAATGGGAGAAGCCAATGCTGTGACCCCCTGATAAGGCAACCAAGTCTAGGGTTGATAGCCCCTTGGACTTGAAGAGAGAGAGAAGTTGCGGGATAGTTTTGGTTCACTTCGGGTAGGTTTCCTTCCACTCTCGAAGCCTCGGAGATTAGGCCATCTCTTCTTCCTTTTAGAACTTCCCATCTAGGGCCTCCCACCTGAGAAATACACACACACACACACACACACACACAAAACAGCTAAAATATAACTCTATCCAGCAAACCAAAAATTATAATAATAATAACAAAACCGACTTTGAAAGCAACAGGAATTTAACGACGATCAAAACAATCAGCCTGTTGAGGCTCTTCATAGTCAAACCTTTTCAACATCGTTTAGAGACCGACTTTATTAGACATTTTAATATCGATTACAAACCCGACTTTGTTGAAAACTGTTGACCTTGATATGTGATATCGGTCAAAATCGTTGTTAAAAACGTTGATTGTTAATCATGGTCTCTCCAACGTTCGTAAAAACCATTGTTAAAAATTTCTAACAACGGTTTTTTACCGACATAAATCAATAGTTTTGTTATATTGTGGAATTTTAAAAATTATAAAAAAAATATATATATTAAAAAAAAACAACAACAACAACAAAATCAAAACAAACCAAAATATATATATATATATATATATATATATATTAATCGCAATTCATTTCTATTTCCTTACAGAGTTGAAATCGCAAGAAATAGTGGCTAGCTTTCTGAATTTCCAACCCAATAATTGCCGGAGTGATTTGAACATGTGCAGTTACATTTATAGTATATGAGCAATGATGCACATCATGAAAAATTTTATCATAAACATCATGAAACATGTCAAAATTATGTGTGTTCTCTAAGACTGATTGTTTTGTCCCAACTTTTTAACCCTTGACAACTTTCATGATGTGTCATGAAAGTACTTTTTCATGAACTGTATATCATTTTTCATAGAACATGTACATTCAACCACATATCAAGGTGGTCAAAAATGAATAAAATAAATTTTCAAAAATATGCAGTACTAGATTAAGATGTTTTAAACTCCATGCCTAATATTAATAATAATATTGTAATTAATTTATTCAAAAAAAAATATTGTAATTAAGAACTCTTAATTAATTTGCTTACCAAATTAACCAAGTCTCTAGTGGCAATGGCCATGACATCTGCACAAGAGACAACACCAGGGCACTGCAACTCCAAGGCTCTTTTCGCTCTAAAGAATACTTCAAAACCATCTCCAGGCAACGACAGGTTTATCTCTGCATCCCTCTCTGCCTTCTTTCTCTTATCTCTTGATGATGAACTTATCAACACTGACGCATCACAACCCTGCATATATACAGATACATATATATATATATATAAATATATGTAGATATGTATATTTATATAGACACGCGCGTATATAAATCTCACAAGTATATATATTCTTTTTCTTCGCTCAACTTATCAAAGAAAAGAAGAATAAACTCCTTAAGGGTTTATTCCAAATTAAAAGGTATTGAGAAAGAATGATAGATCTAAGAGATTTCTTTATGAGATTAAATTTAAATGAAAGTACTCTTAATAAAGGTGATTAATTTTAGACTGTAAGATCTTTATCAGATTATTCGGTATATGCCGAGCTCATGAATGCTTAAACAACATAAGAACTGGAGGCTCTAGCAATGATATTTTTTGCGACGACATATATATAGTGTGTATGTGTGTGCAATATGGAAAATCTATATTGAACGTAACTGACCTCAACAAAGCAGTCATGGAAGAAGATGCGAAGAGCACCGGCAGCAGTGACAGGAGCTTCTCGAAGCTTCTGAGTGACGACATTGCGGATGATGTTCTCCACATTGGGGCAAGTTTCGTCGTAGAAATCGAAGCTGAGACCCAGTCTATTACTACTGGATTCTGCTCCCATGGCAACCATTAACAAGATCATGATCAAGAACATAGATAGCTTAAGAAAGAACGAGCCCGTGATATAAGCAGCCATAATATATATCTGATATTTATTTCCCTCAAACTGACGTCTTTTTTCTGCTTCAGAGTAGTACGTGTGATCTCTTTCTTATATTTGTCTCGTTGTCTGTAAAGCAGTAAGATGGTCAGAATTCCATAGTGGATAGGTGGTGGTGGAGACAACCAAGAAAAGCCAAAATTTCCCCTTTATCTTTAGTTCTGTGTTCACCATATTCGCAACTCAAACTTTAAATTCCAATCGAAATTTTTATTTTTTAAAAATTTATATCATACTCAATTTTTTTTTTTTTTTTTACCTTCATATTATTCAGTTACTGTTATTTTTTATAAAAATTGTCCAAACACACATTTAATTTGAATACACAATTCAAATTATATATTTAAAAGCTAATTAACATTCAGTTTGAATCAAATACAATCTATATCTAAGCGGGCTAATAATGAACCTAGGTTGCCTTTGACTTTATTTTATCCATTCTTTTATAAAACACGATTTAACTAGATATATTCGTACTAATATATAGTTTTTTAACTGGTCAGAATCTGTTATAAAGGGATTGGGCAAATGCAAAGTCGTTTAGCTAGATTTAATTTTTTAAACTTTTTTCTGCCAAGTGTGCTTTACCATTTTCTTCTCCCTTTTCAGTCTTATAACTTTGCAGCCTAATTGTGGGGTTGCAATATGTTTTAAAGACGTACATTCTAAGATCTAGACTACCCTTTGATCCTTTAGCACGAAAAATAAAAATAAAAAATAACGCTGTTTCACAATAAGTTGAATAATCTATGTGGTAGTGAATTTGATTATTCTCTTTTATGTCACTGTAATAGCAATAATTAATGCAATAACGTCTATAATTGTTAAAAATTAAAAATTAAAAAAAAAAACTATAAATTTACTATCTTCGTTTATTAGGTAATTATTGAGGCTTTTTTTTTTTTTTTTTTTTAAAGTATCCACCGGGACCACTAAAATAAATATTTAGATCCGCTCTTGTCTTCTATCACTAAATATTGGTACTTGCAAGAATGGCTTGTTTCTGACATTGACTTCAAGATGAAAGAAGCCTTGGCCTACTTAGGCATTAATTAGTCTTTAATTAGTTGTAGATCAAGAAAATTTGGTATATGGTAATTTATAAGCTGTAAAATTATCATAGCCAAAGCGTTAGACCAAGCTTTTTAGGTAAGTAGGGTGTGAGTGTAAGGCTTTAAGTTCACATGTGAACCATCAATAGGACATAGTTTTGTTTCATTATTTATTTGTACATATATAATGTGCCATAGCATTCCAAAAGGACTGACAGAAAAAGATATAGCATATATATGCAAATACACGCACATACATATATATATATATATACACACACACATATACATGAGCAAGAGAGAGACAGACACATTTCACGGGTCCGATGGAAGAAAGAGAAACAAGCATGACCTCTATTATTTTATGTTTTGTTTTCGAACTTTGGGTCCCATTAGGTGGAAGCTAAGAAGCTACTCGTTTATGAGGAGTTTCGATTGGTCCAGAACTAGAAGTAAACTCCGAAACCTAATTTGGGAATAATATTGATTTTGTTATGCTTATCATTTTTGTGGTTTTAGTTTGAGCACTTTCATACGATTGAACTAGGTTCTCTTAAAATTGTGGGGCTTATTCCGTTGGATTGAGCTTTTTTTCTAAAATAACAAAGAGAAAGCTATGGAAACAGCTCCTCAATGCTCTTGTTCATTGTCCTTCCTTAACGCTAGTGTGGAATTTTGATCTTTGACTATATACTAAAAAGACTAAAATACCCACTTATATCAATCCCCTTGAATCACTTTCCAGTTTCTCTCTCTCCATTCCCTCACTCTCTATCCTTGCTTTCTTTCTTCACCCCAACTCCCTTACTTCCCTCTCTCTTTGTCCATGTTTCTCTCTCCTCCCTCTCCGTCCATCTCCATCTATCTCTCCTCCGTCCCTACCTCTTTATAATTTGACAGTCATTAGTCCCTACAAGGAAAAGAGTAAGTTGTACAGTCTTACATCGCTTAAGGATGAATGTATGTGATAGTTCATATAGAATGATGGAAAGAGTATCAAATGGTTATGGAGATTCGGTTAAGGTGAGCTAGAGATGGATTCTATCTTTGGAGTATGTTTGGGTGTGGCTCAAGATCGTTCTGGATATGAATAGGAGTTGCCTCTAAAGATGAATTTTTGTGATTTCGGAAATCTCCCTGAATGAAGGGCTTGAAGAAAATGATAAAGCTTTTAGTTATAATACTAAAAAGATGAGTTTTTAGGTGATATTGACGGTTGTATGCTTGGGCTTCAAGGAACACTAAAAATATGTGGACTAAGTAATCTAACTCTGAGTGTCTTTGTGAAAAGCCGCTTGACCCTTACTTGAAAGGTCAGGTAGAAGCTTCTAAGCTTCTAGAGGTTGCTTTTCAAATGCTCAGTATTTATCCTTCCATATCTAGAGCGAATGGCTTGCTATGGACTGGACCAAAGCAAGCAGTTAGAGCAAACAAGAAAACCATCTTGTCTCCGGAGTCAGATTAGGGAGCGTTCCGGAGACTGGTCAAAGAAATGTAAAAGACATTGTTTTGATCTATTGAGAGTATGGCACATCTGTAGAAACTTCTAGAACCGATTCTTTTGGGCTATTATGAAGAAAACATGGTTTTTCGAGTTATATAGTTATGGTGGGTACACTTTGACCTATCTAAGGTAAGAGATTGGGTCCTTCTCTCTTAGCTCACTCTCTCACTCTCTCATCCACCCACTTTCTTTCCTCTTTGCTCTTTCCTCTTTCCTTCTGTTGCTTCTCTATCTCTCTTCTCTCCCTCTCTCTCGGCTACTGTTGTCACGAATTATGACAGACTATTGTGATCTTCGGGTCGACGATGTGAGCTGGCTCGGCAGCTTGACAGTTTGGTGATGATGGAATCACGATGGACTCTGACTCTCTCTCTCTTTCTCTCTCCCTCCGCCCCCATCGCTTGCCAGTCCCCACTATCTCTGCTGTCAGATCTTCTCTCTCTGGCTGTCGTGAGGTTGTAAGGAGAGGAGATCAGAAATTAGGGTGGGTTTAATTTGAGGATTTTCAAATGGGTAAATTTCACTTTTAGCACCTGTGGAATATTTAATATTAAAATCAGCACCTCTTTTTTTCCCCTTCACTTCTAGCACTGCCACGTCACTCTTCAGTCTGATATGTGGGGCCCAGGAGGATTAATTGTATGTCAAATTACTGGTTTATCCTCATCTCCCTCGCATGGCCCCGAAACCAGCATCTACAGTTTTTAGAGAGAGAAAACGAATTCTAGAGAGAGAAACAGTTGCAGTCGCTCGGAAAAACTCGGAAACCGTCCGAAACCACCACGAAATGCATCTACAAACAGCTTCGTGATATACAAGGCAGAAAAATTTAAAAACTAATTAAAGATAAGTTAACGAGTCAAAGAAGTCGAAAGTTAAAAAAATTACAAAATCTGGTTTCATTCAATGTCTAAAAACTTTGCGTTTAGCGATTTGATTGCAGAGGGGAAAAAAATTTCTTTTTTTTTGAACTTGTTTAACAGTTGGTCTTCTTATAGGGACGGTCATTATCATAATGACCGCCTGGTAATTTTCGTTGTGACCCCTGTGACTGTTAAATCTTAGCGTATAATTTTGGTCACAACGATATTGACCAGGTGGTCATTATAAAAATGACCAGTTTTTTGTCAGACGTCCTCCCACAGGATCGGTCATTTTCATAATGACCCCATGGTCATTATCGTTGTGACCCCTGCAAATGCTCAATACGGTGACGTATTGGTCAACGTGTTAGACCATTGGTCATAACGGTTATGACCAGGCGGTCATAACCGTTATGACCGTTAGTATAACGCAGAGGTCATAACGGTTATTACCAGACGGTCATAACCGTTATGACCGTCTGTGTAAGCCAGTGGTCATAACCGTTATTACCAGACGGTCATAACCGTTATGACCGTCTGTATAAACCAGTGGTCATAACCGTTATTACCAAACGGTCATAACCGTTATGACCGTCTGTATAAGCCAGTGGTCATAACCGTTATTACCAGACGGTCATAACCGTTATGACCTCTGTGTTATACGATACGGTGACGTATTGACGAAAAACCTTAGGCACAAAGAGGTCACAATGAAAATTACCAGACGGTCATTATGAAGTTGACCGTCTTGTTATCTGCATTTTAAAATAAAATAAATGGAAATACCAAGAGTCATTTAAATGTCGAATTACAGATTTACCCTCATCTCTCACCCGCCCAAAAGGCATTCTCCCTCGAATAATCTCACAAAAATTTTCAACCAGCGTCTACAGTGTTTTAGAGAGAGAAACTCCGATTCTAGAGAGAGAAAGCTTTGAAACCGCTCTAAAACCGCTCGGAAACCGTCCTAAACCACCACCGTAGCCCTTTATATACTGGTTGGACGTCTGTTAACGTCGAAAAATACTTAAAAATAACCCTTGTCGACGCCAACAAAAATGTCAGAGAAGAACACTCCAGAAACTGCACCGAAGGCTACTGAGGGGGAAGTCGAACTAAAAGTCTCCCAAATGTTCATGAGTGAACAAGACGACAATATATCCGACTATGAAAAGATAATGAATTTTTTTGTGTTTTTTTTTTTAAATATTTTCATTGTTATTATATATATATATATATATATATATATATAAGTGCCGTATAATAAAAGATATCGGAAGCTGGATCGAATAAAATTTGTTTTGGTCTTTGTGTTTAAAAAGTTTACACTTTTAGTATTTTTTCAGTAAGAATATGCAGTATTTTTTGATTTTTTGAAAACAAAGTTTCCATTTTTATATACGTTTTTTTGATGATATTCCACTTTCCAGTTGATTTACTGAACAGTATTATCATATTGTACATAAAGTTAAGATTTTTATCTGTTTCTGTACCATAAAACATCCGTTAACTCAAGTATGTGTTTTGGTTTATATTTTATATTAGGGTTTTCGTCGATGTTTGTGTTTAAGTGTAGATGATCTCGGCTATTTGAAACAAAATGGAGTGGTCATTTTTAAAATGACTCTCTGGTCATAATAATTATTACTCAGTTTCAGTTTTCTGTTAGTATGTCCGGTGGTCATTTTCATTATGACTTGTTAGTCATAATAATGATTACTATGAGTTTTAACTTATTTTAGGATGGTCATTTTAATTATTACTTGGTCATAATAATAATTACTCAGTGTTTTCTCTTTTTCATGTTGTTATGGCTTGTTGGTCACAAATATTACCAGCTTTTTTGTTGGTTGCGGACTGTCATTTTCATAATGACTTTGTCATTTTAGTCCGACAATTTTTGTTTAATTGATGGTGATTAATTTTTAATTTTTTAGTTTTCATAATGCTGTTATTTTATGCCTGGTAATTTTTGTTATTACTTCACTGTCATAAGTATACTTACCATTTTATGTTACGATTAACATTACCGCAGGTTTAATACAATCGACGGGTATCGGATGCTGACATTACCAGGGCAAAAATAAACACTTTTATCAACATTCCGGAAACCTGTAAGAAGCTGAGACAGTGGTTGTCTCCCCAACAGTACGAGGCCGTCCTCAAGCAGCCATGCATTAAGCATTTTCTGGGATTAACCGATCTTGGTTGAGCTGGCCAAGTCTTCCACAACGTTGTGATGAGATTGACGGATCACTCAGAAATGGGTGATGCTCTTTGGTTCGAGATCGGAGGCGAACTTGGCAGATTTTCCATCAACGAGTTCTGCCTCATCACCGGCATGAAATGCACAGGGTCTACCCATCTCCCAGTGGTCGAAAGCCGATTAATCACAAGATATTTTTCGACCTTGAGAGGCGTGTCGAGAGAAAATTTGGAGCTGCAGATGTCGAATGCGGCTTTTGACAACGACGACGACGCTGTGAAGCTTAGTTTACTATACTTGATGTTCTGCATTCTCTTATCAAATGCAAACTCCGTCAAGATAGACGCTAAGTTTTTTTCACTGGCCGATAGCATTGCTGATTTCAATGCTTTTCCTTGGGGCGTTCTGTCATGGGAGACAACTCGGACTGCAATCTGTAATGCAGTTGAGAACAGGCTGTCAACGAAGAGACGAGCTTCAAAAAGGCCCGACAAAGTGCATTACAGTGTATCGGGCTTTCCTCATGCCTTGCTCGTCTGGGCCTATGAGACCCTCCCATCGATAGCATTGAAATTCAGCAAGAAGTACGAGCATGCCTGTCCGCGAATGCTGTCGTGGACCACCGAGGAATTTGTCAAGTTCGATGATATCATAAATACCTTTTCCGATGTTGGCGAAGATCAGGTATTATTGTATAGGATCTATCATGTATATTTATTATGTATGCAGTGTCAATTACAAATGTTGGTCAATATGTCATTTTCACAAGCCTGTTACCATAACAGTGGTTATAGTAGCATATTGATTCAATCCGTAACCCCTACTGATTTTTTTTATTAACATCAAATGTGTTCAGGGTAAGTGTTTTGTCCTGATGCCAACCGAGGAAGAGTTGAAGGACCAATGGGTTGCGCGGCTATTTTTGAAGAACCCAAGTGTTGTGCCAAAATTAGCTCCCAAGCCCTCCAAGCCTTCTGCACCCCGACCGAGCTCCGATACAAACTCTGATTGGCAGGAGTTTCAAAAGGAAATCCGAGGAGAGGTTGTCTCCATTAAAGAAAAGTTGGTGGCTCTTGAAAAGGGCCAGTTGGCTCTTGAAAAGGGCCAGAAGAAGGCTAACAAACTCATGAGAAGTGTAATAAAAATGTTGGCCGCCAACTTTTCTGAGAAGGGGAAGGGGAAGGGGAAGGCACACACCGAGGAATTTGTCAGCAGCCGCCAGAAGCCTCAAGTTCACACGGCTGATAATTATGAGCTCAAACCTACCTCACCTCACATCGGCACCGAAGATGATGTGATGTTCGACTCTGACGTCGGAGCCGCAGCTGATATGGGTGTTCAAGCAGCCATGGAGTTCCTCACCGCCGAAAAGGTGATTTTTCCTCGGGAAGATGTCAAGGTTGACGAGAATAAGGTACTCATTTAGCTGCTAGTTAGTCGAGTATTACATTAAATGTAGATTATCTCAACTGTGTTCCACAACTAGAACATTGTATTTATTCTTATGCCATGTTGTGAAACCACACAGGCTTTGCCCTCTGATTTACCAGCAACGGATCTGCAAACGAAGGCAAAATCTGAGCAGATAGTGCAAGAACCGGAGAAGGAGAGCGTGGCAAAAAACACTATCATGGATATCGTGAAGGTTTCGGAGCCAGACGACGATAAGAGCCTCGGTGACGTGGTTGTTACGAATATCTGTAACTTAGTTATATAGTCATTATTGTCATTGTGTACAATATTAACTCTTTTTACATATTTCACTTATAGATGCGTAAGAAGAAGAGAGCCAGACTATCAAGGATTGGTCAACGGCCCTCTGGAACAATCACTGATGTTGCCTCGCCGTCGAAGCATCCGACTAATCTGCTGACTCCCCTCCCTCCGGGTCTCGCAGATGAACCTTCGAAGGAGAAGCTAGAGGAGTTCAGGGAGTGGTTCCCAAAAGGATTATTGAAGAAGACTCCTGCAGGGTAAATTTTTTTATAATACAGATTATGCTCGTCTTGAAATTTACAATTTATTAACAACTTCATCACCAATTAACCAGACGGTACATTATGTTTAGTAAATGTCCTCCCCGATACACTGCAAAGCATGATGTTCTTGACAAATCACATGACCTCGGCTGCATGCTGGTGGAAAAAAAGAGTTGGTATTATGAGTTAGCTACATCTCCTATTTGGCTATGGGATGAAGTAAGTACCTTTCTTCAAAATATAGTAAATTTATTTGAGTATCATGTATTTCATACTGTATTTATTTGAGTTAACATGATACATTGTTTGTTATGTAAGTATTTTTTTCCAATTCATTTGCATCTTTTTTGTTTGTGCAGCACATTGACGTTGCATTCTACTACCTGAGGAAGAAGATCAGGCAGTACCCTGAACTGGAACAACGAAAGGTGACAACCGTAGACACATTTTTTGCTGCAAAAGTCCGTTCGTTGTGGACCGTCTACCAGGCAGCACCCGATAAGTTCGATTGGGCCTGCTGTGATTCTGTGTTCAGGATAATGCTTGGCGTGCGTGCCCAGAGTGGGGCCTCGTGGTTTCACGTTAACACGGTACTAATGCCAATGCACTTCAGCGATCTGAAACATTGGGCATTAGCAAAGCTCGACTTAACAAACTGGTCCCTTGAGGTATACGACTCTCTTCAGCATGAAGGACGTCATAACAACAGGGTCCGCGAAGAAATGGAAGGTCTGTCAAAGTTCATTCCATTTCTAGCTGAAAAAAACAGCTTGTTCGATTTCAAACCACGGGTTCCTCCAGGAAATCACCCAATACCAGTCACCATAATGAAAGACATCCCTAAACAAGCCAATGGGTTAGTACAAGCATTGCAAATTAATTCTATGTATGAACTGTTTGGAGTGTGTTGCTTAGTTAATAAACTTTTTTTCCATCTTTCTTGCAACAGGGGTGACTGTGGAATGTTTACAATCAAGTATGCTGAGTGCTTGATAGAAGGGAGGGATGTCAAATATTGGGTGATTGCTGAACGCATGCAAATCTTCAGGGAGTATTTTGCCTGTCACATGTGGTCCCATGCCAAAAATAAGCTAGCCGATGCCTATAAAAGTGATGCTGATGAGGAGGAGGACGTTTAACATTTAGACTAACTTTTTAAATATTGTAATTAAGAATTGTCCAGATTGTTAATAGTACTATTATTTAATTCTTTGTAATCCCCATTGATTGATTGTTTTTTTATGGTCTACCGTTGTAAAATTAATTGTAACATTACACACTCATCAAATTGATGATCAGGTGGGAATAAAACGTTTCATTATCAATGGAATGTATCTTATGGAATGTATCTTTGTACATGATAATAATAAAAATAAAAGCATGCAAATCTTCAATACTAATACTATCGGTCATAACGGTTATGACCAGACGGTCATAACCGTTATGACTGATAGTATAAACAAGTAGTCATAACGGTTATTACCAGACGGTCATAACCGTTATGACTGATGTGTTATAATATCGGTCATAACAATTATGACTGATAGTATAAACAAGTGGTCATAACGGTAATGACCGTCTAGTCATAACCGTTATGACCGTCTGTATGACAAAGAGGTCATAACGGTTATTACCAGACGGTCATAACCGTTATGACCGTCTGTATAACACAGAGGTCATAACTGTTATTACCAGATGGTCATAACGGTCATGACCTCTGTGTTATACAGACGGTAATAACGGTTATGACCGTCGGGTAATAACCGTTATGACCGTTGGTTTAATTCCAATTATTCTAGCAAGAAAAGGTTAAGTGACACTAGTTTAGACTTTAAGGGGTGAGTAGTTTTTAAAGTTTAATCACAAAAGTTACGAATATTTTTTGTACAAGCGATATTAATCCTTATTGACAATGGAAAAAAAAAAAAAGGGGGTAAATTGCTAAATTAGTCCCTAAACTCTCAACAATATATAATTTTGGTAGCTGGGATGATCCTAAAATATTGCTGCAAAATGTTACTACAATACAATAACATATAATAAAATAACAAATAATACCACTAATCCCATAAATTGTTGCTACAATAATTTTTAACGGAATACGTCAATAAATTGGTCAAAATAAAATTAATGGCACGTAACGAATTATGTTCAAAAATTAACGTAAGAAGGCATATTGTAGTACCCTGAACGTAGTACATATAAATATTAGTTATAACAAAATGAGTTATGATGATGAAAGAATGGAATCACCAAAAAAGATTTTGCGGCATTAAATATCTTTTAATTATCAGTAATATTTTTGATAAAACAAATCAAAATATTTATATTTTGACTATAAAATAGTCACTTTCTATTTCTAATATTAATAATAAGAACTTACAAACTTTTTGTCGACTTATCTTATTTTGTCACAATCATGGCTTTTACAAATTATCACAAAGCCCGGTTTTTAACCTTTTGAATATTTATATATAAGTTAAGATTAAGATCTGTCTTTCAATATAATATATATATCTCAACTCTTTTCTTTAAGAATTAAATTAAGAATTGTTTCATTGGAACCCAAAAACTATTTCAATTCGAATTGATACATAAGAACCCTCCCAATTTTGAAATAAATCAATGTAAAAATTGGTTAAATAGTTAGTACAAAAATAATTTATCTCAGTCTATAATAGTACCAAAAAAACAAAAAAAGGGTGAAATAGCATCATAAATCAACACTCTATACCTCAAAATAACCATATAAACAAATGGGATTCATATAAAGAAAACGAAAACCCATTAATTAACTTTAAATCCAGGGAAAAAAAAGGTTATAAACTTGTCGAATTTGGTAGGTACGTTGAAATAGCTGGTTATTTTTAATTTGTCTCGGCATTTTTTTTTTTTAAGATTTGAAAATCATTGTTTGGTTTGTTTTTAGCTTCTCGTTTTATTTAATTCATGACCAAAATTTTCATTTCAATGTCATGATAGTAGGAAAGCAAATTCATGTCTCTGTTTGCTTGGTAGGAAAGCAAATTCACTTCATTTCAATAACACAGAGGTCAAAACGGTTATGACTGTCTGGTAATAACTGTTATGACCGCTACGTTATACTATCGGTCATAACGGTTATTACCAGACGGTCATAATGAAAATGACCATAGTATAAACCAGTAGTCATAACGGTAATGATCGTCTGGTCATAACCGTTATGACCGATAGTATAACGTAGCGGTCATAACGGTTATTACCAGACGGTCAGAACCGTTATGACCGTAGTATAAACCAGTGGTCATAACGGTAATGACCGTCTGGTCATAACCGTTATGACCGATAGTATAACGTAGCGGTCATAACGGTTATGACCAGACGGTCATAACCGTTATGACCGTAGTATAAACCAGTGGTCATAACGGTAATGACCGTCTGGTCATAACCGTTATGACCACTGGTTTATACTACGGTAAAATCGGTAATAACGGTTATGACCAGACGGGAATAACTGTTATTACCTCTGGTCTTAAATCCACCTAAAAAATGTTTGGCTTAACAGTTAATGTTTTTTTATATAATAAAAGCGTGTTATAGCAATCTATTGTACTAAAAATTACACTTTGTACTTATCATAAAAATATTGGTCATTTTTAATGTGAAGTGTGATAAATTGAGCTAAATTGTTATACAACAATGATAAAAAAAAAAGTAAAGTAAATTGTTATACAACATGAAGTGTGATAAATTGAGCTAAATTGTTATACAACAATAATACAAAAAAAAAGTAAAGTAAATTGTTATACAACAATGATAAATAAAAAAAAAAAAAAAAAAAAGCAAAGTAAAATGATCATACACTATCATCACATTTATGAAATTGGTGTTATGAACTCTGTATCTGGCCTTGTGGTTGGACGTTTTCGTAAGGGTACTGAGTTGGTACATGTTTGACGGTTGTGTTCGTAACCATTACATCTACCACACCGATTAGGCTCTTGTTCTTCACCTTGGGACGGTATCCTACGAACCCATGGCCTTCCGGGCCCACGCTTTATAGTGGGAGGATTAACAATTCGCAATCTTACTTCTTCAAATACGTCCCAGCCCTCGGGGCTGCCAATAGGGTGGACTACATGTGCATAGCAAGCATACAGATAGTCTTTTGTGTAGTAATTAGAGCAATAATTATAAGGATCAATTCGACGGTGGTTACATACGGCCATTGCATGAGGGTAAGGAATTTGATCGACCTGAAATCGTCTGCAAGTACATGTCCTTTCGCTCATATCGACAATCCATATTTGGGCAGCATTGTTGGTGACGGCGTACTCAAACTGATCAGCTGGCCGAGGCTGTTACAAATGTAATTTTAAGACATTAGTTTAAGCGATCGCATTAAGAAGAAGCCATAATAATAAAATTTAAAAATGGGGTTGTTATCACAAACCGTTACTGTTAGGCCTAAAGCGAAGTTTGTGCGAATCAATTTCTCTGCCTTCGGGGCCAGTTTAGATGTTATTTTAAGGGCCTCTTCACGTCTCTCGACAAACCATCGTTGTAGCAGTCCCCTAAGCCATTCCACCAAGAATCCAACTGGCATTAACCTGGCTTTCCGATCCACATTGTTTAATGACTCTGCAATGTTGGTTGTCATGATTGCATATCTCCGACCGTTGAAGTATGCTCGCGACCACTTTATAGGATCGGCCTGAAGAAGGTAACGATGCATGTCGGGGTTACGAACACGGATGGATTCCATATGACGATGGTACTCACTTAAAAGATACATTCTCGAGGCACCGTCAAAATAGGTCTTCAAAGGGCCTTTGAAATTTTTGTATCTAGTCTTCAAGTTTGCAGCCAAGTGTTGGACGCATATCCCGAATGCAGCATCTGGATACACAAGGTTGGCTGCATATTCGATACCCTTATGCTATCGGCCACAATAGCAAGAGACTCTCGCGTGCCGATTGAATCCCTTAGTTTCTCGAAGAACCATGTCCATGATTCATTGCTCTCCGACGGAACGATACCAAATGCAAGGGGAAATATGGAGCCATTTGCGTCGTGTCCGCAGGCTGCAAGCAACATACCTCCAAACTTGGCCTTTAGTGCTGATCCATCAACCACAATTACTGGACGACAATAAGGCCAACCATGCTTCGAAGCAGCTAAGCACATGTAAAAGAATTTGAAACAATTTGTTGAGTCTGTCTCAATGTCAACGTCGGATCCAGGATTTTTCCGCTTCACCATTTCAGCCCACGCTGGCAGAACTGTAAATATTAAATTATCAACACCATGTTTTAAGTATAATAGTTATAAGGACAGTAACGAACGTATAACCAGACAAGGGAAATTACCTTCGTATGACTCAGCATCATCGCCCCTCAGGCTTGTCAGTGCAGCTTCCTTCCCTTGCCATGCTCTAAGATAGTTGAAAGACACTCCAAATTCGGCCTGCATGTCTCGCATTATTTCATATGGTCTATATAAGGAATTGGTCGGATCCAAGTATTTTGCCTTAACACACTCCCCAATCATCCAACTCTTCGCTTGACGATGATGCCCTTGAACGATTTCAATTGAACAAGTATGGACGTCGTCGAACCTCTTCACAACAAACAGTTCACTACCTTTCATCCTAGTCGCACGCAATTGCCATGGACAAGCCTCATTATCTATACATATAACGTGTAATAGAGTAGAGTTCGACCTCTTCACCTTGAATTGGTAGTGTTTACTCATGGCATCATGATGAAGATGGTATTGCAGTAACTTTTTGTTATCAAAAACACAGTTTACGCGCAGCGTGATAGGTGTATAATCAGCAACAACGACTCCTTCGGAAACACTGTCACTACTTGATACTTTGTCATATTGAGATCCAGTATTGTTGACTATAGAATGGCCTCCAATGCTTGCTGCGATACTCTTCTCGTTTGAACGATGAGTATCAGCCGAAACATTAAATTTCCCGGCATTACAATCATCGTGATCCGTGCCTAAGTCATTGTTCAATGTTTCATGTTGATTTTCAATTCCATAGTCGGTGTGCAAATCCAGACCGACTGTTGGAGAATTGATATGAGGAGGAGGAGGGGGAGGAGGGGTTAGGATGATATTAATGTCATTTACATGTTGCACGGCTTCATCACTCTGTCCCCCCTCCCTAGAACGTTGAATATCTATGTGGTTGCTTGCCCCTACCTCTTGTGCCATGGCTTCCGCAGCGGGCTCATCCAATACATCGATTGTAACTGGAAATTTGCTAAGCACATGAACATCCTTCTTCTTTAGTTGTATGTAGAATTTAACGTCAGCATCACACTGTATCCTCACAAGAGGCAATCCAGGTTCAACACCGTATCTCATGACTATATTCTTGTCTGGGCCCCTAATTCCAAGCACACTTCTCACCAACTCAACAAGACCAACATATGTTGAGTTCTCGGGCACCAATATTCCCTTCATTTCGCCACCAACATATCTCATTGTGGCGTCCCATTGACCATTATACTTTACGAAAACACAAACCGCATCCATTCCTGAATGATACAGAATCAAGTTATCCAATAGTTTGGTTTTCTTCTGTTATCTAAGATTATGTTATATGCTACAGGAGACCGAATAACAAGCACCATTATATCTCAAAACTGGTAACAGAGATTTTGTTTATACAATATATTTCAAAACGCACGCCCATTAAATCATAAATTAACAAATAAAACCAAATAAGAAGCACCATTACCTCAGATTGGCTAATTGGAAGTTTGAAGATCTGGCAGATATGACCGATAACTGTGACGAGGATGGTCAGATGTCGAATTAACAGAGTGCACAAAGATGTGTTCAGATTTGTTGGACTTAGAGTGAGATTCGATCAGTGGGTAATGGTGCAGAGAAGAATCGTGAGGCTTCACTGAGAGAATAACGAACCAAAAGAGAAAAGAAAAAGTTTTCAAAAATTTTGGTTACTGTATATATAAGGTAATGTCGCGATTGAAATGGGCGGGAGCTGTAACGAAAAATTTTGTTAGGGTTTTTTCGCCAATACGTCACCGTATTGACCAATACATAAACGGTCATAACGGTTATGACCGTCTGGTAATAACGGTTATGACCACTGGCTTACACAGACGGTCATAACGGTTATGACCGTCTGGTAATAACCGTTATGACCTCTGCGTTATACTAACGGTCATAACGGTTATGACCGCCTGGTCATAACCGTTATGAACAATGGTCTAACACGTTGACCAATACGTCACCGTATTGAGCATTTGCAGGGGTCACAACGATAATGACCATGGGGTCATTATGAAAATGACCGATCCTATGGGAGGACGTCTGACAAAAAACTGGTCATTTTTATAATGACCACCTGGTCAATATCGTTGTGACCAAAATTATACGCTCAGATTTAACAGTCACAGGGGTCACAACGAAAATTACCAGGCGGTCATTATGATAATGAACGTCCCTGTAAGAAGACCAACTGTTAAACAAGTTCAAAAAAAAGAAATTTTTTTCCCCTCTGCAATCAATCGCTAAACGCAAAGTTTTTAGACATTGAATGAAACCAGATTTTGTAATTTTTTTAACTTTCGACTTCTTTGACTCGTTAACTTATCTTTAATTAGTTTTTAAATTTTTTCTGCCTTGTATATCACGAAGCTGTTTGTAGATGCATTTCGTGGTGGTTTCGGACGGTTTCCGAGCGACTGCAACTGTTTCTCTCTCTAGAATTCGTTTTCTCTCTCTAAAAACTGTAGATGCTGGTTTCGGGGCCATGCGAGGGAGATGAGGATAAACCAGTAATTTGATATACAATTAATCCTCCTGGGCCCCACATATCAGACTGAATAGTGACGTGACAGTGCTAGAAGTGAAGGGGAAAAAAAGTGGTGCTGATTTTAATATTAAATATTCCACAGGTGCTAAAAGTGAAATTTACCCTTTTCAAATTTGTCGGTTAGGTATGTATAAACAAAAAAAAAAAAATTTTGGGGATTTTCAGTTTTGGGATTTCTTTTTAAGTAAAATAATCAAAAAAAAAATTTCTTTTTTGTAATATGATTTTTTATATATGGTCGGATATAAAAAAAATATAGAATATAAAAAAATAATTGATGCAGTACCAAAAACTACTTCGATAGAATACTAAAAACTATTCTGGTAGAATTAGTGTGAAGTCCTAGAAATTCATAAACTTGATTCATGAACTATTATTATGGATTTACTTCATTAATATACTTTTAATGAATTATGTTGATGAATATCAAATTTCAATATCATGAGTGATTGTATATGTAACATCGATATGATGATGTCGATAATCTAACAATGTTGAGTTTCTCTATTTAAATGAGAAATTTTAAATACATAAAAGATGAGTTGGACGACATATAAATTTATACGAAAAATTTATTATGTAATATTAGAGGGATAATGTCAATTTTTGGGAAGAACCCGATTTTTATTAGTAGGTCAATTTAATGATCTTAGTATTTATTTTGATCATATCAATAGTTAAGTTTTGAGAGTATAATTGGGAAATTAATGTGTCACATAGATAAAAGATGAGTGATTAGTATTTACTCTTAGAAAATCCAAAGGTGGAAGATTGATCAAGAATTGTGCTTAAGTTTGAAATCAATGATGTAGATTTTATGTTAAAGAATCCAAGGCAAATCAATGGCCAAGCTTTGGATGATAAGTGACCAATGAGAGCTTAAGGTAAAGATTGGTGTGATGGAAGATTCAATGGATGAGAATAAGGATGACAACTTTTGATCAATGGTGAAAAAATTGGAAGAAAGAAAAACAAAATGAAAAGGAGAAAGTCACCAAGGGATCCTGATTTTTGTATCAAATAGCAAGAAGAAATTTGAACAGATGAGAAAAAAAGAAAGTGAAGCATGCATGCAACCTCATATAAGAGATGACATGGTTTATTTTGGCAAGTTGAGCCAAAGAAGAGGCAAATGAAAGTGACCCCTTGTCTCCACTTTGTTGAACAAAATTTTCAACACAACTCCCTCCCTTTAAGTGGCGGCAATGAAGGGGAGAATCAGCCAAAAATTTTCCAATTTTACCCCTCAAATTACAGCTCCCTTAAGGTAAAATTTGGCTGAAAACAAATCCCTAACACTTCATTTTATTCTCACACAAGTTAAGCTCAAAACCTTAGCTTCTCTAGCCACCACCAAACTCAAAACAGAAAAACGAACCACCAACACTATTCTCCATCTCCAACACCCCTCTCGCATCCTCCTCCCTCCATTTTCAAGCTCTAAGCAACCCCGTTACCAAGTTCGAAGAAGTGAGAAACGGAGTTAAATGACGTTTTACTAAAGATAACCTAGTGGTATTCTTTGTGTTTTAGTCATTTTTGGATAACTAAAGCATGATGTTTAGTTATAATCTTAATGTTAGACTTCTTCTTACCTAGGAAAATGTTTTGAGAAGAACATTGGAGGTCCGAGATCTTAAAGGTTCCATGAAGCATTTTAGTAAGATCTACAAACTTTGTTAAAGCTTGTAGTTGTTGTGGTAATATAGCATGCATTAAAAATTTTGGTATGAAAAATAAATTATATGCTAAGATTTTATAGTGGATAAGCTTCATTTTAGGCTTTGGAATCATTTGGTTTGCTTTTGTATGTCTAAAGTTATGTGCATTTGAATTTGTGACACAAAACTAGAGAGAAAATGAACCTCTGGGGTACAGTCTAGCCATGGGTTTTATGTACTCCGAACCCTTTAGCCTTAAAATTTTGGATTATAAGTTATAAATCTAAAAACTATATTCTTTAAGATTTCCAACAATGTATCATACACCTTGAACGAATAAATGTGCAGTTTTTGGTGAATTTTACAAATTTGGACTACGAACCAAAAGTCTTTGCTGGACCTGTACTAGCCACGGGTTTTGTATATTTTGAATTTGTAAACCATAATGTTTTAAAAAACTGTTCTCATCACATAAATTAGACACTATAAGCTTTCTAATGACATCTATTTTGCCTCATTTCGACTTGTAAGTGAATTGTTATGATTTTTCTAAACTTACCCATGAATCTGGACTTGTAGTACAAATGTGGGACCAATAGTAACAAAACCTAAATTAATGGTATGAAACACTCAAGCACTAAAGGATACAACTTTACCACTGTAAAGTAGACATCTCCAGCTTCAAAATGAGATGTCATGTGTTTAAAACGGATATGTACATAAATTTTAATAAATCACATAATATTGTATTGTAATCTAATAAACTGAGATTTTATAATAAAACACTTTGGATAACGTCCACATTAATGTTTGAAATGCTTGAAATCTTGGGAAAAAAATTATAAAAACAGAAACTAGATGCTTCAAGCTTTCCAACAAGTCATCAAGTGACCAAAACGGAATTATACTCAAATCTAAATAAATCTTACAAATTAAAATCATATACCGATAAAACTATTAAACATTAAAATATGACATAAGGGGCAGTCATAACATATGAACATATTTAGTTATGAAATGAGTTGGTATTAAGTGTATGATCAAATAATGTGAAAAACCCTAACTTTATAAAGTTGAATCACAAGTTTAAATGGGCTAAGATAAAGTACACTAAAGGGTTACTGGGCATATACCAAGAGACTACCTTAGCCCAACTAAATGATCATAACTAAGGGGATTGAGCCTTACAAGACCAATAATAGATGGGAGGTATACACTACATAACCAAATGTAATTAATAAAGTAATTAATTAATTAATTGATTAATAATTAATTAATTAATTATAAGAGTTAGTAGGTGATAATTAAGATTATTATGTTGAATAACTACATAATTATAATACATGATTAATTAGAGATTAATTAATCATTAATCATCGATATTATCATCAAAATAACTATAGATAATTAATTACAGATTAATCAAACATTAATTATTAGATTAATCAAATTATTAATTATTAATATCAGAATTAATGATTAATAATTATTATATGAGAAAAAATATTTACGTAACATAATTAAATTATTAACAATATAATTATTAATAAGTCAATTAAAATTATGTAATTTAATTATAATTACTCAATTAAATAAAATAATAATTAACTACTACATAATTAATTAGTTAATTAATCAATTGATTAATTAATCAATTAAATTTTAAAAAATTAAATTAATTAAATAATAATTAGTAGAAATTTATTTTAACACTTAATAATTAATATGAATTAATTGTTAAGGTTAATTATGATATAAGTAAATTAAACTTACTTTAGTTTATAAAATAAATAAATAAATGGATAAAGTAATATAACTATGATTTTATCTAATAATGAGATATTGTTAAATCAGGGCAATTTCTCAAATCTGCGTAGTAGGAGATACAACTCCGGAAGTTTAAGCACATAAGACAAATAAGTACAAACCTCACCTACAGCATGAAACAAGATATTTTTCGTTATTGATGTTCTATGTTTTCTATTATTTGCCTTGATGAAGTGATGAGTATATGAGCCATATGTATTGCGTTGATTAAACATTAAACATGCATATTTCTCTTGCACTAATATGATCGACTTACCTCACAGATATATATGCCGTAATGATAGATGCATAATGACATGTAAATCTACACATTATCACAAATAATAAGAATGAGGCTAACGAAAGATAGAATTAAATGTCGTACCAACCTCCAATTAGTAAGAGAATATGATAAGAACAAAAGTTATAACTTATGACCTTAGAAGTTGTTGGAGGGCTGCTCCCCCAACTCCTAACTGGTTGCGTGCATATGGGTACGACATAGAGGCCCTTAAGTAGACAAGACATGTATATAATGAAGCATAAATGAACACACATGATCACATGCATTTTTTAACATTTTTGATGGTACGTGTGATTATATGATTTTATGAAAATATTTTGTGAGATATTATTTGAACTTGCTGAGCAAAAGTTCATACGTGTGTGTTCGTGCTGTAGGTAACGCGGGTAAGCAGCCCACTACTTAGATGTTTTATGGACTGGCAAAGCTGTGCGGAGACGATGTAGGAAGGAAGTGGGATACCACCACGAATTTAATTTCTGCATTTAGATTTCTTAAATTATTTTGTATCGACTATATTTATAACTATGTTTCCAATATTTTGGTACTACTAAACTAGTAGGAGTACTTTACGAAAAAAAAGACTTTAGATTCTTTTCTTTTAACTTACATAAAGTTATAGCTTTTTAAATATTATCTAAATACGAATTTGAATAGGATATTTATTGTCTAGAGTTTTCAATTTCCTTAGTTAAAAATTTTAGTAAATTTGACTTTTGTAATACGAATATAGTTTATGTAAGAATAAAAAAAAATTCTATATTTTTAGAACCAAACATAAATAAGTGTTAATACTAAATTAAATAAGAATAAGTAAGCTAGTTAACGGTCCGAAAAGTCGGGTCGTTACAATTAGGCATGAACATCGGTCAATAACCGAGCTTTTTGTCAATTCAGTTCACTGACCGATTATGGTGATTTCCATGAAGGGAAACCGAGCACTAACTGAAGAGGGAGAAAACAATTCGGTTAACCAATCAAAATCGATCAGTTTTTTGTTTGTCGGTGCTTTGGTTTTCGAAGCTAGAGGATGGGGAAGAGAAGAGAAGGAAAAAAAAAAGGCTGAGAATGTTGGCCAGTGGAGTGTGAAAAACGATTATGGCGGCGAGGGCTGCGTCAGACTCGGAGAAGGAGAAAAGGTTGTGTAACTTGCGTGGCTGCTAGGGTTAGTTGATGCTTTAACATAAGATATGGGCTTGAGAATTGGGCTTGGTCTTTAATTTTGTAAGAGAAAAAAAGGAATGAACTTGGGCTTGGGCTTAGGTTTAGAGTTTGTTTGAGAAATGAGAGCTGCTTTGCTTCTTCTTCTTAGCCGATCTTCCCCCTTGACATCGACAGCCAACACTTTCTTTTTCTTCACCGCTGCAACTTTACTTAACAAGGAGGGACTCGGTCGATTTCAGTTCCAAACCGAGACCCATACACCCCAACCGAGCACCGAACCGCCCATTGCTTGGGAAATGGTTCACCAACCAACGAAGCCGGTTTCGAAGTTGGTCTATGCTCTCTGGTCAATTTAAGCAGTTGTCACCGGTCGATGTCAGTTCGACGGTTATCTTGAACAGCCTTAGGTAGAATTCCAAAAACTATTCGGGTAGACTATTAAAAGGTATTCTACCATAATACTCTCTGGTCATCGAAGACCAAAGACTGGCTCTTGCAATCGGAGACCAAGTTGAATATCAAATGTATTCTGATATACTACCAAATTGTATTCAATCGCAGTACTCTATAGTGACCATAATCAGAGACTTATGTTGATTACCAATTGTATGTTGGTAGATTACTAAAACGTATTCTATCAGAATACCATGTGGTATTCTACTAGAATACCTTTCTAGTAGATCAAGGTATTTTTGAAAAAATACATTAGGTTGACTTTTGACTTATCATGTAAAAATACAAATATCTTGAACTCATTATAGATAAACTAGTCTCCTAATTATGTATTTTTCCTTTTTTTTTTTGGGGGGGGGGGGGGGTGGGGGAGGAGGGATTTTCGAAAATACCCAAAGATAAAGTACCTTGAATAGGGTTATATGTAAGAATATCATAAATTTAACACCTTCTTATAGTCCGTCATAACATTAAAGTTGATAATTTTATCATTTTAGAACACTAAAATTATCAATTATAATGATAGAGTAGGCAAAATTAAGAGAAAATACTTAAAACATAGCTCTTCACCTAATTTTTTTCCCTTGTGTGGATATAGCTTCCATCAGCATGCCCAGATATTCACAATTGCATAGGCCTACAAGTTCCAGGGCCATACCAGCAACTCCTTCCCGAGTATTTATATCATGCAAAAATGACATTAATGGCAGGAATTATATATACACACAAAATCTTAAATTCGGTATCTGATGGTATCCGACATGTAAACTTCAGTTACTATAAATATGAACTTCAATTATTATAAATGTGAATTCATATAAAAGGAAATGTAGTTAAAAGATCATATGAATTCCCCTTATTTTACATTTTCTTCTACTTAAATTTAAGAAACTGAAGTTCACATTTACAGTAACTGGAATTCACATTACCGGATATCATTAGGTACCAGATTTAAAACCATTTATATATATATATTATGTTGTAGCTTGTGGACTGCTAGTTTGGGCTATGTTTCTTGCAAGAGGAAAATGGAAGGAGAAAAGGATGGAAGTATGAGTGGGCACGGAAAATCAATGGAGGAATGGAATATGTTGGTGATTCAAAATCATCATTTGAATTACCATTTGTGATCCTTGCCGAATTGGGACAGAAAAGTCTTACCAAATAGAATAAGAGAAAAGTTTTTTTTTTTTTTTTTTTTTTGAATTTTTGGTTGCTATTTCCTTAATACTACCAAACAATGCCTTGGAATACAAATGTGATAACACTCTAAAGTCTACTACTACGGAAAATCTCAGCAGAAAGTTTCAAGGCCATTGTTCATTCACTTCTCAGTGAATCCAATATGGAAGCTCTCATGTACATATACTATGCCGATAGGTTGTATCATATAATTTGAAACATATTCACCTTTAATATTGTGTAAACGTTGATAGGTCTAATTCAGTGTTGAAATAAAAAAAATTTAATTTTGTTTTCAAAACTAAAAGTCCACTTTTACATAGTGTGTGGTGTTTGGGGGGTTTCCCCAAGTAAGAAAACAGTACGAATAATGCTTGAGAGCATGCATACAAAGTTATGATTTCCTCATCGGTGTGAGAGAGACAATGACAATGGTGACGAAGTAATTCGTCCTCGAGATTGTGAAAGTCATCCTTGGACTCGTAAAACCGTCCCGATACTGATAGAATTCGGTTTTCAAATTTTGAATATGCTTTCCTTATCTTGAATTTGGTCAATTTGGCTTGAAAAATTTGTATCCTCCAAATTAGAAAAGTTTGAATTCAAATAAGATACATCTTTCAAATCCCAAAATGGAAGATTTTCATATATATATATATATATATATATATATATTGTGGTCGACTCGTCAATAGACGTAGCACAGTCGACTAGAGAGTTGCTTCTAAGTAGTCGATAGTAATTGATATGAGCTCCCAATTGTCTTTTTATAGGTTATTATCCTCTGGATATTTTGCATTATGTCTTTGTCAACTCGATAGTTGATATATAATTTAAGAGTTATATTTCTTTTTCAGTCGATGATGCAAAGGAAATCATATTTAGGCTAATTCTTGGTTTTCAAACAATCGATGGCACGTATAAAATAGATATTAGGTACGAATCTGACTGGTTTATCCCGTATTCTTTTGCTTTGAGGTTATCTCATAATTAGAGCGTTTCTCTATGGTACGGAAAAGACTGAAGGTTGCCGGAAAAAAAAATTTCTACATAATGTATTGCTGTGAAGATTTAGGTATGAATGTTGCTATGCGCATATATATATATATATATATATATTTCTCACCCAATATATATCTTGTCTTTCCAATGTCATTTCCTTCTTTCTAAAAACCAAAATTTCAATGTGAATATGTGATAAACAGGCCGAAAGAATGTGTATCATCCAACGTAGAATCTAAACATTATCCATTACTATTAAATTTTCTTTGAAAAAAGAAAAGAAAAAAGACAACTTAGAAAAAGGAAAAGGAAAAATACAGATCCATGTGCAGCAACAGGAATTTGAAGTGACTATCAGCAGCATGCCATATCGTAATATTCTTCCTTTTTCTCTTTTGGTTAATATAATAAAAAAATTAGATAGCTTTCCCACGTGATCCCAAAAGCATAAATATATATGAGCTGTTATTAATCTTTTTTTTTTCCTTCTAATAAAAAAATAAGATTAATGGTGTTTAAACGTCTTCAGAACCCATTATGAGAATCTATCAATATAATAAGTGAAAAGAAAAAAGGATCTAGTCCATATTTTTTCACCTCACATTCTTGGAGTTCAAAGTCATTAAAATTAAGTTCAACTTGACAAAGCCATTATATATAGAGGCATAATTGTAGTCTCACAACAGATAATAGGATTCAATTCCTGGATATCAGATAAGAGAATAATGATAGATCATCCTCTCAACGTTCTGTCATTACACCACCAGTAGTTATGAGCTGTATTACTTGTTAGGCAAAAATAAAAAATAAAAAATAAAAAATAAAAATTGCAAGATGTATGATCAACCAAAATGTGCCTCATCCAAACTTTTCCAAGAAATGCAAGCTACTATTATTTTCACTCCTCCATTTGGT
This sequence comes from Ficus erecta, assembly GCA_008635985.1. Lineage (NCBI taxonomy): Eukaryota > Viridiplantae > Streptophyta > Magnoliopsida > Rosales > Moraceae > Ficus > Ficus erecta. Next base: position 194,665 of record BKCH01000059.1, on the reverse strand, counting down.
CTCTACTTTCATGGAAAGAGAATTCACATGCATGCTGGCTTGCACCCATGATGTGGAATTCTAGATTACGTATTGTCAAGAAAACAATTTTGTCCATATCACTAATTTTGGTGATCTCCTTTGATCTTTTTTAATCATTATTTGAACCGAGAATTCTTGTTAATAATGTCTTTGTTTTGTCCAATCCTAAAATACCATGTAATATTATGGATCGCCAATGCAATTTGTTGTGCATGATCGACAAGTTTTCTTTCAAATTAAGAAAAATAACAAATACTAGTAGTGATTATTATTTAACATTATTCTTTCAAAAGAAGATTATTATTTGCCAATTTCAAGCTATGGATTCAGTTTATTTAAGTAATATGGTTTTTTAGGTTTAAAAAAAAAGTAATATAGTAGTAGGAATTGGTCTAATCCTAAAATAAATGAATAAATAAACAAATAAATAAAAACTCCTTACCAAACTGCTTTAAACTAAACCAACTTTTGCAAGGTCGGAGCCAAATCAAATGGTGGGGGACCCTTTTAAATGCAATTGTCATCTTTGAAGTTGTCTAAATGGCCCATGACCATGTATAAATTGTTTAGGTGTTGTCTATCAATACCTCATAGTATTGACTCAGATTAAAAAAAATAAAAATATATATATTTATTAAAAAAAAAAAAGGGATACAACTTTTTCTGGGTCTTTCTCAAAACCAAAAAAGTCTTGCACTTTGTTCTTTCTTTTTTGAGGCAATTAGCCCCTTCAATAATTCAAGGTAGTTTGGTCTACCACCTATCTTTACTATTATTCTTCTTTTTTTTTTTTATTATTATCTTCATTCACTTTTCTTGATATGAGAAGATAATAAAATACACATGGGGCTTTCAACTTTGTGCCTCTTGCTCTAAGTGCATTAATCCTATATGAATTTATAAGCTTGAGTTCTTTTTCTTCTTTTTTTGGTGCATGAATTTATATAATCATGCAATAATTGTCCAATCCACCAGAAATTGCACTAGATTGGTTGGTTATCTTGTCATAATCAGAAGGCGACCACTTCAATTATTTGTTATAATCATTAACCTAATTTAGATTAACATCTAATTTGTCCAGTGTATGAAATATATAAATATTCCTTTTAATATTAATTATATGTTGATATAGATATACTCCTTTTTAATGTAATAAACTATTAGCTAGCAATCTTAAATTACCATTACCCTTTACATCTAACACTTCCAAGAGACAACAGCTGGAACAACCCAAACATAATGCATGGAAAAAAGAAATAGAAGAACACCTAGAAATATTATTTTATAACCATATTCCAAAACTCAAGTAATATTTGACAGTGTACCTGTCTTAACATAGAAAGAACCTTTTTATATATATGGTCTTTTAAAAAGTACTAGTTTAAAGCATATGTAATGCGAATAATTTGACATATCTGAGAAAACTCATCTAAATAAGAATATATATATATATATATATATATATATATAAAGTAAAAATAGACACACACAAAAAAAAGCAACAAAGTACATGAAAATTTTATAAAAAAAAAAAGGCATGAAAAAAAAAAAAAACAAAAAGATGAAATGACTAAAATGTTAAAAATTTACCAATACAAAAAAGGACTAAAATTTAAAAATTTAAAAATTGAGCCGAAAGGGGAAAAAAAGGAAAACTGAAGGACAAAAAAAATAAACAAAGTTTTTTTATTAAAAAAATCAACAAAGTATCTGAAAATTTAAATTAAAAAAAAAAGACTTGAAAAAAGACCAAAAATATAAAATGACTAAAATATTAAAAGTATAGCAATACAAAAAAATGGACTAAAATGAAAAAATAAAAAATTGGGCCGAAAGGAAAAAAAAAAAAAAAAAAACAAGAAAGAAAACAGAAGGACCAAGAAAAAAAAAAAAAATTCATCCAAAACGTATCCAAGTGTACAGTAATGAATATTGACACTTCTTATATATGTATAGATTATTCCCACCAACGTACCCAAATAAAAACATAATAGTAATTAAATAAAAATATAACATATATAACGTAACATAAAAAAGAGTTTGTTTAGTTACAGGGATGGATGGATGGAGGGGGGGAGGGAGGGAGGGAGAGATATGGAAGATCAATTCACTTGTTTGGCTAGATCGAAGAAAGGAGGGAGAGGAGAGGTGGAAAGAAAAGAGTCTCCTCAAGACATCAAATTGCATGCTTTCATTTATGAAATGAGTCAAGCTCTGTCATATTTATAAGTTTATCTCAAAAAATAAAAAATTATTAACAAATTTTATAAGTGAACAATATATTAAATAAATAAATAACTATCATCTATCGTTTCAACTATCTCATTCTTGTCAAAAAACATAAATGATTCATATAATTTTCTCTATACTTTGCATTCCCCATCCTCTCTATCCCTTCTCATCTTTATCCTCCAACCAAACAAAGCCTTAAGGATCTGTTTTGCATGTTAATGCCACTAATAATACATCTTTCAAATTTGTCATGTATCGTGTTAATTACATTTTTCTTGGATTTTTGTTGAGTCTTGCTCTTCTATATTGCTTTGACGTTTCCTATGTTACGTTAGAAAAACTCTATATCTGTTTATTTCGAAAGTTTAAGCGAAAAATTTAAATAGGAATTTGAGTCTTTAGATACAAAATTCAAATAGTCTATAAATATAACACAATCATATATATACTAAAAAAAATATTTGAATTATGTTGAAAGATATAAATCAATCACATAGACTATATAGACTACATATATCTGTAGGAAAGATATTGTATCTAGTGGATGGATACATTTGATAACTGTAACTTTTTATTTAGAAACTTATAACAACTAATTGATTTACATGTAACTTTTTATTTAGATTCTTATTAAATAATACTATTTAGATATTGGTGTAAAAAAAAAAAACAAATATCATTGATAAATATAATATTGTAATTACCTGATAATTGTAATATACCACCAAAAAAAAAACTGCAAGCGGTGTTTTATAAGAGTGTTCCATCTTACAATAAGAGACTATCCCACCTGAGGAATAGTAGAATGATAGAAGAACTCTATGTATATAAATATAAATATAGTTAAAAGATGAATCTCTTTAATGTGTATCTGTACAGAGATAGAAGCAAACCCACATACACATAATTATGATACAATTTTGAGCAAAGAGAATAATTAAGATACAATTTTGTATGTTAAGCAACATGCCAGTCCTGGCTAAGCATACTATTGGTTCTACTCATTTGCGTTCCCTACATGATTCTGTCTCACACTTATATAGTACGGATACCGAGATCTATATTAGATGTTTTTTTATTTTTTTATTTTTATTTTTGTATTAGATTAGATATTAAAAAAAAGGATAACATATATATTAAAAAATCGAGAGAATAAAATATTATTAGCGTGCGCATTTGATCCTGTCAACTAAAATAAACATATTTTAATAAGGTAGCTTTTTTTTTTATATTTTTTTTTAGGTAGTTTTAAGTAGTTTGACATCTGACATAATTCACCGACTTAATAATGCGTGAGAAGAATACAAGCAAAAAACACATTATTTTACAACATATGCACATATTCCATGAACATTTGAAAGACGGTGACACTTGGCATTCCTGGAACAAACAAGGTTACTCTGGTCAAATTCTGCAACTTCATCAATAATAAATTTTAAAATTGGTTGTTGTATCTACAGTTTTTTTTTTTTTTTTTAACTTACTTTAAAGGGCGATTAAATTCCATTTGTACCCTTATGATAATTAGCAATGTACAGAATCAAATTTTAATCAAATAAGAAATAAAGTTAGATTCGACTCGTCACCACCGCATTGATTGTAGTATATAGATAATTTACTTCATGAGGGATCTAAATATCACATTGGGAGGCATCTACCTCTGTGAGGTTATCTGGACATTATGGTCTCTATCCTTATAATTTATTTTCTTGAGCAAAAAAGAAAAGAAAAGAAAATAAAGGTTAATTGCATAACTATACTTTCTAATTTAAATTATTTCTCACTTAATTCTTTTTGTTTTTAAAAACTACAAATTATTTCTCAGGTTGGTTTCTTCAAATGATAAGATAAATCTACAGTTTTTTTATGGATGCTTCTAGCGCTCTCGGCCTGGATGGTTTTTTTCTTTTCTTTTCTTTCTTCTTCTGCCCTTTTTTTTTTTTTTGGAGAGGTTCTTCCAAGCTTGCTAGAATATTGTGGGGAGAGATTTAATTTGTTCTACCATCAGGGAATTCTTTAGCAACAATAACTTGAATTCAAAATTTTCTACTCTTTTTCCTAAGACGCCCAACACTACTGTTACTGTCGACAAATATCAATGCCCATTGTCTTGGGAAATTTTATTTATAAATAAAATAATTTCAAGGATTATTCTTGTTGACCTTCTTTCTAGCATTGCTTCTGAAATTGTTCTCCTCCAATCAATTCAGCTTCATCCTCTGGAGAAAAATTCATGAATGCGTTGCTTTAGCCTTTGACTTGTATCAATCTTGTAACATTTGTTGGTTATGATTTTGGCATTAAGCGTAGCGAAATACATTCTAAAATTTTTAATTAAATCACAAGATCTTACATATTTATTGTATAAAACAATTAATAAGGAAAAGAAAAATACTGTGAAAAGCCAAAATTTGAGAAGCCTTTATATATGATGATTATTCGTTATGATATTATAAATAACTAGTTATATGACACTCGCTTCGCACATGTGAAATAGATAAACAAAAAAAAATCTACATGGTGATGATGTGGTCACCATATGATAATGATATGACTATCACATGGTAAGCAAGAAGACATGACATTGACTCTTTTAAACATAGGTAAGAGATAAATATATGTACACACATATATGCTAATACGCGTATTAATTTTGTGCTTTATAGTTCAAATGAAATAGCTAGTTACGTAAGTTATTGTAAGGTCTGTTGGCAGAGCTCTTTAGAAGTTGTTTTTGGCTTTCTAAGTCCAAAAGTTTCTTCTAAAAGTGATTTGATCATTTGTCAGAAGAGCTTCTACTTTCCAGAAGTGCTTTATGCCAAAGCTAAAAAAAAATGTTTTCTGACAAAAGCTCTCCTTAATAGACTTTAAAACCTGTAATAAATTTTAAATTAAACATTATGAACTTCATTTTAACATTTTCATAACTTATTAATGATAATTTTGATTTCAAAAGTTGATTGGTTTCAGACAATTACTAAAAAAGCCACAATTTTTAGTTGTTTCTCTTCTGCTAAACAAAAACTTTATCAAACGAGTCCCATGAACAAAGAGAAGAAGCTATTAAACACCCCCTTCCCTAAAAAATAAAAATAAAAATAAAAAAACCAACTTTTTAGCCCCTCCTAAAAGCATTTTTAAATGAAAGCCCCCCAAAAACTTGCAAACCTTTTTTCCCCCAAAAAAAAATGAAAGTAATAATAATTTTAAATCAAAGTCCAATTAATATCTCTAAATACCTAACAAGATTGTTTCCTCTTTAATAGTTGCAATGCTTATTAAATAAGTCTATTTGATTTTTTTCCTACCAAAAAAAAGTCTATTTGATTTTTTGCTTGTTTTGTATTATTGAACACATCAAAGATGATCATAGTCTTTATTAGCCCACTGACCAAAATTCCTGCTTCGTTACTATATATGTGTTTTATATATATATATATATATATATATATATGTATATATGAATATGTATATATTAGTTGAAACACGCACATTGTACATGTGAAACAGTATATTGTCTCCATCATGTGTGTGTATGTGTGTGTGTATATATATATATAAGAACTTAAAGAAAAATAAAATAAAAAAGAACAAGAAGAAGAAATGGAAAAGGCACAAAATGACTAAACAAAAGAATACATTGCCTCAAAAAAAAAAAAAAAAGTAAAAAGGGACCAAAATTCCCTTACAAAACTCAAAAATCCTTCACGAAACTCAAAAAAAAAAAAAAAATTCTCACTTTTAATTGTATAATAGATAGATATTAGATAATTTGACATGTATCGATATATCACTAATGCTTCAACTGGATCTATTCATATCATTGTTAGTGAGAGGTCAGCAATCAAACAAACAGGCTTCTCTTTGGTGTTCCATTGATGGGATTATTTACTTTAAGTTGTTATTTATTTGTCATTCTTAATTATATTGCATTTTACATAGGGTTATAATTAGCACTATTACTCTTTGAATTACAATTATAAAAAAAAAAAAAAAAAAAAAAACACCTGCACACGAAAACTGAGGTTGAAATAGACTATAAATCACTTTAATACCACCATTCTTTTTAATGAATTAGAAACAAAGAAATAAAAAAAGTTTTATTTGGAACCTTAACACATAGAAATATGTTTTCTTTTTTCTTTTTCTTTTTTTTTGGTTGAATTTTACACTAAGCAATTTGCAAAAATAGAAAGACCGACGGTTGGGTTACCTCCTTTTCATCACATTCTCAAAATATAGAGTACTACATAAATGATGTCCCTAACATGTTTTTAGTACATGAAACACATGCCCAAGTGCAACCCTTAAGGGCACATCATAATTGAAAATTAGCACACTTTTTTCCCTTTTTTTTCTTTCCTTACCTTTTTTTTTTCAATCCACTTTCTAAGTTTTTGTTTTTTGTTTTTTTTTTAATTTTGATTAATAGAAAGTCATATATATATATATAGTTTTTTTTCCCTACATTCTCTTCAATTGGAAGTCTATCTATCGTATTGTAAGATGTCTTTAACGTGATATTCAAAGTAATATGCAATAGTAATTTAAGAAAAATGTAACATCGAACATGATGAACCAAATTTATATGTTCAGTGTGTTACATATTTAGTGTTACATTAATGCATACTATGTTACGTTGGAGTGACCTATCATTAGAATGATCATAAAAAATATATATATCTTATGTGTGTGTATTAGCAATTCGTCTGCAGTTTTCCTGATGTGAATGTTCTTAAATCCAAAGCTCTTTTTTCCTTACCACTGCTATTGTGATGGCGTTTTATTTGGAGCCTTTGCTTTTTTCTGTTTAAAGTTCGAGTTATGTACGCAAGAGTTTACTTTCCATGTGCTGGTAGACTCTATAATCTTTGGACTGCTAACTATTGAAGGTCTAGGGTCCAGGATCATTTCTGTTCTATATGTGATTGCGGTAGACTACTGTAATTGTGTTGAATAGAGGGCGTGTGACACCACCGATCTTCTATTTTCTTAAATTAAAAAAATAAATAAAATAAAATAAAAAGTTCTTAGGGCATACAACAAAGATATGGCTGGATCAATATCAGCCTTTTGTCGTTGCTTAGATTCAAAGATCATGTGGTTAGATGGATTTGACAAATTATTGATTTTCAGCCTACCAAACTAATGCTATAAAAAAAAAATAAAGAATAAAAAAAAAACTTTAAAAATTCAAAATACGTAGTACAAATTATTTTTGTAGGGGTGCTTGAAATTCAAAATATTTTTGTTAGGTGAAAATAATTTTTTTGAGGGTGAAATTAGGTGGAAATAGTCTATATAAGTGTCCATCACTATAATGGCATCTTGTAGTATAATTAAATGTCCTAAAATAATTTCATTAATATCAAGTAGTGCATATAACTTTTTTTTATAGGAACATTAAAAATTGTCACCATTTTTTTTTTCCTGAGAAAGAAACAACAAGAGTTAAACAAAGCTCATAGGTAGGATTCTAAGTTCGCCCGAAATCAAATAATAGTTTCAGACTTAAAAAGGAAAATAGAATTTCTTACAAATATCTTGGAGTCCTTTTTATTTTATTTTATTTAAAAAAAAAAAAAGAAAGAAAGAAAAACAAAAGGACGAGTTAGGAGCCATTCTATTCAATTAAATCCGTGCATGTGAGATTGTGAGTGGACCCTATCTGTGTGTTATTTAGTCTAATTGAATTAGTACATTCCCTTGATAGCTTTGTTTAGTTTGGACAACGCTGAAGTATTTATTGTGCATCCTTTGGTTAAATGGACCGTGCATCTTTTTTTTCTTCTTTTTTTTTTTTAATAGAACCAAATAGCATAGTTAGAGAATATAATTTAAAATTATCACATAACTTTTGAAGACTAATAATAAATGACATTTAATAATTTGCCTACAACACCCCCCGCCCCCCTCCCTCTACTATGACTCTCTCTCCTTGACATTGACGACGACGCTTATGAGAGTCTATTATTTTGTTATCTATTAAGAAATCTAAGTATTTATTTAAAAAATCTAAAAATTTATCTCTCTCCTTGACATTGACGACAACGCTCATTAGAGCCTATTATTTTGTTATCTATTAAGAAATCTAAGTATTTATTAAAAAATCTAAAAATTTACTAAAACAATATAGATTTACTCATAAAGTGTGTTGTAACTTTTCATATTTAAAACACGTGTTACAATTTTCAAAATTACCTATAACATATATTAGATGCTATAGTTTCTCTTTTTCCATTTTTTTTTTCTGCACTACATTTTTTATTTTTTATGTGTGAAATCACAGATCTAAAATAATCTAATTGTACATTTAATACGTTGAGAGTCAAACACGCGTTTTCAAATAGTCCATTCTAATAGAACATTTCAAATGATATATTTGCAATGTTGGGAAACAAATATATATTCAAATGACAATCCGAATAAACCATTTATAATGGTTGCAAATGATTCAACCATAACCATTCATCTTCAAATTGCTATTGACGAGTAACTCATATTGGGCATCCACCAAGGTTTTAAGCTCTTTAGTTTTGAGGGGTAACTCATGTAGCACATTAAAATTTTACCCTTTAATTATTTATACTTTAGTGTTATTTGGAGGGGGAAACCTTGGTGTACGCCCTATTGAAATATGTAACTGGCTCCATTCTTGATTGGAGTGTTGGCAAAGGAGAGAGGGAGAGAGGGAAAAAAAATGCGTGCATTTTAGGTGTAAACCTATTAAAATTTGAAAAAAAACAAGTTTTAAAAGAATAGGGTGGAGACATAAATTTAAATAATTTTTGAGTTTGAATAATTAAGCACTTATTTGGCATATAGTTTTAAAATACTCATTCTAAACATATTCCATTTTAAAATGTGGATCTTTTTGAATTGATATTTAACAGAAAAAAAAAATAAGCATTGTGAAGATCTCGAAACAGTAAAAAATTAAATTAAATTAAATTGGAATCTTTTTGAAAGTTTTATTCAAAATTATATGCCAAACAATGGTTCTTTATCAAACTATGTGCTAAACAATGGTTAAATTGGCAGGAAAAATTTTAATTGCCCTTTTCTTTTTGGGTGTCTAAATATTAGGGCTATCGGCTAGCACTATATTTTTATTTTTTGATTGATGAAATATTACTCCAGCATTATTAGATTTGATAGTGTTTTGATAGTGTTCAATTGTTCATACATCGGTGGATAGAGAAAAGTCTCAGATAGCGTTAGAAGTCTGCAACACAGTTCATTAGAACACGGTTATTATTATTATTATTATTTTATATTAAGTAAAATCTATTTCTACTACTATTCGATGTTAATTTTATGTTACAGCTTGAAAATATTCATATTACACTTTTTTTCTTTTTTGGGATTTGGAAGGAATGTCCCTGAAAAAAAGCACAAATCTGAAATATTATCCCATTTTCAAGATTTTTGTCCTTTTATAATTTTAAATAAAAAGTGGTTTGAGGATAAATATCAGAACCATGTGACAGAAATCTAAATATGTACACTAAATAAGTTATTCCCATAATTTCCTCTATTTTTTTAGCTTGACGATAATTCTATATCTGACTGTATTATAAAATATAGAATTTAAATCTTTATACTCTCAGTTTTATATGGATATATTAATATGTTTGTCAGTTTTTTTTTTTTTTAATCAAAAGCTTAAAAAAGAAAAAAGGAAAAAAAAAATCTATTTGCAGATTTGCTAGATGATGGTTAACCATCACTTTTTCCACCTTTCTGAATCTGCTGATTTGCAGGTAATGCAATTATTAAAGAAATCATTTTTAATTTTTCCCTTAAAAAAAATTAAAGTAGTTTTGTACTTAAAAAACTTTGGAAACGAGTACATTCTAAGCAAGTAGAGGAAAGGACAAAATAGCTAATGATTTGTTCCCTAAATTCTTGAAGAAAATACTTCAAGTTTTTGGTTCGCATATAGTGGCTTATGACCTTGGGATTCTAGTGTTATTAAGAAGGTTTTGAAACTGTTTAATTTTATTATGTTAATGGTGAAAATTGGCCTAATAAAGTTGGGTTTTAATACACATGTTGTTGAACTAATCTATCGTAGGAAAAGCAAGAAATCAAAGTACAGAAAAATAAATACCAAAATTTATAGAGGTTCGCTTTTTATTTGAAAGATACGTCCTCTTTGTAATTAGGGAGAATATGTTTTACTATTCTCAAAATAGTACAATGTAGCGTTTTTGGGACTAATAGAGTCACTAAGGTTTCTATGTCGCACGCAATCCTATTGATACCCTTATGCCTATTGATACCCTTATATTTGATAAGTTCATCATTGCTCAAAATTCAAAAATAACAAATAGAAATATTAAATAAACATTAAAGATTCTCTACTGTCGTAGCAGTTATTCATATCTCCCAATTAAAGTTTGAATGTAGAACATTGTGGGTTCTGTCCCGACATTCTCGATAGTGCCTATCCAGTACCCAACATGATCTTCGTATGTCTCGACCTCCACATCAATCAAAACCCAACAGCCCTCAACGGTGCCTAGTGTCTAAATTCTTTGCACCCTATCAACATTATATTTATAGGGTTTTGTTAGATTTATACTGTTTTCTTCCAATACAATCTAGACAAAAATTCCACCTCAAAGTCTGAAAAAGCTTAGGTCAGAAGCTCTTATGAATCTTAGGGCCCGTGTGAAACAATAATTAGAGTTGAAGTTTTGGAAATATTTTGATTGAAAATAGGTTGAGTTTGAAAAATGTACGTTTGGTTTAAAATAAATTGTTTGGAGTTTTATAAAAACTTGAAATATGTTTAGAAAAAAAATAACAATATAAATTTTGTTTCGTTACTCTCGACATTTTATGCAATTTAAAAAAAAAACCATCTCATTTCGACTTGAAATAAGAAAATTATAGACTTCTAAAACTTGAGTTTTTTTTTTTCATGAAAAAATAAATTTGAAGATGTGAATTGTGATATTGGTTTATTTTTAGGAAAAAAAGGGAAAACTCCGTCTTGAGTCAATATCGCAAACAGTGTCTTAGTAGGTGTGTTTAATTTCATTTGTTTTTTTTTATTATTATTATTATTTCATTTAACATGAAGATTTTAACATTTGAATTATAATTTGATGATAGAGTCATGTATAAAATTTTCATTAACTCATGTCTATAATTAGAGTTTTGTTCAATTAAACGAGCGTATGGTTACATATTGATTTATTAAGGGGAGGCAGTGTTATGAATTTAATTAGGACCTTTTGTAGGTCCCAAACTTTTGAGTTCTTGTCGATTGGATTTCAGATCTCACACAATTTCTAGGTCCTCGCGTCACCTCCACCATAAACCACCTTCTTCATTGTTTGATTAAATTTTGCTCTGTTCATTGTCAGATAAAAGTAACCATATCTTGCTTGCAAGCACTTTTTGTTGACTTAAGTAGCTGCCGCGAGGCTTTCCAAAAAAACAAAAAAACAAAAAAAAAACAAACAAAAAAAGTTGTTACTGCAAGGTTATTTCATGTGCATTGTCCATTTTAACCTTTTTTTTTTTTTTTTTCTTTCGTTTAAATTGCCATAAAAAGTTGAAATTCATATACTTTTTCTTAGCTATAGGGTAAGGGTATGTTTGGTACATCATTTTTGACTCAAATTATTCGTAATAATTTTCCTTCCTATGTTAGTTTTTTTTTTTCCGAAAAAACTCACGTGACATGCACATGACAAGAAAATTAAGGATATTGTAATACAAAAATAAAGGATTAATTGCAAAAAATCTTCCTAAATTACAGCCTTATAACACTTTATCCCCCATTATATTTCCTACATTTACTATAGTTTTAATCAAATAACTCAAAATGTGCATTGAAATAGATGGTAACATGGTAATTATGGGTTAGTTTGGTAATGCTTTTAGAGCTTTTAAAATTCTTTTGCACAAATTACAATGCAAATAATTGTGTTTAGTAAAAGTACTAAAAAAAACATTTGCACAAACACTAATGCATTTTAATAAAAATTTGGAGAATGTATAATTTTTAACTTTTGATTTTAGTTTTTACTTCTCCTTTTGCTAGAAGTAAACATTGAAATTATGACAAAAATATAGCAAACCCAAACTAACCCTATGTATTTAATATCTCAACAACCATGTTTTAATGTTTGACATGTATAATTTTCAGCCATCAAAGTGATGAAAAGGCCTAAATTTGTTAACGAGACAAAAATAAGGAGAAATTGATATTACGTTTTGAAATTTGGGAGGCAAAGTATGTTAAGGCCTATACTTTAGCATCAATTTTTGTGACTAATCAAAACAAAAAGGGAAAATCTATAATGAGACCTCCTTGCTTTACCCTATCAATGGGGTACAATTTTTTTTACTATTAGATTATCTTTTAACGGTTGAGATTAAAAGTTTGCCCCAATACTACTGTAAGATCCAAACACACAATCCCACTTGAAAAATCATGAAAAAAGAAAAAAGAAAAAAGAAAAAACTTTCTTTAAAAAAAAAGAAAAAAGAAATTACAGAGCTTGCTGCTCAGCCATGCCGGCACGAGTCGCGTATGTCGAAGGCCGCCGCACGAGTCGTCAGAGGTGTTAAAGAAGGTTGGCAGTGTTTGGGTGAAGAAGAGTTCGTGCCGTTGTGAGATGCAGTTGCCTATGGGGACTGTTGCACTTGTCGCGCCGGTGGGTGGCTGGGGAAAATCACGATCGAATCGCGATAGCCGCCGTCCCCATGCTCGACTGATATGGAAAACCAGACCCCCTTAGCCGACACGGATCTAGCTGACTGAGATCGCGATCACGATCGTGACATTTGCATTGTCGTGACGGAGAAGGCAAGCACAACAATGACGATCGGTCGTGTGCTGTTCAATTGTGATCCGACGGCTTTGTCGAGAGATCAAGCGATGACGTGGAATGATGGCGGGGCATGAGATCCAGCATGGGGAAGAGCTCGTCACCGAGGAGAGCATCGAGGCCTCCGAGTCGGGTCAAGGATCTTCGCCGAATCTGGAAATGCAACCACCGGCTCGACAGCGTAGGAGAGCTATCCTTTTCCGGCGACCTACTCTGCCTCCCTTGCCGAGCGGTGAACTGGAAGAAGACCGGAGTAAGGTCCATTTGCTGAAACGGTTTTAGTTGAAATTTTTAAATTTGAGTTGGTTGACTTTTTAAAAACTAATTATAATTTTTGTTGACTTTTCCAAAAAGGACAAAAACTGAAATGAAAAATATGAGTTTAAGATGTAATACCAAACGAACCATAACTCTTTTTTTTTTTTTTTTTGACTCCATATGAATGGAGTGTCTATTTTCAAAAAGAAAAATTTTCTTATTTTAAATGAAAATTCTTTTCATGAAATTTTTTTCATTTTGGTAATAAGATGGTATTTGGATATATAAAAATTTTCTATCTTGAAAACAAAAGGTTGTTTGAAATGAGAAAAAAATAGTATTGAAAATTGTGCATTGTAAGAAAATTTCAAAAATATTCATTTTTTTTTTCCCAAAGGGTATTGTACAAAATAAATTTGAAAATGAGATAGTTTTTATTTTTCAAAATGAGAAAATGATGAAAAAAGTTGAAACAAATATTTTGTTTTTTAACAAAAATTTCCCAATTTCGGAATTAGACATGTTGGCCAAACACAGGGATTATTCTCAAGTGTTTTGGAATCATCCAATGTACTTGTGATGCACAATAAGTTTTGTATGAACAAAATATCTAAACCATTGAAATTAAATTTAAAGGTCAAAAATTTTTACTTCATTGATGAAGAAAAGTAACAAGGTCTCGTTATAGAATTGGCCAAACAAAAATTCATTAGAACTTACTTGCTTAAATTTTCTCACACGCCAAAAAATTAAAGTGTGAGTGCAACCAAACAGCTATTCTTGCGAGAAGTTTGAAATTAAAAAGACACACGTCACTATTTCAAAATTTAGGAGCATATTGAGAATATGCCTAACGTGCAAGAGGAATTTTTCTATATCTGTTGACTGTTTACACAATTCCAGTGTAATAATAGTTTTAGGCTTCGTTTGACATCCAGGTTTAACTCCAACTAAACTGTACTTTTTTATCTTAATTTTTGTCTTTTTCTGAAAAATCAACAAAATTTATAACTACATTTTAAAAAGTCAACTCAAATCAAACTTAAAAATTTCATCTCAACTCAAACTCAACTCATTCACCAAACGGAATTTTTCTATATTTTTATTTGCTTGTGAAACTGTCTGTACTTGGCCCAAATTGACTACACCATTTAAAATTGGGGGCAAAAATACTCATGCTCGTCTCACACTTTTTTTTTTTTTTTTTTGGACTAAGTCTCACACTTTTAATATTCATTTTTTAAACATTTTGTGCTTTGGCAATTAAATTTGTAATTTGACAATTAGAAACATTATCAGTTAGTGTTACATTAACGTTCAAGTTTTAGAGGTGAATTGCTCATAAATATTGGAAAATTTTAAAAATTTTCTTTAAATTGTCACTTGTGTCAATATGCCCTTAATCTTTAAAACATATTTGTTGTGCCTCTGAACTATAATATATCTCTAGTTTAATCCCTAGAATTTTGAATGTGCTATTTTTTTTTTAATGGAATTGTTGAGTTATTGCTTGGTCTAAAATTAGGTATAATAATTAGGGGTTAATGAATGCCCTCACTCCAAAATAAATTACTTGACAACCAAATTTTAGATATGTCCTCTTATTAGAGTAGCTTTTTAGAAGCAAAAAAAGTAGAGAACAAAACTTAATTTGTTCTATTAGTTAAGGGTCTATAAAAAAAAAATTATGAACTTGCGCTTCTCATTCGCATAACTAGTGCTATTCCATTAAAAAAAAAAAAAAAAAAAGAAACTTGTTTTAAAGTTCGAGGGGTGAATTTTAGCATGCGTTTGGATAACAACTTCACACTTAAGTTTTTCATATCAATTTTTTTTCTTTTTGTAAAAAGTCAACAAAAATTATAACTAGTTTTTGAAAAATCAACAAATTTCAACCTAAGAATTTTATCTCAAACCCGTATTCCAAACAGAGCCTTAGTCTTAGAAATGAATAATAGTTTAAGGAATAAAACAAATACCATTCAGAGTGCATGTTGACACTAATGAGATAGTTTAAAGGTTATTTTTAAATATAAAGATGCTAATTTATCAAAGCATAAAAAGTATGGATTAAAACCACCAATGGTAGTGGCTTGGTGGCATGGAAGGCGTACTTAGAGCTTTCCTTTTTATCAGATCTTATTATCTACTCTTGAAGCTGTGAAATCCTAACATCACTTTTTTCTTATAAAAAAAAAAGGAAAAATATCATAAATTCTCTATTAGTTGCAGTTAATTTTTTCATTATTTTTAATGTCAAAATACCCCCATAAACTTTGCATTGTGTCAAAATGCCCCCTGATCTTTATTGGTTGTGTCAAACTACCCCTATGATCTTTAATATTTATATCAAACTACCTTATTTATATTATTTTAATTATCTAACGTTGTATAATTACCAAATAATTATTAACTTTTTAGAATAGGTAAAGATATATATTTTTTATTATCATAAAGTGATATGCATATTTTTTAACACACTTTTTTTTTATTTTACTTATTTTAATTCAAGTTTATTTGGGTTATGGGTTTATTTATGTGTAATCATAGTTGATAGGACTCAGATGCATTATTTTGATTTGAAATACGTTGTTTACTTGACCTACATAATTTGAAACCATAGTTATAACGAATTTTCTTTTTGTGTTTGCTTAAACATATAATGAGAATAAGTATTATAAATTTACTCTAATACCCATTCTTAGTTATATTTTTTAATTTAAAAAATAATTAGTTTGCATATTATGGTACAATCTTATTAATCGCAATTTAAACAAAAAATTGTAATATTAGGACAATAAAATAATGAGCATAAGTTGTGTTTTCATTTTTGTTTAAGAAAATCAAAGTGAATTTAAATTTGAATTAAAATAAAAAAAAAATTAAAAAAAGAGTGGGCAAAAAAAAAGATACATTTTCTTTTAGTAGAAAAATAATTTGTTTACATATTTTAAAAAATTTATGTAATTATATAATATTAGATAAATAAAATAAGATAGATGAGGCATTTTGACACAAGTATTAAAAAACAAGGGATACTTTGACACAAATAATAAAGATCAATGGTCATTTTGACACAAATGTAAATATCATATGGTATTTAAACACAAAAACAAAGTTCAATGGGTATTTTGACATTAAAGATAACGAAAAAACTAACGACAACTAATTAAGAAGTAGTTTGATACATATGTTAAAGTTCAGGGACACAATAACCAATAGGTATATTTTATAGTTCAGGAAATATATTAACATTAATGATAAAATTAAGGGGAATTTACGATAATTTTCTATTAAAAAAAAATGTGGATGTAAAGGGGTAATAATTGCCATAAACCGTAAAATGAAAGTCAAGAAAAGCGGGTCGCACAAAAAAGTCAAAAAATGGCGGGGGTTGAGGCACCTGAGTTCTGAATCCTGATTACCGATTAGCTGTGTACGTGGAGTTAGGGTAAGATGGAATCACTAGATTGTGACCCAACGAACCCGACAATCAAAGAGGGACAGTCAAACTCAAAGGCATCGGAATTCGCACCTTACGCATCTAATCCTCGTTGCCGACTTTTCAAGTATGTTTTTGTGTTGTGTCTGTGCTTTGAAGTGCAGCAATCAGCTGCTTTCACTCCCAGGTTAACGCGAACTACTCCCACAATTTTGGATTTTGAAATTGGCAACTTTTAACTGCTTTCGCTCCCTCCACGCTGCTGCTTTCAAACCACTGAAGCTACTTTCAATACTCAATTCGCGAAATGTCTAAATTACCCTTTAAGCTATCATCCTTCCCCACCCCCTTTTTTTTTCAGTACTAAAACCATTCCTTTTGTTCTAGCAATTTCTTTTTAGGATTTTTTTTTTTAGAAAACAATTTCTTTTTAGGATTAATTTCATAAATCCCCTATTTATAAAAAAAAAATTCATAAATCCACTAAATAATGCATTTTGATTTATTTTGCCCATGTTTAAAAGTTTTAAAATGCCCCTGAAACAAACGAAACACATGATTATGCACTTCCATTTTCTAAAGTTTACAATTTTACTGATTTGACATTGAATTAGAGGTTACTGAAAGATATTATAAATTAAAAACTATAATTGTTTAATATTAAAACTAAGGAGTCATCTATTTTGCTTGTTTGGTCCATTTCATTTTCAAAATGAAAACGGTATTTATTTGGACCTAAAAGATCATCATATGTTAGAAATGAATGGAAAAAATCCCCTTTTTCATAATTAATCATTTAATTCATTCCATTTCAAACCTATTTTGCATATTAATATTTTCGTATTCAAACTTTCTCTCATTTATTTTAAATTTTAAAATTTTATAATTTTTCCATTTTATTTCCGATTAAAACGATTATTTTTTCAATGTGTTCATAATGGATAGAGGAAGAAATTTATATTCATACCCAATTAAAATATGAAATTATTTTAGTAGATTTGTCAACTAACTAATTTGCAAATGATGTTTTCTAATATTTATCCAAACACTATTTCAAATTTTTCACATTTTTCAGAATTTCAAAAAAATTGCATATTCAAATGCTATTACTTTTTCAAGGAAAATGACTTCTTATTTCAAAACAATAAAATTTTCATGAAAAGTTTTCATTTCAAAAGCAAACAGATGAACCAAACGGATCCTAATGGTTCATAAGAGAGAGAGGGAGAGAGATGATTGGTAAACGTAGAAGAAAAAATAAATAATGAATAGTAATTATGTTGCATATATTATTCAAATGTATTTATATTTGAATATAATATGTGAGGTACTCAAACATATATTTCTTTGTATGAAGATGTAATGTAAGATGAGATATGTTTCCAACTTAACATAAATCGAATTGAAATTGAAATGCTTGAAATTAGTGAAGACTCTAAACTAAAAACCATAATCATAATCATAATTCCAAATCAAACTCAATTGAAAAAATCCTTAGCACTAGGATCCCTTTCAATTTATCCATTCCGGCAAAATCTCAATTCGTTTTATATTTCTACTTTAAGCATCAATTTGTCAAATTAATTACAAAAAAGTTCAAGGTTGATTATCAAGAAAAAAATTAGGGACTAAATATATAAATTCAAAAAATTCAAGGGTATCTATGCAAAAAAAAAAAAAGCCTTTATTCTTTAAACACTTAGAAGGAATGAGAGAGTAAAGAATAGAGAGAATTAATATACAAAAAATTATATGTTATAGGAATAATATTTGTTTTCTTTTAAGTTGTTTGACAAAGATGAAAGAGAGAAAATGAAAGATTCATCTACTTATGTTTTTTTTTTTTTTAACTTCGATAATTGATATTTAATGGATGTGTAAGTTATTTTCAATGTACCTCAAGCCTCAAGCCTCAAGGGATGTAGGTAACTTTTCTTTGGTGACTACTGAATGAAACTCTTAACTTCATGTTGGTCCTGACGTTTATTTTACACATCATGTTGTTTCGAACTTTTCTATTGTTACGAAAATAGCCCCTATATCGGTATTTCGGTAAAAAAAAAAAAAAAAGAACAAAAATTGAACACGCTTATAGATGTGAGAGTTTACGGTCAAAGAAAATGAAAGTTAAGGGTCCGTTTGGTGAAACGGTTTGAGTTGAAAATTTTAAGTTTGAGTTGGTTGACTTTTTAAAAACTAGTTATAAATTTTGTTGACTTTTCAGAAAAAGACAAAAACTGAGATGAAAAAGTACAGTTTAGTTTGAAATGTGATAGTGAACCAAACGAAGCCTAAGTGCAAATAATATTCAACTAATAAATTAAGGGTCTTTAATCATCCTTGAGAATCAAAAATCAATCAACTAAATAGGAATTGTAAAAGAAATCGGAATAACAGAAAATAAATAACATCAAAATATACAGAAGTTCGTCAAAATGAGGCTACATCCTCTATGTCTCGAGCTTCACTATGCTTGGAATACAAATGACCGGACTGACACTAACGATATTTTTGGGATGATTTTTAAGAGTTTGGATGTGAGAGAGGAGGAAGAAGTTCCCTTTTCTTGTGGGGTTCCTCCAACGTGTAGAGGAAGTAGATAGTGATTCCACTTTTTTGAGAGGAGACTGAATCCTTTTCTAGAATTGTAGACTCGTGGCCAAGGTTACGGGCATATTCTTATGAAAATGGCCAAAATTCCGGACTCAACTCCCCATGATATGTTCCGAGCAACGTTTGAGCACTCCTATGTCGGGTGTCGAGCACTCATAATTGTTGGTTCAGAAAGCAAGCCTTGAACTAAGGCCAATATTGAGTTTCCCGTCTTCAGGTATGTACCATTCGACATCCAGTGGTCCAAATTTGACCTTGGATGACGGGGAGACGAGGTTTAACCTAACAACGTTTAGATCAAATGAGCTTTAACTAAGACTAAAATCATAATTAATTATTTTTTGGATGAAAACAGTACCTACAAAATAGATTTATGACACTAAACATCTCTAACAAAATACAATTTTTATCATATATGTTTAGTTAAGATACAATTTGCTTCCAAAAGATCTCTTCTTAAGGTACAATTATCTTTATAAAAAAAAAAAATTACGACTTTATTTATGAATAAAGCTCATGTGATTGTTCAATTTCTGTCTATTTTTTTAATAGA
Organism: Ficus erecta; assembly: GCA_008635985.1. NCBI lineage: Eukaryota > Viridiplantae > Streptophyta > Magnoliopsida > Rosales > Moraceae > Ficus > Ficus erecta. The sequence continues at coordinate 174,696 of BKCH01000059.1, read as the reverse complement.
ATATTAATAGAGGGAGGATTAACGTTACAGTAAAAAAGTTTTGTGGAATGTGATGTGTAAATTTAAAAGTCAGGAGTTAACATAAAGTAATGTGTATAATTCAAAGACCTTTTTGTAACCCCTTTTCTTTTTGTATTATTAAACTTTGAAAAATATGGACAAAAACTATAGTGTTACCACAAAAATTCCACCTAACAATAGAAAAATTAAAATTTATCAGATCCATTATAATTTTTATCTACCCTATTTTTTCTTGTATGTTTTCTTGGCTATGAACCATATGTTAGTTCTAAGCATATGATTAACCAAAGAACCTAACAACAATATGGAAGATATAATATCACATACAAGGTTTCCAAACTCATGAAAAATTGGGGAAATTAAAATTCAATAGCATTTATCTCTATTAAAATAAATGAAAAGTTAACATCTCTAGTCCATAGCTAATGTTAAACGCTATTGCTTCGGCCTCACGGAAGGGTTAGCATCCAATTACAATTATCTATTTTTTATGTGAAATTATTTGTAATATATATATATATATATCGTTTTAGGCACGTGCGTCAGTGTTGAGAAAGAAGTGAATTTTAGTATAATTTCTTTAAAAAAATAATAACAAGGAAGCTTCGATTGAACGAACTGTTTTGGTTACAAGTGAGGGCGTTCAACTATTTATTGACACTTCCATATTTTGTTTAGGACAAATGTAATAGAAAACTACTTACAAGTATTATGAGAAGAAAAAGGATATTTTAATAAAGCCATATTGGAGGGGAAAAAAAACTATTTCATAAGGTAATCGTGAGGGGGGGGGGGGGAACTCATACCAATATCATGTTTTAAGAGATTGTTAGATAAATACTTAAGTAGGAATATATTCACATATATTTTTTTAGGATATAATATATTTAAGTATTAAGTTAGTAAAGATACACCATATATAAGATTACTCTCCTACGTGATAGCCGAATACTTGTAACTTTTGACATAGTTTTGAAATTCTTTCAGAATCTTTAACATCTTTTAAGAATGAACTATTTTAAACACTATTTCTTCTTATCTTGAAAATGAGATGACTTTTCAAGTTGATTTCCAAATAAATTTCAGGCTCATTTTGTTTTCAAGGGAAAATTTTTACATTTTCTCTTTTCAAAAGCAAACATACAAATCAAATAGACCCAAATATAGAAATTCATTCATTATTAAGTGTCCGAAAAATAATCAAAGCAAAGTATAGAATTTAATAATATCTTTTATAACTAACACATGAATTTTGTTATTATTATTTCTTTCTTTCTTCTTCTTCTTTCTGTTGGTAGATCTGCTATAATGTTTGTATTTATATATGGTATTATATTTGAATTCCAGATCTGAATATTGGGACCAAAAGTTCAAAGAAAATCATATTTGCAAATGATTCAACATATAAAAGAAATTTGACCCCTTTTTTCAAAAAAAAAAAAAAAAAAAAAAGACACGTCATAGTTTTTGCCTATAGAAAGTTTATTTTTGTACCCTACCTAAAACTTTGGCTACTACATAGACACCTTTTCTTTTGGTTGAATTATTGACACCTTGTTTATCACTATATTCATATTGTGATAACTGATGACTTTTTAGCACTGTAAATTTTTAAGCAGTGACAAAAATAGTTTCTGGCAACAAAAAATTTGCTATTTCAGAGTGATTAATAGAAGATGATAAACTTTACTTATTTATTGTTTTGGACTTAGTAGTGTCGGGATTAATAGAAGATAATTAAAATCAAATATAAAATTACCGTTAGAATATATCTGCAACCACCACGATGGTAATAAACTTTACTTAGGAAAAAAAATGTTAACATGAAAGTTGGAGCCTCAATTACTTACTTGGAAGTATTTTTTTTTTTTTTTTGAAAAAAGTTCTTAAACATGAAAATAGGTAACAGGAAAGTTGGTGCTTCATGTTAAATTTGACCATCCAAAATAAAAATTATCTTATTTTATTCTGTAAAATTCAAAATTACAATTTTGGTACTTCATGAGCCATTGAAACGCCAATTTTTAACACTTCTAATAAAAGTGCTAGTCACGTAACTAGTAGTAGTTGGTTAGTAGTAGAGATGTCAAATGAGCGGTTCCGAATAATTTAGTTTGAACCCATTAGTGTTACATATTTTGTTTTGTCCCAATTAGTGATCCGAAGGCCTACTATTAATTAATGACTCATGTATAAATCATAAGTCAACTTTCATTGAAAATTAACACCATTAGAGTACGTTTTGCTACACATTTCTAAGCTCAAAGGATAAATTTGTCAGAATAAAAAATTTGAAATGCAAAATATAATTATGCAATAAGTTTCAGAGGCAAAAAAAAAAAAAATTCCACATTTTAAAAAATCCTTCATATACTGTGCACCATAAGCCCCCGGTTTTCTTTTCAGAATTCTTATAGTTTTTTGTTTTGCTGCAGATATAATAAATGATAGATTCACACATAACTTCATCTGAAAATATAAAGTTTAATAAATCCCCGGCCTCAATTGTAAAAAATAAAAAAAGAAAAATTATTTAAACAATTACCAATTATTTAAATAATTACCAATAATTATGATAATGCACTCTACTCATATTTTGTGTAATATGTACGAATCAGTCCATTTTTTTTCCTTATTGGTCAGAGTGTCATTAGCCGGCCGGCTTGAATGGCGTATATGCCTTGGTGGCGTTACTGGCCAGTGAGGACAGGGGCAATATCGTCCAATAATATATTTTAGTAAAACCGTTAAAAATGTTGGTTTAAATTTGGTTGGTACCAAAACTCCGAAATTTAAATGCCATAGAAATAAATAAAATAATAAATCCAATTTAATAAGAAAGTTCGAATTTAAAAATCCAATTTTCTTTTATTCTGTGAACTGTGAAGCAGAGTTTAAAAGAAAAAAGGAAAAAATAAAGCCAAAAAAAGCTGCTTCTGCTTCACAACAAGCCTCAGATTTTCTTTCATTTTCCCTCCTTACTTTCTCAGGCTCCAAACATCCCGTGTCAGACTCTCACTTCGCAGCTTCATTGCTCTTCACAAGCTTCTCAAGATTTCTAGGGTTTCAGCTACGAAGCTTCGTTTTACACGGTCTTCGTTCTTTGCGTCTTTCTTTGAAACTTTCCTCGTCAAAACTCATAGCTTTGACAATTTTCGAGCTGTTTGGCTGAGCCGCGAGCAGATATTTAGCTCCTTCCACCGTCGATCGGAAGGTTTCGGCGAAATTCTGAGGTGAGTGGATCGGTTTGAGTTTATCGGAATCCGTGTCGGAGAATTTGAAGTCTCTGTTTTCCGTTTCGAAAAAAATGGTGGAAAAGGGCGAAAATGAGAATCTTGTGAACATTTTCTTGGTTGTTTTGGGGCTTAGTCGAGTTAAGTTGAGGTTTTTGTTTCAGATATTTAGTTCTGTGATGTCTATTTTCCTTTTGCTTTTTTCTCGGCAACCAAACATCACTTTAAAGCGTAAGATCTATAATCGTCGAAGGACATTGTCCAATGTCTTGGATTTCGACGCTCTGTTACGAATCTAGAAAATTTCTCTGTCTCATGAACCATCTCAGGGGAAACATTTTCTTTATTTTACTTTTTAAAATTTATCCTGTTAGTGACTCGTGCTGATTATTTAGATATACTCGAAGAATTTTCTTTTCTTTTCTTTTTTTTTTTTTGGAAAGATTTTCTCGTGTTAAGCTCGTCAGTTGTGACCCATAAGTGAAGAGCACTAGAGCCCGAACTGTAATTCATGGTCCCCGCCATTAAGCTAGTCTGATAAGGCCTTGAGTGGGACCTTGTTAAAGTTTGATATGCTTTTTTTCCATCGAAAAAGTAAACTTTTGATCCCAATTTGTTTTCTATTTTTTAATCTGATATTAAATCTTGGTTTTCCAGAACTCTTGAGGGAAAATGTCGCAGAAAATGTCCAAGAAATCGCGTGCACCGCCGTCCTTCCAATCGATAAAATCGTTGCCTGGAGATTTTAGGTTCATGGGTTCCCCAACCTCTGATCGCTCTGAAAAGGTAAGAAACAGTGATGTCACTTCAACTAGTATACCTGAAAATGGTAGTTCTGGGGATGAGACTGTTGAGGGAGTTGAGAATAGTGTTGGCAACGTGGACCAAGGAAATGAGGATTCACCGTATGGAAGGAACATCGTTTCTGCTGAAGACAGGCCGTCGAGTGGTGATGAAGACTCTGATTCTGTGACACCACCCGTGCCATCGATCTCTGCATCTCGCAGAGAACATAGGTGGGGTGACACTACTTCCTATGCTGCGAAGAAGGTACTTTCTGGCTTCTGTTTTAGTTTTACTTTTTCATAGTAAGATCATATAGTTTTTGTTCTTTGCCTCGTATGCAATTATGCTGAGTAATTGAGCTCTCGGAGAAGTTACTTGTTCTTGTGTTGTAATTGTTGTTGTCCTTGTCATCGTTGTTCTTCCTCTTCCTCTTCTTCTTCTCCTCATTGACATTGCTATTATCATCATAATTTTAATTCATTTTTCCTTCATCAAGTAGCAGTGCAAAAAAAAAATCATGTTTTCCTATATTTAGTGCTTATAACTTAGGTTACTTCGAGTCTTCTGGCGCAATTATGCAGCTATCAGACATTTTGTGAATATGATGTTGAAAAACAGGATATCTTAACAGATTTATTTTTAATAATTTTCTTTAGGATTTAGGATATCTTAACAAATTTTCGAACCCTCTTACTCCATGGTTTACCGAAGTTCTTCCAGCATTTCTTCGTTAGATCCTTTTTTTAGCTCATCCAGAACAGCCCTTCGTACTCCTTTTAATCTTTTAATTTTGATCGTTTAGGAGATTATTGCCTTTGTGGCTTTTACATCAGAGATGGCACAGAAAGAAAATTTTATATATGGCGTTGGTCGGATAATTATAAATCTTGATGCAATTAGGATTTCTTCGCCTGGTTTCATTTTAAGAAATAACTGACATGAGGTTCAGATTCCGTTATAAAGAATCAAGCCATTAGTTTCAAACCAGTTGTATTCTAATTGATATTGCCAGGGTTGAACTCATTAACAATGTCTAGCATTTAGTATTTATTACTTTCAGTAACACAAAGTTTACTTTTTCAGAAGCTCCAATCTTGGCTTCAACTTCCAAGTGGGAGATGGGAGCTGGTGAAGATATTGTCAACTTCAGGGACTGAATCTGTTCTTTCACTGCCTGATGGGAAAGTAAGAGAACTTTGGCAACACCTCGACATATTGTTGTCTTTTTGCAGTTAGATGTTTGATTCACTTTATTTAATTGTCACTTGTAGGTTTCGAAGGTAAAAACTGATAGATTGGTATCAGCAAATCCTGACATCCTTGATGGTGTAGATGACCTCATGCAGCTAAGTTATTTAAATGAACCTTCAGTCTTGTACAATCTTGAGTACAGATACAATCACAATATGATTTATGTAAGTTTTTAAATTTCTAGTTAACATGACTTTGATATTTACTTGGAACTATACTTTTTTCTTAATGTCTTTATTTTTATAATTGTGTGCCTTGCAGACAAAAGCAGGGCCAGTGTTGGTAGCTATCAACCCCTTTAAGAAAGTTCCTTTATATGGAAATGACTTTATAGAAGCATATAGGCGCAAAACAATTGAAAGCCCGCATGTGTACGCCATTACAGATATAGCCATCCGGGAAATGATACGAGGTGGTTTTACTTCTTAACTACTTTCAAAAATTATGTTTTCAGCATTTGAAACCTGCTATTAGAATCGTCACTAATATCGGAAGTCTTACTCATGCTTACCTTTGTTCCAGATGAAGTAAATCAATCAATCATCATAAGGTTAGTGCAGATTTACATCCTTTTTTGACATTGTATTTGCAGTTAGGTCTGCTTTCTGTGTGCAGCTTTTGAGAGCGAGAACCTATAAGTCTGTTTTGCAGATTTTGATCATTTATAATTTTGTTTAGTAGTTATATCTGTTTATATATTTGTATGTTCACTTTTGATCACTTGTCAAATCCATTAGTTCTTTTGTTTATTCTCCCTTAAGTTCTTCTCGGAACGGCCTTACTAAAGTTTAAGAATTGCTTGTTAATTGTATCATGGGTCTCATGATCCGCCGTGGTGTACCACTCTAGGCAATATGGACTTAAGAGTCTGTAGGCGGTTATATACAATCTGTTGGTCAAAGTTGTAGTGGTGAATATTGCTTTGTTTATGTTCACATATTATTTGTTTATCTATCATTTATGCTTTTATTGCCTTTTTTTGGAACATATTTTTGTTAACTGACAGAAAGAGGGGTGGATAAAAGATTACTTTGATTTAATTTGTGCAAACTGCTCTACCCTTTCAAACATATTTTCTTATAGCTTGAACTAAGTAATGCCTTTTTGGGATGTTCACAAGTAATGAACTTCTGGTGTGAATTACAAAAACGCATGCGAGATATGGTTTTCTTGTGCTTAATGAGAACTTTAAATTCACATTCAGGTATTGTATAATTTGAAAAAACTTGGCATCACACAATAACCGGGAAACAAAGTTCACCAATGAATTAGATGAAATTTGTGCTGATTTTGTTGGTTCCCTGGATTTATTTTTGTTGCAATAACATTCTTTACTTGTCCAACTCCAGTGGTGAAAGTGGAGCGGGGAAAACCGAAACAGCAAAGATAGCAATGCAATATTTGGCTGCGCTTGGAGGTGGGAGTGGGATAGAGAATGAAATATTGAAGACTAACCCAATTTTAGAAGCCTTTGGTAATGCAAAAACATTAAGAAATGACAACTCTAGTCGTTTTGTAAGTTCCTTTACCTTTTACCCTCTTTTTCTTTGAGTTAACGTAGTTTTAAATGAAGGGATAGCAGCTGTAGTCAGTAATCCATATGAAAGAGTTGAAAATACTGAAGTTTTACAGCACAAGCTGATAAACTGATAAAAATGTAACAGGGAAAGTTGATTGAGATCCACTTTAGTGACACTGGAAAAATATCTGGTGCCAGAATTCAAACTTGTAAGTAACTTGTTTGGCGCAAAAAGTAACTTGTTTTGCACAAGGTCCCTTAATGAAATTGTATTTACATATTTTGCAATGATGAAAGCTGATTTTTTTTTTTTTTCCCCTTGTGCATGTTTGATGCAGTTTTGCTTGAAAAGGTAATACTTTGTTCCTTCAAAATATGATTGTTGCCGGTTTTTTGAGTGAGTTTAGATAATTGATGTGATTCTTCCTTAACAGTCTAGAGTGGTTCAATGCACGGCGGGTGAAAGGTCATACCATATTTTTTATCTTCTTTGTGCTGGGGCTCCGCCTACACTTAGAGGTAGATATTATTTACCAGTTTCCATTACTGTTCATTGATGGATTTTTATTGAAGGTTTTCATTGATTCTACGTTTTTATATTTGTCTTTCTCCAAGATTTGACATGTGTGAGATGAATATAATTTTACCTTTGTCTTCTAGTAGCTTATGAAATGCGTGGTCATTCCATTTTTCATTTTATTGTAAGTAACTTGTTTCTAGGACCAAGATCCCCCTGTATTTCATTCACCGAAATTTTAATATCTTCTGCTTGTTCTTTTTCTGTAGGTGTATCTTAAAATTTAAGTCATACTTAGTATTTAATTTTTCTTAGCACAAAATGACAATCTCTCTCTCTCTCTCTCTCATCCAACCTATTCAACATGTGCACAAATGCGACCATAAATGTCTCAGTGTTAGTTATCCAGGAAAAAAAAGATGTGTTAGTTACTGTAACCAGCATCCTGGTAGTTCTGCATGCTATCTATTAATCCTCATTTTTTTTTTCTTCCAATTTTCTGTGACAGAAAAACTGAATTTAAGGAATGCAAGTGAGTACAAGTATCTGAGCCAGAGCAGCTGTTATTCAATTACGGGGGGTTGATGATGCGGAGCAATTTCGTATTGTCATGGTATGTTTTCCTGATCCTGTGCTTGCATTTTTTTTTTTAAGTTTTTATTTTAGAAATGCGTGAACTTCTGCATAGGAATTTAGCATGGTGGTTGTCGTTTCAGGAAGCTCTGGATGTTGTTCATGTAAGCAAAGAAGACCAAGAAAGTGTGTTTGCAATGCTCGCTGCAGTATTATGGCTGGGAAACATCTCTTTCAATGTGGTAGATAATGAAAACCATGTTGAGGTTGTGCAAGATGAAGGTAAGCACCTTCCAGAAGCTAAATAGAAAATAGTCCACCAGAGCACAGGTTTTACCTATTTCCAATGTGAATGCTCTAACATAAGAAGTCTTTAAAAACAGGGAGATGATGCAGCAGCAGCATGCTAATACAGAAAAAGATATAAACTATATGTTTTGTTTATAAAAAAACCATTATAAACAGATTAATTTAAAGCATGAAGAAGCCAATGTTGAAGGCCTTATTTTACAATACGCGGGAAACTCTTTTTGCACAGTACTTTCTGCAGAATTATCTACCTGTCTCGAGCATAAATGAAAATCAAAACTGCCATGGTAGAAAAATGTAATTTTGACTTTCAATGCTGGTTTTTGTTGGTATCCTGACAAGCATAAGATTCATTCAATAGCCTTACAAGCTCATAAAATGACAAATTATCTGAAATGATTTCCACTTAACATTTAAACAAAGTGAAGCTTTCTTTATTGATCAAAATTTCTTAAGCCAAAGAATTAGAGTCCTACAGAGATCGGAACTGATTTGTGTCGAACAAATATTTTACTCTTTTGGCCATGTGGCGCCAGCCTTATAAAGTTCCCATTCGTTTCCGAGTTGCTTCATCCATTCCTATATGAATTATAAGGAAAAGAGTCCTTCAAAATCTCTCTTTTTCATGGTTGTGCTTTGTTTTGCCTTATTGAAGATTCCAACTGTCATTTTCAGGTCTTTTTACTGTTGCTGAATTGATCGGATGCGGTGTTGAGGAACTTAAGGTAGCTTTGTCAACTCGCAAGATGAGAGTTGGGAATGATACTATTGTCCAAAAGCTGAAACTATCACAAGTAAGAAGTGTTTTTAGTTTTTCCTCCCGGGAGAAACATGTTTTCTTTATTTCTCTTTCTAATAAAAATATAACATTTAACATAAGAACTTCTTTTTTGAAAGGATTAGTGGTTATTGTTTCACTTATTTTTTCTTCCAATAAACGTCAATGTTATCTCTTGTTATTAACTGACTGTTGTAAAAATTGGTCCAGCAAAGTTACTAAGCTGAATTTGATTATCTCCCAAGAATCCTATCCCTTGAATTTGATGTCATGATTCCTAACATATGAATGAGATGTCTTTTGGCTTCTGCAAGATGATTTTCTTCAAATGCTTGTACAGGCTGATCTTATTTTTCCTATCTCACACGTGATTATATCACATTTTAAGGTCTTATTTTGAATATTGACAATTATTGAAGTTGTTGTCCGCTTGTCCTTGGTACAATTTGAGTGGAAAATGCAACTGTTAGCATGAATCTCTCTCCTGGTTTGTTTCACGAAATATCAATCTAGCATTTAATCTCTTGGCAAGTAGATTTCAGTTGTTTCTGCAATACTTCACTTCTCTCCTAAATCTGATAGGCACGTGTTGTCCGATTTACAACTAAAATATTGTTTTTCGTGGTCATCTCTTTACAAAGTTTCCTCTTTGTTTTGTTTTGTTTTTGTTTTGTTTTTTTTTTTGGTGTGTGTGTGTGGTCATCCCATCTTTATTAATATTTAATAATTCTGCTGTTTATCCAGGCTATTGACACGAGAGATGCTCTGGCAAAGTCAATTTATGCTTGTCTGTTTGAATGGCTGGTTGAACAAATTAATAAATCACTTGCAGTAGGCAAACGACGTACTGGCAGATCCATAAGCATTCTTGATATCTACGGCTTTGAGTCATTTGATGTATGTTTCAGCTATTTCGGAAAACACCCCCCACCACCCCCCTCCCCCACCCCCCCCCCCCCCCGGCGCCCACCACCTCTCTGTTTACAGATCATATCAATTTTTATGTCTATTTTATGCCATGTAATTTTTTTCTACAGAGAAATAGTTTTGAACAATTCTGCATTAATTATGCGAATGAGAGACTGCAGCAGCACTTCAATCGTCATTTATTCAAGTTAGAGCAAGAGGTAACTATCCCATAAAATTGTTTGAGTTGGTTTCATAAAATCGCTTCAGTTAGTACACTGAGTAATCGTTGGTTGCATACCATTTCATTATTTTACATTTCCCTCTGCTGTATGCAGACGTGTAACTGTTAATTGTTTGCATATAATACCTAGACTAGAATAAAACTCAAAACATCTTCTCTTGATGAATATGTTTCAATAAAAGAGAAATTATTTAGGATGGTTACAATGTTTAGAATTCTGGTATCTTGCAATGAAGTTACTTTAGTTAATCTGCTTGCTGGATAGCTCTGTGGAAAATGATTTTCCTTTTGTGGATGAGAACTTTGTTGAAAATTAGTTATATATATATGTGCGTTTCTGAACCCAGCTCCTCATACTTTATTCAAGTGAAAGGAAAAACAAAAATTATGATTTTACTTCTTCGCTTACCTCGGTTTCGGTATATTATGAACCATTCCAGGTTAGAAAATGAATTGTTTTGGTTACGTTCTTTATCCCTTAAATACTTTTGGAGTGGGAATTCAGATTTTGGATTGCAATCCGACAAAGTGATTTCAATCTAGAGTCTGAATATCTTAAATAACACTCTGATGAGCTGACTATGCTTTTGGAAACAAAGTATCTGAAATATGGCACTCTCAGAATTTGAGTTCACAGTGGTCATGGTGATGAAGTACAGAATTCTTGCAAAACTTTGTTTTTTTTTTTTTTTTCCAAACATCTTCTTTAGGGAGTCAACGGTCCACTGTGTACCTTATTCTTGAGCAAGAACACCATAAAACAGCCAAGCACTCGCTTATTTTCTTTTCCTGATTTTTTCTCTTTCAGGAATATATCCAAGATGGGATTGACTGGGCAAAGGTTGAATTTGAAGACAACCAAGACTGTCTTGGACTTTTTGAAAAGGTTAGTCTCTAAGTATATGTAATGAGTCATTGTAGAAATTGATTGAACTTGTTACGATATTACCAGGTATAGATCTTGAACTGGTTCTTGTATAAAATTAGAGAACACATGTGGATGGTGATTTCCTTTCATGAGTACGTTAGTAACAAGGAAGACAGACAGAATTGTAAATGAAAGAATTACAATAACCAAGACCATGATTTAAGGTTGATATTTTGACAAGAGCTATATTATATCAAATGACCCAAGTACATAGGTTATTTGTTTTAAATACACTTGAAAGAGCTTCAATTAAGTTCATTGACCTAAGTATTTATATTATATTATTGTATATATGTATATGTGTGTGTGTGTGTGTGTGTATTGGCATTGTTCATAATTTCTGAAGATTAGAATTGCAGCATTGATAATAACAGCTTGCCCAAAGTTTGTCTAGAATGCTCACACAATGTTTTGGAATCGATTTATTGGTCCCTTTTTCTTGAATCTTCTTCTACCATTTTGCAGAAACCATTGGGATTACTCTCCCTTTTGGATGAAGAGTCTACTTTCCCTAATGGCACGGATTTGACCTTTGCCAATAAGCTTAAGCAGCATCTCAATTCAAATTCTTGTTTCAGAGGAGAGCGAGAGAAAGCATTTACCGTCTCTCATTACGCAGGGGAGGTACTGACCATGTGATAATAATTTCACGTTCTTGTTTTCCTTCATCATTTGTCTTGTTTTCCTTCATCATTTGTCTTTGTTATTATGGAATTTAAATTTTGGATGGTGAAATTCTTCAGGATCTTACAAATCTCAACTACTTTTGGGTTTTCCCTGGGCATGTTGTACTTTTTTTTGGCACAGTTATTTGGGCCACAATTATGAAAAGGGAAAGATCTGACAGGCTTAATTGATTTGCATTATTTTTCTTCATTTATGGCTATCTTCTGGAACGTGGAAGCCTGTACTTTCCAGTTCTTAATCCATTGGTCGTCCTTTATTCTCTCTTTGTTCATTAGGCTCTTTTCTCTTATTATGGTTTTGTCCACTTCTTTACAAGGACTAGTTGTCTTTGGTTTTCTAACGAAGCTATTGTCCTAGTTAAACCTGCCCAGTGGATTCCTCTATTGCAAAAAGTCTTGTATACTTTCTTATTTTCTTTCTTTGCGTGTCTTTTCGTTCATAAAGTTTTTTGCTCACTTACTATAAGGAGTAGTCATACTTGGTAGCACTTAAAAGCTAATAAAAAAAAAGGCTTTGTCCCTTGAGCTTATTTCATACTACAGTTGAGTTTTGGAATGACAAACTTGATTTATGTCAGATTTTAGAGTCTTCAAATATTAACTAAAATCATTATGTCTACTTTTTTTTTTATTGAAGAATACCTTGGTTTGTGATTTGATATTTTAAATCCTATTTCCACCAGATGAGTTTTATTTTGATAACCTTGGTTCTTTCTACCTGTCTGTTTAATAGTTGTACTGGATACTCCATACAGGTCACGTATGACACAAGTGGGTTTTTGGAGAAGAACAGAGATTTGCTACATATGGATTCCATTCAACTTATGTCCTCGTGCTCATGCCACCTTCCTCAGAAATTTGCTGCCAATATGCTTTCTCAATCTGAGAAGCCTGTTGTTGGTCCTTTGTACAAGTCAGGTGGTGCGGATTCCCAAAAACTAAGTGTTGCGACAAAATTTAAGGTAACTCAAGTGTTACAAGTATTGATTTTTAATCGTATTTTGCTGACATTCAAATTAGTATCTTGGACGCATGCACGCACATATATTGGAATGGAACAATGTTTGAAATCTCATCTTTATAGTCATTTCATTAATCGTCCGTTTTTGTTTTTAGGGTCAATTATTCCAGTTGATGCAACGTCTAGAAAATACCACCCCACATTTCATCCGTTGTATCAAGCCAAACAATCTTCAGTCTGCTGGATTATATGAGCAAGAACTTGTTCTGCAACAGCTTAGATGTTGTGGAGTTTTAGAAGTGGTTCGGATATCAAGATCTGGTTTCCCTACAAGGATGTCTCATCAGAAGTTTGCGAGAAGGTAATACAAGACATTTATCTTGTGCATAGTTCAGTGGAGTTTTGTGAGTTGTGTATTTAGTGCTGTATCTAACCTTTTTTCTCCCCTTTGGTGGTGGGGATGACGTTTAAATTATGTTTTAGATATGGTTTTCTTCTGTTGGAAAGCGTCGCATCTCAGGATCCACTTAGTGTTTCTGTTGCAATTCTTCACCAGTTCAACATTTTACCTGAGATGTATCAAGTTGGCTACACAAAGTTGTTTTTCAGAACCGGACAGGTAATTTGGAACCTTTGCCTTTTCTTTGATTGCACCTGGAAATTTTCAACCTAGGACCCTTGAAATTGTGAATTTGGACAGCGAGACTAATTTAATGACCCTGTAACTTTTATCTTAGTCGTCAAGTGTTTTATGGAATCTTAAGTGGAAATAATCAAATTGCAAAAGTATGATTTTTTTATCAATATTCTGGGATCAATAAACTCAAGTTCTTACAATATTTTCAAGTTTTTTGTCATCTCTCAAATTTTAAGACGGTAGAGAATAAGGATCCTAACGAAGCTCTGAAGCCTATAATGAAGGCACAAGTTGTGACAAATGTATAATAATTTCGATAAGTTTTGACTTTTGCTCATAATTGTTACCATGACTGATATATTTTTGGAGGGAGGATGGGAGAGCTCTTTGTTAAAACTTTTGCTGCAACATATATTCTGAGTTCCTCTTTCAATTTTTTCAAAAATGATATGCTCACCAAGTCTTTGTTGTATCTTGTTCAATTGAAGAACAGATTTCTGTAGCAAAATATACGAGGGCCACTAATGGATTGATGTTAATTTATTTAACTGATCCATATTTTTCTTATTATTGTTATCGTGAACTTAAAAGTCGAGGCAGTGTTTCTGTTCCGTAAGTGTTTGCATATCCTTAATGTGCCTTACTGTTGGTAATTTAACACGAAGACAACAATCCATGCAGATTGGGGTGCTTGAGGACACAAGAAACCGTACCCTTCATGGTGTTCTACGTGTTCAAAGCTGCTTTAGAGGGCACCAAGCTCGCTGTTATCTGAAGGAGCTGAGGAGAGGAATAACTACACTTCAATCATGTATAGCATTGGTTTTTTTTTTCCCCTCTATTTTCTTTTTTCATTTTATATTTTGAAGTTTGGTTAACTTTTTTTTTGTTTGTTAAGAAAAGAACTTGAGACATTGATGAACAAATCTTTTAATTTATTCGTGCAACTTTGTGAAACAAATCTTTGAATTTGTCAATGCAGTTGTACGAGGAGAAAAAGCCAGAAGGGAATATGAAATCTCACTACAGAGGCATAGGGCCGCAGTTATCATACAAAAGAATATTAAGAACAAGATTGCAAGGAAGAATTTGAAGAGTCTTCATGATGCATCTATCGTGATACAGTCAGGTAGACATTCGTAAACTGCATGATCTCTGATTAACTCTATCCGCCTGGCTATATTTATTTGTTTATAATAGACATCCGCTGTTGTCAAACAATATAGATGTATCTGACCCTGAATTATTCTAGAATTGGTTGAATGCAAATCTGTGTTTAGCTTGAATTTAGGATACCGATATCTGTGTACTTATTTGTGGAACTGAAACACATCAGGGGTGAATTTATTTATTTTAAAACAAAAAAGAGAGCTCCTATTTAGGAAAGTGACGCAGGACCAAGATAGATTAAAGAGAGAGAGAATATAGAGAAGAAGAGAAGACTTTAGTGAGAAGAAAGAGTTTAGGAATAAGAGAGAACTATTGTGAGGAAATCTCTACAGTCGACGGTAATCATCAAGGCTGAGGTGCAAAATACAAATACTAGGTCTATTTGTAGTTGCATAATTCCTAACGATAATCAAACTCGAAGGATCCTAAATATTCCTAATTGATAAACTCAAATAAAACAAGTCAAACTTCTCTAAATCCTATATTTGTGGCTAACATTAAGTGCGTAGTAGTTTAGGATAATTTTGATCTCCAGAAGGCTAATTTCTAAACCAAGGACTGGGATATAATTGAGTATTTTTTTTTTAGCTCGGTGTAAGTAAAACCTCTTCAATATATCGGATCTTAGTCCGCAGCTCCAATGTTTACTCTTAACTCTAATCGCATCTCATGGACTTTCAATAATATCTTTAATCTAATCTTGCAGCTATTCGTGGCTGGTTGGTTAGAAGATACTCTGGAGATATTGGACTATTGAAACTCACTAGCGCTAAGGTATTTGCTCAATTTCATTTGCTCGTTTAATAACTAATCTTCATTATAACATTTCTATTTGAATCATTGTGCTAAGTCTTTGCGCTTCTCGAATATTTTTACACTATTCAGAGAGTTAAAAAATCCCTATGATTTAGATTAAATCTCTATTTTTTTTCCCCTTCTGGTTCTTGGATTATATTTTCAATATAGCATTTGGTAAATCAAGTTTGCGAGTACATTTTACTTGTCACGCCTCACGAGTTCACTGTTCATACAGACAAATGAGTCGGATGAAGTGTTAGTGAAGGCATCTGTGCTCGCTGAATTGCAACGTCGTGTTCTCAAGGCTGAGGCTGCTTTGAGGGAGAAGGAAGAAGAGAATGATATCCTCCATCAACGTCTCCAACAGTATGAGAGTCGGTGGTCAGAATATGAGTTGAAAATGAAATCCATGGAAGAAGTATGGCAGAAACAAATGAGATCCCTACAGTCAAGCCTCTCTATTGCTAAGAAGAGTCTAGCTATTGATGATTCCGAGAGAAATTCTGACGCTTCAGTCAATGCTAGTGATGACCGAGAGTACAGCTGGGACACGGGAAGTAACCATAAAGGCCAAGAGAGCAATGGGGTAAGACCAATGAGTGCAGGTTTAAGTGTCATAAGTCGGTTGGCCGAGGAATTCGAGCAGAGGAGTCAAGTGTTCGGTGATGATGCCAAGTTCCTGGTGGAGGTTAAATCTGGTCAAGTTGATGCAAGTCTAAATCCTGACAAGGAGCTGAGAAGGTTGAAGCAGATGTTTGAAGCATGGAAGAAGGATTACGGGGCAAGACTGAGGGAAACAAAGCTCATTCTGCATAAGCTTGGAAGTGAAGACGGTAACATTGACCGGGTGAAAAAGAAGTGGTGGGTAAGAAGGAACAGTACAAGGATAAACTGAGTCGGAAGCACGGTAATTGGGTTTGATCAAACATAATTTAAGCCCTTTGTATTTTCTATATCTGGAAAATGAAGTTGCTGTTGGAAAGGTTAAGAAAACGAGATTGGCGAGGTAAATTACTGCAAAAGTTTACTACCATTATTCTGTAATTGGGTTAGTTGTCATATTGTTTTTGCTAGCCCCTTGTCTGTTTATGGTGGCGGTTGTTGCACAGAGAAATTTGTGACACGAGTTTTGTTGTTACAAACGATTTGATGCACTACAGAGGTAATTTGTTGCAATATATGTATATCATTTTTCGTTTATAGTGCGAGAAGCGAGATCTATAATGTTAGTTCCCTGATTGCTAAAATCCGTTGGAATCGTTGATGAAAAAGGAGTTCTGGTTGTTTTCTCGTGGCCTTTTGAGTGGCACATATCTATTTATATAGCTATGGAAATGCATGAAATGTGTTGTTTGATATTTTGATGTCCTTGGGCAGTAAGAGATTTCCTATTTATCTTGGAAAATTGCTTGGAGGCAACACCGGTGCTAAATAGTAGATGCCCTTACAAAGAAGGTGAGCCCTTGTTATGGGACCTACGATCTATTAGTGGTGGTTGTTTAAAATCATCGGTGTCTTTTAGTATTTTTTTTTTTAATCTTGTTTTATGCTTTATAGAACAAAGCTGAAATTTCGATGGATAATTTTGACTCAAAGTGAAACAAAGGACTAACTACTAAGACCAGAATCTACTCCCAAAAACCAGGATGAGCTTTACTAATCTGCAATTTCATTCCAACAGTTTTATGAGAATAACTGAGGAGTACAAAACTGCGTAGTTTTTTTTTTTTTTTTTTTAATATATATTTTTTATATTTTTAGAATAAGCTTTTAAGTAGTTCTTGAATTTTTTTTTTTATTCTTTTTTAAATTAGTCCATATAATAAATTTTAGGATTAATTGCAAAAATTCCTCCTGAATTATAGGCCTCGTAATATTGTCCTCTGAATTTCAAAAAGTAATATCTCTTCCTATTGATCATAATGCTGTTAACAAGATTTAGTTCTTCTGTTATTTTGCTGGATGGAAATTACACATATCAAGCATTAAGCATGATTATTAAGATGTTAAATACTTAATTAATATTTAACACTCTATACTAATGTACATTTTATGTTCTTTGATTAAAACTATAAGAAATATAAGAAATAACTTTTGAAAAAACAAAACATAAATAAACTCGTATATAAGGACTTTATTTGTTAGCCAAGCATAGATTGAGGGGAATGGATATTACCTTTAAAATTTGGGGGAACAAAGTGTTACAAGGCCTATTATGCAGAAGAAATTTTTGTAACTAATTTCCTTGTTATGTACACGTCACATGAGTTTTTCCATTAAAAAACTAACGGTAGGCAAAATTGTTTGGATTTCAAAGTTAGGGGAACATATGTTATGTATTGAAATTTGGAGGGCAAAATAATCCAAAGACTATATAATTCAGGGGGAATTCTTGTAATTTTCTTAAATTTTATCTCAAAGATAGTACTTAAAGAAAAAAAGTGTCTCATGAATAGTCCCGTTGCTAATTTTAGACGACAACTGTTAAATGGATGAGTTGATGTTATTTTAAGAGTTTAAGAGTACGCTTGCACGATTTTCTTTTAGCAAATTTAGACATTGAGCTTTTTTGTACCTTGTATACTTGACACACTACGAATAATTTTCTATTTGTAAACAGTATTTATAAGACACTTATACTTCTGTTCAATAAATAGATAATCGGGAAAAAAGTTGGCATCTAATTACGCTAAAAATACAGTCTGGTTCTTTCATATGTACGATCCAAGCTGCTTTGCATTCAATAATTTTACAGACAGACTATTAATAAAGGACTTTTTCAGTTCAGAGACTATTTATGATAAGAAAATTAAAAACTTACTCAATAAATTTATCTCAATAATTATAATTTTATGATTCATAAACTTAGGGTTTGTTTGGGAGAACCATCTGAATATAACACAATTGAATTGGAAACATTAAAATGAAAATTTTTGAACAGAAACATTTGAACAGTCATCCAAACTGATTTTTGGATGTTAACGTTCCGAACAAAACAACTGAAAAGAAATATTTAAACATGCGATTAGAAGAATCTATCTGAAATGTAAATAAGAGTAAATAATTTTTGAATTTTTTCCACTTTTACTGTAAAAAATAGATGGGAATGACCACCCAAATTTTGGGGGGAGTTCCTTTTGCCATTTGTGTACAAATCTTAAATAGGCGGTTAAAATGGTCCATCCAAATTGCACAAGCTAAACAAGTATTCAACTGTTAAATTGAAATGGAATATCACAAATGGTACCAAATGGTTGCTCCAAACATAGGGTTAATTTCTAGGCAAGTGCTCCCATCAACTGTGCATGTTTCTCAATGCTGGATTGCATTTGATCTACGACTACTACTCATCTTGAAAAACACAATATATTTCAAGTAAAAAGAAAACAAGAACATCAATTTTAGATATTACAATTTATCACGGCAAACCCCAATTCTTTCATATCCCAAACTTTCCTCATAGATCTAACATTACCATAACTAAGAACTTTTCACATAATAAGATAAGATTGGAATATTATGCTTAATTAGACATTTGACTAGTTTGACACCAACAAATTGCACAACGAGACAATGTGCACGATTTTCATAAATTAAAAAAAAAATCACAATTTATGAGAAATAAAGGTGATCTAAGCTAAAGAGTAAAGATTACTCTTGTAATTAACAATATCCACCAATCATAGTATGCTTTGTCAAGTGAAATCATAAATCTCACAGTTTAAAAAATATTTATTGAGGATAAGGTATTATTTCATATTCAAATTCACTCATCATTGGAAGCAATATTCATTCCAAGCAAAAACTAGACAAGAGCATCAATACAAGCATACTTCACCTGATCAAAGCTCAATTCTTCAGCTTCCCACTGACTCTCAATAACATCCTTCGGCATCTGCATAACCATTCCTAGTAAAATTTCTGCAAGACATTTCAACCCTTTACACTTGTAATCACTTTGACCATACTTCTTAGCAGCCAAAAAGGCGATATCCATTGTTTTTTCCACACTTAACCCCCAATCTTTTGAAAGCTTTTTTGCATCTTGATTGATTTCGACACTGGCGAATGTCACATTCTTATCTTTGAGGAAATCGACAAGCGACATGGAGATCTCTTTTGCATGGGAGAGTTGGAGTATGAGACAATGATCCTCGGTGCAAAGCTGAAGAACTGTGACGTATTGATCACAATATCTTCGAAAAACTCGTTTTGATGTTTGTTTTTGTGGATATGATGCAGTTCAGAAATCCATTGATCCATACTTTGAGGGTTAGCAGTGACCGTTGTTTTGATACGGTGTTCATAGAATTCGATGTCGTATGTCTTGAACTTCTCCTTATTGCTGTTATCCGCACAAGCCATTAGAAAGTAAGGTTGAAAATTTATGGTTTTGTGGTGCGTAACTTATTGTTATGCTATTTTATGATAAAACGAGAGAGAAATGAAGAATAGAATGATTTGAAATAATGAAATTGCTCTTAATAGTTATAGCGGTTTGAAAATATATTATTGGTAAATTAACGAGTATTTTGGTATAGTTTTCTCACTTCTCAAGGTTTGTATCATTTTACGAAACGTTGTGTTTGTTGGAAATGATTTATGGTTAGTACATTGACCATGTTGGAAATAATTTATTTTGATTTCTTGTCCTTTCTCTGTTTAGGAATTGTTTATTTTATTTTACGCTTCTTGCTTAACGCATGAAATTTAATCACCAATTAGGTAAATGATCAAGAGGTAGTAATTTAGCCGTACGTATATAAAGATAAATTCCCATTTTATAAAATAGTAAGAAATAAAATTACGCGTCCGTTTTTATAATACTAACTAATGGTGTTTTAATTATGTATATCTTTTATATTATTTGATTGGTTTTTATGGTTTAAGCAGCTAAGCTAACTGAGAAATTTGATACCAAGTGGTTAAATACTAATGTTGAAACATCCGAACTATATGCATGGTTTTAATATCACTTGGTGGTCCTTATAGTCATTTATATTAAATAATATTTTTGGTACTGTTACGGACATTGAATTTTATTGTTGTTGTTTCAGAATATAAATTTTGAATTGTTTGCTTAGCAATCAACTTCAAATTCAATGTTTTCTTAATAATAATTTTTCATTCTTATTTATTATTTTAAGTTACTTTGCATCCTTGAAAAGACACTAAAAATATTACAGCAAAGTATTCAAAACACCAGCTTTGATAAAAAAAGAGGATTTCATTGTTGTTTTTAACAATCATGAAAAGATATGTATGACATAGAACGAAAGTTAGAAATCGTCATTAAGGGCCTAATTCTCGCACTTTTTACTATTGGCTCAACATATTTCATGACAATTTATTAACCGTCGTGCAATGACGTTTTAATTTTTTTACGAAACCTTAGCGGAAGATTGTACTACAAAGAATGGTTTTTATTGTTATGATTATTATTATTTTAAAAAATTTTCACGGGTTGGCTGTATTATGTGTTATCATTTAAAGACCCAAGTTTGTAAAATCACGAAAAAGACGTTCCAGCCCTAATTTCTAAAATGGACCGAAACATCGTCTTAGAGTTAGAATTTTCGAGGCTGTATTTGTGTCAAAAATATTCCTGACATACAGCCTTATGTTTTCTCAGTTCAGCCCGAGGCTTAGTTCGGCCTCTAAATGGCCTAAAACGGGTATGGAAAAACTAGTTGAGTGTCGCTCATTTCTAGCGGCGGAAAAATATTGGGTTACCGTGGGTAACCCTCAGTTTACTTGCCGATTCCGGTCAAAACTCAGCTTGTTTCATCCATGTAAGCTCCTCTTAGGTCTTAGCGTTTTTACAATGGTGATCCAAGTCCAAACATGCAATCCGACATTCAAAACGGTCACATCTTAGGCCCTACCATGTTAATGTCATACATAAAAGTGTGATTGCTTTAACGAACCGACATAAAAATCATGCACAATATATAAAGATGGAACTTTGAACTTGCTCTAGTGTTATCATCCACGAGAAGTGTAAACATTTTAGATCCGTATCATGGAATCGAAACTTTTTACTATGATCTAATCATGAACATGTCCTAGCAAGCATATTCAAATATCACGACATGATAAAACCACATTTTAAATCAAAATCAAGAACTAGAACTAAAAGCCTTAACTTTTTACAAGCCATACATATATCATCAACTTGTGAGAATAAACTTTTTAACACAAAAGTTCCACTACACATTCACATAATAAAAAATTTCCATCATGAGAAAAGGTGGAGTTTTTATTCCTTAGACGTTCAAAACCAAATTGTGACCACCACTACCTCTTCCATAGTAAGCTAATCCTCAAGTCAAGAAAAACAAAGAAGTTTTTTTGGCTTTTCTTCTCTCCAAACACCGCGGCTTCACAAGGAGAAAAATCCAAAAATTTTCAATAACACTCACCTTGGAAAGTTGCTATGTGGATGATCACTTAGAATCCTATCTCCAAAGTTTGATGATTTTTTTTTAAATTTTAATTTTAATTATTTTTTAGGGAGAGAAATCAAGAGGGAAAGAGAGAAAATGGGGCTTGTGTGGAGAAGAAAGAGAAAAGTTGATGTTTGTGCTGAAATCTGATCAAAGGACAAACAATGAATACAAAGCTTTATTGGAGTCACAGAGATATAGAGTAACAAAGATTTTATTCTCTTAGCAGACAAAGTCTAATTCTCCCGACAAATGTCTGAATTTCTTTATTTCTCAAGTGTTTTCAAAAGCGTACAAATCTCATACCTTCACCCCTGTTTGTAGGTTTTTTTTTTTGGGGGATCTCATGTGTTACAATTATTGTTATAGATTCTAATTCTAATCTAATCTAATGATGTGGCAATTCAATCCTTAATGCTGACGTGGCATTCTGCCTCAGGTTGTACTTTGTTGCGTCTTCATTTTCTTCATTTCCTTGTAAACGACATCATTTCTCTTAATCCTCTGGAATGTCACATCGTATTCAGACTTTGCCCCCACATCAGCCACCCTTTTCCTATAAATTTGGAAGTGTCTTTTTCATTATTATCGTTCAGATTTGTCAGGAAAAGTATTTAAATCATTCGCACTCCCTCTTTTGAACCTTTTCAACAACTTTCTCTTTCTCTAAATTTATTGAATTTTTGTTCGAAGTCACTCTGCTTCAATGGCTTCTTAGTTCTTAATCAGGCCCTCGAAAGACTTTTGAAGACATTCATTATAGATATAGACTACCAGATTATGTTTCAATTAATTATTTATCAGAGAATTCAAATGTCTATACTGGTGAAAACATAGATCCAGATGTACTCGTTTTGCCTGTCGAAGCTTTGATCCCATTGCAATTTCCTTTACCCTCTTTTCTTTCTCGATTTCTTTAATTTTGTCGGAATTTCTCCCTTTCAACTAGCCCCAGTGCTTATAAAATTATGGCCTCTTGTGAAGTTGTATCTCGCCTCTGCGCTCGTAGGTATTTGTCTCCATTAATAGTTATGCATTTCTACAAGTTGGTAGAAGATGGGCACTGTTATTACCTTCGTCCTCGTTTTGACAAGGACATTTTTATCAATCACAACCATCATGATCATGCTCGCTGGGGAGAAATGGTAGTTGTTGTTAGCGATCATTGGTTTGAATTGTCAGAAAATGAATAAGTGCTTCCTCAACGTCACTTTCTTGCTCTCCTATTGCCTACTCGATTGGATTGCTCCTATTGGTCCTCAGATGAAACCTGCTATTGAAGGTTTTCACTCAGGTAAAGATCATTGGAATGCCAACGTATATTCCCACTTTCCTGTGTCAACCTTGATGTTAGAGAGCAATGTGATCAGAAGCATGTTCATCTCTCCTACCAATTTTGACATGTCTAACGTCAGTTCCATTGTTAGTCATTGTCTACCACCTCTGCCAGATCCCATCTGTTCTGCACCGGTAAAACCTGAACGCTTTGATCCTGTTGATTCTTATGACGAAGAGGAATTTTATTTTCCTACTCTTTTTTTCTCAAGCTCCAATTCCTTTTGAGATATTAAATAAGTCTATTACCAAGTTTTATCTGGGAATGATTGATGTCAAAAAAAAAAAAAAAATCAATTCTATTTCGATAAACTGCTTTATGAGGAAGATGTTTTGCCTGATTTATTCTCACTTCCGCCTCTTTAGACTTAAGAAAGCTTTCATGATCGTGGTGGGGCTATGGCTAATAGCGTTCCAGGACAGAGTCATTTCGCCCATAAGTCTAATCTCCCTTCTCGTTCTGAAAAGCAACCACCGTCTCCAAAAAGACCTTAGTCTGATTCAGGAACAACGTTTTGACTTTAAGCCTTTAGATCATCAGCGTTCTGCCTCAATCATCAAACTCAAGAGAAAACTAACAAATGTTATGCCGCTGATTCTCTTGATCAACCCTCCAGCAAATGTTCTGTCTTCTATCAGGTTAGGCTGGACATAAATGGAGGCACACTTCCTGATTCTCCATTTGCTTCTACTGAACTTGTTGAATAGGTTCCAAGGTTGAGAAAGTCAAACGGGTCTCCCATTTTGTGCAATGAGTCCACATCCAATTCTGAAGTAGCTCGCGCTTTAAGTTCCGCGTTCTGCACTCCTAAAGATATTCATTGATTTGCTGGCAGATCTCTTGAAGAGATTGACCAATATGCAGATGCTGCTATCTGCAATGTCCATGGAGTTATCTGTGATATGCGGATGAAATTGAAGGTTTACAAGGACAAAGTGGGCTACTTTAGGTCTCTTTTGAACAAGTTTGAGGATAAATATTAGGATGAATCTCGCTTATGTCAAATTGTTGACGTTGATCTACCTAGGGAATGAACCAAATCTATCGTTCTTGAAGATAGAATAAAGAAGTTTTCAAGAGAGCTTTCCGCTTAGAGGGATCCTGGTTCGAAGAAAGATGTTCTTCTGAATCTAAATTTGAGTGTGATCTGAATTCTGGTACTTCCGCTCTGTATGACAGGGACATGGAAATTAGGACTCTGAATAACAAAGTTACTGAGCTTCAAGAACAGAACCAGCAAGTACAGGCGAAACTCTCCAGAGTTTCTTTTGTCTCCAATAAGGAATCTGGCAGTATCACCGAGCATAAGATTCAGAAGAGAATTTCTATTGCTATTGCTTCAAAAGAACAAGAGATTTCATCTCTTTGTTCTGAATTTCAAGATTTTCAAATTCTGTTGCAACCAATTCTTCTGCTTTCTGTTCTAATTCTGCTCTCCGTTCTGAAGTTGAATTGATTAACGCCCAAAGATGTACGCGCAAAGCGGTTGGTTATAGTACAGATTGGGCGATTGTATCTACAGGGAGGTGACAACAAAAACAAACAATATTAGTGACAATGAACGTTAAAATGACAAAGAAAGAAAATAACAAAAAGAGAAGATATTTTTGGTGATTTTTGTAATAAAGAAAATAAATAAAATATAAAAGGAAAAGATTTAAGTAGAGGAAAATTCAATAGTAAATGAGGCAAGGCGTCGTGAATCCTTCTTATGCTTCGTTCTTCAATTTGAATCCAATATTCATTTAATGACTTAATTGCAAGTTTCTCATCCCAAATAAGTAACTGGAAAATATGGAACTAAAGACCAATAAAATGAATGAATGTGTTTTGGTGGATTAAATCTTGATGTTAAACCAAACGGATTTATCGTTCCAAGTTATCCAAAATCGACAAAAAACTGTTTTTAGCAAATTGTAGTAAAAGACAACTTATAAAACAAATCTTTGTCAAAACAGAATGTGACAACATCACATAAACAAAGCCTATTTGACACAACATATTTTGAACAGAAAAATGAGATAACTAAATTCAATCTATTAAATCATATGATCTTTACAAACAAAAATAAAATCAAACTCAAATTGGATCACTTCACACATGAGATCATCACTAGCCTCACCAAAGTGTCTAGCCTAGCTTACAATTCATCTCACAAAATTCTAAAAAGAAAACATGAGATGAAAATGCAAGGAGAAGAAAATCACAAGGAAATACTCTTAAAACTAAGCCAAAAACCAAAGGAAAAACATTTTTACTTGCTGCAAAGGCTTGCTTTTATTGGCTGGAATGTTCAGCAATGATGGAGAGATTTCGGCCCACAAAATCAGCCTCAAAGGATTGGTTAACTGATACGTGAGGCAATTAGCTGGTGAAGGAGATGGAATTGTTAATGACATTAATTCTAGAGAGACATACAGAAGATAGATAACTCTCTTGAACGGAATTAAGTTTCAGTTTTTTAGATATGGGTGCCTAAATAAAAGACCTAGTAAAGTAAAAATATATAATATATCTATTTAGTTCGAAATAATTCCCCGACTTTCTTTGTTGGTGAGGTTGATTAGTTTATCTTCAAGGTGCAAAATCAGGGAAACCTACACATTCCTTATTTTCTCTGAATTTGGGATCATTTCTAGCTATGTCACAAGGCCCTAGTTCACTAGCATCCTCTCTTTGCCCTGCCTAATTGTGGAGATATTTAAAGCCATCAGAGATGGAGTCGAAAAATGACTCCGAAAGAGTAAGCATGACTCCGTCACGACCAAATGACAACATGCCACCGCAATCACGAGCCTTGATAAGACCGTTCAGTAATTTTTTTTCTATTTATTAGATTTATGTAGTTAAAGTTAACAAAAAGAAATGTTTTGTCTAATTTGTTAATTTAACAAATATGCAATCTCATTCATTTGTAGGTTCTGGATGCCCCACCACCTACTTTTCAATTGAAACCAGATTAGATGAATTTCAAGTGCAAAACAATAACAAAATGTTTATTGGCCAATGCGATTGATGTTGTGACAAAGGCGTTAAAAGACTACCCACGTGGTATGGAGTGGTTCATGGGCTTCCAGTTTGCCCACCTTTTTTTTTTTGTTCTAGAACACCTTGACATTTGTTTAGCACCATTGTGGATGCCACAATGTCGTGCGGTTGAAACAAAAAAGAACTTTGAAAATGGAATTCCCATAAGGTATTCTCTTATGGAGCATGCTCTAATAAGTGGCCTCAATTGATCTGCTTATCTTGCAGATTATAAAGATATAGGCAACCAGAGATTCAAAAACAGAAACTCCCCCAAAGAGAAAAAAATCACACTAAGAAGCATTAGAGAAGCCTTGGAAAAGATGAACACCCTTCATGAAGAAGATCAGGGCAGCAGTAGGAGGTGGGGTGGCAACACTAGTGAAAGAGAAAGACATAGATCGACTCGCCAAGAAGATAAGTTGAAGATGACTTTCTTATACTTTTTTGTGTTCAGTCTTGATCACTCATGAAAATGATGACTCACAGATTGTGGATGGACTTGTCCAAATTGTTGATGATATTGAAGGCGCACCTTCTTGTGGGGAAGACGTTCGTACCATTATTTGATCATTCATGTCCAAAATTTTAACCTTGCCGAAAAGTCAGCAAATGCATTGTGGGCATGTCCTAGGTTTATATTACCGTTGATGGTAAGTACATTTTGTTTAAACATAAAATCTTGACATTTAATGATTTAATACCTTGATTTTTCAATTGTTTAGCTTCTCCCATTTGAATGCATTACCGTAACTCCAAAGTTTGCAACGGTCTAAAAGAATGTCCTAGAACTAGTGCCAAAGATTGGTCAATGGAAAACAAATTTAAAAAGAAAAAGGCTCCAATGTTAGAAGACGTTCTACAAAGGGTCGGGGATACCAAGGTTGGTGTTTCAAAAAAATTAATTTTGTTTTCTTAATATTAAATTAGTTGTTGATTCATATGTTACTAATTCAAAGTGCTTAACTATTATTAGGATATAAGAAGTATTCTTATCCCAACATCAAGGAAGCAGGACACTGGTTACACGCAAGGCTTTGTTCCTGATGATTGTGAACCCGATGCCATTATTGATCAGTGGACAACCATACTAGAAGATTAACTTATCAGCATCTTTTGAGAGAATGTATGGTATGCCGACCTGGAAAGCTGTCGAAATTTCTTCGTTTGCATGGTTCCACTGAGGAAGTACGGCGAGAAGATCTGACTGAAGCTGAAAATACTCGGCATGAGAATGTTTGACGTGAAGAAGAGATGAAGGACTCATTTGATCAATTTTGGAAACAAAACAACGAGATCACTTCTGGTCTTGGTTGTACACACAATTGTGAATTCTTTCTTAAAATATTGACTCGGAACATTTGGCTTTTCACCGAGGTAAGCCGTTTTGCACTTGTTTGTTACATTTAATCTCTTTTTCATTCTTTTCTTCCAAGAGATTTTTGATCAACCTTTATATTTTTGTAGCACATGGAAGAAGCCACTTATAGAATAAGAAGAAAACATAATAAGTACTCCGATGTTATCAATCAGAATGTCATTGTTTTGGATGAGGCTTTTGGTCAATTGTTGGTGAGTAACTTATATGATAGTGATGTCATAGATGATTACTTAAGGAAATATATTAGTGGCGAGGTCCCTAAAATGGGAAAATCTTGGAAGGGTGTGAAGGCACTATATTTCCCGTTTAATGTAGAAGAGAAAGAGAATTTGCAGAACAACCATCTCCCTAAAGGGAAACATTGGGTTACGATGAAGGTGGATTTGGTAAAACTAGAGTTGGTTGTTTTTGACTGCAACATTGGATGTTAAAATGAGATACAAATGGGTAAATTTATGAAACCACTCCAAATAATGATTCCCTTGATGCTTCGGGAATCTAGATCTTTCAATAATCTGATCGGTCACCTTAATACTCCTTAGCCATACAGGCGCCTAGACTATATGGTTGGAACAGTCTTCTCGGTTGGTAAAACCAGTGATGACAATAAGTCTTGTGGACTGTCCCAACTGTACTGATCAAATTGATTGGTGTTTCTTAAACCATTCAAAAATTTTATTCACTATCGTATCAATCAAAGGTAGAAAAGGATATGCTCTGGCCTTTTTTAACATGCTATTGATGCTCTTGGCACCATTAGTAGTCAAGATGTTGTATCGCGAACCTGTGAAGTAGCATTTAGCCCATTTGTTAACATCAACATTGTCTTTAAGATACTTGGCTGCAATTGGATACCTATTCTTTAGTTCACCATATTGTTTCTTGAACTCCTGCACTGTATATGCAGCGGCAACTTCCATGAACTTCGTGATAACGACATCCTTCAACTTCACCTTGCATATACCCTTGGCAGCTTTAGCACAGGATCCTCGATTAATGTGTGATTTGATATTTTGGGAGATGTGTCATGCACATAACCCATGTTAGGACTCTTGTATACATCGGTGACTGTATTTCGGATGCTTTTGTGCCTATATGAAATGATGACCAAATCCTCGTCATCTAGTATGAGCTCTTGAAGTTCAAGCATGGACCATTTCCATGAGTTGTCATTTCATAGTCAACCACTCCAAAAGCTAGTGGATATTGATGGTAGTTCCTGTCTTGAGCAGTGGCAATGATCAATGTCCCATTCTATTTGGTTTTTAGAAAAGTCCCATCCAAGTCCCATCCACTACAATAACCTTCCTCATTGCCTTGAACCCTTCAATACATGCCTTTAACGCGATGAAAAAGTATTTGAATCTTTGGTCATTGTCCACCAACAAATGCGTGATTGTGCCATGATTCACAATCTTCATCATGTGCAAATAACTAGGAAGTAACTTGAAACTATGCTTTGGTGCGCCTCTAACATCACTTGAAGCTTTATGTTTGCCCCTCCAAGCTTTGTGATATAATATTGACACCCCACGATTTCTCATCATGTTCACTACTCTACTTGGAGCTGGTGTGTCAAGCTGTCCTGGGAACTCCTTTCTCAACATATTTGCAACTAACTCTACCGTTGCTTGCCTATTCCTCACATCCACCGAACTATTAGAGCAAGTGTGCATATTGTAGTATGTTCGGCGAGAGAAACAATCCGAGTTCTTGATCTTTGTTGCTCGCAATGCCCACTTGCAATCTGGAACTACACATTTCACCACAAACAACTTCAAAGTAGACTTGACTATGTGAAAATCAAAACAAGCTTTCAATGAAGCATTGATTACCAAATTCTTCACCTTACTCTTGCTCGCAAATCCTTGACCGGTTGCAATATCCATACCATCATAGAAGCAGAAGACACACAACCATCATCTATCGCTAATGGTTCACAATGATCCACCACAATATCTTGTTCTCCACATGAAGGTTTTTGTTTTGGTGTTGGAGCAGAAGTCGTTGTTTCTTGGAGGAAATTTTCCTCCAATGTAGTTTCATCATACACCATAGATTCCTCCATGTCTTTGCAAAATAGTCTTCTCGAATGATTTCATCATTTAAATTATTAAGTCCTTCATTTCCATCAACATCAAGTCTCTCTTTGTCATTTGCTTCACCACTTTCGTTCTTCTTGAAGAGCTCAACATGTATTATGCTTCTACATTGCGATATAGCTAACACTTTGCATCAAAATCGTCCAAAATAAACTTAGGTTCCGATTCTATTGAAGCCAAAGCGATGTAACTTAGTTTCAAATATGTACTCCTTCAACTTACGGGAAGCCTTTCCAATATGCAATCAAAATATTTTACCTTATTTCCTACAATACTATGCTCTTCAATTCATTATTCCTTGGACACGATTGTAAGAACCATTTTCTTTTTTCCTTCTATTATCTACCATATCGATAATATATGAAAATCTCAGCCATTTTTCTTAAAAAAAGAAAAAGAAAAAGAAAAAATTAATTACTTTAAAAGAACATGAAAAATAAATGAGAAGAGCGTATAGATTGTATAAACGGTTGGAAAGGCTAGTTAGGCCGACTGTTCACGGTCAAAAATTTCTGATAGTTGAAATTCTAGCAACTGAGATGACCGTACTGACCGTCCCAACCATACCAATCGACAAAATCGGTCTGACGGTCTGCATGGTTTTCCCTGACTGTTCATCTTCGTTTTTTTTTTTCCTCAAAATTTCAAATTAAAAAAAAAGGTGCAAAGGAAACAAATCTTGTTGTTTTTCCAACTTAAACTCCTAAATCTAAATGCCCATACTTTGCACAATAATTTAAAGTAAAAAAAAAAAAAACAAAACAAAAACAAAAGAAGATGGTTTAAGATTAACATACTCAATTTGAAGCTTGATTACTCAAAAATTTGGAACCCCCCAAAACTTTTCAACCTTTACTTCTCTCAAGAAATACTTATGATGTGAACATGTAAAGTATGTCGGCTGGAATATATGGGTGACGGTGATACAATGGTGGTGACAATGGTTGAAAATGGGGTGAGATGGTAGGGAGGGTTAGGGTGAAGGTGAAGGTTTTACTTGGATTTTTTTATAATTTTAATTTTTTTAATTTTTATGGGATGATTTTTCATCTTTTCTTTTATTATAATATTGAATTATTTACTAATATTATTATTATTATTATTTTTTACAAAAAGGTATTCTAGAGAATACAAAATTTTCATTAAAAGTGAAGGTATATCAATGTAAAACTATTTCATTAAAGGTTAGCCATGTAATGAAAGGGCCCTTTTAAGGTTAAATTTGCAAAGGCCCCTTGGATGACCTTCCATCTCATCTCGATCATTGATTCATTTTTATCTTATTTTTTGTCACTTGTAATTTTTTTACCACAATGATATACTAGTTTCTTTACACTAAATAGGTATTACAATTCTAACCCATGCTTTTCTCACATTTATGAAAATCATGTGCGGCAAATCTCCTCATATCACAGTCTACGTTTTATGCTACATTAAATTTCACACACAAAAATTTGTGACTTGGCATATAACATGTTAGTCATTAAAAGCAGCCAAAAATTTCAATACACAAAATTTCAAATTCTAAAATGTTGGATATTACAGTTCTTGGAAATATTAAATATGTAATTATTATTTTACCCATGTTCTAAACACATTTTAAGTTCATTGATTAAATTATAAAAAAAAAACATAATAAATAACATTTAAAAAACAAAACATAAATAAAACTCATACATTAAATACAAAAAAAAAAGGACTCAAATATGACAAAATGTAAGAAAAAAGTTATGAAAAAAAACAAGATGGAAAAAAGAAACAAGCTCACCTACCAATAAGAATGCAAATCATTCTCACTCCGTATTTTTTTTATATATAATTTTTGTATATATTTTTTCAGAACCTCCTATTATATTTCCACGGGTTAATTTCACTTTTAGCACCTGTGGGGAAAAGATTATTAAAATCAGCACCACTTTTTCATCCCTTCATTTCTAGCACCGCCACGTCATCAAAGCCTATGATATGTGGGGCCCAGCTACATTAAATATATGTCAAATTACGGGTTTACCCTCATCTCCCTCGCATGCCCTAAAAAATTGTGCCAAACCAGTATCTACAGTATTTTAGAGAGAGAAAATGAAATCTAGAGAGAGAAATAGTTGCAATCGGCCAGAACCGCTCGGAAACCGTCCGAAGCCACCACGAAAGGCATCTATAAACAGCTTTGTGATATAGAAGGCCACCTACTTAGAATAGTTTAAAAAATCGGCACCAGAGATCGAGAGAATGGTGGCCAATGAAGGGTTCAGGGGAAATCGAAGTTAAGGAATCAAAGAAGTCGAAAGTTAAAAAATTTGCTTTTTTCGTTTCAATGTTTAAAAAGTTTGCGTTTAACGCTTTGTTTGCAAAAGGGAAAAAAATTTCATTATGAAAATGAATTTGTTTAACAGTTGGTCTTCTTACATGATCGGTCATTTTCATAATGACCGCCTCGTAATTTTCATTGTGACCACCCTGTAACTGTTAAATTTTCGCATATAATTTTGGTCACAACGATATTGACCAGGTGGTCATTATAAAAATGACTCATTTTTGGTCAAACATCCTTTTACCCGGATCGGTCATTTTCATAATGACCCCATTGTCATTATCGTTGTGACCCCTTTAAATTGTCAACACAGTGACATATTGGTCAAAGTGTTAGACTATCGGTTATAACAGTTATGACCACCCGGTCATAATTGTTATGACCTCTGTGTTAGACTATCGGTCATAACAGTTATGACCGTGTGGTCATAACAGTTATGACCGTGTGTTATGACCGACAGTGTTAGACTATCGGTCATTAACTGTTATGACCGACAGTGTTAGACTATCGGTCATAACAGTTATGACCTCTGTATTACACTATCGGTCATAACAGTTGTGACCGTCTGGTCATAACTGTTATGATCTATGTGTTAGAATATCGATCATTTGCATAATGACCCCCCTGGTCATAACTGTTATTACCTCTGTGTTACACTATCGGTCATAACAGTTATGACCGTCTGGTCTGTAACGACCCGCCTTACGTAGGCCGTTACCGTACTTATCTTACATAAATACTAACACTTACTTAACTAGCGGAAAATACGGAATATATATATATTTTAAAACAATTATAAAGGTAACTCGACCATATAATTTCTTACAAACATATATATGTACTTATTTGAGTATTAAAGTATTAAACTTATTTTAATATTCAACTGATTAAACTAAATAATAATTTCATATAATTAAACACAAAACGCGTAGCGGTTCCATCCCGTAATTTCACAGTTAGCCCAGCCATGCTCCACCGTCTTGTATCAAGTATTGCCAATAGGGAGCTTACCTACAGCATAAACGTAAGTTGTAAGCTTTCGCTCAGCAAGTACAACTATTAACCCGCAAAAACAATATGAACTTAAACAATGCATGAACCAATTATACTTCATTATGCCACCTTATGTTAACATATTTTTGGGCCCTTACTTATAATAAGTGTACGTACCGTGGTGCGCAGTCATGGAGTGGTTGGGACGGCCAGTCCAATCCAACTCAATCCATGAACCAACCCTGACCTAGTGCAGGTCGGTACGACACGATTGAACTTGCTTAACATCTTACTTGAAAACATTTTCTTAAAAATAGTTTCTTACTTGAAACTTAATCTTACTCTTGCCATATAAATTATCATTAATGAACATGCTTTATGATGTCACATTAATAGAACATAATCATATGCAACACATACATAAGTGCATGAGTTTTAAAAACATGCAATCAGTAAAACAATTAGCCTATGCTATAGGCGGAGTTGTACTTACTGGTTCTACTAGAGCTGGGGTTTGTTGCTTCAACGAAACGCAACAACATGTTACTTTCCTATTTTCAAAAAGAACGTAAGATAAGAATAATTCTATCTTACCATAAATTATTACATTAAATGTTGGTATCCTAACCAACATTTAACATTTACCCTAGTTATATGTCCCCTACTAACATAGTATCCCATTCGGTTACTAAATGTAACCTTAGGGCACCAAACCTTAAAAACAATCAAACAATATCTTGTTTGATTTCTTAATACAAATCTTGGTTAGTTATACTTAAATAATATCCTTTTAGGTTACTAAAAGTAACCCTGGGTATAAGCCCAATTATAATTAGGTTAATATCCTATTGGGTTACCAATACCCAATAATGGTATCCCATTTGGTTATCCTAAGTAACCTTGGGTTTAAAATCTAGCATATAAAATTTAGTAACCTATTTGGTTACTAAAAGTATACCTTCAATTTACTTAGTTCAATAATAATTTTTAGTATCATATCCGATTATTATGTGTCTTACTATGGTTAACATATTACTTATCATACTTTAATTATTTCTTTTCTTCACAAAAACCTTGTTTAATTCTTTTTAAACCATTGTTATAAAACTACAATTGATTTATTTTATAAAGATAGTAAAACTGTGACGTTTTGAAAATTGTTCATTGAAAGCAGTCCAATAATTTCAGTAAGCAGTGCATGTGCAGGAATTTCTGCCCATGCATTGTTTTGAAAATCCTGTGCAGGAATTGCCTATTTCCTGCTCAGTTTTTAATATTCAGTTTTATTCTAAAATTTGTTTTGAATTTGAAAAAGTTTCCTTCATGAAAGTTGTAGACCTTATAAAGTCCTGCAACTTTCATTTTTTAATCAAAACTTAATTCTGCCTTTAACCTGGCCATATTCCTTGTTGAAGCGTCCTGGCCGTGCACATGGTCTGGGCTGGCCAGTCTCGTTTTCACAAAAACGAAAGCCTTTGGAGCTTATTTTTCAAAATCTGTACACATTACCCCTTAGGGTTTTCAATTTTCTACAACTTTACAGTTTTAATTTTTCTCAAATTTTGCCTCTAAGGACTTCAATATTTCGTTTCCAGTTAGCTGCCCAGTTTTATCCGAAAATTGACAGATTTACTTTGGATTATTTGTTACGTAAAATAACGTACACCCTACCTCAAACGGTCACAACCGTGAGCCTATATCACACATGCAGCGTATTACGTAGGTTTTCCATCACAGACACTTGTTTCTCATCCAATTAACCCATATAGTAAACTTTTACCAAGATTGGGTTTTAAGTAGATTTTTCATGTTAATTCATCATACAATCATCTCACCATCATACAAGCATACTATATAACTTCCTAAGCATATGGGGACATATAACAAACACCTAATAGACATACACACAAAGCATAAAATTTTAAAGCATAACTTCAAAAACATAGACCAAAACATAGATCTAGCTTACCACAACATAGATCTAGCTTACCAAAACCCTAATCAAGCACATACTATTCTTACTAAGCTATTGCATGAAAAATAAGGGAGCTTATGCTCTTACATAACCAACTTAAAATACACTTAAATAATTGAATAAAAACTCAAATGAAAAGCTTAGGGGGTTGAGTAGATTTACCTTAACACTTAGAAGTGGATCTAGGCTTGAATCAAAATTTCCTCCTTGAGTTCTTCCTCAAAAACCCGACCACTCTTCACTTTTTTTTCTCTCTCTAAGTTTCGGATTTTAGGGGGAGGGAGAGGGCTAGAGAGTGAACTAGAAAAGTTAGGGTTTCAAAAGGTGGACCAAGGCAAACCCCACCACATCCACTTATAGGCAAAATATATTTTAATTTCTAGAATTATTTTTATTGCTTAAATTACACTTAAATTCTCAAAAGCAAAAATATTTGCCCCCCTAGAGTCCATGAGGTGGCCGGCCACTTGGGGAGGTTTGTTGGCCAAGTTTCATCCAAGTTCATGTATGAAACTTACTTTCCAATTTTCTAAAAAATCAATTAATTCAATTAATCATCACTATATGAGGTGTCATTAACTAAGGTTCCATTTGGTTTTCCTCCACCAATGCAGTCCATTTTCATACTAATACTGATTTTACAAATACTGTTTTCATAAATAATAGTAGGTTCTACTGTACTGCAGTCCAGAATTCATCTGTACTTAACCGAACTGTATAAAATTTTTTCTTAGAACTAAAAGCCACTTAGTTCTTATTACTCTAAATATTGTGCTTAATTTTTCTACAGTGATCCCAAACCTAATTTACACTTCACTATCCATAATAACAGTTTTTCACAGTATAATTTCATACTGTTTATAAAACTGCAGTACTGTCTTAAACATACCTTAGATTATTATGATCAAACTTTTACCGGAATAAAATCATACATAAACCCTAATTCTGATAAATCAGATCTGACATTTCATATAAACATACATAATACAAACTTTTGATTCCTTAGAAAGGAAATTGTAAATTTGTAAAAAGGTGGTTATTACATGGTCATAACTGTTATGACCTCTGTGATAGAATATCGGTCATTTGCATAATGACCCCTGGTCATAACTGTTATGACCTCTGTCATTGGTCAATACGGTGACGTATTGGTCAAACCCTAACAAAATGTTTTGCCCACTCTCCCGCCCATTTCAATCCCGACATTACAGTACAATACCCTAAATTTTGAAAACTTTGTCTTTCCTCATTTCGTCATTTTTCTCTCAGTGAAGCCTCATGAATCCTCTCTGCACCATTACCCACTGATCAAAACTCACTCTAAGTCCAACAAATCTGAACACATCTTCATGTACTTTGTTAAAACTGACCCTGACCCATCCTCGTCACAGTTATAAGGTATTATCTGCCAGATCTGCTTCTACTCCATTTGAATAGAGATCTTCACACTTCCAATAAGCCAATCTGAGGTAATAGTGCTTGTTATTTGATTTTATTTGTTAATTTATGATTTAATGGGTGTGCGTTTTGAAATATATTGTAGAAACTAAATCTCTGTGGTTGTTTTTAGGGTAAGTTTTTTGGTCGCCTGTACCATATACCATCCAGACATTATCATTGTGACCAGTTTTGAGATATAAGTCAACTCGCTATATATAAAAAACTGGTCATTTTCATAATGACCATCGGGTCATTATCATTGTGATCAATTTTGAGTTATAAGTCAACTCTCTATAACATAATCTTTCCTTCCTTTGTAACACAAATTAGGAATGGATGTGGTTTGTGTTTTCGTCAAGTATAATGGTCAATGGGACGGCACATTGAGATATGTTGGTGGCGAAATGAAGGGAATATTAGTCCCCGAGAACTCAACATATGTTGGTCTTATTGAGTTGGTCAGAAGTGTGATTGAAATTAGGGGCCCAGACAAGAATATAGTCGTGAGATACGGTGTTGAACCTAGATTGCCTCTTGTGAGGATATAGTGTGATGCTGACGTTTAATTCTACATACAACTGAAGAAGAAGGATGTTCATGTGCTTAGCAAATTTTCAGTTACCATCGATGTATTGGATGAGTCTGCGGCGGAAGCGATGCCACTAGAGGTAGGGGAAAGCAACCACATAGACGTTCAACGTTCTAGGGAGGGGGGACATAGTGATGAAGCCATGCAACATGTAAATGACAGTACTATGATCATCCCTCCTCCTCCTCCTCATATCCCTTCTCCTACAGTGGGTCTGGATTTGCACACTGAATATGGAATTGAAAAGCAACATCAAGTATTGAACAATGACTACTGCACGGCCCATGATGATTGTGTCGTCGGGAAATTGAATGTTGCGGATGATGCTCATCGTTCAAACGATAAGAGTATCGCAACAAGCATTGGAGGCCATTCTATTGTCAATAATACTAGATCTCAATATGACAACGTATCAAGTAGTGACAGTGTATCCAACGGAGTCATTGTTGCTAATTATACACCAGTCACACTGCACATAAACAATATTTTTCAGAACAAAAAGTTACTGCAATACCATCTACATCACGATGCCATGAGTAAACACTACCAATTCAAGGTGAAGAGATCGAACTTTACTCTATTACATGTGATATGTATAGATAATGAGGGATGTCCATGACAATTGCGTGCGACTAGGATGAGAGGTAGTGAACTGTTTGTTGTGAAGCGGTACGACAACGTCCATACTTGTTCAATCGAAATCGTTCAAGGGTTTCATCGTCAAGCCAGCAGTTGGATGATTGGGGAGTGTGTGAAGGCAAAATACTTGGATCCGACTAATACCTCATATAGACCTCGGGAAATCATGAGAGACATGCAGGCCGAATTTGGAGTGTCTTTCACTTATCTCAGGGCATGGCGAGGGAAGGAAGCAGCACTAACCAGCTTGTGGGGCAATGATGCAGAGTCATACAATGGTATTTTACTTTATCTTATAATATGTTCATTATATAACTTTTATATTCACGACAAGTGCTATATAACTTTTATAACAGAATTAAATTACAGTTCTGCCCGCGTGGGCTGAAATGGTTAAGAGGAAAGATCCTAGATCCGACATTGATATCGAGACAGACTCAGCAAATTGCTTACAATGCTTCTACATGTGCCTAGCTGCTTCGAAGCACAATTGGCCTTATTGTCGTCCAGTAATTGTGGTTGATGGATCCGCATTAAAGGCCAAGTTTTGGAGAATGCTCCTTGCAGCATGCGGTCACGACGCAAATGGCTGCATATTTCCACTTACATTTGGTATCGTTCAGTCCGAAAGCAACGAATCATGGACATGGTTTTTCGAGAAGCTAAGGGATTCAATCGGCACCCGAGAATCTCTTGCTATTGTGGCTGATAGGCATAAGGGTATCGAGTATGCAGCCAACCTAGTGTATCCGGACGCTGCCTTCGAGATATGCGTCCAACACTTGGCAGCAAACCTGAAGACCAAGTACAAGGATTTCAAAGGCCCTTTGAAGACCTATTTTGATGGTGCATCGAGGTCGTATTTTTTAAGTGATCACCATCGTCATATGGAATCCATCCGGAATTGTAACCCCGACATGCACCGATACCTCATGCAGGCCGATCCTACAAAGTGGTCGCGAGCATATTTCAACGGGCGGAGGTATGCAATCATGACAACCAACATTGCGGAGTCATTGAACAATGTGGATCGAAAAGCGAGGTTAATGTCAGTTGGATTCTTAGTGGAATGGTTGAAAGAACTACAACAAAGATGGTTTTTCCAGAGATGTGAGGAGGCCCTTAAATTGACATCAAAACTGGCGCCAAGGACTGAGAATTTGCTTCGCACCAACTTCTCAATAGGCCTAATAGTAACGGTACGTGCTCACGACCACATCCAACACATATATGGTATATGCCAATTTGAAACTTAAACTAAATTGGCTAAAAGTGTTAAAATTTTACTTCTTACAGCCGCGGCCAGCCGATCAGTTCGAGTACGCAGTCACCAACAATGCTAGCCAAATATGGATCGTCGATATGAGCGAAAGGACATGTACGTGCAGGCGATTTCAGGTCGATCAAATTCCTTGCCCTCATGCCATGGCAGTTTGTAACCACCAACGAATAGATCTTTACAATTATTGCTCGAATTACTGCAGTAAAGATTATCTTTATGGTTGTTATTCGTCTGTAGTTCATCCTATTGGCAGCGCAGATGGCTGGGATAATCCTGAAGAAGTCAGGTTGAAAATTGTCAATCCTCCCAATACAAAGCGTGGGCCCGGAAGGCCACGGGTTCGAAGGATTTTGTCACAAGAGTCTGTTCGGTGTGGTAGATGTAATGGTTATGGACACAACCGACAAACCTGTACCAATTCAGTCCCCTTAAGAATACGTCCAACAAGGTCGAATCCATCGTTCAGCACTCCCAGTTCATAATTATGATGTTTATAACAAATTTTGCACAATTGACAATAGACAATATATATTTTTTTATTTTTGACATTTATTCTGTTGTCTTGCGTGAAATACGTGGTTTTCCCCATTTTGAATTTTTTTTTTTACATTTTAATTTTTTTCTGTTGTCTTGCAGAATGAATATTATAATTTCATATTAGTTACAAAATTTTGTGACCTTCATCACGTGAGATTTTAGCACAAAAAAATGAGTTAAAAACACACTGGGCACCCGGTCATCATCGTTATGACCGAGCGGTCATTACCGTTATGACCGTTGTGTTAGTAATGTGAAAATCATTGTTTCTCCCGTTTTTTTCTTTAAACTTAATGTTATTAGTTGTATTGCAGAATGTCCATTAGTTTCGTATTAGTTACAATTTTTATTCCCCTTTAGCACAAAAAAATGAGTTTAAAACACACTGGGAATCCGGTCATCATCGTTATGACCGTTGTGTTAGTAATGTGAAAATCGTTGTTTCTCCCGTTTTTTTTATTTTTCTTTAAACTTAATGTTATCAGTTGTATTGCAGAATGTCCATTAGTTTCGTATTAGTTACAATTTTTATTCCCCTTTAGCACAAAAAATGAGTTTAAAACACACTGGTAACTCGGTCATCATCGTTATGACCGAGCGGTCATTACCGTTATGACCGTTGTGTTAGTAATGTGAACATCGTTGTTTCTCCCGTTTTTTTTATTTTTTTATTTTTTTCTTTAAACTTAATGTTATCAGTTGTATTGCAGAATGTCCATTAGTTTCGTATTAGTTACAATTTTTATTCCCCTTTAGCACAAAAAAATGAGTTTAAAACACACTGGGCACACGGTCATCATCGTTATGACCGAGCGATCATAACCGTTATGACCGTTGTGTTAGTAATGTGAAAATCGTTGTTTCTCCCGTTTTTTTATTTATTTATTTTTTCTTTAAACTTAATGTTATCAGTTGTATTGCAGAATGTCCATTAGTTTCGTATTAGTTACAATTTTTACTCCCCTTTAGCACAAAAAAATGGGTTTAAAAACACACTGGGCACCCGGTCATCATCGTTATGACCGAACGGTCATTACCGTTATGACCGTTGTGTTAGTAATGTGAAAATCATTGTTTCTCTTTTTTTTCTTTAAACTTAATGTTATTAGTTGTATTGCAGAATGTCCATTAGTTTCGTATTAGTTACAATTTTTACTCCCCTTTAGCACCAAAAAATGGGTTTAAAACACACTGGGCACCCGGTCATCATCGTTATGACCGAACGGTCATTACCGTTATGACCGAACGGTCATTACCGTTATGACCGTTGTGTTAGTAATGTGAAAATCATTGTTTCTCCCGTTTTTTTTCTTTAAACTTAATGTTATTAGTTGTATTGCAGAATGTCCATTAGTTTCGTATTAGTTACAATTTTTATTCCCCTTTAGTACAAAAAAATGAGTTTAAAACACATTGGGAACCCGGTCATCATCGTTATGACCGAGCGGTCATTACCGTTATGACCGTTGTGTTTGTAATGTGAAAATCGTTGTTTTTCCCTTTTTTTTCCCTTTAAACTTAATGTTATCAGTTGTATTGCAGAATGTCCATTAGTTTCGTATTAGTTACAATTTTTATTCCCTTTTAGCACAAAAAAATGAGTTTAAAACACACTGGGCACCCGGTCATCATCGTTATGACCGAGCGGTCATTACCGTTATGACCGTTGTGTTAGTAATGTTGAAATCGTTGTTTATCCCCTTGTTTTTTTCCTTTTAAACTTAACAAAATCTGTTGTACTGCAGAATGTCCATTAGTTTCCTATTAGTTAATATTTTTTTCCCTCCCACATCACGTGAGATTTTAGCACAAACTAATGACCAAGTAAACACATTGGGTAGCAAAATGGCCCTATATACAGTATGGTCAAGTTTTTTTGTGAAAAATAAAAAATTTGTTAGGCAAAGTCCATGTCTACATCATCATCACTTTTATAAGGTCTATATATGGAAGACAAAAAATGATCATCGCTACTTATGTTGAAGACTGATATATTTAAATTAAAGGATTACGTTATTCTTCTCTTTCTTAGCATCTTCACGATAAAGGTCCAGCTTATCGGCAGTTAGGAACTCCATGGCTGCCTGCACACCAATATCCTTAACGGCACCGATGTCAGGGAAGGTAGTCTTGAAGGCTTCCGACTCAGCCCTCTGTCCCTGAACATTAATCTCCTGGCTGCTGCTGACATGCGGCGCCGTCTGTCCCTGACCCTGTCCCTTCTCAGTAATGTTGGCGGACAACATTTTGAGAACCCTCCTCAAGAGTTTGTTTGAATGCTTCTGTTCCTTGTTCAGATCCTCGAACTTTCTATTCAGTGAGGCCACCTGTCCTCGGATCTCTTTTTGAAACTCCCGCCACTTGGAGTTTGTATCTGTGCTCGATCGTGGGACAGAAGGCTTGGGAGGTGGTAAATGAGGCAGGGCCTTTGGATGATTCAAAAATAGGCGCGCAACACATGGGTTCTTTAACTCCT
Source organism: Ficus erecta (assembly GCA_008635985.1). Taxonomy (NCBI): domain Eukaryota; kingdom Viridiplantae; phylum Streptophyta; class Magnoliopsida; order Rosales; family Moraceae; genus Ficus; species Ficus erecta. The sequence continues at coordinate 132,845 of BKCH01000059.1, read as the reverse complement.
CTTCGGTTGGCATCATGAGTAAACAATTAAGCTGAACACATACAGTTAATATGTTAATGATTGACACAACGGATCATTAATGACTGCAAATTGTCATTTCTCAAATAAATCACCAACCAAGCCGTCATTACTGTTATGCGCAGGGGGTCATAACGGTTATGACCGGGTGCAGTCATAATTGTTATGACCACCCAGTCATAACGGTTATGACCTTTGTGTTCATAACTATTATGACCGTGTGGTCATAACTGTTATGACCACCTATTGTAATTGACACTGCAAACAAAAATTAAACGAAAATTTATATACAATACCTGGGATTCGCCATCCGAGGTAAAAGCAGCCAATACATCATCAAACCTCACATTGTCCACGGTGGTCCACGACATCATACTTGGAATGGCCTGCTCGTACTTGGTGGTGAACTTGGATGATATCATTGGGATGGTCTCATATGCCCAAACGAGTAAGGCATGGGGGAACCCCGGAATACTGTAACGAGCTTTGTCAAATTTATTTTTGGTAGTCTCTTCGAAGACATCTTGTTATCCACAATATTGCATATTGCAGCCCGGGTTGCCTCCCATGAGAGCACACCCCAAGGAAAATCATTGAAAGCATCCAAGTTATCCGCCAGGGCAAAAAACGTGGGGTCTATCTTCACGGAGCTTGCATTTGATAAAGGGATGCAAAATAGGATGTACAGAAGGCTAAGCTTGACCGCATCGTCGTCGTTGTCAAACTTAGCATTCGAGATTTGCAGTTCCAAATTTTCTCTCGAAACACCCCTAACCGCCGAAAAATATCTTGATATTAATCGGCTTTCCACGACGGGGAGATGAGTAGACCCTATACATTTCAGGTCAGTTATTAGGCAGAACTCGTACATAGAAAATCTGCCCAAGCCTTCACCACGATCAAACCATAGAGCATCGCCCATGGCTAAGTGATTCGTCAGGCGCATCACGATGTTGTGGAATACCTGCCTAGCCCAACCAAGAGTATCTAAATGCATGAACTGCTGAATGCATGGTTGATCCTTGACGGCCTCGTACTGTTGCAGAGACAACCACCCACGCAGTTTATTCCATGTCTCCGTTATGTTTACGAACATATTTATTTTCGCCCTAGTAATTTTACTGTCTGGTACGAGTCGGACATATTGACCCTGCGTGTGGTAACATAATATAGGTATTAACTTTACTTCCTTCAAGCAATCATAAAAAACCTCCCCAAATATTACCAATTGATCGCAAAATTAGTACTAACCAGCCACCGATATCACCAGGAAAGGGATACCTTCATACCATTTCTCCCCAAATATTTATATATAAACTGTAAAACAAAATTATACAAACGGTTGGTTCATGTTAGAAAATCAGATAAAAAAATGAACTTTAAGGACTTTAAGGTGAAATTTTTCAACATATCTAAAAACCCGTACAATGGCACGGCGATAACACATATAAAAATGAAAAATTTCCAAACATAATCAATCAAAACTGAGCATTATTCATGAAATATGCTAAAACTGTTGGTTTATGGTGCAATATCCTTAAACCAACCGGTTGTTAACAATGAAAACTTATTAGCCATATAAAAATGGAAAATTTTTATTATATAGTTGATCAAAACTGCACATTCTTGCTGAAAAAGAGTAAAAATAAATACTTTATAAGCATAAACACTAAAAACAAAAATTTTACCTCTACAGCTTTGGATATCTTAGCTTCCAAAGAACTGATCAACTTTTCCGAATCATTTACACCCATTTCCCCCTGCTTTCTCTTCAAACCTGCCTTGGACACCATTCTCTCCATCCCCGGTACCGGTTTTTTGGCACTTTCCTCAACCGATGACGACGTCGATGGCTTAGATGAAACTCGGGCTGACCTCCTCTCGCGAGCAGTGTTTTTCGTAGACATTTTTGTGTGTGTCGAAATGGGAAATTTTTTCAGGATTATACGACGTTAATAAATGTCTTATCAGCTTATACAACGATTTCGTTCATAGTTTGGGACGGTTATCGAGCGGTTATGGATCGGTGGCTGCTGGTTGTAACTCTTTCTCTCTCTATAGACCGGAGTTTCTCTTTCTAAAATACTGTAGAAGCTGGTTTGAAATTTTTGTTAGGGCATTAGAGGGAGAGTGACTTTTAGGTGGGAGATGATGGCAAATATGGGATTTACCGAAAGTGGGCCGAATATCAATGACTGTTGGCATTCCTAAAAATATAGTCATTTTTATAATGACCATCCGGTCAATACCGTTTTGACCAATGTTAAATGCAAAAAAATCATCATTTATAAGGGTCACAACGAAAATGACCAGGTGGTCATTACAGTTATGACCGAGACTCTAAAATATTAACTACATTGAGTTTTAAGTTTTTCTTGTTAACAACTTAAAAATGAAAGTGAGTGTTAACTGATTCGTGCAAACTCCAGCCCTCACTTTGTTGCTGAATTTTGTATTATCAAACGTGGGAAGGGAAGGAGTCACAACGGAAATGACCAGGTGGTCATTATGGAAATGACCGAACCTGTAGAAGTATCATAATTATGCAGGCTCCCTTTACACAGAAATCGATGATTTGGCATTAATTGAAGACGGGACGCAAATCAATCACTATTGGGATTCTTACAGATACGGTCATTTTCACAATGACCCCTTGGTCAATATCGTTGCGACCAAGGTTAAAGGTAAAAATTTACGATTTATAGGGATAACAACGACAATGACCAGGCGGTCATTATGAAAATGACCGATCCGATGGAAGGACCAAATTTTAGGTCAATTCATTACTAATTGAAATTTTTTTTTTCCCTTTACACACAAAGTGTGTTGACTTCTCTGTGTATTTTAGAACACATGTTGTTCCATCCATCCCCTTGATGTTGAATTTAGGGGGAATTTAGACAAACGGTCATAACAGTTATGACCTATGTGTTTATAGTGTAGCAAATAACACGAAATTTTTTAATTTTTCTTAACACGCATATTCTAGTTTGTAGTACATTAGAGTGATATAACACGCAATGACCAAGTTCGATGTTAAAAAAAAATTATTTATCATAAACTAACATTTTTTTGGGGGGAATTTAGACTATCGGTTATAACGGTTATGACCGCTGTGTTAGATTATCGGGTCATAACGGTTATGACCAGATGGTCATAACTGTTATGACCGCTTTGTTAGACTATCGGGTCATAACGCTTTGTTAGACTATCGGGTCATAACTATTATGACCTCTGTGTTTATAGTGTAGCAAAAATGAAATTTTTAATTTTTCTGAACACGCATATTCTAGTCTGTAGTACATTAGAGTGATATAACACGCAATGACCAATTTCGATGACAAAAGTTTTTTTATTTATCATAAGCTAACATTTTTTTGGGGGAATTTATACTACTGGTCATAACAGTTATGACCGAGAGGTCATAACTGTTATGACCTTTGTTTTTAAAGTGAACCTAAGAGAAATTTTTATTGTTAGAAGCTATCATTTTTTGTTTTATCAGGTACAAATATAATTCCTTTTATCCTCATTTGGTCATGACAATTATGACTTCGGCCAATACCATTAATGTGTAATGTAAAATTTCACATTTTACAATAATATATCATATACATAAAAAAGTATGGTATATCATTAATTAAAAAATGGGCCTATTTACAGTCTGGTTAATTTAGAGAACAAAATTTTAGTTAGTCAAATTGTTAAAAGTCCGTATCCACATCATCATCACTTTTATAAGTTTGATCGATCTTTCGCTTGGAATGGGACCACAAGTAACATGCTAGCCACTCCCTGAAGATTTGCATGCGTTGATGAATTACCCAATACCGGACATCCCTCCCTTGTATCAAGCATTCTGCATATTTTGTTGTAAACATTCCACAGTCACCCCTGTTGCACGAAAGATGAAAAAATAAAAAAAATAAGCATTACACTCCGCACAGTTAATTGTATGAAAACATTTTCAATACTTGTACTAACTCATTGGCTTGTTGACGGATGTCTTTCATTATGGTGACTGGTATTGGGTAAGTTCCTGGAGGATCTCGTTGTTTGTACGTGAACAAACTGTTTTGTTCAGCCAGAATTGGAATGAACTTTGACAGACATTCCACTCCTGCTCGGACCTTAGAATTGTGAGGGCCTTCATGCTGAAGAGAGTCGTACACCTCAATGGTCCAGTTTGTTAGATCGAGTTTTGCTAATGCCCAATGTTTCAGATCCTCAAAGTGTATTGGTATGAGCACGGTGTTCAAGTCAAACCATGAGGCCCCACTCTGGACACGCACGCCAAGCATGATCTTGAAAATAGTATCACAGGTGCTCCAATCGAACTTGTCGGGTGCTGACTGGTAGACAGTCCACAATGAACGAATCTTTGCAGAAAAATACATGTCTACCGTTGTCACCTTCCGTTGTTCCAAATCGGGGTACTGCCTGATCTTCTTCCTAAGGTAGTAAAATACAACGTCAATGTGCTGCACCAACAAAACAAATGCAAAGATATTGTCAAAAATTACAGGATAACAAACAATGTACCGACTTGACCCTAGTATTTACAAAATTTATACAACATGGAGTATAAAATATTGAAGAACGGTACTTACTTCATCCCATAGCCAAACATGGGATGTAGCTAACTCATAATACCAACTTTTTTTCTCCACCAACATGCACCCGAGGTCATGTGGTATGTCCAACGTATCATGCTTTGCATTGTATCGGGGAGGCCGTTTACTAAACGGAATGTACCATCTGGTTAATTGATGATGACATTGTTAATATATTGTCAATTTCAAATCGAACGGAGAAGTATTATAAAAAAATTACCCTGGAAGAGTCCTCTTCAATAATCATTTTGGGAACCACTCCCTGAACTCCTCAAGTGTCTCTTTTGGAGGTTCATCTACGAGACCCGGAGGGAGGGCAGATATCAGCTTACTCAGAGCCTTCGACGGCGAGCCAACATGAGTCATGGATCCAAAGGGCCGTTGGCCAAGCCTTGATAGTCTGACCCTCTTCTTCTTAGGGATCTACAAATGGCATATGTGAAATGAGTTAACATTGTACGATGACCATAATTGATATGTAACTAAGTTACAGATATGCGTAACAACCATTTCACCGATGCTATCCTCGGATGCTGGCTCTTCAAGCTATTTGACATCCAGCTCTCTTTTATTTTTTTTTTCTTTCTCATCTTTCTCCACTTTTGATAAATTCTCCGGGTTAGGCAGGATCTCCTCCTTTATTCGAACAGATGGATCGGTTTTTTCCTTCGCTTCTCCCTCGCTTTCTTCGAGGCCGTCTGTAATATTTTCCTGCGTGGTTTCACAACATGCCATAATAAATACAAAATTCTTTCTGGAGGACAGTTAAGATCATCTACATATATGGTAGACGCGATTAACAAATAAAGGATTACCTTATTCTTCTCATCCTTGACATCTTCACGAGAAACAATCACCTTATTGGCGGTAAGGAACTCCATGGTTGCTTGAACACCCATATCCGCAACGGCACCGATGTCAGAGTCGAATATCACATCATCTTGCGAGCCGGTGCCGATGTGAGGGGGGATAGTTTTCAAGGCATCCGAATCAGGAGTGTGAACATTAGTCTTCGGGCTGCTGCTGACATGGAATGCCGTGTGTGCCTCTCCTTGTCCCTTCTCAAAAATGTTGGAGGCCAACATTTTTATAACCCTTCGCATGAGTTTGTTAGACTTCTTCTAACCCTTTTTAAGAGAAGCTAACTTTTTTTAAATGGAGACCACCTCTCCTCGGATCTCTTTTTGAAACTCCCCCCACTCGGAGTTTGTATCGGAGCTCGGTCGGGGGCCAGAAGTCTTGGGAGGTAAATTAGGCACAATAGTTGGGTTCTTCAAATATAGGCGCGCAACCTATGGGTCCTTCAACTCTTCTTCAGTTGGCATCATCACAAAACCCTTAGGCTGAACACATTTGATATAAAAAAAAAATGAGTAGGGGATAGGGTCAATATGTTAATTACCAACACATATGAATATTATTAACTTATTTATGGTAGATAATCAATTTAAATAACCACCCTTCTACTAAGTACGATGACCAACATTGATATTATGGAAAAACAATTCATGGTCAATACAGTAATGACCTCCCGGTAATTATGCATATGACCAACGTCATCATCACTGTAGACGTGGTGCTGGTCATTACAGGAATGACTACCAGGTAATTATATATGACCAACACCAGTAGTCAATGTAGCATGTGTATGGTCATTACAGGAATAACCACCCGGTCATTACACAGATGACCAAGCAACGTATTAGTGTATGGTAATTACTGTTATGACCACAAGGACAGTAATTACTGTTATGACCAAATTTTGTTTATGTAAAGTTGTAATTGACACTGTATACATAATAAATATATGGAAGACAGAAAACTTTTTTATGCCTAATTTTCGCCAACCTCGGTAAAAGCAGACATAACATCATCGAATTTGACATTGTCCACGGTGGTCCAGGAGTGCATCCGCGGAATTGCATGATCGTACTTGCTGGTGAATTTCAATGCCATCGATAGGTGGGTCTCATAGGCCCAAATGAGTAAGGCATGCGGAAAGCCCGCAACACTGTAATGCACTTTGTCAGTCTTTTTTAACGGTCTTCTCTTCGAAGACAGCCTGTTTTCAAATGCATTACAGATTGCAGACCGGTTGCCTCCCATGAGAGCACGCCCCAAGGAAAATCATTGAAATCAGCAATGTTATCGGCCAGGGAGAAAAACTTCGGGTCTATCTTAACTGAGTTTACATTTGATAAAGGAATGCAGAATACCAAGTATAGTAGGCTAAGCTTGATAGCGTCGTCGTCGTTGTCAAAGTTTGCATTCGACAGCTGCAGCTCCAAATTTTCTCTCGACACACCTCTCAAAGTCGAAAAATATCTTGTTATTAATCGGCTTTCGCCCACTGGGAGATGAGTAGACCCTACACATTTCATGCCGGTAATGAGGCAGAACTCGTTAATGGAAAATCTACAGAGTTCTGCACCAACCTCAAACCAAAGAGCATCACCCATTGCTGAGTGATCCGTCAATCTCATAATAATGTTGTGGAAGACCTGCCATGCCCAACCAAGAGTATTTAATCTCAGAAAGTGTTGAATGCATGGCTGCTGGACGACGGCCTCGTACTGTTGGAGAGACAACCACTGTCGCAACTTCGAACAACTATCTGGAATGTTAATAAAAGTATTTATTTTAGCCCTCGTAATTTCAGTATTCGGTACCCGTCGATTATATTGAACCTGCGGTAATGTTAATTGTAACATAAAAGAGTAAGTAAACATATGACAATGAAGTAATCATACAAATTACCTGACATAAAGTTTATAATAGCAATATGACAACTAACAGCAATATGGAAAAACAAAAAACCGTGTAATTATTGTGACCAACATGGCATAATGAAAATGACCATCCTAAAATAAGTTAAAACTCTTAGTATTATGACCAATAAGTCATAATGAAAATGACCACCCGGACATAACAGAAAACTGAGTAATTATTATTATGATCAGAGAGTCATAACAAAAATGACCATTAATTTTTTTTATAAAAATAGCCGTTATCATCTACACTTAAACACAACCGTCGACGACAACCCAAATATTTTTATAAACCAAAACACTAAATTTAACGAACGGATGATTTATGGTACAGAATCAGAAAAAAATGCAAACTTTATGTACATTATGATAAGAGTTTTTAACAAATAAATTAGAAAGGTGGAATATCATCAAAAACACATATAAAAATGGAAACTTTGTTTTTACATAATCAATAAAAACTGCATAATTTTACTAAAAAATATTAATAATGTAAACTTTTTAAACACAAAAATCAAAACAACTTTTTAACCTATTCAGCTTCCGATATCTTATCTTCTACGACACTTATATAATAATAATGTAAATTTTTTTCAACATAAAAACATAAATCAATTTTTTTACCTGTTCAGAGTCGGATATATTCTTGTCTACTGCACTCATGAACTTCTTTGAATCCTTTAGTTTGATTTCCCCCTGAGTACTCTTCGACGATCTTTCGGGAGTAGTGATTTTCTTTGACATTATTTAAAATTATTCGACGTTAACAGACGTCCAAGTAGTATATAAAGAGTTCTTGTCGTGGTTTAGGACGGTTTTAGAGCGGTTTTCGAGCAGTTGCAAAGCTTTCTCTCTCTAGAATCAGAGTTTTTCTCTCTAAAACACTGTATACGCTGGTTGGAATTTTTGGTTAGGTTATTCGAGGGAGAGTGACTTTTGGGCGAGTGGGAGATGAGGGTAAATCTGTAATTTGACATTTAAATGACTCTTGGTATTTCTATGAGAGGAAGGTCATTTTGAGAGGAAGGTCATTTTTATAATGACCGCCTGGTAATTTTTGTTGTGACCTCGATTGACCAATGCCATGTCGTATTGACCGTAGGCACATCGGTCATTTCTATATTGACCATCTGGTCATTTTCGTATTGACCGTCGTGATATTTTTAGAGGAAGGGGTCACAACGAAAATTACCAGCTGGTCATTATAGAAATGACCGAACCTGTAGAAGTATCATAATTATACAGGCTCCCTTTATACAGAAATCGAGGATTTGACATTAATTGAAGACGGGACGCAAATCAATCACTGTTGGGATTCTTACAAATACGGTCATTTTCACAATTATCACCTGGTCAATATCGTTGTGACCAAGGTTAAAGGCAAAAATTCACGATTTAAAGGGGTCACAACGAAAATTACCATGTGGTCATTATGGAAATGACCGATCCTGTAGAAGTATCAAAAATTATGCAAATTAATTGATTTATTTATTTTATCCCTTTACACACAAATCGAGGATTTGGCATTAAAGTCGGGCCGCAAATCAACCACTGCTAGTATTATTACAAATACGGTCATTTTTCTGATGATCACCTGATCAATATTGTTGTGACCTCTGTATATGGTTAATATGGCAAACCGTAGGCACAGAGGTCACAATGAAATTGATGAGGTGGTCATCATGAAAATGACCATCCAAAAATAACATAAAACAGAGTAATTATTATTATGACCAGAGAGTCATTAAAAAAATTACCATTACAAAAATTACAGGATGATCACAAAATAAATAACTCATTACTGATATCACCTACAATTAAAAAAACATTAACGAAAACCTAAATATTTATATAAACCAAATTTTATAAACGGATAGTTTATGTTACAAAATCAGATAAAAATACTAACTTTATGTAATTCAAATAAATTTTTTCGAACGAATCAATAAAAACTGCATTTTTTCTCTCTCTAAAATCAATAAAACTGTGACGAGGATGGGTCAGGGTCAGTTTTAACAGAGTGCACGAAGATGTGTTCAGATTTGTTGGACTTAGAGTGAGTTTCGATCAGTGAGTAATGGTGCAGAGAGGATTCGTGAGGCTTCACTGAGAGAAAAACGACGAAAAGAGGAAAGACAAAGTTTTCAAATTTTAGGGTACTGTAATGTCGGGATTGAAATGGGCGGGAGAGTGAGCAAAACATTTTGTTAGGGTTTGACCAATACGTTACCGTCTTGACCAATGACAGAGCTCATAACAGTTATGACCAGACGGTCATAACTGCTATGACCGATAGTGTAATACAGAGATAATAACAGTTATGACTAAGGGGTCATTATGCAAATGACCGATATTCTAACACAGAGGTCATAACAGTTATGACCAGGTGGTCATAACTGTTATGACCGCTGGTCTAACACTTTGACCAATATGTCACCGTATTGACAATTTACAGGGGTCACAACGATAATGACAATGGGGTCATTATGAAAATGACTGATCCGGTAGAAGGATGTTTGACCAAAAACGAGTCATTTTTATAATGACCACCTGGTCAATATCGTTGTGACCAAAATTATATGCGAAAATTTAACAGTTACAGGGGGGTCAAATTACCAGGCAGTCATTATGAAAATGACCGATTCTGTAAGAAGACCAACTGTTAAACAAATTCATTTTCATAATGAAAATTTTTTTCCCATTTGCAAACAAAGCGTTAAACGCAAACTTTTTAAACATTGAAACGAAAAAGCAATTTTTTTAACTTTCGACTTCTTTGATTCCTTAACTTCGATTTCCCCTGAACCCTTCATCGGTCACTATTCTCTCGATCTCTGGTGCCGATTTTTTAAACTATTCTAAGTAGGTGGCCTTCTATATCACGAAGCTGTTTATAGATGCCTTTCGTGGTGGTTTCAGATGGTTTCCGAGGGGTTCCGGCCGATTGCAACTATTTCTCTCTCTAGATTTCATTTGCTCTCTCTAAAATACTGTAGATGCTGGTTTGACACAATTTTTGGGGCATGCGAAGGAGATGAGGGTAAACCCGTAATTTGACATACATTTAATGCAGCTGGGCCCCACATATCATAGGCTTTGATGATGTGGCAGTACTAGAAATGAAGGGATGAAAAAGTGGTGCTGATTTTAAGAATATTTTCCCCACAGGTGCTAAAAGTGAAATTAACCCTATTTCCACACATTAAGACAAATCGTAATATTATTATCATATAGGGAAATAATGAAAAAAAAAATATAACAATGAGAAAAGATCTGCAAACATTAATGGTATGTTTACTTACGCCTAATCGGAGTGAGGATAAATCAGAGTGGGTAGGATTCGGAGTGAGTTGGATTCGGAATCAAGATTTGGAGTCAAAATATGCTATTTACTTGGGTTCCAGGAATCGGAGTCGGAATCACTGTCAATCCCATTCATGCTTTTACTTAGAATAGGAATCAAAGTTAGTTGCTATAAATTTACTTGTATACCCATTCATTTATTGTGTTTTTAAAAATTAAAAAATGATTAATTAATTAATTATTTATTATCATACTATTAGTCAAAAGTAAAATAATCATTATCATATTAAGCCAATAAAATTAAATTGTATAACTTTTTGTTTAAAAAAATTTAAAAAAAGTAAAAAAAAAAAAAAGGAATTAAAATAAGTAAAGTATAAAAAATATAAAAATAGAAACATAATAATATATTATGATAAAAAAAAGTTCTTTATTTACTCTAATAATGTTAATAGTAATTAGGATAGTTATATAATATTAAGTTAACAAAAATATATTATATTTAGTTAATAAAAATAATTAATATAGGTTGTTATTATTTTTAATACAATTTTTTTGCAAATGAATTAAGGATAAAATAATAATTTAATATTAATAGTAGGAATGAGAGTCACAATCCGGAGGGGGGACATGAGATTGTCAATGCCATTCCTTAATCTCAAATTAGTGTGGAACCTACCATCCTCACTCTCATTCCAGAAAAAAAAAATGGGCAAGTAAACAAAGGATTAACTCTCATTCTCCACTCTCATTCCTTATTCCTGATAAGTAAACATGCCATAAGACTTTATCTTTAACGGAACATAGATTAAGAGGAATCAATGGTACATTTTGAAATTCGAGGGGTGAGGAGGAATTAATAATTTATTTATTTTTAATAGAAGAGTAATTGGCCTAAATAGTCTGTGAACTCTGTCAAAGATGACAGTTTGGTCTCTGTTTTTTTTTTTGGTTTGAGATGACCCTAAATTTCTATTTCTTGGCGGTTTCAGTACTTTTCGTTAAACCCCGTTAAATTTTTAATGGAATCTTGTTCAAATGATCATATTAGTAGTAAAAAGAATACCCTCAAATCTTCCTAAAAGTCCCTCTTTCTCCCATTCCTCCTCCTCCTCCCTATCCGTCTCTCTGGGTCTCGGCCCCTCCCCCCTCCCCCAAGATTGGGTTCGCCCCCAACCCCCCGATCTCTCTCTTCAGCCTCTCCCTACGACTGCCCCCTTCCCACGACTGGGTTCGCCCTCGCCCTCCCCCTCCCCCTCCCCCTTCGATCTGTCTCTTCCCCCCCCCCCCTTCCTCCTAAAAGTCTCTCTTTCTCCCTTTCCTCCTCCTCCCTATCTGTCTCTCTGGGTCTCGGCCCCTCCCCCCCTCCCCCACGATTGGGTTTGCCCCCAACCCTTCGATCTCTCTCTTCAGCCTCACCCTGCGACTGCCCCCCCTCCCCCGCGACTGGGTTCGCCCTCCCCCTTCCACTCCGATTTGTCTCTCCCCCCCCCCCCCCCCAAATCTCTCTCTCTGGGTGCAGGCAATCTCAAAAATTTGGGGGGAAACCCTAGGAAATTATCTATTTCACCTTCAAAAAGCATGAAGCGTGTTTCTCACGTGACCAATCCATTAGTTTTTGACAGAAAGTACTGAAACGGTCAAGAAAATAGAAGTTTAGGGTCATCTCGGTAAAAAAAAAAAAAAAGGACCCAACCGTTACTTTTGAAAGAGTTCAGGACTATTCATGCCAACTACTCTTTATAAAAATGCCTTTAACATCTTTGTTATGTGCACGTCACGTGAGTTTTTCCGTCCAAAAACTAAGAATAGATGGTAAAATTATTATGATTTTAAGGTTAGAAAATGGATATTACATTTTGAAACACCGGAGTCAAATATTACAAGAGTAATAATTCGGTGGAATTTTTGTAATTTATCATGTGTGTATATGTAATGATGTGGCCAAAAGTCCCACACATATAGACGATGTGGGAGTGTGAAATGTGAAAGTAAGCAACAGGAAAAAGTACGTAAATCAAAACCGAAAAAATTTGAAGGAAGAAATAGTTGTTGGATTTGGTTTTCGAGCTTCCAAACAATGTTGGCCAGTGGCGGCGGCGGCTGTCGTGTGAGTATCTCGCTGCACCAGCGCCATCGCCATAGCCATAGCCATAGCTTAGGGATTTACTCCTCCACAGTCGCCCGCCTCTCCTCCTGCTCTTGGTCTCTCAATTTCAACCCTTTCCCCTGTCGAATTCACTCCACAACCACCGTTTCTTCTTCTTCGGATTCGGTGGCGTGTTCTGAATCTTCCAAGAGCCAACTTCCCCTTCTCTCCACCTGCTTCAGGTTCTACTCTGTTCCCTTTCAAAAATTTTTTTTTTTTCATTTTTCATTTTTCAATTTTCAATTTCTCTTTTGGAGTGAATATCAGAAAATGCATGCTTAATTGTGCAATTGACCTTGTCATTATACACTTTATCTTGTTCTCTATTGTTTAAAGTTACTCTACTTTTGTTGTTAACGATTGTGGAAGAAAACTTAGAACTTTGTTATTATTATTATTTTTCTAATTTTTAATTTTTAATTTTCCACTATTTTGGGTTGTAACAGAGTTATTATGAATTGGACTGACCTAACTTGAAAATTGACCAGTTTTTTATTGCTGCATTCAAAGCATGAGCCGCAAATAGAGAGTTAGAAGCTACAAATTTTAGAGTTTCAGGCTCTTTTTTATTTATTTATTTGACTTCCATTATTTGGGTTTGTGAGAAAGCTTTGGAAAATTGGCCTGAACTAACCTGAAAAAGATTTAGCAATCTTTTTTTTGTGCTCAGAAAAGTTTCAAAGCATGATATGCAAATAAGAGTTAGAAACTAGAACATAGAACTAAATGAGAAGATGCACTATGAGAATTAATGTAGAAACATCATTGGAGGAGGAAAAATAAAAAGGTTCAAAATACCAGGTTAATTTACGATGTTCTTGAGGACTTTAAAATACCAGGATATATATATATGAGATCTTTGAGAAAGTTCTAAAATATTGACACAGAGTAACTTGACAATTTGCTGTTTATTTGTTCTCTGACAGAAATTGGAAAACAATAAGTTAGAGAATTAGAAACTAGAAGTTGGAACTAGGTGAAAAGGTATGCTATTTGGATTATAGAGACTCTCTCTGCATGAGATTGACTCTCATGAAACTCAGCGGGAAAGAACAACTTTTTTTTTTTTGGGTGAATCTTTTGCATATATCTCTGTACTCATCTAGGCATGTATATTTACTTTGGATATCTGTGTTTGTGTAATATTTTGTCAAAAGTCTAAATTTTTTTTTCTTTCATTTTTTCAAAGCCAACAAGAAGATGATCATGAGGTTCCCTCCGAAGGATTGTCCTCCATGGCAGGTGCTTACCTCTTTCCCTATCTTCCCATTTTCCTCTTTATTTAGCATCACCAGTGGATTTAAGGAGAGTTGTCTTGTTAGTCATATAAATGGATGCAAATCTTTGTGGGGTATCTTTCTAAAAAAGTTTTGTTTTTCAAAGAGTTTCAAACTTTTGCTACGGTTGTAGGTTGTGCACATATATGTTTGTATGTTTGGTGCATATGCATTGAGTACTTATATATGCAAGTGGGTATTCATATTTCTTTGCATGTTTAAAGTTACAATCCGTAAGAGATGCCTGGATGTCTTCTTTTCTAGCTTTCTTTACACTGAAACAACTTCATATCTGTTCCATAGAATTTTAACATAACTAATTGGACTAAATCTTTTTTGTTATATCATGGTTGATTTATGTGTGTAACTCCTAGTTAAATGCTCTCTTCATGCTCTTTTTGTCCTGTTTTCGCAGTTAGAAAAATCAGAAAAAAACTTTTTTATTTGTATGTTTTTGTCATTAATGGCTTTTCCTCATGTAAATCATGTGTAGTGTCCCTTGCATTCAATTTTCTGAAGTATTGTGTATTTATTTTGTATCTTTCTGCAAATTTTACTCGTATTTTGTCTGTCTTTGTTTTTGCTTATCTGGATGGTTTCGTGTGTACTATTTTCTTTAAACATGTGACTTACGACTTCTTGGTTATCATTCTTAGGCGGAGTGGTTGCACTGGGAAAGTTTGATGCCCTTCACATTGGCCATCGAGAACTTGCAATTCAAGCTTCAAAAGTTGGACCTCCATTTCTTTTGTCGTTCGTTGGAATGGCAGAAGTATTGGGTTGGGAACCAAGGTATTTTTCTCCTTAGTTTGTTGTCTATCTACTGGAAGTTTCCTTTTTTATTTGTTCTGTGAAGCACTGTGTTATTGCATTTTCCTGCATAGTAATAACAACAATTTGCATCGCATTGCAAGTAAAGAGTCTATGACAATTTCATTGACTCGAGGCTTCTGCAGTTGAAAATCCTTGCCTTGTTCTTTATCTTTTAAGTGATGAAAACTTTATAAACCTTCTATGTTGAGTCGAGTTCTCTTTACTAGATTTTAGCTGTTATTGGAAATTATTGATGTCAAGTCTACTTCGCTCCTGGCTGAAAGAAGAAAAAGATGGCATACTTCGGAGAATATAGAGAAAATTTTTAGTCAATTATATGAATACGAAAAGACTGATCTTTCAAATATCCCTAAAACTTTTATTGCCTTCATCTCTCTGACAATTTTATTTATGGTCAATTTATTCTAGGAAGTTGAAACATGAGTCTCTTTTTCATTGTTGAAGTTTCTAGAGTTGAATTTTTCTGTCATAACACTTTTCGAAGAACAAAAACTATTTATATTCCATTTTCTTTTTTGATTCCCGTACCGATTTGGATTCACGCACGGTTCCTATGGGCACTCTTTACAGCTACTTCAAGTTTGAAGCAAAAACATATTTATGCTGACTCAATTCTTTACAAACTCACCAGGCCTCCCATAGTTGCCAAATGTGATCGGAAGCGAGTTCTTTCAGCTTGGGCGCCTTACTGTGGTAACATGGCTCCTGCAGAGTTTCAGATTGAATTTTCAAGTGTTCGACATCTCTCCCCTCAAGAATTTGTTGAGAAGTTGTCCAAAGATATTGGAGTGCGTGGAGTCGTGGCTGGTAAATTTATTTATGAGTTATTCCAGTTTCCCCTTATTTTGTTTCAGTCGATCAGACTTGATAGACATTGAAATACATTGGTAATGGTTAATTGTGGCAGGTGAAAACTATCGGTTTGGATACAAAGCTGCTGGTGATGCAGCCCAGCTAGTGAGGTTATGTGAAGAATATGGTATAGGCGCATACATAATAAATTCAGTCATGGACAAGAATAAGCTCTCTGTAAACATAAACTCAACCAATTCAAAGGACAGAGGCCAAGTTTCATCTACTCGTGTCCGGCGTGCCCTTGCCGTAGGAGACATGAAATATGTGTCAGAGCTTTTGGGTCGCCGCCATCGTCTTATATTGAAGGCGAAGGACCAGGAAGTATTTACTTGCAACAATTATAAACTTTCAGCTTCCAAATCGTGTTTGTTAAATCTAGCGCCGAAGGAGGGTCTATATGAGAAGTGTTGCATATTTATTGGAGACAAACTAGTACGATGTAGAGTAGTAATAGATACGGGTCATATCCATATAGAAATGGATAAAACGAGTACATCATCTGGTACTTTTGGTACTCAAGACTTGAAATTGTTACGCATTGAATTTGGTGATTCACTATCTTGATTATGATCTTTTTTTCCATGACCACGTTTGGTTTCTATTTCTTGAAATGTAGTAGTAACCGCTTTTAGTAGTGACAGACAAAAGAAACCCGGAAATTTGTTGAGGGGGGGCTTGAGTTAATTTAAAGCAAAAACTATATGAAAGTTTTTAATAGTAAAATTATAACGAATTCTAAGGAAGTTATTTGGGCCTGGGGGCTGCTCCGGGCTTTGCTTGTTCCGTACCCATGGACAATACAAGGTGCTAGTTGGCAAGCATGCATTCCGCACATGTGGAATAGACAAGTAAAACAAAAGTAAACAAGCAAAAAAGCACAAAAATAAAATAAAAAGAAATTTCATATGATAGGTACTTGGATTGTCACGTGACTGGTGATTGGACTGTCATGTGTCGGGTGATTGGACCGTTACATGGCATGTGATTGGACTGTCATTTGGTGGCCCATGAAAAAAGACAAATGCAATGTATATACGAAGTTGGCGAACACGCATGGAATTGACAAATAAAGTAAAAGAAAAGCAAAAATAAATAAATAAATAATTTCATGTGACGAATATTGGATCGCCACGTGACGTGATGTGTGACTAGGCCACCACGTGTGTGGCAGCCCAAGAGGAAGGACCAATGCACTGTAAAAAAGTGCATTCGTTCTTTTAAGATTACTAGTTATGGAATAGACAAATAAAACAAAGTAAATGAAAAAAAAGATGCCACGTGACAATGATTAGACTGCTGCAGCGATGACGGGCAGCGCCCACCGCAGTGATGAAAGTCAGTGATGAAGAGCTATTGGCTCTTTTAAACTATATATATATAGTACAGATAGTATAGATATAGATTAGGCTTTCCACTTAAAGCAAATCGTGCAACCAGACTTCTCTGCCCTTAATCTTCCCTGGACTAAGTTTACAAACTCTACAGTTTTGCTATAATTTACATATTTTTCTGTTTTGGCACCGGTTTTGGAACCTCTAACCGGATTTTCCTTTGTTTCTATGATTTAACCTTTAGGTCTATCATCTATTCCCTTATAAAACAGCATTTTACAGTTCGAAACGTCGTTCAGTTTTTACCCAAAAAGACGAACTTATTGCATTTGAGGCTCGAATGTATCTAGTTCATTTTGCATCCTTTTATTACCAAATTTTGACACAACGCTCATTTATATCCCAAATCTCGACCGGAAATTCATGGGTCAAAATTCAACTCCTAAGTCCTCTATTTTTGTATTTTGACTCCTTCGATGTCTTTTGTTTATTTTGTTTTTTTAAACTTGGAGATTGGATGATTAAAACTGTACACCTTATAATAAAGTTGGATATGAAATTATCACTAGATTATATATGCAACCAATTGTGGTTAATTTTTAGATACTTGATATAAAGCTTATCAAAAGTTTTTTGATCTCTCTCTCTCTTGCACACACACACATATATACATATATATATATATACACACACACACACACACGCATGGAAGAGTTTTCAATGGTTAATATAATATTTATCCATTCATGATTATCGTTCTTTTAGCCGTAGGATGTTGATCGGATGGTTATAACAAATTGAGTAGTTGATAAAAAAATTTAATAGTAATTAATGAACATGAAACTTAGAGAGATCATTAAATGTACTTTTTTTTTGAAAGGGAAATTATCATTCAACTTAAAATTGGGTACACACACCAATACCAGAGATGAAACAACCTTGTGATATAAGAGATATAACCCTCGACTAAGATCGATTCTATCAGTAAAATATAATGAAGCTCAATAAGGAGGACATAAGCTGAGACCCGGTGATAGGAAAATTCTTCAAATTCCTCAACAATCTTATAATCGAGCATGTACAAAGCTCTTTAAAAACAAACATCTATAATCGATAGAATATTCCGATTGATCGAGAGACAGTCACTCGTAGAATAGAGACTGCAACAAACTCCGTATAGCCCTAATACTAACAGGACCTATAGACATATACCGCTAGAAAATAACTCAAGTGGAACCCACACACACAAAAACAAACCGGGGGTGGAGGTAAGAGATCATCGCCCACTAAATTCTCGTCTAACATGGAGCAACCACTCCGCCACACGCCACGACTCAGAGAAAATCAATCGGCTCGATTGGAGGTAAGAGATCACCACACCAACCATCGGATCACCAAGATCTCACCAGATCCCAAACCGCCGGAAGCTCGCTGGGTTAGATCTGGTCGAGAAACTCCCAATTAGGACCCTCTAACTCCATCTCCATGAAGATCACCGAAACGCCAATCACCTTCGCCAGCCACGGTGGTGGCATAAGTCCCACACGAAGGACCCTAGTTTATGAGAATTTTGAGAGAAAAAAGAGGAAAGAGAAAGGGACCCTTTAATCACAATTTAGTAAAGCTTATTTTACTTCATTAAATGTGATTTGGATGGAAAACTTGTTGGTAACTTACTAACATGAGTTTATTAAATATTTTTAAAATA
The DNA here is from genome assembly GCA_008635985.1 of Ficus erecta. Lineage (NCBI taxonomy): Eukaryota > Viridiplantae > Streptophyta > Magnoliopsida > Rosales > Moraceae > Ficus > Ficus erecta. Next base: position 113,989 of record BKCH01000059.1, on the reverse strand, counting down.
AATTATGAATTAAAAAAATTCATTCATAGTTTTTGAATCTTATTCCTAATTTCATTTCCATTCCTTTTTTTTTTTTTTTTTTTTTTTTTGTAATCGTTGTTTTATTCTTGATTTCTTTTCTACTATTATATTTCGAAAATATGTTGAGTGACACAATCTTATGCCCATCTCATACTTGTTGTATTAATCATCATATATTTTTCATAGACGTTTTTTTTTTTTGTTGAATCCACTTTTTTCTTCTGTTATAATAATGTTAGCATTGCAACACAAACAAATTAAAGAAAAATATTCCTTGCCTCATCACAAATGTGAACACTACCCTTTAAACGTTTCATAGTATTGCATTTTCTTCCAACGTTTATGTAGTGGTAAATCATTACTAAAGAGTAGTGTATCTTTCTGTAAAACAAAACAGTTAAAATTGTAAAGTCTTGCATTAGAGTAATGTTGACCAATATTAAAAAACTTATTGCTCTTTACATTTAAAAAAAAAAAAGAAACCATTCTTATTCTTATTGAAAGATATCATCTTCTAGTTTTTCTGTTTGTCTTGGTCCTCTCATTCTCAGTTATTAAACATAAAAAAAAAAAAAACATAATCACATGAACAAAATGATCAATATGAATTTCATATCAAAGGACATAAAATTATGACTAAAATATCATGCAAAGCAAAAATATCAATACCTCTGTTTCTATTTGACTGCTAGGTCCAAGATATCAAAAGTTCGAACGCAAAAGGTAATGAAAGTAATTTTATAGAAGGGCAATTCCGCATTAAAATAATTTATTGAAAAAAAAAATGTGTGAAGTAGTTTAAGGTTAGTAGAATATTGCTTCACTTATAATAGCAAGTTACATATAATGTCACAACATCAAATGTAATTAAAGAATGTACTTGTTTTCATAATTTTGCCTGTAATCATCTATGGTTATAAAAAAAAAAAAAAAAAGTAACTATTGAAACCACATCCATATATGTATATATATATATACACACATATATTGCTCTGAGTCCTAGATCTAATTGGTAAACCTTGTATTACTTACTAAATTCAAAAAAAAAAAAAAAATTCCTTGTACTTGATAAATATTTTATTTACTCATCAACAAAAGAAAAAAATAAATATTGTATTTACTTGTTAAATCACGTATTTATTAATTGATAAGTCCCAAAATAGAAACTTTAGACGTAGACTATTTTTTTTTTAATATAATAGTTAAAAGCTTTCATGCTTAGTAAATATATTATTTTGTTTTTCTTTTCATTAAGAAATGCCATTTCTTATCTAAACCTTGTAATAATACATAATATTTATTAAATTTTTTTTTATTTATTTGACTATTTTTTGAAAATTCTTTTCCTTTAAAAACGTTAACCCATTTTTTAGTTGGTAAATAAGAAATTTATATCAAATTGTAAAATTATACCCAAGTTTAGTGAAAACTATATAATTCATCCAAATTAAAAAATTATAAAAATTATAGTAAATAGAATTTTTATAAAATTAAATAAAATAAATAGTGAGATATTAAAATAATTAAATTAAATAGCAAATCTAACAGGTAAATTGAAAATTTACTTCTAGCAAATAGACTATCTACCTAATAAATTTTCTATTTGTTGTTTTTTATTGCAAATATTTTAAAATATTTACTATTTCTTTTAATTATTTATTACAAAAATTGTTACTTATATTTTTCTCCTACAAGAAAAAATACATGGATCCTCAAACTCAAACCCTACTTCAATGCTACTTGCGACGTTACCGTAGAAGATGATATCACTGCTGCGTTGGTGCCAAAGCTCACGAAAAACACATTTAAAACGTGGAAATCCCATTATTATATTATTTAAAAAGAAAGGAAGTTCTACCTTCTCTACTCGATAATTAAAGTTTGTTGACGCGTCCAAGTGTTTAGACAAAAAACTGATATATCTGAAAATTTTATGGAAATATTTACTCAAACAAATATGTTTTAGTTTGTGTCTTTTTTTTTTTTTTGGGGTCTATTTTAATACTTTTTTGAATTTTTCACCCTCCATATTTAGTTTTGAACGTAAACCAAAAATGAAATGATTATAACTAAAAAAACAATTACAAAATATGCGCTACAAAGCACCCAAACTATCTCATGCTGCTGCCATTAGTTGACTTTGTTGTATAACAAATCAAAATGCTAATTTCATGTTTCAACAAAAAAGTAATTAAATGAATGTTAAGAAAAAGGTAAATAAATGAATAAGATTAACAATAAAAATCCTAATCCCTTCCATAATGAAAATTGATTTCTATAATTTTTAATTAATGAAATCATTTATTATTAGCAAACATAACTAAGGTAATGATTCTAAAATAGGTATTAAAGGATCGAGCAAGTTAGGGAAGATGTCCCACATTAAGATTAATTCTAAGAACAACTAGCAAAATGAAAAATAAATAAGGAAAAAAATAGAGATAATAATTTAAAAAGGAATTAATTCATTAACAGTTCCTGAATTCTTTTCTCTCACTAAAATTAGATCCCATATTCAATTTCTCACAAATAGTTTCCCCTAAATAGTCCCCGCACTTCAAAAATATCATATAAATTGTCCTTATGTTAGAATTTTCGATGAAAACCGTGAAATTGGACTCATGTAAAAAACTTACTTCTCTCGCTAGAAATATTCTATAAGTTGAAATATGTACCAAAATTATTATTTTCTAAATTCAAAAACTAATCAAAATTAACTCATGTATTATATAGTGGATGAAAATTGTTAAATATTGATAGATTAGTACCTTTTTAAATTGTTTTCTACATGGTTTTTTGTTTATTTTTAAATAAAGTGTTTCGTCTTGTAGAAAAACATAGGGTCCTTTTGGAGTCACATTTGGAGACAGTGTTTTGGAGGTTGGAGATGGTTTGAGTTTTGGAAATGTACATTTAGTGAAAATAAACTATTTGGATGGAAAAACTGTAAAAACTTAAAATGCATTCGGAAAAAATTAGCAATATGGATCTTATTTTATTCCTTTCGAAATTTTATGTAATTTGAAAAAAAAAATCTCATTTCGACTTAAAACGATATAGTTAATTACTTTTAAAGTTTGAGTTTTTTAAAAATGTTTAGAAAAGTGAATAGTAAAATTAGAGGAAAATGACAAAAAAAAAATGTTTGGAAACACTTTTCCAACCATTGTCCCCAAACGGGGCCTTAGTAATCTTGTTTTAATTCTTTTTAGTTGTTAAATTTTTTTTTTTTTTGGTTTAAAGTTGAAGAATTTTTTAAAATTTTTTAAACAATTTTTCCCTGAATAAAAATTTGTTGTTTTTGAAATGGGGACCAAGATTATGGCTTGGGTTATGCCTGAAGCTGGGACAGAGACCGGGCGATGGAGTCCTAATCTCGACCTAGACTAACATTCTTCAATCCCAGCCTCCCGAACCTCTGCCGTCCCCGGTCTTTATCTCTAGGGTTAATTTCATTTTTAGCACCTGTAGAAATTTTATTATTAAAAATAGTATTACTTTTTTTTTTCCTTCATTACTAGCACTTAATGTGGGGCCCAGCAGCATTTAATGTATATCAAATTACAAGTTTACCCTCATCTCCTTCAGCTCAAATATCCCTCTCCCTCGCATGGCTCAAAAAAAATTTTCAAACCAACATCTACAGTATTTTAGAGAGAGAAAACTGAAATCCAGAGAGAGAAAGAGTTACCACCCACCGGAATCTTATTATTTTTTTCACTTTTTCGCCTAGCCCCCCACCCATTTTGAAACCCAAATCTTCATATAATAGAGAGAAACTTTCATTTACAGAGATAAACTTCCATTTAGAGAGAGAAACTTCCATCGAAAGTTTTTTTTTTTTTTTAAATCTAACATTTTTAGCCATTTTTGAGTAAAGATCATTCATGTTATGACCATCCGGTCATAATAATTATGACCTATGTTAAAAAAAAATTTTAAAAAAAAATCTACAATTTTTAACCATTTTTTAGTACAGGTCATAACGGTTATGACCAGGTGGTCATAATTGTTATGACCGAGTAGTCATAACAGTATGATCATAACGATTATGACCACCTTTTATGGCCAGGTGGTCATAATGGTTATGACCGGATAGTCATAACAGTGTGGTCATAACGGTTATGACCAGGTGGTCATAACGGTTATGACCAGGTGGTGTTATGACCAGGTGGTCATAACGGTTATGACCACCTGGTCATAAAGGTAGTCAGGTGGTCATAATGGTTATAACCGGGTAGTCATAACAGTGTGGTCATAACAGTTATGACCACCTTTATGACCAGGTGGTCATAACCGTTATGACCACACTGTTATGATTATTCGGTCATAACCATTATGACCACCTGGTCATAACCGTTATGACCTGTACTAAAAAATGGTCAAAATGGTAGATTTTTTTAAAATTTTTTTTTTAACATAGGTCATAATTATTATGACCGGATGGTCATAACAGGAATGACCTTTACTCAAAAATGGCTAAAAATGTTAGATTTAAAAAAAAAAAAAAAAACTTTCGATGGAAGTTTCTCTCTCTAAATGGAAGTTTATCTCTGTAAATGAAAGTTTCTCTCTATTATATGAAGATTTGGGTTTCAAAATGGGTGGGGGGCTAGGCGAAAAAGTGAAAAAAATAATAAGATTCCGGTGGGTGGTAACTCTTTCTCTCTCTGGATTTCAGTTTTCTCTCTCTAAAATACTGTAGATGTTGGTTTGAAAAAATTTTTTGGGCCATGCGAGGGAGAGGGATATTTGAGCTGAAGGAGATGAGGGTAAACTTGTAATTTGATATACATTAAATGCTGTTGGGCCCCACATTAAGTGCTAGTAATGAAGGGAAAAAAAAGTAATGCTATTTTTAATAATAAAATTTCTATAGGTGCTAAAAATGAAATTAACCCTTATCTCTATATAAGATTTTTTTTTTAATTCCAAAAGAAGAACAAGATTATTTACATTAAAAGTTACACTTTTGTTTAAAAAGGCACAAAAAAAAAAAAAAAAAAAAAACCACTACTGAAAAAGAAAATTAGAATGAGGTTTAACCTACTCATAGTTGACCCCAAGCCCCAATTTTGGTCCTGATTTTGAAACAACAAGTTTTTGTTTGAGAAAAATTTGTTAAAATAATTATTAAAAAAAAAACAATAATTTCCCTCAACTTTAGACAAAAAATTGACAACAACTAAAAAGAAACAAAAAAAAAAAAAAACAAGATTTCTCAAAATTTTAATAAAAATAATCACCTTTTGTTTTAAAAAGAAACAAAATTTTGTGTAAAAAACAATTTAAAATGAGGTTAAACTACATTTTTATCTATTTATAAAGTAGACAGATTAATTTGAAAATTTTTTAATTTTTAGAAAGTAAATTTGATACATCTTTCAACACGTGGACTATTTGAAAACAGAGACGAAAGTTCACGAACCTTTCATGGGTCCAATTTAACGGTTTCCGTCTAAAATTCTAATTTCTAACAGATGAACATTCATAAGGCACCTTTAAAGTTCAAGGACTGTTTATGAGACAAAAGTGAACACAGAAACTAATTTTATTGAGAAAAAAGAATTCAGGAACTGTTCATTAATCTATTCTTTCTAAGGAAATATTTCTCCAAAAAATATATCTAAAAAAATAAAGTTAATTTCCATAAAAAAGAAGTCACAATTTAAAAAAAATAAAAATAAATAAACAATAGTAAGAAGAATTAGTAGGTGCACCAGACATCCCGACTAGATCGGCACCCTTCTTGCTCGCTCTTCATATTGCCTTTATTTATTTATTTATTTTTTCTGAACATATTTCAAACTTTTATGTTGTTCAAATTTCACAATTCATCTTTAATTCACATTTAAGTCAAACACATATTACTAATTGCCACGTGTCATTATCTCATGATTTCGAAATGTGATTCACGAATTAAGTTCGTGAAGTGTAGACGCACTAAAAAAAAAACATCATAAGCTGTATATTACTAATTGCCACGAGTTCGAGATGTGACTCACGAATTAAGTTCGTGAAGTGCAGACGCACTCATTTCTAATACACATTTCCAAAACTCCAACTCTAATCTATGTTTTAAATATGTCAAATTTTTCATTGTTTCAAGGTCAACACCACACTTATTTTTTCTATACTAAATCCCAATTCAAAAAGATTACGATTGAAATAAAATATTTGAAAATAAGAATTTCAAAATTATGTGTCAAACAGATGCTAAATATTTTTCTTTTCAATAAAACAAGATTTCTCTGTCCTCACACTTCCTTTAGAGGTGAATTTCATTTTTCATTTTTGTTTACTATTTAGACTCATTTACCAATTCTTTCTGTCTCGTAAAATTCTTGTAAAATCTCTCTCTTAGTTGGATTTTCTTTTTCATGAAGAACAAGACATAATTTCCTCTGTTTCCCACTTTCACGGCTTTCCTTCTGGTTTTACCTTTTTCCCAAGTACCTAATACGAACGCCCCATCTCCCTTTTCTTCTCACCTGTCGCTTTCAAGGCTTGTTTTGCTTTTTAGGTTCGTGTATTTATGTCACTTAAATGTTTTACCATCCATTCACGGGGGGGTGGTACGTTGTGCTTGTGCTGAGTGAGGATTGTCTCCCTTATTGAATTTTTCTTATTTTAAAATTTAGTCTTATATATATTTTTTTGTGATTTTTTATTTTTTTGTCCACACTCAAAATTAACTATCTCAGATAAAAATTTCATAAAAAAAAAAAAAAAAAAATCTCATATAAGCTTCCATTAAAAACTCTATTCTCTTATCCATAAGCTCATTGGTTGTATATATCGAGCAGAAAATTTTTGGTTCATACATGATTTAGTTTTAGTATACACCTTCACTAAACTAAAAAGCTAACTCTTCCACTGCTTACATTGGTTTTCCATTTGAGGTACCCATTATGTCCTACTTTATTTCCTCTCTCTCTCTCTCTCCCTCTCTCCCTTTCAAGGCCTTTCTTTTCTTTTTCTGGGATTATAAGGAAATGTCTCAACTTCCACAGTAAGATAGATCGGCAGCTATAACTTTCTGTTTAGAATCATGTAACAACTAGTTGATTTATATGTAATTTTCTGAAAAATTATTTATAACATAATATTATTTAAAATTACAAATAAAAAAGACATGTATTATTAAAAAATGTAATATAATTTTATTTATAACTTAAAAAAATATTACGTTATAATGGAATGGTTGTTATATTAATATTAGAAAAAAATTATAATTAATGTTTTATTAAGGTGATGGATATGAATTATATTTATTTTTTGAAAAATTATCTGTAATATAATATTATTTAAAATTATTAATATAAAAGACATGTTTTATTTAAAAATGTTCTATTTTTTTTTGTATTACGTAAAAAAAATGTTACATTATAATCGAATGGTTGTTATATTAATATTAGGAAAAAAAAAGTTTTAATTAATGTTTTATTAAGGTGATGGATATGAAATATTTTTCTTTCTTTCTTTTTTTTTTTTTGTTTTTTGTTTTGTTTTTTGTTTTTTGTTTTAAGAAAATCTTCTTGGCATATTCTGTTTCCTTTCTTGTTTGATTTCGTGTAACACGCTATCAGAATGAACTCCACAAACTACTCTTCCGTTTATTCTCTTTATTTTTACTTTTCAGTAATCTGATTATTCTTTAGTTTTGTCTACGTTCAACTTTTTTTTTTAATCCTTTTAAGCAAAATTTCATTTTTCTTGATTTCCTTTTTTGTTTTTTTGTCTTGAATTTTGGACTCCTAATTGGTAATTACTAGAAAACCTAAACACCGAAGTTGACCATCTTCTCTTTCCCCCCCCCCCAAAAAAAAAAAAAAAAAAAAAGTTGACTACCTCTCAAATCGCTATCTCAAACTTTTTCCAACCACACTTACAAACGTCTTCTATAAACACGTGGCAATTCCCTATTGGTCATCGTTGTGGTCGCGACCTAAATAACTTCAAACAACATATTTTTGTTGTGCTTTTTAATTAATTTTTATTTTTATTTTTTGAGTGAAAAATTAATTTTTATTTTTATGTATTACGTTGATTTGTTTTTTTTTTGTTTAAAACGCGTGCGTATCCTAGTAATAAGGTTTTTCTTAACCAAACCAAACAAAACAGAGACGCGCCTTACAATTACAAAAGGAAAAGGGTAGGTTCTTTCTCTCTGTGCGGAGTGCGCGTGCTTCGTCTGGTCGGTATTTGGTCTGCGTTTCTTATATTTTTTTTAATGGTCGGACTGTCAAAGGCGACTTTCTTGAATCAAAACTTCCAAGAATCCAGGTAAGAATATTATCTGACCATTTTCGAATATACCCTTGTTTGTTTGGTTTTGTTTTTGCCCATATTCTTGTGTTGCGTATTCTCTCTCCAACCGTGTTTTTTACGCATTCTGATTCCAATTTGATACAAGCCCATATCTTTATTTGTCTATATTGTTGAAGGGTATTCGTCATTTATCTCATTATTATCACCAGCCTAATTTGCGCTAGCGATTCTCATTCTTTATTTTTTGGCTTTTCGGGCTTCAAGAAATCTTGGTTGTCTGTCTGGTTTTGGAACCGGTTTGTGATTCTCATTCCTGGCTTTTGGCTTTTTGGGATTGCAAGGTTTTTGGTTTTTTCGGTTTTTTGGTTGGCATTAGGTGGTTTGTGATTCTCATTGATTTTTGGCCTTCTGGGATTGCATTCAATTCGGGTGTCTGTCTGGTTTTGGGTCGGTTTGTGAGTCTCATTCTTGGTTTTTGGCTTTCTGGGTTTGCAGGAATTGCATTGGAGTGGTTTGTTGTTCTTTGAGGAGTGTTTGATATTGGTATGAGAGTTCTGGGATTGTGTTCTGCAACATGGGTTCTTTGTCAGGAGTCCTCCAAAGACCTCTAGTTGCCGCTGCTGCCGTGGCTGTCGCTTCTGTTTCGACTGAATTTTCTGATAAACTTAAATCATCGACCACTTTTTCTTCACCAGATTTGTTGAATTCTTCAATAAGCAATTCCGTGGAAGAGTCGAAATCGTGTTGGGTATCACATTTTTCGGTTTCTAAGCCCGCATATCTGTCTTTTGTTTCCAGAATTCAAGTACCTGTTCCGAATGTTAACTTCCCAGTGCCAAATTCGGGTCGCAGCTGTGTTCCTAGCCTGACTTATTCATCGGTTGTTTCTTCTCCAATCCTCCTTGATTTGTTTCAGTCCGCAAGGTTGGTTAAAGCGCCGAATCCAACTGCATATCCACATGATATATCTACTTCTTCGCCCGATGTTATGTACAGATGGCATTTGCCGGAGCCGAATGCTTTAAATGTTTCGGGTAGTTCTGACTATTCGTCCGTTAAGTCTAGGACTGTGGTGGTTTTGCTAGGATGGTTGGGAGCAAAGCAGAAGCATCTCAAGAGATACGCGGAATGGTATACGTCAAGAGGCTTTCACGCCATTACTTTTACGTTTCCGATGTCTGAGATTCTCAGCTACCAAGTTGGAGGAAAAACTGAGAAACACATAAACTTGCTTGTGGAACATTTGGCTGATTGGTTAGAGGAGGAGCATGGAAAGAACCTGGTGTTCCACACTTTCAGCAACACCGGATGGCTAACGTAAGTCCACTTTGTCTTTGTTTTGCATATAGACTCGAACAACAACAGAATTTCTTTTTAGAGCCATTAGTATTTCTCATTCTCTCTAAGAAATTGTTTTCTATTTTTATCAAACTTGTTACAGGTATGGGGCTATCCTGGAGAATTTCCAAAAGCAGGATCCTTCTTTGATGGGAAGGATCAGGGGCTGCATTGTGGATTCTGCACCCGTTGCGGCACCTGACCCGCAGGTAAACTAAATCAATGCTGTATGAGATGTATAATTAACCTGACAGACAAGTTAAACATATGTTATTCTTAATTTCTAACATGTGAGCAAAAAGGAGATTTTCTTATGGATGGACATGGCTATTCTATTTGGTACAGAAACTTATTTATTAGTTATGCAAATTGAGATTTATCAAAAAGTGATGCTGCTTTTTCAAACGGTCACCTAGCACAATATTTTTAACGCGTTTTATTACTCTTGGTTACATAGGTTTGGGCTTCGGGCTTCTCTGCAGCCTTTCTTAAAAAGCATAGTGTAGCAACAAAAGGAACCTTGAGCTTTGATGAATCGGGAATGGAAGCATTGGCTGGCACCAAGGAAGTTGCAGAGCCAAAAGTGGCAGTAACTGAAACGGCTTTGCTGGCTGTTCTTGAAAAGTTTTTCAAGGTGGTTTTGAATCTTCCTACCGTGAATAGGTAATCTCTCCGAAAAATCATCATCCGATGATTCATCACATGAGATAACATTCCTGTTTCAGCTACAATTTTGGGGTTAAATTTGTCGAGGCAGGCAGTGTGAATTAAATTAGAACATAGGTTTTCATATTTGCTTGCATTTGGTCATATTTTGTACACACAAACACATTTACTGCATTCGTTTTAGATTTTTTGCTTATGCCATTTGTTTTTAAACTTAATCCCTTGTGTCAATTGATTGCCACTTGCAATTTGTAAGACTAATTTGGCCCTCGCATCTCATGTTTTTCATTTAGCCATATTTTTGATCCGATGGTTTGGCACACGGGTTTGCCAAAAACGTATCCGAGTACTTTTGTCTTAGAGAACCTCTTGTGCTTTTCATGTATCAATAATGTGGGGTCTCGCCTTTATGCTTCTCTTGGCTTTTATTTCCCACGAACTAATAATTGGACGTCCTTTTCGCTTTACAGGAGGCTTTCTGATGTGTTAGGCTTTTTGTCCACACAACAACCAAGCTGTCCGCAATTATATATCTATAGCTCGGCAGACAGGGTCATTCCTGCAGGATCTGTGGAGTCATTCATTGACAAGCAAAGGAAGGCTGGAATTATGGTCAGGGCTTGTAACTTTGTGTCCACGCCTCATGTCGATCATTTCAGAAATGACCCGAAACTTTATACTTCTCAGCTAACCTTGTTTTTGGAAGATTGTGTACTTACTGGTTGCAAAAAGTCTCATGAGTTGTAACCGTCGAGTTGCTGCTAATAAATCCCAATTCTTTACTCTCTGAATTGTTAAAAAAAAAAATAATAAATAATAATAATAATAAATAATTAAATAAATAAATTTACATTTATTGATTAATTCATTACTCTAAATTTGTTGAATGCAACATGAGGATTAGCATATGTCGTTTTCTCTTGTATGACATCCACATGTTGCAAACAAATTTATAAACAGGATATAGTTTTATCTCATTCAATACTGAAGATAATTTATTATTTTGGCTCCAACTCAAGTTTATCAGTAATCTGTTGTGTAAAAAGTGAAATGGTTCATGCTATATGCCTGCAGATAATTTATTTCTACATGAATCAGTTTGATGCCCTTTTTCTCCAAGTTTTATGTCTCATTTTTATGCAAGTAGTACACTAAATCCTCATCTTGATAACAAATGTAAATTGTAAAAACCTTGTAAAACTGAGAAGGTAATGTTTATATGGCAAGGTATTGATACATCAATTAGACGCAAAGTCGGGCAAGCAAATTGCAATTAGGATTTTGATTCTCTTTTAAATTCTCAAACTCTACAAGGATCGGAATTCACATTCCCAGCATTTTGTAAACATCCATTTTTAGCCAGGAACATTCTCAATACCATGCCTCATATACCGTCTTTCTTACCTCGGAGCATTTCTGCCATGTAAAATTGGTAAGGTCTAGTTAGAAAAAGATAAAGTACAATTTGTCAAGAATATGTTAACCAAAAAAATGACCAATATTGCTCACAAGGAATGACAATCTACAGATCTCTTCATAATGTACAAATCCTGTAAAATAATTTCATCAAAAGTCAGGCTTCGCCTTTTTCAACACAGTTAGTTGTTTCCCTTCTTCAGATTCAATAAATTCACGAAGCTCCTTCGCGTGGTTAGCCATTCCATTGACGGAATAAGCTTTGATCATGGTTCTGTATGTAACCTTATCAGGTTTACATCCGTTTTGCTTCATCATCCCCAACACCTCTTTCATCTCTGCGAAGCATCCCAGCCTCCCATAAGCATCCACCAGACAGTTGAAGAAGACGGTGTCCAATGTAACATCGGAGTTCTCAATGAAACGCAAAACGCCACCAATTTTTTCTGGTTTTCCCTCTTGTGCATAAGCCCTCACAAGGGAACAAAGCGTTACACAGCTTGGCTTGATCCTCTCTGACCGCATTAGCCTGAATAAGTACTCCATCTGCTTCAAATCCCCGGCTCTCCCAAATGCATCTATAACCACATTGTATGTGACAATAGTCCATGAGTAATGGTATTTCTGCATGTACTCCATCACAGCTCCCATTTTCTCGTACTTGCCGGCTTTTCCATACGAATCCAAGAGGATGTTGAAGGTCTTGATGTTGGGTTCGATCCCGGCTCTCTGAAACTTTTCGTAGCACTTCTCCATCATTTCTATCTGCCCACTGCCACCAAAGGCTCTCAACGTCGAGTTCATGGTCCAAACATCCGGCTCACATTCTTCTTGTTGAAGCATCTCCACCAACACTGACTCCATCTCTGCAAACCTTTTAGGGGACGAAGAAAATAAGTTACTCCGATGTCATTCAGCAAAAGTTTCGATTTCCATCTGATTGCTACAGCCATGCAACAAATTTATAAAAGGAAACAAATTCTACCCAACGTAGATGAGCAATGACTATAGTTTGTCTACCTTTCCCCGATAAAAGAACAGATCATATCTAGCAATCCCACACCGCTATTTTATTTTCTACGTTGAGGGCTAAAGAATGAGAAATTTAGCATATTACTCACAGCAACCAGATGCAAAGCTAAAAATCTAGAAAGAAAAGGTTAGATTGGCAAAGTACTTTCTAGTTTTCCCGTACGCGTCAATCAGGATATTGTATGTGACCGTGCTGGGCTTGATCCCCTGAGCTGCCATGTCCGAAAGTAATGCTTCAACTTTGTCGAACGCAGAAAAATGCAGGCATGACTTGATGAGGACTGTGTAAGTGTGGACATCAGGTTGCAAATCTGGGGCATTCTTCATATACTCGAGGAGGGAAAACGCTTGCTCAAAGCGAGCGCTCCTACCATATGTAGATAAAAGGGCAGTGTAGGATTCATTGCTTACAGGACAACCTTCCTCAATCATAGCTTGAAAGAGCTCAAGAGCCTTTTCAGGTTGTTTGCACTTTCCAAGCATGACAATTAGCTTGATGTACACACCAGAGTTCGGCCTATACCATAGCTGCTCACGTAGGAGTTCGAAAATCTGAAAAAACCATGAGAGACATCTGATGAAGGGTAGTTTTTTTAGTTGGTTACATGCCATGAGCGACCAAAAGTTCTAACAACCATACAAGTAGCAACAAACAAAGCAACTTTTTGCACCTTTTGCCTTTTCTTTTGTTTATTTTCAATTTAATTTCAATCTGTTACTCAAAGTTTAGAATAGAAATAAAGGAAAAGTTAAGGTAGGGAAGGTATTTTTCACCAACGGTAAAGAACTGAATGTTTTGATCATTAGATTAACTTTTCAACAGTCTCATATTTAATTATCCACATTATAAATTTATAATGCGCGATACATAGCTGCTCTCGATAATAAATCATAACATTAAAAAGTTAACCCACAATTAAATAAAATTCCTATCGATGAAAAAAAAGAGAGTATATTCACCACTATAGAAATTCTCTAAAGGGATTCGGCTCGTATATTTACTTATTTGTGTTGCATTTTGTGTCCCTCTAACATGTGAAACATGTTTAACAAACATAGCTTTTTTTTAGGTGACGTGGTTTGATATTTTAGTTAAAATGAAACTTTTAACTAACTATCGTGATCTTGTCAAAGGGATGTGAACAGAACAGAAATAAAGGGACACGGGGGGAAAAAGACCCATTCTAAAGATAAACGGTAAGAAATTCAATAAGAAGTTGAGATTAACTGAGAAAATGAAAACAAACAAAAGCGAAACCTTGAGAGCAGATTCCCAGCGAAGAGCAGAAATCCTCTCGTAGAGAGCTTCAAGGACAGTTCTGGGGAGAAGCTTCTTGGAATTAGTGGGTCCCCTCTTCTTCTCAATGAGGACCTTGGTGGCCTCTCTCCGCAGAATCACCGAAATGGCTTTCTTCGAAGCAATCTTCCTGTTCACTTCCTCTTTCCTCTCCTTGGCTTCCTTCTCTTTCAACTTCTCCATGTCCACCGTTCTGCCTCTGCTCGTCGAACTCTTCCCCATTTCATTGCCGTTACTCGAAGAAGAAGAAGAAGAAAAAGAACAGAGCGGCTTCAGCAGTACGGTTCCGAGCACCGGCGTGGATTTCGGTCGCCGATTCAGTTTCAGCCCCGACGGGAGCGGATGGACGGAACTTGAAAGTGAAGCCATGATGTCAGCTCCGCCACATCCGTCAAGAGCCGAAGAGCTGTTGCGCTGGCGACGGCGACGGCTCAGGTGAGGATGGGTTTGCGACGGGGCCTGGGCTCGCGTGGAGGTGGATTCCGACGGCGGTGCTTGGCTCACGATGGCTATTTATTCTTCTTTTGGCATTTCATATGAACTGAAAATTGGGAAAATTGGCATTAATGATAGACTACAGGGAAATTTTTTTTGGGTTAATTTTATACACGTTGAATTATAATTCATGTCTCAAGTTGTTTCTATCTATATTTTATTTTATACCTCCTACGGCTCTAAATTTTTTTAGTTAGGTAAACGGTTACTCTTTCAATATTATTTTGTTAAAAATTGACACAAACTAAACGCGTTTTAATCACATAATTATTATTTATAAATAAAATCGTGATCGAATATTAGTATCTTAATAGAGATATTTTGAAAGTAAATTATAAATAAATTATAATTTTATCAAAGATAGATAATACAAGGTATCTTTTAACCAAAATATATAATGTCATATTATCATATAATTATTTTAGAGGTATAATTTTTCTCTAAAAAAAATATTTAATTATAACTTAGTCTTAATTAATCTAAAAAATATTTAATTATAACTTTAGTCTTAATTAAAGCCTATATAATATGAACGTGTTCAATTTTTATTTAGCTTTTGACAGAATATTGATCAAGGGTCATTTTCATAACAGAAGAAAAATTCAAGATAGTGCGACGTGTAAAATTAAAACTCATAAACCAACTTGAAACTGCGAATATAATTCAGGGGCCATTTCTAAAAAAGGAAAAAAAAAACCAAATTTTCTAAAATATAATTAATTGATTTGTTGGACGCTATTTTAATCTTTTTATAAGAAAAATGATGATAACAAGTTCATGTGAAGATTGTCTTGCACTCTTTTTAAGAGTTTAGGGGTTTTTTAATAATTAAAAAAATCATATCCACAAAATGTTAATGAGTTAGCAAAGAGGATTCAATGGAGGTAGGGGTGTTCACTGAATCCATGAATCCGTTCAATTTGTTCAATCCAGTCCAATACGTCATATTAGATTAGATTAAGAAACCAACAAATTAGTAATGGATTGGGTTTTTCCAATTCGAAAGTTATAAATTGGATAAAGGATTAAGAATTTCTTAATTCGTGTAATCCACGAATTTGACTCCCGTTTATATATACCTATAAATTTTTAGATATTTATATTGTTTTTCTTACAATATTCTCTACCCAATTCTTTTTCCGATTCTGGGCCTTAATTTGTTTTTTTCCCCCCCTTTTTAATTTGAGTTTAATTGATGTTTGTTGGTTGTAATGAATTTCTAGGCTACAATTTAGTTCATTATTGAAAACTTCAATTCGATTGTGTTGTAATTTTATTGTATTATTTTATGTTTTAATAATTTTAATTTAGTTTCTAGAGTTTATAGATTGAATCCGTAAATCTAATACGCGAATTCTGATATTAACATACTAAATTGAATTGGATTGTGAGTTTCACATATTGGTAATAGATTGAGATTTTCCTGATTCGAATGTCAAGAATTGGATCATAGAACTCCAATTCGCCTAATCCGATCCGTGAACGCCCCTAATTGAAGTATATAATCAACCTCTAAATGAAATGTTAAACCAATTTTTTACTTAATATTTATCTCTCGTGTTGTTGTATTAAAAGCCCAAATATGTACTTTCGATTATACGCCACTATGATGAAAGATGTAACCATCTATTGTCCACTACACATCATGTCATTTATGCAACATTCTCATAGATTGTTTATAATCGACTTACATTTAAGTCTCGTTTTAATTTAAAATAATACTCATCGAGATCTCATATGATTTTCAATATCCGAATGATACTTTTAAGAGGATAATATTAACTCTTTTAAGAAAAGCTGCAGATTTCATATATATGAAATCTATATATATAAAATCATGCTTTATCATTTATAAGTCGTACTTCCAATGTACAGGAATCATACCTATAGCGACTGTGGTGTCACTCATTGTATAGCAAAAGACACAAGCTATAGATATGAAATCATGAATTTATCTCAGGATTAAGACCTGTTACACAAAAGCTTATTAAAGTGAATGATTAATTAAATTAATTCCACTTTATGCCATTCCCAATGTACATCCACCACCACTAGGATCTACGTTAATGTACCTACCTTTGCCTATGATCCGGTAGCCAAGATAGGTCCCCTCTCCCCAATTGAGATCCATTACAATTTTGACATGAATAAAGGACACCTTTATTCCATTAAGTGCAAAGTATGAGTTTAGACTATTTCCTTGATATTATATACTTTATATTTTATCTATATCCTTGAAATTGTATACATCCCTGATGTAGATCTATTTTCTTGATATTGATTGTGACTGAGCCCTTACATGTCTAATTTAAGATTTAGTAAATAATAATTTAGGACAAATTTATTTGCTTGTGGACAATCAACATATGAATATTTAATAAATATGATACAACTGATAACATAAAGTAAGACCATTTATGATACTCAGCAAAATATCAAAAATACTAAAAGAAACTGATTCTATCTTAGGCCACATATCCTAAAATGAAAGCCACGGTTTTTGCTGAAGAAAGAGGGGATAAAATTTTGCTTGATGTGAGCTGGTAGGTCTAGGCTCTTCTAGGCTTCGTACTTAAGAAACAAGTGGGAAATTTTGTGCCTTCCCACCCTTAAACTTGAACCTATGGGGAGGTGATTTTGTGTATTCAAATGGTTATCATCCTTTATCATTAGTGTAAATGTTGTCGATATTTTTAAAATTTTATTTTAATTTTGAAGATGTATCGAAATATTTTTTACGTGAAAAATAAAAATATCTGTATTTATCCGTAAATATAGACACCCAAATATCGTTAGGATTAAAAATCTAATGGAAATGGTAAAAAATATGGAGACTATTGGGATAACATGAGCATTATTCTTTTGAGACCAAAAAGGACATTTTGGTAAATTTGCTTTGGACGTCATTAGTGTCCTATTTGTACTCACTCACCGGAGCCACCCCCAACCAGACCGTCCATCCCTTTCTTAGCCCTAATTCCTAATTCGATTCCTCCGAATCAGAATTGGGGGTTAGGGTTACGATCCAAATTGGGAAAAAAAAACTCAATCTCTGCAATCAATCGGTCAATCAAATCAATCGCCTTTTCTTCTCCCGCATCCACCAATGGCGTCCGACGTCGGAGGAGCGATCTCCATAAACGACGCGTTGACCGACGACGAGCTCCGGTCGGTGCTGGCGAAGCTGGAGATCGAGCAGGACAAGGATGTCTTCGGACTGGTCTGCAAGAGATGGCTCCACTTGCAGAGCACCGAGAGGAAGAAGCTCTTCGCTCGTGCCGGTCCCCTCATGCTCCGTCGAATGGCCGACCGGTTCTCTCGCCTCCAGGAATTGGACCTCTCGCAGTCTGTCTCTCGCTCGTTCTATCCCGGCGTCACCGACTCCGATCTCTCCGTCATCGCCGATGGCTTCAGGTGCTTGAGAGTCCTTAATTTGCAGAATTGTAAAGGTCAGAATCCCTAATTTCTCTATCACTGACTTTTCCACTGAGTTTACTTCTTCTTTTTCATTTGTTTTTATATCGATATATAACTTTGAATGATCGCAATTTTGATATTTCCTGTGATTACGATGTTTTTTGTGCGCCAGTGTTAATTTTAGATTTTTCAGGATGTTTATATTTGCGAAATGTATCTTCGTATTTATGCTATAATAGGAACAAAATGGGATTTGAACGCTCTATTTCTGACCACAAACTCTAGGTGTCAGCATTTTTCTTTGCTGCAAACAATTATCTTGTTTTGGCTTTTATCTATCATCCAGTGTCATTTTTTCGCTATATATGTATACTTATATGGTTTAGTTTGATTTCAAGCCTGTGATTTAACGTTTTGTCAAAAATCCTTTTCCTTTTGTGGCGTAACCGTGGAAGTGAGTATCAAAATTATTTTTTTTTTAAAAAATGCTTATACGGGTTTGGGACTTATGTGCTGTTTCGGGCGTACTCTTTACAATTCTGTGTTGTGAAATAAAATGTTCTTTCATTGGTCATCACATGATTTTTGTTTAATTTCACCGTTTACTTGTTAAACGGAAAACGAAACATTGCCTAATTTTAGGCGCTTCTAGAACCGGCCAGATATTGTGTAATTTGAGATTTGAACCTGAATATACGCCTCTTTTTTCTATTATATTTTATTTTACAGGAATCACAGATAAGGGAATGGTGGCGATTGGGAGTGGTCTTTCTTCACTACAGTCCTTGGATGTTTCAAATTGCAGAAAGTTGACAGACAAAGGATTGTTGGTTGTTGCTGGGAGTTGTTCTGATCTGCGAAGCCTGCATCTCGCTGGCTGCAGATTTGTTACCGATGGAGTATTACAAGCACTTTCCAAGAATTGTCGAAATCTAGAAGGGTTGGTGCTCTCTGGATGTATCAACGTAACGGATTCAGGACTTACTGATCTTGTAAGTGGGTGTCGTGGGATCAAGTTTCTAGATGTAAACAAATGCAGTAATGTTGGAGACGCAGGGGTTTCCAGTGTTTCCGAGGCCTGTGCATCTTCATTGAAGACATTCAAGTTGTTGGATTGCTATAAAATTGGAGATGTGTCCATATTATCCTTGGCAAGATTCTGCAAAAATCTTGAAACTCTGATTATCGGTGGCTGCCGCAATGTCTCTGATGAATCAATAAGATCACTTGCCACTGCTTGTAAGAATAGTCTCAAGAACTTGAGGATGGACTGGTGTCTCAACATTTCCAATTCGTCATTAAATTGTATCCTCACTCAGTGCAGAAACATAGAGGCTCTTGACATTGGGTGCTGTGAGGAGGTTACTGATGCTGCCTTTGAGGGTTTAAGCAGTAGAGAAACCGAGTTGAATTTGAAGGTTTTGAAGGTTAGTAATTGCCACAAAATAACCGTGGCTGGGATTGGTAAGCTTTTAGATAAATGCAGCTCGTTGGAATACCTTGATGTTAGATCATGCCCACAAATTACAAAGGCAGGTTGTGATGAGGCAGGATTGGTATTTCCTAATTTCTGTAAAGTAAACTTTGCGGGAAGTTTAACCGAGCTTGATGTGTTACATTAAAGTACTAGCATTTTTGCTTGACATTGAAGCAGACACTGCCCTCGAAAGGATTGCGAGATTCCTAATAATGTCCAAGGGTTAATCTTTATTTCCAGGTCTTTGCATCTTATGTCTTCAGATTCAAGGGAGATTGGGATTGTCTTGTATTTGTCTCTCAGAACATATTTGTAAATTTATGTACATTGTCTTCTGATTGCTGTTTTATATTTGCCCTCTGGATTTGGTTCTCAGATTTGCTTGTATGACCATTTCACTCAATTAGCATTATACCGTGCTTTGTGCAGACTGATTTTCACATGTTCTATTGGTTTCTATTTGAAAAAATTTCACGAATTTCTTGAATTGTGTCACTAATGTCAATGTCACTTTAATTATAAACTATACATATTGTAACTCCCTATTTATAACATTTGTGTCAAAATGTCACCTCCGTCGGCAGGTTAGCAGATGGTTACCAACTGGCAACCACTTCCACTGATGGGTTACCAGATGATTATCAATTGGTAACCACCTTCTTCGACGGGATACTGGCCAATTGTTGACTAGTAACCGACAAATCTGTCAAAATTTCTCAATTTTATCTCCGGAAAATTAAACGAAACTACAAATATTCATTACAGTTACAAAAATCTATACACAACACCAAGACCAAAAATCAGAAAAAAATACAAAAATACAAAACCCGCAACGGTGACAAGAACCAGGATCCGCCATTCATCGCCCATATAAGGTGTTGGTTGCCCATATCGCCGGAGGATTATGAGATATCGTGATTGCGGCCTTCTGTCGTTATATTACAGGAGGAAAATCGCTATCCCTGTCAATCTCGCGGCGCGGACAATCTTCAGCTGCCGAGTCCGATGAGGGGAGAGAAATAAGGGAAAGAGAGAAGATGACAGTGAGACAGCGCCGACGAGGCCTTCCGGAGAGGTGCTGTGGGAGAGAGAGCGGTATGAGAGAGAGAAAAACAAGAGATATATATATTTTAATTTATTACACAATTTTCAAATAGTGACAAAAATCAATTCACACTCAAATTTTAAGACATGAGGTATCATTTTCAGGCTGCAGTTGAGAGAGAGAGAGAGTCTTTTTTCACTGTTATTTATTGCTTATTAAACGCTGAAAATAGTCCATAAACCACAATTTCTTAATGCTTTTAAACTAAATGGAATGAAGCACAAATGAGGGCTTTGGTAATGAAGATAAAACAGTGATGAAGTCGATAAAAACAACTTTCATAAACTGTGTGAACTCTGTTTGGTGCACCACATTAAACCATTTGTGAAGACGCCGGCGTTATTAATACATTTATATTTCATATTGTCTTAAAAAAAAAAAAAAAAAAAAAAAAAAAAAAACGTTGCGGCCCAGTTGCAAAAGATCACACACTTAACAACAAGACTAGCAAAAGTTCAATGGAAATGGCGGTTGGTTTGACTACAACTGAATGGAAAAAATTCCACGCCCACCAACCCAATTACATCTGTGTGGTTTCGCCCCTTTTTTTCGGCGAGGAGGTACATAGCATTTTTTTTTTTTTTTTTTTTTTACCTTCTTCTTCTTCTTTCGGCGAGGAGGTACATAGCTCTTTTTGTTTTTTGTGAACAAAAACAAATGGTTGGACTTGTTTTTTCCGAAGGGTATTCGAACTTTAAATTTTTATAGGTAGATTAATGTTAATGGGCTCAAGAAATATCGAACTCCGCACACGTGGTAAACTTGCATCGCCTCTGTCATAATAAAAGTGGGCCCCAAGTTTTTTCAATTGAATCAGAAATTCTCTCTCATTTCTTTAACATCAAAGGCATTTGATTTACATGGAAAACAATTCTCTCTCATTTCTTTAACATCAAAGGCATTTGATTTATTGTTTCATGTAAGGACCTGTGCCTCTTTTTAACATGATATTGTCCTCGTTGGTCACATTTTCAGTTGGATATAGGTTCTGATACCATTTGAAACGACTCGTGACTCCCTTTGATATGAATATTGTTCGCTTTGAACCTCGTACCTGCATGATTTTGCTCTTGGGCTCACTCTAAAAGGCCTCATACTATTAAGAGGTGGTCTCTTTACTTATGAACCGTCATATATATACATTTTCAAGTGATGTGGACTGCACAACTTATCAATTCTTTGTAGGGACCGATGACTGTCACATTCCACTTCCATGTAAGCCAGAGTCAAGTGGAGATAAACTTTTCCGGAGCTAAATAGCATTTATCTTATGGGTATCTAGAGTTAGATTATGCTTGAAATCACAATAAATGGTTGTATTTTAGTAAAGCCGGATTTGTCAGCTCTTTCACATGACCAAAATCAATAAATCCTGATTTATCGGCTTTATTAATATTTACTTTTTTTTTTTTAATTTACAATATTAATTTCTTACTTAATACACTCTATCTTCAAACATACAAATCTTCTTTCTAAAATAAAAGCACCGTTTACTATCAAATGTGATAAATAAGCAATTTATTTGAAAATTTTAAAATAAAGTGAATACAAATACAAAATGGAAGAGTCATAATTCTTTTTCTCAAGTGACAAACCTCTGTACAACTCTTATAATGGTATTGATGAGCTTTGACTATCTTTATTTATAATTACATATATATGCCGAGAAAGCAGATTTTCATGAAATAGGCAAATCTGCTTTCTATAGTACTCTTGTGGAGTTGCAAGATTCTACTTTCTCTAAGCTTGAGAAGCCCGTTTTAGACAATTATAAGCTTTCTTGTAGTTCAAGAAACCCACAAACCAGAAGTTAAAGTTATCAACGGTTACTATTTCTTTGAACTTCTGTGATGGCTTCTCTACATTCACACTTTGGTTAACTCTCTTAATCTTGCTTAGTGGGGGTCGCAACCTGAAAAGATCGTAAAGATTACTCGAACTAGTAAACACTACGTATTGGAAGAAATAAAGAGAAACAGACATATTGCTAATTATAACTCTAACTTTTGAATATTACCTTATAACGGGCTCGAATTAGTTCTCCATTTGGGGACAACAACTTGATCCATTTTTGGCTGCAAAAAGCGATCTTCTCCAAGGAGATGAAGAGAAGGCCAGCAATAGGATCAGCTGTGGTTGACAAATAGCATTGAGAAGCTTTTAATAGTTTCTCTCCTTCAGTAACACTAAACAATCGCTTTAAGATTTTGTCTAGTCTACCAGCTTGAAGAATCCGAGCTCCCAAGCTCAGCTTCCCTTTCACGGTTTCGGTGATCTTAGGGCCTAGTCTCACTGCAGTTTCAAAAATTTTGAGTTAAGTTTATCAGAATTCCAATCCCGTGATCTTGATTGTTTGAACTGGTCAATTAAGAAGGCAACTGAAAATTCAGAACTTTGATTGTTTTTGGTTTGAACTAACGGAAGATAATAACTTACCGTGCTCTTTGATTCCATGTGCGAAGCCGTCTGGCTTTCTTCCCAAGTTCATTCATTCTGTTCAGCACTGAATCTACTCCACCTGTATAACAACAAGACATATATTTTCTTTAATGAACAACCATATTCTTCTGGACTAATTCATTGGTAGGGACGGAGAAAGAGATTAGAGCAAGAATTTACTTCTTTTCAAAGTTGGAGATCAATCGTCCGAAAACTGATGATCAGTTAGGAGTGCCTTTGGAGACCTCTTATTATGGGGATAAGCTATTGAGCCGATCGGAATTCCAATAACATGTCCCTCACATAATGTTGTCATTTTCTCGGAGAAGCAAAAGGAAATTGATTCTAGCACTAGATTGAGCAGCCCGTTGGGGAGCGGTATTATAGAATGTTCTTCGATGTCAGAAGAAATCAGCAAACTTTGATTTAAAGGGGTATAGAAATTAGTTGGTGAATCTTTAACTTTTTGTTCTCCTAGTCATCAGTGAGAATAAAGGTACATATATATAAACTTCTTAAAGATACAATTTTTTAAGAGAGAGAAAAAGATGGTGAGAAAATGGCATGTTTGTGGTGTCTGAATTAAGTCAGTTTCTTGTTATTTAAGGCTTCATTGAATTTAATAGATGGAACATGAAAATACAAGGGCCCTCCATTTACAATGATATTGATTTTTTTTTCTTTGAATTCCTTGGATGTGCCACAAAGGATGCAAAATATAATAGAATTGTGTTGGCCTTACTTAAATTTCTGTTTGGAAGAGAAAAGAAAGATTTTTTTTTTTTTTGGTGAATCTTATGGGTATGGGACAGTTTGTTGGAAATTCCTTTGAAATCTAGAAACTGTGAGAAAGAAAAACCCATGTTCTTAGTTTGCTTTTATCCTTAATATTTAATGGATTAAAAAAGTATCCCGCATTAGTAGGGACATATTTTAAATCATACAACCCCAACCAAGCTTTCATGCAATTCCCACTTTTAATTCTGACTGTGGATGGCAAGCCTTTTGAGGTGGCAACTTTGCTTTCTGATGTCAGTCCTCTTTAAATATTACTACAATAAGACGAGATAAAAAGGCATTTGTGAGCAATTGGGGGTTATCTTTTTACCAAATTTCAAAAGACTTGCAATGTGATGATGTCTAATATATGGGTCTAACGCCACAAATCTCCTAGATTACATCAAGCTGACATGGATAAACACCTCTTTTTTTTTTTTTTTTTTTCGAAGAAGTCCAACTTTCGTGGGAGTCTAATATCATGAAGATTGTGTTAGAATCTTATTTTAAATCTATTTTAGTATGTAAAACTTGATAAATTATGACTCTTAGGGGATGTTTGGTACATCATATTTATACTCTGTATTGTATTATTTAAATTAATGCGATATCCAACAATATCAATGTATTGTATTATTTGATATGAAATAAAAAATTAATATAATAAAGAATGTCATATCTGATACGACAATATAATGGATTTCGGGATAGGGTTGGGGTTAGGTTTTGGAATTGGGATAGAGGTTGGGTTTCTGGATGGGGTCGGGCTAGGATTTTGGGATGAGGATCGGAGTCGGGTTTTGGGATGTAGGTCAAGGTCAGGGTGGGGTCAAATTTTGAGACAAAGGTTGGGGTTGAGTTTTGGGACCGAGTCGAAGTTGGGTTTAAAGACGAGGATCGGGTTGGGTCTTGAGACAGTGGTCGAGATCGGGTTTTGGGAAGGGGATTCAGGTTGGGTTTCGGAACAGGGGTCAGAGACATGATCATTGTTGGGTTTTCGATCCCGAATCCCAAAACCCTACTCAGTCTGAAGACGAACTTAGCTCCATGAACCAAACCTGGCCCTGTCATGAATTCCAAACCTAATCCTGAAACCTGACCCATAACTCGACTCTAATGCAGATCCCGACCATGCTCACTGTCCCAAAACCCAACCTAGACACCCCTAAACCTGACTCATGATCTTGAAACCCGATCTTGACCCTGTATTCCAACACAAACCTCATCCTTGGTCCCAAAACCTGATTGAACCTTGGATCACGACCATGATTTAGGAATCCAACTTGATCCCCTAGTTTGAAACCCATTACCGACCCCAAATCCCAATCCCGACCCTGACCTCGACCCCGTATCAAAACCTTGATCCCAAGCCCCCAACGTCAGCGTTGAAACCCGATCACCGATCCCAACCCGGAATCACGACTGATTCTAGAACCCTGATGATGGGGTATTTAGCACTGATGCCCCCCAAACTTGTCACTTTTTGACAACTTACTCCTCAAACTTCTAATTTTAGCAATTTTCTCTATGAACTTGCTAAATTGTAGCAATGTACCTATTAATTAATTTTCTGTTAAATTAATTATGAAAAATACATGTACGCCTCATGTGAAGACCGGAAAAACTCATTTTCAATTAAAAATTTTCAAATATAGTAGAAACCCTAATGCAAATACTCTAATCAAATCTTTAATTTAGTGTAAAATTAACTAAAAGGGGTACATTACGACAATTTAGAAAGTTCAGGGGACAAATTACCAAAGTTAAAAGTTTGGGGTGTCAAGTTGTCAAAGAATATAAGTTTATGCGGCATCAATGCTATATACCCAATTATAGAAAATTACCCATTAACGTTACCAAATTTAGAGTTGATTTATGGAGAGGTCATAGTGATTGTCACGCCCCGACTTACACCATCTACGTAGGGGAACGACTACGTAGACGTGGGCCGGGTCGTCACCTTACTTATATACTTAAATTAAACTTGCGGAAAATTTGGGAAAGATTTTAATTTATTTTATTATTTATTTTTTTTTTTTAACTTTCAACTGACTGGTAGGTACTTCCTTGAGTACCGAACTTTCAAACCTTCCTTGAAGGCCATCTAAATCATGTTGTAGACCAAACCCGAACTAATGTGGGTTGGTACCACAAGAGGCAACTTGCTTGCCTTATATAAACTTTGTCATCCATACTTAAAACGTCATGAAAATATGAAAACCCTTTTTCATTACATCATATTTTATAGAGTATATATATTTTTTTCAAAAGCTGTGGCAGTGTTCATCCCACATTTCACAGTCCGCAGCACCAGCCTTCCACAGTATTGCATCAGAGATTGCTGGCAGGATACTTACCTACAGCATAGACGTAAGACGTGAGCTTTCGCTCAGCAAGTACAACTATTACATCCGCGACACAAAACATATCATTGTGCATGAACCAATTATAATCTCTTATGAATCAATTATGGATTTATAACTTAATTTAGTTCTATTCCTTTACATATCATGTGTGCTCGTACCGTGGTACATAGCCAAGGAATGGTTGAAGGTGGCAGTCCGTTTTAACTCAAACCATGAAACACAAAGTTTAACATGGAGTAGTTTAGGTAGCCTTCCAATCCAACTCAAACCATGAACCATACCATTTAAACCCGCCTTTATGGCAAGTCGGCACGACACAACATCCTACTTGTCTTGTTCTTACCAAGTGGTTTAATATAGTGAACATGCTTCATGATGTCACAATATTACAACATAATCAACATTAGTCAAAACATGGCCTTTTTGAAAACATGGCATTTCTGAAAACATGGCATTACATGTCATAACATAACTTAGCATATCATAGCCATAGCATAGCATAACACATTATCACATATCAGCACATTACATCAGGCAAGTAACAACAAAGGACCTATGCTGTAGGCGGAGTTGTACTTACCTCTTTCGTTATGTCCTACGTAGTGCTGCTTCTCCTCTGGTTACAGCTGTAGGTTTCCTCCTGCTAGTCGAAGGACATAGGTAAGGGTCTAATTAGTATTGTGGAATGTTGGGGATCTAACCAACATGTCTACATATTCCTAGTTGTATGTCCCCGATACTAGATGTCTTACTGGGTTACAAATAGTAACCCTATACCTTAGCCCAGTTTATTAATCTTGGTGTCCTTTAGGGTTATCTTGACTAACCCTTAAGGTTATACTAAAATCCACTTGTTAGTCAACCAAAGTCAACTATAGTCAACAATGGTCAACTTCGGTCAACTATGGTCAACCATTGTTGGGTCAACCTTGGGCTTTGGGCTTGACCCAGTAACTCGGGTATAACTCCCGGTTACCTTTCATAAACTAATCGCTTGCTATACTCCAACTTGAAAAATTCATTTTCCCTTACTTGGAAAATTTAGGGAAATTAATCCCAAAACTTCATAAAAATCCTTTACTTAAATCGTAAAAATCCAAACTCTTGGATTAGTGCTTTATAAAATCATTTGAGGTTGAAAACTAAAATCCACTTGTTAGTCAACCAAAGTCAACTATAGTCAACAATGGTCAACTTCGGTCAACTATGGTCAACCATTGTTGGGTCAACCTTGGGCTTTGGGCTTGACCCAGTAACTCGGGTATAACTCCCGGTTACCTTTCATAAACTAATCGCTTGCTATACTCCAACTTGAAAAATTCATTTTCCCTTACTTGGAAAATTTAGGGAAATTAATCCCAAAACTTCATAAAAATCCTTTACTTAAATCGTAAAAATCCAAACTCTTGGATTAGTGCTTTATAAAATCATTTGAGGTTGAAAACTGCCCTTGGAACAGTTTTCCATAATCGAAACAATAGTTTGTAGTAGAAAAATAGTTTTCTAGAAACATTTGTAAAGCTAGTGGTGCAGGAATTTTCGGATTCCCTGCGCACCCTTCGAAAACGATCCCAGTTTAAAAATTGGTTCGTAATCTGAAAAAGTTTTCTTCACAAAAGTTGTAGCTCTCGAAAAATACTAAAACTTTCATGTTTTGCAAAAATTCCAATTCAGCCTAGATTCGTCCCAGTTTTTGTTTGAAACTGGCTGATCCCGTAAAACTGACTGAAAACTGGGTCTGGGGATCAGCCACGGGTTTTGGGGTAAATGGAGGCCATTGGGGCCTTATTTTTGAAAACGGTACATGTAGCCCCCTAGGAAAAACCCTTCCGAACAACTTTCGTGTTTTAAATTTCTCCAAATTCGGCCTCTAAGGGCCTCAAATTTCCCTTTTCCCGAAACTGGTCAGTTTTACCCGAAAATGGCAGTTTTCGGTTTTAAGTTCGTTTTACGTAAATTTTACGTGCACACTACCTCGAACGGCTTTGGCCGTGAGCCTACGACGACCTGCAGTGTTTCTAACGTAACACATGCAGTCATATATCACTTAAACATCTTCATGAAAAGCAAAACCCTTGGGTGTTCTTGCACCAAACCGGGGTTTGCAAAACGTTTGATTTGCAACACCAAACATCAATCAAACACAAACCTTAAAATCCTAATTAGGGCAGAAAATTAAATGAGCATATACTCATACAAATCAAGCTTGAAATACACTTAAATCTCCAATTTGAAACTCAATTTAAAAAGCTTAGAAAACCAATGGAGATTTACCTTAATTCACACCAAAATTGGTGCTAGGTTTAGGGCGGTTTTGGGTCCAACACCTCCCCCCTTTTGCTCATCACCATATTCGGCCATCCCCCTCCCATCGGGGTTCCAAATTTTCGGCCTCTCCCACATGAAAATACACATAATTTGAATCAAAACTTAATTAAAGAACTAGAGGGGTTTAGGAGGATTGGATTACCTTTACTTCTTGAGATTAGATCTAACTTGGATCTAAACTTTTTCTTCTAACTCCTTGCTCAAGAAATTCGGTTTCCCCTCTATGGAATTTCTCTCAAAATTTTCGGCCACCACACCTTCCTTTCTCTTCCTTTCTTTCTAGCTTTTTCTTCTAATTTTTCTCTAGCTTTTTTGCTCAAGAAAACCGACCATCACATGGTCTCTCTTCTTCCTTGAATTTCGGCTTCTAGTGGAAGGAAAAGGAGAATGAAAAGCTAAAGTTTTCCTAATTGCATCTAAGGGTTTACTTGCTCAACAAGCCCCCCCCCCCTAGGTGATGTGGTGTGGCCTTATTGGCTAGCCATTCCCTTGGAGAACAAGGGAAGACTTCTTTCCCTAAATCCAATGATGATTGATGAGGTGTCCTCCCCCCCCATTGGTGTGGTCGGCCATGAAGGACTTAGAGTCCAAGTGCTTGTTCAACAAGCCAATGCTTACTTCACCTAGCCTATGTCACCTTGGTGACATCATTTGTTGACATCATCAAGCAAAATTGCTTGCTTTCCAAGCCAAAGAATAACCGACCATTGCATGCCATGTGGACCAAAAATTGGCTTGTTCAACAAGCTTGGTTTGCCTTGTTCACCAAGCTTCCCAATGTAACCGAGCAATGTAACCGGCCATTGGCTTAGTTCAACTCTAGTTGGAAACTTGGTTAGGAATATCCATAAATTCCATAATTCAAAAATTACATTCTTACTTACTTTTCTTAGAATTGCACTTTAATCCTTAATGACAAAATATTTGCACTTTAGTCCCTGTGAGGTGGACAGTGTTGGTGGAGCCACTTGGCTTCAATTCCATACCTAATGGTCCACTACATTTCCAAAATCCTTAAATATAGGGTTTCAGTCCATTTCCCTACTAACTTAATCAATACTAATACTGTTTTTCACTTAAAACAGTACTGTTTCACTAAATTGCAGTCCGGAGTTCATCTTCGTAAAATTGGACTGTGTATGGATTTTTCTTCTTAGAACTTGAAACTGCTAAATCCCCATTGCTCCAAATATTATTCACGATTATTCTAGAGTGATCTCATACCTTTGACTTTTGGTCAACTTTGACTATCTTGGTCAAACTTTGACCATCATGAAATCATGAAATTTCAACACGTCATTTTCCTTAAAATGCTTTATACTGGCCTAAGTAATCCATCGTTGAGTCTCGTTACTAGTTAAATGAGAACTCAAACTTATACCGATATTCCATTCTAACATGATCTAGACTTAAGTTTTCCTCATTCAAAGGAAATCTAGAGTCTTAAAAATTCGGGTTATTACAGTGATCATCTGCCAATGACTACTATAACTCTTAATTTACTTGTTCAAAATACAAAATGGTTACTTAAAGTTTGTTACTCGTCTCGAGTGGTCAACATCCTATTCTTACCGTATTCAATGTTGGCACCAGTGGGGCCAATAATATGGTAGATATTGTCCTCAAAAAGCATGGATTAATCCTTTGTAACACAGAGCAAAAAAAAAAAAAAAAAAAATGAAAAGACTTGAATAACAACAGTAAAGTTAATGGGAGAATCTTGAAACAAAATTTCTTATTATTTGTACAAAAATGTAATGGTAGCAAGCCGATCTACCAGTGTCACATATTATATACGTTAAAGCAGAATTGCATGAAATAGGCTACTCTGCTTTCAGGTTCGAAGATGCGACTTTCTCTAAGCTTGAGAAACTGCCTGTTGGAGATACTTGAAAGCTTTCTTGTAATTCAAGAAACCCATAAACCAGAAGTCGAAGTCATCGACTGTTACTATTTCTATGTACTTTTGTGATGGTTTCTCTATGTTTACACTTTGGTTCACTCTTTTTATCTTGTTTACTGGGATCACAACCTACAGAATCGCAAGATCGGAAAATTTATTAGCACCATATATAGGAAGAAAAAGAGAAAGAAGTCAACGTTAGAAGTTACAATATGTATGAATTTTACCTTATAACGGACTCTAACTAGTTCTCCATTAGGGGAATAAACTTTGATCGCTTTTTGGCTGCAGAAGGAGATCTTCTCCGAGGATATGAAGAGAAGGCCAGCTAGCGGACCAGCTGTAGTTGACAAATAGCATTGAGAAGCTTTTAACAGTTTCTCTCCTTAGGTGAGACTGAATAACTGCTTAAAGATTTTCTCTATTCCACCAACTTGAAGAATCCGAGCTCCCAATCGCAGCTTTCCTTTCACAGTTTCAGTGATTTTAGCCCCTAGTCTCACTGCTTTTTCAACAATATAAATAAATAAAGTTTATCAGAATACCTCTTAGTCATCTGCACAGATAGACAGAGAAAGACAGAGAGAGAGAGAGGGATTTACTTCTTTTTAAAGCGGAAGATCTATCTTCAGCATACCGACCATCGTTGGGGTATCGTGCAGTAGTACCAGTAAGAAGTGCCTTTGGAGACCTCTGATCTAATGGATAAGCAATTGAGCTAATTCGAACTCCGATAACCTGTCCCTGAATTGATGTTTTCATTTTCGACGAAACACGAAATAAAGTTGATTATAGCACTTGTTGGAGCAGCTTGTTTTTTGATGTAGAAGGAAACTAGCTATTGAGTTGGATATGGTAATTGAGGTATTGGTCAAGAGGCTTACTTATGAAGGCATACATGTAGTTGGAGAATAATTAACTTTTCGTTGCCTGAGTCATCCGTGGCTCATCAACGAGAATAAAGGAACTACTTTAACATAAGATTCATTAACGATATTTTTAATATTATTTTTTTTAAAAAAGAAATTAAGAAAAGGATGGTCAGAAGATGGCATGTTTGGTTTGCTTTGAGAAAAGACAATGTGGAAAGTTCCAACACTTCTTTGGTGGAAAGGTGGATTTTTGGGTGTCTGAATTCAGTCAGTTTCTTGTTCTATAAGGCTCTCTTTGGAAATTGGTCATGGAATTTAAAGATGGAATAGGGCCCACCATTTATCTTCCAAGGACCTCTATGAATTATATCGATCGAATTTCTCACATATAATTAATGATGTTCATTGTATGTGTACTCTTTTGAGATGCACAACATTATAGAATGGTTTTGGTTATTCTTATTTTTAAATTTTGGGAAAAAGATAAGCTAGATTTCCTGCGTACTTGAGGAAGAACCATTTCCTTTTCACTTTATTTCCTTTTCACTATATCTCTGACAGAAATCGCAAAAACTTGGTACAAAAACCGATTGAAAAACCGTCCCTAATTTGTTGGGACAACTTTTCATCACGCAATCCGAGCCAAGATCCATGCAGTTGATCCCCATTTCCCTTATGTGGCGTTGAAGACTTTTGAGCTGGCAATGTAGCTTTGTGATCTCAGCCACCCTTAAATATCGAGAAATGAAAAAAAAAAAGGCATTTACGACCAATTCTATAGTGCCCAATTTTAAAGATATAACATTGTGAGGATCTTTTTAACAATTATTCATCTCTGATTATTATAAAAATAATATATATTATATAAAAAAAAAAACTAATTATGTCTGATAACCAAAGATCTATGAGATTTCATCAAACTGACATGGATGAACAACTTTTATTTGTCACTGAAAGCTGGATATAATCTTGTTGCTCGTATATTTAAGAGAGAATTTTAAAGTATCCATTAGTTTACACTAAATACCACATTTATCCCTAGGTATTTGGAAAAGTCAAACTCACCCCTAGGTTTTCTTAACACAAAAGGATTCCCCTAACTCTTTTAATTAATTAATTAATTAATTTATTATTATTATTATTTTTTTTTTTTGAAAGTGAGGGAATTCGATTGACTTGTTTGATGTTTCAACTTAACTTCAACTGAATTATATTTTTTTTTTC
This sequence comes from Ficus erecta, assembly GCA_008635985.1. Classification (NCBI taxonomy): domain Eukaryota; kingdom Viridiplantae; phylum Streptophyta; class Magnoliopsida; order Rosales; family Moraceae; genus Ficus; species Ficus erecta. Next base: position 81,545 of record BKCH01000059.1, on the reverse strand, counting down.
TTTTTTGCTGGATTTTTGTCTTTTTCTGAAAATTCAATAAAAATTATAACTAATTTTTCATAAGTTAATCAACTCCAATTTAAAAATTTTAACTTCAGCTGGCGATCCAAATAAAAGCAATTTTTGCATCTTATAGTAAAGTTAGGTGTATAATTACCATTAGGCTATACTTGTAACCACCCCCTAACTCAGTTTTGGTTAAACTATCAATGTAAAAAGACCAAGTCGTCCTTTAAGCAGCTAGGCTACAAAATTGGGAATATGCAGAAATTACTCCCTAGGTTTTTTGAAATACTTATCCCTGATTCAAAAAGATAAATTAAGAAATAAATAAACAACCCTTTGACATGACACTTTTTTTTTAATCACAAACATTAAAAAAAAAAAAAAAAAAAAAAGAAGAAAAAAAAGAGCTCTATTTGTCATTCAAGAACTGTAAGCTCTGAAGCAACTCAATCTCTCCAGCAACAAGCTTACTGGCGCCTCTCTAGCAATCACTTCGAAGGAACAAATTCAAGCTTCCCAATATAGAATCTATATTTTCACTCCCTCACCTACAATGGCTTCCATGAAAAGATTCTGTCGAGCTGGTTCGATTTATGTTCCAACCTCATCGAGCTCGATTTTATAATTAATGTACAAAATTTATTTAGGATAGTTACAGCACCATGAAAATTTTGGTTGGTCATATAGTTGTTTATTTAACTCTTTCGACAAACTTGGGGGGTAATTTTGATGTTTTGAAAAGTCTAGAGATAAACATAAATAGTATTTCGTAACAACTCAAAGGATACAATTGGTTCCCCCCCCTCCACACAACCCCCCCCCCTCCCTCTTAGAAACTAATTCTGCTTGTCTACACGGATATAAGGGTAGTTTTGTCATATTGAAAAATAATTAACCACTTTGGTCAATAGATTTTAGATTGGGGGAATACTTTTATTTTTATGACACTAATTTAGGGTTAACTTTGACTTTTCAAAAATTGAGGGGTTAAAGTCACATTTAGCAAGAACTGAGGGATACTTTTGGTATTTTCCCCACGGACAAGAAGCTTGTCGCACTCATCTTCTGTAATATGAATCACCAATACAAATAATTTAAGGCTTAATTTTGCATATCACAAGTTAGTATTGTAATCATTTACGTTCATTTGTTTGTTAATCCTATATTCCTTAAAACTAAAATTTATTGGAAACTAGAAGTAGCCAAATTTAATATGCACTTGCAAACCTATGTATATGGTAGCTTACCATAATGGTGCTAGTCCAAGACGTGAAGACACAACTGATACCCCTTTCTTTTTTTTTTACTTAAAAAAAAAAAAGACAAAAAAGCCCGTAAAAAGTTGCACCAGAAGCTCCTCAAACTAGAGATCTAACACGTAATTTCCTTTGCACTTAGTATAAACCAAGATGTCATGTGTTTTTCGATTCCCATTTATCAATTTGAGTTTTTTTTTTTTTTTTTTTCCCTTCTTGTGGGAGAAAAAAAATTTAGTTAGAGAAAGAGGGGAATTTAGTTATCAGTATAGTAAAGTAATTGGAAGAATATATAGTTTTTCTCATTACAAAAAAAAAAAAAAAAAAAGTACAATTGATGTACATGTCAAATATCACGTATTTAAAAGTAGAACTGCATGAAATAGGCAACTCTGCTTTTAACAGTTTTCTTGGTAGTTCAACTTTCTCTAAGCTTGAGAAACTGCCTGTTGAAGATACTTGAAAGCTTTCTTGTAATTCAAGAAACCCATAAACCAGAAGTCGAAGTTATCAACCGTTACTATTTCTATGTACTTTTGCGATGGTTTCTTTGCATTCTCACTTTGGTCGACTCTTTTTATCTTGCTTACCGGGATCACAACCTGTAATATCATAACACCAGCATTTTTATGAACACCATGTATAGGAAGAAATAGAAAAAGATGTTGGCGTTAGAACTCAAAATATTTGTGAATATTACCTTATAACGGACTCTAATGAGTTCTCCGTTTGGGGACGAAAACTTGATCGATTTTTGGCTGCAAAAGGCGATCTTCTCCGAGGAGATGAATAAAAGGCCAGCTATAGGACCAGCTGTGGTTGACAAATAGCATTGAAAAGCTTTTAATAGTTTCTCTCCTTCTGTGACACTGAATAATTGTTTATAGACTTTCTTCAATCCACCAACTTGAAGAATCCGAGCACCCAAGCTCAGCTTCCCTTTCACAGTTTCAGTGATCCTAGTCCCTAGTTTCACTGCAGTTCAACAATGTAAATAAATTAAGTTTACCAGGATACAAATATCATTAAACTTCTTAAGTCATATGTGTGTGTGTGTGTGTGTGTGTATACATACACACATATATATATATATATATAGAGAGAGAGAGAATTACTTCTTTTCAAAGCAGAAGATCTTTCTTCAGCAAGCTGATCATTGTCGTATTGTGTAGCCTTATCAGTAAGAAGCGCCTTCCGAGACCTCTGATCTAGTGGATATACAAATGAACTGATTGGAATTCCGAAAACCTGTCCTTGAATTGAAGTTTTCATATTCGATTAGACGCGGAGAAAATCGATTATCACACTTGTTGGAGAAGCTTTTTCTTCAATGTAAGAGGGAATTAGCTATCGAGGTGGTGGTTATTGAGGTCGGACGGGTATTTAAAGTGGCACACAAGTAGTTGGTGGCTGAGTCATCAGAGGCTCATCAGTGATAAAAAGGCACCAACTTATGACTCCTAAAGATCATTTTTTCAAAAGAAAAAGTACGGTCAGAAGATGGCATGTTGGTTTGCTTTATGATGAGACTATATGGAAAGGTTTAACCTTCTTTGGTGGAAAGGTGGATTTTTTGGGGTGTCTAAGTTAAGTCAGTTTCTTGTTATGTAAGGCTTCGTTCGGATATTGGTTATGGAATAGAGAAAATAAGGGCACGCCATTTAGAATCATGATATTCATTGTATGTACCATCTCTTAGGATGCACAACTTTTTACAAAATTGGTGTTGGTTATAGGGATAAAGGCTAGCGTACCTAGATAATCCCAGGGAGGTAATGTGTGATCCGCATGTAGCCTATGGGTTTCTTACGAAGTGCAATGCCCATAAATCAGTTCACCGTGGTGAAGTTGACTAGAACCCAAGACGTTATCGAAGAGCAGCCTTACCATCCCACCAAATGAATAGTGGTTCTTATATTTATATTTGGAATAGAAGCAAGATTTCCTTCGATTCTGCGGGGACGGTCTGTAAGAAAGTCCTTTGAAAGACTAGAAGAATGAGGAAGAAAACCCAATATCTCCTATGCAGTTTGCTTTTACGCAAATCTTTCATCGAAAATGCGAAAAATTGGTCTAAAAAGAACAATTCAAGAGCTGTCCCCAGTTAGTTGGGACAACTTTTCGTCATAAAATCCCACCCAAGTCCCATGCAACTGAGAGCTGGCAATTTAACTTTGTGATCTCGGCCATCTTTATGTACTATGCTATGATAAGATAAGAGAGAAAGAGAGAGAGAGAGAAGAAGGAAAAAAAAAAAAAAAAGAAAGAAAGAAAGAAGAGCTCTTGTGACCAATTCTATCATTATTGTACAAAATAACAAAGGACATGGTAGTGTGAAGAACTTTTTAAAAACTAGTCATGTGTACCACATATCATATATATGTGAGATTACATAAAACCGACACCAACTTTTGCTTCTCACTGAAAGCTTGGTGTAATCTTGTTGCTTTTATGTTCAAGAAGTCCCTTTCCAAGAGAGTAATTCACTATGATGATCGAGGTTGATATCATGGTAATAATTAGTTTTCACACCTTAACGGAAAAACTTTTGCACGTGCGATGGGTCCGAGATTGGGCAATTGTAGTGTCCGACAAAGATTTGAAGCTTTGGGATAATTAAAAAAAATAGATGCTTTTGGAGATATAATACGCAGGAAGGGGAGGAGGTGGCTGGATTTACCCACGCAATTTAAAAGTCATCTTTTTTTGTAATGGTCGATTTTCATCGTTCTAAAGACACGGTCATGCTAGAGCCACAAACTTAACAAACAAAACAATAAAATGAAACAAGAAAAATTTAATAGTGAGAAAAGACAAGTAATTTTAGAGGCAATTGAGAAGGAAAATGATCTGAACTGTCACCTAGCTAAGCTTTGCAACATATCTCCAATCACTATCTTCTTTCATAAACTATTGAGTTCTAAATCAACAGTAGACAAAGAAAGAAAAACAATTTATACGTAAAGTATTTCACATTAAAAACAGAACAAATAGATAAATGCTAAATACTACTCAACCATTAGAGGAAGCTCTGTGACTTCTGATGAAACAAACCAATCGTGATCAAGGGCTTCCAAAGGATATGTTTTTTTTTTTTTAACCCCAAAAGTATATGGGAAAAATCCTCTAGAAGCCTCCAAAATTAAAAGTAAAACAAAAAATAAGGATAACCTCGAAGATTAGTTGACTCAAGGATACCTGCAAGCTAGGGATATTTAGAGATTAATTTTATTTAAATTCATTATATAGAAGGTATAAATTGGCCATTAAAAAACTCTAATTGCTAAAGCACCCTGTGTACTTTTGTTTTACCACGAAACCCTCATCTCAATAGTAGACGTAGCTCTGATATTAATGGTGAGCACTGAAATTTTTTGTGGTCTTAATTTAGTTTTCTGTCTTTATTACCTAAATTAATTTGTGAGAGATCTATTATGGTAATCATGTGCTAGTTTATCCTGTTTGGTGATTTTTTACCATTAATTCGGAAAAACCAACTAGAGTTTGATACTTGAATTTGACAAAGTGGATGGAATAACAGGCCACGAAGAACACACCGATTCAGTCAATCATCTAGTAAAGTGATTGCAAGAATAAGAGATATTTTTTTCTCATTAACGACAAATTTGTACAATTGATTGTATTGAGCTGATACTACGTTCACAAACATATTACACATCTCACATATTCAAAAGTAGAACTTCGTGAATTAGGCATCTCTGCTTCTAAAAGGTCTATTGGCAAGGTTCCAAGATGCAACTTTCTCTAAGCTTGAGAAACTGCTTGTTGGAGAAACTTGAAAGCTTTCTTGTAATTCAAGAAACCCAAAAACCAGAAGTCGAAGTTATCAACCGTTTCTATTTCTACGTACTTTTGAGATGGTTTCTTCACATTCAGACTTTGGTTGACTCTCTTTATCTTGTTTACTGGGATCACAACCTGCAAAATCATAAGATCAACAAATTTATTAGCACCATGTTCATATGAAAACAATAGTGAAAGAGGTTGACTTTAAAATTCTGAACAATTTGTGAATGTTACCTTATATCGGGCTCTAACGAGTTCTCCGTTGGGGGATGAAAACTTGATCGATTTTTGGCTGCAAAAGGCGATCTTCTCTGTGGAGATGAAGAGAAGGCCAGCTATTGGACCTGCTGTGGTTGACAAATGGCAATGAGAAGCCTTCAATAACTTCTCTCCTTCTCTGACAATAAATAATTGCTTAAAGATTTTCTCCTTTCCGCCAACTTGAAGAATTCTAGCTCCCAAGCTCAGTTTCCGTTTCACAGTTTCGGTGATCTTAGGCCCTAGTCTCACTGCAGGTTTAACAACACAAACAAAAATTTATTATATGGTCTTCAAAACACCCGCTACTTGGATCACAAGCATCCCTAATATATAAACACACACACACACATATATATATATACACACACACACTAGCAAACTTACCATGCTCTTTGATTCCATGTGCAAAGTTGTCGGCTTTCTTTCCGAGCTTGTTCATTCTGCTGAGCACCAAATCTACTCTACCTGTAATAATCAAGGCCATTTTCATTAGTGAAAACCAGTCTTTTGACTGACATTCATCTCTAGACAGAGAGAGAGAGAGAGAGAAGGAGAGTTACTTCTTTTCGAAGCAGAGATTCCATCATCAAGAAACTGATCGTTATGAGCAGCATCGGTTAGGAGTGTCTTTGGAGACCTCTGAGCTAACTGAAAAGCAATTGATCTGATTGGAATTCCAATAACTTGTCCATGCACCGATGTTTTCATTTTCGACGATATTCAAAGGAAATCGCTTCCGAAACTAAAGTTGGAGGAGCTTGTGCTTAGTGATATTGGTTTAGACTGATCTTCAATGTCAAGGAGAACAATTGAGTTTGATGCCAAATGAGGTTGATGAGGAGGTGTATTTAAAGGGGTATACGAGTAGTTGGCGATTCTTTAACTTTTCGGTTGCCCGAGTCATCAGTGGCTCATCAATGAGAATAAAGGCAATAAAGACACATGACTTCTCGAAGATAATTTTTTTTTATTTTTTTTTTAAGCTAAAGAAAAAGTTGGTTAGAAGATGGCATGTTTGGGTGTTGCTTTTAGCCAAAAAAAAAAAAAAAAAGACAATGTAGAAAGGCCTCAAATCTTATTTGGTGGAATGTGTCTCTTCAAAGTATTGGAAGAAAGGTGGATTTAGTGTGTCTCAATTAAGTAAGTTTCTTGTCATCTAAGACTCCCTTTGGCATTGGTTCATGGTATTTAAAATAAGGAATAAGAAAATATAAGGGCGGCCCTCCTACATTTTTTTGAATTATGAAGAAAATTATTTATGTTTTTGTATATGTGTAATGGATCTTTTAATATGCAAACACCTTGAGGAATAATTTCTTCTTTTTAATTTTAAATAACTAATGAAATTCGTTTGTATAGGTTACAAAGAACATGTATTACAAAATGGAGTTTGTTTCTTAAATTTCCATTAGGAAAAATAATAATAATAATAAAAGCAAGATTTTCTAAGATTCTCATGGGGCCAAGTTGATAGGAATTCCTTTCAAGTTAGAAGTATGAAGAAGAATATCTATTTTGTTTATAGTTTGTTTAAAATGTTATTTTTTCGTGGAAATTTCTAAAATTGGTCAAAAAGATTATTTAAAAAGATATATATATCCCATGTTAGTTGGGACAGCCTTTTAATGGTACAATCACAACCAAGCTCCATGCAATTCCTTTTTTCCCTCTTATTCTAACTGTAGGAGGCTGTGTAAATGAAGCCTTTTGAGCTGGCCATTTAGCTTTATGATCTCAGCCATCTTTAAATAAGGCCATTATAAGATAAGATAAGTGAAAGAGGAGAAACAAAACATAAAAGAGGAAAAGAGGGGGAAAAAAAAAAAAAGAATTTGTGACCAATTGTGTTATAATTTACCAAATTTCACATGACATCAAAGTGTTTTCTTTAACCAACTTGCCTGTTTTTAGATTGCATGAAATTGACTTGGCCAGATAGCCTTTCTTTCTTTTTCTTTTCTTTTCTTTTTTCCTTTCTTTTTTCTCCTGAAAGTTGCATTTCATGCAATCTTGTTTGCCTTTATATGTTCATGATGAGATCCCACTTCCATGGGAGTTGTGTTATCAGAAAAAATTTAGCATGTGAAGCTGTTCCAAGAATTGTCATCCAGCTAGCAAGTATTTGTCATTTAGACATCGATGTTAAAAAGTTCACCCTTTTTAATTTTTCTTCGGACACTCGGCCCTGGAATTTTCCAAATTCTCTTTAATATAAAGTTACTTAGTGAATTTCAAATGAGGAGAGGGGGTTTGAGTTAAAAAAAACCAAGGTTCGAAACCTGAGAGTTGTTTCTTTCCTCTTCAATGAATGAGAGTGACGTTATCGATTCACGAAAGAAAAATATAACCATTGTTTATGGAGAGCATAATTAGGGTGCAAAAATCCGTTCAATCCCATACTTTGTATTGTCATGTTCAAAGCTGACTAATTGCTGCATAGGCAAATACTCTCATTATTTATTATGAATAAGATTGCCGGTCCTTGATTTGAACTTTTCATGTCATTGCTGACTAATTGCTACGTAGGCATAAAATAAAAAAAAATATTTTTTTTCAGATTTAGATTTGCAAATTAGACTAGGAGGCAGTTTTTTTTCTTCTCTTTTTATTTTTTAAAATTTATTTAATAGGAGGAGGCAGTTGGATATAGAACCAACCAACAAAGTGCCCGCTGAATTGTACATGAAAATTTAAAAAAAATAATAAAAATAGGCAGGAAAAGGCTAATTAAATATAGCGTTGATGATCATTATTGACTTTTTCATCCGTGAGTCAAAAGTTTGAGTGTTAAATTGTGTAAGTTCGAATGCAATATTTTATCGCTGTCAAAAAGGAGTAACCAAGAGCAATGATCACATAATAATAATGGGAAGTCTCTCCCAAATGACTCTATCGGCAGAGGTTCTTTTTTTAACTATTAGATTTAAATCGAACGGTTGACATATCATAGGTATACCATATTATCATACACCTTACCCTATTTAAACTTTTCCACCCAAAGTCTTCTTCGTCCCCGGCGACCATTCCGCCGCCGGCGACCCACCCCCGACGCCGGCGAGTCACCCCCAACACCGGCGACCCACCCCCGGCCCCCCCACCCCCGGCCCCCCAGCCCCAGCCCCCCCACCACCGGCCCCAGCCCCAGCCGCCCCCACCCAGCCCGACCGCTGGCGACCCCACTCTCTCTCTCTCTTCTCCTGCGGCCCCCACCCAGCCTCGGCCCCGGCAACCCCCGCCGCCCAACCCCCCAGAACGAGAGGGAAGAGAGAGAAAGGGCGAGAGAGAGAGAGAGGGGGGGTGGGGGGGGCCGAGGGTGGCGAGGTGGGGTCGGTGGTGGGGGCGCGGGGCTGGGTTGGGGGAGGGGCGGGGGTGGGGGCCGCGGGAGAAGAGAGAGAAAGGGGGAGAAGAGAAAGAGAGAGAAAGGGGAAGAGAGAGAGAGGGGTGGGGTCGCCGACGGTCGGGGGGGTGGGGGGGCGGCCGGGGCTGGGGCCGGTGGTGGGGGGGTGGGGGTGGGGGGCCGCATGAGAGAGGAGAAGAGAGAGAAAGGGCCGGTGGCAGTGGTGGGGGGCCGGGGGTGGGTCGCCGGTGTTGGGGGTGGGTCGCCGGCGTCCGTCGCCAGCGACGGAGAAGACTTTGGGTGTAAAGTTTAAATGGGGTAAGGTGTATGATAATATGGTATACCCCTGATATATCAACCGTTCGATTTAAATCTAACGGTTAAAAAAAAACTCTACCGATAAGGTCATTTGGGAGAGAATTCACCACAGTCTCTCCCAATAATAATAATAGTAATAGTAATAAAAATAAATAAATAAAAAGGTCTTCCCACAATAGATTGCAACTGATATGTTGTGGTAACAGTGTCACAACTTGATAGGCCAATTGCCCATCTGCTTATCTGGACCACAGTCATTTCCACTTTTTGCTCTTTTCTTTTTTCTTTTTTCTTTTTTCTTGTCTCTCTCTCTGTTTTTTTTTCTTCTTCTTCTTTTTTTTCTCTCTATTTTTTTTGCTAAAGTTTTTCCTCTCTATTTAATCAACGTTTTGGCTCAATTTAGATAGCATATTCATTTTTGAAAAGAAAATATTTCTTATTTTAAATAAAAAGTCTTTTTATTTTAAAAATAAAATGATGTTTAGATATAATAAAAAAAATTTATTGAAAACAAAATGTTATTTGAAATGATAAAAATGATGTTAGAAATAATATATTTTGAGAAGATTTTAAAAATATTTTTTTTCTTTTTTCAAAACAATATTTTATATGGTATGCTTAAAATGAGATATAAATTTTTTTTTTTTTCAAAATAGAAAGAAAAATGGAAAATATTAGGAAAAAAAAACTCTTTTCTAAAAATTTTCCTATTTTGGAAAATGGATACCATCTTTCAAGCTGAGGTGTTAGGTGAGTCGGAAGTAGGCCCAGCTGAGAACTAATAATAACTGAAGAAAAAGAAAAAATATCAACTACCTTCTTCCTTCCAATTCCGACAACCACCCATGTCAGCATTGAACTAGTTGAGTATTTAATACAATGAGGGCTACTCTAAAATTAGACGTGTAAACGGAACATTGGGGGTTGTTGTACTTAAAATTCTTTTCATTGTTTTGTTGCTTGGGAAAAGGAGTACTTGCCTTGTCATAGCCACATCAATTCCCCTCTCCCCTCTCACTTGCACTAATTGGACCCCACTTTGGGATTCTTCATAGATTTTAGAAAGCTAAGGGTGGTGGGGAATAGGGGAAAAAAAGAAAAAAAAATCTTATAATTAACACTAAATTATAGTCAATAAATTATAAAGAATTGGAATCATGTTCAAATTACTTTAGGATAAATCATATAGGAAGTTCGACAGCTGGACAAGTTTGACTGTAGATATATCTGGTAATTATAATTTTTAATTAAAATAATATAATAATTAATTAATTATATGTAATTTTTTATAAAATTATGTGATGCATGATATCGATTAGACACATATCACTGTTAATATTACAATAGAATCAATTTATTGTTATCTTAACATTAAAAAAAAGGGATTAATTTTATTTTTAGCACTTGTGGAATAAATTATATTAAAAAACAACATCATTTTTCCCTTCATTTCTAGCACCGTCAAGTCAGCACCCACTTTTGAGGTTGATGCATAAAGACATATATGTCCTCAGCCAAACCCTAATCTGAATTTTTCCCACTTTCCCGCCCCCCTCATCCCCTTCCCTCCATCTCCATCGCGACAATATATAACTCACAGTACCCAAAAATTAGAACTTTTTTTCCCCTCGTTTCCTCGATTTTCTCTCAGTGAAGCCTCACAAATCCTCCATGCACCATTACCCACTGATCGAAACTCATTCTAAGTCCAAAAAATCTGACCACATCATCGTTCACTCTATTAAAACTGTCCGTCTCTATCCTCGTCACAGTTGAGTCGAATCTGCGAGATCTGCTTCAACTCCATTTGAGTAGAGATCTTCCCACTTCCAATCAGCCAATCTGAGGTAATGGTGATTGTTATTTGGTTTTATTTGTTAATATTTGCTTCTAACCATTTGGTCATTATCATTGTGACCAATATTAAAAGAACTGGTCATTTTCATATTGACCATCTGGTCATTATCATTGTTAGCATTCTGATATATAAAGTCAACTCTATATATATATATATATATATATATAAACCGGTCATTTCATATTGACCATCCGGTCATTATCATATTGACCACCTGGTAGTTTTGAGATATAAAGTCACTGTCTATAAATAAAAACTGGTCATTTTCATATTGACCATCCGGTCATTATCATTGTGACCAGTTTGCGATATAAGTCAAATCTCTCTATATATAAAAAAAAACTAGTCAATTTTCATATTGACCATCCAGTCATTTTCATATTGATCATCCGGTCATTATCATTGTGATCAGTTTTGGGATACAAAAGTCAAACCCTCTCTATATAAAAAGACTGGTCATTTTCATATTGACCATCCGGTCATTATCATTGTTAACAGTTTTGAGATATAAGTCAACTCTATCTATATAAAAAAACTGGTCAATTTCATATTAACCATCCGGTCATTATCATTGTGACCATTTTTGGGATACAAAAGTCAACTCTCTCTATATAAAAAAACTGGTCATTTTCATAATTACAATCCGGTCATTATCATTGTGACCAGTTTTGGGATACAAAAGTCAACCCTCTCTATATAAAAGGACTGATCATTTTCATATTGATCATCCGGTCATTATCATTGTGATCAGTTTTGAGCTATAAGTCAACTCTGTATAAGTCATAATTTTTCCTTTCTTTTTAATCACCCAAAAAAATAATTATTGAATAACTTGTTGCTGTTTCATTTAGGAATGGATGAGGTGTGTGTTTTTGTCAAGTATAATGGTCAATGGGACGACACATTGAGATATGTTGGTGGTGAAATTAAGGAAATATTGGTGCCCGAGACCGCAACATATGTTGGTCTTATTGAGTTGGTCAGAAGTGCAATTGGAATTAAGGGCCCAGCCAAGACTATAGTCATGAGATACGGTGTTGAACCTTGAATGCCTCTTGTCAAGATACAGTGTGATGCTGACGTTAAATTCTACATACAATTGAAGAAGAAGGATGTTCATGTGCTTAGTAAATTTCCAATTACCATCGATGTATTGGATGAGTCTGCGGCGGAAGCAAGGCCACCGGAGGTAGGGGAAAGCAACCACATAGACGTTCAACGTTCTAGGGAGGGTGTACAGAGTGATGAAGCCATGCAACATGTAGATAACAGTAATCTGATCATCCTTCCTCCTCCTCCTCATATCCCTTCTCCCACAATAGGTCTAGATTCGCACACTGAATATGGAATTGAAAATCAACATCAAGTATTGAACAATGACTTATGCACGGCCCATGGTGATTGTAATGCTGAGGAATTGAATGTTGCGGATGTTGCTCGTCATCCGAATGAGGATAGTATCGCAGCAAGCATTGGAGCCCCTTCTATTGTTAATAATACTACATCTCAATCCGTTAATGTACTAAGCAGGGACAGTGTATCCAACTCAGTAGTTGTGAATGATTATACACCTGTGACAATGCACAGAAATAGTATTTTTTGAGAACAAAAAGTTACTGCAGTACCATCTTTATCACGATGCTATGAGTAAACACTACCAATTCAAGGTGAAGAGGTTGAACTCTACTCTATTACACGTGATATGTATAGATAACGAGGGATGTCCATGGCAATTGCGTGTGACTAGGATGAGAGGCAGTGAACTGTTTGTTGTGAAGATGTACGACAACGTCCATACTTGTTCAATCGAAATCGTTCAAGGTCATCACCGTCAAGCCAATAGTTTGATGATTGGGGAGTGTGTTAAGGAAAAATACTTGGATCCGACTAATACCTCATATAGACCTCGAGAAATAATGCGCGACATGCAGGCCGAATTTGGAGTGTCTTTCAATTATCTTAGAGCATGGCGAGAGAAGGAAGCTGCACTAACCAGCTTGAGGGGCAATGATGCAGAGTCATACAATGGTATTTTTCCTTATCTTGTTATATGTTCATGACTGACATTATAACTTTTATATTTACGACATGGTAATGATTATTTAATAATTACAGTTCTGCCCGCGTGGGCTGAAATGGTTAAGATGAAAAATCATGCATCCGACATTCACATTGAGACAGACTCAAGAAATTATTTATAGTACTTCTACATGTGCTTAGCTGTTTCGAAGCACGGTTGGCCTTATTGTCATCCAGTAATCGTGGTTGATGGATCAGCATTAAAGGCCAAGTTTGCAGGAATGCTTCTTGCAGCATGCGGTCACGACGCAAATGGCTCCATCTTTCCACTTGCATTTGGTATTGTTCCGTCAGAAAGCAATGAATCATGGAAATGGTTCTTCGAGAAGCTAAGGGATTCAATCGGCAAGCGAGAGTCTCTTGCTATTGTGGCTGATAGGCATAAGAGTATCGAATATGCAGCCAACATCGTGTATTCAGATGCTGCCTTCGGGATATGCGTCCAACACTTGGCTGCAAACTTGAAGACAAATTACAAAGATTTCTAAGGCCCTTTGAAAACCTATTTTGAAGGTGCAGCGAGGTCGTATCTTTTAAGTGAGCACCATCGTTATATGGAATCCATCCGTAGTCGTAACCCCGATATGCACCGATACCTTTTGCAGGCCGATCCTACAAAGTGGTCATGAGCATACTTCAACGGACGGAGGTATGCAATCATAACAACCAACATTGCAGAGTCATTGAACAATGTGGATCGGAAAGTCAGGTTAATGGCAGTTGGATTCTTAGTGGAATGGTTTAGGAAACTACTACAAAGATAGTTTGTCGAGAGACGTGAAGACGCCCTGAAAATAACATCAAACTGGCCCCAAGGGCAGAGAATTTGATTCGCACAAACTTCTCATTAGGACTAATAGTAACGGTATGTGATAACGACCATATCAAACATAAAATACGGTATATGTCAATTTTTTCCTTAAACTTAATGATATCGATGGCTTAAAATTCCCTTTGTTATAGCCGCGGCCAGCTGATCAGTTTGAATACGTCGTCACCAACAATGCTGGCCAAATATGGATTGTCGATATGAGCGAAAGGACCTGTACCTGCAGACGATTTCAGGTCGATCAAATCCTTGCCCTCATGCAATGGTTGTCTGTAACCACCGACGAATTGATCCATACAATTTTGGCTCGAATTACTACACGAAAGATTATCTCTATGCTTGTTATTCATCTGTAGTCCATCTGATTTGCAGCGCAGAGGGCTGGGATGTTCCTGAAGAAGTCAGATCGTAAATTGTGAATCCTCCCAATACAAGCGTGGCCCCGAAAGGCCACGGGTTCGAAGGATTTTTTTCCCAAGGAGAAGAACATGACCCTATTCGTTGAGGTAGATGTAACGGTAATGGACACAACCGACAAACCTGTACTAACTCAGTACCCTTACGAATATGTCCAACAAGGTCCAAGCCATCGTTCACCACTCCCAGTTCATAATTATGTTCTTTATAACAATTTTAGCACAATTGTCACTAAACATTTATGTTCTATATACTGCGTACGTTTGATGTGCGTTTATGGAATTAGGTGTCAGCCATAATGTTAACTAATAATTGTGAAACAAAGAGATTTTTTTTAACTAAAGATTCCTTTCGTGCCTCAATGTGTGTTATACAGTACAAACGAATTATATAAAACATGCTCTTCAAAATAATAATCGGGGTAAGCACCAAAACCAAACTTAAATTATATTAACCATTTAAGCGTACCGGTCATAACAGTTATGACCACACGGTCATAACTGTTATGACCGTTAGCTCTTTTGTGAATAAGGATAATCTATGACACTTTTTCATAACTCGTTTTTAAGTTGGAGTTTGCACGAATCAATTAACACACGGTTCATTTTTAAGTTGAGTTAACACGAAAAACTTAAAAATCAATATAATAAAGACAATTTAGAGTCACGGTCATAACTGTTATAACCACCCAGTCAAAACTGTTATGACCGTGGACTCCTTTGTGAAATAAGGAAATCAATGGCACTTTTTCAAGGCTTGTTTTTTAGTTGGAGTTGTGCGAATCAGCTAACACTCACTTTCATTTTTAAGTTGGAGTTAACACGAAAACCTTAAAAATAATGGAAACCACATTTTAGAGCCACGGTCATAACTGTTATGACCGTTGACTCATTTGTGAAACAAGGATAAACTAGGGTACTTTTCGTGGCTCGGTTTTAAGCTGGATTTGACATAGTTTCTAAATAATATATAATAGTTACGTATTCGGGCTTTTTAAGGTAAAGGTAATGGCTGTTATTACCACTTGATCATAACAATTATGACCACCCGGTCAATAAATTTCTAATTTACAGTTTAGAACAATACAACCACCTGTTCGTAAAAAACTATGCTATAATCTGAATTAAAAAATGGCCCTATATACAGTATGGTCAAGTTTGAATGAAAAGTAAAAAATTTGTAGGCAAAGTCCATGTTTACATCATCATCACTTTTGTATTTTTTTTTTTCAATTTTTCGTTTGGCATGGACCCAGAAGTAACATGCTAGCCACTCCTGAAATAGTTTCATGCGTCCAGCAATTACCCAATAACGGACATCCCTCCCTTCTAGCAAGTATTCAGCATATTTAATGGTAAACACTCCATAGTCACCCCTGTTGCACGAATGAGAAAGATGAATTAAAATCACATGATCGTAACAGTCACTATTATCGTATGGAAACATTCTTTTACTTGTACTAACCCATTGGCTTGTTGAGGGATGTATTTCATTATGGTGACCGGTATTGGGTAATTTCCAGGAGGTTCTCTTTATATGACGTCGAACAAATTTATTCTCTTAGCCAGCATTGGAATGAACATTGATAAACATTCCACTCCTTCTCTTACACCTGCATTGTGAGGGCCTTCATGCTGTAGAGAGTCATAGACCTCAATGGTCCAGCTTGTCAGATTGAGCTTTACTAATATCCAATGTTTAAGATCGGCCAAGTGCATGGGTATTAGCACTGTATTGACATCAAACCATGATCACCCACTCTGGACACACACGCCAATCATGATCTTGAGTATAGATTCACAGGAGGCCCAGTCGAACTTGTCTGGTGAACTTTGGTAGACACGCCACAATGAACGAACCTTTGAACAAAAAACGTGTCAACCGTCGTCACCTTCCATTGTTCCAATTCGGGGAACTGCCTGATCTTCTTCCTCAAGTAGTAAAAGGCAACATCAATGTGCTACAAAAACAAAACATTAACAATTGTATTGTAAAATTCGGCAGGTCATCAAACAATGTACCTTATTGATGTTATACTTTCCAAAAAATACAGGATGATCAAAAGACTCTAAATTGTATTTATATATTGATTTTGAAGTTTTTCGTGTTAACTTAAATTGTCTTTAAGTTTTTCGTGTCAACAGTCATAACAGTTATGACCGTGGCTCTAAAATATTGTTTCCATTGATTTTTATGGTTTTCGTGTTAACTCCAACTTAAAAATGAAAATGAGTGTTAACTGATTCGTGCAAAATCCAACAAAAAAACGAGCCACGAAAAATTATCCTAGATTATACTTGTTACACAAACGAGTCAACGGTCATAACAGTTATGACCGTAGCTCTAAAATGTTGTTTCCATTGATTTTTAAGGTTTTCGTGTTAACTTAGAAATGAAATTGAGGGTTTAACCGATTCGGGCAAAATCCAACAAAAAAACGAGCCATGAAAAGGTGCCATATATATGGATTTTTAAGGTACTTACTTCGTCCCATAGCCAAACAGGGGAGGTAGCTAATTCATAATACCAGCTTTTTTTTTTATCTACCTCCATGAATCCGAGGTCATGGGGTGTGTCCAGTCTCTCATGCTTGGCATTGTAGCGAGGAGGGCCGTTTACTAAACATAAAAAAGCCTTATTGTTAATGCACAAAGTTATAATGTTGACATTGAAGGGACAATTACTCGTTAAGCTTAAATTACCTTGGAGAAGTCCTCTTCAATACTCCTCTCTTGATCCACTCCCTGAACTCCTCTAGTGTCTGTTCAGGAGGTCCATCTGCGAGACCCGGTGAGAGGGCATAAATAAGGTTACTCGGAGCCTTCGACGGGGATCCAACCTCAGTCATACGACTGGACGACCGTTGGCCAAGCCTTGATAGTCTGGCCCTCTTCTTCTTAGGGATCTACAAATGACATATCTGAAACGAGTCAATATTAAGGATGAAACTTATGAATAGGAAATTGTCAGTTACAGATATGCGTAACAACCATGGCCCCGATACTATCCTCGTTGGATGGCTCGTCATGAATGGAAACATCCTGTTCCGGGATGATTGCTTTAGCATCTTCCTCCTCTTTTACGCCATTCTCCAGGTCAGGCATGGTCTCCTCCTTTATTTCTTCAACAAATGGCTCATCTTTTACATTCGCCTCTCCCTCATTGACCTCTAAATTGTCTTTAATATTTACCTGTGTGATTTTCACAAATGTCATAAAAGATTGCTTCGTTGTATATATGGAAGACAAAAATGATCATCTCTACGTATGTTGAAGACTGATATTTAAATTACAGGATTACATTATTCTTCTCGTTCTAAGCATCTTCATGAGAAACGAGCAGCTTATCGCAGTTAGGAACTCCATGGCTGCCTGCACACCTATATCCGCAACGGCACCGATGTCAGGGGAGGTAGTCTTGAAGGCTTCCGACTCAGCCCTCTAAACATTAATCTCCTGGCTGCTACTAACAAGTGGCGCCATCTGTCCCTGACCCTGTCCCTTATCAGTCATGTTGGCGGACAACATTTTGAGAACCCTCCTCAAGAGTTTGTTGGAATGCTTCTGTTCCTTGTTCAGATCCTCTAACTTTTTATTCAGTGAGGCCACCTGTCCTGGAATCTCTTTTTGAAACTCCTGCCACTCGGAGTTTGTATCTGTGCTCGTTCGGGGGACAGAAGACTTAGGAGGTGGTAATTAAGGCAGGGCCTTTGGATGATTCAAAAATAGGCACGCAACACATGGGTTCTTTAACTCCTCTTCGGTTGGCATCATGAGTAAACAATTAAGCTGCACACATACAGTTAATATGTTAATGACTGACACAACGGATCATTAATGACTGAAAATTTGCATTTCTCAAATAAATCACCAACCAAGCCGTCATTACTGTTATGACCCCCTGGTCATTATGGTGATGACCACCTATTGTAATTGACATTGCAAACAAAAAATAACAAGAAAATTTGTATAAAATACCTAGGATTCGCCAACTGTCGTAAAAACAGTCAATACATCATCAAACCTCACATTGTCCACGGTGGTCCACGACAGCATACGCGGAATGGCCTGCTCGTACTTGGTGGTGAACTTGGATGATATCGCTGGGATGGTCTCATATGCCCATACGAGTAAGGCAATGGGGAACCCCGGAATACTGTAATGAACTTTTTCAAATTTTTTTTTGGTTGTCTCTTTGAAGACATCCTGTTATCCACAGTACTGCAGATTGCAGCCCGAGTTGCCTCCCATGAAAGCACACCCCAAGGAAAATCATTGAAAGCATCCAAGTTATCCACCAGGGCAAAAAACTTGGGGTCTATCTTCACGGAGCTTGAATTTGATAAAGGGATGCAAACTAGGATGTACAGAAGGTTTAGCTTGACCGCATCGTCGTCATTGTCAAACTTAGCATTCGACAGCTGCAACTCCAAATTTTCTCTCGAAACACCCCTAACCGTCGAAAAATATCTTGACATTAATCGGCTTTCCACGACGGGGAAATGAATAGACCCTACACAGTTCAGGCCGATTATTAGGCAGAACTTGTTGATGGAAAATCTGCCCAAGCCTTCACCAAGCTCAAACCATAGAGCATCACCCATGGCTGAGTGATTCGTCAGGCGCATCACGATGTTGTGGAATACCTGCCCAGCCCAACCAAGAGTATCTAAATGCATGAACTATTGCATGCATTGCTGATCCTTGACGGCCTCGTACTGTCGCGGAGACAACCACCCACACTGTTTATTCCATGTCTCCGTTATGTTTACGAACATATTTATTTTCACCTTGGTAATTTGACTGTCCGGTACGAGTCGGACATATTCACCCCTGCATTAATGGTAACATAATATAGGTATTAACTTTACTCTTTCAAGTAATCATAAAAAACCTTCCCAAATATTACCAATTGATCGCAAAATTAGTAATAACCAGCCACCGATATCACCAAGAAAGGGATACTTTCATACCATTTCTCCCCAAATATTTATATATAAACCGTAAAACAAAATTATACAAACCGTGTGGTTCATGGTAGAAAATCAGATAAAAATACGAACTTTAAAAATTTAAGGTGAAAATTTTCAACATATCTAAAAAATCCTAAAATGGCACAACGATAACACATAAAAATGAAAAATTTCCAAATATAATCAACCAAAGCTGCACATTATTTATGAAATATGTTAAAACTGTTGGTTTATGGTACAATATCCATAACCAACCGGTTGTTAACAATGAAAACTTTTTAACCATATAAAAATCGAAACTTTTTTTATATATAGTCGATAAAAACTGCACATTATTGCTGAAAAAGAGTAAAAATATATACTTTATAAGCATAAACACTAAAAACAAAATTTGTACCTCTTCAGCTTTCGATATCTTAGCTTCTAAGGAACTGATCAACTTTTCCGAATCATTGACACCCATTTCGCCCTGCTTTCTCTTCAAACCTGTCTCGGACACCATTCTCTCCATCCCCGGTACCGTTTTTTTGCCACTTTCCTCAGTCGATGACAACTTCGATGGCTTAGACAGAACTCGGGCTGACCTCCTCTCGCGAGCAGTGTTTTTCGCAGACATTTTTGTGTGTGTCGAAATGGGAAAATTTTTCAGGATTATACGACGTTAACAGACGTCTAATCAGTTTATACAAGGATTTCATTGGTGATTTGGGACGGTTATCGAGTGGTTATGGGTCGGTGGCTGCTGGTTGTAACATTTTCTCTCTCTAGAACCGGAGTTTCTCTCTCTAAAAATACTATAGAAGCTGGTTTCAAATTTTTATTAGGGCATTAGAGGGAGAGTGACTTTTAGACGGGTGGGAGATGAGGGCAAATCTGGGATTTAGCGAAAGTGGGCCGAAAATCAATGACTGTTGGCATTCCTAAAAAATTGGTCATTTTCATAGTGACCATTCGGTCAATATCGTTATGACCAAGGTTAAATGCAAAAAATCATCATTTATAGGGGAAGTGTACGAAAATGACCACACGGTCATAACAGTTATGACCATGACTCTAAAATGTTAACTACAATGATTTTGAAAAAGTGCCATAGATTATGAAAATGACTAAAATGTTAACTAAAACAAGTTATGAAATAGTGTATTAAAATGTTAACTAAAACGAGTTATGAAAAAGTATCATAGATTATCCTTGTTTCACAAAGGAGTCCACGGTTATAACAGTTATGACCGGGTGGTCATAACTGTTATAACCGTCACTTTAAATTGCCTTTATATATTGATTTTTAAGGTTTTCATGTTAACTTAAAAATGAAAGTGAGTGTTAACTGATTCGTACAAACTCCAACTTAAAAATGAGCCATGAAAAAGTGCCATAGATTATCCTTATTTCACAAAGGAGTCCACGGTCATACCAGTTATGACCTATTATGACCGGATGGTCATAACTGTTATGACCGTCACTCTAAATTGCCTTTATATATTGATTTTTAAGGTTTTCATGTTAACTTAAAAATGAAAGTGAGTGTTAACTGATTCGTACAAACTCCAACTTAAAAACGAGCCATGAAAAAGTGTCATAGATTATCCTTATTTCACAAAGGAGTCCACGGTCATAACAGTTATGACTGGGTGGTCATAACAGTTATGACCGTGACTCTAAATTGTCTTTATTATATTGATTTTTAAGTTTTTCGTGTTAACCTCCAACTTAAAAATGAAGCGTGTGTTAACTGATTTGTGCAAACCTCCAACTTAAAAACGAGTTATGAAAAAGTGCCATTGATTATCCTTGTTTCACAAAGGAGTCCACGGTCATAACAGTTATGACCGGGGTGGTCATAACAGTTATGATCGGGTGATCATAACTGTTATAACCGTCACTCTAAATTGTCAAATGTCTTATATATTGATTTTTAAGGTTTTCATGTTAACTTAAAAATGAAAAGTGAGTGTTAACTGATTCGTGCAAACTCCAGCCATCACTTTGTTGTTGAATTTTGTTTTCTCAAAATGTGGGAATGGAATGGGTCACAATGAAAATGACCAGGTGGTCATTATGGAAATGACCGATCCTGTAGAAGTATTTATGCAGAATCCCTTTACACACAAATCGAAGACTTGGCATTAATTGAAGATGGGACTCAAGTCAATCACTATTGGGATTTTTACAAATACGGTCATTTTTACAATGACCACCTGGTCAATATCGTTGTGACCAAGGTTAAAGGCAAAAATTCACGATTTACAGGGGTCACAACGACAATGACCAAGTGGTCATTATGAAAATGACCGATCCGGTGGAAGGACCAAATTTTAGGTGAATTCATTACTTATTTAAAATTTTTTTTGCCCTTTACACACAAAGGGTGTTGAGTCCTCTATGTATTTTAGAACACATGTTGTTCCATCCATCACTTTGATGTTGAATTTTGTTTTCTCAAAACATGGGAAGGGAAGGGGTCACAACGAAAAATGACCAGATGGTCATTATGGAAATGACCGATACTGTAGAAGATCAAAAGTTATGCAGGATCCCTTTACACACAAATCGAAGATTTGGCATTAATTGAAGACGGGACTCAAATAATCACTGTTGGGATTCTTACAAATACGGTCATTTTTACAATGACCACCTGGTCAATATCGTTGTGACCAAGGATAAAGGAAAAAATTCACGATTTACAGGGGGTCACAACGACAATGGCCAGATAGTCATTATGAAAATGATCGATCCGGTGGAAAGACCAAATTTTAGGTGAATTCATTACTTATTTAATTTTTTTTTTTGCCCTTTACACACAAAGTGTGTTGACTTCTCTCTGTATTTTAGAACACATGTTGTTCCATCCATCACTTTGATGTTGAATTTTGTTTTCTCAAAACATGGGAAGGGAAGGGGTCACATCGAAAATTACCATGTGGTCATTATGGAAATGACCGATCCTATAGAAGAATCAAAAGTTATGCAATTAATTTTTTATTTTTTTAATTCCATTTACACACAAATCGAGGATTTGGCATTAAATTCGGGCAGCAAAATCAATCACTGTTGGTATTCTTACAAATACAGTCATTTTCATGATGACCACTTGGTCAATATCGTTGTGACCTCTGTATATGGTCAATACAATTTTGTATTGGGCAAACCGTAGGCACAGAGGTCACAAGGAAATTGACCAGGTGGTCATCATGAAAATGACCATTCGAAAATAATATAAAACTCAGTAATTATTATTATGACCAGAGAGTCATTACAAAAATGACCATTACAAAAATTATAAGATGATCACAAACTAAATAACTCAGTACCGGTATCACCTACAATTAAAAAAGCATCAACGAAAACCCAAATATTTATATAAACCAAATTTTATAAACGGATGGTTTATGTTACAAAATCAGATAAAAATACTAACTTTATGTAATTCAAGCAAATTTTTTCAAACGAATCAATAAAAACTGCATTTTCTTATTGAATAATATTAAAAATGCAAACTTTTGAAACATAAAACCGAAAAAGTAATATTTTTACATCTTCAGCTTCCGATATCTTCTATTGTACAACACTTTTCGGCTTTTTTGATTCCATAACTTCGATTTCCCCCCTGTTTTGACATGGGGTATTTTTTGATGATTTTCCGACGTTCATAGACTTTCAAGCGGTTTATAGAGGGCTTGTCGTGGTGGTTTCAGACGGTTTCCGAGCGGTTTTCGGCCGGTTGTAACTCTTTCTCTCTCTAGACCTCAGTTTCTCTCTCTAAAACACTGTAGATGCTGGTTTGAAAATTTGGGTGGGTGGGAGATGAGGGTAAACCTGGAATTCGACATACACTTAATGTTGCTGGGCCCCACATTTCAGATTGAAAAATGACGTGGCGGTGCTAGAAATGAAGGGAAAAAAATTATGCTATTTTATTATAATTTATTCCACAAGTGCTAAAAATGAAATTAACCCTAAAAAAAATTGTAACCGTAGTTTTATAATATTGGATATGAGTTTATGAGAAACTTTATATTTATACTTATATATTTAAATCATATTATAATTTAGTTATAAGTTAGACATTCGGCATTAGTTTATGCTTTTATTGTCCTTTCTCAACTTTAGGTTCAAACCTTATTGGCCTAGGGAGTGGGGACACCATCATCCTTGTTGATTTCGTAATGCATTATTTCTATGATTCTATCACATGATGGGACTATAGTTTTGCGCTTAATCACATGAGAGTTCTACTACTACTACTTTTTTTTTTTTTTGGTTGAAAATACTATTACTACTTATGAAATAAGATCCAGCATTTTTGTACAGGGGTATTGGAAAACATACCCTATCAATAGGAAACTAATTTTTGTTACTATATATATATATATATTATATAATTTTAGATAGATTTAACATCCAAAAATATGTATTGCATACTAATAGAGGTAAAGTATAAAAAAAAAATATTCATATACACTAATTTACCCTAGATAAATAACTATTCTTTTCAACTATTAATATAATAGCTTGGTTGATATATTTGACCGATAAAAATATTAAAACATTTCTTTGGAAAAGAATTAAAGCGTTTGCAATTGATCATGCATGCATGTGGCAATGGCACCACAGGCTCGACCACGTGACGACATAATATTCTAAGTAGCATATTATATCACTTATATATATATATATTTATGTACGTGTGTATATATCGTTAGGAACTAGGACGGACGAAATAAGGAATGCCAACTAGTTCAACTGTTCCTTAACCAGAATAAATAGAGAGGAGACAAACTCTTCCACTTATGTATGGAAAGGCAGGACAAACCAAAAACAGAAAATACCATGTAATATCATTTAGATTCCTTTTTTTATCTACACTCGCAAAACCTAAATAATATGATTTGTTAAATTTGCTATTTAATAAGATATGTAAAATCTTAAGTTGTCAAAGTTGATAACTTGGCAATTATAAAGATATTGGATGAAACCTATTATTGAAATATTGGTTTTAAAGGAAAAAGGACTCGTTTTCTCTCGTTATCATGAAGGAAAGCAACAAATATAGGACCACTTTGACTAAGACAATTATCCAACACATGGCATGACTTGTGATACATCAACATCCTCAATTAAAGTAGCCCAATATGTCACCTTAAATGAGAAACGAGCACATTCCCTACCATGAGAGATAAATATATTTATCTTATGATACTTTAGAAGGTGCAAAAAAAATAAATCATAATTGTAGATGTGGAAACCTACAATCAAAAAAATTTTTTTTTTTTTTTAGCTAATACTGAAAAATAGCAATTGATCCTAAAATCAAGACTGTTGATCACCGTTAATAGAAAATCTAACGTCAAGCATTAACAATCATAAATAAGAATTAAAAACTGGTGCATAAAAATAAAAAATAATATCATAGTTTATAGAGTTTACTCTAGAATGACCTAGTACTTTGTATCTGGAACTTTTCCATTATTTATGGAAGTGAGTATAATGGTGATACAAGAGAGTAAAAGTGTTAAAAGTGTTGTTATCTCTCTCTCTCTCTCTCTCTCTCTCTCTCTCTCTCTCTCTCTCTCTCTCTCTCTCTCAATGGACTTGATATCCTATTTATAGGAGCGAAATGGTAGCATATAGTATATTTTATAGGAAATTTTTAAAGTTTATAGCAGGATTTATTTTACAGATAAATCCTAAATTTTCTAGTAAATACATGGGTTTTCCAGTAAATCATTGGATTTTCTAGAAATACCTTAAACTTTCTAAAAAATCACAGATTTACTAATAAGATATTTTTTTTAACTTTTTAATAACAAATTTATATGCACAATTTCAGGTTAGAGAGAGAAAAAGAGAGGAAAGGGAGAGAAAAATGGTGGGAGTTTTATATTATAATTTACTATTACTCTATTAAAAAAAATGCTATTTGGTTTTTTTCCCCTCTATAGAGTTAAGTCCGCTACTAGAGTTCGTGGGGTTGAGTCTACTATTTGAGTTAGTGGAGGTAAAGTCCATGGGAGTTTATCCTCCACTTTTATTAGAGGCAGTTTTATACTATCATAATCTTCTTATTGATAACCGTGATCTTTAATTAGATGGTGTGGTACTTGACACATGGAGGGCTAAGTTTAGAGGATGAAGTTCAACACCAACAACATTATTGCTAAAAAAATGCCCAAAAAAATAAAAGAAGGTTGATATCCCTACTAGCAAAACAGACAAAAAAAAAAAACTCATCAGCAATGCATGTGATCGTAATGGTAGTGACGACCATGCTACATGTTGGTGCAATTTTTCACCAACTAAACACAAGCCCTTGTCTGGAAATCTTGAATTAAACGAACACATAACCGAAGAGTTTTTGTGAATACCTTAATGATCCTTTCAGTAAACACCAAGAACTAGAATAGGGGGTGGTGGAGTTAACCTTCGGTATCAATTAGGGTATTACTTGAACTAGACCTTAATAAAAGAGTGATTTAGGGTTTATTCATCTCATGATGAGGGTTCGTTTGGGAGATGATTTAGAAATGTGTTTTGATTTGGAAACTAGATGTAGTTTTGAAAATGTTCGTTTAGGGGGAAAAGCTGTTTGCAGTGAAATAATATAAAATTTTAAAATTTGTTCAAAAAAATACTAATATGAAATTTTGTTTCGTTCTTATCAAATTTCTATGCAATTTAAAAAGAAATCATCTCAAATATCTACAATAAACTCAAATTTTAAAAGTCGATAATTTTTATTTCAAGGTTAAATTAGATTTTTTGTAATTACATAGATCTTCGATAAGAACGAAACAAAAATCATATTAATATATATATTTTAATACATATTAAGTTTTTATACATTTTTACTGAGAACAACTTCTTTTTTTTTTTTAACCAAACATATATTTACAAAACTCTAATTTAAATGTTTCAAAAATTACATCTCAAAAACCTCCTCCAAACGGTATTTTAAATATTGACCTCTGGTCTAATTTTTTGGAAAAAAAATAATAATAATAATAGTGATACAAAACCAATTAATGCTTGAATAGACGTGACAGGAAATGTGTAGTGAATGCGCTTGGTAAAGATAGTAAATGGAGACACTGTTGAGTTTTCCAAACGACATGTAGTATTTCTAACATTCATTTGTTTTTAATTTTTTTGTTAAAGGCAATTCTAAACACTAGTTGTAGACACATGTCATGCACATATTTAATCAATTTGTTGAATAAAAATTAATTATGATATATTATGAGAAAATAATTGTTTAGAGATCATTGAGGAGAAAATATTGAAGTGGTAAGAAATTAAAGAGAAGTTAATGATTCACATAGAAAGTTAATTTAGTGGTATTATGAAAAAATAATATTTGAGTAAGGGTATATTCTAAAAAAAATTATTATTTCAGTATGAACAAAAATAAAAATAAAAATAAAAATTTAAAACGATTAAAAAAAACACACAAAAAAGTGTCAGAAAATATATCATTGCGTGAATAAAAGTGAAGAATAATTCAAAAGAGTACAATATAAAAATCTAATTATATAAAACACAATGAAAAAAATAGTATTTGGCAATATGAGATATTGAGTGAAGTAAATGAGAGAAAATTTCAGCAATTAAAAAAAAAAAGAAGAGAAGAAAAATGGAAAGAATGAAAGAGAATTTATCTTAATCTTAATAATAATAATAACATAAATAAAATAGACAAAAATTACTCAAAGTCTACTTTATCCTTTCGTCATGTGTCACTCAGTTTTTTTTTTTTTTTTTTCCTTTTAATTTTAGCTTTCTTTTTTAACTTGGCTTTCTTTCATACCCCTTTTTTCCTTTCCCTTTTTTTTTTTTTCTCCAATATTTCTTTATCCTATTCAAGATTCCCTATCTAAAAAACTCTCTTAAATATATGCCTACTTAATTTTTGTTTTATGAGTCTCTCAAATACTTTTTTTTCCATGGTATTTGTAAATAAATAAATAAATCATGCCTCTATCCTTTTGTTATGGGTCACTCCCAATCTTTTTTCTTTTTTTAATTTCGTTTTTTATTTGGCTTTTTTTTCATATATATTTTTTTAAATTTATCTTTTCAAAATGATATGGGTGAGTTTGGAGCTTAAGTCCAAACTAAGATTTTCAAACTTTTTTTTGTCTTTTTCTCAAAAAGTTTTTTTTTTTTTCCCAAAAAGTTTTTTGTCTTTTCTGAAAATTCAAAAAAATTTACTATTTAAACTTAAAAATCTCATCTTGAACTTGTGCACCAAACAGGCCCATTGTTTTCATGTCAGCCTCTTTGTTGTTTGCTTTCTTTCATTTTTTTAAATTTATTTTTCATTCTTCTTTTTATCCTACTGAAAATTTATATTAAATGTATCATTATTCAAACTTTTTTCTTTTGTAATTGATAACTCTATAAAATAAAGTTATTTTAAAATTATGAAGTTTATATTTTTACTATAATCTTAATATTTTATCTTAATTTTCCCTCAAATTTATTATGTTATCCTAAATTTATAAGTTAATTATGTTAATAGAGTTAAAAATAGCACTTTATATCTAAAATATGATAAAATGATTTAAAATAGAAAAAGAAAATTTGGAGCCAAAGTCGACCACTCGTGGGAGTATCCACGCGTGCCAACACACCATTTCGGCTGTCAAATCAGCAAGGAGAAGGGCCAGATTGCGAGATATTCACACACGCCCAGCTAGGCACGTGATCCGTACTCTTTTCAGTGCATTCAGACCGTGCCGGATCTAGTGCATCGTGTCTCACCGTGCGTCTGTGGCCTTCAACCCATCCCAGCTCGCCATGTGGGCCCAGCTTCAAAGCTCACTAGTCTCTGCTCACCACCTGTTTGCATGGGGCCCAGGGCTGCTGCCAGCAGCTGCGGCCTTGAGGCTTATAAATAGAAGCCTTAGGCCCCATGCGGATGGTCCTTGGCTATGGGGGAAGCCAAAAACCATAAAAGAAAAAGAAGAAAAAAAAAAAAGTTTTAGGTTTAGTTTTCTATAAAATTAGGGAGAAATTATTTTGAATTATCAAGAAGAGAAGAAAAAAAAATTTAGGAGAAGGCGGTCCAAAATGAGTTTTCTTGCTTTTTTTTTTTTTTTTTTTTTTTTTTTTTTTAATTTGAGAATAATTAAATTATTATTTTGTAAATTTTTATTTTTATTTATGAAGTAATTTTCTTTTCTTGGGATGTAATCTATCCGAATTATGATTATTTGAGTTTTCTATTTTTAATTAATTGATATTCTATTCTAATTTTATGTTGAAGTAACTAATCTATGCTAAATGTTTGTGGATGCATGATCATCATTTACATGAGTTGGTATTTGATTTGAGACTAAAAAATGATAATTAAATAAGCCAGGAACGACCAGGAATTTTACAAATAAAAGAAAGTGAATAAGTCACCATTTACATGAGTTGGTATTTGATTTGAGACTTATTAACTTTTTTTTATTTGTAAAATGACTTATTAAAAATTTTTATTAATAAAATGATCTTGAATAACTAGAAATGACCGTGGTTATTCTGATGTTAAAATGAAAGTAGGTTATTTTGTTAATTTCAATTTTTGAGGCAGTTATTTTGAAAAATTCCTCTCCTTTGTAGTTCTTCTTCGACACAAAACGAGGATGTTTGGAACTCACAGACCAAACCGACAAAGCCATGAACTTCTTCATATTCTTCTCATTCTTTCTGCATGAAGAAAATTAGCAGAAATTAATGAATCATGAACGCAACCACAAACCCCATGTTTTCTCAAGCACACAAACTCACAAAATTCCCATGTTATGCACAAACAAAACCCACAAATTTCGATTCCCAAAATGCCCTCCAAGGCCAGAGATTTCTTCCCCTCTGGACAGCCACCGAGATATCTCAGGCGGTCAATGGCAGAATCATGAAGTGGGGTCCACCAGGAACCATTTCCACAGACACCAGAAGCCTTCAGCCCCACCAGTGGTTCTTCGCCATTTCCGGTGAAAGCTTTGATGCCCACGATTTCATTACTCCTGAACTGTCCCTTAATGGCTGTGTTGGAGTTGTTGGGAAGAGGGTTTGTGAGAATTGGGACAAGGGCTTTGTGGAAATCAATGGAGACAGTGTCGTTTCACTGATGAAGATGGCTAGTTTTGCTAGGGACAGGTTTAGTGGTGTGGTTATAGGAGTAACCGGCAGTGTGGGAAAGACTACTACAAAAGCTATGATAGCTTTGGCTCTTGGGGGTGTAAATGCAAATGTGGTTTATCAGAGTAATGGGAATTGGAATAATAGAATTGGGGTTGCTCTGTCACTGATAGGGATGCCTAGAGATGCTGCCGGGGTGGTTGCAGTTTTGGAGATGGGAATGGCTAGGAAGGGGGAGATTTTGGAGCTGGCAAGGATGGCGAGGCCGAGTATTAGAGTGGTTCTGAGTGTCGGGCCTTCGCATTTGGCGAATTTGCGAGCTTGGAGGATGTGGCAATGGCGAAAGGAGAAATTTTGGTGGAGGCGAGGCCCGGGGATGTGTGTGTTCTCAATGCTGATGATCCCTTGGTTATGAGCCTCCCAATACCAAGTGGCGTTAAGAGGGTGAGCTTATTACAATTCAAATCTCCGGTTTTGCTATATTTTCTCAGTATATTTTCTCAGTAATATGCGAGATTTGGCATTCTCTTGTGCTTTCAAATTGAATTTTCGTTGAACGGTATTCAGAAAATATTGGTTTTTGTTTTGGAATGTGAAAATTTAACTGCCAGGGGGAGTGTTGGAATGAGTATTCAAGAGTAATAAGATGCTGTTTTTGAGTTTATTTCATCTGTTTTTTGTGGAATATGCAAATTCTTTGCTTGGAGTTGAATTTTTGATTGGATAAATACTGTCTTGGCATTGTTAAAACTAGGTCCTCTTTGGGAGGAGAATGGGATGTGATGTTCGTCTGGTGGCAGCAGAAAGTACCGACGGTGGTCATGCACTTCGAGTTGTTTTAGAGAAAGATGAAGAAATGTAAGCTAATGAAGTGCCTTTTTCATCTAAATTAGTCAATTGTTGAATTCGAGAGTTGGAGAATTTAAAAGAACATATTTACAATCCGTGTAGTTTATTTTCAGAAAACAACATAAACTTGTCGACATCTAGCTCTGTGGGCATTGGTTAAATAGAATATTCTGCCATGTCTTGGCTTTTTCTGCCATTGTTCCGGTTTTGTGCTAGTGGAAAATTACTTCTATGCTCCTATAAGTACCATTTTTGGTTCTTTTCGTTATTTGCTTAAATTAAATAGGATCATTGCTTGCAGCCTAAACTTACAAATCTGCATTCAATGTGGTCTTAAATTTTTTTTTTTTTAGACACAACATGACTTGAAGCACATAAAACATTGAAACAGAGCTTCAAAATTTACATTTCTTGATATTTGAAATCATGCATTCTTATAACAGAAATATGCATGAATTGCACACTCATCTTTATTGTTTGTAAGTTTTAACTTAAAGTTGTTATTCTAAATCTGGAACGAATTCATAAAGTTTGGGGCATCAGTCAAATAGGAGATCCAAGGAAGCATACCTATCATGTTTTCTTCTTGTTTATTGTATTCTGCTTTCTTCCTTTCCAAATGACAATTTAGCATCAAACCTTTTTTGATGGATTCCACAGAAAACAAACAAATGCTTCTGTTTGATTGCTTTTCTACCGATCCTTATATCCTTCAACAATATCAGTTAGTCAGCGACTCTTTTCACCGAGATATGTTTTGCTTTCAGGGTCGAACTTCTGATCCGTAGTCCAGGTCTACATTTGGCTCAGAATGCATGTGCAGCGGCTGCAGTTGCTACTCATCTAGGCGTTCCTCTGACACAAGTTGCAACTTCCTTGTCAACATTTTGCGCTGTTTGCATGAGATCCGAGCTTATAGTTTCTAGAAACGGCATCAAAATTGTGAATGATGCTTACAATGCCAATCCCATTAGCACCAAAGCTGCTGTCGACTTACTAACTAGCATTGAGTGCAATGGAAGGCGAGTTGCCATACTTGGAGATATGTTGGAACTCAGTCGAGACGAGATAAAGTTTCACGAGATGATTCTGAACAAGTGTCGTGATGCCTCTATCGATTTAGTTGTGCTTGTTGGGAATAGATATTTCCTTGCAGCTGAGAATCTAAAACTTGTTAATGATCGAAAAGTTGTAGTTGCCCATGATGCAGAGAGTGCAGCAGTAGAAATTCTCGAGCAGATTGGTTGTGATGATGTTGTTTTGGTGAAGGGCAGTAGAGGTATGGAAATGGAGAAAGTTGTGAATGCATTGGAAGGAATGGAAATTCAAAGCTGAAGTTTATATTTATATGTATGTATGTATGTATGTATATGTGTGTGTATGGATGTATTTAATGATCTTCCAATCCTATGCATGGATACGAATGGTTTGGTACAAAGTTGGATAACGTTTCGAAAATTAGCAAATTCATGTTTATGATAGAAATTTGAAAAGAATCATGCTTGTGCCTAAACATTACATTTAGATTAGTCCAACAATATAGAAAAATTCCTCCAAATTCCTGTCCATGCATCACAAAGTGTTTCCACCTAACATTTTTAACCCTGATTTAGCCCTAAAAATGTGATTGATTGGCATATGTTTCAGAGCAAGATTAGTGATTAATTGATTTTCTTTTTTGAGGTACAGTTAATTGATTTTTACTCACTCGTGAGTTGTAAGTTGGAACACAATTTTCAGTCTAACAGTCGAAAAAGGATCCCGTTTTAAATTATTCTAGTTCAAACTTTAACTTAACCGTCTTACAAAGCTTAATTCAACTAAAATTGAACAATTGGGTGTCACGGCAAGCCGATATTTACAAATCCTTTTTTAGTGTTCTTTCGGCTTTTAGTATTTCTAATAAATCCAAATATTTACTATGTCAACACAAATATTTTCATTTTTTAAAAAATATCAGTATTGATAAAGCTATAAAATAGTGTTATTTTTTTCATTTTACACATTTAAGTTGGTTTAGTTCTTGAGCAATTTTAATTAATATAAGCTTATTTAACTTAATTTAATTTGTAAAATAGTTTATTTTGTTTATTTTAATTTGGGGTAAATTGTTTGATTGATCCTGAACTTTTTATTTTGTGCAAATTTAATTTGTAAATTTTTTTCATAATTGGAATTTGGGTCGTAGCTATTGGGCCCAAAGAGCGCCCTCCCCCCCTCATCTTTTTCTTATTTGCATTTTAGGTGTGTAATTGTTTTAAAGTTACATATTAACCCACTTCCAAATTTTTTTTTTAAATGCCATCCCCCCCCCCCCCAACTAAAAACTTACAAACTTCATTTTTTCCATGAAAATTTGAAAGAAAAAAGTAATATTATTGAACCAAATCTCAACTAATATACCTAAACACATAACAAGATAGTTTCCTGTTAATACCATGCAATGTTTCCGAATTAAAGTCTATTCATTTTTATTTCTCATTCATAATTAAACAATTAATTTATTTTGAGTAAATATTTCTCATCATTATTAGCCCCCCTCACCAAAATTCCTGACTTCGTTATTGGTTGGAATGCTCCTAAACTATTAAAATATTGCTATAAAAGTCCGTTATGTTAATTTTTAGACGTAATCCATTAGTTATTATAACGGCCTAGAAATTCATAAACTTAATTTCATAATTATTATCATGAATTTCCTTCATTAATATATTTCCAATGAATTATTTTAATGAATATCAAATTTTAAAATCATGAATGATTTTATATGTATCATCCATTTGATGATGTTAATGCTCTTACACTATTGAATTTCTCTTTTTAAATGAGAAATTATAGATATATAAAAAATAGGTTATTCTTTGTGTTTTGGTCATTCTTAGAGAACTCAAGCATGTTATGTAGTTAGAATCTTAATGTTAGACTTTCTCTTACCTAGAAAAAGGTTTTAAGAAGAACTTTGATGGTCTGAGGTTTTAGAGGATCCACAAAGCATTACGGTAAAATCTACAAACTTTGTTAAAGCTTGTGTTTGTTGTGATAAATGGCATTAGGTTCATTTTAGGTTTTCGAATCACTTGATTTGCTTATGTATGTCTAAAGTATCATAGATTGCTTCATTTTAAAAACTAGATTATTTAAACTTTCTGAAAAAGTATCTTATGCCTCAAATGCATAAATATACAATTTTTGGTGAATTTTACAAATCAAGACTATGAACTGAGAGGTTTTGCTGGAATTCTGTACCAGCCACAAGTTTTATATGTTTTGGGTTAGTAAACCAAAATGTTTTGTAAAACTGTTTACGACTCATAAACTAGACATTATAAGCTTTTCAGTGATAATCTTTTGCCTTATTTGAACTTATAAGTGAATTATTATGGTTTTTCTAAGTTTAACCACAAATATGAGTATAAGGTACATACGTGAGATCAATAGTAACAAAACCTTATTATATGGCATATAAAACTCAAACACTTAAAAAATAACTTTATGATTGTAAAGTAGACATCTTAACTTTTGAAATGAGCTATTATACATTTAAAACAAATAAGCATATAATTTTTAATAAATCACATAACATTAAATTAATATCTGGTAAATTGAGATTTTACTATGGGACATTAAGGAAAACATCCATACTAAGATTTGAAACCCTTAAGATTTTGGAAAATAAGTTTTAAAGGCAGAAACTAGATATTTCAGGCTTTCCAACATATCATGAAGTATCTAAAATAGAATTATACACAAATTTAAATAAATCTTAAAATTTAAGATCTCATACCGACAAAATGATTAAACATTAAAAATGTGACCTAAGGGTAAGTCATACCCTATAGATATAATGATTAATGAAATGTAACAAAATATATTTATGTTAAGAAGGTTAATTATTAATTATTAATTATTAATTAATTAATTATAAGAGCTAATTAAATGATTATTAGTTGTCTAAGTAAGAGTATTATATTGAGTAACTATATAATTAAAATGCATGATTAATTAGAGATTAATTAATTATTAATTATTGAGAAAATTATTAATATAATTATGGATGATTAATCTTGAACACTAATTATTAATATAAGAAATGAATAATTGATAATTATTATATGAGAAAGAATATTTAAATAATATAATTAATTATTAATGATATAATTATTATTTAGTCATTTAAAATTATATATAAATTATTTATAATTATTCAAAATTAAGTGCTAACTATTAATTAATTAAGTAATTAATCAATTAAATTAAATTAAATAATAATTAATATAATTTTTTAACACTTAATAATTAATATGAATTAATTATTAAGATTAATTATGATATAAGCAAATTAAGCTCATCTTAATTTATAAATAATAATAATAATAATAATAATAATAATAAATATATATAATCATGATTCGTTCTAATATCGAGGTATTAGTAAATCAAGTAGCCAGGTAAGTACAAATCTCACTTATAGTATGAAACAAAATATTTTCCTTGTTGATGTTTTATGTTTGTTATGATTTACCTTGATGATGTGATGAATATATGCGTTATATAAATTGCTTTGATTATGCATTTGATGTGCATAATTTTTCTTATACTAATACGATCAACATGTCTTATAGATATTTATACCATAATGATAGATGCATAGTGACATGTAAATCTCTATATTGTCATAATTAATAAGAATGATGCTAACAAAAATTAGAATTAAACGTCGTACCAACCTCCAAATAGTGAGAGGATATGATAAGAATAAAAGTTATGAGTTATTATCTTGGAGGTTGTTGATGGTTGCTCCCTCAACTCCCTATTAGTTACGTGCATATGGGTATAACATAGGAGCCCTCAAATAGACAATATATATATATATATATATATATAATAAAGCATAATTGAACACACATAAATAACATGTATTTTTAAACATTCATATTGTGATATGTGATGATATGATCTATGAAAATATTTTGTGAGATATATTTTATACTTGCTTAGCGAAAGCTCATATGTGCGTGTTTGTGTTGTAGATAATATAGGTAAGCAGCCCGTCACTTAGATATTTTCTGAATTAGCGAAGCGGTGCTGAGGCGATGAAGGAAAGGAGTAGGATACCACCACGAATTTAATTTCCGCATTTAGACTTCTTAAATTATTTTATATCTATTATATATATAGCTATGTTTTCAACATTTTTGTATTACTAAACTAGTAGGAGTATTTTATGAGAAAAAGACTTTAAAGTCTTTCCTTTTAACTCATACGATGTTATAGTTTTTTAAATATTATTTAAGTATGAATTTAAATAAGATATTTATTATCTAGAGATTTTCAATTTTCTCGGTTAAAATTTTTAATATATTTAACTCTTAAAATACAAGTATTATTTGTTTTGTTTTTAATCTATATTTTTGGAACTTAACATAAATAAATGTTAAGACTAAATGAATTAAGAATAAGTAAGTTAGCTAACGGTGTAAAAAGTCAGGTCGTTACAGTTGATATCAGAGCGCGGTATCCTACCATCCTACCTTACGCCGTTCCACATCAACTTAAGCCTATCCAAGTAAGTTAGAATTCTTTTTTTTTTTTAATTAGTGGTTTGTTATTCAATTTAATTTTATTACTAGGTATCCCCGTATTATCATTATCCCACCGGTTAGTGTATCATCATCCCAAGATACATTGTAAGTGAGCTCAGTATCAGAATAATGAATGCATTTCAGAAAACCAAACTAGAGTGCTACTACAGAGAAACTCATTTGGGAGATTGGCTACATCACATAGAGTCCTTATGTAGCTTGTGCGGCATAACACGAGAGGCATGGACAAGACTAGCAGTAATCTAGCTGAGGGTGCTGCTAGGCATTGGTGGCAGTTTAATGGACAAGACTTAAAACTTTTTCATTGGAGAGATTTCCGTTGCAACATCACTGAGACCTTTGCAGTTCCTTTTCTTTACAGAAAGAGGATGGCTGACTTGACATATACACAAGGACATTGTTTTCTTTACTCAGGTGGCAGGATGGGCACCTGTACCGGGTGAGAGCATGCAGGAGTACAAACACCAATTTGAAGAGGATTTTGTAACTAAGTGCCCTTACGAACTGTGCCAAGAAAATGCATGTGAGCTATTTTGGCAAGAAGTTCCACACAAGATACGTGTGCTGATATATTTTCCTCGACCTTATCTAGATTATAATCACTTATGTTCAAAGATTATTTACATTGAGATGCATCTAAGAGCGAATAGGGTGGAAACTCCTTCAGTAGTGAGACTGGAGGATGCAGATGATGCTAGCAACCATGTTGAGGCACTAACCCCACACCAACCAGAGGCTGTAGGAGGCGATGACACCTATATACATTCAGAAGAAGAGGACCCCATCGAGATGCTCATTGAAGAAGGTGATGGCGAGACGGGCGGTTCATGAATGCTGGCATTAGACTGAGTGCAGTAGATTACTGTTAGATAGTTTACCTACTATTCATGGATGCTTTATATATTATCGATCTTGTGTATTTGACGACATTTATGTTATGCTTATGATTTATGTATTCCCTATGGCTGATTATGACCAATGTGGTAAATCGTTATGTGAACTTATGACTATGCGATGTTATGAAATGATACTTTTAAGATATGATATGCTATGATTTATGGGTTATACTCTTTATTCTTTATTATTAAATGAAACTCATGTCATAAGACTATGCTTAAACTAAAAA
The DNA here is from genome assembly GCA_008635985.1 of Ficus erecta. Lineage (NCBI taxonomy): Eukaryota > Viridiplantae > Streptophyta > Magnoliopsida > Rosales > Moraceae > Ficus > Ficus erecta. The sequence continues at coordinate 44,702 of BKCH01000059.1, read as the reverse complement.
TAATTACATGTGAGATATTAGACAAGTATGGTTCTTTTGGGTTGAACGCTAAAGTTATATGTAGAACCATGGTACATCCTTGTGCGGCAGCAACAAGATGACCACATGAAGTGAACCTAGTTGAGATAGTCGCTAAACTATAGTGTAGATTAGAAGATGAGAAGCATGAGATGCAGAATCTCCACGATCAACTTACTTGGCAAAAGTCAAGAACTACCCCACAATGCAGTTTCCCCTCCACCAATTGTACTAGTTCAACTTGCATACTAGCTGTGTCTGCAACATAAGTAACCCAACCTGTTGTCCGGTAAAAAACCTTTGTACAAAAGGTTCCGACGTATAAAACCACCAGAATTTGAAAGATCCACCATCCCAACTAATCTAATAGATAACCTAACTTATTTTTATTTAGTTAAATTGCCTAATGTATATTTATAAATTTTTCAACTTTTTTTCTATACACCTCTCCCCTCTCTCTATCTCCTCCTTCCGCCCATTTCTCTCTTCTTCTAAAGACAACACCCGATCTTCCGCCACCAACTCTGATCTTCCCGTCGAGTTCCGTTCTCCACCAACAAGATCGACAAGATCTCCGAGCTCTGTTCTCTGCAACTCCAATTCCTTCACACGCGAATAAGGATGTCTTCACGATTCCGACAAAATTAACGGTTTCTTTCTCCTCCACAACGATGGTGAAGAATGGAGCCCTGTTTCTGTGGCTGTAGATTTCTCTTCTCCCCCTGCGATCCAACTTTGGCGGCAAACTCGCGATCTAGCACCTTTGAGATCTAGCCAACCTCGTAAGTGCCAGAGAATGGAGTCGGCGGTTGACCAGATCGGTTGGGGGGAGGGGGGGAAGGTAGGTTGGCCGGCTGCAGTCACATCCTTTCTGTCCAAGTCCATTCAATTTCTAACAAAATGAGTCATATTCAATGCATATAGCCTAATTTAAGAGGGTATTTTAATAATTTAATAATAATTAATAAATTTTTTTTTAAAAAAAATTATCTCTTTCTTCCCCCCTCCCCTTTATCTATCTCTCTCTCCTGCTCCCTTTCCCTTTCCATCTATCTCTCTCTCTTTTCTCTCCATATCCTCCCCTCGAATCAAAAGCCCAGATCGGGGAGGAGTTAAGCTCGGCAAAAACCTCCTCGAGGGGGAGGGGCGGTGTTCGGGCCTCAAATAAAATTTGATGAGAAACTTGGGGTGGGGCAATGGTTTTTCAGTTCTGGGTTTTCTCTGTGTGTATGGTCGGGAGGGGGGGGGGGTCCAAGCTCCTCAGCGGAGGTGCTCGAGGGCCGGTGTTTAGGCAGCAGGGGGCTTTTAGCAAGCCTAGATTTGGGTTTTGTGTGTGTGTGTGTGTTGGGGGGGGGGGGGGGGGGGGGGGGCACTGGGTTCGGTGAGGACAAGGTTGGCAAGGAGGGAGAGGATGCGTTCGAGCTCGCCGGCGAAGGCGTGGGAGGGGGGCTGGCGACGCAGAAGAAGATGCCGGAGGGGGGGGGGGGGTTTGAACTCTCTCTCTTTCTCCTTTTTTATTTTTTTTAAATAGATGTATATTGGGTATTTTTTTATAAAAAAATAAGGGTATTTTCATCTTTTAATGGTTGATTTAACTCATGTGATAGGTTATGTGACCTTTTCCATTAGAAATTTAACGGATATAGATGAAAATGACTATGTTGGCCAAAATTAGAGAGTTTAGGACTATCTTCGCCAATCTTTAAAAAAAAGAGGGACCAAATTATCAACACTTCAATAGTTTATGGACCATTTAGGCCAATTACTCTTTTTTTAATGGTAAATCAACGATTTACTCATAGTTAATCATTGATTGACTGGAAAATTGGTGATATTATTATGATCCCTCAATGATTGACTACAAAATTTATGAGTTATGTTGTGGTCAATCATTGATTAATTGAAGGTCAATCAGTGATTACTTGTACAATATGATTAATCAATGATAAACCATTTACATAATTGCTTGACCATTTGAAGGAAAAAAAAAAAATAAAAGACCTTTTAACTAATTTATAAAAATTTAGACTTTTTAATTAATTTTGAAAATTTAGACTATTTATTAAAAAACTTGTTTTTAAAAAAAGGTCATTTAGCTATAGAGTGAATTGTCATAATGAACTTATTATTTTGTTTTATTTGCAAAATGACTTTCAAAAAAAAAATTAATTAGCAAAATGACTTTCTTCTTTTAAAATAATATTAAAAGTAAATATATTAATTGATAGTAGAATATAAGGTTAAAAAAATCAAAAAAATCCAAAAAAGAAATCCAAATATTATGAGTAAATTTTCTTGTGCAATTCTGTAGAGGAGGGAGGCGTTCATGTGAGAGAGAAACGCCAAGAACCACCCCAAATCCTTCAACAATCACTCTATTCCGGTAATAATGGTACACCTGAAGATCAATGTTAATAGTAATTGAACTCTCAATTTTCTATGATCAAGGGTTTTGAAGAATGAAAAAAAAAAGAGAAATCAGATTTTGTAAAAAACGCTTAGTAAGGTTAGTAAATGGCTAAATGTTATTTGTAAGGTAGTTTTAGAGGATTATATGTAAATGTATATGTTTATTTAGCCTAAAAATCAATAATTTTTTTTTCATAAAATAAAACGAATTTGGAGATTGTCATTGTTGTAGACGAAGGTTAAAGATTACTCAGATGAACGACCATCATTTGTTTTGAACGACCATGTAGAAAAATGTTGGTTGTTCCTGGTTGTTCCGACATTTCTTGCAATTTTTTATATATACAGTGTGGAATAATAACAACCGTTCCTACATGATTCTTGTTTTGTTTATTTATTTATTTATTTACTTTTGTGTTGATTGATGTAAAATTTGTAGTTGTATTCTTTATATTGTTTGTTAATTGATAATCTCCAAATTCATGACAGACATGAGTCGAATCTACATTCTCGTGGAGTATAATGGAAAGTGAGAAAATATGGATGGTGGCTTTTTGAGGTGGCTCGGAGTTGGTATGAGCAAGGGCTTTGTGGTTGATAGGAGTATCAACTTTTTGGAATTGGAAGAGACAATCTACGATAGAACAAGTATTGATTGAAGTGAGTATACAATTAAGATAACACATAAACCTATTGATGACATATTTGGTGACACTTCTCCACCAACTCTTATTTCCAATGATTCAGATGTTATATATCTTATGTTTTTGTACGAAGAAAAACAAGGAATGACTCTACATGTTATGATAAAAGAAAATGTGATAAAGGAAAAGCAATATATGTTCGTGGTTATGATAATTTGAACAATGATGGCAGTGATGCACTAGGCTTCCTTGATGACTATTTTTGGTCGGATCAATGAAGATATCCCATTTGTTGCAAGGTTTGTTCTAACTGAATTACTCGGTAGTTATGAGCATCCGTTGCAGATTTGTACAACTAGTACACCAATCACTGAAAAGATCACTGGCTTTAATCCAACTTCAATCACCAGGTCCAATCCAACACTAGAGGAGACAATGCATGAGGAAGTACCTAATAAAGATGATGGTGTAGATAAAGCAGGGGATGATGTACCCGAATGAGGTCATGATGTCTGTAAAGGATGTGACGATGTGCTCGAAGAAGATGATGGTGTATCTGAGGAAGGTGATGATCTACATGAGAGAGTTTATGATAACCGTTATCGAAATTCTGAGACTGAAGAGGCAAGATTTGTTCCACTGATAAGTTATGATAGCGGGAGAAGTGATGGTTCGGATTTAATGGTGGGTAAAAATTTTGATAGTAAGGAACAATTAAATACGAAGTTAAAACTCTTCACCATTAACAGAAAGTTTGAAATGAAGGTCAAGAAGTCAACCAAGTCATTGAAGGAAGTTATGCATGTAGATGAACCAAATTGCTTGTGGCAGGTGCGACCTACAAAAATGCCAGGTTTGAATTTTTTTTGTCATTCGACAATATAATGGTATCCATACTTGCTAGTTGATGAATCGATCGATGATATGAACTTCACCAACGAAGTGACGAAACCCAACACCAAACGTGGATTCAAATCCCAAGACCTTCAAGACGCAAGCTTGTTGAGCTTTGACTCGTTACCTGGCAAGATAAGAACCAAGAACTATACATGTTGACAAACACCACATCAAGACTCTCAAGAACGACTCAAGAACTTAGATGATAAGTTTGGTTGTTAAACGCCACAAGAATAACTTGATAAGTTCAAAGTCTTTCAAGAATGCAAGAAAACACAATAAGCAGTCTCCCTTTTTTCTGAATTCCAAAACTGATCCATTCATACAAAGCACGCCTAATTACAAATTTTTCTTGCCAAATTGATCCCCCATTAATTTCGGATGTTACAAAAAAAAAAAAAAAAAATCAGGAAACTAACTCTATTTTTAGGCCCAAATCACACCTATAACTAGAAAAGGAAAGTAAAGTATTTTTTTAATGGCTTTATTATCAGCCATTCACACCTAAAATATCACAACTACCACTAGAAAATTAAGAAAAGTTAATAAATTGACATGCAAGCTTTACAATCAGACCTTAAACACAAAAAAGGAAAGTAATCATGCCAATTTACTTGCTGAAATTAAATTTTGCTTTGATTGGATTGTTCTAGAACTTTAATCATGGTGATGCTCCTCTTATGACCACGTGGACCATGCTCAATGGGCCACCATGAATTTGCTTGAGTCCAAACTTCTTAAATTAGCCCATTCAATACTCTTTTAAATCGCTTGGCTCTAAGTTTTGTAATTGGCCCAATTGGCAAGCTTAATGGATCATATGAATGTTGCCTCCCTCCACGCCCACGTGTGAGTTCCCCCTCTTGTATGCATGGTTGTGGTTGTTCAGCTTCGTTCACATCAATCGATCAATCACAGACAAGCATCCAATCGTGTAATTGGAGTTCACATGAAGGGACACTTCAATGATTGTAAGCAACCACCCAATCCAAAAGTTCTCATGGAAAAATAATGATTAACTGGACTATTAAATCTAAACAAAAACCATAAAATTTAACTTGAAACGAGTTAGTTAATACCTCAGCAAATTTCATGGCCTCCAAGCAAGGATTAAATGAGGTGTCAATACAATTATGAACATTCTGCCAATGAAGCTACCGTGGCCCATTTTTGTTTTTCTTATTCAAAGTTAATTTCTTCGCCATCATCTCACCTGATTTCGACATAGTCTCAAAAGCCTATATCTACTTGATAAATTAAATAATGGTTATAATACAAACCAATTTATAAAAATATTTAACTAAGAAAAGTATTAATAAAAAGTTTACTTGAAATATCCATGGGCACCCAGAGAAGTTATACGATGACGATTTTTTTTGTTAAACTTTGACACTAAATTAGTTTTATGTACGTCAATGTTTGATTATAACAAATATTCCCCCAAGGATATTGAGTGAAGAATTTTAGATCGTTGGCATATTGGAGACAAGAAGGATTAACCTCTTTTTTAGTGTCAGAAGACATCAAGAACCCTGCTAGCATGTACATAAATACTAATTTTACCTTATCTTTGGTCCTAATATTTTTAACGCTCAATTCGTTTAGTTTTTTCGCAACATCCTCTAATAAAACGCTTTTCTTTCTTGGTCAATATTGTTTTTCAACTTGTTTTTTTTCTTCTTGAGCTTTGATTTCATCCTTAGAAGGTCCACCACCCTTAAAAGGACCTAGTTGAGGGTACTTTTGAAAGATGATCTTATCTTCCTTAGATAGTCATTTCTGAATATCTTCGAGGATTGTCATTCTCAGTCGGACTGTAACTTTGGTACTAAAGTATTCTGAGAGGATAAGTGGAGGCAATTCTTGAAGCTATGTTGTGAGAACCGTCTTAGATATGTCATGGTCTTCTTTATTAAACTTCTCATCACTCGAATTTTCTACACTCCCATTTGTTTCCTAAAACACAAATATATGTTGTTTAGAAAAAAGGGGGGGCGGGGGAGGGGGGGGGGAGCCATTGCATAATACTTGTAAATAAAATAAGTGGCTTATTATTTCATTACCTCAACATCTATCTCATCACTTTCATCTTCTCTTGAATCTTCTATATTCTCAGTGTTTTCTTGAAACATATAGTAATTGGTGTAATGAATAATATTGTAATATCATAATCATAATCTTGATTTTTTTTTTAAATTTTACAATCATTGGTATGTTTGAATGTAAAAAAATAAAAAATAAAAATAAAAATGAAAATAAAAACAGAAAGAAAAAAAAAATCAAAATCACTATATATTGGAATAACCAACCGGTTGTTCGTAAACTAACGACGGTCGTTCCTATTTTTTTTGGTTGTTCTAAATATGCACAAGTCATTTTCCAACAAATAACTATACTTTACACGTAACATCATACAAACATGTTTGGAAATTTTTCACCTTATGTTTCCAGTTATTTTGAGCATACCTATATCACTTCCCAAATTCCTAAACTAACATAATCCCATCAAATTAAAAAGCAAAAAACAAATAAACAAATAAAAAAAAACAAACTAACAAACAAATTCATTATTTCAATGGAACGACCATCAAAACTTTTTTATGGTTGTTCTTTTTTTCAATTGTTGTTCTGAATATTAAAAGACAATAAAATCAATGTTGCACAATGAAATTCTCTACAATTAAAAATTCCTAATAATAAATCACAATCATTTATCTAAATATTGAATTAATTTCATTAATTAAACAAAATTTAAAGGAAATCAATAATTGAAATTTTGAACAATATTTCACATATTTAACATTTTCATCGAACCCCAGAGGTGGGGACGGCGGTGGCGACGTGGCTGGTGGTAGCGACGAAGATGGTGGTGGCATCGAAGGCGGAGATGACAGAAGGCACAACTTTGACATCCTGAGCTCCTATATGTTGTTTTACCAAGCTCTTTTGAACATTTATGGATGAAGAATATGGAGGGCGACTGGTCGTTGGTGCCGGAGTACTTGACAGATTTGTGGATGGGTGGGAACTTGGGAAGAAGAAACGAAGATAGTTGGCTTCTTCTCTTAAAACTCAACGGAAAAGGGGAGCGGGAGGCTTTTCCTCTCAAACACTTTGAGCATACTTTTTTTTTTTTTTTTCAAAGCTTTTAATTAAAGTTTAAATGATTTTATCAATTTATTTATTGAATAAAAAAAATTAGGAAAATAATTTTTTATTAAATTATTTTGGCAAATATTCTGGAAAGTAAGGCTTTTACTCTTAAATCTTCTGACCATACTTTTTTTTGTTTTAAAATTTTTTGAAAGTTTTTAATTAAATTTTAAATGATTTTATCAATTAAAAAAATTATTTATTAAACAGTCAGTATTTTTGGAAAAAGAAGTTAAAAAAAACATTTCCCTCGTTTCAGTTTTCTATTAACCCATTTTGACAAGTACTCCTTTAGCGATAAACCCCTCAAAAAAAAAAAAAAAAAAAAGAAAATGGGAAATTTGAAACACCCCAACCCTTCCACCGGAAACGCCCCGCCGACCTTTCACCGGCGGCCCCCAAACGGTGCCCCCCGCCGACCTTCCACCGGCGCCCCCCACGGCGGCCCCCCTCCGACTTTCCACAGGCGGCCCCCTCCGACCTGAGAAGTCGCCTTTGTCCCGGCAACCTCCCGTTGTTCGACGACGGCGAAATCGCCTCCCCAACAAAGAGAGTTTCTCTCTCTACGAACTCAGAGTCAAATGTATGCCCAATTTATTTTATTTATTTCTTCCTCTGATTTTATTTGCTGGGTTCTTGTTGTTTCATGTGCTTCAATCAATCTGTTTCTTGCTATGTTAAATTTACGTTTTTATTTTTTTTATTTTTTTGTTTTGTTTCGTCCCATTCCAAATAATTTATATATTGAATATATTCTTTGCAAAAATTTGAGACCAACGAGCTCAAGATTTCTTCCTTCTTTGTTTTGTGTCGTTCTTGTACTGAGCTTGTCGTTAGTAGTTTTTTCTTTTTTCTTTTTCCTTTCTCCTTTCAGATTTTTCATTTATTGTTCTTTTTTGTTTTCAATTTTTACTCGTTGGTTTTGTTTTTCTCGAGAAAATGTGATGTGCAATATAGAACAAAATTTTAATACTCTCAAGAAACTATTGTTGTAGGATGAAAGACATGGCTGATAAGGTGCCACACCAACAGCTGTAGTCTACCATGGATCCAGCTAGTCTTATATCAGACATCATGAACCAGATTTCCGATGAGGTAATTTGTTGTTGTTGTGTTTTTTTATTTATTTATTATTATTTTTTTGTTTGGCCACAGAAGGTGATTCGTTGGTAATCGTCTGCAGAAAGCCTATGTGGCTTCTAACTTGAAAAGTTATCCAGAAAATCGTAAGGATAAATTTTTGAAATCATCAATATTAGGTGCCATTGAAATTAATTGATGTGTAACAAAGAAGAAGGAAAACGTTTGGAAATGAACAAGGCAGCAACGACAAATCACTTTACAACAGTGCCGTCAAAATTCATTGAAGACATGTTAGTAACAAAGAAGTTGAGAATGGCCTTTTGGTTGTAGGATTTGGCCCAAAGTAGTAGCGATGAAGAAGAAAATGAAGAGGAGAATGAAGGAGAACCAGAGATTCAGGAGGAGGATAACAATGGAGAGGATGTTCTACGTTTATATCAGGTTGTGGAAAGAGATGGGCAGAGAAATGTTCAACACATAGCCAATTTCAACCGATCATCAATTACTGGTTATCAACACTTGGCTCAGAAAATTCATTGGACATACTTGGAGTTACACGAGCTGGAAGACAGAGAATACCACAACGTCAATATACTACGTCCTTGGCCGGGTCGTGCCATACTTTATATTCATCATAATGACAACGTGGTCCAGATGTTGAAGCCAATGATCATACCATGGAAAACATTTGTTGAGGAAATCAGTTACATAGTGGTTAGTGAGTTTGAAGAAGAGGAAACAACAAGCAAAAAGATACCTACTTATCTATATATGACTGATTGGGCACCATTCAAGTTGACTGAGGACATAAATGGTTTTGATATGTTTTTCAGGGCACTACATCGTCATCTAGCTGCATGTACAGGAGAGGAGCCTGATGACCATTTTTGTAGTAGGATGGATTGGAAAGGCTATCACATTGGTTTTTTTGATGGTCATTCGAAAGAAGTACATGCTCCCTTGTCCTACTGGTTCCTTGCAGAGGATAAATCAGGGATTCATGTGGATTTGAGTTACTCCAATAGCAACTTTGGTTCATCCTCTAAAAGCACTGTACCAGGAATGTTTGTGAATGACTGGGGGTTGTTTCTTGACAAGGTTGAATCAATTATTTTGTTGTATGTACGATGCTAGTCTGACAAATTTATGACTTTTGCTGGATTTGCTTTTACCTATAGACTTTTTTTTAGTGTCTATGGCCTTTTTCCTTAAAGATTAGAACTATTGGATATTCAAATTTTGAGAACAAGGTGTGAATTTCTCTGAAAATGAGGGGAAAAGTAGGATTGATGAGTTCTCAGCAGCATTGGTAGCCATGGAAACAGAGGGAAGATGGTTCTCATCTCCGAAATCAGATTATGTACATGTTACTAGTGGGCACATTGTTACATATTTTTTTTCTTCCTCTTAGTGTTTTTTTTAAGAGTTTTATTTTTGCTATGGTTTACAGAGCCCATTACTGTCTTGAAAAGTTAGAAAACAATTCTGAGTATTCTCTTCAACCACAACAGTGGCATTCCTTCTACCACTTCATTTGAAAATAGTAATCGACATAAGAGATTTCTACTTTTGTTATCGCTTAGGTTTGTTTTCTGCACTTGAGGAATTTGATCTCATGTCAAAAACAATGGGGAGCTGGGTATGTTTACATCGAGATGCAGAGAGAAAATTCATATATTAGAACATATATCAAAGGTGAAGCTCTACTTTGGCTATGGAGTTGGTTTTGTTGGTGATGGTTCATATGCAGCTCGTAAGTTGCCCCAAAGTCAGGGTGAGATCGACGTAAGTGAGACAAGGCAAAAAGGAATAGCAGCAAAAGTGGGAAGTGTAATGACATCAATTATTGTTTCTTGTGTGATGACGCAATCAAGTTGGGGTGTTGTAAGCTGGTTTGTTAGTTATTTAGGAAAGATTGTAGTATAAATTGGAGAGGAAGGAGAGGGGAGAGGAGAGATTCAGGAAGACACTAGTAGTGAAATTGTTGGGGGTTCCAAGCAAGGCGATATTAACTTTGTGTCTTGACCGGGAAGGTTGTTTTTTTTTTTTTTGGGGGGGGGGGGGGGGGGGGGGGGGGGTGTGTGGGGGGCGCGATGGTTATGATTCTCACAGTTTATCTCACTTACTACAGAAAATTTGACATTTTTTTCATCTATCAATTTTACTTTTTATCTTTCTGGTAACTTTTCATATCTTTTCAATTAGAATTCTATCTATTTTCCATAGGAATCATCCAAAAATATTTTGAAAGCATTTTGTAGTTTGAATGGGAGGAATGAGAGTCAATCCCATGTTGACTTAACCGTTTTTATCCGGGAATTGGGGGGAGCATTTTATAGTTCGAGTGGGAGGAATGAGAGTCAATCCCATGTTGACTTAGCCGTTTTTGTCCGGGAATTGTTGGGGGGGGGGGGGGGGGGGGGGGGGGGCGTTTGGTGGAGTGCAAACCAAATTTGCTGACTGAGGAATGGATTGCCAGTCCCTTGCCCTCCACTCCCCAGGGATTGGGAGTTCCATTCCTGATAGTAATGTTAAATTGCTATCTTACCCTAATTTTCTTGCAAAATGTTGGAGGAAAAAAGACATTAAGAACAAATAATTACAGTGTAGACTGAGTATTTACTTGCATAGTACTATGATCAGACATTTAAGCTAGTTTTGAGGGGCTTTCCTCGTATGTCATCATTGTCATCATTCCCAAATAGGCAATTAATGTATGTTAGACATGAGCCAAAAAAATTTGATATATGCTAGACATTGATAATTTTCTCAGTTAACTATAGAATTAAAAAAAAAAAAAAAAGTTCGGGGGCTGCAACCAGAGGATTTTTCTTATCTGTGCGATTCTTTTATCTTCTGGTTTCTATATTTTCCTCTTTTCTTGCATTTCTTCTTAACATCATTTGGTCTTTTCTATAATTTTGTATCAGTTCAAACCTTGCTTAATTTATAGGTTGTCAAACTTGTCTTTCATTATTATCCTTTCCATTGGTGATCCGTGTGTATCTATCTTTCATTCTCGATAGCTAAAGTAGAGCTTCACCTTTGATATCTATTTTAATATATGAATTTTCTCTCTGCTCTCCATTGTTTTTGGCATAAGATCAAATTCCTCAAGTGCAGAAAACAAATCTATGCGATAAAAAAATTAGATATCTATTTTGTCAATTACTATTTTCAAATGTAGTGGTAGAAGGAATGCTACTGTTGTGGTTGAAGAGAATACTCACAATTGTTTTCTAACTTTTCAAGATAGTAATGGGCTCTGTAAAACATAACGAAAATAAAACTAAAAAAAAAACCACTAAGAGGAAGAAAAAAATATGTAGCAATGTGCCCACTAGTAACATGTACATAATCTGATTTCGGAGACGAGAACCAACTATCTGCCCTCTGTTTCCATGGCTACCAATGCTGCTGAGAACTCATCAATCCCACTTTTCCCCTCATTTTCAAAGAAATTCAGACCTTGTTCTCAAAATTTGAACATCCAATAGTTCTAATCTTTAAGGAAAAAGGCCATAGACACTAAAATAAAGTCTGTTGGTAAAAGCAAATCCAGCAAGAGAGTCATAAATTTGTCATACTAGCATTGTACATATGACAGAATTATTGAATGAACCTTGTCAAGAAACAACCCCCAGTCATTCACAAACATTCCTGGTATAGTGCTTTCAGAGGATGAACGAGAGCCGCTATTGGAGTAACTCAAATCCACATGAATCCCTGATTTATCCTCTGCAAGGAACCAGTGGCACAAGGGAGCTTGTACTTCTTCCAAATCACCATCAAAAAACCAATGTAATAGCCTTTCCAAACCATCCTACTACTGAAATGGTTATTAGGCTCCTCTCCTGTACATGTTGCTAGATGAAGATTTAGTGCCCTGAAAAACATATCAAAATCATTTATGTCCTCAGTCAACTTGAATGGTTCCCAATCAGTCATATATAGATAAGTAGGTATCTCTTTGCTTGTTGTTTCCTCTTCTTCAAACTCACTAACCACTATGTAACTGATTTCCTCAACAAACGTTTTCCATGGTATGATCATTAGCTTCAACATCTGGACCACGTTGTCATTATGATGAATATAAAGTATGGCACGACCCGGCCAAGGACGTAGTATATTGACGTTGTGGTATTCTCCGTCTTCCAGCTCGTGTAACTCCAAGTATGTCCAACGAATTTTTTGAGCCAAGTGCTGATAACCAGTAATTGATGATCGGTTGAAATTGGCCATGTGCTGAACATCTCTCTGCCCATCTCTTTCGACAACCTGATATAAACGTAGAGCATCCTCTCCATTGTTATCCTTGTTATGAATCTCCGGGTCTCCTTCATTCTCCTCTTCATTTTCTTCTTCACCGCTACTACTTTGGGCCAAATCCTACGACCAAAAGGCCATTCTCAACTTCTTTGTTACTAACATGTCTTCAATGAATTTCGACGGCACTGTTGTAGAGTTATTTGTCATTGCTGCCTTGTTCATTCCCCAACGTTTTCCTTCTTCTTTGTTACACATCAATTAATTTCAATGGCATCTAATATTTGATCATTCCAAAAATTTATGCTTGTGATTTTCTTGAGAACTTTTCAAGTTAGAAACCACATAGGCTTTCTGTGGACGATTTCCAACAAATTACTTCTGTGGCCAAACAAAAATAATAAAAATAAAGAAACACAACAACAACAAATTATCTCCTCGGAAACTTGGATCGTGAAGTCTGATGTAAGACTAGCTGGATCCATGGTAGACCACAGCTTTTGGTGTGGCACCTTATCAGCCATGTCTTTCATCCTACAACAATAGTTTCTTGAGAGTACAAAAATTTTGTTCTGTATTGCACACCACATTTTCTCGAGAAAAACAAAACCCACGAGTAAAACTTGAAAACCAAAAAGAACAATAAAAGAAAAATCTGAAAGGAGAAAGGAAAAAGAAAAAAGAAAAAACTACTAACGACAAGCTCAGTACAAGAATGAAACAAAACAAAGGAAGAAATCTTGAGCTCGTTGGTCTCAAACTTTTGCAAATAATATATTCAATATATAAATGATTTGGAATGAGACGGAAAAAAAAAAAAAAAAATGAATGGAAATTTAACATAGCAAGAAACGGATTGATTGAAACACATGAAACGACAAGAACCCAGCAAATAAAATCAGAGGAAGAAATAAATAAAATAAAATGGGCATACATTTGACAATGAGTTCGTAGAGAGAGAAACTTTCTTTGTTGGGGAGGTGATTTCGCCGTCGTCGAACAACGGGAGGTTGTCGGGACAAAGGCAACTTCTCAGGTCGGAGGGGGCCGCAGGTGGAAAGTCGGTGGGGGGTGCCGGTGGAAGGTCGGTGGGGGGGCACCATTTGGGAACCGCCAATGAAAGGTCGGCGGGCCGTTCCCGGAGGAAGGGTTGGGGTGTTTTAAATTTCCCTTTTTTTTTTTTTTTTTTTTTTTCAGGGGTTTATAGTTAAAGGAATATTTGTCAAAATGGGTTAATAGAAAACTGAAACGTGGGAAATGATTTTTTTAACTTCTTTTTCAAAAATACTGATTGTTTAATTAATAACATTTTAATTGATAAAATCATTTAAAATTTAATTAAAAACTTTGAAAAAAATTTAAAACAAAAAAAAGTATGGTCAGAAGATTTAAGAGTAAAAGCCTTACTTTCCAGAATATTTGTCAAAATAATTTAATAAAAAATGATTTTCCTAATTTCTTTTTTATTTTTTTATTCAATAAATGAATTGATAAAATCATTTAAAATTTAATTAAAAGCTTTGAAAAAAAAAAAAAGAAAGTATGCTCAAAGTGTTTGAGAGGAAAAGCCTCAGTCTTCCCTTTTCCGTTGAGTTTCAAGAGAAGAAGCCAAATATCTTCGTTTCTTCTTCCCAAGTTCCCACCCATCCACAAATCCGGCGAGTACTCCGGCGTCAATGGCCAATCACCCTCCATATTCTCCATCTATCAATGTTCAAAAGAGCTTGGTAAAACAACATATAGGAGCCTGGGATGTCAAAGTTGTGCCTTCTGTCATCGCCGCCTTCGATGCCACCACCATCTTCATCGTTACCACCGGCCACGTCTCCACCGCCGTCCCCACCTCTGGGGTTTGATGAAATGTTAAATATGAGAAATATTTTTCAAAATTTCAATTATTGATTTCCTTTAAAATTTGTTTGATTAATGAAATTAATTCAATATTTAAATAAAAGGATTGTGATTTATTATTAGGAATTTTTAATTGTAGAGAATTTGATTGTGCAACATTGATTTTATTGTCTTTTGATATTCAGAACAACTATTGAAAAAAGGAACAACCAAAAAAAAAGTTCTGATGGTCGTTCCATTGAAATAATGAATTTGTTTGTTAGTTAGTTAGTTTTTTTTTTATTGTTTATTTGTTTTTTGCTTTTTAATTTGATGGGATTGTGTTAGTTTTAGGAATTTGGGAAGTGATATAGGTATGCTCCAAATAACCGGAAACATAAGGTGAAAAATTTCCAAACATGTTTGTATGATGTTACGTGTAAAGTATAGTTATTTGTTGGAAAATAACATGTGCATATTTAGAACAACAAAAAAAAAAAAAAAATAGGAACGACCGTCATTTGTTTACGAACGACCTGTTGGTTATTCCAATATATAGTGATTTTTATTTTTTTTCTTTTTTTGTTTTCTTTTTGTTTTTAATTTTCATTTTTTATTTTTTTACATTCAAACATACCAATTATTGTAAAATAAAAAAAAATATCAAGATTATGATTATGATATTACAATATTATTCAGTACATCAATTACTATATGTTTCAAGAAAGCACTGAGAATATAGAAGATTCAAGAGATGATGAAAGTGATGAGATAAATGTTGAGGTAATGAAATAATAAGCCACTTGTTTTATTTACAAGTATTATGCAATGATTCCCTTTTTCCCTTTTTTTTTTTTTAATTTCTAAACAATATATATTTGTGTTTTAGGAAACAAATGGGAGTATAGAAAATTCGAGTGACGAGAAGTTTAAAAAGGAAGACCATGACATATCTAAGACGGTCCTCACATCATAGCTTCAAGAATTGCCTCCACTTAACCTCTCAAAATACTTTAGTGCCAAAGTTATAGTCCGACTGAGAATGACAATTCTCGAAGATATTCAGAAATGACTATCTAAGGAAGACAAGATCATTTTTCAAAAGTACCCTCAACTAGGTCCTTTTAAGGGTAGTGGATTTTCTAAGGATGAAATCAAAGCTCAAGAAGAAAAAAAAAAAAAACGAGTTGAAAAACAAATATTGACCAAGGAAGAAAAGTGTTTTATTAGAGGATGTTGCGAAAAAACCGAAAGAGTTGAGCATTCAAAATGTTAGGACCAAAGATAAGGTAAAGTTAGTATTTCTGCACATGCTAGCAGGGTTCTTGATGTCTTTTGACACTAAAAAAGCGGTTAATCCTTCTTGGCTCCAATATGCCAATGATCTAAAATTCTTCACTCAATATCATTGGGGGAATGTTTGTTATAATCAGACATTGAAGTACATAAAAACTGATTTAGTGTCAAAGTTTAACAAAAAAATTGTCATCGTATAATTTCTATGGCTGCCCATGGATATTTCAAGTAAGCTTTTTATTAATACTTTTCTTAGTTAATTATTTTTTATAAATTGGTTTGCAATATAACCATTATTTAATTTATCAAGTAGATATAGGCTTTTGAGGCTATGCCGAAGTCATGTGAGATGATGGCTAAGAAATTAACTTTGAATAAGAAGAACGGCCACGGTGGCTTCATTGGCAGAATGTTCATAATCGTATTAACACCTCATTTGATTCTTGCTCGGAGGCCATGCAATTTGCTGAGGTATTAACCAACTCGTTTCAAGTTAAATTTTATGGTTTTTGTTTAGATTTAATAGTTCAGTTAATAATTATTTTTCCATGAGAACTTTTGGATTGGGTGGTTGCTTACAAACATTGAAGTGTCCCTTCATGTGAGCTCCAATTACACGACTGGATGCTTGTCTGTGATTGATCGATTGATGCGAACGAAGCTGCACAACCACAACCATGCATACAAGAAGGGGAACTCACACGTGGGTTTGGAGGGAGGCAGCATTCACATGATCCATTAAGCTTGCCAATTAGGCCAATTACTAAACTTAGAGCCAAGCGATTTAAAGGAGCTTTGAATGGGCTAATTCAAGAAGTTTGGACTCAAGCAAATTCATGGAGGCCCATTGAGTATGGTCCACGTGGTCATAAGAGAAGCATCACCATGATTAAAGTTATAGAAGAATCTAATTAAAGCAAAATTTAATTTCAGCAAGTTAATTGGCATGATTACTTTCCTTTTCTGTGTTTAAGGTCTGATTGTAAAGCTTGCATGTCAATTTGTTAACTTTTCTTATTTTTCTAGTGGTAGTTGTGATAATTTAGGTGTGAATGGCTGACAATAAAGCCATTTAAAAAAAATACTTAACTTTCCTTTTCTAGTTAAAGGTGTGATTTGGGTCTAAAAATAGAGTTAGTTTCCTGATTTTTTTTTTTGTAACATTTGAAATTATTGGGGGATCAATTTGGCAAGAAAAACTTGCAATTAACAGCCTATAAATAGGCGTGCTTTGTATGAATGGATAAGTATTGGAATTCAGAAAAAAGGGAGAGTGCTTATTGTGTTTTATTGCATTCTTGAAAGACTTTGAACTTATCAAGTTATTCTTGTGGCGTTGAACAACCAAACTTGTCATCTAAGTTCTTGAGTCGTTCTTGAGAGTCTTGATAAGGCGTTTGTCAACATCTATAGTTCTAGGTTCTTATCTTGCTAGGAAAGGGGTCAAAGCTCAACAAGCTTGCGTCTTGAAGGTCTTGGGATTTGAATCCACGTTTAGTGTTGGGTTTCGTCACTTTGTTTGCGAGTTTCATATCATCGATCGATTCATCAATGAGTAAGTATGGATACCATTATATTGTCGAATGACAAAAAAAAAAAATTCGGACCTGGCATTTTTGTAGGTTGCACCTGCCACAAGCAATTTGGTTCATCTAAATGCATAACTTCCTTCAGTGACTTGGTTGACTCCTTGACCTTCATTTCAAACTTTCTATTAATGGTGAAGAGGTTTAACTTCGTATTCAATTCTTCCTTGCTATCAAAATGTTTACCCACTAATAAATCCGAACCATCACTTATCCCGCTATCATAACTTATCAGTGGAACAAATCTTGCCTCTTCAGTTTCAAAATGTCGACAACATTTATCATAAACTCTCTCATGTAGATCATCACCTTCCTCGGATACACCATCATCTTCTTCGAGCACACCGTCACATCCTTTACGGACATCATCACCTCATTCGGGTACATCATCAGCTGCTTTCTCTACACTATCATCTTTATTAGGTACTTCCTCGTGCATTGTCTCCTCTAGTTTTGGATTGGAACCGGTGATTGAAGTTGGATTGAAGCCAGTGATCTTTTCAGTGATTGGTGTACTAGTTGTACAAATCTGCAACGGATGCTCATAACTACCGAGTAATTTAGTTGGAACAAACCTTGCAACAAATGGGATATCTTCATTGATCCGACACCCAAAATAGTCGGCATGGAAGCCTAGTGCATCGCTGGCATCATTGTTCAAATCATAATCAGCACGAACATATATTGCTTTTCCTTTATCACATTTTTCTTTTATCATAACGTGTAGAGTTATTCCTTGCTTTTCTTCGTACAAAAATATAAAATCTATAACATCTGAATCGTTGGAAGTAAGAGTTGGTGGAGCAGTGTCACCAAATATGTCACCAATAAGTTTATGTGTTATCTTAATTGTATACTCACTTCAGTCAATACTTGTTCTATTGTAGATTGTCTCTTCCAATTCCAAAAAGTCGATACTCCTATCAACCACAAAACCCTTGCTCATACCAACTCCCAGCCACCTCCAAAAGCCGCCATCCATGTTTTCTCATTTTCCATTATACTCCACGAAAATGTAGATTCGACTCATGCCTATCATGAATTTTGAGATTATCGATTAACAAACAATATAAATAATACAACTACAAATTTAACATCAATCAACACAAATAAATAATAAATAAATAAAACAAGAATCATGTATTAATGTTTAATATTATCCCACACTGTAAATATAAAAAATTGCAAGAAATGTCGGAACGACCAGGAACAACCATCATTTTTCCATATGGTCGTTCAGAACAAATGATGGTCGTTCATCTGAGTCATCTTCAACCTTCGTCTACAACAATGATAATCTCCAAATTCATTTTATTTTATGAAAAAAATTGATTTTTAGACTAAATAAACATATACATTTACATATAATCCTCTACAACTAGCATACAAATAACAAGCGTTTTTCACAAAATCTGATTTCTCTTCTTTTTTTCCTTCTTCAAAACCCTTGATCGTAGAACATTGAAAGTTCAATTACTATTGACGTTGATCTTTGGGTGTAATGCATATTTAATTTTCTGCTTGTTATTACGTTTTTTTTTTCTTGATTCGACAAGAGTGAATGCTCCTTCTGCTTCCGTAACATGATCCTCCCAAGAAAGCTTTGTGATTCATAAGCCTCCATAGATTGATTACCAATTGGATAACTTTTAACCAAAGGTATTGTGATTAAAATGATACTTGATTGAGCGGCAATGTTCTTGTGATTAATTGTTGAGTTCATCCCTAAATTGGTGTTCTGGGACAAGTCTATATCTTTACTCCTCTCATGAGATGTCGGGGAAGTCCGGTTAGACGATGTCAATGATTCGCTTTGATGGAATTGCCTAGATATCGGAGATTATCCATGGGCAGAGGGGACTGAGAGCTACTTATTGGACGGAGTGCTAGCAACACTCTTGTTGCTAATTTTATTTTATTTTATATTTTTTTTGGCCAATGACTGCAACTGAGGCATGGAATTGCATAATTTTGTAACGGGTTGACATCTGTAACTTGCAATTGCAGAGAACTGAGGGCATGCGCATGCTTCCATCTTGATCATTATTGGCTCAATTTTGATCCTGCAAAGGCGTGTCAGATGGAGCCTTAGGCTTTTCCTCCTGATAGGGATCTTTAACTTGTTGAACTTCTTTCTGACGAGAAACCTGAGTGGTTGTTGTCACGACCTTGGATGCTATAGTTTTGTCATTTTTTGATTTGATTACTTCTATAGGTTGATGGTTTCTACATTTAGTAATAGAATGACCGATACATTTGCATTGAGAACAACCATCAGATTACAATTAACATGCAAATCTGCATGTTTTTTGGTCAATACTTTATTTTGACGTACAATACCCAAAATACCCTAAGAAAGAAAAATTAAAGTCTGAATTCTTCACCCCTTTGTACCATGTATTCTGCATCTATTAAGAAAGTGTACCCTGCATGTTGAAATCATGCATTTTTCTACCATTCTATTACATTCAATAACAAATATATATATATATATATTGGTAAATTCTTCATTTTGTTCTTTAAATGCCCAAAATACCCTTTTAAAAAAATTATTCAACCTCTAATTTTTCTCCACAAAAAAAAAAAAAAGATTCACTCCCCTCCCCCCACCCCAGCCACCACCCACCCCTATCCTATCCCACATCAACCCACCCCTACCATTGAGCATCCTTTCTTCTTCACATTGCTTGATATCTAGTGACAATGGAATGGAAAGGGGCGAGGCGAGAACGATTTTGGATCTGCATATCTCCGTCAACGTGCATGTGATGAGGACAAATTAGCTTGGCAGAGTTGATGTAACTCCCACCTAGCCTAATCATACCACTTATGCATAATTAAATTAGGTGGCGCTAATTTACTTGAAAATCTCTTAACTTATTATACAAAATAGTGGGCGAATTTCAACTTTTGAAAGCCTTTATACCTTTATAATTACATATAACTATGGACATTTACTTGTAAAACATTAGTCAACGTGATATTTACAATAAAATACATCTCAAACTGGAACTTTACCCAGGTAGTAAACGTAACATGAATCCACATAGTTGATACAAGTTCCAAAACATGTAAACCAAAACAAAAATGTGCACATATAAGGTCAGTGGTGTCCATATAGAACTAGTCACAAGTATGGAGAGCATGCCAACCGATCTTACACAGATCTCTGTCTCGTCCCCCATGGTGCAGCGCCGCTGGACTTCACGACAGCAACGGCGAGACCAGATTGTGCCGACGATGGCAATGAAGGGAGCAAAACCAGATTGCGATGGCACTCTCCCATCACCTATTGTACAACACCGGTGGACATCAAGATGACGGTTGCGAGACCAGATCATGCCGGCGACGATGACGGAAGAAGAGAAACTAAATCGCTATGGCAATGGCGGCGTAGATCATTTTCTGCTAAGACATCGCGATCTCATACAGATCCAGCGACAATCACAGGATCTGATGGCACGGTGGTGGCGCGTCAGCTTCTTCTCTGACAACGACATCTGCTGCAACCCGTGATGACCGATTCTTTCGCAACTCCAAGTCGCGACGTTGTATTCCCTCATGAGATATCCGTCACGTTTGTTTTCCGGGGACAACTGCAGAGAGACCGACTCCTTTCTTTGGCAATGTGGAATGGCAGCAGCGGCAGCCCTGAAGCTCTGTTAAGCAAACAATTTAGGGTTTTTTGAAATGGGGGTATTTTTTATTTTGTGTAAAATTTAGGGTCCTCTAAAAATAATCAAAAATACCCCCCCCCCCCTCTTTTTTTTTTATTTTTTTATAGCAAGAAGTTGGTAAATACTAAAAATGTAAATTTATATCCTGGTAAATAACCATAGAAATACTAGATTTACTAGTTAATATTTTATTTACTCAATAAATTAATAATTTTTAAAGCTAGGTAAATACTGTAAATACTAATGCTCCGTTTGCCTCACCATCTCAACTCAAACTAAACAACTCAAATCTCATCATGTTTTTTGTCTTTTCTGAAAAAGTTTTTTGTCTTTTCTGAAAAAGTTAACAAAATTTACTATGCAAACTTAAAAATCTCAACTCAACTCAAACTGAACCTGCGATCCAAACGAACCCTAAGAGTTTACAAGTATATTTTTTTTATTTAAATTGATAAATTGTTAATTTTTAAGACAACATAAATATTGGTAAATATTAAGACTTACTAATAAATATTTTGATTTACTTAATATATTGATAATTTATTCAAAACAATGTAAATTACTCATAAATATAGAGATTTACCCATAAATGTTTGATTTACTTGATGATAAATCTTTATATTTACTTGATAAGTTGATAATTTTTTAAAGGGTTAATTTCAATTTTAGCACTTCTGGAATAAATTATATTAAAACCAGCACCACTTTTTTGCCCCTTCATTTTTAGCACTGCCACGTCATTTTTCAATCTGAAATGTGGGGCCCAGCAGCATTAATTGTATGCCATGTTCCATCTTTACCCTCGTCGGACACCGACCCAAATATCCCCCTCCCTAGCACGGCTTAAAAATTTTCAAGAAGTATCTACAGTTCTTTAGAGAGAGAAACCGAAATATAGAGAGAGAAAGAGTTGCAACTAGCCGAAACATCTCCAAAACTGTCCAAAACCACAACGAAAGCCCTCTAGAAACCGATTCGGGATATAGAAGGCTACCTACTGAGAAAAGTAAAAAAAACAAAAACCGGCACCAGAGATCGAGAGAATGGTGGCCGATGAAGGGTTCAGGGGAAATCGAAGTTAAGGAATAAGAAAAGAAATGAATTTACCTAAAATTTGGTCCTTCCAACAGATACGTAATCTTCATAATGACCACATGGTCATTATCGTTGTGACCAAGCTAAATGGTGAATTTTTGCATTTAATCTTGGTCACAACGATATTGACCAGGCGGTCATTGTGAAAATGACCGTACTTGCACGAATACCAACAGTGATTGAGTCGATTGCTCTGCCTTCAATTAATGTCAAATCCTCGATTTGTGTGTAAAGGGGCAAAAAAAATTAACAATTAATTTGTGCAGCTTTTTATACTTCTACATGAGCGGTCATTTTCTTCATGACCACCTGATCATTTTCGTCATGACCCCTGCCCACGTTCTGAGAAAAATTGTGAACAACACACTATGTCTGTGTATGGGGAAAATTTTTTTGAGAAATGTTAAAATAAATAAATAAGAAAAGAAATGAATTTACCTAAAATTTTAGTCATTGCACCGGATAGGGAATCTTCATAATGACCACGTTGTCATTATCGTTGTGACCAAGCTAAATGGTGAATTTTTGCATTTATTCTTGGTCACAACGATATTGACCAGGCGGTCATTGTGAAAATGATCGTACTTGCATGAATACCAACATTAATTGATTCGATTGCCCTTCCTTCAATTAATGCCAAATCCTCGATTTGTGTGTAAAGGGGCAAAAAAAAATTAACAATTAATTTGTGCAACGTTTTATACTTCTACATGAGCGGTCATTTTCTTTATGACCATCTGGTCATTTTCGTTGTGACCCCTGCCCACGTTCTGAGAACAATTGTGAACAACACACTATGTCTGTGTATGGGGAAAAAATGAGAAATGTTAAAAATGATTAAATAAGAAAAGAAATGAATTTACCTAAAATTTTAGTCCTTGCACCGGATAGGTAATCTTCATAGTGACCACGTTGTCATTCTCGTTGTGACCAAGCTAAATGGTGAATTTTTGCATTTAATCTTGTTCACAGCGATATTGACTAGGCGGTCATTGTGAAAATGACCGTACTTGCACGAATACCAATAGTGATTGATTCGATAGCCCTTCCTTCAATTAATGCCAAATCCTCGATTTGTGTGTAAAGGGGCAAAAAAAAAATTAACAATTAATTTGTGCAGCTTTTTATACTTCTACATGAGCGGTCATTTTCTTTATGACCATCTGGTCATTTTCGTTGTGACCCCTGCCCACGTTCTGAGAAAAATTGTGAACAACACACTATGTCTGTGTATGGGGAATTTTTTTTTTTTTTTTGAGAAATGTTAAAAATGAATAAATAAGAAAAGAAATGAATTTACCTAAAATTTTAGTCCTTGCACCGTATAGGTAATCTTCATACTGACCACCTGGTCATTATCGTTGTGACCAAGCTAAATGGTGAAATTTTGCATTTATTCTTGGTCACAACGATATTGACCAGGCGGTCAAAGTGAAAATGACCGTACTTGTACGAATACCAACAGTCATTGATTCGAGTCCCAAATGCCAAATCCCCGATTTGCCCTCCTCTTCCACCCGCCTAAACCTCACTGCACTCTCCCACGAATTTACCTACAATTTCGAACCAGCCTATACAGAGATTTAGAGAGAGAAACTCTGGTTATAAAGAGAGAAAGTGTTTGAAACACCACGCTATCGACCCATAATCGCTCGATATCCGTCCTAAACCACCTACGAAATCGTTCTATAAACTGTTTGGACGTCTCTTAATGTCATCTACTCTTGAAAAAATTACCCATGTCGATGGCGAAATCTGCAGAGGTACAACTGGTATGTGATTGTGCTTTTATGTTTAAATTGTTTACAGTTTTAATATTTTTCATATTTATGTGATATTATGCCAGGTATTTTGTATGTTTACTTCACGATCATAAAATTTAATTACTCTTTTTGTTACCATTAACGCAGGCTCAATATGCTCGGCTCGTACCGGACAGTGAAATTACGAGGGCGAAAATAAATACTTTCGTTAACATAACGGAGACATGGAAAAAATTGAGCCAATGGTTGTCTCCGCGACAGTACGAGGCCGTCAAATATTAGCCCTGCATTCAACAGTTTGTGCATTTAGGTTCTCTTGGTTGGGCTGGGCAGGTATTCCACAACATTGTGATGCGCCTGATTGATCACTCAGTGATGGGTGATGCTCTATGGTTTGAGCTAGGTGAACACTTGGGCAGATTTTCCATCCACGAGTTCTGCTTAATAACCGGCCTGAAACGTGTAGGGTCTACTCATCTCCTCGTCGTCGAAAGCCGATTAATTTCAAGGTATTTTTTGACGTTGAGGGGTGTGTCGAGAGAAAATTTGGAGTTTCAGATGTCGAATGCTAAGTTTGACAATGACGACGACGCGGTCAAGCTTAGCCTTCTATACATTATGTTTTCTATCCCCCTATCAAATGCAAGCACCGTGAAGATTGACCCAAAGTTTTTTTCTCTGGCTGATGACTTGGATGCTTTTAATGATTTTTCTTGGGGCGTACTCTCATGGGAGGCAACCCGGGCTGCAATCTGCGATGTTGTGGACAACATGATATCTTCGAAGAGAAGACAACTAATAAAAAAATTTGACAAAGTCCATTACAGTATTCCCGACTTCCCCCATGCCTTACTTGTTTGGGTATATGAGACCCTCCCGTCGATAGCATCCAAATTCATAGTCAATTACGAGCAGGCCATTCCGCGTATGATGTCGTGGACGACCGCGGAAAATGTCAAGTTCGATGATGTTGTAGCTGCCTTTACCACAGATGGTGAATCCCAGGTAGTTTTTTTTCCCTTGATTGTGTATATCAATTGGTGGTCATCAACCAAAATGCCTGGGGGGCTCATAACTGTTATGTTACTATTATGGTCATAATGGTTATGACCCCCCGATCATAACCATTATGACCGAAAACGGTCATAATGGTTATGGCCACCCGGTCATAACTGTGTTGACCACAACCGGTCATAACGGTGTTGACTACTCGGTCATGACTGTTATGACCGGGTGCAGTCATTATTGTTGTGATCGTTTTGTTAGTTATGTTAGTTATTAAGTGACAATATTACATGATGATAATTGAATCTCTCAGCCATTAACATATTTACCGCATGTGTGCAGCTTAAGGGATTCGTCTTGATGCCTACCGAAGAGGAGTTGAGGAACCCATGGGTTGGGCGCCTCTTTTTGAAGAATCAGCCTGCCATGCCCCAATTACCCCCTCCCAAGTCTTCTGTCCCCCGGCAAAGCACGGATACAAACTCCGAGTGGCGGGAGTTTCAAACCGAGATCCGAGGACAGGTTGCCTCACTTAATAAAAAATTAGATGGCCTGAAAAGGGAACAGAAGCAATCCAACAAACTATTGCGGAGGGTTCTCGAAATGTTGTCCGCCAACATTAGTGAGAAGGGGGAAGGTAAGGCAGAAGAGGCGCCTCCTAACAGCGGACAACGTGAGCTTAATGATGAGAGCGCTGAATTCGACGCCATGAAGACAACATCAACTGACATTGGGGAGGTGGCAGATATCGGTGTTCAGGCAGCCATGGAGTTCCTAACTGCCGATAAGGAGATCATTTTTAACGAAGATGCCGAGAAAGATATGAAGCAGGTAAAACTGTATGTTAGGTTCAAATTGAGCCTGCCAGTTATGTAGATAATCATCTTCATTTTGCATAGGTAGATAACTAATATTTCATTTTGGCATTTTGATAAACCTCACAGGCAGAGTTTGTTCCTGCAAAGGAAGTTGATGAGGGAGGAAGGATTCCCGAGGGGGAGGGGATGCGTGACCCGGTTATTCAACCGGAAGATGAGAAGGGTGTGGTAGAAATAATCCTCGAACAAGAGTTCAAAAAGGTTGAGGAGTCAGGCAACGATGAGAGCGGTGACTCGGTAGTTACGAATACCCTTTCTTTTAACATATTCATAATTGTTATCGTTTTGTTCAAACTCGTCTCACACATGTAATTTATAGACACCGATACGGTACCAAGTATGAGAAGTTCGACAAACCCCATGACCTCGGATTCATGGAGGTGGACAATAAAACTTGGTACTATGAATTAGCAACCTCGCCTATTTGGCTATGGGATGAGGTCAGTACTCTCTAGTGTTCTTCTACAAGACAGGATGTAGATAATTTTTGTATGTCCAAACGTTTACAAAGTGTTTTTGGTTGATGAGTTGTTATTTTTTTCCCCTTGTCACAACACATCCCTAATGTGTTTTCATGTATGCAGCAAATCATCGTAGCCTTCTACTATTTGAGGAAGAAGAACAGCGGAAGGTGACAACGGTGGACACTTTTTTCACTGCGAAGCTCCGTGGATTGTGGAGTGTTTACCAAAGTGATCCTGATAAATTCGATTGGGACTCCTGTGATTCTCTACTCAGGCTTATGCTTGGCATTCGCAAGCAAAGTGGTTTGTCTTGGTTTGACGTTAACACGGTGCTAATGCCTATGCACTTTGCTAATTTGAAACATTGGGCATTAGTGAAGCTCGACCTCACAGACTGGGCAATTGAGGTGTATGACTCGATGAACCACGAAGACCCTCACAATTCAAAGGTCCGAGTTGGAATAGAAGCTTTATAAAAGTTCATTCCATTGGTGGCAAACCGAATAAGTATGTTCCAATTCAAACCAAGAGAATCACCTGGAACTTACCCAATACCGATCACCATTATGAATGATATCCCTCGTCAAGGCAATAGGTAAGTTCAAGTAATAATAAGGTTCATGAATATTTGTAAGCAATGTGTTTGTTTACACTTAATTAAGTTTTGTGGCACAGGGGTGACTGTGGGATATTAACTATCAAGAATGCTGAATGCTTGATCGAAGGGAGGGATGTCCGGTATTGGATAATCCAAGAACGCATGCCAATGTTCAAGGAGTGGATGGCTTATTACCTGTGGACCCATGCTCGGCGAAAGCTTGAAGACCATTACAAAAGCGACGAGGATGTCGACATGGACATCTAATTAACTGATATTTTTTCCCCTGTAATTACAATTAACTGTTGAAAATTTTCCCAATTTTTTTGTAGTTACCATAGTTTTTTAAAATTTTGTCCACGTACTTCTGATTAACATCATATGTTACAGATTTTTTGCTGCCTAATGTGTTTACTTGGTCATTAGTTTGTGCTAAAATCTCACGTAATGTGGGAGAATTTTTTTTTTAACTAATACAAAACTAATGGACATTCTGCAAGACAAAAGAAAACATTAAGTTAAAAAAAAAAAGGGAGAAACAACGATTTTTAACATTACAAACACAACGGTCATAACGATAATGACCACTCGGTCATAACCATGATGACCGGGTGCCCAGTGTGTTTCAAACTATTTTTTTTTTGTGCTAAAGGGGATAAAAATTGTAACTAATACGAAACTAATGGACATTCTGCAAGACAACAGAAAACATTAAGTTTAAAAAAAAAAGGGCGAAACAACGATTTTTAACAATACAAACACAACGGTCATAACGGTAATGACCACTCGGTCATAACGATGATGACCGGGTGCCCAGTTTGTTTTAAACTCCTTTTTTTTTTGTGCTAAAGGGGATAAAAATTGTAACTAATACGAAACTAATGGACATTCTGCAAGACAACAGAAAACATTAAGTTTAAAAAAAAAAAAGAGGGAGAAACAACGATTTTTAACAATACAAACACAACGGTCATAACGGTAATGATCACTTGGTCATAACCATGATAATCGGGTGTCCAGTGTGTTTTAAACTAATTTTTTTGTGCTAAAGGGGATAAAAATTGTAACTAATACGAAACTAATGGACATTCTGCAAGACAACATAAAACATTAAGTTAAAAAAAAAAGAGGGGAGAAACAACAATTTTTAACAATACAAACACAACGGTCATAACGATAATGACCACTCGGTCATAACAATGATGACCGGGTGCTCAGTTTGTTATAAACATCATAATTATGAACTGGGAGTGCTGAACGATGAATTCGACCTTGTTGGACGTATTCTTAAGGGGACTGAATTGGTACATGTTTGTCGGTTGTGTCCATAACCATTACATCTACCACACCAAACAGACTCATGTTCTTCTCCTTGTGACAAAATCCTTCGAACCCGTGGCCTTCCGGGCCCACGCTTTGTATTGGGAGGATTGACAACTTTCGACCTGACTTCTTCAGGAACATCCCAGCCTTCTGCGCTGCCAATAGGATGAACTACAGACGAATAACAACCATAAAGATAATCTTTAGTGTAGTAATTCGAGCAAAAATTGTAAGGATCTATTCGTCGGTGGTTACAAACTGCCATAGCATGAGGGCAAGGAATTTGATCGACTTGAAATCGCCTGCACGTACATGTCCTTTCGCTCATATCGACGATCCATATTTGGCTAGCATTGTTGGTGACTGCGTACTTGAACTGATCGGCTGGCCGCGGCTGTAAGAAGTAAAATTTTAACACTTTTAGCTAATTTAGTTAAAGTTTCAAATTGGCATATACCATATGTGTTGGATGTGGTCGTGAGCACGTACCGTTACTATTAGGCCTATTGAGAAGTTGGTGCGAAGCAAATTCTCAGCCTTTGGCGCCAGTTTCGATGTCAATTTGAGGGCCTCTTCACGTTGGTTGTCATTCCACTAAGAATCCAATTGGCATTAACCTGGCTTTCCGATCCACATTGTTCAATGACTCCGCAATGTTGGTTGTCATGATTGCATACCTCCGCCCGTTGAAATATGCTCGCGACCACTTTGTAGGATCGGCCTGCATGAGGTATCGGTGCATGTCGGGATTACGATTCCGGATGGATTCCATATGACGATGGTGCTCACTTAAAAGATACGACCTCGATGCACCATCAAAATAGGTCTTCAAAGGGCCTTTGAAATCCTTGTACTTGGTCTTCAGGTTTGCTGCCAAGTGTTGGACGCATATCTCGAAGGCAGCGTCCGGATACACTAGGTTGACTGCATACTCGATACCCTTATGCCTATCAGTCACAATAGCAAGAGACTTTCGGGTGCCGATTGAATCCCTTAGCTTCTCGAAGAACCATGTCCATGATTCGTTACTTTCGGACTGAACGATACCAAATGCAAGTGGAAATGTGCAGCCATTTGCATCGTGACCGCATGCTGCAAGAAGCATTCCCCCAAACTTGGCCTTTAATGCGGATCCATCAACCACAATTACTGGACGACAATAAGGCCAACCGTGCTTCAAAGCAGCTAGGCATATGTAGAAGCATTGTAAGCAATTTGCTGAGTCTGTCTCGATGTCAATGTCGGATCCAGGATTTTTCCTCTTAACCATTTCAGCCCACGCGGGTAGAACTGTAATTTAATTCAGTTATAAAAGTTATATAGCACTTGTCGTGAATATAAAAGTTATAATGTAGTTAATGAACATATTATAAGATAAAGTAAAATTGTAATACCCGAAATTTTGATGACTTTAGATTTCCTTTGAAACAAGGAAAACCTAAGTCTGAATCATGATCGGAGTGGAGTAACAGTATAGGTTTGAGTTCTCGATTAACTAGCTACGAGACTCAACAAAAGATTACTTAGCTAAGTAAAAGGCGTTTTAAGGAAAACAGCATGACGAAATTTCATAATTTCATGTTGGTCAAAGTTTGACCAAGAAAGTCAAAGTTGACAAAAAAAGTCAAAGGTATGACTATACAGCAATAGGATAATCAGTATGAAAATTATACTGCGGAAAACCGTCCTTACGAACAAATAAGCAAGAATAAGCTATGAGACCACCCTAGAAAAATCAAGCACAATATTTGGAGCAATACGGGCTAAATGGTTTCAAGTCCCAAGAAAAATTTATACGTAGTCCAATTTTATGCAGATGGATTTTGGACTACAATTCAGTATGATAATACTGTTTTAGGACAAAACAGTATTGATATTATCAAAGTTAGTAAGGAAATGGATTGCATAATTATATTAAGGGATTTTTGGAATCAAGAGGATAATTATGCATGAATTGGAAGTCATGTGGCTCTAAATTAGCCGATCAACCGCAGGGATTAAATTGTAAATATTTTGTCTTTAGGGGCAAAAGTGTAATTTTTGAAAAAGTTAGCAATGATGATGTAAGCATGATGTCATCAAGGTGATGTAAGCATGATGTCATCATGATGAGGTAAGCAAAACTTGTGCACCAAGGGAGCAATGACCGGCCACCACCTAGAGGGACTAATTAGCAAATATTTTTGCTTCAAGGACCAAAATATAATTTTAGAAAAATAATTAAATCCAAGTTCAAGGACTTTTTGGTAATTTTGAAAAGTTCAAAAAGCCTATAAATAGAGGTGAGGGGGGGGGGGGGGGGGATTTTTAGTGGAGAAATAGAGAAATCTAGCCAAACTATGGCAAAATTTTCCCTCACCCCTTTGTCAAGAAAACCAAACCCTAGTAGGTGAAGAAAAAAAAAAAATTTTGTAGTAAGGAAATTGGCTTGGTGAATGGCCGGATTTTGGGTAGGGGAGCTCAAGCTTGAGTGACAAAATTTTGGAACCCCATTTGGAGGGGAAAACCGGTTGTGGGTGGTGGCGTGGAAAAACAAAAAAAAGAGAAAGTTGAATCAAGCCACCCAAACCTTTGAATTGATCAATGTATAGGTAAAACCCTCTAAACCTCTAAGTTTTTCACTAAGTTTGGAGCATCATGCTTATGTGTAATTGTTTCATGAGGTATGGCCGAAAATTTTGGAACCCATTTGGAGGGGAGAGGCCGGTTGTGATGGCAGCCAAAGGGAGTAAGGAAAAGTTTTGGATCCAAGCTTGAGAACCAACTTCCAAACCCTAGAGGTAAACCTTATGACCCTAAGCTTTTTAAGTGAGCTTTAATTTGGAAATTTAAGTGTATTTCCAAGCAATGGTTTGTAAGAGTATAAGCTCACTCTTTTATTGCATGCAATAGGTTTAGTTGCATGATTTTATGCTCTAGAATTTCATGCTAAGGGTGTATGCTCACTAAGTGTTTGTGATATGTCCCCAGATGTTTGAATGATGCATGTATGTATGTTTTACGTTAGAAACCGCTGCATGACTGATATTAGGCTCCCGCTGTGGGCGGTTGAGGTAGTGTGCGCGTAATAGGACGTAAAACGAACTTAAGAACAAAACTGTCAGTTTCGGGTAAAACTGGCCAGTTTTCTGGAAAGGCAATTTTGAGGCCCTTAGAGGCCGAATTTGAAAAAAGTTAAAACTAAAAAGTTGAAGAGAATGGATTTTCCTAATGGAAAACGTGGACAGTTTTTAAAAATAAGGCTCCAAAGGCCTTCGTTTTTACAAAAACCCGAGCCTGGTCTGCCCAGACTTTGTGCACGGCCAGCCAGTTTCAACTCAGAATATGAGTGGGTTAAATTCCGAACTGGGTCTTGAGCTAAACATGAAACTTGTAGGGTTTTTCAAGAACTAAAACTTTCGTGAAGAAAACTTTTTCATATTCGACCCAGATTTTCAAATAAAATTTGAATTCCAAAACTACGCAGGAAATAGGAAAATTCCTGCACAGGATTTTCTAAAACAGTGCAGGAAAATGACATTCCTGCACATACACTGATAACTGGCAGTAAGGAACTGTTCCAAAGGCAGTTTTCAACAGTTGATAATTTTTACAAACCCTACTCCAAGAGTTATAATTTTTCACAAGTTCAACAAGGGTTTTTATAAAAAGGACAAAGAAAACTAAGTTTTTTCCAAGACAAGAAAAATAAGTATTTAGACCACAAGTTGTCTTAATAACTTGGTAACCAGGTGATGACCAATGGTAACCAGGAAGGATACCCGGGTTACTAGATTGGGTCCAGAGCCCAAGGCTACCCAAAATAACCTAATACTATTCAAGTATGATATATGAGTGGGCTTAGTACTCAAGGTTACTCTAAGTAACCAAATAAGTTATCATGAGGTAATGTCGGGTGGACATATAACTAAGATTGTGTATGAATGTTGGATAGGTCACCAACATTTTATAGGATCCTTATCCTATGTTCTTTTAATAGCAGGAAGTAATATGCAGTTGCGACCTGTGTTGGATCAACGAAACCCAGGGTATAGCATAACAGGTAAGTACAAACCTCACCTATAGTATGGAAAATAATAAACTATTTTTCAATACATGATATGTTTTCATGTGTGTTATGTTATGCCATGTTTTCAAGAATGCCATGTTTTCAAGAATACCATGTTTTCAAGAATGCCACATTTTTAAGAATGCCATGTAAATGTTAAGTTATGGTATAGTGACATCTTGAGGCATGTTCATTAATGTTAAATCGCATAGTAAGAAAATACAAACAAGGTGTCGTACCAACCTCCCACCAGGTGGAGGATACATGTTTAAGTCAAGTTATGATTATTAACCTCTCGTTGATGCGTAAGGGTCAAGTTTATGATTCCTAGAACTGTTTAGGGCCTTGCAAACCCTAATTTTGTCTGGAGGTTGCGCGCTTTTGGTACGTACACTATGGGCCCACATGTTAAGACAAGATAATAAGTTCAAGATTAAGTCCATAATGAAGCACAAAACATTCAAATCGATCATAAATGGATCATGCATAAATTACCTAATGTTTTAAGAGGTTTTGTGAGATCATGTTTGTACTTGCTGGGCGAAAGCTCATTTGTATATTCCATACTGTAGGTAAAAGTAAGATGCTTGCAGCTTTACTTGGTGGGCCATGGAGACGATGCAGCAAGTGAAGGGCGGTATGGGATACCACTACGCAAGTTTTTCCGCAAACTGTTTAAATTATGAAGTTGTATGTGTATGTTTTTAAGAAATATGTACCATGTTATGTATGTGATGTTTCCAAGGTCCGGTTTAAAAGGTTATGATGACCTTATAATCGGCATAACAAGTAATGGGTAGGCATGATGAAGTTTACCCACAAGTACAAGTTTATTTAAGTTATGATTTTAAAATAAAGTTTAAAGTTTAAAAAAAAATTATATTGTAATTGTCTGTAAGATTAAGTATCTAAGAGTAAGGTTTAAGTTAAGCAAACATGGTAACAGCCCAAGTTCACGTAGTCGGTCCTACGTGGATTGTCGGGGCGTTACAAAAATACCATTGTATGACTCTGCATCATTGCCCCGCAGGCTGGTTAGTGCTGTTTCCTTCCCTCGCCATGCCTTGAGATAATTGAAAGACACTCCAAATTCAGCCTGCATATCTCTCATGATTTCCCGAGGTCTATATGTGGTATTAGTCGGATTCAAGTATTTTGCCTTCACACACTCCCCAATCATCCAACTGTTGGCTTGACGATGATGCCCTTGAACGATTTCAATTTAACAAGTATGGACGTCGTCGTACCGCTTTATGACAAACAGTTCACTACCTCTCATCCTAGTCGCACGCAATTGCCATGGACATCCCTCATTATCTATACATATCACGTGTAATAGAGTAGAGTTTGACCTCTTCACCTTGAATTGGTAGTGTTTACTCATGGCATCGTGATGTAGATGGTATTGCAGTAACTTTTTGTTCTCAAAAATATTGTTTATGTACAGTGTGACAGGTGTATAATCAGCAACAATGACTCCGTCGGATACACTGTCACTACTTGATAATTTGTCATATTGAGATCTAGTATTATTGACAATAGAATGGCCTCCAATGCTTGCTGCTATACTCTTATCGTTTGAACGATGAGCATCATCCGCAACATTCAATTTCTCGGCGACACAATCATCATGGGCCCTACAGTAGTCAATGTTCAATACTTGATTCTGATTTTCAATTCCATATTCAGTGTGCAAATCTAGACCTATTGTAGGAGAAGGGATATGAGGAGGAGGAGGAGGAGGGATGATCATATTACTATCATTTACATGTTGCATGGCTTCATCACTCTGTCCCCCCTCCCTAGAACGTTGAACGTCTATGTGGTTACTTTCCCCTACCTCTGGTGGCATGGCTTCCGCCGTAGACTCATCCAATATATCGATGTTAACTGGAAATTTGCTAAGCACATGAACATCCTTCTTCTTCAGTTGTATGTAGAATCTAACGTCAGCATCACACTGTATCGTCACAAGAGGCAATCCAGGTTCAACACCGTATCTCACGACTATATTCTTGTCTGGGCCCCTAAATCCAATTACACTTCTGACCAACTCAATAAGACCAACATATGTTGAGTTCTCGGGCACCAATATTCCCTTCATTTCGCCACCAACATATCTCAATGTGCCGTCCCATTGACCATTATACTTCACAAAAACACAAACTGCATCCATTCTACATGAAACAGCATCAAGTTATCCAATAATTTGCGTTACCAAGAAAGGAAAAATGATGTTATAGAGAGTTGACTTATAACTCAAAACTGGTTACAATGATAATGACCAGATGGTCATTATGAAAATGACCAGATGGTCATTATGAAAATGACCAGATGGTCATTATGAAAATGACCAGTTTGTTTTTATATTTTGAGTGTTGACTTATAACTGAAAACTGGTCACAATGTGTAATGACCGGATGGTCAATATGAATATGACCAGTTTTGACATATATAGAGAGTTGACTTATATCTCAAAGCTGGTCACAATGATAATGACCGGATGGTCATTATGAAAATGACCAGTTTTTTATATATAGAGAGTTGACTTATATCTCAAAACTGGTTACAATGATAATGTTCGGATGGTTTATGCTACAGGAGACCGAAAACTTACCCTAAAAACTTTAACAGAGAATAATTTGCTACAATATAATTCAAAACGCACACCCATTTAAATTATATATTCCAAATAAAACCAAATAACAAGCACCATTACCTCAGATTGGCTGATTGGAAGTGGGAAGATCTCTATTCAAATGGAGTAGAAGCAGATCTGACAGCTTTGGCCGATAACTGTGACGAGGATAGTAAGGGCCAGTTTTAACAGAGTGCACGAAGATGTGGTGAGTTTTGTTGGACTTTGAGTGAGTTTCGATCAGTGGGTAATGGTGCAGAGAGGATTCGTGAGGCTTAACTGAGAGAAAAACGACGAAACGAGGAAATAAAAAGTTCAAAATTTAGGGTACTGTTACTAATATAATGTCGGGATTGAGATGGGCGGGAAAGTGGGCAAAACATCAGATTAGGGTTGGCTGATTGTCTATATGTCTTTATACATCCACCTAAAAAGTGAATCATGACGTGGCAGTGCTTACGGTTTGACCCTAACAAAAAATGTATTGACCATTTTCAGAGGTAATAACGAAATTGACCACGTGGTCATTATGAAAATGACCGTCGCGTAAAATTAAAAAAAATCATTTAAATTGTATTTTTAGGGGAAGGTCATTTTCATAATGACCGTCTAGTCAATTTTGTTGTGACCTATGTGCCCACGGTTTGACCAATACAAAATTAAATTGACCATTTATCGAGGTAACAACAAAAATGACCAGACGGTCATTATGAAACTGACCGTCCCGAAAAATAACAAAAATCATTTAAATGGTATTTTTACAGAGCGGTCAATTTCATAATGACCGCCTGGTCAATTTTGTTGTGACCATGTTTGACCAATACAGAATCGTATTGACCGTAGGCACAGAGGTCATTTCCATATTGATCACCCGGTCATAACTGTTATGACCGATAGTCTAACACAGAGGTCATAACAGTTATGACCGGGTGGTCATAATTATTATGACCGATAGTTTAACATTTTGACCAATACGTCACCGTATTGACCATTTACAGGGGTCACAACGATAATGACCATGGGGTCATTATGAAAATGACCGATCCGGTAGAAGGATGTTCGACCAAAAATGGATCATTTTTATAATGACCACCTGGTCAATATCGTTGTGACCAAAATTATATGC
The DNA here is from genome assembly GCA_008635985.1 of Ficus erecta. Lineage (NCBI taxonomy): Eukaryota > Viridiplantae > Streptophyta > Magnoliopsida > Rosales > Moraceae > Ficus > Ficus erecta. Next base: position 8,905 of record BKCH01000059.1, on the reverse strand, counting down.
GAAAATTTAACAGTTACAGGGGTCACAACGAAAATTATCAGGCGGTCATTATAAAAATGACCGATCCTGTAAGAAGACCAACTGTTAAACAAATTTATTTTCATAATGAAATTTTTTCCCCTTTGCAAACAAAGCGTTAAACGCAAACTTTTTAAACATTGAAACAAAAAAGCAAATTTTTTTAACTTTCGACTTCTTTGATTCCTTAACTTCGATTTCCCCTCAACCCTTCATCGGCCACCATTCTCTCGATCTCTGGTGCCGGTTTTTTAAACTATTCTAAGTAGGTGGCATTCTATATCACCAAGCTGTTTATAGATGCCTTTCGTGGTGGTTTCGGATGGTTTCCGAGCGGTTCCGGTCGATTGCAACTATTTCTCTTTCTAGATTTCATTTTCTCTCTCTAAAATACTGTAGATGCTGGTTTGGCACAATTTTTTGGGCCATGCGAGGGAGATGAGGGTAAACCCGTAATTTGACATACATTTAATGCAGCTGGGCTCCACATATCATAGGCTTTGATGACGTGGTGGTGCTAGAAATGAAGGGATGAAAAAGTGGTGCTGATTTTAATTATCTTTTCCCCACAGGTGCTAAAAGTGAAATTTACCGTTTTTTAAAACAACATAAGTTATTAGGTAAATACAAAGATTTACTAGTTAGTATTTAATTTTTTTGATAAATTGATAATTTTTAAAATAACATAAATACTAGATTTCTTAGTATATACTAAGATATTTACTTGATTAAAAGAACATAAGTTATTAGTAAATACAAATATTTACAAGTAAATATTTGATTTACTTGGTAAAATGATAATTTTTAAAATAACATAATTATTAGATTTCCTAGTAAATATTAATATTTACTGGTAAATATTTATTTTACTTTTAAATTGATTACGTTTAAAATGACATAAATTATTTTAAATATGTAGATTTACTAGTAAATATTTACTTTACTTGATAAATTGAAAATTTTAAAAACAACATAAGTTATTAGTAAATAAAAAAATTATTTACTAAAATTTACTGGTTAATATTTGGTTTTCTCAGGAAAAAAGTTAAGATTTGATTTATTTGTTAAATTGATAATTTTTAAAATAACATAAATACTAAATTTCCTAGTAAATATTAAGATTTACTAGTAAATACTTAATTTATTTATAAATTGATAATGTTTCAAATAAAATAAATTATTAGTGAATATAAAGATTTACTAATAAATATTTACTTTACTTGATAAGTTGATAATTTTTAAAATAACGTAAATCTTAATTTACTAGTAAATACTGAGATTTACTAACAGATATTTGATTTACTTGATCAAGATTTATTTTAGTTGATTTACTTTAGTATTTTATTTAGATATCTATTTATTTACTGATTCATCTTACTGGATTTTTTTTTCTCTTTTTTTTCTTGGGAATTACAGGTTATAATCCCATTTTACTGAAAATTGTAAAACAGCCTCCAAAACCTATTACCAAAACAAGTTTTTTCCCGATGAGATATGAAGCCCGGTGACTGGAGAAACCACCACGAGGAGGCCAAAGATCCGGTACCGACACATCGCACATGATGTTCCCTTGATTTTCTTCAGTACTTCTGGCGATTTGTCGCACAATCTCCGGTGATTTTCATCGCTGTCCTGCTGCATTTCTCACCGTTAAGGATTTCTTATTTGCATTTCTTCCTCAGATCTGTGTTGTGTTTCTCATTGTCGGATATCTTCATCTCCTTCGGTTCACGAGATCTATCCACCATGGCTTCTGGCTAACGGCGACAACGAGGAGGACCTTCATCACTAGTGAAGATTGCAAAAGCTTTGATCGAGATCACAATGCTTCTGGCCAAGATCACGAAGCTTTTGTCTCAGAGTAGAGTTGTCGTTGGTGACAACGACAATGACGGCAGATTTCGATCGGCAACAATGGTGGATTGTCAGCGACAACTGGGTAGGGAGAGAAGAGGGGGTTGGTTGTTTAGGGGTCAACGGTATTTTTGGATTTTTATCTTTTTATTTTAACCTAATTATGCTATTTGGTTATGATATTTTGATTTATGCTTTTATTTTGAAACGTGATAGTCAAATATGCTATTTTGATCTTTCACCCTTTAAGAATTGTGAAATATGAAACATTTGCTATATAAGGTCCGATGTTGAAAATTAACATTTATATGTAGGTAGTCTCATACGGTACTCATACTATACGATACATATGGGAGGGGTGCTGTATATAGGAGCCCCTTCCTATATAAATATGTGCATATATATCCAAAGGATTGATTATGAAAACTTTGGATTTGTTTAAACTGAACATCCAAAGAACACTTTTCTAAATATCACAATACTGACACTATTTCTACACAATTAAGTAAAAGACATGAGTTCTAGTTTCTCTCAATATCATGCCCTATTATTTCTTAATTAATTGTTTGGGTTTTACCAAGTAGCATCTTAATCGGGCATCCTCTTTTTAGCTTTTGATCATCTTATTTTTATTTTTATTTTAGTTTTTGTTTCTATTTATATGCACCTTTTGTTTTCCAAGGGACTCTGCAATTTATCGAATATCAGCAGAAACACGTATTACAAAGGCACTAATAATACATCCTCTTTTTTTTTTTTTTTTTTAAATTTATATACTATTTTTCAAAACTGTAATTTTTATGCTCTTCCGAGTTGTAATATTGGTTTAATTTTCGTTAAATTTCTTTTATATCATTGATAGTGGATATTCAGTGTGATTTTTTTCCGAATGGGATGTTTTTTAAAATAGTAGTTGCGCTGCCTCTCATTCATAATATATATATATATATATATATTGGTTCTAGCGCGTAGGGTAGGAGATATACAAGTGTGAAATATATATATATATATATATATGTGTGTGCATCTTAGTATAAATGTCATCTCCGATTGAATACGACGCAAAGTAAAATGACAACGAGACACAATGTACTATCTTCACAAGGCCGTGGTGGTAGTGGCCATGGTGATGGTGGTAGCGGTGATGGTAGAGCAGGTGTGGGAGGATTGGCTGGCCCACGAGGCCGTGATGGCCGGCCACAAGGCCGTAATGGCCGCCCACAAGGCCGTGAAGGCAGCCTACAAGGCCGTGAAGGCCATCGACCGGGAGAACACAACGGTGCACATGGAAGAGATGGCCGTGGTGATGGTGGTGGCGGCGATGGTACACCAGGTGTGTAACGACCCACCTATCGTAGGCCGTTACCTTACATACTTACTTAAAAACATATGAAAATTTGGGCTAAATTTTTTTTATACAAACGATATATAACTTGAACTGGGAAATCCCTTTAGTTATTACTTTCAAACATATACTAAAGTCTTGTATCAAATACAACTTATTTAAGTATCATAAATTTGACAAAAAGAAACGTAGCAGTTCCCGACCCACAGTTTCACAGTTTTGCATCACCATGCTCCGCTGTCTTGCATCAAGGACTGCCATAAGTTTGCTTACCTACAGCATAAGCATGAACTATGAGCTTTCGCTCAGCAAGCACAACTATCTAATCCGCAAAACATTTCATGATAACATAATGCATGAACCATTTATGCTTTCTTACTGTTTTCATAGGTTAGCATACTTTTTGGGCCCTTACATAACATAAATGTACGTACCGTGGCACGCTACCATGGAGTGATTGGGGCGGCCAGCCCTGTCCAACTCAAACCATGAACCAAACCCGACCTAGTGCGGGTCGATACGACTTATAATATCCTGCTTATCATGATACTGAAAACTTGTTCTTATCTTGTTTCATACTCGAGACATTATTTCATGATCATAAACAGTTTCTTAACTGAAACTGGGATTTCATAACTTACCAAATGACTTATCATTAATGAGCATGCTTCATGATGCCATAATGTCAAAATATTCATCATATGAACATACATGCTATAGACATTCATTTTGTATTTAACAACAGAAACTTGAAAGCATACATGCCATAACATTTGAACACACATACCATAAACATTCATCATACTCATAACATCATGAACTTGTTATCATACAAGCCATAAACTTTTATCGTACATATATCATCATAAAATTGAAGACATATAACAACAACATTTTTGTTTATGCCGTAGGCGGAGTCGTACTTACCGTTATTTGCGCCTTGAACTAAAATACTTCAGTCAAACAGGTCACTTTCCTGTTTTCAAAAAAATCATAGGATAAGCATCATCCTATCATGATATCATAACAATCTAACTCTTTAAAGTACAAACCCTAAAACTCAACTCCTTTTTGAATTTTAGTAAAACCCTTGAATTCTGCAAACTGGGTTTTTAAACTAATTCATAATATTCGGTCCTTTTCTTGCAAATCTATTTTAAATTTGAAAAGGTTTTCTTCATGAAAGTTGTAGATATTGAAGTCTCCTACAACTTTTGTTTCTAACTCAAAACTCAAATCTGTACTTAACCGGCTTGTTTCTTCCTTTGAAAATTCTTCGACCATATTTACTAATCATAACTTGGTCTCGGGTTTTTGCAAAAACAAAGGTCTTAGAGGCCTTATTTTCAAAAACTGTTCGCGTTTTCCCCTAGGATATTTCCTCTCTACAACTTTACAGTTTTGACTTTTTCCAAAATCGGCCTCTAAAGGCCTCAAAATCTCGTTTCCAGAAAAACTGTCCAGTTTACAACCCTAAACAGGCATTTCAAAACCATAGTGCATAAAACTTAACAAACTAAGCTCATGCTTATACTTAATGGTCATATACTCAAGCCCTAACTGAAACTTGAATAAAGAACTAGAGGATTACAATATTTACCTCAAGTTCCACGGATGAAAATCTCAAACTAGGGTTTTGAAATTTTCTTCTTACTTCCTACACTAAACCGAACACTCCTCTTTTCTTGCTTTCTCCTCTCTCTTTTCTTTCCTTTCTTACTTCGGCTCTTAAGGGCAGAACTAGGGAGTGTATTGCTTGCTTTAATTTGCTAAAAAAAATGAACTGAAAGAACCTTCACCTATTTATAGATGAATCTCTAACTCTTGGAATTGCTCACTAGCCCCTAAAGGAACAACAATTGTTCCTAAACTCCCATGAGGTGGCCGGCTCTCCTTGTCCCTTTTTGCCAAGTAGAAAGGAGCAAATCATGAAAGAGGCACATGAGACTCCGTATTCCGTTCATCCTGGAGCCACAAAGATGTATCAAGACTTGAAGGAAAGCTTTTGGTGGCCCAAAATGAAGAATGATGTTGCAACCTTCGTCAGTAAATGCCTTACGTGTCAAAGAGTCAAGGCAGAACACCAACGTCCAGGGGGAGAATTGCAGAAAATTTCCATCCCAGAATGGAAATGGGACCAAGTGACCATGGACTTTGTAGTTGGTCTACCCCAAACTCCCAGTGGCAACGACGCTATTTGGGTGGTTGTTGATCGTTTGACGAAGTCTGCACACTTTATTGCCATCAAGCTTAGCTTTTCAGTAGAGCAGCTAGCGGAATTATACGTTGCGCAGATCGTTCGCTATCATAGGATTCCGAAATCGATTATCTCGGATCGTGATGGACGGTTCACTTTTAAGTTTTGGAGGAGTGTACATCAAGCCATGGGTATAAAACTTACTTTTAGTACGGCTTTTCACCCTCAAACGGATGGACAATCAGAGAGGACCATTCAGACCCTAAAAGACATGTTGCGAGCGTGTGTGATGGATTTCAAAGGGACTTGGGATAAGAAGCTTCCTTTGATTGAGTTCTCGTACAACAACAGTTTTCAAGCTTCGATTGGAATGGCTCCTTATGAAGCCCTGTACGGGAGAAGGTGTAGATCTCCAGTCCACTGGTATGAGACAAGAGAGAAGGAACTTATGTCCACGGATTTTATTCAAAGAACCACGGAGGGCGTGAAACTTATACGCCGACGGATGGAAACTGCATTTAGTCGACAAAAAAACTATGCCGACAAACGCAGAAGACCTCTAGAATTCCAAGTAGGAGACTTGGTTTTCCTCAAAGTTGCGCCATTCAAAGGAGTTATGAGATTCGGAAAGAAGGGGAAATTAAGTCCAAGATACATAGGGCCATTCGAAATACTGGAAAGAGTTGGTAATGTGGCCTATAAGTTGGCTTTGCCCCAAGAGTTAGCATATGTACACAACGTATTTCATGTGTCGATGCTAAAGAAGTACATCTCGGATCCATCTCATGTATTGGACCACGAACCAATTGAGGTTCACGAGGATATGACGTATGAGGAAAAACCGGTTCAGATCTTGGCACGAGAAGAGAAGGTGCTAAGGAACAAAGTTATACCTCTGGTAAAGGTGCTATGGCGAAATCATGAGATTGAGGAGGCAGCATGGGAACGCGAGGAGGATATGAAGAAAAGCTACCCCCAATTGTTCTGATTTTCGAGGACGAAAATTCTTTAAGGAGGGTAGATTGTAATATCCAAAAATTTTCACGAACTCATGATTTTCTTGTATATAAGAAATCTAAAGTTTGTACTATGTGTTTATGTGCAATTGTATGAAAATTATGAATACCAATACAAAAATTCATAATTTTATCAATATAGGGTTGAGTTCTCGGTAAATTAGCCACGAGACTCCATAATAGGCCTTTTAAGGAAAAAGGCATGACGAAATTTCATGAAATCATGTTGGTCAAAGTTTGACCAAAAGTCAAACGTTGACCAGAGTGGTCAAACAAAAGACGGTACTGTAATACGATAAGTAGTATGAGAAATATACTGTGAAAACCGTCTTTACGGACTAGACAGTATAATTAAGATTTAAAACCACCATAGAAAAATCAAGCACCTAAAATAGGGTATTAAGGGCCAAATAGCATTAAATAAAAAGAAAAATTTTTATACAGTCCAACTAAACACAGATAAATTTTGGACTGCAATGGAGCATAACAGTATTGTGTACTAGTGAGTACAGTACTAGAAATATCTGTTTTGACATTAAAGTGGACTGCTTTTTAAGAAAAAAAGACAAACAACCCTTAATTAGGCTTACCTCATCAACCTTTATACTTATGACATCATCATGAAATTAATCAAAATTTGGAAAGTAATATGGGAGGTTCTAGAGCATGAGGTGGCCGGCCATTGAAGGGGTATTTGGCAAAAAAAAAATTTTTGCTCCAAGGGTTTTTAAGCAAAAGATGAACTAAAATTAATTCAAAAAGAAAATTTTTTTTCACCTATAAATAGCCCAAAGGGGGGGGCGGTTTTTGGCTCCAAGAAATTGAGAAATTGAGCCAAACTCTGCCCATTTCTCCTCTCAACAAATCCGGACACCAAAGAGAGAGCAAGAGAGTGAAAAATTTTGTGATTCAAGGGAAAAAGAGTGGGCTAGTGGTTGATTCTCTTCTACCTCATCAAGTAAGTTTTTTTTTCTTCTTTGTGTTTTTCCTAGTCTAGAGGCCGACTGTTTTAAGGGAGGAAATGAGGAAAAATTTTGGTTAGCTAAGTGGTTAGCTTTGGTTCAAGATTATACCAAGAGATCAACTAAAATTTTGGTGCAAAAATTTGGTATAGAACCGGTTAGTGAAGCCAAAGTGGGAGGGAATTTTGAAAACCAAACCCTAACCCTAAAATTTGGGGTTAATCAAGGTAATCGTCCCTAAACCCCAAACTCTTTCCTTTGAGCATTCAATTTGAAATTTACATGTATTTCAAGTTGAAATTGTAAGAGCATAAGCTCAATTTTATTTTGTGCCCAAGTTTAGGATTTAGAGTTTTGTGCTTGATCTAGAATTAGGGGTGGTTTGATTTTTATGTGCATGCTTGCTTTAATTTTCTTAATTTGCATGCTAAATATTAGTTTATTATATGTCCCCAATCTGCCCTGGTGTTGGTGAATGATAATTTTGTGCTAGGTTGCTAGAATTTAATTAGTATGCTTGCTAAGTTTTGTACAACCGAAATCATGCAACTTAGTTGATCCAATATCAATTAGGTTTGCATGGTGATGTTAGAAATTGTGATTAAAGAAAGTTTACGCTAGAAAACCGCTGCATGTGTGTATTAGAGCTCCCGCGGTGGCTGGTTGAGCTAGGTTCCACGTCTAGGACGTAAAACGAACTCTAAACCGAAAAACTGCCAGGTTCGGGTGGATCCTGACCAGTTTATGGCAAGCCGATTTTGAGGCCTTTAGAGGCCGAATTTGATAAAACTTAAAACACGAAAGTTTCTCGGAACAGTTTTTTCCTAGGGGGTAGTACGGACAGATTTGCAAAATGAGGCTCCAATGGCCTCCGTTTTTACGAAAATCCGAGGCTGATCTGCCCAGACCTAGTCTACCCGTCCAGTAAGTTTCAAATTAAAACTGACAAGAATCCAAGCAGAACTGGGTTTTTCTTAAAACACAAAAGTTTTAGAATTTTTCAAGAGCAAGAACTTTTGTGAAGACAAGTTTTTCAAATTCAATCTGGATTTTTAAATACAACCTGAATTATAAAAACTGTGCATAGAGCAAGAAATTCCTGCACAGGATTTTCTAAATACTAGCAGAGAAACTGCATTTTTGCACCAACACCACTGTTTTGACTATGGAAACTGTTCCAATAGCAGTTTTCAGCCTTTAATGATTTTATAAAGATCTACTTTGAAAACCACGAATTTTAAAGTTAAACAAAGGATTTTTGGCCAAAATCTTTAAATTGGATTTTAAAAGCCAAAGTATAGTAACGAAAGGTTGACGGATAGTAACCGGGAAGGATACTCAAGTTACTAAAGTTTAGGCCCGATAATAGGGATAGTAACCTGATACTATTCATATATACCTGAATTTAATACCCAAGGTTACCTCAAGTAACCTAACAAGTAACGAATCAAGTTTGGTTAACCACAAATTCTAGGGTTACAATTAGTAACCTAGTAAATGATCGAGACATGTG